>CM050400.1:35078444-36540089 GCA_027562975.1 Rhynchospora breviuscula
TGGATTTGGTGGAAGAGTCGGTACAACAAAAGGAAGCCTCTTGACACAGTATCTTATGAAGGTATTTCAGTGTTTTCCTTTTTTCCTTATCATTTCTCTATTAGTTTATTATTTTAATGCATGGTTGGATGCATGATATGGACCTGTTAGGAGTATATGTGAAATTCAACTTCTATAAAAATTGCTCATTTAATATTCAACTGAGGTTTCTGCTAATGATATTTACTCGGCGAAGACCATGATTTGACTGGTTACTATGCTAATTTTGGGTGTTAAGTGGTTATTATTCATGCACTTAAATTATTTTGTCATCTCCTTTGTGAAGTTCACATTTAATTGTATTGCATTCTAATGAATGCAGCAAGGTGGGTTGATTAAAGAGACATGGATGGATGAAGATCCAAGGGAAGCAATTCTCAAATATGCTGATGCGGCAGCACAAGATCCAAAGTTCATTGCACCTGCCTATGCAGAGACACAACCAAAACCTGTGTTTGCAAAGTCAGATTCAGAGGATGAAGATAATGAAAAATGATTGCATGCATTCAAATGAGCTTGTGCATGGAAGCTTAACAAGAGCTTGAACTATAGTCCTCCTAAGTCCTAAGCTTTGCACTGAATAGATACAGACTAGATGTAGGCTGTTTTGTTGTGTGTACCTTGTAGTGAAAGTACCTTGCTTCTTTGTCATTTTTGTCTATACGGGACAAGCTGACTTCTAAGTAGTTTAGTGCTTTGTATGAAAAGTCTATTTCTTTTTTCAGTCATGAAATGAGGGATGTACTAATAATACACTAGAAAATAGCTAGAGGCAGAGCAGTCTTGGAGTTTCAGACAACTTTTTGTGTGGATGCACATTTAAACGACAGCAAACAGCATTGCGAAGTTGGTCTCCTACATTTCTGAGGTGACACAACATTATATATTTCAAGAGAATTGCGGTACAATCGATTGTGTTTCAGGATGTCGACATTTGTTCTGACAACAGCTAGTCTTTCTTTGTTTTGAGGTTATTTCCCTTTTGTAACTTTTTTAATCATTGGGGCATGCCAAAATATTTGAAAAAAAAAAAAGAAATATTGTTTTGTATTATTAGTTTTACCACGCGTCTTGGGGAACTTGTAGCTCAGAACGCAACCGCTTCAGACTACCGACTGGTTGTCACAGTAGTACTAAATTCGGAGCAAAAGATAACAAATGTTCCTCTTTGAAATTAAATTTCAATCTCTTTACCTTTTAGGCCGAAGAAAATAGAAATATTATCAAAACATGGGGTCATTAAAGATTATACATCCTATCAGCCCTATCTATCTCGTCTTAAATAATACTGTGCAATTACGCTGCAAACTATTCAGCCATACGAATCTGACTAGACAACATGTGCAATTACGCCACAAACTATTCAGCCATAAATCTGACACGACAATCTGTGCAAATTTAGCCACATAAATAAATAAAATAAATACGCAGACAATAATTTTTATTGATAATTATGATGTTGATAGAATAATTATCGAAATTATAAAAGCTCATAGATGCACTTTTAGATATATAATGCATTAGATTTTATTTGGAGATTTATCTGATTATCCATTGGGTATGATAAAACATAGATAACTATCATCGGGCTTTTTAAATTACATAAATTTGATACAATTATTTTGTTTTAATTTTCGTTTAATCAATTGTGATAGCAAGGGTGTTCAATAGATTTGCTGTCATTAAATAACCCCATAAAGGTCACAGGTTTTTTCGCTTTTAGTTCTTCATTTTACATCTTCTCGGACATTATTGTTTCTATCTTTTGTTGAGAATAATTTGTTTGTGCTTTCTGGCTAGTAGAGAGAACAATCAATTTAATCCAACAAATGCCGTATTATAATTTTCCATCTCCTTTTCAGCTATAATCTATATAGGTTAAAAAAAAAAAAAAAAAAAAGCCACGTAACAGGTACTTGATGTAATAGCTAACAGACTATGGCAATCTGTCAACTTCAATATAGATGAAACCAAACCACAAGTCGATACCATATATTCATCCAGAATAGAAAACTGCTATAAGTAGCAACTGGATATTTCAGTAAAACATACAAACAAAGATCTGCTGCCATTATGACACTAAAATACGGTGCATCATGACCAAATCTGTTATAGTGATAACATTTCTCAATTTCTCTAATCCTCAAAAAGCTATACTAAAATCCAGCTTCACACTATATTAAATAAAAATTCTAACGCGGTACGGAACTATAAATCTTACAAATCCATCTTAGCCGAAAGCCAAAAAAAAAAAAAAAAAAAAAAAAGCTTTAACAATGGTGGTTGAGTTCTCTTGGACTGGTACAAGGTCATGATTTATGAATGATTGTCAGTTTTACTGATGTTAGCATCACCTTCCCAGTTGTTCTTCTCCTTCGGGCCAGTGGGCCCCTCCTCACCATATAACTCCATTGGAAGGCTGTCAAATATGTTCTCTGCTCTGAGCCTCAGATTTAATGGCAAGTAGCTAAGTATCGTCTCCAACTCTGATGCTGAGTTATAAGTCACTTTCAGGCCCCACTCTCTCATATACTGGAGCCAGCAAGGCTCCCCCACAGCACCTCCAAGATACCCTGCTGCCACAATTCTGTATTTGGTACTAGCATCAACAGCAAACTTGCTTCTAACTACATCATTTCGCACACCTATGCCGTACTTCTCTGAACCCTGGAGATAACACCCTGGGTGCGGGAAACTCGCATGGCCACTCTTGGATGAGTAAACGACTGGCTTATTGTTGCCATTCATGAATTCCAAACCAGAAGCTTCTACCCACTCACCACCACTATGTTGTGAGAAATACACACTCCACAGCTCACCTGTGAAATTGCTAACCGTAAGCGTGAAGTGCTCCCAATCACTCACATGCTGACCGATCTTGGAAAGCGAAAAATTCAATAACCCAATTTTTATTGTGGCTGGTCCATTAAAGGGGCAAAAGAACCACATTGCTATGTCAGTGAAAGTGCCACCTAAGGCTGGTTTTACATGGACATAAAGCTCAGCACTTTCTAAATTGCCTAGTTTCACTGAGCTTGTTTCTGGAATCGTCTGGTAGATCGATCCAATACTCACCATCATTCTCTCCACCCTTAGGAAGGTTTGAGCCACCAGAGAGTACCTCCTCTCCCATTTTAATGCCCTTTTTGTATAAAGTGGCTCAATTTTTGAAAAACCATGACACTGAAGATGGCAAATATACTTCCTTTGGATGGAAAAAAAACAGTTGGCCCATAGTGGTTTATGAGTGAGTGGACCTGCTCTAAGTTTGGCATTGCTTGTAATGAGGAATCGAAATTCTTCAAACAAAAGGGGCACAATACCTCATCTACGCAACTGGTACTACAATAGAATGTACCAACTGATATTCCTTTTCCCTGCATACCTCTATGGCAAGGTCTAACTTTCCAGAACTGGCACGGAAAATCCGGAAACATAGGCTCCATATCAGCAATCAAATCATGGGTCTCGCATGTATCAGTAAGGTCAGAACGAACACACCATACCAAGGCAAGAGATGGTTTTGTGGGCCCTTTGGTGACAACAAAACCTAGAGATCTATAACCTTCTGGAGGTGCTGGCAACCAAATATAACCACATTCTTCACCGTTTTCATCTCCACTCCAGCTAAAGGAGCTCAAAACGAGTGTATAATCTAATGGCTTTTGAAGAGCAGGCGAAGTACTTCTGGCATTATAGGTTGTTTCTCTTGCCACTAGAAGAAATCCATGTAAAGGTTGGTTGTTTGGTTGGCCATATTGGCCAAGGCAGTAAAATCCTTCAGGTATTTGTCTCGGTTTATAAAAAGTTGTAACTTTAATTCCCTTTTCAGAACAATAGCAACTTCAAATGCTCTCCAATTCAGTTACCATCACCACTTTTAGGTTTCCTATGCAATTCCCTGAGCATACCCTCCACCTGTAAAATTATCAGATTTCAATATAATAAAATTAGGTTGAAATTATATGGTATGTAATGCACCTTTGCTAACTAAGCATTCACATGTCAGTTTATTTCCTGAAGTTTAAACGCATACCAAGTTTGTTCCTTAATTCTGACATAGATATTTACCAATCAAACATGTATACTTCTTCTCTCTTTCAAAAGAAGTAAATAAGAGACAGTGCAGTTGGATAGATTCAATCATTAAACTCAAGCATATCACAAATACAAACACTAACACAAAGATCAGACAAACCTTGAGGCCAATCAGGAATGGGCGAAGGAAGAGAGAAAGGCTGAGTCTTTTCGAAATCAAAATTGTGATTTGTAGGCCAACAAAACCAATTGCTGCCAGGATTAGGAGTTAGGACTCACGAGCAGCCTCAATATTATCGATCTCAAATCAAAAGCTTTGCGGTATTGCAATTGGTTTCGAATCAGAATTTAGTAGCTTTTATAAAAGCCATGCCTCTCTTATTTTTAATTTTTGTTTTTTCTTCTTTTAGTACGTGTGCTTCTTTGTCCGCTTTTAGAAATTTTTAACTTTGGGAACAGAAAATTGGCCTTTATTTTTAATTTTTTAGATGGGAGCGAAAGCCATAATTGACGGCATTAATTATTTGCTGAATTTTGGGTGTTGAAATTGCGCTCGCTATTTTACTACCTAAGGTGGTCCACTGAATATCGGGTCCCACATTTCAGGTCATCATAGTAGGTCTACGCAGCAGCAGTTTTGCTGCGTCTAATTATTTAACGGAAAGAACAGTAGGCACACAAAAATTAACATTTATTGATATCTACCTTATTAAGCGGAATAACTAATTATGTCAGTAATCTCTCGTTTTTCATTTTTTATAAAATACAAACTATATATGGAAACTACTAAATTGCTCATGTCAATAGTCGATGCTGATGAACAATGTGCGAAAACGAGATGAAATATTATTAACGATACTTAGCAAGCCTTGTGTTTCTGCTCATGATGAAAAAAGAACACCCACTCTCTATAGTTTTCACTTTTCAAGCATGCAATTAGAAATCCAAGCATACAGTTACTGGACCAGCAAAACTAAAAAAAACAGGTGCCAGAAGAGATTCTCTTCTTCAGTTGAGTACCAAGCATATAGCATAAACCAAGAGTTATTTAAGGTATGACAATCTGGTTTGTGCTATATTACTGAGTGCTGGGTGCTTGTGATTATAGAGAAATATCAATCTTAGTTTTGTAAAAACCTCAAACTAACAAAAGTAAGATACATCAACAATTAAATTCCAAAAAGAAAAAAATATTAATCAAAGAAAATTTACAGAACCATATCATCTACACTTTGCAGAATTTACCTAGGCAATAAAACTATATAGACATCACAATCAAGCTTCTTACTCATTGAAAGACACATAGCTAGGAGATGTTAGCTAACTTTAGTTTGCTAAAATCTAAAAGCTGCTGGAGATTTTAAGTAGGAGATGCAACTACTATAGAAGTGTTATTTGGAGGAGCCTTTCTTGCGCTTAAGCAGCGTAGCACAGTCATTACAGTACCACTTCCCTTTTGGCTGTTCCTTCAATCCGACACATCCAAAATGAAACCATTCTATCTTGCACTGGCAGATGAACAAGAACATAAATAGGTTAAAAGAAGATCTTACAGGTGCCAAAACAAGATAAAAAGCCTGATAATAATTTCCACGAATTGACCTCATGAATGTGCATTCAATTTACTGACCTAGGGAACAATAATCACAGAAAACAGGAATGATGAGGGGAATTTTGTCAGCCCCTCTGAATAACATGCTTACAGTGTAACACAATCACAAAATAAAATAAAACAGTTAAATAATAAAACATTACATACATTAGCATTGTCACATGCGACCATCTCTCCATAGCTAACTTGGTTGCACAAACAGTATGTGGGTTCGTTGGGGTCCACTGGCAGCTCAAGATCAATTGGTGGGACCACTGGCTCAGCCGTCAAACGCGATCTGAGATCCAATAGAAAGCAAAAGAAAAATCACACACTGACTTGACCAAGGATGGCTACTGTAAACCAGTGACCTACTAGTCAAGTACTGTTATTATGCAATTAACCTAAGTAGTTCACCCTGGTTACAGATTATACACCGACAACTCCTGTTCTGGCAACTAACACCCATCTCATCAACCAATGTTAAGCCAAGCAAAATGACTATAATGCCCTTAACATTTCCATATGGACATAACCATTCGCTTCGTAGCTAATACTATACGTAAAATTGGACCTCAAACCTAAATTTGCTTGGCTGAATTATAAATTGTCAATATTAAAACAAAACAGAATTGCACAACTAAGGACAAAAAAAATGCCATGAACTTACCATCTTGAATCTTGATAAATAACTTATTATGTAAAGTCTATAGCCCCACACAAGCAAACAAACTCTGACACCCTCCAGAGACTTGTACTTGAGCAGCTTGCTGAGGGATATGTTCATGATTTCATCAGGAATTGGTCGGGTCAGCTCAAGCACCAGCTTAACCTCGTCACACACAGACCAGCCTACTATGTATTATCAGGTGGTGTGCCTCCAGTATAGCATGGCATATATCTTCCCAGCATGTGTGATGTTAAAAAATTTTCCCCATCTCTGGCTCTATTTTTGGGAACTCACCCTCTCTTACATGGCATCCTGGTCATAAATATAAAACTTTAGAAAAAGAGAGAAAAAATTTAAGTGATACATATCCACAAGGTATCAATCAGGATAAGTATTTTACCAATTGACATAATATCAGTTCATCCAAATGGGTAATTTATTTCAATGTGAGCTTCAGCCTCAATTATTCAAACTGCGACTTCATTAACCATCAGTGGTGAAAATTAATCTCAAATTAAGCTCAATAATCCTAAAAGATGGCCAAGCAAACAGATACCGGTGCACAATTGTTACAGTTCTGGAATCATCAAACCATTATCCTAGCTTATGATCTCGGTTGATTTTTGTACCTCGTTGATTAATTTGTGGTTATGCAAGTTTTTCATTATTACATCAAACATTTATTTGGGCTCGAAAATTCTGACTATAACTGTAGTCCCAACCTCAGTACCAGCCAAAAGAATCAAATGTGTATTATTTGTAGAATCTCTTGACAATATGCCTGGTAAAGTGTCTGCAGAAAAGGAAAATAGGCATTCACTGCATTGTGCTCCTGGTCACCGGCAATACCACGCTGGTACACAGGTTCTCCTCAACCGGCTGAAACTTCAACGAAATGTGCAATGCTATCTCAGGCTTATACTGCTTCCCATTTGTACCAATCCGACACCTCCAGACCAACAGCAACACCTGTGCTGGTATAGCCACGGTACCGATCAATTGCGCACCAAAGACGCCATTATCCTTCACTTTCACAGTTTCACTAGGAACCCTACACTGACTGTCCTGTGGGCCAGGGGCACAGTGAAACGCTCGTCCCAACGCGGTTTGGAATGAAGCGGGTTCGGGCGACAATTGCGCCTGCTACCGATAAAGTGATGTACGGATCGCTCGTTATTATCTTCACATGGAGGGTTGAGTCGGGTCTGACCTGGATTCGGATTTGAATCCGGTTTCCGAGTGGTGCAAGGGACTGCAGCCTGACAGGAGGCGACACACCGACGGAGGCGCTAGGAGAACATGTCCATTTTAGGAAGACGGCGCGCCTCTATGATGTGGTGGTCGAGATCACCGTGTAAGAGGACAAGCTTGTCCGGCGAAATGGTGGTAACCTCCGCCTCCATGGCTGGGGTTGCTGGTGGTGAGAAAATTGAAACGTGAGAGAGGGAAGGGAAGTGATAAAAGGAGAGAGTCTTCATAACTGATAAGAGATGTCTATTGACTTGGCTTGTTTGTTTACTGAGATAGTGAGATTTTATTTGACAGCTTATTTATTTTTCATTTTCAGGTCTGTTGAGAGACTGCATTTCAATAAGCCATACTGGAACAAGGAATTTACGTAAGTCATATAGTAGTTGTTTTGTATAATTCATTTCAATGATAATTCTGTTAATTGACGAATTGTTGGACTAGATCAGTCTTTTTCTTTTATATTGAATCAGGATTTTGGACTAATTTGAAATTACTTAGAAGTATGTATTTTCAGATTGTACATGTACAAGTGATGAAATTTTCTAGTGTCTTTCGCACTTATATGATTCTTGTGATTCATGTGATTAATTTAGTAAAATCAATTCAGAAAGCGCGACAAATGTGGCACTAGTAGTACAGAGCAACTTAATTCTTCGACAAATATTTATTCGTGGTTTTTCAACCCACCAAAATGGCGTTGTCTCTAACTCAAATATATGCCTCCCTAGCGATGCTTGCTTGATGCTACAAAAAATAATGAAGTTTTACTTGTTTAGATTAGATATAATTCGTGTTTTAGCTTTAATCAGTGCCAACTTGCATTGAGAACAGCATGTTTCTATTAGAAATATTTACATTTAATCTTTCTTGCGCACCATTGAAAAGTGAAAACTAAAATTTGGGACAAAATAACCCATAGCTTTATATAAATAATGTTTTCTAATAAACTTATAATATAGCAACATATAGTACAACACAATATGAGCCAAAGAATATATCATAAAGTCCAACATCATATTTATAATACAAGCATTGTATAGTTGGTCCACAGAAGAAGTATCACACTTGCATTTCATACTTCCACACATGACATAATTAAAACATAAAGGTACTTTTGTTCTGCATAAACAGAGATCAAACATGGCAACATTATCCTACCGTCTTTTTTACAAAATCATCATCATAAGTCAACTAAAGTTGGCAATAGTTTTTTACAAGCAATAGAGAATTTGTCATTTTTACAAAATCAAACATCC
Organism: Rhynchospora breviuscula; assembly: GCA_027562975.1. Taxonomy (NCBI): domain Eukaryota; kingdom Viridiplantae; phylum Streptophyta; class Magnoliopsida; order Poales; family Cyperaceae; genus Rhynchospora; species Rhynchospora breviuscula. The sequence goes on from CM050400.1 coordinate 35,087,290, forward strand.
ACATTCAGGTTATATAAAGCTACTGAATCATCATACCAGTACTAACAAAAGGGACAAAAAAGTTGTGTCTAGATGTTCTTTCTCTCATTAACATCTTTGCTTTCTTCTGATCAATATAGATGGACAAGATTTGTATTAAAGGAGGGGGGAAAACACCAACAAGAAAAAACACTAACTATAGAAGGATTAGATTTCAATTATCACTAGATGATGCGTCTTCTTGTTCACTTGGCATGTATCTTGAAGGAAGATATGACCGTGCAATGGCTGCAAAACCGACTGTCACAATAAGACCAACGGAAGCCCAAATCAATTTTTGCCTTGTCCTATATATTGCTTTTTCGTTGCCTCGCCACCTCTGCAAAGTTGACAGAACAACATTAGTAGATATTGTCATGAAATTGAAAACTATATAGTAACTCGAAAATCAGTTCCATGGATTCTTCATTTTTATAGTTCTGTCTCATCATCTCAAAAACTAGAGCCAAGTCAAACAGATAACGCAAAGAAGGTTATGAATTGGGTAATATGGGAGAGCTGGAGAAGTAATACAGACGGCCTTCGCCTATTATTTTCTTCTCTTAAACCAATTATCATGAAATAACCCATGACCAGGTACAAACCACCTATTTAGCTGACAATATGAGGACAACAAATCGTCAAAATGTTACAATTAAAAATTTTATAACCAAAGTAAACAAAATGTAGCTTTAGGTTGCAGGTAACGTGTAGGAACTCATTAAGGCAATGCAATACTTTAGTCATCGGATCCCAATCATCTATGTGCAAACGCGTCCATTTTCTACATTTGAGGGTTGGTCCAGCCGCCCAAGTCCCAATATATATTTATTTAAAATTTAGAAGAGAGATTTTTTTTTATAAAGTCACGAAGCGAGTAGCTAAAAATTGTACCTTAATTTAAGTAGAGAAATAATTGGTACAGTAAATTAAGTAGTAGTTAAGCTATTATTCTTTCATATTTACACAACCCTCATTCGACAGATGGAGTCAGGCTATGCACACAGAATACACTGCAACAGAGGCTCATCATTTTTTTTAGAGATAAAGTTGATAAGAAATTAAACAAGAAAAAAATTATAGTAAAAATTATTACCTGATTTGCACCTGCTGTCTTCTTGCTAGTCCCTTTCTTTGCTGTCCTTTGATTTGCATCTGCTGTCTCGCTAGTCCCTGTCTTTGCTGTCCTTTGATTTGCACCTGCTGTCTCGCTAGTCCCTGTCTTTGCTGTCCTTGGTTGCATAACGCATAAGTCAAGCCATAAAGACCTAAACATTGCTTTTCTCAGCTTTTCCTTAGGGATCAAATCGATGCTGTTCAAGGCTAATTTTTCTACAGTCAACATCGCAAGTAGATTCGCTGGCTTATTACACTCTCGTGGTATGTATTTGACAACTAGCGAGCCAAACATCGGCTCATAATCACTAGCCTTACCAGCAATTACTAGTTTTTTACAACAATTTAGGTAAAAAGGAGGGAGACCGACTGCCCTCCGACACTTGTTAATTAGGTCGAGAGGTAAGTCGTGAAGCTTACGACCATAAAATGCTTCAACGCTACACTTTGAATCCATGTAAATAATGACATTTTTTATATCATTTCCTTTTTCTTTCTCACTTCTTTGGTACATTTTTAACATTTCTAAGCTAACCAAAAGGGTGCACATTTCAGCCATATTAGAACTTTCAAAGTTCCCTTTTGGCTCAAAATGCGAAAACGCCCAAACAAACTCCAAAATTGCGGTTCTAAATAGAATTCCTATCCCAACATTTTTGGTGGTCAGTGAAGCATCAACATTCATAATTAAATCTACTCCATCAATAATTCTCGGCACACCACAATATTTTGAAACATCACTAGCCTTAGTCTTGTTAGTGACGTCAAATAACCAATGGCCCATATCGCAGCAACATTTCGGGATGAACCCGAAAGAAGTTTTTTTGTTCTCACGGCAGTAAGGGCAGTAGAAATAAAATGTATGTTTAGCAAATATGGCACGCCGCGGAATGATCGAATAATTCTATCAATTTTCAAAAATAAAAACACAATTAAATTTAAATTCACATGCAGCTGTCAATATTAAATATTAAATGCTATTTTAGAACAAATTATTACCATGGCAAGCTCTGCATCCATACTGTCAAAGCCCGAACCAAAGCAGTCCATAGCAAAAGCAACAAGAGAAAAGAGGAATGAGGCGATCTGGGGACGGAGAAGTTTTACAAGTGGTCGGGAAGAAAAGAGGAATGAGGCGACCTGGGACGGAGAAGTGTCACAGCTCAGGGTATTTGGAACAGTGACACTACTGTAAACCCAATAATTATTCTAAGTTACCAACAAACTTGGGTATTAAAACTCATAATTCATAAATAACTTAATAAAAGAAATACGAAAACAGTAGAAACCATACCATGTTAAAAATCCAGAGTGAAGAATTCTCAATTTCTCATCAAAATTGTGTATTTCTCTTTAAATCAGTAAATTCATCACTTTTGCAAAATTCCAGGAAAATGGAAGAGGAAAAGGAATCGGTTGTGTACCAAAGACAGTTTTACTGGTTTAGAGTACTGGAACCCAAAACCCCAAAACACACACATCACAGTTTAAAGAGAGAGAGAGAGAGAGAGAGAGAGTACTTGGAGGGAAGTCCAGAGGCGTCGACGAGGCACGAGAGGAGGTGGTTCGGTGGTGAAAGGGACTCAGGGTTCGACGACGAGTCGACGACGGTTCGACGACGAGTACTTGGAGTCGCTCGGCTGTCGGAGGTTCGGAGTACAGCTGGGACGGGGAAACTAGTATGGGCGCCGCAAGGCCCGCAACAATAGAAAAATAAAATGGAAATAGGGTTTGGCGAGAAAGTCTCCAGCTGAAAATTGCTTTGGGATTAACATTTAACAGCCCAGTCCCTCCACTTATTTTTATTTTCTTTTGCTTTGTGTGTGCTTCTTTATTTTCCTTAAGATAAATTTTATTTGGCAAAATTGATATAAACCCCTCTAATCTTTTTAATTCGGAACTAAAACCCCTCAATATTTCAAAATCAGATATAACCCCTCTAATCTTATTTACCAAGGATATACGACCTTATGATTAATTTTTCATCATATTTGAGTATAAAAGGAACAATTTATTTTTAAAACTTCGGACCATCATTACCCCTGCCCTTCATGCCGTTGCCTAGCTGGACTTTCATCCACTGACGTTTATCAAAAAGGAAACAAAGTTCTAATTCATATCTTTTCAAATACTTTGTAAATTATAATTGCCTATGTTTTTACCAGTATTTTAGATAAGTTTTGATATTTCACAAAGAAAAAAGTTAGTTCTTACTCTAGATAATTGCATATGTCAGATTTAATTGTCTTCATTTTACTAAAAAAAAAAAATTTGAAGCACGTCAGCAGTAGCATTAAAAATTATCATATCATATCGCTAAAAACTTAATTAAGATTCCATGCCGATAAGAAAGAAGGAAAAGAAACTATACACAAAGACCGAAATTTTTAATTACTGTTCCGTAATATTATGGGGCTTTGTACCTTTATTGGTATATATATAGCACTTTGTCGTTGATTATTATACATTGAGATTTTACTAGTACGTACCTACTTATCATTGATGTATACTTATGTAGAGACAAAGATGAGTGGATTAAATATGGAAAGAGGTTAATTTTGCTATTTGGAAAGAACTAGAATTATTATTATTTATTTATTTACTTTCATAAGCAACAGTGGGAGGACAGCAACGTGAAGAGGAGGGTAAGGCCAGGCAGTGGCGAGTCCAGGCTAAATTTATGCATGGGCTCACATTGAGCCTCAAAATTCTAGTTCAAATAATCACAAATTAAACTATCTTCTCGATGAAGCATAAATAATTTAAAAATTGATGAAATAGAGATGAATACAAATTTTATAAAGCAATAGGTGAAAAAGATCAAAAAGAAATTTTCCCCTACTAAAAAAAATGAACTATGTGGTAAAATTGAAGAAAGCTTGCAAAAAGCAAAAATGCCAAGCAAAGGTTGCGATTCGAAAAAAAAAAAAAAAAAAATTGAAGGTAGGTTCCACTAACAGGAAGTCGAAGTAGACAAGATGGCTACACTTAGATCATGGGTTATAGCAAAAGAGGAAAGCAGAAAGGCTGAGTAGTGTATAAAAATCAGTCCACACAAAAAGAACAAGCGGAGAGAACGTAATTGATTCTCTATGAATTTAGTATTGTGATAAGATCAGATGAAAAAAAAAAAATTAAAGGCGGGGCACTATGTTTTGGTGATTCGAGTTTACGCCTAGGCACAATTCAGCCCAATCAAGTTTTATAAGCTTTAAATTGAGAAAAAACACCTTGACCAGACCTTTATTTCCGAATGCCCAGGGTTACCTATTACTAGACTCACCACTGAGGCCAGGGGTTTATTTGTCCGATATTTTAGAGATTATTCTTTTTCATTTAAAATGGGGTTAAAAACAATCAAAAGGGTTTATATCCTTTAGTAATCGAGATTAGAATGGTTTAAATCCAATTCTGGCTTTTGCGTTTTTCTTATCAACAATCTGATCTCGTAGTGTGAAAAGAAAAAACCATCTCTAAGTTTAGCACAAAAGTAGAGTATAGGAGAGAAGCACTCACCTATACACAGATCATGTGGTTTCAATACCTTTTAAAAGAATTACAATGGTATGACAATATTGGGGCTACGTTTTTGGCACCAAATCCTATGTTTCATGCTTGTATGAAGTATATAGAAATTGATTATCACTTCGTGAGAGAGAAAATGGTATCTAAGGAAATACTAGTTTGTTTTCTTTTGCTCAGTTGATCAGGACGTTATGACCAAGCCACTTCCTTTACCTCGTTTTTAGCATCTAAGATTATGACAACACATTGGTTTAGGGGGGGGGGGGGGGGGGGGATCATGTGGTTTCAATACCTTTTAAAAGAATTTCAATGGTATGACAATAATGGGGCTACGTTTTTGGCACCAAATCCTATATATTTCATGCTTGTATGAAGCATATAGAAATTGATTATCACTTTGTGAGAGAGAAAATGGTATCTAAGCAAATACTAGTTTTTTTTTTTTTGGGGGGGGGGGGGAGGGGGGGGGATGATAAGCCACACAATTGACTACATATTTCTGCCACAACTTCTAGCAGCATTAATGACAACTTAGCTGATCTGTTAGATTGAGAATTGTTGTAACTAAATCTCTGTCATGATTGAGAATAGCTTAGCATAGAAGATAGATTAGAGAGTTAACTGCCTATATATACTGGAAGGCTAATTGTACAATGTAACAAGAATTCATTTAATAAGATTCTTTGTTCAATCAATTTCTCTTCAGCTCAACAGAGCTTTTACATTCCATTAACATCTGGCACTAAGCTAGTATAGCCCAGAATGAAAATCATGAACTTTCAATACCACAAATCTTTTCAAACTGGTTCAACAAAAACGTGAAAGATCTGACCTTTAAGTTTAATCTCACTTATTCCATTGGGCTTGGGAGAAATCGCTTCATTTTTGGGAAGGAAAACGAAGACCCAGTAAAAATCTGTCAACTGTCAAGCGGCAAAAATACTAACTGAAAATTATTTTAGATATATGTCAATTTTGGGCCCAGAAGAGCGAATTGATGAAAACACAAGAGTTATAATGGTGGATGGTTCCTATGTGTGGCCCTAGTGAAGCAAGGATTGTAGTGATGGTCATGGATATTGCTGACAAAGTAAATTACCTGTCACCTGTGGCAAAACACATAGACGCACATGATTGCAAGATGCTGGTTGATTCCCTCAACAAAATGAGCAGCTCGGACAAAAGGCTGCCTCAGATTCCGTCGATCAGTGAAAATTTGGTCAGAATTGTGGAAAAAAGCAATCAAAACATACGAATAAATTTCACACTGAGGAATATTGAACCTGTGAATGAACTGGTCTGATTCTCTTTTGTGTTTTGTGGAGTCAGGATCCATCCATTTTCTCTTTCTTATTTTGTTTCATTGTTGTTTGTTTATTTTTTTTCTGGTAGCTAGATGGTTGGGTGTTAGCCTGTTTGGTGGGACTTAAATGTTTAGTCTTCGTTGAAATTAATAAGGTAGGTAGGCAGTCCCGTTATGTAGTCTTCATTGAATGCATCAAGGGGCTTATTTCGGAAAAAAAATATATATATATGAAATTTTACCATATAAGATGGTATTAAAGGGCAAAAGATGTAATATAGATACCCCTTTTTGTTCACCTTAATTCAAATAAAAGTTCTGGCCAGAGTGGCAGCATTGGAACTGCCATGAAAAAAAAAGGCTACTTCAAATATAGTCTCGTCAAGGAATAAGAAAATAAAGTTGAAATTTAAAGAGGAATCCATATCAGCACACCAATTCCAACCGTCCGATCTGATTTGGACGGTTAAATTTTTTCGAACCTATCAATCTAGTATTATGCACAGGGCATCCATCTCAAATCGGACGGTTCTCGCACGGGACCTAATCTCGTTTGGGTATTCAGATGGTCGTCAACATTGAATTTGCAGAGCAAGAAATGTAGTCATTTGGCACCACAAGCGTACAATATATACAAATTTGGGTGTCGAATAAATCAATGATCGCCAAATTACATAGCCAAATATCAGCCATAATGGACGGCTGAACCGAATATCTATAAAGGTAACCATTAAAATAAAGAACTTTGGATTGGCAATCAACATGGATAGTTCTAGCAAAGACTTGCAGATGCAATACATCAATAAAAGATATTTCACATAAAAGATCTCTCGTAAATGTTCTATTTGGAACAATAGAAGCACCACGAGATGGGAGGCCTGCTCCATACTAAATCCTAAATCAAGAGTTATACACGAGTTCAAGCAAAACTAGAAACAAAAAAGCAATAAGGTGTTTAGACAATCACAACTGGTGCCACGTCAACAAAAGAAACAAGGAAAATGTCTATTCCTCTATTTCGTACTTCCTGCGTGTTTGGATCACAATTTCTTCCGGGAAGAAGCTTATTCTGGGAATAAGGCTTCTTTCTTGCAATCCGAACACATACAGTGTTCTTCCTCTATTTCATAAAAGTATTCTTTCTGCCAGCTCCGTTGATTCAACCAAAAATAGTTCAGGACCTCGTCTTCCTCATCTTCCAAGCAATCAGAGGGATGACTTTTTTCTATAAAGAGCTCTTGGAATTTCAGTAATTTCGCACAAACAGTTTTACTGAACGATGCGGCAAGCTCTGGGGAGAGCTCTGCGCTTTCCTCGATAATTGCTAATTCAACCTGAAATTAAGTATATTTGGATATCATGCAAGTACCAAAGACAACGTATCATTCAAACTGTAAATCATGCGAGTACCAGAGGAACTTTCTTGATTTGGAAAGCATCCACTTCAAAGAGAGAATTTAATATTGGGTGAAAAGAAATTCATCTTTGATTGGGCATTAACAAATCAGGACTTGTTAACTTTAGGACAAGGGGCATCTACAACCACCAAAAGCAAAGTAATCGTTAAGTATTTTTAGCCAGTAATTTATCTTTAACTCCTAATACCTACACAGCACGACAAACCAAAATAACAAGGGCCTTTTTTTGCAAATTACACTTTTTTGTAGTAATGGTGATTTGCGGAAAACAGATTGTTGTTAAATAAAAGCAAGTCAGCAAACAGAACAAGCTCCAACTTTGCTAATTTAGTTCAAGAAAAATATTCATAACTGATTCAGTTTTATCCATTTTTGTTGGTTTCACCATAATTGATTCTTCAATTGATGCTCATTTTACTGTGAGAGAAATTGTCAATAGGTGGTTCCCATATCTAGATAACCAGAAAAAAAAGCAAAGGAACTGAAACATAACCATTTATAGTAACTAACAAATTTTAAAAAATGAGGCACAGAGTTAAATTACTGGTCGGCAAACAACGGAGTGATCATTGAAAGAAACTGTTCTTTCGAGTATGGAAGCTGATAGTCTTCTACCACAGCAGCTGCAGCTTCCAGAGGTGTTCTTCCAACAATTTTATGTGCACTTTTGCTGTCCCATTTCATTCCGAGTTCAGCAAGAAATGATTTCAAAATTTGATTTGCAACAGAATCTGCATTCAAGTTTGTATGATGTCTTCTCAATGTTAGCTAGGGTAAACATAGATAATAATAAGTTTGCATTTGGTTTTAGATTTTTCTAATTAATATGTATAGCAGTGCAGTTATTTGACCTTCATACCTGCTTTTGATTTGTATAGCTTACTTCATTGTCATAATATAGGTAACTAAGTTGAGGTGATATACCAAAAATTTTCTTATATTGCTTATTCTCTGGATAGTGTGAGACAATTAATTACCTGTGTTCAAGAGAGTACCATCAAAATTAACAATGACATGAGAGACAAGCTTGCCTACTGACTTAGATGCTGCCATTTCCAGAATTTGGAGAGTTCAACGCAAATTCCAAAGCTATCAATATTATCAAAATACCTGACCTGACAAGACATATTACCTCAATGACAAAAGATAATAATTCACAGTAAGAACCTCTAAATGCAAATTACTCTAATTCTACCCAAAAAAAAAAAAAAAAATGTACCTTCAACCCTGTGCAGCACAGTAAAATCAGCACCAATATGTTCTCTATTCGTAAGGCAAAGCCTAGAATGGAATCAAAATTAATAGGTAGAATCTTCGGGAATATTCAATTTGTGAATTCTAGGTAGTGGTGCTTCGGTGGACAAAGATTCAAAGATGGAAGATTCGAGAGTAGGGTTTGGAGAGAGAGAAAAGAGCCAGACAGGACTGGAGAGACGGTGAGAGAGAGAGAGAGAGAGGCGGAGAGCTCGGAGACTAGAGGCGAGAGGCGAGAGCGCAAGAGAACAGCAGAAGGCGAAAAAAGGAAGAGGAGAGTTGGAGAAAATTGAAGGAATATCAATCACAGGCTGATTGGGCCTTTAATGGGCCCTAAATCTTTTAAAATAGCCCATCCATATATACACATAATACATCAAGTTAATTTAGATGCAAGAATGATAAGTGCCATCCCTAATTTCGCCATCATTTGCCGTCGCTAAACACAAAGTGAACACATACAACAGACAAGATAAACATATAACAAACAAAGTGAACACTTACAAACAAATAAGTGTTGTCATCTTTTGTTCAGATTTTTATATGTATATTGAACTTATTTTTATTGAACTTACTTATTTGTATGTGTTCACTTTGATCACTATATATGTTCATCTTATTTATTTTATGTGTTCATTTTCTATTTAGCGATGGTAAGGGATGGTAAAACTACAGATGGCAGTAATTAATTTATGGCTTATTGCCTTAATCTTAGAAAATCACTCAACTTTCGCTTCTTAAACTTCGGAAATCGTGGAGGTCCAATGACGAACGAACTAAGTTTAAATCTCGCTACAAATCATGAATTTTACATAAAAAAAAAATGAGAAATCAGTAAGAAATTTTAAAAAATTATAAATTTGGTTTTGTGAAAATTCTCTATATATATATATTGGGATCTTTTGTTTGAAATTTAAAACACAAAACTGATCATATGGGGCTTTAATCCTACTTCATAAATTGAAAACATTGAAGGGTTTGAGTGGAATATTTGGATTTAAAAAGTGACTGGGTGGAAGTAGGATTGAGCAAAAAGCTCGTAACTCGTGAGTTTACTCGAACTCGACTCGTAAAAAATTCGATTATAACTCGAGTTGGCATAACTTGAGTTGAACTAACTCAGTTAATTGACGAGTCGAGTTAGAGTTAGGCTCAACTCGGCTCGTTGACTCGTGAGCTGACTCGTGACATAATAAATTTTAATTTTGTGGCGATTATCAACATGATCTATGAGTATTAAAAATTTAAAAAATAATTATAAAAAATTCTTATTAGATAATTTTATTTTATATAATTGTAAAATACATAATATTGAGTTTCAAGTCATATTTTACTTCAAATCAATAGAAAGAATAAAATTGACAATTAATTTTATTTTTTAGATTATTGTATATATCAATTACCTTAAATTTTGAAATAATGTATCAATTAAAAAAAATTGAAGTAGACATATGTCAAGCTAGCTTGTGACTCGTGAGCCAACTCGAGTTGGAGACGAGTTGAATTTGAGCTAACTTAAAAAAATTCGAAAGTAATTTCAACTCAAGTTATAGCCGAGTCGAGTTTGAATTGTTCTCAACTCGCTCGAACTCGACTTGTACACAGTTCTAGGTGGAAGTAGCAACGTGATTGAGTGCGCATGTCTAAGATTTCATATCCATATATTAGATCAATAAGACCTGCTATATTTTGTCCGTAATGTTTCTGCCACAAGAGATCCGTCATGGTATAAGATCTGTCATGGTACCGCTATGCGATACTATAGAGTGATACATTTCTGATATCTAATAAGTTAGCATTGCCAACAAGCTACAGATTCATCCTAAAAAAATATCTTATAGGTTGGGGGGAAGCGTTGTGTAGCCGGCTTACGGGCTTTGCTGCTTTGTTAAAAAAAAATAATAATAATATATCTTAAGAAGTTTAGAAAATTCTGAAGTAACTCTGATTAAATTAGTATCTTAACTTTATAGATTAAAGCAGGTCCCACATCACTATAATAGTATAATTTCCTCTCCATATCCTACCTATCTTAAACTCTTTTCTTCTGGGTTTCTTCGTTGGATTTCCGGCCTGCTTTTGTATAATTCAGTTGATTATGACTTCTTTTGTTTGGTTTTATTGCTAAGCTGCCAATTTTAAAATACTGTTTGGTTGAACCAAATGAAGAATATAATTCATCATTTGAAAATATGCATGTGTATTCCGTGTGCATAGCCTGACTCCATATGTCGAATAATAGCTTTAACTACTTCTTAATGTACTCTACCAATTATTTCTCTACTAAATTATGGTACAATCGTTAGCTACTAGCTTCGTGACTTTATAAAATTAAAAAAAAAATCTCTCTTCTAAATTTTAAATAAATATATATTATTCTTTCAAAATTAGAGTGTAAGGAGGTAAGTTTTATTATCTTTCCTTTCTAAAATTCTAAATTTTTTTGTGAGCCCATCCTCTTGGGACTTACACGGCTGGATCAACCCTCAAATGCAGAAAATGGACGCGTTTGCAGAGAAATGATTGCGATCCGACGACTAAATTATTACATTACGTTGATGAGTTCCTAGTTCCTACACGTTGTCCGCAAACCTAAAGCTACATTTTAAGTAATTAAATTATAAAATTTTTAATTGTAACATTTTTTACGATTGTTCTCCTCCCGTTATCAGCTAAATAGGTGGTTTGTACCTGGTCAAGGGTTATTTCATGATAATTGGCTTAAGAGAAGAAAATAATAGGTGAAGGCCCGTCTGTATTACTTCTCCCAAATTCTTAATCCATAACCTTCTTTGCGTTATCTGTTGTTAATGCATTTGTGTTTATTATTATTATTATTATTATTTTAGGCAAAATTGGATATAAACCCCTCTAATCCCTTCTATTCGGATATAAACCTCTCTAATCCTCAAAATCAGATATAAACCCCTCTAATGTTATTTTAGTTAGACATAGACCCTTTTCATTAGTTTTAATCAGATTTTAAATAAGAAAGATAAAAAAATATTTGGTATGACCATTATACCCCTATTATGATACCCGCTTCTTTTGTCTTTCCCTTTCTTTTTTTATCTCCGTTTGCCTTTATTGCAAAATGCCTTTCCACTGTAATCAGAGACAAGAAAAAAAGCACAGTGCAAGAGGAGTGTGATTCCTTTTAAGCGAAAAGTTTTTTTATGAGTAACAGATTTTTGTATTGAGAGAGAAGCAAAAAAGCACAAATTAGATATAATTTGCTTAAAAGCGAACCATGTTTAATCCAGTACCCAGTATATGCTTTGACAAACTTGTCGGATAATTGTACTTCTCATTGAGAATGGGGCTATTCGTTCACAAGTTGCATTGAATTGGAGGATGCACTTTCATCAATTTGTACTTCTCATCTTGCCAAGTTATTTTTTTTTTTATAAAAAGGAAACCGACCATGCGATCATACTAGTACAACAAAATTACATGCACTTTCATCAAACTCTTGCATTCTCACCCATAAAACCAGTCATAAAACACTTAAAATATCTTGTATTGCCTTTCTTCTTGTCCTTAATTTTTTATGTAATTTTTGACGGGTTCTTCACCAGCCAATGAAAAATTATTTTGAGAAACTTTCTCAATAATCAAGGGTGCGAAATAATCATCATTGAACTCTATTGTCTCCATTATTTGACAGCAAAAGAGAGAGAAAGACACAGACAGAAAGAGAGAAGATAGTATCCAGTGATTTAAGCAAAATTGATTTGGAGGAGTGACGTAAAGAGGAAAGACAGAAGAGGGAGGGAAAGAAAGAACTCTTTCCTTATCGATTTGGAAAAGAATATGGTAAAATCTCTAATTTGGGAATATGAATCGCTAGAGGAGAGACAGAATGCGGGAAATGAAGAAAATGAAACGTCGCTCAGTATGCGCAGGCCAGGGGTATAATAGTCATACCAAATATTTTTTTTATTTTCCTTATTTAAAATCTGATTAAAAATAATGAAAAGGGTCTATGTCTAATTAAAATAAGATTAGAGGGGTTTATATCCGATTTTGAGGATTAGAGGGCTCTATATACGAATAGAAGGGATTAGAGGGGTTTATATCCGATTTTGCCATTAGTTTAACTAGAAGTCTTGCGAAACAATGCCAACCGACAACTTTTCGGGTGGAACCAAAGGCAAATTATGATCGCTGAATTTATATACTTTTTCAACCATGATTAATTATCAAAGGAGGCTTCGCTGAACTTTTAAAAACGAACCAGATCCTTTCTACGCTGCTTATAATTTATTTCTTCTCCGAAATTGCTGGATAACCTCACCAAGTGCACACAAAAAAAAAAAAAAAAAGAAACATCACGCGTACCAACCAATCAGCAATAGTAAAACAACACGGCTTTTGGTTTTTAAACTGCGAATTAGAAGATTTTTCTAATCATCGTTTAGTATGCGCATTTTCTCAAAATTTTCATCTCGACTTTATGAATAACATAAGTATGATAATTGAATATTTTGCATACACATTCACGATGTTATATTATTTTTTTTTCAATTCAACTCCAAAAATATGAGAATTTCTAGTTTATAATCTCTATTTCCTTATAAATTAACGGATTGAAGAGAATTACATGCTAGATCTAGCGTGTATCCATCTGTTTGCGTCGTTCGATCGATTTGATATGTGATTGGATATCAATCGCCAGACGAACCAACGATATGTTTTGATTTTCCATTTGATAAGAAAATAAATTGAACAACATATCTACCTGTATCGTTTATAGATTGAGTAACGTATCTTTATTGTCTAATATTATTTTGTTTTTTTATTTGCCACATTACATATGATGATATCTTTTGCTAGTACAGCTCAACGTACCTTCCTCCTACTTCAATTAATAATCACTAGTTCATAATGCACATACACATAAGATGTTTGTAAGGTTTATTATTTTTATAATATCCATACTTAAAATTTTGAATAAACTGTCTTAGCGAATATTTTTAAGCGGTGCAAGTTTTTCTGTTTATAAAATGATTGAAATTTCTGATACATCAAGATATTATTCTTGATGCATTATTTTCATTAAAGGGTCCAAATTTGAAATTCATTTTTTTCTTAACCTTAAACATTGCTAAAATGACATCTTGTTATTAAATTAAAATTTTCCAATAGAATGACGTATTGGTATTTTTATCTGCGAAAGATTACAAGTAGTAACCTAACACCTCTAATTTTATCATAAATAGAGATTGTAACCAAGCGATACGAGGGCTCGACCTAGTAATACTGTAATACAAAGTTCCCAAGTCAGATTGCAAACAAACAAAAGAAAGATTGTCCTTCTGGTTCAAGAACATTGACAAGCAAGCACACAAAATTCAAACGAATCTATTACAGAAAAGGTGTTTGATTATATCAAAAGAATGATCCACAAATGGATGTTTTTGATACAATTACAAGAAACCCAGCTGAGGTAAACCTTTTCCTATGTACATTGCCAAAATAAAAAGAATGGAAGTTAAAAAGAATGCAGCAGTAATTTTTCCACACCTCCCTGTCCCATTTGACCCTTCATAAAATCTATGCCCGGATAATATTGTCTAACCCTGTTATTGTTTCCTCATCCCCAAAACTATATCAATTCATCAAATAAAAGTCAAAAGAATTAAAACAAAAAGGTACTACCAGAAGATGCTCTAAATTTTCTTTGGCATCAGAACATATGCACAAATTTAACCCTACAAGAGCCGAAAACGACCACCAAAAGACCTCGACTGTCTGACCTGAGGTCTCGGGCTCCCACGATCAGGTGGGAGAAAGGTCTGGGAACGTTGCAGCATGTCAACCATGGAAGGTGTCTGGTATGAATGAACCATACTGTGGCTCTCAGTGGAGTCCCCACGTGCAGTGGCACGCTGGGACCAATGAGAACTCAGTCCTGAGAGCATGTACGCCCTTCCAGACTCTTCATACCTCCGCCGATTTGCCATCCTCTCCTGCATCTCCCTAAGCTCGGCATCTAGTGCTATGCAAAGTTGATCCCCACCACGTGCTGCCAGTGACTCAGACAACAGCTTGCGGCGATCCTCCAGCACTGACACAGCCTGAGCAAATTCACCACGCTCCGCGGCCATTCTAGCAACTGACATGGCCTCAGCAGCACGCACGCGGTTCCTCTCACGGTCAACCTCAATCGACATAAGCGGTGTTATATCGCTATTTTCTAGTCTTTGGACGGTCACATCCTCTCCTTCCAACTTTATGACATCCTTCGAGACAGGATCATTGTAGGTGTAACTCACTTCTATTAATTGGGTTTCAAGCTCGCCAAAGACCGATGGAACCTTCAGAGACAGTAAGAAATCTCTCTCCTCATCAGAATACAGGTCACCTACCTCAACCACCCCACTCTGGCCATTGTTGTGCAGCTCGCTAGAGTAGCTCCCTGAGTGAATGGAAGTGAGAACCACGTCAGGGTGCAAGCATTCCACACGCAAGCGCATGCTCTGAACAACAACACTGAGAAGGCCGCCGATGCACTGGGCAAAAGCATCCTGGATCACTTCCTCATTTTCGATGAATGAGAAGGTCCCATGTGAGTTCTCAGAGATAGAGTGCATAGCAACTGAGTCATGGTCCGTACCAAATCCGAAGGTGTGAACAGGCGTCTGGATTCCTCCAGTAGCAGCAGACCGGAGTATTGTTGAAGGGATGAGTGACTTGTAGTCAGCATGGATCCTGTTAGCGGAGATTGTGTGTGTATCCTGACCATCAGAAAGTAGGACGATGCTGCACACAGCATTCTTCTGCTTACGTTCATCAATAACTTTTGCAGCCTTTCTCAAGCCATCTGCTATGTTGGTTCCACCACCTGTAGTAAGAGAGTTCACAGCTTGTAGAGCCCGCTGCTTTCCAGGACCTGACATCCGGGAGAGGGGGAAAAGCCGGCGTGCAGAGGACGCGAATGCCACCACTGAGAGGCGGTCAGAGGGACCAAGACTATGAATCACGAAACCCATTGCACGCTTCAAGAGGGTGAGCTTTGATCCTGACATGCTGCCACTTACATCAAGCACAGTAACGAGGTCAATGGGGGCACGGGTAGCAGTACCTGCAATTTCTTGAGCTCCTATACAGGTAGCATCTGGGGCTTTCAAATGGATCAAGACAGCAAAGTCATCTTTTGATGACAATTGCGGGACAGCTGAATACTCAGGGTATGTCTTAATCTCAACTGTTTGTGAAACTCCACTTCTAATGTCCTTGTGGGATTCAGATGGTGACAATACAACCTCATCATCATCAAAAGTACTTGGTTCTGTCACATGAAAAGAACTGAGGTGCCCACTAAAAGCCTCAAAACGAGAAAAGCGAGGGAGGAGGTTTATGGAGTTATCTTCATGTGCTAAGTTGATAGGGTTCACCCGAGCTCTACCATGAATATTTTCTGCAGGAGCAGTTATGACAGATGGAATTTCCTTCCACTTTGCACGGCAGACGGGGCAGACGTAGTTCCCATGCTTCACGTTTGAGGAGATACATTGGAAATGGAAAGTGTGGGAACATTCAGCTGTAAATAGGGCCTGGCCATGGCCAGACTTCATCCCACCCAGACATATGGCACATATCTTCTGTAAAAGGAAAAAAAGAACAAGATAAAAATTTTATTAAATTATGTATTTGCTATTTGGTAACCTGGAAAGGACACCAAGGTCCTTATGAATTCTTTTGTATAAACGATTAATCATGCAGTAGTCTCAGAAGAATATATCTTAGATTGCAACTCAACATAATACAAACTCATGGTTTGATGAAATAAAGAGCAGATTTTACAAGAACATATACACAAGTAACTCACAACTGAATAAACAAAGTAAAACTGTCTAGAATATGTAGGTAGCTGGAATTCTGTTCCAAAAAAGAACATCATCCGCAATACCATCCAAAAATTGTCCCATGTGAACCCACAGTTGGTTTCTGGTGCTTTGCTGAATGAAAATCAGGGTCCTACTTTATAGATTCAAACCTTATAATCTAAAACAAGAGAATTAGATCGACAAAACAAGAAATTAAAAGGCCCCCCTAAAGCATCATCCAGTCCATTCCATTCAGATTTAACAGACCGATTTAAAAGACCAGGACCCTGCTTTTGTCCATAAGAGCAACATATATTAAAAAGATATGGACCGGATTGAAAGAGCAGGTATGGATTTAACCGTTCATTCATTCTAGATGAATTTAAAGCATTGTAAAAATCCATTACTGTGGTCAGGAAAGATCAGAACAGAATGTTCAAAGATAGGTTTGACTGGTAATTGAAAATTTATTCTCTAATAAAATATTTTTCTACTTGTAGAAAGAAGTTGGAAACAAAGAATTGTTTGGCAACATCATTAATAGACAATAAAAAAATCAACAATTAGAAGTTGCTTATGGTTGTTTAACATCGCATCAACCAGCTGTATGATGTGATTGCTGATGCATCTCCTCCTATGCGCATTCAATTACATTTAACTGACAGTGGGTTTTTCATGTGATTGGTTGAATGGTGCAATCACTGCAGGAGAAATGTTTGACTGATTTCACAGTCAAAAGTGAAAGCAAAATGATTCAATTGTGACAAGCTTTGAGTTCAATTTATGCTTATCCTCTACTTTCAGCATCGCAAAATAATAGATCAGAAGGCCAGAGACTTTGGGCTCTCTCCATTTAATACTTCAACAGAGGTATCCAGGGGCAGTTGGTGGCCAATAACGGACTTTACTTCCTACCAAACAATAAGAGGTCTCAAAACATGAGCAAACCAATGATTTGTCATACTTCCTTTCATTAACAAAAAAAATTGTCAGTTCCCCTCTAGAAATAATACAAGTTGGTGTGAGATCAAGCAGCAACCCAATGTTTTCACCCCTTTTTTAAGTGGTTCTGAAAAACAGGTGGGAACCCATAGCCGTCCCATTTTTAATTAATGCAATTGGCCGGCTTATGTATGAGACTTAAACCAGTCATCAATCACAAAAAAATAAATGGGAAAGTAAACAAGCACAGACAAATAAAAAAGAACCATATGTATAGACTTCTAAATAAAAAATATAATATGGACAATAAACATCATATTGGAAAATTCAAACTAAACGATAATTCAGACTTGTGGTGTTAACCACACCTTTGCAGAAACTGAAGGTAAAGCGGAAGTTTCTACTGGGGAAAAAAAAAAATGAGCTTTCAATTTCTACTTTTCTCTTTAGAAAGGACAACCTTGTAAAATTGCTAACACCAGAATAAAATCCTCAGGACTCAATAATAGAGTGTGGCTGAAAAATAAAATTCCAATTATAGAAAAAAAAAATTGTCTAAAAAAAAAAGGAACATTTATACAGTTTAGTTAGTAAAAATTGTTGCAAAGTTACAAAGAATTCAATTAGCCAAGTAAAAAAAAAAAAATCTCAAAAACTAACACATTATCAGAAAATTCACAATTAATGCAACGATTCACACCGGAAACAACTTTTCAGCAACCTAGATCCATAATGGAGAAGAGAGAACAAAAGAGAGAAACAAATCATCACCTTACTGGATCTACTCCCTGACGCCGCAGAAGGAGTCAGCGACACTGCCTCCGACGCCGGAGGTTCGCCGGAGGTTGTCCCTGCCACGTCATCACGGGTCCTTGGAAGCGATATGCACAGCCTATGAGTGAGAGCCCTCTTAGCTCGGCTCCAAGCGTTCTCCATTCTTCCTCTTCTACTTCCTAGTTGTGTATCCTTTGAGAAGTGAAGGAATGGAACAAAGTATTATGTAAGGAATGGAATGAGGTGGTTAGAAAGTTATTAGGGTTTGAAGAAAAGGAAGAGAGAAAATGAGAGAGAGAGAGAGAGGAGGGAAGGAACGAACAAACGGGTCGGAGTTGAGAGCCGCCGTTTGAGATTTGAGAGCGGTTTTGATTGCTTTTGATTTGACCATTCTTTGTTTAATATATATATAAGTGATAATTTATTCACACGAAATGGTCAATTTTTGGACACCCAGAGTGGGAGGCAAGCGGAGCACCAACCACAATAGGCAGTAGATATTGCTGTACAAGTGTAAATTAAATAAATATCAACCATTTTTTTTTATTTTTTTTTTAAGGATGTATTCTTCTAGGGAGGGGATATAATGGCGGCCTTTATTCTAGTGTCTCCGTCATGTTTGTATCTAAAAATATAAAATTTTCGAATTTTTAAATTTCAAATCCATAAAGAATAATAGAAAAACAGATAGATTATAGCTGGTTAGAGTTGATTACTTAATTTGACACTTGGGCTTCTAAACGACACTTTTGCTACAAGCAAAAAATCAGAATCAAATAATTTATAATATTATTTAAGGAAAAAAATATAATGTTACGTTGTGACAATTTAGTAGCTTCCAATACGCATTTATTGTTATGGTTTGCATCATTTTTTTTTTAATTCTCAAATATATTTAAGTTGCATGGTACTATGGTGGTATTAATTGATTTAAATCATCTATTCCACTTTGTTAATTCACAATACATAATGCTTCATCTTATTTTTTAATTTAGTAAAAGAAAAATCAATCAATCCATATCAGCGTTGTAATTTATTACGTATTATACAATATTTTACTTGGAATTTTTAGGTTGTGCTCCAAAATTGATTTGGCTTGGGAAAGATTAGGGGAGGGGAGGTAAGACTCGAGTGACTGGAATGTGTTATCCCACTCCAAAACAGAAGGGAGGCGAGGTGAACGAAGGAGTGATGCAAATACGCAATGAACTCTTCGCGAAATTTTAATAGATTTTGTTTTGACCTCGTAATTTCCAATTTCGAAGTGAGCTCCCCTCCCCTCTCCGACCCTCCCTCATCTCCTTTATTTCAGTACTGGAGCACAACTTTAATTCCACCTTCCTATGTTTTATTGTAAAGATAAATGTAAATATAGTTATAGACTTTTTAATAGTATAGTCAAAAAGCATATTTTAATGGTAGAAGGTTTTATTTTCTTAATAAACCAGTACAGTTGTACTTCTCTTTTTATAGTAATATTAATTAATAACTAACTAATGTTTATTTGGTTCAAGTCAAAATTTTATCAAATCAGGTTTATACTTCAATTAGTGTTATATGATACAATTAAGAGGACAATCATGATGCATGAGTTCGTCCTTCAATATGAATAATAATTCTTTATAATATAAAAAATAATTAAATACATTTGTTGTAGACTAAATTTCAATAAAAAAAATCTATAATTCTATTTTTGGGAATAAAATATGGAAATAATGGCACGATAGACAGGTGGTTTCTCTCGGGCAACATGTAGGCATGTAGCAGCGCTCAAAAATAAGTAATAGGAACCCACCAAATTCCTATTCTGTAGTTTATTTTATTTTATTTTATTTTGCACCATTTGCATGGGTGATTTTGACCATAGCACTTTTTTTCCTTTCAAAATTATCTTATTGGCAGGTTTGACATGCACCGGTACTTTTCTAATGGGCCCGTTGATTTTGGGTTCAGGACCTTAAGTCTAAATTAAAAGCAAAAAAAGGACCTAAAGGTTCGACTTTAATAATATTTTATTTGATTTATCCTTTTCGCTAGTTGATATCGAGCTGTTACAGTTGGATCCAGCTGCACTGGAGAGCATGGTGGTGCGTGGATTTGGCGTGCTTAGTTTTTTTTTTTTTTTTTTTTTTTTTTGAGGTTTCGTGTGCGACTTTTTATTTATATAGTCCGTACGACAATTTTTACTCAAAAAGTCAAAATTAGTTTCCGGCTTATCCGAGTATTCTTTAAGTTGTATGTTTCGCATTTTTTTAAATAAAATGTCAATATTTCAGAATTCAGACTATAAATATTTAAAAACACCGTATCTGAAAATACATTTTGAAAACTTTTACTGAAAGTGTGAATTCAAAGTATCGAACAAATAACACGTAGCAAATAATAAGAGAATTAATTTTTCAATCTCATTAGTTATACCACGTCACCAACGTCCTCAGCTATCCAATTCTAATTAGAAGACTTTTCATGTTTCATGCTTATCATCAGTTTTTTTTTCATTATTTAAAAAAACATATTTTTTGTGCCTCTAAATATATTAAAAAAATTGAGCACAATTTTTTGTACTACTAGCGTATTATTCTCCACTGAAATTTATATATTTTTAAAATTGATATTTATTTTTGGAGTAATGCTAGAATCAAACATACAGGACATCAAACACGATCCAAACATCGACCATTAAAAATTCAAACGGCCGATTGAAAAGCTCAATATGATTTCTATATTGAAATATTCTTGAAAATCAAATTTTATATTTTTTCAAAATTTCCAACTATTTTTTTCGAATTTTCAAAATTGGAGGGTTCATAACTTTTTAGATTGAGCATATTAAAAAATTCCAAAAAAATAGTAAAAAAAATTGAAAAAATATAAAATTTGCTCTGCACGGAAATTTTATAATGTAGAATAATTTGAGCAGTTTGGATCGGTCATTCTAATCTTAAAAATTAAAATTTTATCATGTTGAACAAGTACTTGTGTCCTATATGTTTGACACTAATCACTCCCTTATTATTATTATTTTTTAAGATAAATTGGGGGTCAAGCCTCCCAACTTATATTTTTAAATTAAATGTCTATAAAAGATCCCAGCCAGATTTCAAAACTGCGACATTAACCACTCCCTTATTTTTGTTCAAATCTTTACCGTATGTCAGTTTCTTTCCTCAAATAGATATAATTTTCTAGGCAAATTCTGTCACGCATATTATTTGTTATATGGGCTCAAATTTAGATCATCGTTCAATTCCTAATCAATTACAACCATTCATCATTCTGAATGAATGATTCGGATTTAGGCCTATATAAAATAAAGTATGCATGGCAAAATTTACCATTTTTCTAAGCTAAACTGGAGAATAGCTACTAATGTTTTTTCCGATACACTGATCTCTCTACTCTCTAGCAGTCAAGTACATCTTAATACACTTGCAACATTGCCTAAAGGCACGCAATCATAACTTATCTTGGAGTTAGTGTGGCAACTCCCACACAACTAGAAAGATTTTATTAAGCGTAAAGTATTATTTACAAGGTAAAAAGAAAGAAATGAAAATGGAAAAGATCTTGTAGTAGCTACAGGTTTTTAAATCGTAGTTTAATTCAGCACCTTCAGCAATATACTTTCTAGATTCGCGCATTGGCCACGCATGCATAATTTTTTTATAGACGCATTTTAGATTATTGGTTTCTCATTGAATATTTCTTATCCGACTAGTCAAATATAAATAAAACTTGTAAATGGATGGACCATTTCCTGGATATAATCGGCCTTATTCCAAGTTCCCTCGCCTGACTTAATTTTGCCATGGAAATTGGGAAAGGCTTAGTCAGCGCGCAAATTATGATTCATCTCGTACCAGAGAAAATTTAAGCAACTGGTTGACAAACCATTCAACAACGCAAACAAGTCAAAAGTTGTTAATCAAAGTCATCCACATACAAACATTGTCACAAAATCTGTCCCAACCAAAAGAAAATTAAAAGGATTCTAAAAAGGCCATTTAGAAACAAAAGCACACCTTTAAACTCAGCACGTCCTCTCTTTACTACTGCGCTCAAGGTAATTTGTCTCTTCGACTCGGTTCAGGCCTCAACGACTGTGATTTCTTCACCATATTAAGCATCGCCGGCGTCTGGTAATTAAGAGAGGGTGCAGAGGGAGCAAAGGACCCAAAAGAGGGTACTTCCGTACCTTTAGCATACACTGAGCTATGGGAATCAGAGGGACCACTTGAACCCAAAAACATCAGCTCAGGTTCAACACTAGACATTGAGCTACGTGTCGTCGCGCGCTGTTTCGAGTGCGCACTGATTCCGGCTAAAGCATACGCACGGCCTGATTTAGCGTAGCTCTCCCTGCTGCTCATCCTCCTCCCCATCTCTTTTATCTCCTGTTGTAACATCCCACACGATGGGTCCCCAACCCTCGCCACCTCTGACGTCTCCATTGTTCTCTGCCAGCTCTCCAAAATCTCCACTGCATCCCTCATTTCGCCCCGCTCTGCTGCAGCCCGTGCTGCTACCATGTTCTCCGTGGCCTGTATGCGCACCTTCTCTCTTTCTACTTCTATGCAGATTTGATTATTCTCCACGGTCTCTGGTCGTTCAATGGACACTTCTTGCTCACCTAGCTCCACAGCTGAGGCAGTAGCTGCGTCTCTGTACGTCATATTTACCTATAATGTCTCTGGTTAAGTTCATTGTTGATCATATATGGCAGATATGGATGCTTATACATAAATGTTATAGTGTTATAATACTACCCATTCTGATTAGTTCTGATTTATCAGAAGGCACAAGGCCATTTCCCCAACCTTGATAAATATAACGTTTATAACACTATCAGGTAAATACAAAATATAACAAAACTGCTATACATAAGGCTGTAAACTGACAACTAATGAGAAATACACCAAATTTTTTTTCTAATTTCAGGAATGCCGCATTATATTTCTATTACTTATATAAAATTTCAAAGGATGAGATGTGCACGATCGACGTGATGAACTAAATATGACTAGATCTTTTGTTCTGATGTACTCTATTTATTAATGAAGTCTTATCACGTACTGAATTAGGAAGGTTTGTTATAAACCTCCTCGGGTCAACGATTTTTTACCTTTATCAACTTGGTGGTCCCCTCCATGCCACTCCTGGGAACATTCACAAAAAACAAGAAGCTTCTCTGCTCATCAGCATAGAGATCACCAACATCAATCGAGCCATTCAATCCACCATTTTCCACACAGCTTTCGTAACTCCCTGACTTGATCCCTGATATCTTCACTCCACGATTGGCCGACTCTAAGGTTATATGTGTTTCTTGTGCCACCACACTCAGTAGACCTCCAATGCACTGAGCAAAGGCATCTTGTATGCACGAAGCATCCTCAATGAAGGAGAATGTGCCACCTGAGGCCTCAGCGATTCGATGCATTGCTAGGGAGTCATGATCAGACCCAAAACCAAATGTGTGGATTGGGATGGGCCGGCCAGCAGGGTGTAGGATCGAGGGAGGAAGGAGGCAATCATAGTTGGACCCTGACCCTTGGGTGCTCTGTGAGAATACAGTGTATGTGTCCTCGCCATCAGAGAGGAGTATGATGCTATTTACAGGGTTCTTGTATTGTCTCTCCTCGAGTACCTAGTTCACAATATAAAAGATCAGTCTTTTAGTTGCATGTAAAACTCTGATTCAGTAGTCTTGCATGGCTTAATTAAACACCAGAAGACTAATAAATTTGCTCATTTTTCTACTAGAATCAAGGTCTTCAGTACTACAAACTACAGTCTTACAATGCAGTTCTTCGGTATACACCCATACAAGTTAGGTACACTTTGATCATGATAGCAGTTTATTATAATTGTATCTTCATGCATTAATTAATTGGCGCAACAAATGAACCAAGCACAATTGAGGTTAATAATGCATGAAACCATTTTATGCTTTGGAATGAAGGCTTGATTTGTAAGCACCATCTGGTCCAATTATGATTTCTGGAAAATACTACATAAAATTGAAAAGTAACTCAAGTGAGACACCTTAGCACCCTTCTTTAGGCCCTCAGCTATATTGGTCCCACCACCAGCAGTAAGTGAATTTACTGCATCCAAGGCTTGTTGCATCCCTTCGTTTGACATCCGGGTTAGTCTGATCAATCGTCGAGCCCTTGACGAAAAGGAAATAATTGAGAGCCGGTCGGCCGGGCCAAGGTTTTGTATGACAAAATTCATGGCCTCCTTCAGCAAATTCAGTTTCGCACCTGCCATGCTACCGCTGACATCCAGGACGGTAACAAGGTCCAATGGGGCCCGAGCTGATTCAGGAATCCCTGATGCTGTGCCTGGGGCCTTAAGATGAATCACAATGCCGAAGTCGTCTTTGGACAAGGATTTGGCCACAGCAGGATATTCTGTAAAGGTCTTCAATTCCATTGTCCCAGTTGCAGGGATCTGCTGTGGCGTTTCCACGAGCTGCGTTTGGGGTGGTGAGTCAATTGGGTCATCATCATTAAAGACTTGGGGCTCGTGTCCTGGGAAGAAGGGGGCCTGTATTTGAGTTCCGCGGGGAGATGGGATGGGGTTATGTGGGGTTCCAAACGGAAGCTCCTTCCATTGGGCCTTGCAAAGCGGGCACACAAGGTTACCATGGGCCACATTTGAGGTAATGCATTGGAAATGGAATGTGTGGGAGCACTCAGCCGTAAAGAGAGCCTGGCGGCCTCCCGAGTTCGTGCTATTGAGGCAGATAGCACACGTGTTCTGTTGGAACAAGACACAATATTAGTCCAAATATCATTTAAGTTTCTCTTTTCATTCTCTTTACTGGTTCTTTTTCAGTTGAGGGATTTCTTTTTAAAAGATGCAAGGATGTGTTATTTAGATCCACAAAGACAAACCAGTACATACTCTTTTAGAGAAAATGAGAAAAATTTAAACATAGAACTAAGAAATATATGCATGACTATAGTTATTTTAAATGATAAATGACTTAAAATCTTTTAATTCAGCAAATAGAAACAGATCAAATGTTGCTTTGTATTCAATGACTGATTTAAGGCTATATGAAATGCCATACCTCTTGTCTCTCCATATCGTGGCGTTATTATCTGCACCTGATGTCTTGCCTGGTCATAAACAAAATAACAAAAAGGTTCAGCAGAGCAGAATGTGATAATAGAGATAAGATGGCGTATGACTCTTCAATTCTCAATCAATTATATACAAGTGGTACACGCAAGTTTACTAATTCGTCCTTTTCTTATTACTATTTTTATCATAACGATTTCTTAGTGTAGAAGGATTAGGTAATTTATTAGTGGGATTGCCTTGTTGACCTAGAATTGGAAATAAACAATGGGCCTGCACCATTAAATAAATCCCTCTGGTAAATAAATAATTCATAAAGACCAATAATAAACAATATGATGTTTGTCAATAACGAACTTTGGTTCGGTCAAAGAAATTGCTAAGTTCAGGAGTGCACGAAGATATACTTTTCTTTTAAGGTTCTTAATAACTAAGAAAACGCGGTGTTGATAGAAATTACAAGGCAAAATCCCAGAAAAACCCTGGTCCATGTACAAATTGTAGGCCATAACTCGTAATTTAATCGAAGAAGACATCAAACTAAAAATAGGAACCAATCAGACCTAATAGACATGTACTTTTACGAATTTAGGTCAAAAATCCTTCACCGAAACTATAAACTTAACGAGAATCTGATCTTAGTGAGAGCACGAGTACAAAAAAACTAAGTAAAAGAGTAGGTAATTTCATTACGAAATTAAAGCAACTGCAAAGCATCTGATCAGAAACTAAAACGACAGACAACAATTCACTAGCAAAGAGGTTTATTATCGGGGGAAACTAAACAAATTAATAATAAATGAATTTTACACAAAATGGGGCATGCCTGAGAGTTGAGATAGAAGGATGCGCCGAGAGCCTCTCTGAAGAAACGACTGAGGAAGGGTAAAAGGATGGTTTTCTTTACTTGATGAAAAAGGAGAAAGTAGAGAAGGCTAGTGGGTTATGAAGACTTTTGATCATGGAATCAAGAAAAGGAACCGCCATAATAGATAACCGCCAGAATAGGTGTAGGAGCAACAAGGCAATTGTTGCCATATCCGTCCAAATTTCCAAGATTTCTAATTTTTTTTATCATGATTTGAAAATATTTTATTCCTCTAATTATCTATTAAAAGTAGGACTGAGCAAAAAACTCGGCCCTCATGAGCTAGCTCGAACTCGAATCGGATGAAACTCGATAGCAACTCGAGTCGAAACAGGTCGAGTTGGAATAACTCGAGCTAGACCAGCTCGGCAGGCCCATGAGCTGAGTTCGATTTACCTTTAGCTCGCTCAGCCCAACTCATGAGACTTAGCCCAATTCGTTTGTTTAGTCTATAACCTAGTCCAGTTTTTAATCACTATTCTATAACCCTAAGTTATTTTCATTTTTGGGAGGAAATTAGCCGTATCTTCCTCTGATCTCTTCGTGTGCCTTCTAAATATCGCCCAAAATGCCTCATAATTTCCAAACTTTTCTGCACTTTTCTGCTCTTTTATCGCCCAAAATGTCTCCTAATGTTATGTGGCTTAATATTGTTATATCTATATTCTATAGTGGCTTAAATTATTTTGTTCTTCTTTGATGTTAAATACGAGTACTATGTGCATTTTAGACATTTTTTAATGTTTATGCTATTTGCGTTTTAGTTTAGGCCACTAGTCTCAAAGTTTGATATTTAATTACGAGCTGTTTTTGAAGCCATGAGCCAACTCGAGTTCCAATGAGTTGAGTTTGAGCTGCAATAAAAACTCGGAATTGCCTTGCTATGATGAGCTGAGCCAACTCGACTTGAGATGAGCTTGAGTTCGAGTAACCCTCAGCTCGCTCAGGCTCAGCTCATCTACACCCCTGATTAAAAGTTATTCACCTTAATTTATATGCCATTTCCTTCTTTCAAATTAGTATTAGTATTATTATTATTTTTGCTTTGGTTCACTATAATCTTTTACCTGATACTAAAATGATTAATTGGCATAAAAAAGAATGATATCACAGAGTTGAGGCTTATCAAGTAATTTGTCTCTGATTGCTTTCACTCTTCATCTTAATTACTCCATATATACTCTTGAGATTCTTTCTTATTATTGCTTCACATATGCGGGCGTGTTTGGTGCAAATAAGTCTATTCGCGAATAGGTCTTATTCATGCAAAATCAAACGACTATTGAATAAGCACCAATTCAAATCCTTATTCTTATTCTGCCATTTTTTGGAACAAGAGAACAAATAAGAACTTGTTCGAATAAGGCTTCTTCCTTATTCGATGAGGCATCTAAACACGCCCCGTTGTTATGTTTTCTGCCTTTAGAGATAGACACTATAACAAAGAGATTTAATATATAAAATATATTTAAAAAAAAAAGACGAAAAACCATAATAAAACTAGAGGTTGGCTAATGTAATATGGATAGTATGGATCATCCTCGTACTATCCACTTATTTTTCTAAATAAAAAAATTTAAACGGCCAATTCAAACCGTTCAAGTTGTTCTCCATATTAAAATCTTGATCGAAACTAAATTTTATATTTTTTTCCAAATTATTTTGCTACATATTATGATATTACAAAAATATTGTAATTGGATAATTTCAGAGGCCTTCCAATTTGTAAATAACATAACATATAACCAAAAAAATTAAAAAAAATGTAAAATTTAGCTTCCAAGGAGATTTCAATATGGAGAAGAACTTGAACAAGAACTTGAACGGTTCGAATTGGCCGTTTGAATTTTCAATTTCAAAAAATGAGTGGATAATAAAAGACGATCCATACAATTCATAGTACATTAGCCAACCTCATAAAACTATGCTAATATATTTTTTATCCCGTAAAGTATTTAGGACTATTAGTTTCGATTCCACTTTGCCATGAAATTTTCAATCATTTTTTTTTAAATGTTATCGTTTGATGACAACTGATAATGTTGAAAATGTTGACAAATATTATAAAAATTTAAAATCTAAAATTATTTTAATTACGAGAAACAATTTATGTGTTATAAACTTCACTTATACAAAAACAATGAGATTCTTGTTTATCTTACTATTTATCGAATAATTTGAACTTTGCAACAGTCCAAATTCAACAAATATTAATTCATCATCACATAATAATCAAATTTTATTTCGTTTAATAGATGTGCTATTTGAATGTCCAGCATAATAACCTTGTAACGTATGATGTTTTGGAAATATTTTTATATGCACTTGAGAATATATAGTCCTTAATATTGTCGCATTTAGTTTATCTTCAGGAGAAGCGCATCTCTTCATTACACACTCAGATAAACAATTAGTCGAAACTATTACATAATGCATATTTTTACTATTTCGATTTACAATTTTTTTTTTTGTCTCTTGATTATATATAGTTCTATTGTCGTGCTGTGTCAATATTATAATTGTTTTAAAGTTTTAGATGTAACATCAGCTGCTAATGTTGTATGTTAGTTACAAAATGTTGTTCAATTCATTTTCAAATCTTTTAGCTTAGATATTTAATGTCGTAATTCTGTAATAATTTTTTTAATGTTAACATTAGTATTAATTTTGATCGATATCTGTACACAAAAGTTTCTTGTGACACCAGCTGATCTAAGGAGAAACCATATTCAATACATAAAATGGTCAAATTGGTAAAGATACAGTTAACAATAATATGGAAGGGAATGATATTGCAGACTCAGTCCACATTATTTTTCTTTTCTCTGTATATAGGCGCACCCGTGTTTTAGTCCTCTTTGGCACTTTACTGCTTTGTGGATCCGTGATAATCTGTAAATATAATCTCGCTTTTGCTACTAATGACTGGTTAACATTCTCTTAAGGAGAAAGACAGATGACGGGAAGATGACACCATCTTGGAGAAACTAGCTAGGTACTTCTAATTTTAAGAACCAAAATTTATTTAACTTACATAGATGGTGCATTGCTTCTTTACCAAACAACTAGCGAAAAATGTCCTCATACATGGGCAAATAAATGATAAATAAATAAAATAATGTTAAGCAATAAAGATATGTTGCTCAATCTATCAGAGATATAGGTAATTATGTTTCACAATTTGTATTTTTTAGTCGAAAGCCAAAATGTGTTGTTGCTTCGTCTGGCGATTGATATCCAACCACAAATCAGATCGATCGAACGGCAAAAACACGTATTAGCACGCTAGATCTAGCGTGCTAACACTTCTTGGATCCGTGCGTTTATAAGTAGTAGAGATAGTAGAGATATGCTAATTTGGTACTGTTTTAAATGGTCTGTTGCCGGGAGTCAAATATTGTGATAGTTAAGTCACTAATGCTCCAAGTGAAAAAAAAAAAAGGAAAAAAAACTTTTGAGGCCGATTGATACTATATGACTCTTGCAACGAGATTAACGCTAAAAGAAATTACAAACATTTACTGTGATAAATATTATTTTTAAATTTGTATCTTTGTTAATTGAACAATATATCTTCCAGGGCTTGAGAGGTAAGCTGCAATTCTGCAAACATAGTAATTAAATAGAAAAGAGAGACAGTGGTAGACTAGTAGTACACGAAACATCTAAGGGTAAACAATCAATCATTTTATCTTCGTCTGGAAAACAGAAAGAAATGGAAAAGGAAAGGAAACATAAAAAAAAAAAAAAAATCAGAAGAATGTGCTGAAGCGTTGTGTTCATATGCATGCAGCGGTAAGCAGCGGTTATATGAGGATTACTGGTATAAACAAATATATGCATACGTTGATGCGTTCTATAATAAGATAATAAAGATATGACAAGGTTGTAAAGACTTATCTAAACATGAAATCTGGAATCGGCCACCCAACATTGAGCCGCTGAGACCTAAACATTTCAGACAAGTTGAAAAAATTATTTCAATTCCGACTATTAATATATGCCAAAAGCATGTACTGTACATAAGAGTCTAGAGCACCATTCATCTATTATTCATAAAAGCCTCTCTTTCCCAAAAGCCCCTCCCGTAAGTAGTAGATCAAACATATATAATCCATAAAATAAACTAATACAACAGCAGGATTAACTTAACTCTACAAAAACCTAGCACCCCGAATGAACCCTATCAAATAGAAGAAAAAAGACAAGATCACTGCACATTGCTCTTTATACATGCAACTATTTAACGCTTCATCAAAACAGAAGCAGTCATTTTATATCCTCTGTCAACTTCAGCTAATCAAATTTTCACCAAGTTTCTTGCTTGGTTGGAGGGTTGCACCTGCCATCCAAATTCGAACTGTATGGTCATCACTTGCTGATGCTAGCATGTGAGGCCTTGCAGGGTTCCAAGTCACAGAGTTGACTATCATTGAATGCCCCATTAAAACCTTAATTGGACTTTTACATTTTCTTCGCCAAATATATATCTGCAAAAAGAAATTAGCAAACGCCGTCAAAATAAATAACTGCATCCAAGCTAAACTTGCTAATAGTCATCAACAAAATGATATATAAGACTGAATAATAATTCCCTTTAATCTTATGAGGGGCCTCCTCAACATATGGAAATACATAAAAGGAGAACATTAAGGAAAGAAAATAGAAGGTGAATGTGCAGTTGGCCAGGTTATACATTTGAAATGATTACCAGAAACAGAAAACAGGAAAAAAAACTTATAAATTAGTTAAAAGAGTGTACATTTTAAATAATTACCAAAAAGGAGAAAACAGGAATAAAAGAGTGAATTTCGGTTACATGGATGATGCCAGTATGTGATCCAACAATGGTGTAATATAACATTTAAAATTTTATTTTTCTTATTTTTAAATGTGCTTAGATATTAATTGTATGAACTTGTTAGTTGCAGGTAACTTTCTAAATTAAATATACTCGTTTAGTATCAGACAACATCTAATATTACCTTTGAATCCTCGCTGCCACTAGCCACAAAGGAACAACCTGACCCACCAAAGCAAGACCTAATCACATACTTCCCCTGTCTGTGCCCCTTGAACACAGCATCCACACCATCACCAATATCCACATCCAGTTTCCTTAAATGGATCTCTTCACTGTTCAAATTGACAATAAAAAACTGCCCATCCCTTGAAAGTGACAACGAGGTGATTGATCTCTCTTCCCGAATTACTTTCTCTTTTCCTTGGGGGAACTCGCACAGCCAAATAGTCTTTTCTGAGCATATGCCAATCACAAGCCGACCATCAGGGGAAATGGCGAGGTCTGAAATTTTAGGAATTCTCTCCCCTTCCCAAGCATCCAATACATTCCCCGCCAGGTCGCATGCGAAGATGCGGTTGTCTGGTTCTGAGCTGGCACAGAGCACCTTATTGGAACTAGGAAACCATGCACATGAACTGATGATGCGTCTTTTGGGGTCTGAGAAGGTGGCCAACAATGTGCTAGTTTCGGCATCCCATAGTTTTGAGGTCTCACCATTGCCGCATGTAATAAGCATTGTGTCATCAGGGCTCCAAGAGAGGAATGAGATGGGTTTCTCGTGACCCATCAGACAGTGCTTGTACACCACCATGTCATCATCTTCCACCTGAAATTTTTTAGTCTCTAATTTGGTCATTTGTCACACTATACTAATGTACTTAAAGTGAAATAGGATTAACATTGATTACTCAAAGATTGTGCATCGACACAAATTGTGCTTTTGTAACGAGTAACGACCAATATTCCGAATACAATATAAGAGAGTTAGGCATGTTGGACCCTGTAAAACGTGAAAAGTCACATGTAGCTTTTAAGAACAAGACATATCTTACAGATCTCTCTAACAGAAATGACCCTTATAAAAAGTAACAAAAATCTCTATACTCCAATTCAGAACCCCCCCAACCCCCAGCGCCTCAAATTCCTCTAGCACGCCCCACAATTAACTTCAAAAGATACCCACACTAGCCTATTGTCTATTGCTACATGTACGAGGACAAGAGGGCTAATTTAGGTATTTTAAATGAAATGAGGAGAGAAAGCAGGTGCATAATAATTACCATGCTTCAGAGGGCTTATGATATATATATCCTATCTGGCAGGGTATGTATGCTATTACCCCAATCAAAACTAAAGGGGACCAAGTTCTCACACAAAAACAAGAAGCTTGATCTGCCTAAGGTCTTCCCTTCTCTTCTCTCATCAGGAAGTTGGATGTCGGCCTCCTACATCCCAATAGAAAGAAGGAAGAAACCAAAAGGTATTAATCTAACAAACATGAGTTTTTTGGGAGGCCCAATTAAAGGTGAAAGTGATTCTCAGGTACATAATGAGTTGCGAAACAATGCCAGAATCAAATTAAGTAATGATAACACCAAGATATACATGCAGGAAGCATATGAGGAAGGTGAAAAAACAAATGACCATCTGATATTAGCCGATCATTGTGTTGAGCAATATAATGTGCAAAGTTGAGCAATTACTACAATAATTTTGGGATTCATTCATACTCCAACAAAACCTCAAAAATCATTCAACCGTTGCAAAAGACAAATGAAATGCTTATTTAATTTCAAAATTCAAAAGGTTAAATGAATTTAGAGCCTTTTAGTTAGCTGAATTTGTTATCTGAGGATCAACAATTCGACAGAGATTAAATTAATGTGTCATGCATTTTGTCACAATACATGTGAAACCTCAACATGTGGTACCCATGATATTCTTCCCTTTGCAAGGTAAACATAATATTTGAGGTTCTGCAGGGGCACATATGAAATTTTGACAATAAGACACAAAGGAAAACTGGTAATAATCAAACTTACAGTCCATATAATGGCCGTGCAATCGCTGGATGATGATGCAAGGTACCTCCCATTGTGTGAAAATTGTACAAACCATACTTCATTCTTGTGTTCCAATAATACCTACAGGTATATACAAGATGCTTGGTTATTACAACAGGATTGCATTTTTACTTTTCTTGACTAGTGCATATTACATGAAACTTTCCAACTAGGCATCTGAGCATATAAAGCATTTCTACAGAACAAAACAAATATAAAATGAAATCAAATATGATTCCTCTAAACAAGAAAAAGAAAACCAAACTATAATATACAGGCATGTGATCTACAAATCCATCGTACAAGTTCTTGAATACAGCATAAGAATCAGAGAAGAATACTGTGCATTCTGAAGGCTGGAACACAAGTATGCCAATTCTTGCAAACCCAGGCTGTGTTGGGCATGATCTGGAAGCACCTTTTCACTTGACCTGATACCTTAGGACAGGTCAGGTCCAAACAGGTCACATGTGCACCCAAACCAGCAACTCAGCTGTACCCAGAAGCATGCACTCATGGAAAGACATAATTGATAACATACTTTTGATCGATCTTAGAAGGAACAAATTCATATTTAACTATTTTGCAAGTTAGGTTTCCTATTGCTTCCCAAATAACACAAAAACCACCTTGATTCCAGAAAATGCAACACAAAATTGATATATCCTTTTGCAACCCACCAAAGCAAAAGACAGCCCAACTAAACTGGTGTTAGGAGATTTTGGTAAATATTTTGTTATTATAATATGTTAGGAGATCCATATCCATAAATTTTGATATATCCAAAATTGTTATTATTATTTTCGCGAGTAAGGCACCCGACCATGGTGTCTTCAACAAATTTCTATTTCATGATCAATTGTTATACTTATGCAAACACAATAAGACCATCGATATTTAATCTCTTGATTCGCTCTTCATTGGCCACATTCAAATTAATTAAAAAGATGATGTTTGTTAAGCTTGTAAGCCTACGAGGCATTTATCATGGTCAAGTGCAGCGAAAGCATAGAGTTATGGGGATGGGTTCTTTCTTGCATGCACCTAGCTTTTATAAACTGATTGAACATAGAAACACGAGTGTTTAAAGGGTCCAAGAGCAATCCATATAATCATTGTCCTACCCTGACTTAGCTGTACCATAACCAACATTTATTGCCTATCTCATTTAATTTTAAATTTTTTTGACATGAAATAGCTGAGCTCCATGATTATCTTATCTAAATCCCCTTGGGCATCTACTCATTTATTCGTTTCAGTCCATTAAAGGTCAGAACAATGGCCCCTGAAAATCTACTCCAAATAAAATAAAAAGAGAATCCGTATACACTAGAAAATGATCGGCTGCGGTTATGAAAAAGTTAAATTTTTCTATAAACATATGGAGTGAAATTCAAAGAATTTGATGCACTTATATGAATTTGGAAGAAATTTACATTCTTTTACTTCATAGTTTCGCCCTCCATTGATGATTTTCCTGGCTCTGTCTCTGTAGGTCAGTCCCTTCATATACCATGGTGGCATCGGGGCCAAAAGACTAGTATATATTCACGAGACATAATTTTCTTCCCAAAATAAAAGCAATGAAGAGCATAGAATTTATTGCCTCAAAATAAATACTTTACAATTTACCCAATATATTTTGCAAATCAAAATACTAAGTTCCCTCCTTTAAGTGTGTTGAAATCAGCATCGACTTGGAAGGCCCAAGATATAAGTGAACGAAGTTTGCCTAAGGCCCAAAATTCATTACGAGAACATTCTAGGAATATCAAGAGATAATCACCGACTTTGTATGATGAAGAGGTTTCTAGACGTGTTTAGTTTGATCATGTATGTAGTAAGCTAAGTTTAATCTAGACATTTCTTATAAACCGACATTGTAACCTTATAAATAGGCCGGTGTGCATGTGCCATGTTGTGCGCACCAATAATAGTCAAGGCTAGTGTATGTGCATATATGTGTATGTATATGTTGTATTAGTATAGTTGAGTAGTAATATAAGTGTGTTCATGTAGTATCGTTAGTCAACAAAGTGCAATGTAAAACAGCAAAGGGGCAGGAAAGAGAGTGGTTCAAGAATTTTGAGATTAGATCACTACAAGTCCACTGCACCATGCTAGAAATGTCTAAAGGTAGCAAATCAGAGTCCTACATTAAAATTGAAGAATATGAAAACAGGGTGCAATTATGAGAGTTTCCAAATCACCATTTCTCTAGTACATTTCACGATTCGCTTTTACAGGCATAATCTTCTAACAACAAAAATCAATCGTGTCCTTTAAAGCAAAAAAAAAAAATGATCAACCTCAAACAAGCTAAGCCGTGTATACCAACCTGGCAACAAGTAGAAGGTATCTGCTCGGGCCAGCATTTATGATCCTCGAATAAAGTGATATCTTTGGGCAAATTATGATACTGGCATGAACTTATTTGTTTCAAAACTGCCGTCTCCACCAACTTCTCAAGTCTTCCACTTGGCACCCTGATGTAAGGAGGCAACACCTCAACCAAATCCAAAAACAAGCTGATCCTTCTCTGTACAGTGGACCCCACACTTCCCGTCTGTCCCATAGCCTCACAACAAACAAGATACTGCGCAAGCCGGTGAACCCTACAACTATCCACTCCTAATGGACTGATCTGCTTCCATAAAACCTCAATAGCCGGCAAGAAACAACCCGACCCAATAAGCTCGAAGAAATGCTCCCTCCATATTAAATAAGAAGCATTAATCAGAGACGAAGTATCAATACCAGGGATTGAGTTAATTGTGGACACACAGCTTTCCCATTGACCGGACATTACGTCGAACAAGAGACGGTCGTGCTCGGCCGAATCAAGTCGAACCCCTGATTCGGATTCGAGAGAGCTCGCGGTTCTGTTGAATCCGAGAGAATAGAGAGATTGAATTATGATTCTGACAAATTGGGTTGTATCGATCAGGCCTCTGGAACCGAGGCGGGAAAGGCGCGATTCTATGTCGTCGCTGGGTTCCATTCCGGAGTAGAACTCTCGCCAGTTTGATCGAGAGAGGTTCCAGTGACGCAAAGGAATCGGAATTGGAATCGGATTGAGAGAGAGATGGAAAGAGTGGGAAGTTGAGCGGTTGGATCAGATGGAATGGAGAGAGAGAGAGAGGGGTAGAGGATTTTTGGGTTAAAAGAGGTGGGATGGATGTCCGAGGATGGATTCGGATTAGTAATAAATTTTGTAGAGATGAGAATGAGCAGTTCAGTTCTTAACTTCTTATGCAATTTTGTAGCACTTGTAGCTGCGATTGACTGCGAATCTGCGATGCGTATCTTTGCGACGGACAAATGGGACCATCTACGGTTTTTGCATGTGACATACAGACAAAAGGCCAGAAAATGGGCTCGTTTTCAATGATTCTTTTGACTTAACTTGTATATTGTAAGTAGTTACGGGGCGTTTGGTTTGGTTGTGCAGTAAGTAATGCATGTATATATTCATATTAAAAGATTAAAATGTTTTTAAATTTGAATTAGTATTATGTATTATATGTTGTGACCTAATTATTGACTTAACTTGTATGTAAGTAGTTACGGGGCGTTTGGTTTGGTTGTGCAGTAAGTAATGCATGTATATATTCATATTAAAAAATTAAAATATTTTTAAATTTGAATTAGTATTATGTATTATATGTTGTGACCTAATTATTGTTAATTATTAATTATTAATGATAATAATAAATTATTTTTATTATTATGAAATATTAATAATTATTTTTAATTAAATATTATAAATATTATTATTTATTTAATTATAAAAAATTATTATTGAATAATTATTTTTAATTAATTATTATTATTATTAATTAATATTAGTAGTTAAATATTATTAATTATTAATTATAATAATTAATCTTTATTATTAATTATGATTTTTTAATAATTTTTGTTACTTATTAAATATTATTAATTATTTGTTAATTATTATGTATTATTATTAATTATTTCTAAGGAATATTGTTGGAAAAAAATTAAAGAAGATCTGTGCATAACTTATGCATTCTTAAGGCGTCTTATATAAAAGGTGTTTGGTGACTTAAGGATGCATAACTTAAGTTATGCACCCTTTAAGTCACAAACAAACGGGGCCTATGAGATGAGTGGAATGTTCATTATGATTTGTTGGAATGGCCGAATGAGTAGAGAGAACTAATTTGAAAATAATAATAATTTTTTATTTACATTTGTTTTTTTTATTTAATAATTTTTAAATTACTATTGTTTTGTTAATTTAATATTTTGTAAAAGTAATAAGATGTCACACCCGCGCCGACACACGGGGCGTGACGGTGGGACGGTATTTTCTGCATCCATCTGACGGCCCGTCAACCTACGTCGCAAGCACAAAGAAACAAACGGATGTCAGCTACAAAGCTCAGTAACCAGTTATTTAACGACGCAGCTTCTCTATATTAGTTGATAAAGCAAATTAAACATAACTGGATTAATCCACATAACAAATCATACATTTCACGGCGATAATCGGATCTAGATTAATCAAATCAATCACATATTTCCCTAACCCGAGGGCAGGCAAAAGAGACTCATCTCTAACCCTGGGCAAGCGAAAGGGAACTTCAAGTCCACATACACAAGCAAATTCAGAATCCAGATTCTAAATCCGATATCCCGTAAAACATACCACATACGAGCATACACATGTAATCAAAGTCAGGCGATAATCAAATCAAGTAATACGAAACTAATCATAGAGAAGTCCGATTACCTGATTGAGCGATCCAGGAGCACAAGCAAATCGGAATGACTATAACTGCGACGTATACTCGAATTCCAAATGGCCGATTATCCAAAGCCAAGACGGTATTTAAAATTGATTGGAAAGAAAGAGAAAGAGAAATGATATACGAAATGAAATGGAATGAGGCTAGGGTCTATTTATAGTGGAGATTTCTTAGTGGCTAAGAAGGTAAATATTAGATTACTTTATAACGAAGTAAGTAGATATTGATTGGTTAGTGGCTATTTTAGATGATAATAATGATCATTTCTAAAAATATTAGAGCCTATTTATATATATATTAATTATTAGAAACTATTTATATAAATATTGATTACTTAGCTACTAAAAATGTGAATAAGATCAAACAAATATTTTTAAATGAATAAGCATGGACATTTTTCAAATAGGATCTTAGAATTTGAAGTATTGCAAACATGTCATAAAATTCAGGAATGTCACATACGATCATTTTTTTTTCTTTGTTACTACTGGTAATTATTCAATTAAAAAATATTTTTACTAATTTTAAGTATAACAAAAAAAACTAGTCGTATTGTTCAGATTAGTATTTTTTATACACACTAACTCCCAGTGACAATATTCTTATTTTTCTTACGATCCAAGAGCAAAGATGCACTTATATAATTAATTATAACGTAATTTAACTTTATAAAAGGATCGTTGAACATATGTTATTGTAATTTAAGATATATTAAGATATTAAGATATATATATTAATTCCCGTGACCGCTTTTTGTCACCGCATTGTCCATCTCTTACGCGTGCCGTCTGATTTTCTTCGGACAGATCTGATGATGATATTTTCCGTAACCTCTCTCTATTTCTATCCTTCTATTTCTTCTCTCTATTTCCGTAACCTCTATTTCCTACCTTCTCTCTCATCGACAACAAGGGAAAAAAAATCATTTCCGCCTCTCTTTCTTTTCTCCTCCGGCACTTCGCTGCCACCGCCTCCTACACAACCGGCCAAGTCACCTTCGGCCCCTCCTCTTTCCAAACCTCCTCTCCGCCAAATTCGCGCCACCCAAAACCCTCGACAGATTCTTCGCCGAATCCTCCCCTCCTCTGACGTTCAGGTGATTTTTAGCTTTTTATTGCTTTTCTCTTCACATCTTTCCTTCCGTGGTCACAACAGTAAATAACTTTTTAATAGCTCCTTAATTTCTACCTTGATTTCTTCTTCGAGACTTATTTCTCAGCACGTCTCTGACTCATCGCTAACCTCGCCTCGCCAAACCATTTGTTGAGAGCTCATTGTTGACTTCCTCCGTCCGTCTAGGGTTTCCTCTTCCTATTCTTCTGATGTTTCCTCCTAGCACCTCTATCTACAAGCCATTGCCTCAGTAAAGAGACTTGAAGTATCGGTGGTAAACGGAATCATAACCTGGAAGGTTATAATGTTTTTTTTTATCCTTGCTTGATTTTGTCTCCCTCTTCTTCTTTAATTTCTTAGTTTGTGCAGTATGCTATTTGGTTTGGGGATTTTGTTTTCGTGGGTTTTAATTGATTGATTTTGTGCACTGTTAATGATTTTCTTACTGATACTTCAACAAATGGTTCCTTTTTCATTTTTAATTTGGCACTTCTCGAACCTAGCAAATTGCAAATAAACGAAAAATAATGAAATTTTACTTCCCAGTGTCTTTCTTCTTGTCGGATACTTGATAATATGCTATCAGGGTAGGCATCCACTGAAAACTAAATACAATCAATAAACAACATGTTCTCATTTCATTCCTGACATCAGAAGTATTTTTCGACTTTATTTGTTTGCCCCTCTGTCAAGCTCCTTATTCCTCTCGATTAAGGAGCCGACAGGAAGAAAATTTTATGAGTACAAATTTTATGAGTGAAGAGGGGTAGGCGGAAGAGCAAAGTCAAGAGGTTTGAATTTTCTTTGATCGCCTAGCTTTAGTGATGGCATAATGTAGATCAATCCCTATGGTTTATGGGATCAAAATTACTTTATGACGTAACATCAGTTTGATAAGTAAAACTTACAAAATTTTTACTTAAGATACAATAGGATTTGATCTGACTTTATACTGTTGTGAACTTTTTCAATTTATCAGTAGGTTGGTTATTATGAAGTTCAAATACTTTTGGTTTAAGGCCTTGCATTTGTTCAAATACTTTTTATTTTCAAAGATTACTAGCAATCTATCAGTAAAATATATTCTTAATAAAGTGTAGGTATTACAACTGCTTAGAAGGAAAAGCTTTAGGTGACAGTTAAGAAGAATCATTGATCTTTGCTTTACAAATAAGGTACCAGCATAGACGAGAGGACTGTCACCGATTGGTACAACACACAACCATATTAATAACCATATAGTTAATCTATTACAATCATATATAAGCAATCTTGATGATCTAGATGATCCTTTTTTATCTGTTCTAATTTTTCTTATGCATTTTAATTAGTTGATCAAAGTATAAGATTAGATTTGATAAATTTAGAATTACTTTTATGAAAAACTGACGGTGTTTTTAATTTTCTTGCAATAACAGCATAACTGTTAGAAAATACTACATAAGTTTCTTTATTAGGAGAGAAATAACATGTGGAACAATAATCAGTTTAAGTTTTTTGTAATTCTAATTCTGAAATTTTAGTAAAAGATAAATAGATAATACATTATAATACTCTAATGTTTGTTATTTTTAGAGAGTTTGATGAAAAGGAGCATCATGGGGTGGTGAGAAATTGAGAGGAGCGGTCAACCGACAGCCACATGTTCAGGAGCCCAACGAAGAAATAGTACCTTTTGTATAAGTCGGGATTGTGATGATATATGTGGGTATTGTGGTCCTGTATATTAGTTGGACATGTCAACTGAAGTTAATCAGGTTAAACTCCTTTTCTCTTTGCCCCTCTCCAATTATACCTTAACTAAACCAAAATCACAAACTCATTTTTCTTTGAAGCTTTACATTTCCTCCGATCTTTCTTAAAATTACTTTAATGTAGGTTATGAATGAATTTGTTGGATATTAAAAGCATCATGATATATATCAAATTAACAAAGTTGCTCTTTTAAAAGTATGACTATCAGGAAATGTTAGCAAATATTTCTTTTTTGAAACAAATCACCTCACTATATTATATGTGAGTATGAATTCAAAGCCAGTAAATCAATAAGAATATCAGAGAGCATTGTGAGTCACAATAGTTTTAGAAGTGAAATTGTGATTATTGTTGTTCTATATTAGGTTATTCTAATTGAACTTACTTTTTTTATGCAACCTTAATAGATTTTGTTAAAAATGAATTATTACTTAGAACTTCCAATTTTACCCTCGATCACCGTCATCCTCTCTTATATGTATATACATTTTCTTACTAAGAATCTAAGTGCACATGAAAATAAAATAGCTAGAGGAATTTCGTAAGGAAAACTTAAAGGAATCTTTTCTCTGGATGCTTTTACCAGTGTTGTTCCATCTTCCAAACGTGTGCTTGGCCTCTGGTAAGTCTGGACTGAACATAAGAATTGATGTTTCCTATTTATATTACGTTTTGGTTAGCTCTTTTGCAAATAAAAAATTGGCTTCAGTCTATTATTTTAGTTTTTTTATAATATTCTGAATGTGCTTTGAGGTCGATATCGATATTGACTAATAGGATTCGAGGAAGGCTTCACACAAAATTCATTGCCAAACTACTGGTAACAAAAAATGTAATGGACGGGATTATGAAAATTCATTGACCTATCAAAGTTAGCTCTCTCTCTCTCTTTCTCTCTCTCTCACACACACAGCCACATGCACGTTTAAACATATATGCAAGCTTTTTGAAACACAACATGAATCTCTATATGTTAAGACTTAAATTTCAATCTGATAAGTTAAGTATGACTAAGTAATAGAAAGTATTTAAATATTTTTTTTAGTTCATCATTCTCTTTTGAGTTTTCATTATTTATTCTATATATCATTTTTTATTTTTTTTATCAGTTGGTTCAATTAATTAAATGAAAAATTAGGCATAACTTAATTCGAGTAAATATTGATTGGTTTGTTCATATTTGTCATAATTTAATAAAACTGAATGCAAACTCAATATTACTACAATACATTACAAAATTTTTCTTTAATGCCTACTTTCTTTAGTTACCTACTTTCGTGCCATTTAAATTGATATTAGGTTTGATTATTTTTCTACATTATACAGTGGTTTCAAGTTGGAAGAAAATTTTGTCCAGGCAAATTTCCCAGCAAAGAGCGTTCCTGCATTTTATGTAGGTTAGTTTGTAAGCAAGGGAAGGCATGTATGGGCTAGAGAGGTGGATCCCTTCTCACAATTAAAAATATGTGCCAAGTGCCATCGAGTTCGCTCGATTTGTTAATCTCAAACTGAGCTATCTACTCGCTGACTTTTTCTCAAGTGGGTACCTCTAAATTGCACCCTTCTTATTCCTCTGCCAAGCGCATCATGTGGGTATATTTCAAATGTAATTTAATCGTTTGAGACTAAGAACATGATTAGTTATTCATAATTACCAAATGTATGATGTAATCTTTTAAAAAGATTCAAAATTTTTAAAAAAATATATTTAAAAATGTATGATTCTTATGCATTTAATTTTTTACAGTTCATGTGAAAAGAAAAATTATGGCATTTTGTCTTTGCACTTATATGTCCGTCGCATACAATTTAGACTTAATGACAAATTATTAGTGGTTCTTAAAATTGAAATACAAAAAATCCGCTAATGCGCGGCTTCGCCGCGCTTCCCCACCTAGTATATATGAAGATTAAATAAAATTTTATTTTATATTGTTAGTCCCTCTTTCCTCGTATCGTATTCGTTATCAACAGAAAACTGATCAATAAAATTTAACTGGTCGTTTTCTCATGCATTGATTTTATTGTTCTACTGGTGTCGTGCTTTTTTTTTTTGTATTTTGTTTTTTTCTGGAAGAGATACCGTTGTCAACTTGTCATGCTGTAGTTCATTCAAGATTCGAATAGCGGAATAGATGAGCATTGGCAAGCAAGCGGACCCGCATACAGCATACCTGAACTTTTAAATAGATATAATATTTTACCTTTTTGTAAGGGTACAAATGAATTTATATCAAAAATCATAGACGTCTTGTTCTAACAATAAGAATAACTCGAGGGTTCTTATTGTAAAATATCGTTTCGAAGTCCCTTTTACATAAACCCTAGCCTACAAACCCATCCGCACAAAACCTTCGCCGCCGCCCACCGTCTCCGCCTCCTCTTCTCTCGCAAAATGGTGAAGAGAAGTAAAAGTAAGGAATCTATCTACACAATCAAACTTAATTAAAATCCAACTTCAATTTTTTATTATCTCTGGTCGCAAAGCTAACTACTATTCCTTTACTTGAAATCCAGAGAGCAAGAGCAAGAGGGTGTCTCTAAAGAAGAAGTACAAGGTGCTGAAGAAGGTAAAGGAGCACCACAAGAAGAAGGCGAAAGAGGCGAAGAAGCTTCGCCTCAGTGGAAGGAAGAAGGTCGAGAAGGATCCAGGTATCCCCAATGACTGGCCTTTCAAGGACCAAGAAATCAAGGCTCTTGAGCAGAGGCGGGCCCGCGCACTCGAGGAGCTTGAGCAGAAGAAAGCCGCTCGAAAAGAGAGGGTAAAAATTTGTATTTAATTGTCATTTCTTTTATTGTTTATTAATATTTCCTTACCAGAATCTGGTAATGATATGGCTACGCACTGGTTTGACCTGTTAGCATGAGTACAATGTAGATTTGGCTTAAGATCTTCCTTTGTTTTTGAAGTATTGTTCTATTTTTGTTGGTTGTGTACCTTCTAGTGGAAATTCTGGTAACATTTAGCTGTATTTTCAATCAGACCAGCATTGCTCGTAGTTATACTTTATTGGTTATGTGTGTCTAACTTATCTTAGGAAAAAAAATAAAACAGGCTGTGTTGAATTTGCTTTTTAAAGAGATAATTATAAAATTTTTCTACTGTGACAAAAGTTTTTATTATTTGTGCTGATGCCGCTTTACTTGTTTGATGGTGCCCAGGCTCAGAAGAGGAAGTTAGGCTTGCTCGGTAGTGATGACATGGATAAAGATGATGCAGGGAGTGAGAATAGTGCTGAGGAGACTTCTACGGTGGCTAAAGGTCAAGGTAAGTTCAACTTGATTTTATTTTACTCAGATTGTTTCGACATTGTACTTCTTTTCTAATCCTGATGTTTTCTCAGATCATTCTGAAAGATCATTCTATAAGGAATTGGTGAAGGTGATAGAAGCATCAGATGTCATATTAGAAGTGCTTGATGCTCGGGACCCACTTGGCACTCGGTGTATAGACATGGAAAAGATGGTTCTCAAGACTGATCCAAGCAAGCGAATTGTTTTACTCCTTAACAAGATTGGTAAACCCTATTTAAAATTGACTTAATCAAATCAGGGATGGATAGTAGAACTGTCTACTATTGTTTTGACCCCATGCCACCTGATTAAAAACAACCCAGTGGTTATCTGGTTAGA
This sequence comes from Rhynchospora breviuscula, assembly GCA_027562975.1. NCBI lineage: Eukaryota > Viridiplantae > Streptophyta > Magnoliopsida > Poales > Cyperaceae > Rhynchospora > Rhynchospora breviuscula. The sequence continues at coordinate 35,131,575 of CM050400.1, forward strand.
TACCTGTAAGGTGTGGTATAACTGTGAAGTTGGAACTGCTCAAAGGAGCTAAACATGTTCAGTACTTCATTTTTGTTTACCAATAGAACAGTATATCCTGAACTCCAACTTACTGTAATAGTTATGAATTGACGGGTACTGACCCAAACCTCGAATATGTTATGTCAAAAAGTGCTGATTGCATCATATTTGACTTCTACTCATTTGATTGTGCTATAGATCTAGTTCCAAAGGAGTCGGTCCAGAAATGGCTGACGTATCTAAGGGAAGAGCTGCCGACAGTTGCATTCAAGTGCAGTACCCAGCAACAGAGGTCAAATCTTGGCTGGAAATCTTCAAAGGGTGCCAAAACTAGCAGCAGTCTTCAAACAAGCGATTGTCTCGGTGCTGAAACTTTGATTAAGCTTTTAAAGAATTACACCAGGAGCCAGGAGGTGACAATGATTATTATATCGTTCATTATCAAATTAAAATTGTTTTTTCATTCTTTTGCAATTACTCCTAATATTTAATCCTTTGAAATAAAAATATATATCCAAATTAATTGTAATTATATTCTCTTTATTTTCAATTGAGATGAGGCCAAGTCAAACTGATTGAATATGAATGTTATCAATTAAGTATCATTAATAAAATAAATGTAGCTTGTAATTCGTGTAAATTTACCTACACAAGTTGAGCAGATTAGAAATAATATTTATTCCAGATTCAAGGGGTTGAACGGTTGCGAAGTATAAGCCCACTGTTGGCGCATGACTTGAACCAAGCTATTGAAAATACCATGTGACATTAGTTTTGCTCTGTAACAGCTCAAAGTTGCAATAACTGTTGGTATTGTGGGGCTACCTAATGTTGGCAAGAGCAGTCTAATTAACAGTCTGAAGAGGTCCCATGTGGTAAATGTCGGTTCTACACCTGGAGTCACCCGGTCAATGCAAGAGGTTCAACTGGACAAGAAGGTGAAACTACTAGACTGTCCTGGTGTTGTGATGTTAAGGCCTTCTGGTGGTGATGTATCGGTTGCTCTTCGAAATTGCAAAAGGATAGAGAAATTAGATGATCCAATCACTCCTGGTAATCTTTTGTAATCGATTCTTAATAAATTGATAGTAAAGAAAATCTGGTTAGTTATTGTAAAATTTTGGGTTTGGCTTTCCAGTGAAGGAGATCATCAAGCTTTGTCCTGAAGACAAGTTGCTGTCCATTTACAATGTTTCCCAGTTTAATTCTGCCGAGGAGTTCCTTCAAAAAGTGGCTACGCTACGGGGAAAACTGAAAAAAGGAGGTGTGGTTGACATGGAAGCTACTGCTAGGATAGTGCTTCATGATTGGAATGAAGGTATGCTTTATTTCTTTGTTGAACCTCAGTAGATTCAAAATTTTGGTTACAACTTCTGAAGTTTGGAACATCCTTACATTCTAGTAATCTGCAATTGAATTGCATATTTATTCCATGCTAGGTAAAATTCCTTATTACACATTGCCGCCTTCGAGGAACAACGATGATATAGGAGATTCTGTAATCGTATCACAATTGGGCAGAGAATTTAACACAGAGGAGGTCTACAAGGCCGAATCATCATTTATTGGAAATCTGACTTCAGTTGATGACTACCGCCATGTCGAGGTTCCACCTCTTCCCCCTCCAAAGTTTGATGAAGATATGCTAGAAAAGGTAATAATTACTAAAATACTATTTCCCTTTTGGTTGTCGACTTATTTTACTCTTTGGTAGGCATCCTGATGAGTTTAATTTAACTTGTTCGGTGCTATGAATTTTGTAATTAAAAGAGAAATGAGAGAATGTTCAAGGACGATACTAATGTTTGTTATTTACTGCTAAAAGTATTTCCTAACAAAACGACTAAGTTCTCCCTAATATTGATCTTCCTTTATTGCCTGCACAAATAACTACCTTTGGAATTCCATTAACACTTTATAACTGATTTTTTCAAAGGAGGAAGAGAGAGAAGGAAATGTTGGTGAGCCTCAACAAGATGCACCAAGGGAGGCTGATTCAATGCAAGATGAGACCATGTCCGTGGTCCAAACAGATCATCCCGAAACCAAGAGCAGCACTACACGGCAGAATGAAAAGCTATACACAGCTGAGGGCATACTAGATCCCCGCAAGAAAAGAGCAGAGAAGAAAAGGCGCAAGGCCAACAAACTCCAAAGGGCAAATGACATGGATGCTGATTATGATTTCAAAGTTGATTATCAGATGAAAGATGCACCATCAGATAATGGTGATGATGCCAGTGATGAGGGTGATGATAAGGAAGAACCAATGGCTGGGGTTGAATAGGATAATTTTGGATGATTCTGTATCGTGGATAGTTTTGTTCAGCCCTAAGGAGCGGTTACTTGTTTGGCTGAGATTTTTTAGATGGTCATTGCGACCAGTAGCAATTTTGTTCTTTTAATGGAGGCTTTGGGTCATTTTACTATTTATGTATTAATACATGCTTAGACAAGTGAAAGATGTTCGTTGATACGGAGCCTGTGTTAAAATTTTGAAATGGAGATGATATCCTACTGATTACTGAAGATTAGTTCGTGTCATTTTGCACTCATGTTTCTCAAATGTACAATTATGAATTGTGGCAACTAATATCTAAGAAGATTTTAATTAGACCAAAGTAGATAATTCATGGTTAAAATTACTACTGAAGAGTGAAGATTAATGAATGTTAGTTGGGTCATTTTGCACTCCATGTTCAAATTTACAATTAGGACTTGTGGCAACTTATATCAAAGAAGAATGTAATTAGACCAACGTAGATAATTCATGGTTCGTGGTTAACTAGAGAATACCAGATTACAGCAGAACACTTACCACGGAAAACTCCACTACCATTTCCTATACATATATCATATATATATTATGATGGTTGTAGCTCAAGTATATAGGGATAATGCAGAAAAAAGGAAAATGAGGAAACGACACACTAATACTCCCTGATCTGTATTAACTATTATGGACTAAAACTAGGTAAAAGAAGGCTAAATTAGCATACCATCTGCTTCAAAATGGACCCCACCTAAGCAACTTAAATACCTACAAAGCTTGAACCATAAGCTACAAAAGCTGTACAGTAATACCATATTCCCTACAACTAAAATATCAAGGTAGATCTGACACCCCGGGACTTAAATTTCTGCAGAGTCAATCCAGTTCTCTTCGAACTCAAATAAAGGAGACGAAACAACTGTCTCAAACATGTCAGGTGCAATAGCATGTGAATTTCCTGATATACCATTTGCATCCAAATTTCCTACATTCTGCCTGAATGTTGAATCAATTGATTGTGCTTGTGTGGGTATGTTTGCAATAGGTGTACTGCCTAAGGCATCTGACTGTACTGGATGAGCAGACCCAACTGGCTGTTGCACCACAGAGGTATTGACAGAATAGTCATCCACACCTAGTTCAGAAGCCACACTGGCTAGTATATCCCGCCAACTTTTTGAGGATACATCAGTTAAAATTCCCTGGACACCCATTTGACTTTGTGCCAGGACTGGTATGCTTGTACTTGTGACAACTTGATTGGGTGCACCTGATTGGCTGTGGGACCTCTGCAAAACATTATTTTGAACTGAATTCTGGCTTCTCCGTAAGGATTCATGAGATGTAGAATGAGATCTATTCAAATTGGGGCCAGGCTGAGCTTGGTGCGCAGACAAAAGAGGATGACATGATTGTCCAGACCGCCTAAACATGTCACTTGAGTAGGCATGCATAGAACTGGATCGGGTGAGCTGGTGGAACCTGACTGGAGGGTACGGCCCAGATCTGTGGCCGTGTATTGAGCCAGTAGTAATAGGGCCAATAGTAGGTGATCTACGAGATGGGATTTGAATTGAAATCGGTCGAGAAACTGGGTTTGGGTTTGGGGCATGTGATTTTTGATGCACAGGATGCCAAGAAGGCAAGACACGTGACATGACATTTTGAAGGGTGTTTTTCTGTAGAGATGGTGCCTTGTTGGAGTCCCTTCGTTTCTTCCAGATGGGGACTTTATCTGTGGCGTGACAGTGGCTGTCAAAATCAACTGAATTTCCCCAAAAGGTGCATGGAGCCGGAGAGTCACATACATAGCAATGACACTGCAATAATTAAAAACATTATTAAATAAAATTAGTTCTGTACAGGAATCGAAACAGAGAAATTTAACATCCCTCTTTTACCACGCCCTGTGTTCACATGTTGTTAAGATATGCATAATAAATGCCACAACATTATTGCGATTTACGACTTTTGTGCTATCACAAATAGGGATCCAAATTCCTAAATTAAATTGGTTGGATTATACATCTCAAATAAGTATTATGAACTATTCTTGTTCTTAGATGTGTAAGTTTATGTAAAAATTGATATTTTTTCCGCAAAAAAAAAGGGAAAAAAAAAAACAAATGCCATACTGTAGCACTTTTCATGTAATCTAGTATTAATTCTTTTGGTAGTGTTGGTGAAATTCATTTTATTTACATATTAAATATGAAATGAGAAACATGAGGTCCAGGACCAAAAGTTCAATAAGGTTTTTAACATATGTAACCATGTCGCTATTTTTTACTCAAAAAAAAATTTAATTCACTTTAATATTTTTAAAACTCAGTAACCTTACTACAAGTTCCATTCACAAGTTAATAATTATTGAATTGGCTAATCAGTACCTAACACAGATCAAGTCAAACACTATTAGCAAACTTGGCATATACATCTGCTTATCTGATAAGTCAATTCATATTGATATAAGGGTTTTGCTTCGCATAACACAGTGATCTATTTTGGACAACCAAGAGATGGGAACACATAAGAGTTAACTATGAGCGATGGACTCAAATTAAATGTCATCAGCTGCACTTAACTCTTCAAAGCTGGAACTACAGATGTCATATTGGAATATGAGATGGATTTAAGTAGCCAATGAATAGAAAATGTGCTTTAGCTGGCATCCTACTTAACTGGTTCTGCACTACACAGTTCAGAGTTCAGACATTTGGCAGTAGCTCACCTGACAGGCAAGTTACCCATATCAAGGATTCTTATGATAAGTGACGATAATATACTCACCATTTGACAGTATTTGTCATGTGAAGTAGAATTAAATGGGAAGTTAGCACAGAGATGGCGTGGATGTGGGAAGTCCCGGCAAGCTACCTGCATGATCAATCAGAAAGAAAAACATAAGAGGATGAGGAATCAACTAATTTTCAATAGCCATGCTATTTTGAAATACTAAAAAGCAAATAATTGAAGCAGGAGAATCTCCTTTAAGTACTAAGTATGAATAGCACTGAGCAAGATACATATACATGTTAAAAAGTAAGTGCTGAGCACTATTCCTAATGTGCTGAGGAAAGTACAAACTTTTGAAAGTTTTTGCAGCTAGAAATGCAGTTTACTACTAATCTCAGTTTTAACTTTTAGTTTCAGGTTATAGCCGGGCAATCACAATTCAAGAGTTAATATGTAAGTAAACAAAACCGTTCATTTTTTTAAGTCGGGCTAAAGTGCCATAGATGTCTTTTTTGAGTCATTTTTTTAAGATCTGAAATTCAATCGGTCAATCCAAACCGTTCAAATTGATCACCATATTGAAATACCATTGGAGACCAAATTTTACATTTTTTTAAATTTTTTTGCTATTTATTTTGATATGTTCAAATTGGAGGGTCTGAAATACTCCAAGTATAACGTTTTTTAAAAATATCATAATAAATATCAGAAAAATTCGAAAAAATGTAAAATTTGGTCTAGAAGGGTATTTTAATATGGCGAATAACTTGAATGGTTCGGATTGAGCATTTAAATTTTGGATCTTAAAAAACGACTCTATGGCACGGGACCTTCTGTGCCATCTATGGCACGTTAGCCCTACTCTCTCTCTCTCTCTCTCTCTCTCTCTCTATATATATATATATATATATAGAGTTTTGCTATGGTGAGTCGCGACTCATCAGAGGGTATGTGAGTCGGGCTCAAAACTCCTAGATCTTGTCCAAAATGACCGATCCAAACCGTCCAATACGATCTCCCTATTGAAATCTCCATGCAGACCAAATTTTACATTTTTTCGAAATTTTTAAGTATTTTTTTTAAATTTTAGAAAATCGTTAATCTAATTAGTTCTGAACCGTTCAAAAACAGCAGTTTTTAAAAATCCGAAAAAAATACTTAAAAATTTTGAAAAAAAGTAAAATTTGATCTGCATGGAGATTTCATTAGGGAGATCGTATTGTACAGTTTGGATCGGTCATTTTGAACCAGATCTAGAAGTTTTGAGCCCGACTCACTGACCCTCTGGTGAGTCGCAACTCACCGTAGCAAAACTCTATATATATATATCAGAATGAAAGGTACTAAAGAGTTTTGCTTCAAAATTTTAATCTGCTGTTACTTCACAGAAATTTGACACATTTTTTTGTGAATAAAAAACCTGACAAAGCATAGCAAGGTTTTAGTATAAACTAAATGACAGGCAAATAAAGAGAGGATGGACTGGTGACATCAAATGCTGTTTTTGCAATCAAGATGAAGATAGAGATCACCTATTTCTACACTGTCAAGTCGCCAGAAAAATCTGGTTTTGGATGGGAGATTGTGTACATTGGTTTCATGAGTGGTCTTCCTTTCAATCTGTTATTGATTTTGCTTTAACTTTGAATGATTTAGATAAAAAAGCTTTTCTTTGTGTGTTTAGTGCTAGCTGTTGGTCTTTGTGGTTAATGCAAAATAACTACATTTTTCACAACGTTTCACTTAAATCAATTCAAAGCATACTAACACAAATTTGTGCATTAATAGGTTATTGGGGAGGAAATATGGAGCAGCAAGTGAAAGCGGCTATACTCAAGTGGATGCCAAATGACTGGGACAGCATTCCATTGGAGGAGATGCAAGGAAGCTGCATCATACAACTGGAGGAAAACAAGAGGGCTGAGATGCAACAATGGCTTTCTGTATATTGATGGCATCTAGTGTTTTGATGAACTGGCATTTACGTTTTACTTTGAAGAGAGAGAGAGTGCTTATTAAATCCTACGGATTGATGTAATAATTGCGTACTTTCGTTTTGGTTGGTTAACTTCAGTAGCACATGTAGTCTATTGTTGGTATATGAACGAGTGGGTAGTTTCATTTACTAATGCAGTTAGATGATTTGTCAGCCAGAGGCTGGGTGTAGTAGGCTATATTAATCTGTTTTTGTAATGTTTTTGTTTTATACAAAATGAAAACTGGGTGGCGCTCCCACATCTTTTTTCAAAAAAAAAAAATGACAGGCAAATAATAGAGTTCATAAGCAAATAATAATAATAATAATAATGATAAACATTTAGAAGAAGAAAGGAAAAGTATTAAATAATCTGGTACCTCTCCCTTTGCTCCAACTATCTCAATTTCATCAGACTCCTCAGCCTTATCACTGTTAACGGCCACAACTAACTTGTCAGGATCTGAATCGAGCACTTGACAGTCATCATCATCGTCATCACTACCATTCTTCTCATCATTTTGATCATCATCACTGATATACTGTTCTGTGGTGACCACAGTCTTCTTCGGCATTACGGCCGGTGGGTCTGAAAGCTCATCCATGACAATTAGGTCGTCCAACCATTCTAATGGGTCACTTGACCCGTTTGAGTGAGTCTTCATGCAGGAAGTATCAATATTTAAACAATTATTAACATCTTCCTCTTCGGAGCTTATGTCGACAACATCTGGATATGAACCCATCAAAACCTTTGAGAGATTCAAAACTAAGAAAGAAATAAATAAAAACAGGCACCTAAAATTCTGCACTTTCCCAAATTTTCGTTGATAAAAGTTAGAACCCTCGAGAATTTGTGGCTTGCAGGAGAGATAAAAATCGATTGTAAAAAAAAAAAGGATAAATTAAGAATTAATACTGGAAAACCTGCTCCGCAAAGAGATCGAAGTCGCCGAAATGAAATCAATCTTGGAGAATTCTTCCGAATCGAAAAAGGGAAAGCGGTTTTGCTTAATCAAGATGGAATTGATCGTTCGCAAACTTGCGATTTCGCTCAAATCGGTCTCAAATTTGAGCGACAAAAGAGGAGAAAAGGAAAACGAAAGATCAGAAAAAGAAAAATCGGAAAATTAGGGATGGATAGAATACGGAGGCGTGATCGTCACCGCCATGCAAGATGACCTAATTTAGTAAAGATAGATTACTCGTGGCGCAAAGGATTCGAAAGTAGAATAAAATAAAATAAAATAAAAATGCCTTTCATGTTTCTTTTTCTTCCCCTAATAAGACTAGAGAAGAACAGAATTTCCCCAGATTTTCTATTTCTCCTGTTTGTTTTGTGAAGGGAGTATCTTGAAGAAGGACTCTCTGTTGTACACTTGTACTTGGAGTCTTTTCCTATCCTAGAAAGAAAAAAGGTGCAAATTATCGGACGCCGAAACGCCGAACTTTTTTATTTAATTAATATTAAATGAGTTCCAAATTAAAGTTTAGGAAATGTGAGGAAATGAGGATTAATTTTTAGGCGCATGGAGAAAAAAAAGGCAAAAAAATCAGGTTTGGGCATGATGACTTTTGGGGTCCTGATAGGCTAAGTCTTGACCTAGTTCTGGAGTTATTATTCTAATTTTAGTTTAATTTTTTTTTAACTTACACGTGGAGATACAATAGGAGATTGATTTATTTATCAAGTCAGACTTTTCTATTTCATAAAATTTATCAACAAATTTGCTAAATATTTAATTTTAATTTTAATCTTGATTGAATAAAAAATTCTGGGAAACTATACTATAGGGTTCCCAGTTTCTAATGAAATATAGTATGACATGTTAGATTTTAGAGGCCTGAGGGAAAAAATGTATAATATTATTTAGCATTTTTTTTTTAATATAAATTGGGTGTCAAGCCTCCCAACTTATTTTTAAATTAAATGTCTATAAAGACCCCCTAGTCGGATTTCGAACCTGCGACCTCTCACTTGAGATGCATTACTCTTTGTCACTAGACCAAGAGCTGGTTCTCAATATTATTATTTAGCATTTGTTATTTGGGTGTGGTTTGAAAAGAAATTGTCACCTTTGAGCTGGAAAAGTTGTTAACTGGTTCAGTCATCAAATACGATGATTAAATCTATAACCATATATGCTGCTATGCAGATTTGTGGTTTACATTTACACTCGGTACTGAACTACTGCATGACATGGAATGCACGTGGGTCTTCGCTGGGTAGCCCAGTTGGTAGAGACATTGTCTTCCCACGGGAAAGACTTGGGTTCGAGTCTCGCTGGGGCGAGATGAAAAATGTGTGCGTGTGTGGGGGGGTTGAGTGCCTACGGGCTGTGATCAAAAAAAAAAAAAAAAAAAAAAAAACATGGAATGCACGTGGGATACCAAAGAATTTTGACATGATTTTTCTAAGATTTTGTTCTGTAAATAAAATATGCAAACTTCGTGCGCATGTGCTTGTTTTTCTTTTATTTCATTATTTGTGTTGGCGCAATTTTTGAACATGTATCGATTAATGGATACATGCACTAGTGATTATTTTTGTTTATTTGGGTATTTATTAATCTTTTGAGTCAGTTCAGGAATCCGTTTGAGAACTATTGGATTTATAAATAAGTAGGATATGGGTCTCTCTCTCTCTCTCTCTCTCTCTCTAATTTTCTTTTCTTTTGGGCAAAAGAGGTCAAAATCATGTTAACTTTATTTTACTCGCACATGGAACTTGAATCCTTGCCATCTTTGATAAACCAAAGATTTACTGCTTCCATAATTAGACTACCAGTCATGTGTTTCTATAGTTATAAGACTATTTATCAGCTCGCCTTTCGTCCTTTCGTCTTGTATAACTTTTTTTTTCCCGACTGGAAAATGTCGCTTCAAAATTCTTTTACATAGCACTTGTTTGCTTAATAGCATCTCTCGTGACATATTGTTGTTGAGCAATAGCCTGAAAGTACTTTAATTGTTGGATAGTTACAGTGAACAGATCACAGATCACAGCTCACAGATCACAGCTGACAGCACATAAAAATCAACTACCATTGTTGGCAGCGAAACAACAATACATCTTTAAATTCTATGCCTCCATGCAAATTCACAGAGATTAAATTAACTGTTTTTAATGTAGTCTGCGGAGAAGCTAGGCCAGATGGAAATATCAAACGCCTTGTGCCCTTGTTTCAAAATTATGAATATTAATTTTGACTGTGCAGATGGTTTTCCAAATTTATTTCCTGATTAAGCACCTTTTACAGTAAATTCAGTAAACAAGCCTATTTCTAATCAGAATTCAACAATCATCCACCATCCCACATAATGTTTGAGACAACAACAAAAACAAAACTAAAGTCAATAACAGAGAAAAAATGAGCAACGTTACAATTGAAGTGATACACAAGCCGAACTACATAAGCTACCACCTAAAAGAGAAAATATTACGTTGCAGTGTGTATCTTGTACATTCCCACAACTAACACTTTAAGCCTATCGAGGACAAAAACTTGCATGCAACAGACATAAAAGCCTGCAGGTTTAGACATCTCAGCATGCATTGTTGGCATGAAGCAAGCCTCCTTCTGTAATACCTAGTTTTTAAATCAATAATATGTGCCATAATATGACTGAGTTGCTGTTGCAGGTTGTGGTGGCACAGCAGTAGCAGCAGTTGCAGCAGCCACTGGTTGGGCAACACTTTGTGGTGCATAAGCCTATGGCAACGCAATGAAACAAATATAATACATGAGTCGATTAAAAAAAATTTTTGAGTTCCCCACAAGAAGATCAAAGTTCTATACAATCTTTAAAGAGAGGATTGGAACTTGGAAGACAAAGTCTTATTAACAGAAATCAGCAGTTCAATTGAGAATTCATTTTAATCAACTACAAGTAGCTAATAATTAAAGATATTAACAAGTATTACCTGAGGATATGCTGTAGTAGGATAAGCACCATAAGCAGTGGCAGCCTGAGGAGTTGACTGAGGCACTTGGACTTGGCCATAGGCAGCATAGCCTCCATATGCAGCATAACCAGCCTTGAGGAACATAAAATATTAAGTTTTTCATATTAACACAATATGATGTAATAGAATATTCTGATGTTCTCATAAACAAACAAACAAAAATATATAGAGGTTTAAATAAGTAGTTGCTAGACAACTAGCAGTTAGGAGACTACACAAAAACACTTACGGTTTATTAGGTAAAGAGGGAATTTATTGTGAAAGAGAGGACCATCATGCCACAAGAAAGATCACATGTTAAAAAGTTATTATAACCCAATTCTGAAAAGTTTTAACAACCTGGTACGACAAATGCCAAACTTAATCTAAGAGTTCTACAGGTCAAAAAGAATCAGATATTAAAATAAAAGGACCTTCAAAATTGCATAACTAGTCATAAAGGTGTATGCTAGTTCAAAAAATATGTTCTGTTGATTTCCCCGTGCCTTTTCCATATTGCAATTTTTTTGTGGTCCCAAAACCTCAAACAAAAGAATCATATAAGTACGTATGGATTGTAAGGAACCTGTGCAGGATATGGAGTCCAGGCTGCTGCTGCAGGTGCAGCAGTACCAGCAGCAGCAGGAGCGGCAACAGGGGCAAGAGCAGGGGTAGCAGCAGGGGCTGCAGCTGCAGCTGGAGCAGGAGATTTCTGTGCATAAGCAGTGGGCCACTGAGACGTGGCCCCAGTCTGAGGATTCGAATAGGTACCCATGATAGACTGAGCCTGGACCTGGCCCTGTTCTATCTTTAAAGCCTTGGCTCTGTCTGACAAGAGGGAATCATCAGCACTTCGTTTTCGTGACAGAAGGACAGTCCTCTGGCGTGAAAAGAGCATCATATGCCGGTTGGTGGCCTTTTTTAGCAACTCCCAATTGCCAAACATATCCAAAAACTGTAATTTTATCAATTATCAGCTTATAATTATAACTGGGTAAAAATGGGCTAATATCATCAGGGTCGGTAACAATAATGTCCCAGGTGAATTTTTCCTCTTTATCCCTCTCTCACTACATGTGCTAGTTTGCAGGTCTGTGCATGCATGTGCCTCTGTATCGATTTAGGTTTGGCATGCCTCTCAACCCTCCAACCATGTATAGCAAGGGGAAATTAAAAAAATAATACCAGCTCTACCTGGCATTAAGTACAGTGGTGTGACCTAATTGGAAGCTATCCTTCAAAACACTATAAATTAGGTAATCAAATCTAACCTCCATGAAAACTGCTTAGATCTAAACGTGGAACACAAATCCATTAAAATCCAATGGAAAAAGATTTCCAGAAAAAAAAAAATACCTCCAAAAATATACACGATAACTCTTCTCTCTCACTGGAGCTGGCAACATTAGTGGGGTCTTCTGGATTAGGAGTGATATACTTCTCTACAAGAGAATCTAAGAACTCAATTCTCTTTGGAGATGGACCAATTGACTCAAGATGAATTATAGCCTGTAAGTAATGAATTGAAATTAAACCAATGATCAACCTAAAATCACCAAAAAGAACATGAAATGCTGAAAAAGAATGATGAACTTGAGAAATATTAGAGATATACCTCAATGACATGCCTTGACAATTGCATTTTCTCAAGAGATCCTCCTAATGTTTCCCTAGCTTTCTCAACATCACCAGCAACCTACCAGGAACATAAAAAACAGTTGAGGAAAGTAAGGTGGCGGCTGAAGAGAATTCATTACTTGACAAAGTTTCAAAATTCTACCATCTATAAGAAAATTCACGAGTTATATTAAAATTTATTTTTGAATTAGTATGCTGACTTACGATTAAATGAGATTGAGGTCATCCTTACCAATTACATTAGTATGAAATTCTAAGGCGAAGCAATTAGGAAGTAATTATCTTACCAAATGAAGGAAACGGGAGTATTGAATAAGAAGCATGGGCAAAATTGAACTTTGCTCTTTTTCCTGTTCAGCTGCAATTGCCTTCTCATAAACAGAGAATGCTGCCTCCTTTTCACCCTGAAAAAAAAAATAAAAAGTTGCATTAGGAGACTCATATTTAAGGAGAATATCGATAGGGAAGTGACATTGTTAAATGATAATACCAGTCTATATTCCATGTTTGCATGTTTCACAATAGCTTCAAGCAAGCCAGGCGATATATCAGAATAAAGAAGTTGAAATGCTGCACGAGCTCCTTCAAGATCTTCTGTTTGTTCCTTAAATCTGGCCGCAAATAAGTGAATCTCTGGTTGTTTCTGTTTTTTTTTTAATAAGAACAAAAATATCATTAACAACTAGACAGAACAAATAAAGAGAATAATCGAGCTCTACATAACCAGTCCATACCAGCACCAACACAACATCAGGATGCACTGATGCATACCAATGAGTCATAGCCTACACTAAAATCACCACTTTTAACACCCCGAATATAATTTACCAGCCCAAAGACACATGCAAGTCACTAGTAATGTTTTCCATCAGGGGGGAAAAAAAGAATACCTTTACAAAGACTTGAGTAGCACGAGTAAGAGCATTGTTAGCCAGTTCCAAACTTCCAGTTGCATTCATATGCAACACATAGCGGATCCAGTACTCCGGATAGTTAGCACATGCAATTAAGCACCTCTCATACAATTTCACAACCTGAAATGACCAGCCATATCATAAGAAAACTGTACAAAAGAATTAGGGAAATGATATTAATTAGAAAAGGAATATGATATTTTTTCGAAAAGGAAGTTCACACGAAGTACTCCATTAGCTGAGAGGCCACCTCATTATCTTATAGATAGATTGTTAATAGGGTAAGGATTAAGCAAACACACACCTGCATGTATGAGATTAAAGTATTTAAGATTATATGTAGTACTTAGAGAAGATTGAAAAATTCATCAACCCATAACATTCCACTGACAAATTAGAGTTTGGAGTACTTAGCCTCTGCGAAAACCATACAAGGGGCCGATGCTCTACCACCAGTTAAGCAAGCTTCATAAGCATACAGAGGGAGCCAATACAACTGAACAGTGAGTTAATTAAAGAAATCAACCTGATTCTAGAAAATTAAATTTATGAAAAAGAAGACGGGCATTTATACCTTATTAAAGTCGTCTTCCTTCTCAATGAAGTCCAGGTAGTTGTGCCAGTTGTCAAGCTCTGGTTCGTCGAGAGGCTTGACATGAAAGTAGGGTCTCCTAATAGCCAATTCAAAGGCAATGACCTTAGATTCATACTCTTTGGCCTTCTTATACATCTCTTCCCTGATCGAAACATACTTCTCCAACTCCCCCGAATCAGAGGCTTCTTTAGCTGATTCATTCCCACTATCAGGTGGTGCCTCCCCATCAAGTACTTGCTTGTCCGTACTGGCCTCTAAATTGGCGGCTGATACTGAGTTAGCAGTCTCATCATGTGTCTTTAATTCGGACAAGGGATGACTTGCTGTCAACTCCTTGAAGCTAGAAATTTGAAATCGTATGGCATGAGAAAAGATGAATTAATATCAGGGAAAAAGAAATCCCTGCACTATATTCCAAAAAAAAAAGAAAAATAGAAACGGTAATTTACTGTACCAATTATAATATCGATCAAATTGTTGGATTGGATGCTCGAGTATCCTGGTATATATCATTGCAAGGTTGCTCCAAGCCTGTTGTGACTCTTCATATCTAATATACTCATCCCATAATAAATCGGAGCGGTAATCGGTGCCAACATACGCCAAACCTCTGTCAAACAGCCTGAGAGCAAAATGGTAAAAATTTGTTATGCTGGTAGAAATCCCACAATATTGCTTCATAATTGGACTTCAATTGAAGTAATGAGACCATGACACTACCAAATGCACTGACTTTACCTTCAAGGAATACCTTGACATGCTCTTCCAACCAGCATTTGAATACCAGTGCGCCGATTGTAGCCTCAACAAACTCAAGGGAACATAAAAGTTGGTTCTTTCAAGAATGCATGGCAAAAGTGGGCAATTGGGGTTTTTCTCTACAATAGGTAAACTAAACAAGGGTAGGACTAATTTTATGTTACAATGGGTCTCATCAACCTTTCCTCCATGCTGACCTTGCATGTGAAAAGAGGTTAGCAAGTCTATCTTCTGAATTCAAAAGGACCATCTTATTTCATGAGATGAAAAAGTAGGAAATTGATCAAATCATACCTTCTGATAATATCCGGATCATCATATGTTGAAATTGCAAACTGACAATAGTTGACCCAAATCTCCACGGAATAGGTAACGGCCAAAACTGCTCTCTCATACACTTCCACAGTCTTTTCAACTCCATCAAGGCGTGCTTCATGGTCAGCATACTTCTTCCAATAGCCGAAGCAAAGGGGGAACTCAGCCAAGAAGGCATCGTACACTTTTCTTAATTTCATGATGTCCGTCTGCAACGAATAAATAGCAATAAGATGAGCAGACACTTAAAAGAAGAATAGAGGGGGGTCAGGAATGCATTTAATAATAATGAAATAAATAGGCTATGCAGGTCAAGAAAACAACTTAAATTTGTTAAACATCAAATATGCCCAGGAGGTAAGTATAGTCCCTGGTTTCTGTAATTCTGTTTATATTACTAGATAAGCAGCTTTGGTTTATTACTTTATTTAGAATCTAATAACATACAAAACTTACATTCACCAATATAAGAGAGGTATGCTGTCAAATAAATGATACTAGCGGACTAAGAAGAGCATGCCATATTGTAAAATTAAAGCTTCATGTATACTGAAAAGTTGAAAATTTTTGTTTGATGTAAATATGAAAAATGAAACAGATAATTGGTCCCAATTAGTTATACTAGTCTGCTGAAATTATTACAATATAATAACTTGAACGATTCTACAGAGAGAGGGAGAGAGAGAGAGAGATAACAATACCACAGCAACTCTCTCTGTTTCTTCTATAAGTGCTGTCCAGGAATTGAAGTCTAAACAATTCGCTCTAACCAAATTCCATAATCTTTCCTCTTCCATAGAATAAACTCCTACATGTACGCATAAACATACAGTTCACTTTAAACAAAAACAAGAAAAATGAATGTAGAACAATTTAGATCTCACGATACAAGACTGGAGAGGGAAAGCATCATAGATTTAAATAAAATAAATGAGAACAAAAAACACTGGACAACCATTAGTACAGACAGGTATAACAGCAGTTCCATGCAATAAAGAGACCATGACCAACAATAACACCGTTGTAACTGCGTAGACAATGTAAGGTACCACATCTCTTTGTAGTAAAATATAAAAAGAACTGTATACTAACGAATGAAATAGAAATCAAAATACCCTCCATATATTGTTGATCAAGGGCCATGCCACCGACTTCATGTTGCGAAACTCCGTTTGCAGTAACCTGTGTTGACTCATAACCCACTATTTCACCAGGATTTCCATTCACAGGGTGTTGAGCAGATGGATAAGGTGCCGTAGCAGTCACACTTCCATCAGGATTTGTGCTATCTGCTGCTTGGAAGGCAGCAGCTGCATCAGTGCCAGGTTTAGTGGATTCATCATTAATCTGTGCCTCATATGGATTTTCTATGGCAGTAGATTGGTTGATTTCCATGATTGCAGAAAAATAACCTGATAAATAACAGAATGGAATACAAAAAATTCAGATCAGGACATTTGGTTATCAATTTGATGAATTATATAATACCTAGACTAAAGCGAGGGAAACTTTAACAAATCGATTTCAATTAGCAAATGCTGAGTACAAAATACTCAACGAAGTAAAAAGCAGCAACCATGGGGTAAATTCAACATAAGATCCTTTAGAATTTCCGAATCAAGCGACGAATTTCTACCACTTTTAATATCTCATTTGAGTTTCTTCTGATCTAATTAAAATGCGAAAATATGAATAAATGCTACGCGTAAAACACGAACCTCGTTGGGAAGAAGATCCACCGAGCGAATCCGCGGCGGCGAGATTGCGAGAGCAATTCACTAGGAAGTAGAGAGAATGAGAAAGATGAAAGAAGAAATCGAGGGAGGGAAATGGATGGGTTTTAGGGTTTGCGTAAGCTCGGCCCGAACAAGGTCGAAAGATTCTAGTTCTAGGTCGATAGATATGGGATTGTGTTTTCTGCGGTCTGCTTCTAATGGAGTAGTACTTGGATGTCCTTGTCCGTCGGATTGAGATCTGGCAAATGGATAATAGCAGGATTTCGTAATGCGTATCCGAGGGTGCTCGCTCGCAGTTTGCGTTTCGTACTGTACTGTCTTGTCCGTTCGATCAAGATCGTACAGGTCACAGACTCGACGGGTGCAGACTGCAGAGAGTTTGTGTCTGCGTTAATTCGAGCGGACGCAATTAATAATTAATAATTAATAAATAAATAAATAAATAAAATCCTTTGAGGGAATTAATTAGAAACAAAATCCGGAAAATGAGGGAATTAATTTGAGGAGGATCCGATGTCAACATTTTGTATGACCAAATAGGCAAATACTAATATTTTACTTTTTACTCACTTTTTCAAAATTTAAAATTAAAACGTCAAATCTAAACTGTTGATCTTATTTAATTTAACGAGTGATTCATATTCATATAAGTTTTGTAAATTTTGGAGTTTATTTGTGTGACACCCCGTCACATCCCGTGATTAGACAGCACATACGGAGTGTCCGTCGCGATGCCTGCTGCACCCGCAAGGTTTAACTAAGTCTAATTTATAAAATAAAGTTAATTATATACAATTATTATACATGTCACATCTAAATTTAAATATAATATAAATGCTACAACAATCTAGTTAACAGTATGGTTCATATAGGTTGCTAACCATAAAATCCAATGGCCCGCTACTCGTCTCGTTGTTCATCACTCGATCTGAAACCCGGAACCCACAATCAATTGTGGAAACAATGCAAAAACAAAAAATGAGATAAATATAATTTATCTCAGTACGGTATTTAGTTTCAGTCACATGATACTCAACGATACATGTTTCGAAACTAATTACCGACCAAGACAAAATAATGATGATGATGATGATGATGCAAGATCTACAAATAGCTATACAGTACAGATCAGTCAGACATCATACAAATATGAAATGCACTTAGAAGCCAATAGTTAACAAACTAGTATCTGTTGGAGTTATGTCCTAGAAGTCAATATTTTAATGACTTAATTTTAGTTTATGTTATTGATGATATTTGATCATTTGTTCCTAGAGTTTATTATTGACAGATCATTCAGGTTGAGGATCTGAATTGTAGATCTCTGTGGATCATTCATTAGAATGACAATAATAAACCTAAATCGTCCATAATCTTGATAATGAACAAGGAACATTAATTATCATATAAGATTAGTATGCAAGTTAAGTGATGATTAAGTTCTACAAATCATAGGTAAAGAGTTACCGACTTAATTGCATATGTGTATGTTATTGGAACATAGCACATGACATGACCCAATGAAATAAATATATGGATTGTGTTATGTGTCATTATTTATTTCATATGAGTTTGATTCTAAATTTGAGATGTTCAATTTTTTCACATGATGATAGGTTTTATAAATATCGTCTAACGTTGATTTCTGATAAAGGCTGCTACACGGACTTTATTTATGTTCTCTTAAATTGTGCGGGGAAAAGTTGTCCATCAAGAAAACCGTATGTCCCTCATTAATTTACCTAGTGAGTGATGATATCTATTTGGGCCCCTTGATGGAGTTGGATCGTATGCATGCAAACTAGACGATCAACTCTAGAACAAAAAATGTATAATCTGCAAGAATGACACATTCCTATCTTGGATTATACAGTGATATCATGTGACATAAGAATCAAAATTAGAATATACTTTATTTCTTATGCAGGATTGAAATACTATAATGGTATATATGTTAATTGGGAATCATAACGTGTTGCTAGATACCGCTTATGATTATTGAAAATAAATAATGATTTAATTCCATGGCCAACATAACATAAATCATCGAGGGTCACACAAATAAAGTTTTAACCATATAATGCATTATTTAGTTTATTTGTATTGGAGAATGCAATATATGATAAGTTTATTTATTAATTATATACCGTTGTGAGCCGTTATAATTAATTAAATCAAAGTGATCATACGAAACTTAATTAATGCATATGATAATACAATAATAATTATCAATAAGTTGATAATTTAGTTCAACAATATTTAATATAATTATAGGAATTATATTGAATATATAGGTTTTGATTTAATAAGCCTAATCGAGCCCGAATTGAAAGCAACTTGAGAAGACGATTAACACAAGGATTAATGGACTAATAATACATGTGATGTAGCCCATTTAGGCCTTGTTTATGGCTAGAATTAGAGGGGCAAAATTGTCCTTTAATCATTGGTTAATTGAAAGGACTCATTAGTGGGTTATATGAAGGGATTCAATGAGAAATAAAGAGACATGACTCTTCACTTTCTTCTCTCTCTTCCTCTCCCAATGAAAACGAAAATTACAAGGAGAAAAGTGTGTTTTCTGCCATGTAATTGTTTATTCTCAAGTTCATTTAAGTGTTCATGTGTTGAACGATAGTTTCTTCTAACTAATTATTGATTAATCGAAGAAGAAAACGAGTATTAGCTTCTTCCTAAAATTTGCTAGCACAAACTCTTAGGATTTGGTTAATCCTTTGGTGGACTCAAGAACAAGAAGTAGGAGGTATTGGAGAGCACTCCATCGATTCCAAAAGATAAGGATCGAGCCTTCCAAATACGATTTTGGAAGAGGTATGATTTCCTCCCATTTCTCAAGCGTGTTAATTGTCTAATAACTAGATCTTATGTTGTGCTTTGTTAATTGATATTAATTAGTAATAAAAATTAAAATTGCATAAGGACTTGGGTTCCTAACATTAATTTCCATGGTCAACATGACATAAATCCTCGAAGGCCACACTAATAAAAGACTCTTAATCAACAGTGCATTAATATTAGTTTATTTGCAATGGAGAATGCAATATATGATAAGTTGATTAATTAATTATATACCTTTGCGAACCGTTATAATTAATTATATCAAAGGGATTATATGAAACTAATTAATGCAAAGTCTAATTCTATAATAATTATCAAATAGTTGATAATTAATTTTATTCAACACATTTAATATGATTATGAAATTATATTAAACTAGTGCTAATCTCGCGCGTTGCGCGATTCATCTGCATCTATTTCGAATAATGTTAGCAATCTAGACAAACGATCACAAAAAACATCATTATGAGTATTTAATTGAAAAAAAACACACACACACACTAATAAAATATAGCCATTTGAAAGAAGAAAAATAAGAGAGACGATGAACTTACCATATAATAAGACGTGTGAACATTTGACATACTTTGAACTCTCATGAAAAATGAAAGAGAAATGCTAGAGTCCAATATATTGGACGGATGGACTCCGTCCAATACAATCATTTTCACATTTTTAAATTTCAAATAACCGATCCGAACCGTTCAATATTCTCCATATTGAAAACTTATAAGAAACTTATTTTTACATTTTTTTCAAAAATTTTTATTATTTTTTTGGTATTTTAGAAAATCGTTGTTATTGGACGATCCATAATGTTTATATCATGAATTTTCAAAAATACCAAAAAAAAGTAAAAAATTTCGAAAAAATGTAAAAATTGGTTTCTTGTAAGTTTTTAATATGGAGAACATATTGAACGGTTCGGATCAGTCATTTAAAATTTTAAAACGTGAAAATGAACATATTGGACGGACTCATCGGTCCTATATATTGGACACTAGCATTTCTCAAAATGAAAAGCATGATTATAAACAAAAAAGCATCGAGCTTTGAAATTTAACAAAAGAAAATCCTAGCCAACACAAAAATTAATAGACCAAAATTGCACTGAGGAAAAAGAAGTTACTGAACTATAAACAAATAGATGTAGATAGTCTCAGTTAAGTGCAAGCTCGACTTGTAGAATTTTTCTTTTCTCATATATGTCCATTTACAGTTTCGGTCACGATCAAATTTGTTGCCATAGAAAACTTTCAGACTCTTTACACAAATCAGCTAGGTTATCAATCACATCATCACTGCTACATTTCATTCAAAACAAATATATAGTTATAACCACTTTTCAATAGAAAGACTCGTATAAAAATTGCAACTAAATATCGACTATAAGAAACAATTGAAGTGGATGATAATTTCCAAAGATGAGGCTAGATCTATATACTTCTTCCAGAGATTATGCAAAAATATTTTACGTAAAAGGGAATAAGCAATAGTTATTGACCTTACAATCTATCGTTGCTTCAATTGAAAGAGTTGATCAGAGCCTATGAATCGGCCTAAATGAAGATACAACATAGATTCAAGGGAGGCAAGGCATAGTATCCCACGACAATGGTGAACTAAAGAAGGAAGTACCTCTATAAAAGACAATAAATTCAAATGACTTGGAATATTTAGCTAACAACAGCTTCTAAATGCTGAAATTTCCAAGCACGCAATCTACAAAAGAGAAAGAATAAAGAACAAATCCAACCGAAGATGCAAACAGATGAAGGAAGTTAATTCCATGTGCAATTTTAATTTTTATTACTATTTAATACTAATTAAACAAGCACGTCTATTGGATTTAGTAATTTGACACTTAGCACAACATGGAGGGATGAGAAAATGGTATACCTCTTCCAATATCGCAATTGGAAGGCACGACCATGGCTTGGAAGTCGGTGGCATCTCCTCCTCGACCTTGGCCTCGAGTTCAGCAAGGAGATTAACCAATCTCTTTTCTCTTGCGATAGCAAGAAAGAGAGAAGAGCTAATCCATCTATCCTCTTCTTCAAACAATCAACAACTGAATAGAAGAGAGAGGTGCTCAACACATGAGCTAAAGAGAGCGAGAGGGAGAGCTAGCTCTCTTCTTTTGGATGGGTGGCGACCTAAGAGAGAGGTAAGAAAGAGGCTTGAATAAGGGGTTAGGGTTTCTCAAAACACACCTCCTTATATAGAGCTCTCATCCAACCTAATCCAAAATTAGTGTACAAAATTGCCGCTCAATTAGGCTGGCCCCATGGTGGATTTTAGTGTACTACATCACTTGTTAAACAAGCCCATTAAAACACCTATTAATTGCTCTCCTAAGTTGCTTTCTAATTGGACTCAATTATGCTATCCACTAAAAGCCAATATTTTTAATTTAATTCACTCAATTGAATTAAAGTATGTTAAAGAAAATTAATTATCAACATATCGATAATTATTTTAGGATTAGCAAATAATGCAATTCTGAGTATAATTTGAGCATTTCAATCGTTTCTGGATTCATTCTAAATCATTTCATCAAAATAATCTACATTTAAACTCTTTACACTGTCTAAAATACGATTCATATCTTATTTATTAAAAAAGACTGCATTATACATGGTAATTAAGCATATAAAGTGCAGATAATGCAATTATGAGTACCATTCGAGCATTTCAATCGTTTCTGGATTCATTCTAAGTCATTTCAACACAACAATCTAAATTTAGATACTGTCTAGAATATAATTCATATCTTATTTATTCAAAAAGATTGAATTATACATGGTTATTACGCATATATAATGCAATTTTGAGTATCATTTGAGCATTTCAATCGTTTCTAGATTCATTCTAAGTCATTTCATCACAATAATCTACATTTTAAACTTTTTTACTGTCTACATTATGATTCATGTCTTATTTATTCAAAAAGATTGGATTATACATGGAAATTACGCAAATAAAATGCAAATAATGCAATTCTGAGTATCATTTGAGCATTTCAATTGTTTCTGGATCCATTCTATGTCATTTCATCACAATAATCTACATTTAAACTCTTTATACGGTCTAAAAAATGATTCATATCTTATTTATTCAAAAAGATAGGATTATACACGGTAATTACGCATATAAAGTGCAAATAATGCAATTCAGAGTATCATTTGAGCATTTCAATCGTTTTTGGATTCATTTTAAGTCATTTCTTCACAATAATATACATTTAAACTCTTTATACTGTCTAAATATGATTTAATATCTCATTTATTCGAAAAGATAGGATTATAGATGGTATTTACGCATATAAAGTGCAAATAATGCAATTCTGAGTATCATTCGAGTATTTCAATCGTTTCTGGATTCGTTCGAAGTCATTTCTCACAATAATCAACATTTAAACTCTTTTTACTCTCTATATTATGATTCATATCTTATTTATTCAAAAAAATTAGATTATACATGGTAATTAGGCCTAAAGAGTGCAGATAATGCAATTATGAGTATCATTTGAGCATTTCAATCGTTTCTGAATTAATTCTAAGTCCTTTCTTCACAATAATCTGTATTTAAACCCTTTATATGGTCTAGAATATGATTCATATCTTATTTATTTAAAAAGATTGGATTATACATAGTAATTACGTATATAAAGTGCAAATAATGAAATTCTGAGTATCTTTTGAGCATTTCAATCGTTTCTTGATTCATTCTAAGTCATTGATTCACAATAATCAACATTTAAACACTTTATATTGTTTAATGTGATTTATATCTTATTTATTCAAAAAGATTGGATTATAGATGGTAATTACGTATATAAAGTGCAAATAATGCAATTGTGAGTATCATTTGAGTGTTTCAATCGCTTCTGGATTCATTCTAAGTCATTTCATCGCAATAATCCACATTTAAACTCTTTTTACTCTCTAAATTATGATTCATATCTTATTTATTCAAAAAAAATTGGATTATACATGGTAATTAGGCCCATAAAATATAAATAATGCAATTATGAGCATCATTTGAGAATTTTAATCGCTTCTGGATTCATTTTAAGTCATTTCATCGCAATAATCTACATTTAAACACTTAAAACAGTCTAGAATATTAGTCTTGTGTCATTTATTCAAAAAGATTGGATTATACAAGGTAAAAATGCGTATAAACTGCAAATACTGCAATTCTGGGCATCATTTGAGCATTTTAATCGCTTCTGGATTCATTTTAAGTCATTTCATCACAATAATCCACATTTAAACTCTTAAAACTATCTAGAATATGATTCTTGTGTCATTTATTCGAAAAGATTGGATTATACAAGGTAAAAACGCGTATAAACTGCAAATAATGGAATTCTGGGCATCATTTGAGCATTTTAATCGCTTCTGGATTCAATTTAAATCATTTCATCGCAATAATCTACATTTAAACACTTAAAACAGTCTAGAATATGATTCTTGGGTCAATTATTCAAAAAGATTGGATTATACAAGGTAAAAACGCGTATAAACTGAAAATAATGCAATTCTGAGCATCATTTGAGCATTTTAATCGCTCCTGGATTCATTTTAAGTCATTTCATCACAATAATCCACATTTAAACTCTTAAAACTATCTAGAATATGATTCTTGTGTCATTTATTCAAAAAGATTAGATTGTACAAGGCAAAAACACGTATAAACTGCAAATAATGCAATTCTGGGCATCATTTGAGCATTTTAATCGCTTCTGGATTCATTTTAATTAATTTCATCGCAATAATCCACATTTAAACTCTTAAAACTATCTAAAATATGATTCCTGTGTCATTTATTCAAAAAGATTGGATTATACAAGGTAAAAACGCGTTTAAGCTGCAAATAATGCAATTCTGGGCATCATTTGAGAATTTTAATCGATTCTGGATTCATTTTAAGTCATTTCATCGCAATAATCTAGATTTAAACACTTAAAAGTCTAGAATATTATTCTTTTGTCATTTATTCAAAAAGATTGGATTATATAAGGTAAAAACGCGTATAAACTGCAAATAATGCAATTCTGGGCATCATTTGAGCATTTTAATCGCTTCTGGATTCATTTTAAGTCATTTCATCGCAATAATCCACATTTAAACACTTAAAACTATCTAGAATATGATTCTTGTGTCATTTATTCAAAAATATTGGATTATACAAGGTAAAAATGCGTATAAATTGCAAATAATGCAATTCTGGGAATCATTTGAGAATTTTAATCACTTCTGTATTCATTTTAAGTCATTTCATCGCAATAATCTACATTTAAACACTTAAAACAGTATATAATATGATTCTTGTGTCATTTATTCAAAAAGATTGGATTCTACAAGGTACAAAAGCGTATAAACTGCAAATAATGCAATTCAGGGCATCATTTGAGCATTTTAATAGCTTCTTGATTCATTTTAAGTCATTTCATCGCAATAATCCACATTTAAACTCTTAAAACTATCTAGAATATGAATCTTGTGTCATTTATTCAAAAAAATTGGATTGTACAAGGTAAAAGCGCGTATAAACTGCAAATAATGCAATTCTGGGCATCATTTGAGCATTTTAATCGCTTCTGGATTCATTTTAAGTCATTTCATCGCAATAATCCACATTTAAACTCTTAAAACTATCTAGAATATGATTCTTGTATCATTTATTCAAAAAGATTGAATTATACAAGGTAAAAACGCGTATAAACTGCAAATAATGAAATTCTGGGAATCATTTGAGCATTTTAATCGCTTCTGGATTCATTTTAAGTCATTTCATCGCAATAATCTATATTTGATTACTTAAAACAGTCTAGAATATGATTCTTGTGTCATTTATTCAAAAAGATTGGATTATACAAGGTAAAAACGCGTATAAACTGCAAATAATGCAATTCTGAGCATCATTTGAGCATTTTAATCGCTTCTGGAATCATTTTTAGTCATTTCATAGCAATAATCCACATTTAAACTCTTAAAAGTTTCTAGAATATGATTCTTGTGTCATTTATTCAAAAAAGATTGGATTATTTAAGGTAAAAACGCGTATGCACTGCAAATAATGCAATTCTGGGCATCATTTGAGCATTTTAATCGCTTCTGGATTCGTTTTAAGTCATTTCATCGCAATAATCCATATTTAAACTCTTAAAACTATCTAGAATATGATTCTTGCGTCATTTATTCAAAAATATTGGATTATATATGGTAAAAACGCGTATAAACTGCAAATACTGCAATTCTGGGCATCATTTGAGCATTTTAATCGCTTCTGGATTCATTTTAAGTCATTTCATCGCAATAATCTACATTTAAACACTTAAAACAGTCTAAAATATTATTCTTGTGTCATTTATTCAAAAAAATTGGATTATACAAGGTAAGAACGCGTATAAACTGCAAATAATGCAATTCTGGGCATCATTTGAGTATTTTAATCGGTTCTGAATTCATTTAAGTCATTTCATCGCAATAATCCACATTTAAACTCTTAAAACTATCTAGAATATGATTCTTGTGTCATTTATTCAAAACTATTGGATTATACAAGGTAAAAACGCGTATAAACTGCAAATAATGCAATTCTTGGCATCATTTGAGAATTTTAATCGCTTCTGGATTCATTTTAAGTCATTTCATCGCAATAATCTACATTTAAACACTTAAAAGTCTAGAATATTATTCTTTTGTCATTTATTCAAAAAGATTGGATTATATAAGGTAAAAACGCGTATAAACTGCAAATAATGCAATTCTGGACATCATTTGAGCATTTTAATAGCTTCTGGATTCATTTTAAGTCATTTCATCGCAATAATCCACATTTAAACACTTAAAACTATCTAGAATATGATTCTTGTGTCATTTATTCAAAAATATTGGATTATACATGGTAAAAATGCGTATAAATTGCAAATAATGCAATTCTGGGAATCATTTGAGAATTTTAATCACTTCTGTATTCATTTTAAGTCATTTCATCGCAATAATCTACATTTAAACACTTAAAACAGTATATAATATGATTCTTGTGTCATTTATTCAAAAAGATTGGATTCTACAAGGTAAAAATGCGTATAAACTGCAAATAATGCAATTCTGGGCATCATTTGAGCATTTTAATCGCTTCTGGATTCATTTTAATTCTTTTCATCGCAATAATCTACATTCAAACTCTTAAAACAGTCTAGAATATGATTCTTGTGTCATTTATTCTAAAAGATTGGATTATACATGGTAAAAACGCGTATAAACTGCAAATAATGCAATTCTGGGCATTATTTGAGCATTTTAATCGCTTCTAGATTCATTTTATATCATTTAATCGCAATAATCCACATTTAAACTCTTAAAACTATCTAGAATATGATTCTTGTGTCATTTATTCTAAAAGATTGGATTATACAAGGTAAAAACGCGTATAAACTGCAAATAATGCAATTCTGAGCATCATTTGAGCATTTTAATCGCTTCTGGAATCATTTTTAGTCATTTCATAGCAATAATCCACATTTAAACTCTTAAAACTTTCTAGAATATGATTCTTGTGTCATTTATTCAAAAAAGATTGGATTATTTAAGGTAAAAACGCGCATAAACTGCAAATAATGCAATTCTGGGCATCATTTGAGCATTTTAATCGCTTCTGGATTCGTTTTAAGTCATTTCATCGCAATAATCCACATTTAAACTCTTAAAACTATCTAGAATATGATTCTTGCGTCATTTATTCAAAAATATTGGATTATACAAGGTAAAAACGCGTATAAACTGCAAATACTGCAATTCTGGGCATCATTTGAGCATTTTAATCTCTTCTGGATTCATTTTAAGTCATTTCATCGCAATAATCTACATTTAAACACTTAAAACAGTCTAAAATATTATTCTTGTGTCATTTATTCCAAAAAATTGGATTATACAAGGTAAGAACGCATATAAACTGCAAATAATGCAATTCTGGGCATCATTTGAGTATTTTAATCGGTTCTGGATTCATTTTAAGTCATTTCATCGCAATAATCCACATTTAAACTCTTAAAACTATCTAGAATATGATTCTTGTGTCATTTATTCAAAACTATTGGATTATACAAGGTAAAAACGCGTATAAACTGCAAATAATGCAATTCTTGGCATCATTTGAGTATTTTAATCGCTTCTGGATTCATTTTAAGTCATTTCATCGCAATAATCTACATTTAAACACTTAAAACAGTCTAGAATATGATTCTTGTGTCATTTATTCAAAAAGATTGGATTATACAAGGTAAAAACGCGTATAAACTTTAAATATTGCAATTCTGGGCATCATTTGAGCATTTTAATCGCTTCTGGATTCATTTTAAGTCATTTCATCGTAATAATCCACATTTAAACTCTTAAAACTATATAGAATATGATTCTTGTGTAATTTATTCTAAAAGATTGGATTATACAAGGTAAAAACGCGTATAAACTGCAAATAATGCAATTTTGGGCATCATTTGAGCATTTTAATCGCTTCTGGATTCATTTTAAGTCATTTTATCAGAATAATCCACATTTAAACTCTTAAAACTATCTAGAATATGATTCTTGTGTCATTTATTCAAAAAGATTTTATTATACAAGGTAAAAACGCGTATAAACTGCAAATACTGCAATTCTGGGCATCATTTGAGCATTTTAATCGCTTCTGGATTCATTTTAAGTCATTTCATCGCAATAATCAATATTTAAAAACTTAAAACAGTCTAGAATATGATTCTTATGTCATTTATTAAAAAAGATTGGATTATACAAGGTAAAAACGCGTATAAACTGCAAATAACGCAATTCTGGACATCATTTGAGCATTTTCATCGCTTCTGGATTCATTTTAAGTCATTTCTTCGTAATAATCCACATTTAAACTCTTAAAACTATCTAGAATATGATTCTTGTGTCATTTATTCAAAAAGATTGGATTATACAAGGTAAAAACGCGTATAAACTGCAAATAATGCAATTCTGGGCATCATTTGAGCATTTTAATCGCTTCTGGATTCATTTTAAGTCATTTCATCGCAATAATCTACATTTAAAAACTTAAAACAGTCTAGAATATTACTTTTGTGTCATTTATTCAAAAAGATTGGATTATACAAGATAAAAACACGTATAAACTGCAAATAACGCAATTCTGGGCATCATTTGAGCATTTTAATCGCTTCTGCATTCATTTTAAGTCATTTCATCGCAATAATCCACATTTAAACTCTTAAAACTATCTAGAATATGATTCTTGTGTCATTTATTCAAAAAGATTGGATTATACAAGGTAAAAACGCGTGTAAACTGCAAATAATGGAATTCTGGGCATCATTTGAGCATTTTAATCGCTTCTGGATTCGTTTTAAATCATTTCATTGTAATAATCTACATTTAAACACTTAAAACAATCTAGAATATGATTATTGTGTCAATTATTCAAAAAGATTGGATTATACAAGGTACAAAGGCGTATAAACTGCAAATAATGCAATTCTAGGCATCATTTGAGTATTTTAATCGCTCCTGGATTCATTTTAAGTCATTTCATCGCAATAATCCACATTTAAACTCTTAAAACTATCTTGAATATGATTCTTGTGTCATTTATTCAAAAAGATTGGATTATACATGGTAAAAACGCGTTTAAGCTACAAATAATGCAATTCTGGGCATCATTTGAGAATTTTAATCGATTCTGGATTCATTTTAAGTCATTTCATCGCAATAATCTAAATTTAAACACTTAAAATAGTCTCGAATATTATTCTTGTGTCATTTATTCTAAAAGATGGGATTATATAAGAATAATGCAATTCTGGGCATTAATTGAGCATTTCAATAATTTCTGAATTCATTCTAAGTCATTTCTTTACAATAATCTATATTTAGACTATTTATACCGTATAGAATACGATTTATATCTTATTTAATAAAAAATATTGGATTATACATGGTAATTACGCATATAAACTTCAAATAATGCAATTCTGAGGATAATTTGAGTATTTCTATATTTTCTGGATTGATTCTAAGTCATTTCTTCACAATAATCTAGATTTAAACTCTTTATACTGTTTGTAATATAATTCATATCTTATTTATTTAAAAAACATTAGATTATATATTGTAATTACGCTTATAAATTGCAAATAATGCAATTCTAGGTATTATTTGAGCATTTCAATCATTTCTGGATTCATTCTAAGTCATTTATTCACAATAATCTATATTTAAACTCTTTATACTGTTTCGAATATAATTCATATCTTATTTATTAAAAAAATTAGAATATACAATGTAATTACTCTTATAAATTGCAAATAATGCAATTCTGAGTATCATTTGAGCATTTCAATCGTTTCAGAATTCATTCTAAGTCATTTCTTCACAATAATCTAGATTTAAACTCTTTATACTGTTTAGAATATAATTCGCACCTTATTTATTCAAAAAGATTGGATTATATTTGGTAATTACGCATATAAAGTGCAAATAATGCAATTATGAGTATCATTTGAGTATTTCAATCGTTTCTGGATTCATTCTATGTCATTTCTTCATAATAATCTATATTTAAACTCTTTATACTATCTAGAATATGATTCACATCTTATTTATTCAAAAAGATTGGATTATACATGGTTATTACGCATATAAACTTCAAATAATGCAATTCTGAGTATTATTTGAGCATTTCATTCGCTTTTGGATTCATACTAAGTCATTTCTTTACAATAATCCACATTTAAACTCTTTATACTCTCTATAATGTGATTAATATCTTATTTATTCAAAACGATTTGATTATACATGGTAATTACGCATATAAAGTGCAAATAAGCAATTATGGATATTATTTGCACATTTCAATCGTTTCTGGATTCATTCTAAGTCATTTCTTTACAATAATCCATATTTAAATGCTTTATACTGTCTGGAATATGATTCAGATCTTATTTATTCAAAAAGATTTCATTTTACAGGGTAATTACACATATAAATTGCAAAGAAAGCAATTTTGAGTGTCATTTGAGCATTTCAATCATTTCTAGGTCCATTTTATGTCATTTCATCATAATAATCAACATTTAAACTATTTATACTGTGTAGATTAAGATTCATATCTTATTTTTTTCAAAAAAATTAGATTATACACGGTAATTATGCATATAAAGTGCAAATAATGCAATTCTGAGTATCATTTGAACATTTTAATTTTTCTAGATTCATTCTATGTCATTTCTTCACAATAATCTATATGTAAACTCTTTTTACTGTCTAGAATATGATTCATATCCTATTTATTCGAAAAAAATGGATTATACAAGGTAATTACGCATATAAAATGCAAATAATGCAATTCTGAGTATCATTTGAGCATTTCATTCGTTTCTGGATTCATTCTATGTCATTTCATCACAATAATTTACATTTAAACTCTTTATACTGTCTAGAATATGATTCATATTTTATTTATTCAAAAAAATTGGATTATACATGGTAATTACGCATATAAAACTTTAAATAATTCAATTATGAGTATCATTCGAGCATTACAATCGTTTCTGGATTAATTCAAGATCATTTCAACATAATAATCAACAGTTAAACTATTTTTACTGTCTAGATTATGATTATTATCTTATTTATTAGGAAAGATTGGTTTATACATGATAATTACGCATATAAAGTACAAATAATGCAATTTTGAGTATAATTTTGAGCATTTCAATCGTTTCTGGATTCATTCTAAGTCATTTCGTCCCAATAATCTACATTTAAACTCTTTATACTGTCTAGAATATTATTCATATCCTATTTATTCAAAAAGATTGGATTATACATGGTAAATGCGCATATAAAGTGCAAATAATGCAATTCTTTGTATTATTTGTGCATTTCAATAGTTTCTGAATTAATTTGAAGTCATTTCATCACAATAATCTACATTTAAACTCTTTACTCTTACTATAATATGATTCATTTCTTATTTATTCTAAAAAATTGGATTATACATGGTAATTACGCATATGAAATGCAAATATTGAAATTATGAGTATCATTTGAGCGTTTCAATCGTTTCTTGATTCATTCTAAGTCATTTCTTGATAATAATCTATATTTAAACTCTTTAAACTCTCTATAATATGATTCATATCTCAATTCTGAGCATCATTTGTGCGTTTCAATCGTTTCTTGATTCATTCTAAGTCATTTCTTCATAATAATCTGCATTTAAAGTTTTTATACTATCAAGAATATGATTCACATTTTATTTATTTAAAAGGATTGAATTATATATGGTAATTACGCATATAAACTTTAAATAATGCAATTCTGAGCATAATTTGAGCATTTCAATCTTTTCTGAATTCATTCTAAGTTATTTATTCACAATAATCCGCATTTAAAATCTTTATACTGTCTATTATATTATTCATATCTTTTTTCATCGAAAATATTGGATTATAAAAGGTAATTACGCATAAAAGTGCAAATAATGCAATTCTGAGTATCATTTGAGCATTTCATTTGTTTCTGGATTCATTCTATGTCATTTCACATCAGTAACCTATATTTAAACTCTTTATACTGTCTAAAATACGATTCATATCTTATTTATTCAAAAATATTAGATTATACATGATAATTACGCATATAAAATGTAAATAATGCAATTCTGGCTATCATTTTAGTATTTCATCCGTTTTTGGATTCATTCTAATTCATTTCATCACAATAATACACATTTAAACTCTTTATACTCTCTATAATGTGATCGATATCTTATTTATTCAAAAAGATTAGAATATACATGGTAATTATGCTTATAAATTGCAGATAATGCAATTCTGAGTATTATTTGAGCATTTGATTTTTTTCTGGATTCATTCTTTGTCATTTCATCACAATAATCTACAATTAAACTCCTTATATTGTCTAGAATATGAGTCATATATTATTTATTGAAAAAAGATTGGATTATAAATGGTAATTACGCATATAAAATGTAAATAATTCAATTCTGAGTATCATTTGAGCATTTCAATCGTTTCTTGCTTCGTTCTAAGTCATTTATTCACAATAATTTATATTTAAACTCTTTATACTGTCTAGAATGTGATTCACATCTTATTTATTCAAAAAGATTGGATTACACATGGTTATTACGTATATAAATTCAAATAATGCAATTATGTGTATAATTTGATCATTTTCATTTTTTCTGCATTCATTCTAAGTTATTTCTTTACAATAATCCACATTTAAACTCTTTATACTGTCTATAATGTGATTCATATCTTATTTATTCAAAAATATTAGATTATACATGGTAATTGCGCATACAAATTGCAAATAATGCGTTTCTCGGTATTATTTGAGCATTTCAATCGTTTGTAGAATCATTCTAAGTCATTTCTTCGCAATAATCCACATTTAAACCGTTTATACTGTCTGGATTGTGATTCATATCTTATTTATTCAAAAAGATTTGATTGTACATGGTAATTATGAATATAAAGTGCAAATAATGCAATTCTGAGTATCATTTAAGCATTTCAATCGTTTCTGGATTCATTCTATGTCATTTCATTACAATAATCAACTTTTAAACTCATTATACTGGGTAGATTATGATTCATATCTTATTTATTCAAAAATATTAGAATATATGTGGTAATTACGCAAATAAAGTGCAAATAATGCTATTCTGAGTAACATTTGAGTATTTCAATCGTTTCTGGATTCATTCTATGTCATTTCTTCGCACTAATCTATATTTAAAACTCTTTTTACTGTCTAGAATATTAGTCATATCCTATTTAATCAAAACGATTGGATTATACATGGCTATTACGCATATAGAGTGCAAATAATGCAATTCTGAGTATTATTTGAGCATTTCATTTGCTTCTGGATTCATTCTATATCATTTCATCACAATAATCTATATTTAAACTCTTTCTACTGTCTAGAATATGATTCATATCTTATTTATTCAAAAAAATTAGATTATACATGGTAATTACGCATATAATTTTCAAATAATGCAATTTTGAGTATCATTTGATCATTTCAATAGTTTTTGGATTCATTTTAAGTCATTTCGTCACCATAATCAACATTTAAACATTTTTTTCTGTCTAGATTATGATTCATATCTTATTTATTGAGAAAGATTAAATTATAAATGGTAGTTACGCATATAAAGTGCAAATAACGCAATTATTAGTATTATTTTGAGCATTTCAATCGTTTCTGGATTCATTCTAAGTCATTTATTCACAATAATCTACATTTATACTCATTATACTATGTAAAATATGATTCATATCTTATTTATTCAAAAAGATTGGATCAAACATGATAATTACGCATATAAAGTGCAAATAATGCAATTCTGAGTATCATTTGAGCATTTCATTCGTTTCTGGATTCATTCTATGTCATTTAATCACACTAATTTACATTTAAACTCTTTATGCCGTCTACAATATGATTCACATTTTAGTTATTCAAAAGATTGGATTATACATGATTATTACGCATATAAATTTCAAATAATGCAATTCTGTGTATAATTTGAGTATTTCAATCTTTTCTGCATTCATTCTAAATCATTTCTTCACAATAATCCATATTTAAACTCTTTATACTGTCTATAATGTGATTCACATCTTATTTATTTAAAAATATTGGATTATACTTGGTAATTACGCATATAAATTGTAAATAATGCGTTTCTAGGCATTATTTGAGCATTTCAATCGTTTGTAGAATCATTCTAAGTCATTTCTTTGCAATAATCCACATTTAAACCATTTATACTGTCTGGATTGTGATTCATATCTTATTTATTCAAAAAGATTTGATTATACATGGTAATCACGCATATAAAGTATAAATAATGCAATTTTGAGTACAATTTTGAGCATTTCAATCGTTTCTGGATTCATTCTAAGTCATTTCTTCGCAATAATCTACATTTAAACTCTTTATACTGTTTAAATATGTTTTATATCCTATTTATTCAAAAAGATTGGATTATACATGGTAAATGCGTATATAAAGTGCAAATAATGCAATTCTGAATATCATTTGAGCATTTCAATAGTTTTTGGATTCATTCTAAGTCATTTCGTCACAATAAGTAATATTTAAACACTTTTTACTGTCTAGATTATGATTCATATCTTATTTATTGAGAAAGATTGGATTATAAATGGTAATTATGCATATAAAATACAAATAACGCAATTCTGAGTATTATTTTGAGCATTTCAATCGTTTCTGGATTCATTCTAAGTCATTTATTCACAATAATCTACATTTATACTCATTATACTGTGTAAAATATTATTCATATCTTATTTATTCGAAAAGATTGGATCATATATGGTAATTACGCATATAAATTGCATGTAATGCAATTCTGAGTATAATTTGAGTATTTCAATCGTTTCTTTATTCATTCTAAGTCATTTTTTCATAATAATCTATATTTCAACTCTTTATACTGTCTAGAATATGATTCACATGTTATTTATTCAAAAAGATTGGATTATACATGGTTATTACGCATATAAACTTCAAATAATGCAATTCTGTGTATAATTGGAGCATTTCAATCTTTTCTACATTCATTCTAAGTCATTTCTTCATAATAATCCACATTTAAACTCTTTATACTGTCTATAATGTGATTCATATCTTATTTATCCAAAAAGATTGGATTATACATGCTAATTACGCATATAAAGTACAAATAATGCATTTCTGGGCACTATTTGAGCATTTCAATCATTTCTGGATTCATTCTAAGTCATTTCTTCACAATAATCTATATTTAACCCCTTTATACGGTATATTATATGATTCCTAACTTATTTATCCAAAAAAATTGGATTATATAGGGTAATTACGCATACATAGTACAAATAATGCAATTCTGAGTTTCATTTGAGCATTTCAATCGTTTATGGATTCATTCTACTTCATTTCCTCACAATAATCTAGATTTCAACTCTTTATACTGTTTGGAATATAATTCGTATCTTATTTATTTAAAAATATTGGGTTATATATTGTAATTACGCATATAAATTGCAAATAATGCAATTCTGGGTATTATTTGTGCATTTCAATCATTTTTGAATTCATTCTAAGTCATTCCATCACAATAATACACATTTAAACTCGCTATACTCTCTATAATGTGATTGATATTTTATTTATTTCAAAAGATTGAAATATACTTGGTAATTACGCTTACAAATTGCAAATAATGCAATTCTGAGTATCATTTGAGCATTTCTTTTGTTTCTGGATTCATTCTATATCATTTGTTCACAATAATCTACAATTAAACTCTTTATACTGTCTAGAATCTGATTCATATCCAATTTATTCAAAAAAATTGCATTATACATGGTAATTACGCATATAAAGTGCAAATAATGCAATTCTGAGTATCATTCGAACGTTTTCAATCGTTTATGGATTAATTCTAAGTCATTTCATCACAATAATCAACAGTTAAACTCTTTTTACTATTTAGAATATGATTCATATCCTATTTATTCAAAAAGATAGGATTATACATAGCAATTACGCATAAAAAGTTCAAACAATGCCATTCATTGTATTATTTGAGCATTTCAATCATTTCTGGATTCATTTTAAGTGTCTAGAATATGATTCCTGTGTTATTTATTCAAAAGATTGGATTGTACATGGTAAGTACGCATATAAAGTGCAAATAATACAATTCTGGCTATTATTTGAGCATTTCAGATGTTTCTGGATTTATTCTAACTCATTTCTTCAAAATAATCTATAATGAAACTCTTTATACGGTCTAGAATATGATTCATATCTTATTTATTCAAAAATATTGGATTATACATGGTAATTATGCATATAAAGTGCAAATAATTCAATTCTGAGTATGATTTGAGCATTTCAATCATTTCAGGATTCATTCTAAGTCATTTCTACGTAATAATCTATATTTAAACTCTTTATACTGTCTAGAATATGATTCACATCTTATTTATTCAAAAAGATTGGATTATACATGGTTATTACGCATATAAACTTCAAATAATGCAATTCTGTGAACTATTGGAGCATTTCAATCTTTTCTGCATTCATTCTAAGTCATTTCTTCACAATAATCCACATTTAAACTCTTTATACTGTCTATAATGTGATTCATATCTAATTTATCCAAAAAGATTGGATTATACATGGTAATTACGCATATAAAGTGCAAATAATACAATTCTGGGCACTATTTGAGCATTTCAATCATTTCTGGATTCATTCTAAATCATTTCTTCACAATAATCTATATTTAAACCCTTTATACGGTATAGAATACGGTTCATAACATATTTATCCAAAAAGATTGGATTATACAGGGTAATTACGCATATATAGTACAAATAATGCAATTTTGAGTATCATTTGAGCATTTCAATCGTTTCTAGATTCATTCTAAGTCATTTCTTCACGACTATCCACATTTAAACTCTTTATACTGTCTGGAATGTGATTCATATCTTATTTATTGAAAAAGATTGGATTATAAATGGTAATTATGCATATAAAATGCAAATAATTCAATTCTGAGTATCATTTGAGCATTTCAATCGTTTCTTGCTTCATTCTAAGTCATTTATTCACAATAATCTACATTTATACTCATTACACTGTGTAAAATATGATTCATATCTTATTTATCCAAAAAAATTGGACCATACATGGTAATTACGCATAAAAAGTACAAATAATGCAATTCTGAGTATCATTTGAGCACTTCAATCATTTCTTTATTCATTCTAAGTCGTTTCTTCATAATAATCTACATTTAAACTCTTTATATTATCTATAATATGATTCACATCTTATTTATTCAAAAAGATTGAATTATACATGGTTATTATGCATAACTTCAAATAATGCAATTCTGTGTATAATTTGAGCAATTCAATCTTTTCTGCATTCATTCTAAGTCATTTCTTCTCAATAATCCACATTTAAACCGTTTATACTGTCTGGATTGTGATTCATATCTTATTTATTCAAAAAGATTTGATTATATATGGTAATCACGCATATAATGTACAAATAATGCAATTTTGAGTACAATTTTGAGCATTTCAATCGTTTCTGGATTCATTCTAAGTCATTTCTTCGCAATAATCTACATTTAAACTCTTTATACTGTTTAGAATATGATTCATATCCTATTTATTCGAAAAGATTTGATTATACATGGTAAATACGCATATAAAGTGCAAATAATGCAATTCTGAATATTATTTGAGCATTTCAATAGTTTTTGGATTCATTCTAAGTCATTTCGTCACAATAAGCAACATTTAAACACTTTTTACTGTCTAGATTATGATTCATATTTTATTTATTGAGAAATATTGGATTATACATGGTAATTACGCATATAAAGTGCAAATAACGCAATTTTGAGTATTATTTTTAGCATTTCAATCGTTTCTGGATTCATTATAAGTCATTTATTCACAATAATTTACACTTATACTCATTATACTGTGTAAAATATGTTTCATATCTTATTTATTCAAAAAGATTAGATCATATATGGTAATTATGCATATAAAGTGCAAATAATGCAATTCTGAGTATAATTTGAGCATTTCAATCGTTTCTTTATTCATTTTAAGTCATTTCTTCATAATAATATACATTTAAACTCTTTATACAGTCTAGAATATGATTCACAAGTTATTTATTCAAAAAAATTGGAATATACATGGTTATTACGCATATAAACTTCAAATAATGCAATTTTGTGTATAATTGGAGCATTTCAATCTTTTCTGCATTCATTCTAAGTCATTTCTTCACAATAATCCACATTTAAACTCTTTATACTGTCTATAATGTGATTCATATCTTATTTATCCAAAAAAATTGGATTATACATTCTAATTACGCATATAAAGTGCAAATAATGCATTTCTGGACATTATTTGAGCATTTCAATCATTTCTGGATTCATTCTAAGTCATTTCTTCACAATAATCTAGATTTCAACTCTTTATACTATTTGGAATATAATTCATATCTTATTTATTTAAAAATATTGGGTTGTACATTGTAATTACGCTTATAAATTGCAAATAATGCAATTTTTGGTATTATTTGTGCATTTCAATCATTTCTGGATTCATTCTAAGTCATTTCATCACAATAATACACATTTAAACTCTTTATACTCTCTATAATGTGATTAATATCTTATTTATTTCAAAAGATTGGAATATACATGGTAATTAAGCTTACAAATTGCAAATAATGCAATTATGAGTATCATTTGAGCATTTCTTTTGTTTCTGGATTCATTCTATACCATTTGATCACAATAATCTACAATTAAATTCTTTATACTGTCTAGATCTGATTCATATCCTATTTATTCAAAAAAATTGCATTATACATGGCAATTACGCATATAAAGTGCAAATAATGCAATTCTGATTATCATTCGAGCGGTTTCTGGATTAATTCTAAGTCATTTCATCACAATAATCAACAGCTAAACTCTTTTTACTATTTAGAATATGATTCATATCCTATTTATTCAAAAAGATAGAATTATACATAGCAATTATGCATAAAAAGTTCAAATAATGCCATTCTTTGCATTATTTGAGCATTTCGATCGTTTCTGGATTCATTTTAAGTCATTTCATTAAAATAATCTACATTTAAACTCTTTTGACTGTCTAGATTATGATTCATATCTTATTCATTCAAAAAGATTTGATTATACATGGCAATTACGCATATAAAGTGCAAATAATGCAATTCTGGATATTATTTGAGCATTTCAAACGTTTCTGGATTTATTCTAAGTCATTTCTTCATAATAATCTATATTGAAACTCTTCATACGGTCTAGAATATGATTCATATCTTATTTATTTAAAAATATTAGATTATACATGGTAATTACGCATATAAAATGCAAATAATTCAATTTTGAGTATTATTTGGGCATTTCAATCGTTTCGGGATTCATTTTTAAGTCATTTCTTCACGATAATCTAAATTTAAACTCTTTATACTGTCTAGAATATGATTCACATCTTATTTATTTTAAAAGATTGGATTATACATGGTTATTACGCATATAAACTTCAAATAATGCAATTCTGTGAACTATTGGAGCATTTCAATCTTTTCTGCATTCATTCCAAGTCATTTCTTTATAATAATCTACATTTAAACTCTTTATACTGTCTAGAATATGATTCATATCCTATTTATTAAAAAAGATTGGATTATACATGGTAAATGCGCATATAAAGTGCAAATAATGTAATTCTTTGTATTATTTGTGCATTTCAATCGTTTCTGGATTAATTTTAAGTCATTTCATCCCAATAATCTACATTTAAACTCTTTACTCTTTCTATAAAATGATTCATTTCTTATTTATTCAAAAAGATTAGATTATACATGATAATTACACATATAAAGTGCAAAAAATGAAATTATGAGTATCATTTGAGCGTTTCAATTATTTCTTGATTCATTCTAAGTCATTTCTTGATAATAATCTACATTTAAACTTTTTATACTCTCTATAATATGATTCATATCTTATTTATTTAAAAAGAATGGGTTATATTTGTAATTACGCTTATAAAGTGCAAATAATACAATTCTGAGTATCATTGGTGCGTTTCAATCGTTTCTTGATTCATTCTAAGCCATTTCTTGATAATAATCTACATTTAAACTCTTTATACTCTTTATAATATGATTCATATCTTATTTATTTAAAAAATATTCGATTATATTTGGTAATTACGCATATAAAGTGCAAATAATGCAATTATGAGTATCATTTGTGCGTTTTAATCGTTTCTTGATTCATTCTAAGTCATTTCTTCATAATAATCTACATTTAAACTTCTCATACTGCCTAAAATATGATTCACATCTTATTTATTCAAAAGAATTGGATTATATATGGTAATTACGCATATAAACTTCAAATAATGCAATTCTGAGCATAATTTGAGCATTTCAATCTTTTCTGGATTCATTCTAAGTCATTTATTCATAATAATCTACATTTAAACTCTTTATACTGTCTACAATGTTATTCATATCTTTTTTCATCGAAAAGATTGGATTATACAAGTTAATTAGGCATATAAATTGCAAATAATACAATTCTGAGTAACATTTGAGCATTTCAATTGTTTCTAGATTCATTCTATGTCATTTCACATCAATAACCTATATTTAAACTCTTTATACTGTCTAAAATATGATTCATATCTTATTTATTCAAAAAGATTTGATTATAAATGGTAATTATGCATATAAAGTGCAAATAATGCAATTTTGGTTATCATTTGAGCATTTCATCCATTTCTGAATTCATTCTAATTCATTTCATCACAATAATACACTTTTAAACTCTTTATACTATCTATAATGTGATTGATATCTTATTTATTTAAAAGATTGAAATATACATGATAATTACGCTTATAAATTACAAATAATTCAATTCTGAGTATTATTTGAGCATTTGATTTGTTTCTGGATTCATTCTTTGTCATTTCATCACAATAATCTACAATTAAACTCCTTATACTGTCTAGAATATGATTCATATCTTATTTATTCAAAAAAAATAGATTATACATGGTAATTTCGCATATAAATTTCAAATAATGCAATTCTGAGTATCATTCGAGCATTTCAATAGTATCTGGATTCAATCTAAGTCATTTCATCATAATAATCAACAGTTAAACTTTTTTACTATCTAGATTATTATTCTTATCTTACTTATTCAGAAAGATTGAATTATACATGGTAATTACGCATATAAAGTGCAAATAATGCAATTCTGAGTATTATTTGTGCATTTCAATCGTTTCTGAATTCATTTTAAGTCATTTAATCACAACAATCTACATTTAAACTCTTTACTATTTATATTATATAATTCATGTCTTGTTTATTCAAACAAATTAGATTATACGTGGTAATTACGCACATAAAGTGCAAATAATGAAATTCTGAATATCATTTGAGCGTTTCAATTATTTCTTGATTCATTCTATGTCATTTCTGGATAATAATCTACATTTAAACTCTTTCTACTCTATATAATATGATTCATATATTATTTATTTAAAAAGATTAGATTATATTTGGTAATTACGCATAAAAATTGTAAATAATGCAATTGTTTGTATTATTTGAGCATTTCAAACGTTTTTTGATTCATTCTAAGTCATTTCTTCATAATAATCTATATTTAAACTCTTTATACGATCTACAATATGATTCACATCTTATTTATTCAAAAAAATTAGATTATACATACCAATTACGCATAAAAATTGCAAATAATGCAATTCTTTATATTATTTGAGCATTTCGATGGTTTGTGGATTCATTCTAAGTCATTTCATTACAATAATCAAGTCTTAAACTCTTTTCACTGTCTAGATTATGATTCATATTTTATTCATTCAAAAATATTTGATTATACGTGGTAATTACGCATATAAGATGCAAATAATACAATTCTGGCTACTATTTCAGCATTTCAGACGTTTCTGGATTTATTCTAAGTCATTTCTTCAAAATAATCTATATTGAAACTCTTTATACGGTCTAGAATATGATTCATATCTTATTTATTCAAAAAGATTGGATTATACATGGTAATTATACATATAAAATGCAAATAATTCAATTCTGAGTATGATTTGAGCATTCCAATCGCTTTGGGATTCATTCTAAGTTATTTCTTCATAATAATCTATATTTAAACTCTTTATACTGTCTAGAATATGATTCACATCTTATTTATTCAAAAAGATTGGATTATACATGGTTATTACGCATATAAACTTCAAATAATGCAATTCTGTGAACTATTGGAGCATTTTAGTCTTTTCTGCATTCATTCTAAGTCATTTTTTCTCAATAATCTACATTTAAACTCTTTATACTGTCTACAATGTGATTCATATCTTATTTATCCAAAAAGATTGGATTATACATGGCAATTACGCATATAAATTGCAAATAATGCAATTCTGGGCACTATTTGAGCATTTCAATCATTTCTGGATTCATTCTAAGTCATTTCTTCGCAATAATCTATATTTAAACCCTTTATATGGTATAGAATATGATTCATGACTTATTTATCCGAAAAGATTGGATTATACAGGATAATTACGCATATATAGTACAAATAATGCAATTCTGAGTATCATTTGAGCATTTCAATCGTTTCTGTATTCATTCTAAGTCAGTTCTTCACAATTATCCACATTTAAAC
This sequence comes from Rhynchospora breviuscula, assembly GCA_027562975.1. Taxonomy (NCBI): domain Eukaryota; kingdom Viridiplantae; phylum Streptophyta; class Magnoliopsida; order Poales; family Cyperaceae; genus Rhynchospora; species Rhynchospora breviuscula. Next base: position 35,174,753 of record CM050400.1, read on the forward strand.
TCTTTATACTGTCTGGAATGTGATTTATATCTTATTTATTGAAAAAGATTGGATTATAAATGATAATTATGCATATAAAATGCAAATAATTCAATTCTGAGTATCATTTGAGCATTTCAATCGTTTCTTGCTTCATTCTAAGTCATTTATTCACAATAATCCACATTTATACTCATTATATTGTGTAAAATATTATTCATATCCTATTTATTAAAAAAGATTGGATTATACATGGTAAATGCGCATATAAAGTGCAAATAATGCAATTCTTTGTATTATTTGTGTATTTCAATAGTTTCTGGATTAATTTTAAGTCATTTCATCACAATAATCTATATTTAAACTCTTTACTGTTTTTATAATATGATTCATTTCTTATTTATTCAAAAAGATTGGATTATACATGGTAATTATGCATATAAATTGCAAATAATGAAATTATGAGTGTCATTTGAGCGTTTCAATCACTTCTTGATTCATTCTAAGTCATTTCTTGATAATAATCTACATTTAAACTTTTTATACTCTCTATAATATGAATCATATCTTATTTATTTAAAAAGAATGGATTATATTTGTAATTATGCTTATAAAGTGCAAATAATGAAATTCTGAGTATAATTGGTGCGTTTCAATTGTTTCTGGATTCATTCTAAGTTATTTCTTGATAATAATCTACATTTAAACTCTTTATACTCTCTATAATATGATTTATATCTTATTTATTTAAAATGATTAGATTATATTTGGTAATTACGCATATAAAGTGCAAATAATGCAATTCTGAGTATCATTTGTGTGTTTCAATCGTTTCTTGATTCATTCTAAGTCATTTCTTCATAATAATCTATATTTAAACTTTTTATACTGTCTAGAATATGATTCACATCTTATTTATTCAAAAGAATTGGATTATACATGGTAATTACGCATATAAACTTCAAATAATGCAATTCTGAGCATAATTTGATCATTTCAATCTTTTATGGATTAATTCTAAGTCATTTATTCAGAATAATCTACATTTAAACTCTTTATACTGTCTATAATGTTATTCATATCTTTTTTCATCAAAAAGATTGAATTATACAAGGTAATAACGCATATAAAGTGCAAGTAATACAATTCTGAGTATCATTTGATCATTTCAATTGTTTCTAGATTCATTCTATGTCATTTCACATCAATAACCTATATTTAAACTCTTTATACTGTCTAAAATATTGTTCATATCTTATTTATTCAAAAAAAATTTTATTATAAATGGTAATTACGCATATAAAGTGCAAATAATGCAATTCTGGTTATCATTTGAGCATTTCATCCGTTTCTGAATTCATTCTAATTCATTTCATCACAATAATACACATTTAAACTCTCTGTAATGTGATTTATATCTTATTTATTCAAAAATATTGGAATATACATGGTAATTATGCTTATAAATTGCAAATAATGCAATTCTGAGTATTATTTGAGCATTTGATTCGTTTCTGGATTCATTCTTTCTCATTTTATCATAATAATCTACAATTAAACTCTTTATACTGTCTAATATATGATTCATATCATATTTATTCAAAAAAAATTGATTATACATGGTAATTTCGCATATAAACTTCAAATAATGCAATTCTGAGTATCATTCGAGCATTTCAATAGTTTATGGATTCAATCTAAGTCATTTCATCACAATAATCAACAGTTAAACATTTTACTGTGTAGATTATTATTCTTATCTTACTTATTCAGAAAGATCGAATTATACATGGTAATTACGCATATAAATTGCAAATAATGCAATTCTGAGTATTATTTGTGCATTTCAATCGTTTCTGGATTCATTTTAAGTCATTTAATCACAACAATCTACATTTAAACTCTTTGCTCTTTATATTATATGATTCATGTCTTGTTTTTTCAAAAAAATAGGATTATACGTGGTAATTACGCATATAAAGTGCAAATAATGAAATTCTGAATATCATTTGAGCGTTTCAATCATTTCTTGATTCATTCTATGTCATTTCTGGATAATAATCTATATTTATACTCTTTCTACTCTATATAATATGATTCATATATTATTTATTTAAAAAGATTAGATTATATTTGGTAATTACGCATAATAATAGTAAATAATGTAATTGTTTGTATTATTTGAGCGTTTCAATCCTTTCTTGATTCATTCTATGTCATTTCTTCATAATAATCTGCATTTAAACTCTTTATACCGTCTACAATATGATTCACATCTTATTTATTCAAAAAGATTGGATTATACAAACCAATTACGCATAAAAATTGCAAATAATGCAGTTCTTTGTATTATTTGAGCATTTCGATCGTTTGTGGATTCATTCAAGTCATTTCATTACAATAATCAACTTTTAAACTCTTTTTACTGTCTAGATTATGATTCATATTTTATTCATTAAAAAATATTCGATTATACATGATAATTACGCATATAAAGTGCAAATAATACAATTCTGGCTATTATTTGAGCATTTCAGACGTTTCTGGATTTATTCCAAGTCATTTCTTCAAAATAATCTATATTGAAACTCTTTATACGGTCTAGTATATGATTCATATCTTATTTATTCAAAAAGATTGGATTATACATGGTAATTACGCATATAAAGTGCAAATAATTCAATTATGCGTATGATTTGAGCATTTCAATCGTTTCAGGACTAATTCTAAGTCATTTCTTCATAATAATCTACATTTAAACTCTTTATACTGTCTAGAATATGATTCACATCTTATTCATTCAAAAAGATTGTATTATACATGGTATTACGCATATAAACTTCAAATAATGCAATTCTGTGAACTACTGGAGCATTTCAATCTTTTCTGCATTCATTCTAAGTCATTTCTTCATAATAATCTACATTTAAACTCTTTATACTATCTATAATGTGATTCATATCTTATTTATCCAAAAAGATTGGATTATACATGGTAATTACGCATATAAATTGCAAATAATGCCATTCTGGGCACTATTTGAACATTTCAATCATTTCTGGATTCATTCTAAGTCATTTCTTCGCAATAATCTACATTTAAACTCTTTATACTGTTTAGAATATGATTCATATCCTATTTATTCAAAAAGATTGAATTATACATGGCAAATGCGCATATAAAGTGCAAATAATGCAATTCTGAATATCAATTGAGCATTTCAATAGCTTTTGGATTCATTCTAAGTCATTTCGTCACCATAATCAACATTTAAAGAGTTTTTACTGTCTAGATTATGATTCATATCTTATTTATTGAGAAAGATTTGATTATACATGGTAATTACGCATATAAACTGCAAATAACGCAATTCTTAGTATTATTTTGAGCATTTCAATCGTTTCTGAATTCATTATAAGTCATTTATTCACAATAATCTACATGTATACTCATTATACTGTGTAAAATATGATTCATATCTTATTTATTCAAAAAGATTGGATCATACATGATAATAATGCATATAAAGTGCAAATAATACAATTCTGAGTATCATTTGAGCATTTCATTCGTTTCTGTATTTATTCTATGTCATTTAATCACAATAATTCACATTTAAACTCTTTATGCCGTCTACAATATGATTCACATTTTATTTATTCAAAAAGATTGGATTATACATGGTTATTACGCATATAAACTTCAAATAATGCAATTCTGTATATAATTTGAGCATTTCAATCTTTTCTGCATTCATTCTAAGTCATTTCTTCACAATAATCCACATTTAAACTCTTTATACTGTCTATAATGTGATTCACATCTTATTTATTCAAAAATATTAGATTATACATGATAATTACTTATATAAATTGCAAATAATGCGTTCTGGGTATTATTTGAGCATTTCAATCGTTTGTAGAATCATTCTAAGAGATTTCTTCGTAATAATCCACATTTAAACCGTTTATACTGTCTGGATTGTGATTCATATCTTATTTATTAAAAAAAATTTGATTATACATGGTAATCACGCATAGAAAGTACAAATAATGCAATTTTGAGTACAATTTTGAGCATTTCAATCATTTCTGGATTCATTCTAAGTCATTTCTTCGCAATAATCTACATTTAAACTCTTTATACTGTCTAGAATATGATTCATATCCTATTTATTCAAAAAGATTGGATTATACATGGTAAAAACGCAAATAAATTGCAAATGATTCAATTCATTGTATTATTTGTGCATTTTAATCGTTTTTGGATAATTTTAAGACATTTCATCACAATAATCTATATTTAAACTCTTTACTCTTTCTATAATATGATTCATTTCTTATTTATTCAAAAAAATTGGATTATACATGGTAAATGCGCATATAAAGTGCAAATAATGAAATTCTTTGTATTATTTGAGCGTTTCAATCGTTTCTGGATTCATTCGAAGTCATTTCTGGATAATAATCTACATTTAAACTCTTTATACTCTCTATAATATGATTTATATCTTATTTATTTAAAAAGATTATATTATATTTGGCAATTACGCATATAAAGTGCAAATAATGCAATTCTGAGTATAATTTGAGCGTTTAAATCGTTTCTTGATTCATTCTAAGTCATTTCTTTATAATAATCTACATTTAAACTCTTTATACTGTCTACAATATGATTCACAACTTATTTATTCAAAAAGATTGGATCATACAAGGTAATTACGCATATAAACTTCAAATAATGCAATTCTGAGAATAATTTGAGCTTTTCAATTTTTTCTGGATTCATTCTAAGTCATTTCTTCACAATAATATACATTTAAACTCTTTATACTATCTATAATATGATTCATATCTTATTTATTTAAAAAAATTGGATTATATATTGTAATTACGCATATAAAGTGCAAATAATGAAATTCTGTGTATCATTTGAGCGTTTCAATCATTTTTTGATTCATTCAAAGTCATTTCTTCATAATAATCTACATTTAAACTCTTTATACTCTCTATAATATGATTCATATCTTATTTATTTAAAAATATTGGATTATATTTTGTAATTACCCATATAAAATGAAAAAAATGCAATTCTGAGTTTTCTTTGAGCGTTTCATTCGTTTGTTGATTCATTCTTCGTCATTTCTTCATAATAATCTATATTTAAACACTTAATACTATCTAGAATATAATTCCATCTTATTTATTCAAAAAGATTGGATTATACATGGTAATTACGCATATAACTTCAAATAATTCAATTCTGAGATAATTTGAGCATTTCTATATTTTCTGGATTGATCCTAAGTTATTTCTTCACAATAATCCACATTTAGACTCTTTATACTGTCTAAATGTGATTCATATCTTTTTTATTCAAAAAGACTGGATTATACATGGTAGTTACGCATATAAATTGCAAATAATGCATTTTTGGGTATTATTTGAGCATTTCAATTGTTTGTGGATTCATTTTAAATCATTTCTTCACAATAATCCACATTTAAACTACTTATACTGTCTGGAATGTGATTCATATCTTATTTATTTAAAAAGATTTGATTATAGATGGTAATTACGAATATAACGTGCAAATAATGCAATTCTCAGTATCATTTCAGTATTTCAATAGTTTCTGGATTTATTCTATGTCATTTCATCGCAATAATCAACCTTTAAATTCATTATACAGTGTAGATTATGATTCATATCTTATTTATTCAAAAATATTGGATTATACACGGTAATTACGCATATAAAGTGCAAATAATGCTATTCTGAGTAACATTTGAGCATTTCAATCATTTCTGGATTCATTCTATGTCATTTCTTCGCACTAATCTATATTTAAACTCTTTTTACTATTTAGAATATTGTTCATATCCTATTTAATCAAAAAGATTGGATTATAGAAGGTAATTACACATATAAAGTGCAAATAATGCAATTCTGAGTATCATTTGAGCATTTCATTCGCTTCTGGATTCATTCTATGTCATTTCATCACAATAACCTATATTTAAACTCTTTATACTGTCTAGAATATGATTCAAATCTTATTTATTCAAAAAAAAAAAGATTATACATGGTAATTACGCATATAAATATCAAATAATGCAATTCTGAGTATCATTTGAGCATTTCGATAGTTGTTTGATCCATTCTAAGTCATTTCATCACAATAATCAACATTTAAACACGTTTTACTGTCTAAATAATGATTCATATCTTATTTATTGAGAAAGATTGGATTATACATGGTAATTACGCATATAAAGTGCAAATAATACAATTCTGAGTATTATTTTGAGCATTTCAATCGTTTCTAAATTCATTCTGAGTTATTTACTCACAATAATTTACATTTATACTCATTAAATCGTGTAAAATATGATTCATATCTGATTTATTCAAAAATATTGGATTATACATGGTAATTACGCATATAAACTTCAAATAATGCAATTCTGAGTATCTTTTGAGCGTTTCAATCGTTTCCTGATTCATTCTAAGTCATTTCTTCTTAATAATGTACATTTAAACTCTTTATAGTGTCTAGAATATGATTCGTATCTTATTTATTTAAAAAGATTGGATTATATTGGTATTTAAGCTTATAAAGTGCAAATAATGCAATTCTGAGTATTATTCGAGCATTTCAAACGTTTATGGATTCATTCTAAGTCAACTTTTCACAATAATCAATATTTAAACTGATTATACTGTCTAAAATGTGATTCATATCTTATTTATTCAAAAATATTGGATTATACATGGTAATTACTTATATAAACTGCAAATAATGCAATTATGGGTATCGTTTAAGCATTTCAATCGTTTCTGAATTCATTCTAAGTCATTTCTTCACCATAATATACATTTAAACTCTTTCTACTGTCTAGATTTTGATTCATATCTTATTTAGTAAAAAAGATTGGATTATACATGATAATTACGCATATAAATTGTAAATAATGCAATTATGAATATCATTTGTGCAGTTTAATTTTTTCTGGATTCATTCCAAGTCATTTCATCACTATAATCTACATTTAAACTCTTTATACTGTCTAGAATATGATTCATATCATATTTATTCAAAAAGATTGGATATAAAATTGATAATTACGCCAATAAAGTGCAAATAATGCAATTATGTGTATCATTTGAGAATTTCAATCGTTTTGGGATTCATTCTAAATCATTTCAACAAAAAATAACAACATTTAAACTCTTTATACTGTCTAAAATATAATTCATATCTTTATTATTCAAAAAGATTTGATTATACTTGGTGATTACGCATATAAAGTGCAAATAATGCAATTCTGGTTATCATTTGAGCAGTTCATCCGTTTCTGGATTCATTCTAATTCATTTCATCACAATAATACACATTTAAACTCTTTATACTCTCGATAATGTGATTGATATCATATTTATTCAATAATACAAAGAATTGCAAATAATGCAATTCTTTGTATTATTGAGTATTTCGATCATTTGTGGATTCATTCTAAGTCATTTCATAACAATAATTAACATTTAAACTCTTTTTACTGTCTAGATTATGATTATTATATTATTTATTTAGAAAGATTGGATTATACATTGTAATTACGCATATAAAGTGCAAATAATGCAATTCTGAGTATCATTTTGTGTATTTCAATAATTTTTGGATTTATTCTAAATCATTTATTCACAATAATCTATATTTAAACTCTTTATAATGTTTAGAATATGATTGATATCCTATTTATTCAAAAAGATTGGATTATACATAGAAGTTACGCATAAAAAGTGCAAATAATGCAATTCATTATATTATTTGAGCATTTCGATCGTTTCTGGATTCATTCTAAGTTATTTCATTACAATAATCAACATTTAAACTCTTTTTACTATCTAGATTATGATTCATATTTCATTCATTCAAAAATATTTGACTATACATGGTAATTACGCATATGAAATGCAAATAATACAATTCTGGCTATTATTTGAGAATTTCAGAAGTTTCTAGATTTATTCTAAGTCATTTCTTCACAATAACCCACATTTAAACTCTTTATACTGTGTGGAATGTGATTCATATCTTATTTATTCAAAAAGATTTCTTTTTAGATAGTAATTACGCATATAAAATGCAAATAATATAATTCTGGGTATTATTTGAGCATTTCAGACGTTTTTGGATTTATTCTAAGTCATTTCTTCATAATAATCTATATTGACACTCTTTATACGGTCTTGAATATGATTCATATCTTATTTATTCAAAAAGATTGGATTATACATGGTAATTACGCATATAAAGTGCAAATAATTCAATTCTGAGTATGATTTTAGCATTTCAATCGTTTCGGGGTTCATTCTAAGCCATTTCTTCACAATAATCAAGATTTAAACTCTTTATAATGTTTAGAATATTATTCCTATCCTATTTATTCAAAAAGATTCGATTATACATGGTAATTATGTATATCAAGTGCAAATAATTTAATTCTGAGTATCATTTGAGCATTTCAATCGTTTCTTGATTCATTCTATGTCATTTCTTCATAATAATCTACATTTAAACTCTTTATACTATCGAGAATATTATTTCTATCCTATTTATTCAAAAAGATTGGATTATACATGGTAATTACGCATATAAAATGCAAAAAATGCAATTCTGTGTATCATTTGAGCGTTTCAATCGTTTCTTGATTCATTCTTTGCCATTTCTTTATAATAATCTACATTTAAACACTTTATACTGTCTAGAATATGATTCCATCTTATTTATTAAAAAAGATTGGATTATACTTGGTAATTACGCATATAAACTTCAAATAATGCAATTTTGAGGATAATTTGAGCATTTCAATATTTTCTGGATTCATTCTAAGTCATTTCTTCACAATAATCCACATTTAAACTCTTTATACTTTCTATAATGTGATTCATATATTATTTATTCAAAAATATTAGATTATACATGGTAATTTCGCATATAAATTGCAAATAATGCGTTTCTGGGTATTATTTGAGCATTTCAATCGTTTGTGGAATCATTCTGAGTCATTTCTTCGCAATAATCCACATTTAAACTGTTTATACTATCTGGATTGTGATTCATATCTTATTTATTAAAAAAGATTTGATTATACATGGTAATTATGAATATAAAGTGCAAATAATGCAATTATGAGTATCATTTAAGCATTTCAATCGTTTCTGGATTCATTTTATGTCTTTTCATCACAATAATCCACATTTGAACTCATTATATTGTGTTGATTATGATTCATATCTTATTTATTCAAAAATATTGTATTATAAATGGTAATTACGCATATAAAGTGCAAATAATGCTATTCCGAGTAAAATTTGAGTATTTCAATCGTTTCTGGATCCATTTTATGTCATTTCTTCGCACTAATCTACAGTTAAACTCTTTTTACTGTCTAGAATATTATTCATATCCTATTTAATCAAAAAGATTAGATTATACATGGTAATTACGCATATAAAGTGCAAATAATTCAATTCTGAGTATGATTTTAGCATTTCAATCGTTTCGGGATTCATTCTAAGCCATTTCTTCATAATAATCTAGATTTAAACTCTTTATAATGTTTAGAATATTATTTCTATCCTATTTATTCAAAAAGATTGGATTATATATGGTAATTATGCATATAAAGTGCAAATAATTCAATTCTGAGTATCATTTGAGCATTTCAATCGTTTCTTGATTCATTCTAAGTCATTTCTTCATAATAATTTTCATTTATACTCATTATACTGTGTAAAATATGATTCATATCTTATTTATTCAAAATGATTGGATCATACATGATAATTACGCATATAAAGTGCAAATAATGCAATTCTGAGTATCATTTGAGTATTTCATTCGTTTCTGGATTCATTCTATGTCATTTCATCACAATAATTTACATTTAAACTCTTTATGCTGTCTACAATATGATCCACATTTTATTTATTCAAAAAAATTAGATTATAAATGGTTATTACGCATATAAACTTCAAATAATGCAATTATGTGTATAATTTGAGCATTTCAATCTTTTCTGCATTCATTCTGAGTCATTTCTTCACAATAATCCACATTTAAACTCTTTATACTGTCTATAATGTGATTCACATCTTATTTATTCAAAAATATTGGATTATACATGGTAATTACGCATATAAATTGCAAATAATGCGTTTCAGGATATTATTTGAGCATTTCAATCGTTTGTAGAATCATTCTAAGTCATTTCTTCGCAATAATCCACATTTAAATCGTTTATACTGTCTATATTGTGCTTCATATCTTATTTATTCAAAAAGATTTGATTATACATTGTAATCACGCATATAAAGTACAAATAATGCAATTTTGAGTACAATTTTGTGCATTTCAATCGTTTCTGGATTCATTCTAAGTCATTTCTTCGAAATAATCAACATTTAAACTCTTTATACTGTCTAGAATATAATTCATATCCTATTTATTCAAAAAGATTAGATTATACATGGTAAATGCGCATATAAAGTGCAAATAATTCAATTCATTGTATTATTTGTGCGTTTCAATCATTTTTGGATTAATTTTAAGTCATTTCATCACAATAATCTACATTTAAACTCTTTAATCTTTCTATAATATGATTCATTTCATATTTATTCAAAATGATTGGATTATACATGGTAATTACGCATATAAAATGCAAATAATGAAATTCTGAGCATCATTTGAGCTTTTTGAATCATTTCTTGATTCATTCTAAGTCATTTCTGGATAATAATCTACGTTTAAACTCTTTATACTTTCTATAATATGATTCATATCTTATTTATTTAAAAAGATTAGATTTTATTTGGTAATTACGCATATAAAGTGCAAATAATGCAATTCTGAGCATCATTTGAGCGTTTCAATCGTTTCTTGATTCATTCTAAGTTATTTCTTTATAATAATCTACATTTAAACTCTTTATACTGTCTACAATATGATTCACATCTTATTTATTCAAAAAGATTGGATTATACATGTTAATTACGCATATAAACTTCAAATAATGTAATTCTGAGCATAATTTGAGCTTTTCAATCTTTTCTAGATTCATTCTAAGTCATTTCTTAACAATAATATACATTTAAACTTTTTATACTATCTATAATATGATTCATATCTTATTTATTTAAAAAGATTGGATTATATATTGTAATTACGCATATAAAGTGCAAATAATGAAATTTTGTGTATCATTTGAGCGTTTCAATCATTTCTTGATTCATTCTAAGTCATTTCTTCATAATAATCTATATTTAAACTCTTTATACTCTCTATAATATGATTCATATCTTATTTATTTAAAAAATTGGATTATATTTTGTAATTACACCTATAAAATGCAAAAAATGCAATTCTGAGTTTCATTTGAGCGTTTCCATCGTTTCTTGATTCATTCTTCATCATTTCTTTATAATAATCTACATTTAAACACTTTATACTATCTAGAATATGATTCCATCTTATTTATTCAAAAAGATTGGATTATACATGGTAATTACGCATATAAACTTCAAATAATGCAATTCTGAGATAATTTGAGGATTTCTATATTTTCTGGATTGATTCTAAGTCATTTCTTCACAATAATCCACATTTAGACTCTTTATACTGTCTATAATGTGATTCATATCTTTTTTATTCAAAAAGACTGGATTATACATAGTAATTACGCATATAAATTGCAAATAATGCGTTTCTGGGTATTATTTGAGCATTTTAATCGTTTGTGGATTCATTCTAAATCATTTCTTCACAATAATCCACATTTAAACTGTTTATACTGTCTGAAATGTGATTTATATCTTATTTATTTAAAAAGATTTGATTATACATGGTAATTATGAATATAACGTGCAAATAATACAATTCTCAGTATCATTTGAGTATTTCAATAGTTTCTGGATTCATTTTATGTTATTTCATCACAATAATCAACCTTCATTATGCAGTGTAGATTATGATTCATATCTTATTTATTCAAAAATATTGGATTATACACGGTAATTACGCATATAAAGTGCAAACAATGCTATTCTGAGTAACATTTGAACATTTCAATCGTTTCTGGATTCATTCTATGTCATTTCTTCGCACTAATCTATATTTAAACTCTTTTTACTGTCTAGAATATTATTCATATCCTATTTAATCAAAAAGATTGGATTATAGAAGGTAATTACGCATATAAAATGTAAATAGTGCAATTCTGAGTATTATTTTGAGTATTTCAATCGTTTCTGGATTCATTCTAAGTCATTTATTCACAATAATCTACGTTTATACTCATTATACTGTGTAAAATATGATTCATATCTTATTTATTCAAAAAGATTGGATTATACATGGTAATTACGCATATAAATTGCAAATAATGCAATTCTGAGTATCTTTTGAGCGTTTCAATCGTTTCTGATTTATTCTAAGTCATTTCTTCATAATAATCTAAATTTAAACTCTTTATAGTGTCTAGAATATGATTCGTATCTTAGGGCTTGTTTGGATCGTATGGGAATAAGGAAGGAATAAGGATTTTAGGACTAAAACGTTGGGAAGTGTGTAACTTTGTGAGAGAGATTTATGCTTAGGAAGAAGCTATGCCTGAGAATAGGCTATTCCTAGCCGATCCAAACAGCCCCTTATTTATTCAAAAAGATTGGATTATGCATGATATTTACGCTTATAAACGGCAAATAATGCAAATCTGAGTATCATTTAAGCATTTCAAACTTTTATGGATTCATTCTAAGTCAATTTTTCACAATAATCAATATTTAAGCTGATTATACTGTCTAAAATATGATTCATATCTTATTTATTCAAAAATATTGGATTATACATAGTAATTACTTATATAAAGTGCAAATAATGCAATTATGGGTATCGTTTAAGCGTTTCAATTGTTTCTGAATTCATTTTAAGTCATTTCTTCACCATAATATAAATTTAAACTCTTTCTACTGTCTACATTTTGATTCATATCTTATTTAATAAAAAAGATTGGATTATACATGATAATTACGCATATAAATTGCAAATAATGCAATTATGAGTATCATTTGTACAGTTCAATCTTTTCTGGATTCATTCTAAGTCATTTCATCACTATAATCTACATTTAAACTCTTTATACTGTTTAGAATATGATTCATATCCTATTTATTCAAAAAGATTGGATTATACATGGTAATTACGCATATAAAGTGCAAATAATGTAATTCTGGGTATTATTTGAGCATTTCAGACGTTTTTGGATTTATTCTAAGTCATTTCTTCATAATAATCTATATTGACACTCTTTATACGGTCTAGAATATGATTCATATCTTATTTATTCAAAAATATTGGATTATATATGGTAATTACGCATATAAAGTGCAAATAATTCAATTCTGAGTATGATTTTAGCATTTCAATCGTTTCGGGATTCATTCTAAGCCATTTCTTCACAATAATCAAGATTTAAACTCTTTATAATGTTTAGAATATTATTCCTATCCTATTTATTCGAAAAGATTGGATTGTACATGGTAATTATGCATATAAAGTGCAAATAATTCAATTCTGAGTATCATTTGAGCATTTCAATCGTTTCTTGATTCATTCTAAGTCATTTCTTCATAATAATCTACATTTAAACTCTTTATACTGTCTGGAATGTGATTCATATCTTATTTATCAAAAAGAATTGATTTTACATGGTAATTACGTATATAAATCGCAAATAATGCAATTCTGAGTGTAATTTGAGCATTTCAATCATTTTTTTATTTTTTCTATGTCATTTCATCACAATAATCTACATTTAAACTCATTATACCGTGTAGATTATGATTCGTATCTTATTTTTTTCAAAAAGATTGGATTATACACGGTAATTACGCATATAAAGTGCTAATAATGCAATTCTGAGTATAATTTGAGCAGTTCAATGGTTTCTGGATTCATTCTTTGTCATTTCTTCACAATAATCTATATTTAAACTCTTTTTACTATCTAGAATTTGATTCATATCCTATTTATTCAAAAAAATTGGATTATACAAGGTAATTATGCATATAAAGTGCAAATAATGCAATTCTGAGTATCATTTGAGCATTTCTTTCGTTTCTGGATTGATTTTATGTCATTTCATCACAATAATCTATATTTAAACTCTTTATACTGTCTATAATATGATTCATATCTTATTTATTCAAAAAAAATAGATTATACATGGTAATTACGCATATAAATTTCAAATAATGCAATTCTGAGTTTCATTCAAGCATTTCAATCATTTTTGGATTAATTCTAAGTCATTTCATCACAATAATCAACATTTAAACTCTTTTTACTGTCTAGATTATGATTCTTATCTTATTTATTCAGAAAGATTGGATTATACATGGTAATTACGCATATAAACTGCAAATAATGCAATTCTGAGTATCATTTTGAGTATTTCATTCGTTTCTAGATTAATTCTAAGTCATTTTTTCACAATAATGTGCATTTAAAGTCTTTATACTGTCTAGAATATGATTCATATTCTATTTATTCAAGGAAATTGGATTATACAAGGTAATTACACATATAAATTGCAAATAATGCAATTCTGAGTATAATTTGAGTATTTCAATCGATTCTTGTTTCATTCTAATTCATTTCTTCACAATAATCTATAGTCAAACTCTTTATACTTTTTAGAATATGATTCATATCTTATTTATTCCAAAAGGTTGGATTATATATGGTAATTACGCATATAAAATGCAAATAATACAATTCTGAGTTTCATTTGAGCATTTCAATCGTTTCTGGATTCATTCTAAGTCAATTCTTCACAATAATCTACATTTAAACTTATTACACTGCATAAAATATGATTCATATCTTATTATTCAAAAAGATTGGATTATAAATGGTAATTACGCATATAAAGTGCAAATAATGCAATTCTGAGTATCATTTGAGCATTTCAATCGTTTATGAATTCATTCTAAGTCATTTAATCACAATAATCTATATTTGAGTTCTTTATACTGTCTAGAATATGATTCATAAAATGTTGGTGATAAAATTCCAGCTAGTAGCATGCTTGTACTATAATGTGCCTTTACGTGTGTATCTGGTAACCATGTGTGTAAGGGTATAATCGACAATTTGATAGCATATGCAATAAGGAGCCAATATAGAATATTATTTCTAAAATAATAGGATATGATTGATTAATTAATCTTTCATAATCTAGTGTTGATTTATTAGAAGGAGCCGACGATAGAGAGAAGGAGAGAAGAAACGGAGACATGGTCTAAATCAAATTTTCGGAGTTTCACTATCAAAGCACGAGAAGCAGTTGGCTTTTGTAGTGCCCTTTAATTACTGTGATCTCATTCAACAATCTCGCAAAATCAATGGTCGGAGGTAATTTAGATCTTGGTTCTATCTCGATGAGCACTTGCTCACCAAAGTTATTTGTAGATTTTTTCAACTGACGAATCTGAACTGTCTGAGCCAATTTATATTACTTAGTACATTTACATATCGAATTTTTAGATTTTCATGTTTGTTCATATAAAATTAGCCAATTAAAAAAAAATCTAATATATATATTGTAGTGTGCTCATCTTTTGTTATTTTCTGATTGCTTAATATCACGGTAAAAAAGATTGAATATTTTACAGATTGGACATGCACTTTTTACATCATCATTGTTTTTTTTTATTTTTTCGCTATCGTGGGATGTTATATGACTTCATTTTTTTTTATCAGAGCCTGGAGGCACTCACACCCCACACACACACTCACCCAAATTATTTCGTCCCAGCAGGGGCAAAGCCATGTAGACCCACCTCAAAATTTTTTTTAATTGATATTGCATTTGTTTGTAATTAAAAAAAATATCACAAGAAGTTAGGAACCCATCTCAAAAATTTGAAGGACCCAGCTGAACATGTCGTGTTTGATTTGAATTGCATAACGACGCCTACAAAATTCCTTATGGACCCAAATAGTATTTGTTCTTGACTAATCGTCTTATTTCTTCCTCCCAAATGAATCTTATTAAGACAAATTTTAGAATAGAATGGAATATTTGGATGAATAATTATTTGTAGCATATATATACTAACGCTAATCTCGCGCATTGCTTGATTTGTTAGGACATTATAAACAAAAGATACCACAAAAAGATCAAAAATACAATTCAGATATTATATAAAAATTGTCACTAAAAATACTAAATATTGTTCCTGTCAAAAAACTTCCAAACGCCACAAAAGATCAGAAATATTGTAGTTTGAATAGTGACTGAACTTCTTCGTATGCCTCCCATCTTTATATATCTATAATATAGAAAAATAAGTGTTCCATAAGATTTCTAATGAATCTATTATGCAAAATTATGAGAAAAATAAAAATTCAGAGAAAATTGTTGTACTTTTTTATTGTCTTGATTTTTGAATTATAATTTTTGTATATTAAGTATATTATTTTAGATTTTTTTATTGTTATTATAATATATATTTGATTTCTCATGAATTTTTTATGTAACATTATTTTAGAGTAGTTTATTTAAAATTATTATTATATTATGTCTATATTAGACATTACATCATACATATGTTTTCGGTAAAAAGAAATTTGCTGACACGAAATTCTAGCTTCACTACTGCGTCCTAGCGAGATTCGAACTCCATCTCCCTATGGGAGACTTGTGTCTCTACCAAACTCAACTAGCGAGCAGAGACATTTGACTTCTTTGACTGATAAGGATTGACCCAAAACTTAAAAACATTCTGTTTTAGTCCAACAAAATAGGCTACTGCTACAGCTGGTCTCTGGTAGACACGTGTTCAGACAAGAACAAGGTACAAGGTACGATCTGACGATTCAGATTTGCCAGATATCAGAAGATGCATTATACTAATTAATGAGGATAAAAAATTATAATTATAAGATGCATTTGCTGCCACGGGAGCTTAAAACAATCAAGAACTTAAATGGACGAATTTTTTTGTCGTGTACTCGTGTTACACAACTTACCATGATTGATGAATGGAGGAGGTCGCTAACTTGGAGAAGGGCGAATAAAAGGGGTTAGGAGCGTTACAGAAATGGTAAAACACTACACCAAAAAAGATTTTTAGTACCAGACCATTAGTATCGGTTTTTAAAAAAACCGGTATAAATAATACATGGTGGCAAATGGGTAATTGTCAGTATATATTTTTAGTACCGGTTTTTTTAAAAAACCGATACTATCTTTTGCGGGAAAAAGTAAAAGAAAAACCGTTTATATTTAGTATCGGTTTTTATAAAAAACCGGTACTAAAACATATTATTAGTACTGGTTTTCTATAAAAAACCGGTACTAAAATATAGCCGTTTTTTTTGTTTTACGCCGGCTTTTAGTATCGGTTTTTTATAAAAAAACCGGTATTAATAATATATTTTAGTACCGGTTTTTATAAAAAATCGGTACTAAAAGTTAACCGTTTTTTTATGTTTTACACCAACTATTAGTACCGGTTTTTTATAAAAAACCGGTACTAATAATCCGCAGAATTTTACATATCTCCTCCTCCACTCTATCGTTTAAGGCATAAACTCCCATTGCTAAATTCCGATTTTTTTTTAAATCATCTCTCGATCTGTCTCTCTCTCTCGTCCGAATTCCCTCCTCTCTCTCGTCCGAAAGCCCCTCTCTCTCTCTCCGAAAAATCGAAATCCCGCCTCCCTCCCGCGCCGCTCTCTCTCGCCGCTCCCCTCACTCGCCGTAAGTTCCCCTCACTCGGCCGACACCTCTCTCTCTCTCACTTTTTCTCTCACTCTCTAACTTTCTCTCTATCTCTGCCTTGGACAGCCGACGGCCGACGGCAGTGACAGCGAAGCCGACAACTCCTCTTAAGAAGGTACTATATCTCTCTCTCTCTTTTGATAATGGATTGTTAATGGGTTTGAATTTGATTGCAATTATTAATGGATTTGGGTTTGATTGAAATTTCTGTGTTTTGATATTATTATGTGTTTTGATATTTCTGTGTTTTGATATTGTATGGATGCATATATGCATATATATATACCGCTGGTATATATTGGTATAAATATTGATGGCTAGCAAAAAGGGGCTAGCCCCAGAAACAAAATATTTTTTTTTACATAATTTTAGTACCGGTTTTTAACTAAAAACCGGTACTAAAAATCAATTTTAAACCGGCGACAATGATTTTTAGTACCGGTTTTTAGTTAAAAACCGGTACTAAAATACACTGAAAAAATTCATCACGTTTCTTTAGTACCGGTTTTTAACTAAAAACCGGTACTAAAAATCACACTATTAGTACCGGTTTTTAGTTAAAAACCGGTATTAAAAATCCCTCCCGCCAATTCCAGCAACCTCATTATACCGCCTTTTTAGTACCGGTTTTTTATTATTTTTAACACCCCCTATTATTAGTACCACTACAAAACCGGTACTACTCATACATATAAAACCGGTACTAAAAAGAATAAATGGTGTAGTGAAAGGAAAAGGAACGAAACAATAAATAATGGAAAATGAGAAATGTTAGAGTCTAATATATTGGACGGATGGGGTCGGTCCAATATGATCGTTTTCATGTTTTAAAATTTTAAATAACTGATCAGAATCGTTCAATATGTTCTCCACAATGAAAACTTATAAAAAACCAAATACATTTTTTTCAAAATTTTTTACTATTTTTTTTGATATTTTAGAAAATCATTGTTATTTGACTATCCATAATGTTTATATCATGAATTTTCAACAATACAAAAAAAAGGTAAAAAATTTTGAAAAAAAATGTAAAATTGGTTTTTTGTAAGTTTTTAATATGGAGATTATATTGAACGGTTCGGATTTGTTATTTAAAATTTAAAAATATGAAAACGATCATGTTGGACGGATCCATCCGTTCAATATATTGAACACTAGCATTTCTCATGAAAAATACACGCTGAATAACGGAAACATTTGATTTCGTTAGAGTCGTGAGGAGTTGAGATAAGCCGTTTGGATTTTGTGAAAAATATATGCTGAATAGAAAGAGCGAAGAAAAAGCGAAGGTGATTTCAATGGATATCGTAATTTTATCCTTTTCGATTCGATCGGACGAGGGAGACAAAATTCCATCAAATTTTTTTTTGAAGAGAATTTTTGTATGGGATTTGAAGAGAGTGAAATATCGGTCCTCTCGAGTCGCGCGTGTTTTTAACAGGTGAGCATTCTTCAATTCAAATGCTTTTAATCATTTGTTGAAACGAGAATAATTCAATCAGATCCCATATATCTATATATATATATTTTATCAACAAGTGTATCTAGATTGGAATTTATAACTTCTAAATTTCATATGAAAATTTACCATTAGAGATTTACGCTCTCGTAGCAGTTTATTCAATTAAAATAATTTGATACTATCTTCATTTTTAATGATCCAACTATGAGAGATTTTTTTTTTTTTTTTTTTTTGTCAAGAGGTTAGGCATGAAGTTGCACTACACGTCTACACATGCTATATGGGTGAGTTTGGATTGTTTAGCAATAATATAAGGATATCATTATGTACACGTATAGAATGAGCAATTTATATTATATTAATTATATTAATTAAGTATTATGTAAATTATATAATATAATTTGAAATAGCAAGTGTCGTTTGAATTGGGCTCAAATTGAGACTTTTGTATCTGCGTTTCTCACTTCCAGGCTTTCAGGCCTTTTTCAATCTTTCCTTCCTTCAAACGGTCAAACCCATAGAGGGGTGTAAATGTAATTTACAATCCCATGTCTATACTATACGGATACAGTATACGCTGAAACACTGAACCGACCTAGAACACTGTCCTCGGGTCGGCTTCGCTTATCGCCCGCTAGTATTTACAATCACGCTGCTAAATTATTTCCATTTTCTCGCCTCTTTCTTCCCTCTCTCCCTCCTGAAAAGCACAAATTCCAAAACTACTCTGATCTACAGCTTAAACCTTAACTCAAACTAAAACCTAGGGTTTTGGATATGATGATGGAGGACTACCCCGGCGGAATGGAAATGGAGCCGGAGGAGATGGAGCCGATGGAGGAAGGCGATGAGGAGGAGGAGATAACGCAGGAAGATGCCTGGGCTGTGATCAGTGCTTATTTCGAGGAGAAGGGGCTCGTGCGACAGCAGCTTGATTCGTTCGATGAGTTTATTCAGAACACGATGCAAGAAATTGTCGATGAATCGGCGGATATTGAGATCCGTCCTGAGTCCCAGCATAACCCCGGTCGCCAGTCGGAATTCTCTGAGGTAATTGTCTCTTTTTTTTTTGTTTTAGTTTTTACTTCTTTTTCTGTTCCTGATTAAGGAGTTGAAACTAGGGTTGTGGTACATGATACCAGTATTGTTACAGTCTTAGGACATCCCGCTATTTTTTATTCATTTTTCTTCTCTTTAGTTGTTTTTTTCCCCTTCATACTTTGTATGTGTTGCATTGCTAGAGAATTACTGAGTTATACTATATAATCAATTAACTAAGCAGCAAAAGGAAAGAAAAAGGGGCTAAAGCTGAAAATAAGAACTGGGGCTAATTGTGCTTAAACAGGAAATTCCTGCAAAATGTAACAGAAAAACAGCAACAGTATAATGTGTTGTGCTTTTAAATTTAGTGTTGTCATCGAGTTCTATGTCCTTTATTTCTTCTCCCCTTAATGTCAATACTGAACAGTTCATAGTGTTTGTGTCTGTTGAATGTGCTTGTTTGCAATAAATTAAGCTCCACCATTCTGACTTTAAACCTCTTGACATGGTTTAATGTGTTAAACAATGCAGACTTTGCACAAGATCAGCTTTGGTCAGATATACCTGAGTAGGCCAATGATGACGGAATCTGATGGCGAGACTGCCACACTCTTCCCAAAAGCTGCTAGACTTAGAAATTTGACTTACTCAGCCCCATTGTATGTTGATGTAACATATCGAGTGATTAAAAAGGGACATGACTGTGAGGAGGTGACAGAGACCCAGGAATACCCAAAAGTTTTCATTGGCAAGGTGCCCATCATGCTTCGATCAAGCTATTGCACTCTGTACCAACAATCAGAGAAGGACCTTACTGAGCTTGGCGAGTGTCCCTATGACCAAGGCGGTTATTTTATCATTAATGGCAGCGAGAAGGTTTTAATTGCACAAGAAAAAATGAGCACAAATCATGTGTATGTGTTCAAAAAGAGGCAGCCGAATAAGTATGCATTTGTGGCTGAGGTGCGGTCCATGGCTGAGAACCAGAATAGGCCAGCAAGTAGCATGTTCGTCAGGATGCTCTCTCGTGCAAGTGCCAAAGGGGTTGGTACTTGTTTCTAGTTTTATATAATTTCTGTGTAATCTACAGTAATGATTCTTATTTTACAATCTTTTTTACACAGGGTTCTTCAGGGCAATATATACGGGCTACCCTTCCTTACATCCGTTCGGAAATCCCAATTATTATCGTGTTTCGTGCACTTGGTTTCGTTGCTGACAAAGATATTCTTGAACATATCTGTTATGATTTCTCTGACACACAAATGATGGAATTGCTACGGCCATCTCTTGAGGAGGCATTTGTGATACAAAATCAACAGGTAATTTAATGTTTTTTCCCCCTAGAATAATGCTCACGTTTCTCTTATCTAAGGTTTAGTCCACTTTCATTTTGAGGATTACTTGTATTGATTCTTTTTAATGATTGTTTCTTCATTAGGTGGCGTTGGATTATATTGGTAAACGTGGTCAAACTGTAGGAGTTACTAAAGAGAAGAGAATCAAGTATGCTAAAGAGATTCTGCAGAAAGAGATGCTTCCTCATGTTGGTGTGGGGGAATTTTGTGAGACTAAAAAAGCATACTACTTCGGGTGAATCCCTTTACCGTTTCTGGATATTCTCATTTTTATCTGTAGTACTGTTAGAAAATATTGATCACAATTTCTTATTCTTTCTGTGCGAAGGTACATCATTCACCGACTGCTGTTATGTGCTCTGGGTCGGAGGCCTGAAGATGACAGGGACCATTATGGCAACAAAAGGCTCGATCTTGCAGGTCCCTTGCTGGGTGGGCTCTTCAGGATGGTTTGTTTTGCTTGAGATTAGACATTGTTGATTTGGTTTATCTGTGTAGTGCTATTTAATATCTGATTGTGTATAACTGCAGCTATTTAGAAAGCTGACGAGGGATGTGAGGTCATATGTTCAAAAGGTATCTCTCTTTAAGAACATCTTTTTGCATGTTGTGCTTATTTAGTTTTATAGTCAAACTAATGCTGGACCTCCTCTCATCGAGCAGTGTGTTGACAATGGAAAAGAGGTCAACTTACAATTTGCAATTAAAGCTAAGACGATCACAAGTGGTCTCAAGTACTCCCTTGCTACTGGTAACTGGGGCCAAGCAAATCAAGCTGGTACAAGAGCTGGAGTATCACAGGTACATGTAGTAAAGGTCTCCTTGTAATTCCAAGCTTGCACTAGGAAGATTTATACACTTCACTCTCTGTTTAGGTGTTGAATCGTCTCACATATGCTTCAACATTATCGCATTTGAGGAGGCTGAACTCTCCTATCGGACGTGAAGGTTAGTTTTGACTTTAAAGATGAGCAGATGATTTAGTATCATACTGGTTTCCTGATCATTACCTTGAATGTATTAGGGAAATTGGCGAAACCACGTCAACTGCATAATTCTCACTGGGGAATGATGTGTCCTGCTGAAACACCTGAGGGACAGGTTTGTAGACTTTCTTATGGCAAAACTCAATTAATTTTGGAGTTAGAGAATAATGTATGCTTGTTTTATTTTTTTGGGGCTCCAGGCTTGTGGGTTGGTGAAAAATCTCGCACTTATGGTGTACATTACTGTTGGTTCTGCTGCCCATCCTATTTTGGAATTTTTGGAGGAATGGGGTACTGAAAACTTCGAGGTACTGCAGGCTTATAAACTTAAATTTATACATTGGATCTATTTTTATCTTCTCTCTAGTTAGTACTACAAATTTGGTGCTGTTACATTTCTAGGAAATTTCGCCTGCTGTTATTCCTCAAGCAGCGAAAATTTTTGTTAATGGCTGTTGGGTTGGAATTCACCGAAACCCTGAGCTCTTGGTTAGAACTTTGAGGCGCTTGAGAAGACAGGTGTGCTATCTTCCTCTTCATTTAATAATGAATATAGCACTTAATGTTATGGGCCTTATGGCCTTTCTGAACATTTGAGGAGTATAGATCAGTAATTATAGAATGATACCTACCCTGCTGTACAATATCATCAATACTGCCTACTATATATTGGATGCTTTCTCTGGTGACCTGCTGCAAAACTCACAATTGTTAACTCAAAATTTAAAGCTGTTCATCAGAAAATAATAATGCGCTGCTCATTATTTCAGATTGATGTTAATACTGAAGTTGGTGTAGTGCGCGATATTCGTCTGAAGGAACTTCGTCTATACACTGACTATGGTCGGTGCAGTCGTCCATTGTTTATAGTTGAAAATCAGAGGCTGCTCATAAAGAAAAAGGATATCCATGCCTTGCAACAAAGGGTCTGGTCATTTTTTGGTTTGCTCATTAATCAGCTTATTGTTGGCCTATTTTTTCGACTGAATTTGTTAATTGTAACAATTAACAGGAGTCCCCAGACGAAGGTGGCTGGCATGATCTGGTCGCCAAGGGATTTATAGAGTACATAGATACCGAGGAAGAAGAAACTACCATGATATCTATGACCATCAATGTTAGTGCCTGGAATCTTAATGCCAGATTGGTTTTAGAAGTTGAACCAATGACTATATTGTAGGGACATACAATGACTACCTTATGCAATACAAATATTTCAGGACCTTACCAATGCAAGGATGAACCCAGAGGAGGCATATTCTGAGACTTACACTCACTGTGAGATTCACCCATCTCTTATCCTGGGTGTTTGTGCTTCCATTATTCCTTTTCCCGACCACAACCAGGTTACTTATCTCTTATGAAATCTCCTTTTTCCAATACTATATTTGTATTTGCTTTGTTTATGCAATGTTTTTATGGCCTTTCAGTCACCCCGTAATACCTACCAATCTGCTATGGGAAAGCAAGCCATGGGGATCTATGTCACAAATTATCAGCTGCGCATGGTGAGGACTTGATTTTTGTATCTTTTTAACACAAACATTTGCAGAGTATGAAATAATTTTTTTTAGCATGGCATATACCTGCTACTAGTGTACTGAGCTGTTCAACCGGAACCAAAATCTTTTGGTTAGGTTTTAATTATTTTAGGTGTGCTTTAGAAAGTAATATATTTTTTAGTAAAATTTAGCTTTAGATGTGAGGCTGCATGTACCTATTACCAATTAGAAGCTGTGAAAACTTTACTTCTGTGAACAACGCCATAACAAATCATTTTTACTGCCAAGATTGAAGAGGCAATTGTGGTTGTCAAATTACATGCATAGGCTCTTTTACTGTTTTTGATCTGCAAAATGCAACTTCTGCCTTCTCTCAGGATACATTGGCATATGTTCTCTATTACCCACAGAAGCCTCTTGTTACTACTCGTGCTATGGAGCATTTACACTTCAGACAGTTGCCGGCTGGCATTGTAAGCACCATTTGTCTTATAAAATATCCATATGCCTTTCTACTTAGGATTGTGCCCTTCTAACATAAAAATGTATTGCTAACGATCTCTATTGTTATTGGATAGAATGCTATTGTTGCTATTGCTTGCTATTCGGGGTACAATCAAGAAGATTCTGTAATTATGAACCAATCATCAATTGATCGTGGTTTCTTCCGGTCATTGTTTTTCCGCTCATACAGGTATTCAAATAATTTTTGCATTTGTTGTATTAGCTGGTTTTTGTTTAGTCACCAGGAAAAGTATTTATGCACTCTTATTACTTACGTAGAGATGAGGAAAAGAAGATGGGAACACTTGTGAAAGAAGATTTTGGCCGTCCAAATAGAGAGAACACCATGGTAAGATGGTGTCTTCTTAAAGGTTTTTTTTATTAAACGTGTTTCGTCAAATAGCAATTGCATTAACCTGAAGCATTCTTTTGAAGGGTATGAGACATGGATCCTACGACAAACTAGATGATGATGGCCTTGCTCCTCCGGTGAGCTTCTACTGAACTTGGTAAATGAAATTGCTAACTTCTGTGATGGAAATTATCTTGTGATTTATTCCGTCCATTATTTTCTTAATTAGGGTACTAGGGTTTCTGGTGAAGATGTCATTATTGGAAAGACATCCCCAATCGCACAAGATGAAGCCCAGGGTCAAGCAGCCAGGTACACACGTCGCGATCACAGCACCTCCTTGCGTCACAGTGAAACTGGGATGATTGATCAGGTTAGTTTTTGTCCTTTCTGTGATATATACTGACCTCATTCTTCTTCCTTTGTGATTCTCTTATCTTTATGTTCTCATTTTCTGTGTGGTATTACAGGTTTTATTAACAACAAATGCTGATGGTCTGAGGTTTGTCAAGATAAGAATGAGATCAGTTCGTATACCTCAGATCGGAGACAAGTTCAGTAGTCGGCATGGCCAGAAGGGAACTGTTGGCATGACTTACACACAAGAGGACATGCCATGGACTATTGAAGGCATCACACCTGATATTATTGTGAACCCACATGCTATCCCATCTCGTATGACTATTGGCCAACTTATTGAGTGTATTATGGGGAAGGTCGCAGCACATATGGGCAAGGAGGGTGATGCCACACCTTTTACTGATGTCACTGTAAGTTTGTTATTTCAATGCCAGCAGGAGCAAGGATTACTTTATTCCTAATAATGGAAAGACTGTAATAAACTTAAATTTTGAAAAAGGTTGTCTTTCAATCTATTAATAATTTAACTGTGGTTTTGTCTGATGAAATTGGTGAATTAAATTGATAATTCATTATTAACCAAAGGTCGTTAAGAGTGATGGTGTCTTTTTTCTAATTTTCTGAGTTTTAATGGATATTGTAAAATTATTAAAGATCATGCTGGACCTCTTTAATTTAGCAACAATCAGGGACATTGTATATTAAAGATGGCAACAATTTTTTGATCTGTGGCAGAATGCAAAAAAATTTAGTTATCTAAATCTGAAGTTCCATTTTTTGAAACAATTATTTGTCACTCACTCACTCACTATCAACCATTGTGTTTATATATCTTAAGGTTGACAACATCAGTAAAGCACTGCACAAGTGTGGTTACCAGATGCGTGGGTTTGAGACCATGTACAATGGCCACACAGGCCGTAAGCTGACAGCCATGATATTCCTGGGCCCCACATACTACCAGCGGCTGAAGCATATGGTGGATGACAAGATCCACTCGAGGGGGCGTGGGCCTGTGCAGATCCTGACACGCCAGCCAGCTGAAGGGCGGTCTCGTGATGGTGGCCTTAGGTTTGGAGAGATGGAGCGTGATTGTATGATTGCTCATGGAGCCGCATTTTTCTTGAAAGAGAGGTTGTTTGACCAGAGCGACGCATACAGAGTACATGTCTGTGAGAAATGTGGCTTGATTGCTATTGCAAATCTCAAGAAACATTCGTTTGAGTGTAGAGGCTGCAAGAACAAGACTGATATTGTCCAGGTATGAAAACTATAACCGTAGGGCACTTCTTTTTCTTAGATTATTTTTAATGGGTTCTGGTGGCCGTTGAAATCTTAGAAATTGTCTATTTTGGTATTTGGAGGATCTGTATGTAAGCTGGGGCCTAAAATGTTCAGTTCATTACTTGTACTACCTGAAATATTACCCTTCTTGTCTCTGGATCTTTTTGTTTGATATTTTTGCACTCCCTTGGATCTTTGTAGGTGCATATACCCTATGCATGCAAGCTTCTGTTCCAGGAGCTCATGGCTATGGCAATTGCCCCTAGAATGCTGACCAAAGAAGTGAAAGAACCTCAAAAGAAGAAATGAGCATTTAAGCTTTAAGCTTAAGGCCACTTTTTTTGGTACCAAAGTCTTTCATTTAAGCTTTGGCTATTTTAACTTCGATATGCCTTGTGTGTTTTGGATTAAACACTGCCTGCCACCTAGCATCATAGAAGGCTTTAAATGAGTTCTAGTTGTGAAGTAAGGCTGTAAGTGGCTTGAACTGAGGTTTTTGTAGCTTCCCTAGATACCTGTCTGTTTGGATGCTAGAACTTGTGTATTTGCAGTATCCAATCTAAGAAGACAGGTGTAAATTTTTAATAAATGAGTGGACACTTCATGTTTTGGAGGGGGGCTCGTTTGCTTAAGTTGGGGTATGTGTATCACTCGAGTTGGCGGGGTTTGTTCTTTTTTTTTTTTTTTTTTTTTTTTTTTCTTTTACCACGCATTTGGTGTGGTCGGATTCTTTGTTTTATACAATGATGATGATGATATTAGCGTAGGTGAAGTAAAAGGATGCCATCCAATTTCACCCTCTATTACTTCTTACTTAATTATTATTTAACAGGATGTCATCATTCAGCAATGTTATTTTGAACCAACTACCAGAGAGAGAGCAATTCAACATCCATCGTCTTGTTTCATTTTGTTGATAGATTAGTTCATATATAATTGGTTTAGTTGTTAAGGGTGTGTTTGGATTGCTTGAGAATAGAAGCAGGTAATTATTCGGAACAAAAAAAAATGTTATTTTTAAATAGGTATATGAATAAGTGGTCTTAAACTTTGAGTTGTTTGGATCATTCTTTAATCCGAATTGAGAGAGTTCCAACAAAATTCAAACAGACCCTCACATAAAATGTGAAACATCAAATTATTTGCTGTGTGCTAATGTTGTGCTCAAGAGAAGGATTGGAGAAAGTAATATTTATATTGCTTAACATTTAGGCCCTGATCAAAATAATTTTTACACATGATTTCATTTCAATTCATTTTATTGGAATTGATTTCATGAGATTTTGTTGAGTCTAATAACATAGAAAATTAGAAATTCCGACCAAATGACATCAAATCCATCCATTTTGATAAAAAGTTTTCTAATGAACTGAATTACAATGAAATCCTATGTTAAAAAAATGCCATTCTGATCAGGACCTTAGAGTTCTTTACAAGTAAAACATAATACTAATTATTTTATTTATTTATTTCTTTCAAGCTTTTAAAAAACTCAGTTTGTTCCGTTTTATCTTAGTTTTGGTTCATGCCGCACTAACGTTTTATCCGTTTTATCACCGCTTAAACCGTTTTTTTACCGTTTTATCACCGATAAACGCTAAATCACTACCCAACAGTCAAACCGCATAAATCGCATTTTAAAACCTTTATTTTCTTTATATACTGGAACACGATTTCACACCACCTTATTGGACCCCCTTTTTTTGTAAATATCATAGTGCAATATTTCTTTCAACTAGTAGAGCAATAGCATAAGGGTCATTTTTTTTTTTTTTTTTGAAAAGGAGTTACCCAAAAGGTGTAGCCAGCATTCTTACTGATGCCAGAATGTTAAGATAACATCAATCACTGAATGTATTCAACTCTTCACCTACTGGACTCAGCCAGCAGTTCTGGCGCTGATACTGGTGTGTAGCGCTCAGCTTAATGGATGGGATTCAAGATCCATTATCTCTAATGTATAGGGGCATAGTTGTAATTTACCTAGAGTTCTCTAACTATAAAGGAGTCTATATATATCTGATCAGACTTCATTTGTAAAAGATAACGATCAATAAAACAAAAGCTTCTCTCTGATTTCTATTTTCTCTTACCAGTATACAATACTGTCAATATCTCGTTACACAGAAAGTTACAAACAAAAAGTATCAACGCTGATCACCCGAGGTGATAGCCAAAATAAAAGAAAACGAGGTTTGAAGAGAAGCAAATACATAGCAACCCTCACCTACTACAACAATGCTAGAAAGAAAAGAAAACGATAAAGTTTGTACGCTACCCCCAGAAAAAAAAAGTAAAACATTCTGCTACTCATCCATCTGATTACCACTAAGGCTGTCAACGGAAACCGTTTCACCGTTATGCTGTGACGTGAAACGGTAATGGAACGGTTAGTGGTAGAACGAAATGTTGCGTTTCGATAACGGAACGGCAAGCGAAATACGGAATTGTGCCGTTTCGAACTATTCCGCTTCGATTTCAACAAAATACATATAATTTCTAAGTGGAATGAATAGTGGCACTAAATCCTATTTCGTTTTCAAAACGGAATGGTCAATGAAATGAAATACCATACCGTTTTCTTAACGAAACGGCAAACAGAACGACATGTTCTGTGCCATTTCACCACGTTAGGCAGGTATAGTTACCAGTTTACCACCATCCTGATTGCCAGTGTTACCGGTCAAAGAAGTCTCCATATTCTCTCCTCTGTTCTCTTGGCCCGGTTTTTAGCTGTGCCCCACCAAATAGCATAAGGGTCCTAGTGGGATTGAAATTCTCTAAACGATAGTAGAGTGCTATCCAGTGACATTTTTATCAATATTTAAAAATTTTAAACTTCAAATGTTCAATCTAAACCGTTGTTCTTGTTCAATTTAATGAGCGATGTATTTTTATGTAAGTTTTATAAATTTTGGAGTTGATTTGGTACTAGATCGAGTGGTCAACAAATGAACGAATCTGGTTAACTATCTTTGATTAATTCTAATACGTTCATAGTTTGATTATTTAATCGAGTATCAAATCGACTCCAAATTTTATAAAACTTATATAAAAACGCATCGCCCGAAAAATTGAACAAGATCAACGGTTTGGATTAAACGTTTAAATTTTAAAATTTTTAAATATTAATTAAATTTTCATTGGACAGCTCTCTGCTGTCGTTAAGAGGATTTCAATCCGGTCCTAGTGGATGCATTTAGAATTGTTCAAGTACTTAAAGTTGATGTCTGATTCTCCACTAATTTTTCCTTTAAGCTCCCTAATTTCGTACTATTATTTTAAAAGAAATCGATCAATGGACGTCTCCATTTGTATTAACCCTTCCTAGCCCCGTTGCCCCTACTAATGTTTTAATTACCATATCGGAGGTTGAACTGGGCGAGCCACTGGTACCGGGTTTTACCAATTTAACTGGTTGAACCGGATTAAAAAATCGGATGATATTATATGTTTGTTTTAAATTAATAGCATTAATTAATTAACAGAAAGTTTAGCAAAATATATCATTTTTAAATTCCTAAAACATACTTTTTGATCCATGAAAATTATCAATTGTCAATTATTTAATTGCCTTCACCTCCAAATAGAATGGATTAATGTTGATGGGGCCCGCTATTTTCTTTATTTTTCTGAATTGCAGGACACAGGTAGGGCTGTACAACGGACGGGTTTGCAAATTTTTATTAATATTTTAACCCAACCCAATTATACCGGGTTGAAAAATTCCTTTAGTTAACCCACCCGTAACCCAACCCAACCCATATAAATTTTTATTTACGGGTTTTTGCGGGTTTTTACGGGTTTTCGAGTTAAACGGGTTATGATATATATATATTGTACATAAATAAAGTTGACAATATTAATTAAATTAGAATGACTTAAAAGATAATATCATTGACAAAAACATAAGATAAAACATTAATTCAGAAACAAAAACAAAAGACCGACAATATATGTTCCCTAACAACATATAAAATTCATGATAAATGTCTAAAAAACATAACAAATAATTCATAACGATAAATATAAATAATGCAAACTAAAAGTCCGTCTCTTAAATTCTCTAAGTTTTTAGCCTTGATTTTTAATTTCTTTTCCATTATTATAAAGATACTAGGGTGTCAATCGAGCTTCGCTCGATATTTGAATTTCTAATATTTTTAAAGTATGTCATCGACTTAAAATTTGTAACAGTTAAAGTTCAAAAATGTTGTATTTATATATGATGGAAATAATTATATTTTTATGTATTTAAATTTAGTTGGTAATTATTTGATGTTTCATTCGCAATAAATTTTTATTTTATTATGTTAAAATTAATTGGAATATATATATGTGTGTGTGTGTGTGTGTGACTGGCTAGGCAAATATACTAAACCAACTGCCTCATAAGGGACCCTTTTTAGATCATTTGTTCTATACCAGCCTGACTGGTATCCGTATGGCCATACCAACAGTGGCAAACCTGTTTGTAGTGTAGCTTCTCATGCTAATAGAACTCTTGAAATATTCGGCCTCAATGCACCATGTTCTTGATAGCAACCATGATAGATGACAAATTAGAAACAATTAGGAAATATTAACAACCACATTTTTTCATCTACATGTAGAATTTAAAAACAGATGATAATTATTTTATTTTCAGATCAAGTCTTTTTTAATTTTAGTTTCAGCAATAAATATAATTTATGCTCATTAGTGATATCTATATTTTACTTTATTAGTGTTCTTATTTTTAGCACACATCAATATCCCATACTAAATGGAACTAAGAATTCAGAGTACTCAAATTAGAATGTTGACTCTGGCAATGGTATGAACGCATGAGAAAATCATTTCATAAAGTTGTATCAATTCTAATCACTTGAGCTTGTTTATTAATCAGAATGTCAATTCTAATTCAGAATGTTGCAGACATTTATCTTACTAAGGTAAATCTTACTTTCAGCTTGTTTGCCTTGGAGGAGCCTTCTTCCGTTGTCAGTATATAAGAAATTGCACCTGTCAGGTTAATAAAGTAAATAAGAGCACCTTGCTAGATTCCATCTTCAGTCTGATGAGGACAACACCTCTTGCTTCAAACAATGATAATGTTTGGAGGCAACATCTCGGTAGATATGCTGCCATGAGGCATGCAATTCCTTTTACAACATTCTCTTGTTTCCCTACAACAAATCATCTTGGTCTGACTCACCATGACCACAATAATTTTGAGCTTCCCATGCCTCAGCTTTATTGATAGTGGACCAAGATGCAGCCTCACTTGGGAACAAATAAGATGCTAAAATACTATTTATATATTAGAATTAAGACGTAGGAACAGGTACTGAAAGCTTGATATGAGGTCCCTAATCTGAAAAATATAGGTAAAGTAAACCAATTAATTGTTTGTAAATAATAAATTCTATAAGAGAGCCACATATGAAGAATTTTATCTGAGCGGCAAGTAAAATTGTTAGACTTCACATAATATAATTTTTTTATGGTACCACAGATAGTTAGAATTGTGTAAGATCGTAAATCTATATAGACAATCTAGTCAAAGTCAGAAATTGTCAATTGGGAAGGTAATTATATTCATTCTGCTCCCTAAATAATGCAACATATGTTGAGATATAAAACTTACCATTTTAATGTAGTACCTTATAATTCTATTATCTGGAATACAATAATTGTTAGATCTGAACCTCTAAATAGTGTAACGTCTCCTTTAGTAAGTAATTTCATTACTTCAGTTCTATTATTTTGAAGTGGTGGCAGTTTGGTCGCTTCATCGTTAGTGTCTTGGCTTGAGGTTGCTTGTAGAATTATAATGAATAAGACAAACGATAGCAATAGAGAGAGCATTTTGAGATGATATGAAATGATTTCTATAATAAAAATGAGCCGATGATAAATATTAAATAAGGTGCCTAATTATTTAATACGATTACTTTTTTAAAATCAATTACAGAAAGATTTAAATTAAAATCTTCTCAATCAAACAATTCCTACCTCATCAGTCTTAGATCGTTCTAATGAGTCTCCCTTCTCCTGTATCTCTTCCTCCCCCGTCATGGCTGAAGACCCCTTGGCTATTGAATTTGAGGTCGAATTTGCTTCTTATCCGAGCTGCTCGAGAGCTTACTTTCTGAACGGTTTTCTGCCATTCTTCTTGTTGTTCTTCTAATGACGACGATGACACACTGGCGAAGGATAAAGAGAGTGATCGGCAAAGGTTAGGGCTCGAAAATGAAAGAGGAATGGGAGGACTGAGAGGCAATGAAAGAGAGGGGAAGTTAGATGCAAGCTTGAGTGAGAGGGGAGATGGGTGGTGAGATGTGCGAGGTTGGGTAAGAGCGACAGATTCCTTTGTGGGTCGACTGGGGAAGAGGGGCGAGCTCCCATGAGAAGGGAAAGTAAGAGAGAGGTAGTGATTTATTGAGGGGTTGTGCGAGGTTGAGAGAGAGGAGGTGTGTCTGTGATGTGCCGAGAGGGAGCGGGAAGTAGAGGGAATGAGATCTGTGCTGGGTCATGGGAAGGAGGAGGGGGGATTTGTTAGGTTCGGATGTGAGAGGGAGGGGAAGAGACGAAGAAGAAGAAGAAGAAGGGTTTGAACGAAGAAGAAAAGTCGGAAGTTTTGATTGAAGAGGCGGATCGAGGAATCGTGAGAAAATTTGGAAAAGAACAGATCTAGGTTTTATTTTGCGGTTGCACCGATCAGTCAGAGAAGAAGAGGAACGGAGGGAAGAGGGGAGGGCTTGTCGAGAAACCCAACGTGAGGATGAGAAAGTGCTGCCGAAGGAGGAAGAGAAGAGATCTCTAAGCAACACAAAAGAGAGAGACAGACACGGGATAATATTAAAATAGAAAGGGACGCAAAAATAACAAACACGGGATAATATGAAATAACGCGCAGTCAAATAAACGTGTACTGCTGAATCAGGTCTCCCAATTTGATTGCCGATAATACTCGACACACGATGCGTTACATACTTTCATTACAGAATTCATAAAAAAATTAAACGCTGAACTTGCCGTGTCCGGCTACATTTTAACACATCAATTTGGACTCCCACGGATTTTTATTTATAATACTGATTAGCAAGAAGACAAAAAAAAATTATCTCGGCGGTATAGAAAATTTTATGCTAGGATGAGAATCATATACACAAACAAGATTTCTTTTGTGTACAAGATTTCATGAACAATAAATTGCATTTGTGGGAAAGAAATCGAAAACAAATCATACATGAATTTGCCTTTCTAGATTATCCACCGTAAGAAAATTAGAGAAATGTTTAGTTAAACAACCGGGTCGGGTACAAAGCGGGTTATCAAAAATAAATATATGACCCAACCCAATACAAACGGGTTGTCAAAAGTAAAACCCGGACCCAACCCGATAATGTCGAAACCCACTAAAAAACGGGTTGGGTCGGACGGGTGAAACGGTTTGGGCGGGTTTCCTTTTTTTCTGTACAGCCCTAGACAGGTGCTAGAAAATAAATCTTCCTTTTCCCAAAAAAAAAATAAAGAAAAGAAATCTTATCTCCTCCATTTGTCAATACTTTTCAAGTTCATTCTTTCTATAGTATATCCCATTCAATCGATGTTATCACTTAGATAAATGGATATGAACCTTCAAAAAAAAAAAAAAAAAGATAAATGGATATGTTCTTTTCAGAAAATAAATGGAGATATTTTTGGAAAGAAAGTAACAAAAGAGTATCATTGAATAGTCGTTTTGCCTCGTCTTTTCCTCTCTCTAATTTCTTAACCTTCACGTGGACCGAACCGCGTTACTTTTTCATAGGTGTGTTTGACACCATCGCCGAACTAGCGATTCGCGAGAACCAAACAACTCATAAACTAGATTGTTCGCGAACTTCTTGGCTTGTTCGTGGTTCTCCGATTTTCACGAACTGGAATTTGTTCGTGGGCCTTTGTTCATCCCTTGTTCGTCCCTTGTTCACGGTTAAACCAAACACACCCATACTCAAGCTCGCGAAAGATGGAAAACTGGCCGATCCCATGGACAGAATTATCCGGTTGAATCGATATTTAGCCGGCTTTCTTCTGTTCTAAAGCTTCATGATATTGTAGTGGTATTAGAGAAAAATTTTGTCATGAGAACTAATTTCTAAATTGGACTTTCATCGCAAAGGTTCGTGAGTGTTAATGAATTAATCTTTTTTGAAAATGAGCGGTAGAGATTAAAACCCGATTCAAAAATTGATACTCAAGGCATAATTTCTCAAATTATCATATCAACAACCAATCAATAATCTAAAGGCATAAAACTAATTTGTACTATTTTTTAGGGCATAAAAATAGTTATCATTTAGTGATGATATTTTTCTAATATTATTTGTTCACAGTGACAACAACCTAATTTATCCAAAATAAAAAAGAAATCAAACGTATTAACCCTTCCTACTTCCTAGCCCCTTGCGGCAGCCCCCAAATCTCCCTCGTAGATCCGCATCCGACCCGAACCCGACCCCTAAACCCTTGTCTTTCTCCTTTCACAAACCAATCCCAAAACTTCAAACCCTGCCATGGCGACGGTGCTGAAAGACGTGGTAGTGCGCCGTCCCGTCGCCGCCACACTCCGCCTCACTGTCCCCGCTGGAGGCGCGCGTCCGGGGCCACCCGTCGCTCCAGTTCTCGGTCAGTACCGCCTCAATCTCATGGCCTTTTGCAAGGATTTCAATGCGCGAACTCAAAAGTACAAACCTGACACGCCGATGGCGGTGACCCTAACCGCCTACAAAGACAACACGTTCGAGTTCATCGTCAAATCGCCGCCTGTCTCTTGGTTTCTGAAGAAGGCAGCGGGTTTGGAGTCCGGGAGCGGTCGACCTGGACACGTGTCAGTCTCTACTATCAGCCTGAGGCATGTGTATGAGATTGCGAAGGTCAAACAGGCTGATCCGACTTGTAAGCATCTCTCGATCGAGGCAATCTGTAAGACGATTATTGGAACTGCCAATTCAATGGGTCTTCAGGTGGTTAAAGATTTGTGAGTGGTTCTTAGGGGAAGGATTTTCCTTTTAGGTTTTGTCTTGTGATGCTTTTTGTTGATCTGGAGTCCATTTGTTGTTTTAGCGAATCAAAGAAATTTAGTTTGAAAAATTAGAGTGATGAGGCAAATTTTGGCTCAAGCTGTATGTTTTGGGAATAAAATTGATTTGCGATAAAACTCTGAAATTGAATGCATGTTTCTTCTGAGATATTTGTATCTAGTATGTTTTTGTATTCTATAACATATCTGTAGTATTTGCCCATACCACTATTCTCTTTGACTTATTTTTTAAATCGAATTATTCAGAGATGTCATATCAAATCTCTACATTATATGGTATTCTGACAGCGTTGTTGGTTGTCAAATTTGCAGTAAATATATCACATAATAATAATGTGCATTAGTGACCTAATTATCTGATGAGAAACCACCAATGGGAATTTAATGAAGAATTGATTTTCAACAGATGGTCTTTAATATTTATTATACTGTTAAGCTGGTACAAAAAAATAAAAGACAAAATTAACTGATAGAGTACAATGATTCTGCTATTAACCATTTCTGTGCCCCTTCCCATACTTGTTCCTTGTATGAAATTTGTGCATCAGAAATGAAATGATATCTCAGCAGCAACCAATGAATTTACATATTATGTACAATGGACCCTGGTCCAGGCAGCAGAACTCCGGAACCACTAGGTTCGAACAATGTCCCATGTCAGCCTCCTCCAAGCATCAATTCATGAAATTAATTTGCAGAAACCATTTCCCCTACACGACTAGTATATCCAGAAACATTGTGAATCCCATTACTATTTTCATGTGCAGCACCGTCGTCTTCATCTACATCCCATAGAAATCCTGCTTGGGCCGCAAGAACATAACTGCCATACATCAATGGAAAATATCAGATTGACAGTTTAGAATAGAAAATATCATGGCAAAAAAAAATCTCAAGGCTTTTGTCCCATGTAGTTTTCTTCAAAAAATCTTGGTTCACTTTCAATTATTATACAAATTGCTGGTAGCCAGGACCTATTTAATTGTCCCTTTCCTTTTTTTTTATTTTTTAAACAAAATCAAATATTGACTTAATGAGATTTTCAGGGGCCTTGACAATGTTGTTAGGAGTAAAGCTAATACATGCTTAAGCTCACCAAAAAACAGTTGAATTAGCTTCAACTGCAAACTTGAATAATTTCGATATAGTAGACATCAAGGTCTATTTAAAGAGGATCCTTATTATTATTAAGATTTAGCTCAAGAACCTTTCTGATGAGCTTAAACTTGTATTTGTTCTGTATGATAGTGATACAACGATACAATAGTCCTATCTGCAGATTTGCAGGTACAAGCATCATAGCTTGTCAATGGCTCAATCTTCTTGTGATAGAATGGTTTTATCATAATTGAATTAAGTAATCCAGCTAAAAAATTTTTGATTTAGTCACACAGCCACCACTATTATAAAATCAAATGGGTACTCAGGTAGGTGTATGTCGAATTGGATCAGAGGGTCTATGCTGCCATCAGAATTAAGAAGCAGATATGGAATTGATGCAATTGGATCAGATCCCATTCCAGTACAGGTTTTACAAGCGTTTGTAATTCTGTATAACTGGTACCAGTTTGACTGGTACATATTCAAAACTTGCAAATGAGTAGTATAATACCTGTTATCAGGGGAAGCCTGCACTGCCTGCTGGAAGTAGCTTTCGGCACGCTCTTCGTCATGGTGGAATTCCCAGATAAGTGAAGCATATTTAGACAAGGTCTCTCCATCGCTTGGATCAGCAAGTATGGCTCGAGAGTAGTATTCCTCAGCCTTTTGAAAATCCTTTTTAACCTGGTAGTTTATTTTTTAAGTGAGGTGTATAACCATAAGTCTTAGATCAAAGCACAAAATTTATCATGCAGGGTGTCTTAATTTGTTGGTATCATACAACTACTGATTTATGTCCAAGACAATAAAACAAACCCAAATAATAATAATTGATTGCTGTCTTAACAGACACTGCCTTAACAATTATGGATAAGAAATTAAGAAGTACCGAGGAAGATAGCCCCCCAAAAAATAAGGCCCTGATCAAAATGTGTTTTTCGCGCAGGATTTCATTTCATTTCAATTTAACTGATTTCACGGAATTTCGTTGGATCTAATTACATAAGAATTCCAACCAAATGGCACCAAATTTGTTCATTTTGATAAAAAAAAATTTTCCAATGAAATGAAATCCCATGTAAAAAAAAAATGGGATTTTGATCAGGGCCTAAAATAGCAAGATCGACTCCATTGATTGGTAATTTGATACTGGTTTGTTACGACCAGGTACAAACTGATATTATCAGCAAAGTACTGGACCAGGAATTATTGAAAAACCCATCAGCTGTTGCTATTGGGTTAAACCAGAATTGAACTTCCATAAGGAATTTCAGCAATTTTTGATTTATTATAAAACTAAAACTAGAATAAAACAAAAAAAATATCAAATCAAGAATTAATCTAGGCAGCAGCCCTACCTGATAGAGAAACATTGCGTAATTTCTCAAAAATAGCGCATCAGTCGGGTGCTGCTCAACCATCCTCTTATAATACGACTCTAAATCTGACCGATTCCCTCCATGATCAGTCTTCACAACGCAATTGTTGCCGCCATGTCCCCGACCATTCCCATTTCCATCAGCCCCGTAAATATCACCTCCGGCACTCAGCGAACCTGAACCGACCCGGTCAATTCCAAGCCCCCTCGCGAGAAAAAGAGGCGGACCAGCAGAACCCATGCAAGTATTCTCGTCTCGAAATGACATGACTGAATCACCTTCTTGTTCTGCTGTTTCCTCAGACTCATCAATGTCCGAGTTGTAGTTCGAAAAGGAAGGGATGGCCTCAAGAGTCGGACTTAGGCGCGGAGACGGAGCTACATGGCTGAGCTCATCGGGATGTTCAGCTTGAAGCGAGAAGAGGTTTCCGTCGGATAGAGTGCGGTGAATGAAGGAGGAATTGGAGTGATTGGAGATGTCCGAGAAGGCGGGAGATGGCAGGTGGCACGAGACAGGAAACGGGTGGTTGTTGTGGCTGTGATTGTGGAGAGAGACCGGGGAGTCGGCCGGGAGGAAAGGAGAAGAACTGGAAAGAAGGGATCCAAGAAGTGGGGTCGATGAGCTCCTTAGTAGCATTGTTTGGTGGGATGCAATTAGCGCCTTCAATCTGATTTCTTGAAAGGAAGAGAGATTCAATGGGGAAAGACGAGTTATGGGTTTCTTTTTGGAATGACGACGAGTGATGGCAAGAGTCACGGGAGGGGGTTGATAAAGATCTTTCACGAGGGAGAAAGAGAAATCGGTGTCAGGAAAGGGTAACCGCTGCTTTGGCGGTTGAGGTTGTTCTATGAACTGCCGCAAATAGCGCTCCTTTTTTTTTACAGGGAGCTATTTTGCTCCATGTGTTTTTTTCTTTATTTTTATTTTGCTTTTTTTTTTATGTTTTATTATTTTTTTTCGCGTACTGCACAAATGCGGTCGAATGGAGCCAGCTCTCTGTTCCACATAGACGATCTGTATTCTAGTCCAGATCCTTTGTTATCAATAAGGTTTATCACTTGGTGTTAGCACTTAGGACGCAAACACATTTATCATATTTTTGGTATATAGATTTCTTAGTAGTAATTAAACACACAGTATAATGTATGCACTCGTCACAGATAATCTCTGTAAATTTGTCCTGATGCTATTGTTCGGTCAACTGGGCCAAGTAGGCAGAGCAAAGTACACCGATCTCCCTTTCCAATTTCTTTCCTTGTCAGTGACCTGGCATGGCAGTTTGCAATCAACGGAAGAGAATGGTCCGATTAAATTAGGCCTCTTGCTTAGGAATAAGGAAAAATAGCTTCTTTCTAGATATTCAAACTCTTTCCAAAATTACACACTTTTCAATATTTTTTTCCTAAAATTCTTATTCCTTCCTTATTCCTATACGATCCAAACGAGTCCTTAAGTCATTATTTCATTGTAAATTGGTAAAATGATGTCTTTTTTTTTCTGAAATAATTTTGACTTAATTACTATCCTAATTTGATGATATATAATTTTATTGGTGGTGCTACCAGTTGTTTGAGATACTTTGCTCTCAGATAACGAATTGCATCTTCATGTATACAACAATTTTATTTTGTTCAAACTTAAATATAAAACACGTACAAGAAAATTATACATAATTTATGCTTGAATTTACGCTTGAGCAAAATAATATTGGCACGTGATGAAGAGTTTTGGTATGGTGAGTTGCGATCAAAACTATTAAATCTAGTTCAAAATGACCGATCCAAACCGTCCAATATAATCTCCCTATTGAAATCTCTATGCAGACCAAATTTTACATTTTTTTGAAATTTTTAAGTATTTTTTTTAAATTTT
Organism: Rhynchospora breviuscula; assembly: GCA_027562975.1. NCBI lineage: Eukaryota > Viridiplantae > Streptophyta > Magnoliopsida > Poales > Cyperaceae > Rhynchospora > Rhynchospora breviuscula. The sequence goes on from CM050400.1 coordinate 35,214,857, forward strand.
AGAAAATCGTTAATCTAATTAGTTCTGAATCGTTCAAAAACAGCAGTTTTTTTAAATCCGAAAAAAATTCTCAAAAATTTCAAAAAAAATATAAAATTTGGTCTGCATAGAGATTTCAATAGGGAGATCATATTGGACGGTTTGGATCGGTCATTTTAAACTAGATCTAGGAGTTTTGATTGCAACTCACCGACTCTTTAGTGAGTTGCAACTCACCATAGCAAAACTTCGTGATGAATACACACGGTGGTAATTTGAAGGCAAAAATACTCTGGATACAATTGCTATTTAACGACTGTAAAAAAGAAGTTCATAAGAATCATGTGTTAGTGGCACTGCATTTTTTTCAAAGTTTCTACAATTACATATATTTTTCAAGTTTTAAATTTTCAATTGCTATAAATTAATTCATAAAAATATATGAAAAGTTCCTCAAACATCTTTCTATTCACTTTAAAATTAAAATTGATTCCATTCCATAATTTTAGATTTCTCTGTTCCAATTTTTTCAATCATCCCTTCAAACGGGCAAGAGCACAAAAATAAAAATAAATGGATTTTGTTGGTCAGGTGTAATACACTTTGAAGTTCTATTCATGCGACGTGAGTCATGCCATGATTATGAGTGACGTGCATTCTATCAAAATTATTTTGCATATAAAGTCACGTCAAATGTAATTTTTATTCGATCATGTACATATATGTAGTTTATACTTAAGAAAAATAATACATAGTTTATACTTGAATTTACACTTGAACAAAATAATAGCACATGATGTAATATAGATGGCGATAATTTAAAAGTAAACATACTCCAGTTGACATTTTTTTTTCCTTTACTTATTTTAACAACTCTACAGAATTTTCATCGTTTGTTTTTGGCTATGCAATTTTTTTCCGATAATTTCTGTGATTGCAGCTATTTGTTCAATTTAAAATTTAAATTACTATTAACTATTTCATGGAAATATATCACAGAAGTTTATATAATATATCTCTTTCATAATGTTACTCTTTTCTTTTCCAATTCTCTCCCATCATCACTAACTTTAAAAGTTAGGAAGAAAAATAAAAAGGTGATTGTGTCACGCGTATTATTTCGTGAAATTTTATTCATGTGATGTGAATCATAACATTACTATGCGTAACATTTTTTTTTGAAAAAAATGCCACGTCGCCTGTATTTTTTTATTCAATCACGTCAATTCTCATGCCCCGCAACACGTCATATTTTTAATTAACTTTTTATTATACAATAATAAACTCGTCATTACATGCAAAGCATCCATTATTATCAAAAAGTCCTCGAATTGCATTTGGCCACCTAATATTCTACATTGGTTACAAAAAATCAACCATAGATAATACATTCCCTATAGAAGAAAAATAAATCATGAATACCAACTTCCGTAAATTCCAATTATAGAATCAACAAAAAAAATCCAAGTCTCCCACCATTTCTTTCCACACAAAAACAAGTTGACAAATCAACCAAAGGAACATCAAAAAGAATTTGCCACTTTAGTCAATGTCAATCGGCATATAATAATATGCCAGCCGATCTAACATAACATCACATGCATCACACAATTTCTGCGGTCGGATTTGATCTGACGTCACAATCAAACACTTTTTGCGCTTTGTCTTTTATCTCCAATTTGTACCCATCCCAGGCCCCAGAGTGGCCAGAAATATCTCCGCTTGATTTTCTCCATCTTGAAGAGTCGCTTTTCTATTCTAGTATTCTGTGAACGCGGTGCACTCTCCTTGTCGTTGCCTAGTCTGCCTTTCCTTCGGATCTCGCGTGATTTTCATTTTTTTGTATTTAATATTTTCACGGAGGTGAAGGTTGCATCGGTGTGGGTCCCAGAAGACACGTGGTTTTGAAGAAGACTGTTATCGTGACACACGTGGATGCTTGTGTGGCTCGTGTATTGAAACACGGTCATGTATTCCAGGAAATCGCTCCTTTCTATTTCGGAGAATCGGCGTGGGACATAGCGGGATCTAAATGGACGATTGTACTGGAATAATTGTAGAGTAATATACCGAGTTAGCTTAAATCCGAAATTTTTTAATGTAGGAATTAGATTAATTAAAGTTACAATCTTAGAAAGATGCTCTTTGAAATTACGAAAATAGGAATGAAGTTATTGTTTTCCGTGCGGACCATACATTCTAGGAGGAGGGAAAATTTTTTCTGTACCCCTTAAAACTAGAAAAATGGAGGATTTGCCCCCCCGAAAGTTCAAACTCCTGATTTTGCCCCTCGAAATATTGAACGCCTTCTATATTTGCCCCTCTACCATATTTTATAATATAAATAATCATTAAAAAATAAAATTGAAAATTTGAGACGATTATACCCCTTTGCGAAACTAACCCATTCGAAACTGACCAGATCGATCCAGACTAAACTGACTTAATCGAATTATCGAAACATTTCTCCTCTCTCTCGCAAGATAAACCCTACTTCTTCTCTCCTCTCCTCTCCTCTCGATCAAACCAGAAGAAAAATCCTAAATCGAAACCTAACTTCTCTTCTCCACTCGATCAAACTAGAAACCCTAATTCTTGTTTCCTCTCCCTAAATCGCGCCCAAACTAGATCTCGCACAAACCAGGAGAACGCACAAACCTCCGTCGCATCTCTCTCGCACGAATCGTTGGTTTTGCTCTCTCTCGCACGAATCGTTGCTCTTCCCTGGCATGGAATCCGTCTCCCTCGCACAAACCAGGTTCGTCTTTTCTTCTTTTTACTGCATTTCTTTTCTTTTCACCTGGTTCATCTATATATATATTCAGGAAATTAACAGTAAATTACTGTTACTATTAATTCCTTTTCTTTTATTTTCTTCACTGTGTTCCTGACTTACATTTCAGAAAAGTAATTTACTTGCAATTCACTGTGTTCCTAACTTACTGTTAATCGCTGCTGTTCACTGAGCTTACGCTTACTGCTATTTAAATGTTCAGTCACGACATTAACTGTGCTGAAGTTTTACCATCAAATCTGATTGTTTCACTTTACATTTCTTTTCAGTTGATGCTAGTACTACTTACAGATTAGTATTTACAGAAGAGAAGTTTAATTAATGCTAGTACTTTTTGTATTTTTTCTAGTTCTATGTAAAGAAATAGTTCTGTTTGCTTTTCATCAGGTCAAATTGAAGTGGTACAAATGGTACTCAACCATCACCTACCGTACTCAATCATCGCCTACAAGTAAAAAGAGGTATGTCTTCATGCCTATATTTCAGTAACTTTTGTTTACAAACAGATATGCTCACTGTATTTGTTACTAACACGAAGAGAAGGGAAAAGAAGAAAAAAATGATGCAACAGAGAATAGATAAGAAGGAGAATGCATGCTCACTGTACTTTACTAATTTCACTGTACTTTAGTAATACATTTTGTTCATGGCTTTATTACAGTGAGAAGATAAGAGAATAGACATTTTGCTTTGATCCATAGACTGCATGGCTTTATTTTGTTCATGGAGGATGCTTGGTGCAGTAGGACTGGAAATTAGACATTAGTGATTTTAATATGTGACAAATTAGACATTTTAATATGTACTGTTTTTGTACTGTTCTATTGTATGACAATAGTGACTAGATAGAGATTTTAATATGTACTATTTAATTGCTGGCAAATTGATGATTTGTTTGGATGAAATTTGAGTTTCATAATGTTAATTGGTATCAAATGCAGTTGTTCCAGAATGTTGCATTTTGTAACAAATTTATTGATCTTGATTTATTATCTTCATAATTGGTACCCAATCGAATTGAGTTTAGTGTATTATTAGTTTTGTTGTTTTTTAAGATTTTGTTGTTATATCTCTTATTTATACAGCTTAAAACCTAGAAATATATCTCATTTTGTAATGTCCATGCAAAAGCTTTGCTATCAGGTGACTAGATTTCAAGCGCCTAAACCCATAACATGAATGTCCTGATACATACACTCATGATTGAAACTCCTCCCTTATCATGTACCGATTGGTACAGAGAATGAATGATAGGCAATGACTTTGAGAGATTGCAGCACCTATACAGATGACTTTTATACATTGCGCATAGGTACATCAAAAGTAATCCCAATATCAAAAGTTACATCAAAGTTAACTGATTACACTAATTGCACTAATCCAAGCAGCTATCTGTTACATCAAAGTTAAAAGTAATATCACAATTGCACTAATCCTAACAGTATCTAATAGGAGTTGCATACCATCCAAGCATCTAATCCATACATATCATCCAAGCATCTAATCCAAACAATTACATCCCTTCCAAACAATTACAATCACCATAATTAAAACAGCAATAATCATGACACCTATACCATTATGCAGATTAATCTTCTTATCCAATGATGCAACAAGTTCTTTAATGTTCTGTCGATCGTCTTGCGATTTTTTCTTGAATTCATTAGTCAAATTCTCCAATTGAGCTTCCGGTCTAGCAAGTAACTCAGAGTCGAGAGATCGAATAACAAGATTTGTTACATAACGCTCATACTTGTCATCCCACTTCCAAAACTTGCACCTAGTGTTCTTTTGGGAAAAAAATAACAGAAAAATAATAATAACAGAATCAATTAATTATAGAATTGGGTAAATTAATAGCAAAAAAAGAATGAATTGCATACTGTTAAAGACTGAAATTGACTGCTCCAGTGTCTCAATAAAACCAGCACTGTCAACAAATAGGATTGCCAAAATAGGATTTTTCCAATTCTCTCCTATAATAGGATTTCACATTTTATCAAAATCATTTCGTCTACTCTCTTCATCTCTCTCCTCTGATTTACTGGTAAACTAAAACTAGAAATACAAGAATTGCAAACCCTTTCACATACCAAAATCAGCCATGTACCTAGTATACCAAAATCACTAGACTTATGTGAAACTGAAACCAAAATCAGCCACGTACCTTGTTTAAGCATTTGTAGAAATCTTTCACTGGATTCGAGTCTGTTCTGCTCACAAGCTTCTTCATGATGACACCGCACTCTGGGCATGGCAGGAGAGGCAAACCTCTACTTCGACTTGGCTGGGGGGCGACGCTGAAGGAGAGATGGATTCTGATTTGCTCGAATGACGATTCATGACAGCCGGGATAATGCTCGACGACGCTGGCGAGAAGTATGCTGTTGTTAGGGTTTTAGAGAGGAGGTCTGGACTCTGGAGTGGCGTCGATGAATATCGTGCATGAGGGAGAGAGGAGAAGATTGGGGTTCGGAGTGGAAGGAGGTGTAGGTGGTGGACGGAGGTGCGACTAGGCTTCATCGACGCCTAGGGTTCATCGTGCGCGAGAGAAGAAGAAGAAGAAGGAGTCGAGACATCTCGAGCACGACTGGGTTTAGTCGATCGAATCACTCTGGGTTTGATTTTGATCAACTGAGTCCCAATCGATGGGGGTATAATCGTCTCAAATTTTCAGTTTTATTATTTAATGATTATTTATATTATAAAATATGATAGAGGGGCAAATACAAAAGGCGTTCGATATTTCGAGGGGCAAAATCAGAAGTTTGAACTTTCGGGGGGCAAATCCTCCATTTTCCCAGTTCTAAGGGGTACAGAAAAAATTTTCCCTACATTCTACTTTGACGAGCTCTGCATGCATGAATTTCTGTGCAAATCTACAAACACCCTCTATGCACTATGAGAAAATGTGAATTGAATAGAGATCCATATATGCATCAAATGAATCGTGAATATCTTACACATATTAACTATCAATTAACCAACAAAAATTCTAAGAAGCCATATTCCATTTCAAATAGTTGAAGAATTCAAATCAACTAAAAGCCGGTTCGTTACTACCAAATACCAATCCTTGTGTCAACACTATTCGCATTTCTGGACAGTACCTAAGTTGAGTTAATTCACACACACATTATTAAATTAAATTGACAACACAAATTAATACATTAAACGTTGCACACAAATACTGAAATATAACTTCACACATATGCAAACGAATTAATTCCTACCATGGCTTGAGGATCCCCTTAGTAAAGATATAAATCTGTTTCCTTTAGATTTACGTGGTTGTCGACTTGAAGATGCATCTGTATTAGGTTGGCTTGAGGATACACGTGTGTTTGCCGCAACTGGAGGTCCACTAATTGAATGGTGACTTGCCTCTATCCCACGCTGAGAGGCAAACATTCCTTTAAATTAAACAATCAATGTTAGAAAGTTGGTAAGAATTTACAAAACATGAAATGTATGATCTTTCATTTACCTGTCATAGATTCACCTGCTTGGTTCATGTAGATTGGTGCAACACTAATGGAATTTTGTCCAGACTGAATTCTGTCATGTACACGACTTTTAAACTTGACACGCTTGCCTTCCATTTCATCCATCGTCATAGGAGCTCGAACGTGCTTGCGACGTCCCTTTTGCATTAATCTTTTTTCCGGCACTATCTTTGGACCGTTGTATTGTGGCCAGTCTTCTTGATTAGAGTAAGGGTTGAATTGTGCTAACCAAGTCTGTCGAAAAGCATGTGCATTGTAAAGTCCATGTATAAATTGATTGACATCAAAATTCATCACTCTGCAACAAGCAATCACATGAGAACATGGTACACCAATAAGGTTTGGTTTCCTACAATCGCACCTCGCAACTTGGCCATCTTGTAAAATTACTTTGTATTTAAAATCTTGGAAACAATTGTATGGTACTCGCTCTCCAGCAACATGAACTTTAAACACACCATTTTCTGAGTCGTAAGGGAAGACTTGGAACAATGCTGATTTTTTATCTCTTATCCAACGCCTCTATCACCATTTTTGACCAATTGTATCCATTGTCTAGTAGCTCTTGTGCTTCTATTCTCCTCTCATCCAACCATTTTACACACTTGTACCAAGTTCCCTCTACAATAGCAAGCACCGGCAAACGCCTCTCATTTTTGAATACCCTATTCAATGACTCAGAACCATTACTAGTCATTATGCCCCATCGGTAGCCACCATCACGAGATTGTGCCCAACGTGAAGGCTTTGGCCTTTCATTTTCATCTTGCTCCCGTTTCTTTCCGCACTTCACCAAGTAATCATATCCTGTGCTATATCGTTCTTTCATTATAGCTATTCCTTCATCAAAACGTCTAGGTTTTTTCTTTTTCGCGAGTCTCTTGAATAAGTGCACAACATCATCAACTTTGCAAGCTTTGAAAAAATTTTCAGCAACATGTTGCATACAGTATCGATGGACTGCAACTCCAGCTTCCTCATACCAGCCATATCGGGGATGTTCAAAAACTGCCTTTATACCCTTATGCCGATCAGAAATGACACAAATTTTACCATCACCTATAACCTCTTGTCGTACCCATCTCATGAACCATCCCCATGTTGCTAACTCCTCCTTTTCAACCAATCCAAACGCCAAAGGTAAAACCCTATTTTCTGCATCATATCCGCAAACCATCAACAATCGTCCTTTATATCGACCGGATAGAAAAACAGCGTCGATGCTAATAATCGGCCGTAAACATTTTATTGCTTCAATGCAAGGGCCCCAAGCCCAAGCAGCACATTTGAAATGCACACGTGATTGATTGTTGGTAGGTATCGTATCAATTTTGTATTTAGTTCCAGGGTTTCTCTCCTGAATTGCTCTAAATATTTGAGGAAGCAATGTGTATGAACCCTCCCAACTTCCGAACAATTGTGCAATTGCTTCTTCTCGACCACGCCAAAGTTTTGCATATGATGGGGTGATATGACGATACCTTGCTCGAACTAACCCACGAACTTGTTGGATAGTGAGATTTGGATTTTCTTGCACATCTCTTCGAATAATTTCGGCAATGACCTTGGCTGTTAATTGGCGATGATCTGATCATGCCCAGTCAGCATGACATGTATGCTCGGTACTGTTAATCACAATTTTCCAACATATATCTCCCTTAGCAGGTCTCGCATACAGCCTCCAATGACAATTTGGATCTAAGCATTTCATTACTAATTTAGTTTTATTACTATTAGATGTTATAATCTGAATATTTTTTTCTACGTGATAGTCATGAATGGCATCTTGCAACTGGGATTTAGTTTTAAAAGTTCGTTTTACAGCCAAGGGGTTGTCGAATTGCCTTATGACACTTGTGACTCCTATATTGTTGAACTTTGATGCATCCGACAACCACCTTGCTGGATGCTCCTTCTCGGTTCTTCCCGTAACGACCATTCTACTGTCAAAGTGAAATGTCGGGGCATAATCAGGATCGTCTTCATCAGCAGAGTCAGAATAATCTTCACCGGTAGCCCAAGACTCCTCATTGAGTGGCAAACCAGCATAGTCGTCATCCTCTTCCTCCTCGGGATAACTCGGCATGACAGTTTCAGTGTATGGCTCTGTTTTAGCATCTTCACATGTGCTAGTATTACTAGGTACTCCGAGAGAAAGAAATGTTCTATCAGGTATAGGATTAAGACAATATACATTGACAACTAGCTCAAGTATTTGTCTATTTGTTTCTAAAACAATAGTTTGATATACCATTCGCCATGCAATTTCATCACCAATAGGAATTAAACTGACCTCATATTGTGCACCAACGAAAAAGTATACCGACCACTTATTTGTATTGTGTAATGGTTGATGGATATTCCAAGTCGTTTGTAAATGATAGTTTTGACATCTTCAAAAGTTGTTCTCTCATCTCTAGAAAAACTAAATTGAGTGCAATTGAGGTGTATATTTTCTAGATGTTCAACGAACACTGAAACAATTATCATCTCATGGAGTGAAGTTTAATGTAGTCGAAAGTGTGTATACTGAATTTGAAGCCTTTAGCCAATTTAAAGAATCTTGATAGAGTTTCAGCATTCCTACTCCTTTAAGCACACTGCCTTTAGTCATTTCAATTAAACACGCTGCCTTTAGTCGTTTCAATTAAGTATGCTAGAAAAAAAGAGGGAATAGAGAAAGGGAAAAGAGGGAGTAGAGCATGCATACCTAACTACTTTAGTCATTCAATGTAGCATGTTAGGAATATTTCTTATATATGTTTGTGATTGAGATGACAACCATTCTAGTTTCTATATATATAAATAATTATATAAATCAGACATGCAAACTTGGTCATCAATCTCCCTCAACGCAAAAAGTAAGAATTTTTATATCATATATCAAACTTTTTAAGGTCATCTACTGTGGGCATTTTTTTTTTTTTTTTGATAACGGTCCAAAGCTAGACATATTACGAATGCAAATGTATTCCTCCATATCTACATTTTATTTTATTTTATTTTTTGGAGGGATCTCCTTACGTGCATTTATTTGGGAGAATTTTCACAGAAATAAATGTGTTGAAATCGCTGCCAAAGGGTGAGTGCATTGTCCGCACGGAAATGAAGAACTTCATTCCTATTTTCGTAACTTCCAGGAGCATCTTCCTAAGATTGTAACTTTAATTAATCTAATTCCTACACTAAAAAATTTCGGGCTTAAATTGAAAGCTTTTTATTATTTATTTATTATTTTTTTTCCTGTTTCCCTGCATTGTTTAAGAAGGTTAATAGTGGCATGCAGATGAAACCATCCGATGGCAAATTAACGGCCCAAGTCTATTTGAGTCTCTAATTGCCGTGATTTTATAAATATAGTACTATTAGTAAGATCAGAGGTCCTGAATCTCTAAAAACAACAACGTAAGATCGTTATTATTTTAATAGACGATAGACGACTAGTGTTTAAATGTGAAAATAAAAATAGTTTGATTGGACCTGAGCCATACTTTAAAGTTTCTACAATGATGATAAGTTTGAATTCAGCTTTCATCATCGCTATAGTTTTGAATAATCTGAATTTTTATTGATTATCCTTCCTACTTTGAATAAAGATATTCTTTTTTTCATGTCAAATTTTATATTTTATTTTTATACAATTAAGTTCGTTTGAAAGTACTCTACATTTTTTTCTATAATTTAATTATAGTTCTATGAATTAATACAATTTTAAATGATATCATACAATAGTCTGTTAGCGTTTATTAAGTTCGTTATATTATTTAATCATAATCATAATTATTTATTATAAACTCCAAAATTAGCAAAGTTTGCTTCGTTGGAAAGTTCTTAAGAACTTTGTAACTCAGTATAGTTCCATAAACTAATAAGCTACAGATTGATTCCAATTTACTTTTTTAAATCAGGTTATCTTAGTATCAACTACATAGGTTATGAACAAAAAAAGTGAGCCACTTCGAGAAATACAACTAACATAAAAGATGATTATAACAGATAGGCCTGCATAACGTGCGAAACGGTCACGAAACTAGAGTGTTTCGTTAACCGTTTCGTTTCGTTGACGAAACTGATTTTTAATTTCGTTAACCGTTTCATAAGGACGAAACGATCGAAATTAACGAAATTTTCATGATTTATACAGGGACGAAACTGTTTTTTCGTTTCGTTAATCGTTTCGTCCAACCAGACAAAATCGTTTTATTGTTTCGTTAACCGTTTCGTCCGAACGAAACGAAACGAAAAACGGATAAACGGTGTTCCGTTTGCAGGCCTAATAACAGATAAAATCGCTGAATAAAAGTCATAAATAACATAACAGATAAAATCATGTATAAAGGTTTGATCCATGAAGCAATTTTAGGCCTCCGGATAAATCAAGTACTACATGACCATTTGGGCCAGGGCCTTATGCTGTATTAAATGCCAATTAAGATATATAACTCACAATGTTGTTTGGTATGTGCAGGCTCAGGCTCAAGTTCCCTTTCAAGTTTTTGATACAGAGAATCAGAGTTTTTATCTCGTTATACAAAAATTATTTAATCCAGAAATGGTTCAATATAGATCTACCTTTTATCAATTATAAAAAAAATTAAAAAAAAATGAATAAGAAAAATATTTACTCAACCAAAGTGTTCACTTCACTCCGGCATTATTAGAGTATGTATTATATAATAATAATGCGTATTTTCGGATAATGCTAACAATAGACATGTAAACGTGTTTATTTGGTCATAAAAAAGTATTCATTATGTAATAGACAAGCATGCATGCTAATGATTCAAATTATGTTTATTATTTTTATTTAATGATTAGACGGTTGATTCAAACGAGTTATATTATTTTGGTCTTTATAGCATTAAATTAGTTTATTTAATTTATACTAAATTAGTTTATCACTAGTTCACTTTTATCGGTAAAAATATTCGATAAAGATTCATATTAACAACACTTCATGAATATATTTTTCCATAGCAAGATGAATATAAATATCACTTTGAATTAATTAAGTATGCATGTTATTCCTACTGCTTGTACCGATACATTCCTACCTGTAGCAATGCCAAAATTATATAAAAATAGATGAAAATATGTTTAAATAAAAATAAATAACATGACCAACTTAATAAATTTTACAATGACATTTTTAACTTAGGAATCAAATGAAAACAATCATTTTTTTATGAATAATATTTCAATTACAATTTGTATGATTTATTCACATATTAGAGTTTGAAATTTGAAAAATAAATTTCAAAGTACATGTTTCCAACTAATGACCTCATCATGGTACGTGTGGATCCTCCGAGGGTTTAATCAATAAAACAAACAAAGAAAGAAAAAGTTAGTCATGAGAGCCGAACTTGAAATGCAAAAGGTGACTGGTACAGAGTCAAAGATAGCATCACACGGTCTTTCGCCAACCCTGTCCTGCACACTGCACACTCCGACTCCCAACACCCAAATGCCAAATCTCAACTTCAATCAGATTCGTTCTCTGAATTATAAAGATAATACAAAATCAGATGCTCTTTCATGTAACCGCCAAGTAATCTGTGATTTACAGATGGGGTCGCATTGAACCAACAGTCCAAATCCTTTCAGACATCTACTGATTTCACTAGAAGACAAATATATATATATTGACAGTTCTTTTCAGGTTGGACTGTCCTAATATAAACTCTAACAAAATGTACATCTTCCAACAAAGCACTTTTAAAGAATCCATTTACATTGATTTAATGATAACTAAAATAAAAAATCTTAATTTCTATAATAAATATTCAATACAAATATAAGAATTCCAAATAAGACGAAATCCGACAGCATAAGTCTACATCAAATTATCAGTTGTTAAGATATTGATTTTCTTAAGTCAATTGAAAAAGGACTAAATTGCCTTTTTCCATTCTAGTTTGATTATTACAAATTTAGTGACGATAAAATAGATTTTCTACTTGTTGAAAAGTTTTTAGTGACTATTGACTAACATTATATTATATTTTCTTAAAAGTGAAGTGTTTGTTATATTACATCTATTCCCTCTAGGTTAAGGAAAATTATCTATTCGTAAAAAAGAAAGTGACCAAGAAATGATTATCTGGTGCATTAAAAGGACTAAGAAAAAAGTCATCATTGGCAACTTTGGGCCTTGGGGGTGCTGGAGAGCAATATTACGAAGCAAGGTCAATACTATGAAAGCGACATTGTAGTTATATCACATCAATTATACTTATTATCATTCACCAACACATCCATTATACTTAGCCTAAGCTTCATATATACATCAATCAACGTCTAACAAGAGTACAAACTTGAACTGCGCGGAGCCAAATCAATTATTTTGTTCGGATCTATACAATCCCCGTATGAAATGGTTTTTGCTGGGAAAAACTGTTAATCTGTTATGGAGTTCTTTTTCCAATTCAAAGTACAAACGCATCAAATTAAATAGAAACTCAGATCTTTATATTTGATTGGCAGAACATACAAGTTTCATGTATGATTTAGCAAACATACAAATTAATAGCCACATACAAATATTGAAACTAAAAATTACAAAAACTCTGATATACAATCTATTAAATAATAAGAAACCCATTTATAATAAATTAGGCCATGATTTAATGACAAATTTTGACTACATCATTGTAAAACATTAAAATTCGAAATATGTCATCACAAAAAAAAATTGGCTTTATACTACTACAAATGAATAAGTTTCTCAACACTATCCGACTTTTTTTTTTTTTTTTGTCTCCTCTTAGGTTTTATTATAACGAGGATAATTTGAAATTTTTAAAAATAATGATATTTCTTGTAATTTACTATATTTTAGAAAAATAATGATATAAAATAAGCTTAATAATTTTATAGTGGAATAAATCTTGACATATTTCAAATCGACAATTATTCCAAAAAGAAATAAAAGAAAAAAGTTCATAAAAAACATACTAATTCGCAGCAGCATGATATGGCCAAGAAATTAAAAAAAAAAGAAGCATGATATGGCCATCAATGTCCATTATCAACTTTTCAATATCCTAGAATAAATAATTCTTAATTTTCTTTTTTTTTTTCTGTTTGTATATTATTTGTGGTCTGCCCCCTAACTTCCTATTAACATATCTTCCTCTGCTAATTTTTCCGTCTCTTTCAAAACACGTCCCGACTAAAATTGACGGGGACAGTTATCACTTATCAGAGGCTCAGAGCCCCATTTTCCAACCTGAATACCAAGAAGTTGCCCAAAAGTACTATCAACCAATTAAGTAGCCTTGAAGAATAAATGAACGCACAAGTATACATTGAAGCACATCTCTCCAGTTCTTTACTCTTCCCGAGAAATTCTTTTGCCTGTACCTGGACCACTGCAGAATCAAGTAGCTATACCCCATGTGTTCAAAAAGTTCCTTTGCGAGAGGTTTCCCTACTTGTACGTTCCACACTCCATGTGCATTCGAGTTGAATTCCACAACGAGAAAGCCGTCATCGTAAAATATGCCTGGGCCTGGAACAAAAAGTCAAGAAGAAAATCGACACACTGTTCGTGGGTCTCTCTTTGCTGTAAGTTTTGAATGGAGAAGTGTCTTCTCTAATTCTCTTTCGTGAAACGGTGAACCAGTCTCTATCCTTTTCCATTATTATAATGAAAGCAAAAGGAAAGAAAAAAAAAGAAAAAGAAGTAAACAAAAGCTAGTAAATAGTAGTGAGCGATAGTGAGAGAAAGCAAGTAGAGAGAGAGAGAGTACTGGAGGTGGAGCACTCAGTGAAACAAGTCGAGAAGAGAGAGAGAGAGAGAGGCGGAGAGAAGAGGAGAGAACGGAAACCCTAGATGGGCATTTCGCAAGCCCACCACCGCGCATTCCTCCTTCTCATCCTCTGTTCTCTCTCCTCTTTCTCTCTTCTTGCCACCACCGCCGCGGGAGCCAGCAACTCCGACCTCGTCTACAAAGGTTGCTCTAACCAGACCTCAGGCAACACCGGGATTACTTCAGCGATCGCCGCCGTGGCCTCCTCCCTCACCTCCCAATCCGCCTCGTCTAAGTTCTACAAAACCACCAGCTCCGGCGGCGGCGCCTCCGTTTTTGGTCTTTTCCAGTGCAGAGGCGATCTCAACCCCTCTGACTGTTCCTCTTGCGTCAGCCAAGCCCTTCCTATGTGGTCCCAGCTTTGTGGCCCCACTGCTGCCGCTGCACGGGTCCAGCTCACTGGCTGCCTTGCTTTGTATGAAATCCAAGGTTTCCCTCAGGTCTCTGGCACTCAATTGCTGTACAAAACATGCGGCTCCGGAGGTGGAGGCGGCGATTTTGAGGTGAGGCGGGACACTGCCTTTGCGCAGCTGGAGAGCGGTATCGGGGGCGGGGTTGGGTTCTATGCTACACAGTACCAGTCGGTGTATGCAATGGCGCAATGTGAAGGTGATCTGTCTAGTGGGGACTGTGCTGATTGCATTAACCAGGCTGTGCAGAAGTCGGAGGTTGAGTGCGGCGGTGCCAGCTCGGGCCAGGTGTATCTCGACAAGTGCTACATTAGTTATAACTACTATCCTAATGGGGTCTCACATGGCGGTTTTGGTGGCGGCGGTGGCGGGGGTGGCGGTGGTGGAGGTATCTGTTCATGACCTTTTCTTCTTCTCTCCCTTTTTATTAATTTCTAAAAAAAAATTGTATGTTCAGTCTTTCCTAGGTTATCTCTGATGAGATATGAGTAGAATTAACAATGGATTATTTTGGAGTGCAACTTAATTCAGTGGTTGCTGTTGCTTTTTATAAATTTCGGTAGGTGTTCCTGGTTCTTTCCAATGTGTGATTTAGTGATTGTTTATGGTTGCTGGTTCAAAATCTGTTTAATGTTCACAAGTTGTTGGTTTAAATATTTCAACTTTATGGGGATTTGGTTGGTAGTGTAACATTAAATTCAGATTCACGTGAGCATCAAACTATCAATTAATTTATCTTTCTTTTATTCTACTCTGCTTTGCTTGTGTTGATTTTTTATGTCAATAGACTAATAGAGCTTACTAGAACTAATTTTATATTTCACTGATAAACACTTTATTTTTTCTATATATATGTTCAGGCCAGACATCAAAGACAGTTGCAATTGTGCTGGGCTCTGCTGTTGCATTGGGATTTCTGGTGATTTGCTTGCTGTTTGCTAGAACTCTTGTCAAAAAGAAAGATGGTAAATATTCCTTCACTGTGGATGCTTCCCAATTACCAATTTATTCTTTTCTTTTTGCTTAGTATATCCAAGAAAGCTGGCTTCTCATTCGAACTGTTTATTAACCAGATATGTACCAGTGATTTGCCATCCTGCCTAGGGCATGTACTGGTAGTGGACCCAATTAGTGCTAAATTGATAGATTGCTAAAAGATATAAGAGTTTCCTCGTGTTTGATGGCAGAGTAGATCAGTAGACCTCAAGTAGAACTAACAGAAACCAAGTGTGCCACTTCAAATGTTATATTGTTAATTTACAAGTGCTGATGGCTATCAGTAATTTCTGATACTACTGTTTTTGATGCCAAATCAGTGCCAGTAAGTATAAATCTCAAATAAATTTTAAAGTATTCAATTAAAAAAGTAATTGAGTAGATAAGTTATACATATCATGCACCTCATGCTCACAAAAAGTTGTATCCTCTTGATTTTGTTAGGCCATGCATGAGAGAAGCTAACGAGCTTCTATGGATTGTTTATTTTTTCCATGTTCTTCTTATTATACTGAAATGAAAGTCAAGATCGATGATATCAAACACATCCAATTATTTAATTTGATTAATTCAAGCAAAGAATGAAAAAAGGTTGGCATCATTGGAATCATCCTTCTATAGAAACATGTTTTATTTCGAAGTCTTGACAGAACCTGTCAAGGTATTCTATAGAAACATATTTGTTGATTCTTATGTCAAAGTTATCATGCTTTATGAGGGAGGATATATATGTGTTTATTTTTATATATGACCGCTTAATTGTTGTTATTGATTTGTATTGCCCAATTGCATTGCAGAATACTGAAGGCTGGTAGTGTAATAGGCCAACAAAGCATAGTTTGCTGGGACAATTGATTTGTAGGGTATTTTTGAAAATAGTTTAAGAATATTTGTCTTTATTTGGTGATTAGGAATCACGGGGGATTTTTTTGGTTTTTCTTCCTCTGACTTGCGGGCCCCTTCCACCTTTAGAGACCAAAGAAAAAGAGGGAATGCTTTTTAGTTTTTAAAATTTGTACTCACTGTCTCACTGTTGGAAGATGCCTCTTGTCTGTCCCCTTGTACATCTCTCTTTGGAGTAGATAGATGCTTGGTATTTATTTATTTTTCCTTCGTCTCTTAGAGAAATATGTTAAGTTCAAATTCAAATTTTAGACGCTCTTTGGAAGTAACTGCCTGGTGTCTGAACCAGAGCATCACACTTGGATAATTTTTGCTTCCATTAGTTCCGGTAAAAATGCAAAAAACATGCCAAGGCCAAGTTTGTAATATATTCTTTCACAGTTTTAATTAGGCTCTGATTGTTATTTGTATTTAGAGGAATTGAGAGACAAATTTGGAAAAAAATAAATATTCCCATATAAAAGCAAAAATATTGCAAAAAAAAAAGTCAGAAAATCACAGAAAATCTGTGGGAGTTGTTGAATAAAACATGATAAAATTGAAAAAAAAAAATACAAGACAATGGTGATAAAAATGCAAGAAAATGGTGAATAAAACGAGGTAAAATTGCAAATAAAAAGAGAATGGCAAATAAAATGTGAAAAAATCACGGATAAAATGTGAGAAAGTCACTAGAAACACCAGATGACCAGAATATCTTAAAAAACAGAAATGGATACTTTAAACTAGTTGATAGGGAGGAAAACAGAAATGGATCTACAGGCCCTATTTTAGGTCCGTTATAATTTATGAACTTATATAAAACTGTACATATTTGAATATATAATTAAGCACTGGGCTTTCGGCTTCTTTAGTTCTACAGTTTCGTCATTAAAGGGAACAGCCTCTGTTCTTCAGCATTTCTACAAGGCGGCCCGGTAGTTATTTTCATTTCCTAATATTTTGAAATTAAATCGACTTTTTTTTTTTTTGGAAAAATTAGATTTATGCCACTGGAAAACTTTGTTAATTAGAGAAACATCATCGTTAAATTGATAAATAGAGATTTGCCACTATAAAATTGTTAAAATTAGTTTTATGCCATTATTTTCTCCAAAAATGTAGTAAATTATAAATATGCCACTCTCAAATATATCACTTTTTTAAAATATTCCCAGACTACCCTCCTTATGTTGTAAAAAAAAAAAAAATAAACTAGAAGGAAGAAATAATTTAAAATCAGACTAATTATGGAAACAAATATTAATAAAAATTGACGAATTTAAAATCAGATTATGTTCTTCGAAGCATATATATGTAAATTTGTATGCTCTTACTGTGAACATATGATGAACGCATGTTTTTTTTGTTATCAAATTTTATTATGTAGCAAAAATGATTTATAAATCATAGTAGGTATATATTTGTTAGATGACTAATTTAAAATATGCCACTACAAAATTATAAAAATTTTATTTTATGCAAATTTTTTTAATGCACTAGTGGCATAAAACTTATTTTTATTAATTTCTAGTGGTATAAAATTAATTTGTTATTTAGTGATGGTATTTTTCTAATTTTAAATTTTTGTAGTGGCATATTTAAAAGGGTAAAATTGTCATATCAATAGGCCAATGGCATAAAACTATTTTTTACTATTTTGTAGTGGCATAAAAATAATTTATCATTTAGTGATGGTATTTTGCTAATTTTAACTTTTCGCGGTGGCATAAACCTAATTAACCCTTTTTTTTTTGTTTGAAAACTGAGGTCGCCGGTAAAATTGATCCACTTATCAAGATCGACATCATCTCAGCACCTAATTATTTTACTATCTCTCTGATCTTAATTTCAGCCACACTGATATTGTTTTGAACTTTTTTTTTGGGAATAATCCGAAGAGAGTAGAAAATGAAACTGGTGCCAAGAGAGGTACAGAAATTGGGGGCCATCTATGGGCCTCCATCTCAACTTATACTTCTTGTTTTTTCCCCTTTTTTTTTTTTTGGGTTAATTGCCTTCTTGTAAATGAGGCTTCCCGGGTCAGTGGTGAAACTGCTCATTTAGATGGTTTTTTATTGCATCTCCAAAATGAAGCAAAGGAAAAACTAAACAAAGAAGAACCCAATGTATACTCCAACAATGACATTGACATGTAACTATGTAAGCATACTATAAGACTTCATTTCAATTTAAAATATTTTTCTTTAAACAGACGCCACACTAATTTGAGCTATGAACCACAGCAAACTGGTTGGTTAAACCATAACTGATTCTAACGGATTAGAAAAAAATTATAGTCTTAAAGCATTATTATATGTGAAATAAGGATTTCTGACTTAGTTTTCCAAAGCATTTTATTCTGGTACGTGAAATTTTAAGGTTCTGACTCCTGAAACTTGTATCCGGATTGGTAGGAATTATAAAATCAAAAGGTTTTATTGAAAAAAAAAGGTTCAGTGTTATCCTGATTTCAGTATACAGTCTGTGCGATTTTAAGAATTATAGAGGTCATACAATAAATCTACTCTTTGACATAAAAACAAAACAATAAATAAAATCAAATCTTTTAAGGACCTTGTTGCAAAGCGTTTGTTGTTTGTCAAAATAACATCTCCTAAATTTTTAGCGCCAAGAGTTATTCTCTCAAAACCTTGGTTTTGAGAAATGAAAATTTCAGAAACTTGAATTTAGGATTTCTTAATGTTCGGGCTTATGAAAATATGAAATTTGATCAACTTAGTATGCCTTGGTCTTCAAGTATAGGTTTGATCAACTTGTTAGTATAAGCTATCAAACAAAAATTATAAGTAGGATATGAAATATTCTGCTACTAAGTTTCTAAACTGTCAAACGCTAGTTGAATCCTATTTTTGACAAAATTGTTTGATGCTTTACCATGTAGTAGATGTTGTACCATGCTACCGACGAGATTAGGTACTGATATGATAGAACTTTAAACAGAACAAAGTTTCATAATGAGAAAGACAATTGGTGCAGCCAGAAAGCATTAGGTTGCCACGCTGGCAAGTAGGTGTTGTTTTTATATACCTAACACAAGCAAGGAATAAAAGTTATATATATATTTTTTTCAGACTAAGATAGTTTAAAACTTTAAATATTTATTTTCATACCATTTATTTCCACCTATCTACTACACAATCATGCATTTTAATAATGTTATGATTTATCTTTCTCCTTGAATTTGAAGAACCCTTAAGGCCTCAAATTCACATATATAACATGAAAATCTGCCCAGGTTTGCTTCCCTGCACTGTGCTCGTTTGCAAAAACAGCCACCAGTATAACACAGTATAACATAGTGAAATTGGCTAACAATTGAATATCAATATGCCATTTTATAAATTCCCTGTTCTGACACCGTGTTGATGAGCGGCTAGAAAACACTGGCACGTGGGTTACTTATGAAACTTATGCATGCTTATGTGGCATGTACAGCAAGAGCTATTCTGTCTGTTTGGTCCCTGCCAAGTAGTGACAAAGCAGCAGTGTATTTATGTACCTTCATAAGTAACATTTCCGAGAATATAATATTCCTGGCACTGGCAGCAAAGATTGGCGCATATAGATATTTAGATGTGTCGGTTAAGTGCTTGATTCACTACTTTTGCTGAGTCTCACAGTATGGGAAATTGGGAACTACATGGTGGACGCATTTCTACCAATTATTCCACAGTGCGCACAATTATGGAGAAAAGAGAAACCATGTGTAAGGTCAGAAGGTGGTTTGTATTGCTGGTATAACTTAATTAATTGTACCAACAATTCTGATACTATAAAGGGGAACTTGATCGATTAGTTGCTCCGGTCTCGCGGCTGGACTGTCACTTCAAATATTATTACATATATTAGATGTTACATATGCCAATGTTTGGTACAGTACTGAAAAAATCAATGAGGAATTTGCCTGAATGCATTCATAGCACAACCCATAACCGCTCAAAACAGCAGTTAAAACAATTAGTACTTCCTAGATTGAAGGTCTGGAAAAAAAATTTCACTCAGAAAAAAAAAACACATAAAAAAGGAAGCACAGACGTTGCACACACTGTTCACTGGGCTTATATCAAGAGTATTGTTTCCAATTTTATTCAGATCCAAACAAATTTATTGTAACAATATTAGATATTCTAGACTAGAAAATCTAAAAAGAAAAAAAAAAGTATTTGTCTTCAATAATGAGTTCATATTCTGGATTTGTTACTGTTTAGATAGGCATTTCATAATTAGGAGTAATCGGCTAACTTTGGGCTATGCGGGCCCCAAAGAGGTACGGGTCATTACTCATTACTGTTGCGGGGCTGTGCTGGACATAGAATAAAGATGTGGACCATCGTTTGGAAAATTCCAATCTACATGACTTGTAAGTACTGATTCGACCGGCGATTAAGATCAGAGATTTTATAATTATGTGATATATATTTGAACATATCTCAGCTAACACTTAATGACAGATTGAAACCATTGTTCAAACAAAACAAGTTTGGCTTAGTTGGACTGTTGGAGAAGTTGTAGATTCATATTGAAAATAAACCAAAACATAATATTTATATGGCAGCTTGACGACCGGTTTTTGGTTGAACCTTTTCAAATATTGACAATAATGTAGTTTTTGTCCATGGCTTTAGTCAAATTTATTCCTAATTACTACTTAATTGTGATTAACATCTATTTTGACGTCCTTTCCATTCTTCAGTCAATAGCCTATATATGTCCCTAGGCTCAATTTGGTCCAAGCCTAGTGGGTCACTACTCACTAGTGCGAGACCACACAAGGAGAGTTGAACCAAATCGTTCAATAGGTCAATAATTCAAACAAGGATCCATGTTTTGTTCTTTGATTTCCTTCTTGTGGCAAGCCCGTAGGCTTTGAAAGAAGTACCATTACCATATAAAGTAAAAGTAACTATTGTCTATTAGTATAGTATTACACTAAAAATAATACAAGACAATTGTATAGCAATTCCATGTGCAGAATTACAGCTTATTGTACTCGTGCTCAATAGCCAGTTAACTGTGTTAGGTGTACTGCAACGACGACGCGCATACTGCACACACAGGTACACAATAATTTCAAACTTTTAATTGCACGTAATTACACATTAGAGCAATCACTATTATCCATAAATATCGTAACCAACACAACCAACTAATAGTACCTCATCTCTTCTTCACTCTTACCATGAGCCCGTTTTTCATGTGCAGAATAAAAGAAAACTTTGGTTCAGGCACGTGTCCTTCCACAATCTCAAAACAAAAGTTGTACACCATGGCTGCTATCACCATCTTAATCTGAGTTAGAGCTATCTGCTTCCCCAAGCATGACCTCGGGCCGGTGTGGAATGGCAAAAACTTGTATGAAGGCTCATACTTCAACTCACCTTCCTTGGATATCCATCGTTCGGGCTTGAACTCAAAGCAATCCTCCCCCCATATCGTTTTCATTCTCCCCATGGCATACATTGATGCAACCACTTTCATGCCAGGAGTTAGTTTTACTCCAGTAGGGAGGATGTCAGGCTTTAGCACGCTCCTTATATTGAGAGGAGTTGAAGGATGGAGCCTTAGGGATTCAAGTATTGAAGCATGGAAGTAGATTAATTTCTCTAGTTGTTCTGCTTCGAACACAGCCAAACCATCGGAAGTGATACTCTTCGAAATGCTGTTCAACTCATCTATGATTTTCTCTTCGACATGAGGGTAACGGCACATGGCCCATAAGAACCATGTCAGTGCTGCACTAGTGGTGTCCCGAGCAGCGAACAAGAAATTAATGATTGATTCTCGCAAGAATTTGTACGATTCTTGGACTTCAGTTTCCTCCATATATGACCTCAGCATGCTTGGAGGTGCATCTCTTCCTTCAATTATCTCCCTTCTCCTCTCTTCAATCACTTCAGCTACGAAACGGTCTAATATACGGCCTCCGGCAACCATCCTCTTTTCGTGCCCAACACTGAGTGCTCTTAGAAGCTTCCACCAGGGCCGGGGCATGACAAAGCGGAAAAATAGTGCGGCTGCTACTTCATTAATTGCTCTTGCAATTGGGTTTTCGGATAAATCTCTGGAAAGAGTACCCAAATCAGCACCGGCTATAAAATTAGTGGACATGTCAAAAGATAGCCTCAAGAACATGTTCTGTATGTCTATTATTTTGTTTTGTGAAGAAGCATAGGCGAGGAATGGGTGGAGGGCATTCTCGATCTTTTCTCGGCTTAGTTGTGCAATGAACACTCGAAAGCGTGTGCTAGACATGAGCAATTGAGCCTTGACACGATGGTACTTCCATGTGTCTCCATCAGCAATAAAAATGCCATCGCCGCCAAGTTCGAAGATCTCATAGAAGTCCTTTCCTTTGGGGTAGTTTTGGAAGTTGTCGATAAACAAGTGGCGTGCATCAACTGGGTTAGCTGTGACGAAAATCGACATGCTGAGGAACCATGGGCCGTGAAAGAAAAAATGATTTCCATTTGATCGTCTGAGTTTTCGAGATGATAAGTCCAAAATGCGGCTCAGATTTGCCAGCAAAACTGGAAGCATTCCTACAATGGGCAAAGTTACAGGAATAGCTGATCTTATTCTTTTCCGCAAAGGGCAAAAGAAATGATTTTTGTACATAAATATGAAGAAGAGGAAGATAAAAGGAGGGGCAAAAAGATATTGCCAAGCCATTTATGAATGCAAGTATATTCGGAACAAACGCAAAGGATTGCTATGAAAGGTTATATATATACAGATGAAAACATAGTTAGTTGGAAAATTAATAGCACTGAATTATTAATTTATTAAGGATTATGATAGAGGAGGGTTCGGTGTTAAATGTTTTGGTGAAATTTTTTTTATTAAAATATTTAAAATTATAAGTTTAAAGAAGAAATAAAATAATAATTTGTTCTCTTCATCCTTTTAAGATTTACAACTTATTGACTTTATTTTATAAAAAATAATTGTTTTATATCAAAAGACAAAATTAACTGTCTTGTACAAAGTTCCGCACGTTCATTTTTAGTGCTTTTGATATTGTACAAAATATACTCAACAGTTTATGAAACTTCATATGGATGCATCCGCCAGAAAAAAAGAACATTCCGCTTCATGGTTTGATTTTAAAATTTAAAATGTCAATAAAAAAATAACTGATAATCTGTGACACGGAAAATTTTGGAACGGAACTCCGCGTGTATCCACAAGTACAACGAAGAGAAAGCAAATTAATGTCTCTAAATTGTTATGTTAGTTGCAGTGTATGTGCAACTAGAATTAAAGATATTATATCAGAATAGTAGAACGAATGAGAAGGTATACCAGCAAAAGCACGCCTTGAAGAATGTAAAACTGCGAATTCATGGATCAATAGAATTAGATAATCAACGACGACAATTTGTGAATCAGATCCTCGGCGCCGTAGTCTTCTCCTGTACTAATTACTCATAAAATATTTTCAAAAAACAATATTGTCTCCTGCTTAATTACTAGTCAGAACGTGGCACTATAAGAAAAGATAGATTTTTCTTGATAGACTTTTTACTCTTTCATTTATAGATCTATTGATAGACAACCTTGCTAGACTTTTTCATTTTTCTTTGTAGTTATATCTATTTTAAGACTAGTAGATCCTGATTTTAACCAATTGAAGTAGTACAATTTTTTTTGAGAGTAAGTAGTACAATTTTATAACGGTTGGTACATTCAATAGAACTTTGAAACTTTCTTAAACTTCGTTAGTGAAAATGCTAATTTAAAATGTGAAATTCCAAAATTGTTTTTAGAATAAATTGTGCATTGATTAAGCTATATGTTGCACAATTTGTTTCTTTATTAGGCTGAAAATCGAAATATATTGTTGTTTCGTCTAGCGATGAATATCCAACTACAGATCAAATCGATTGAATGACAAAAATATGTATTTACACTCTAGATCTAGCGTGTAATCATTTTTGAATCCGTGTTTTATCAATAGCAGAGATAGAGATAATTGGGCTTTAGCATTTAAATAAGGCGTAATTTGTCTTCTTAATTAGATGTGTGGATGGTCCTTATTCATTCAAAAAATAAATAAGTCCAGATCGTATGTTGTATACTTTAGTATATCAAACTCCAATGCATTAATTGTATATTGCAAATTGGAGGGCTTGAAATGCTTCAATTATAGTGTTTTTTGAAAATATCATAATAAATAGTAAAAAAATTAGAAAAAATGTAAAATTTGGTCTATCTAGGTTTTTCAATATGGAGAACAACTTGAACTGTTCGGATTTACCGTTTGAATTTTGGATCTTGAAAAACGACTCATGTGTACGGAGACGATCCGTACACATTGGTGCACTATATCCATTCTCTCTCTCTCTCTATATATATTTATATATATGTACACACACAAATATAAATCAAGATCGGTTCATGAACACATAATCTGAATTATCCTTTCAGAGTAAAGTAGTCCGATTTATTTTAAAAATGATATTTTACGTTTGTAAAACCATAGTTGTTTTTTTTCTACTTTTTTTTGTTGTTTTTTTTTAATAAATTGAGTTCACTTCCTTGTGCATCCCCTATTAATTTTCTCTGTTTGAAAAAAAATAGCACAGGCATTAGGCTATGTCTATGTGTACCAAGTCTACACTAAAAACTTGTACACTATGATCTCAAAATTTACGCAACGATCCTTTAAAAAAACCATAATGAGTTAAATGTCTTAGTCATCCTTTAATTTCATCTGTCTTCTCTTTTTTCTTTTGATATCAGTTACAACTTCATTGTACCATCATCCGACCCCATTCAAAGTTGAACTCAATGTTTTCTTCCTAAGAACATTTTTTTTTTCATTTTTGTTATTCTTTATTTATGCGCAGTTCTGTATGCAGATCTTGGGCTGGGGTTTCCACTGACCTTTTGTCATAATTAAAATCTTCGTACTATTTATTATTTATTCGACCCAATAGAAGCCGCTTCTACTATACGTCCGAACCAAAAGGTTGAAAGTTGAAACAGAGATGATATTGATATCTAGTATCTACCCATAGGCGGCATGGACATTCTATTATAGAGTCCCGTTGGATTATAGTTTTAACTTTTAAGAGGCTAAACATTAATGAGAATCAGTTATTGGTCTAGTGACAAAGAGCAATACATCTTGAATTAAAAGGTTATAGTTTCGAAAACCGACTGGGGGGGTCTTTCATAGACATTTAATTTAAAATAAATTGGGAGGCTTGACCCCAATTTATCTTAAAAAAACATTAATCGAAATTCAAAATTACATAGTGAAGGCTGGATCCGCATTGATATAATTTCTACGTGAATTATGACGTAAATAATACTCTGCTTTTTTTTTTTTTTTTTTTTTCATGAGCGTCTGCGTTGTTTATCAATTTATTATGTTATCGACGCAGTTAGACAAATAAACAGAACAAAGGCACTATGGGCTATTGCTGCTATTGCACAGCACAAAAATAGTGAAGTACTGAAGTGCATGTGCATCGAATATGTTAAATAAGCCCAAAGGCCTGTCAGCCGAGCTCACCAGAGGAAAACTCTCCACGTCCATTCGTTAGTCATATCGACATCTAGACGTGTCAATTTCATTACGTTTCGAATGTTTCCGTTCCGTTCCGTTTCGTCCAAACGGAACGTAAAACGAAAGAGAAAATCAGTTTCGTTTATGAAAACAGAACGGAAACGGAAATGAAAGAAATGAACGGAACGTTAAACGGAACACATAAATGGACGGAAATGGGCTGAAATCAATAGGAATTGAAGGATGGAACGTTAATGGAACAGAAATCTGTTTCGTTTGACGAAATGAAATGGAAATGAAACATAAATTTCGTTTCATTACCAAAACGGAACGTAAACGGAACAGTTGGTTTTCGCTTACGCTTTTGACGTTTGACATGCCTATCAACATCATGTGATTTGTTTTCACTTTTTACTGAGAATCAAGCAACATTTAAATTTGAGAGGTAAATTATATAGAGCTCGAACAACACTGTAAGAGCTCATTTTTTTTATTTTGAAATTTATTCGGTCCGAAATTAATTTCTTTAGTCCAAATACTTGCTCTTGTAGGTTGAATCATCCACACGAACTCCACGGTACATCATTCGGTCAACATACACACATATTTATAAGGGTGTCAAACGTGTGAAACAGAAGTGAAACTGGTATGTTCCGTTTCTGTTCCGTTCCAGCCAATGTAAATAAATTATATTTCGTTTCCGTTCCGTTTCGTTAAACGGAACAATTTTCCGTTTCGTTAGCTGTTCCGTTCAGCATTTTCTATTGATTTCAGTCCATTTTCCATTGATTTCAGCCAATTTTTCGGTAAACGGAACACTAACGTTTACCGGCGTCCGTTCCGTTTTCAGAAACGAAACTAGAAAGTCCTTCCGTTAGCTGTTTCGTTCGGACGGAACGGAACGGAAATGTGCGAAACAGCACACTTTTGACAGCGCTGCATATTTAGATCTTATTCTTCAACAAGCTTTAGGTAGATCCGTAATGTAAACATTGATTACATTTGTTATCATGAGAAATTATTATTTAGAAATAACTGTGACAAGTGGCATCGTACGGAAAAGCACCAAAGCAATTATTAGTAAGTTAAACAATATGAATGTTTCAAATACTTTTGGTTGCTTAATATTTCAATACTATATTTTATCTCAAAGCTAGGCTAGCAGTTATGCCACGCAAAGATCACTTAATTATACTGAAGAACATTAAATAAACTAGAAATATAAACGCAAAAAGTACATAAACTAAACTAGAAAACATACAAGCACATCACGAAAGAAAAAGAAAAGAAAAAAACGCGTCCGGTCAAATTTGAAGACCTTTGTTTTAGAAACATACAAGCACATCACTTAATTTACAAAGCTTCTTTTGCATCCATGGGTTAATCAGGGAAAAAATAAAATTAAATATTATAAAGGCTTTATTAGAGAAGAAAAAAAATGTTGGTTAGATTTAGAAGGCAACATACTGAATGTTGTTGGTCTCCTATTCTTGTTAACGGAAATCACAACATTCTGTTAAAGACGACCCAAGAAACAATCGAGAACTCTCTCCTCACTTTCCTTTCTGAAACAGTTGCACTACAGAATCTAGTGATAGATTTGCAATACATGTTCTCACGACTGTCTTTCAACATGTCTTGTACCCTCACATTTGGAACTGATCCAGGAAGCCTTTCCATATATTTTCCTGTAGTTCCATTTGCGCAAGCTGTGGATGAGGGAACTGCAACAATATTCTACCGCATAGCCAGGCCAACGGCACGGTGCGTGGAAGCTTTTGCAATTTTTAGAAATTGGACAAGAAAAAAAAAAATGGCCAAGGCACTAGTAGTGCTTGATCAGTTCATATCCAAAGCAATTGAAAAGTGGAAACGGGAATTGACTGAGGGGAGATGTGTATGCCCCGATTTGCTGTGTTCATATTTGAGTGATGTATGCCAAATTCAAATGAGTTCATAAGGGACAGTGTCGTAATTTTTTTAGGAGCAGGGCGCGCGATACCAATAGCTCAGGCCTCAGTTGGCTCTTCTGGGCTTTGTTTCAAAACAAACAAGCCGAAGAGAAAATCCTACATGAATTGAGTTCTGTCCATCATATGATTCATATCATGACACGAGAAGGTATGAAAATTTTCGATCCAGAAGAGCTAGAGAATTTGGTATAATATTTCAAGGCTGCGTTTTTTTGAATCTCTTAGACTATTTCCATCAATTCCTTTCAATTTCAAGTCAGTGTTAAAGCCTGCTGACTTACTACCAAGTGACTCTAGAGTAATTCCCTGTATGAAGATTATAGTGTCGGCTTATGCAATGGGGAGGATTCAAAAGATATGGGTGGGACTTGGGAGGATTGTATGGAGTTCAAGCCAGAGTGGTGGGTTTCTGAAAAAGGCACACGTTGCTTCTTGAGCCGTCGTACAAATTTCTGGCCTTCAATACCGGCCGTAGAACTTGTTTGGGAAAGAACATGGCCTTAAACACAAAATATATTAATGATGTTGTGTATAATTAACTTTAGGGTTAATTAGGTTTATGAACTAATGATGTTGTGTATTTCATGTTTTTAACGGTGTAAATCGGTTTATGGTCTCAACTTTAACAAATGTATTTCGTTATGATGGTTTGGTTTTAATTAGCACGATTGTGAATGTGAGTTCTTCTTTTCTTAGTTGATATGTTCACGGATTTGATTAATTACTAGTGGAATTTTCGCGTTGCGTTGCGTGATCTATTTTTATTTTGATATTTTTTTGGAAGTGACTAGTGTTAAACATATAGGACACAAACTTGTCTAACATGATAAATTTTTAATCTTTAAGATTAGAATGGCTGATCCAAACCGCTCAAATTGTTCTACGTTATAAAATCTCCGTGGAGACCAAATTTTATATTTTTTCAAATTTTTTCGGAATTTTTTAATATGCTCAATCTAAAAAGTTTTGAACCATCCAATTTTTAAAATTCGAAAAAAATAGATAGAAATTTCGAAAAAATATAAATTTTGATTTTCAAGGATATTTTAATATAGAGATCATATTGAGCTGTTTGGATTGACCGTTTGAAATTTTAATGGTCGACGTTAATTTGGATTGTGTTTGACGTCCTATATGTTTGATTCTATCATTACTCTATTTTTTTGTTAGATTTTCTTCATTCCAGAGATCATATCAATCGGTTCAGAATGCATAATGTTTCATGTAAAAATAAATAAATAAATAAAATAAAAGGGATTGAAAAAATTGAAGGGCTAAAAGATATGTTTTTAAAGCATATAAATAAAATTAATGTGAGTAAAAAATACCAAAAATATGAAATGTAAAAAAAAAAAAATGATATCACTGGAATCTATATATTTTTGTGGTGAATGTAATTATTCGGTTTGGAGGGGCTACAAAAAGCTGTGACCGCATTTTTTATAGTTAAAAATAGTTTTCTCTTTTTAGATTTTCTATAATTAAAAATAGTTTTTTTTGGTTAAATATATTAAAAATAGTCATAGCAATCATTATTTAATTTAAGAATTAAATATATTTGGAAATCTAAGATAGTTCATGCCTAATTGAAATAATATTATATAATATAACTTACAATATAATCATTGCAGATGATAAGCAATATTAAAATTAAAAAAAAAAAATCTTCATATAATCAAACTTGATTTGTTGCAACAAATTCGATAATTAAATTTCAATAAGAATTTTCTTATCGAGCTCGATGTGTCCCTCTAATAATTTATATAGATAGGTATGCGGGGTAAAAGATATCGGCTATAAATGATATAGGTGCACTGCATAAAAGATATATCGGTACCATGACAGGTAGAAATATTATTAAGTATACGGGCACTGCATAATTTTATGAGTATACTCAATTTTAGAATAAATATATTTCATATGGCATGTAGATTGACATGATCACATATTTTTTTTGGAAAATTGATTAGTGCCATCACTGAAAAAACCATCCGCGCCATCGCTAGCGATCCTCTCACCAAGCGCATTTTATCTCGTACGTAAATGTTCAGTTAGATAAGTACAAATGTTATGTTAATTGAGTATAAATGTTCAGTTAGTTGCAATAAAAAATATAAATGTTATCAGCAAAAATGTTCATTTGGATAAGTATAAGTGTTTAGTTTTAGTAAGAATAAATGTTTAGTTTCGTAAGTACAAATGTTCAGGTTATTACATATAAATGTTCAGTTTATTAAGTATTACTTTCAGTTTTTTTAAATAGGTGCATGTCAAGCGAAGGGGTCACGAACCGAAAAAAAAATCGCATGAAAAAATTAGAAGGGGTCATGAACCGATCCGGTTCAAATTAAATTTTTTTCCGACTTTGCCCTTGGGGTGCACCTCTCTCTGACGCGCGACTTTGACCCATGCACGACTCTGCCATTAGTTGACGCATTTAACTGAACACTTTTGATTATTAAACTGAACATTTGTATCAGACACCTACTAGTCAAGAGAGAAACTCACGCGCGCGCTGACTGTTCAGCGATGGCGTGCGATGGTTATTCTGCCGATGGCAGTTATAATTACTGTTTTTTTTTGGTAACTTAAAAGATAAATCTCAAGGAAATGAACATAGGCCATAGCCCATATATAGTTTTCTTTGAGACGAGCTCATAACCATTTTTTTCCTTGTTATTACAATTTTTGTGAAACCAGGTATTTTTTGTTTTTATTCATGGAGAGAATTTCTGGCCCAGTCAGACATTTCATATTGAGCTCAATTAATAGCCCTTGACAAAAGAAGCCCACACAACAACTTGTGAATTGTCACGCATATGCTTCCTTGAGCAGTAATTATAACTGTCATCGCTAAAAAAACCTTCGCTGCCATCGTTGAACTAAAAATAGAATTTCCGCTCTCTCCTTTCACACGCGCTCTCCTTTCCTCCTCTCCTCTTACGCGCGCTCTCCTTCCCTGGCGCGTTCATCTTCTCCGCCTCCTCCATTCCCTCCTCTGCCACACTCCCTTCCGTCCCTCTTCACTCTCTTTCTACCTCCACGCCTTCCCTTCTCTTCTCTCTGCCTCCTTCATCACTGGTTCCTTTCCCATCAAATAGTGAGAATGTAAAACAAATTGAACACATAAAAGTAACAAAGTGAACATATATATATATAAACAAAAAAAATTTTATACATAGAAAACAAGTTGAACATGTAAAAGCAATAAATTAAACATATGAATGAACAAAGTGAACATATACACCAACAAAGCGAGACATATAAAATAAACAGATTAGACAAATAAAGCAAACACTTATAACAACAAAGTGAACTAATATAATAAACAAAGTGAACATTTATTATAATAAAATTAACAGATATAAAAATATAGAATTGAACAAAAAAATAAAGAAATAAAATGAACAGATTGACTAAATAAAATGAACATATATAACAACAAAATAAACCAATACAATAAACAAAGTGAACATTTATTATAATAAAATTAACAGATATAAAAATATAGAATTGAACAAAAAATAAAGAAATAAAATGAACAGATCGACTAAATAAATTGAACATATATAACAACAAAATGAATCAATGTAATAAACAAAGTGAGCATTTATAAGAAATAAAATGCACTGTACAACAAATAATGTAAACACATATAACAACAAAATGAACACATACAAAATATAATCAGAACAGAAAACAATGTCTGATATGAGATTTCAGAGAGAGGGAGAAGAAAAGTAGAGACAATAGAAGCACAAGAGGAAAAGGGGAGCGTACGGAAGGGAGAGGGACGGAAGGACACACAGAAGGAAAGGCGCGCAGAAGGGAGAGGGAGCGAAGGATACGCTGGGTGAGGTGAGCGCTTCGTTAGCGATGGTGCAGATGGTTATTCTGCCGATGGTAGTAATCAATTTTCTCCTTTGAGGCTTGCATCATGCTAGTTAGCATACTTTCCATGAACTGCCAAGTTTCTTTCCTGTGTTAACAACTACTACTTGCATACTTTCCTTGAACTGCCAAGTTTTTTCCCCTGTTAATAACTACTATGACTCAGATCTAAATCGACGATGCTGAAAATGTTTGTAATAGTGATCAGACGGATAAATTTGGATTAAATTTAATCTGGAGTTTCACCATAATCTGCACTAAAATTCCTTATGATTTACAAGCGTGTGATTTTTAATATTAATTCCCTAGGATTTTCTTCATACTCATCTCAGTTAAAGAGTTTGCATTGGGGGATTCCTTCAGCACTAGAGAAATAACCGAATAACCTTAATTAAATAGCACCATTGAAAAATAGTCCAGCTTCTTTATTCTAAAACTACATCTTTTTTTATATTAACTTGATTTTTTATTCATCGTTATATTTAAATCCCGTAAAAACTAATATGATTTTTACCATGAACTCTATTCTTAAATTTATAATTATATTTATATAAATTATTACGTTAAAATCAATCAATTATTCGGCTTGTGTGAGTCCACCCTACTAGCTAGGCTGCTTCTACCGTTCAAAAAGCAAAATTAAAACCATGGGGACCCCAAAGCACACTTGATGCTGCACAGAGTGCACTTGGAGACTGAAGTGACATTACACCATGCAAATAGCGTGGAGCATATCCGATTTAAGTATTAAAAGATGGTACTGTTTCCCCCAATTATTGGAAAGGAACTGACATCCATATACCCTTACAAATTGAACGTGATATAGTATTATATGCTGCCCAACAAATGATAATACAGCAAATGGGTACAAAAAAAAAATAAAGTAGGTGTCCCCTTTCCTCTTTCCTTAAATATGAATATGGGCTTGCAAATTATACACCACAGACTTTGTCCCGTACAATATATATGTTGATAAGACCGAATTATTGAATATATATATATAGAGTTTTGCTATGGTGAGTTGCAACTCACCAAAGGGTCGGTGAGTCGCGCTCAAAGCTCCTAAATCTAGTTCAAAATGACCGATCCAAACCGTCCAATATGATCTGTCTATTGAAATCTCCATGCAGACCAAATTTTATATTTTTTTGAAATTTTTAAGTATTTTTTTCGGATTTTTAAAAACTGCTGTTTTTGAACGGTTCAGAAATAATTAGATTAACGATTTTCTAAAATTTCAAAAAAATACTTAAAAATTTCGAAAAAATGTAAAATTTGGTCTGCATGGAGATTTCAATAGAGAGATCATATTAGACGGTTTGGATCGGTCATTTTGAACTAGATTTAGCAGTTTTGAGCGCGACTCACCGACCCTTTGGTGAGTTGCAACTCACCATAGCAAAACTCATATATATATTCATTGAAAAATCCAACAATAGCTTGAGGGCGAGATAAGAGATTAATGACGATGATAAAAATATATTGTTATTGTTTTATTATTTATTTATTATTATTATTATTATTATTATTATTATTATTATTATTATTATATCATCATCGTCGTTGTTGTTGAGAAATTCTACAAGGGTAATTTTTTTTATGGACTGATGACATGCATGTCTGTAGTTTTATCATCGCTTGCTATCGCTTGAACAAAGTGAACACACAAAAATAGATAAGATGAACATATAAATAATCAAAGTGAACA
Source organism: Rhynchospora breviuscula (assembly GCA_027562975.1). Lineage (NCBI taxonomy): Eukaryota > Viridiplantae > Streptophyta > Magnoliopsida > Poales > Cyperaceae > Rhynchospora > Rhynchospora breviuscula. The sequence goes on from CM050400.1 coordinate 35,248,348, forward strand.
CATATAAACAAATAAGTTCAATAAAAATAAGTTGAATATGTATATAAAAATCTAAACAACGATGGCACAACTTATTTTTTTGTATGTGTTTACTTTGATCACCTATATGTTCACTTTGTCTATTTTATGTGTTCATTTTGTTCAAACGATGACAAAATTGTAGATGACAATTATCATTTCTCATTAAAGTATAATATATTAATAAAGAAAAATAATAATAACGATAACGTTTAAATTGCCCACGTCAAGGCTTCTAACGATAAATAAAAAAAGAGACAAATTATGTACTACATAGAATATTAGTTTGGAGTTAAGCGCACCACACGTACAGAGTTATATAACCACCGGTATAAACGCAGAACGAAACAAAAATGTGCGTTGTATACTTTGGATCTGTCAGACTGAACTTAAATACTCCAGTATATCATGCTGTCGCCTTTCACCGCATATTCGAATTCAAAGCGGTTCTATATATATGAGAACGAGAAATTAAGCTTGGCTCGTGGCAAATTTTTTTTTTTTTTGATAATAGATGATCTAAACAAAAATTGGCAGTTTGTTGACGTGAAAAATGTTGCTACTTGCTAGCACTCTTAATTATCTTTTTGATGCATGAGGCCCCGTCTATTTTTTTCTCCGTTTTCCAAAAACTATTGTACTTATTTGAACCGCTTGAATGAAAAAAAAAGAAAATTAATAAACATATGTTGCATTATTTTCACTTAAGTTAATGCATGGTACCAACAAAAAGCACAAGTAGATTTCTTAATAATAATAGAAAAGGACGTTTATTCCTAGCGCGCTCTAGATTTGGTTATGATTAGGTATGTTACAAAAGAATTAGAGCTGTCAATCAATACGGTACGATATTGTAGAATGTATTTTCATATCCGTATCTGTTAAAATTTTCTTTATTCATATTCTATTTGTACCCGTTAAAAATGGCTTTACATGTATCCTACTCCTACCTGTTAAGAATTAATGGTAAGAATAGAGTAACAATAGATAATAAATAATAATAATATTAATTTAATAAAAAAATATAGAATGTGCTAAACAAATCACATCAAACAAATACAAGGATAAAGTACAATATTTGAATAATAATTTAGATATAACAAAAATCATAAATCAATTGGCATTCAAAAAATCTATAAAACTTATTATAAATTATAATATAATAGAGTGCAATTTAATTTTTTCATCAACATAAACAAATTTGGATGAATATCGAAACTAATGCCATATCTTACAAAATATGCTAATAACATGATTATACACACATATATATTTGTAAAATTTTACCCATTAGATAATGTGTACGAAATAGCTTTTACCCGTATCCGTACTCGATAAATTAACGAAATTTTTTTTTTACCCATACCTATTAGTCTAACAAAAATAAAATCTTATCCATACCCACCTTATTGAATGCGGTACAAATAGAATAATAAAAGGGTAAACGAATTTAACTGAAAGCCTTATATAGATCTCGGTTATATATTCAATAGAATCGGAGGCTATATATATATATGCCAGCTGTTTTTCGCGAAAAAAGAAAAAGGAAAGGATAAAAGGCAACCTCAATTAAAACCATACTAAGTGACATTAATATCCATCCCAAATTCCCAATACCTTTACAAACATATCTTTCAAACCCCGTGGAAAAAGAAATGCTACTTGAGTTGACAATATAGCTCACATTCACATAACATATATATAATGCATCACAACCATAGAAATTATATCTCACACAAGTAAAACTATTCTCTACGGAATTTAGTCTATCTCAAGTCAAACGATCACAGGGCACTTCTCCTTTTCACTTTCACCATTAACCCATTCATCATCTGAAGAATAATAGAGTGTTTCGGCGTAATAACATGGCCCTCTATCACCTCAAAATAAAAATTATACACCACTGCAGCCGCTGCTGCCTTCATCTGCGTAAAAGCCATGTCCTTCCCCAAACAAGTCCTAGGACCAGTATTAAAAGACAGAAATTTGTAAGATGGTTCATATTTCAACTTCCCATTATCAGAAATCCACCTCTCAGGCTTGAATTCTGAGCAATCTTTGCCCCAAACACCCTCCATCCTCGCCATTGAATAAGTCGATATCAGAATCTTTACCCCAGGAGTTGCCAAGAAACCGCTTGGCAACATATCATCCTGCACTACCCCTTTGTGCTCAAATGGAACCGGTGGGTAGAGCCGAAGCGCTTCATTTAGTGCAGCATGCAAGTAGACTAATTTTGTAAGCTCTTCAGGATTGAATATGACCATTCCTTCAGAGGTGAAACTCTTAGGAACCAATTTCAATTCATCAAGAATTTTTTCTTCCACGTGAGGATTTTGCGTAAGCAGCCAAAAGAACCATGAGAGGCCAGCCCCGGTTGTATCACGGCCTGCTAACATTAGGTTCACGGTGGTGTCTCTCAAGAACTTGTCCACTTTACAAGTTTCATTGTCATCTATATAAGATGACAGCAAATCAGGTAAGTTCTCTACCTCTTTTGTTTCCTTCTTTTCAGCTCTCCTTTTCTCAATTGTTTCTTCCACAAAGCTATCGATCACTTTCCATGCATTGGCTAACTTCTTTTCTTTTCCCAGGTTTAATTTCCGTAAAAACTTCCACACCGGAATGGCATGCCGAAAGAGCAAAGCCACCATGGCATCATCCATTGCTCTCGCAAAAGGTACCGCCGGCAACCCAATAGAAAGGCAATTAGGATCTAAACCAAATACTAATTTTGTAGTGACGTCAAAAGTTAACCGCAGACACACATCTTGCAGGTCTATAGCTTGACTTTGCTTGGCTGCATATGCCAAGAAAGGAAGGAGTGCCTTCTCCACCTTATCCCGGCTTGACTTTGCCACATAGGCACGGAAGCGAGAATGGGAGATGAGCTGTTGTGCCTTAACACGTTGGGCTCGCCATACATCAGCATCAGAATTAAATATGCCATCTCCTAATATGTCGAAGATCTCTGAAAACTCCTCACCTTTAGGGTAGTTTTGGAAGTTGGATGTGAAGATATGCTGTATGTTCAAGGGGTCAGATGTCACAAATAGGTTCATGCCTGAAAACCATCCACCACTGAAGAAGAAGTTGCATTGGCTCACATCTAAGATGCCTGTAATCCACTCATGTAAATCGTGGATGTTACAGATTAGCGCCGGCATCATGCCCACTACCGGCCAGTATACTGGAATAGTAGGTTGTTTGTTTTTTGAGGGGACGAAGTAACGGAGGTAGTAATAGAGAAAGAGGAGGAGGCATGAAATGGAGAAGAGAAGCTCTGGAGGAGTAAGAGTTGGCCAAGCCATTGTTTGTTTAGATGAGAGAGACAGAGATGATGGGCATGGGCTTAGATATGGTAGCTTCCTGGTCTTAAGGACTAAGGGTATGCAACCAAACATCGTCCCAACTGCCAATAATTTAGTCGTTGTCAGCGTGGCTGACTTTGTGCCACAGATTTTTCTCATCGTTAACTTCGATTTATTACAAGCATGCTTCGTATACTGATATGAAGAAAACCATCTTTAGTTAGATCAATTCTTGTATGGTTATATTATAATATAGGTTATGCTAGTTTGCCTGTTGTTGAATATTTCCGTTATTGCCAAAACAAGATGAAGTTTTTTAGAAATTTTCATGATTTGAAGGAGAGAAATGGTAATGTGCCGATTTTATTTGTCAAGAGCAACTGCAAAAGTTAATGTTCGATTGAGCACCAAACTTTCTTTTTTTTTTTTTTTTAAAAAAAAGGAAAGAATTTTCAAGTTCTTTTTTTTAAGAAAAAGAAAATTTTCAATTAATGAGCCGGTCTGGGTAATATACATATGTTTGCGCAAGTTGATGTTTGAGCACCAAATTTTTACTTTACTTCATAGTTGTATGTATCGACAATGTAAAGAGTGGTTGGAATGGTGATAAAAAGGATTCAAACAGAAATTGTCTATATTCGGAGACATGAAAGCGCTTGGGTAAGATTTCTTTTTCAATTCCTTACGAGTGACGTGTTATCGCGGCATACGTACGCAAGTAGAGTTAATAATAAAATAATCTGAATTTTGAAATAAAAATAGTTAATCTAACTTTTGCGATTATTTTGAACAACTACCTGCTTATACATTTCAAGCATCGAATATATATTAATTCGAGTTAGAATTATTTTGTTATAATTCAAACATAAGCTTAGAATATTTATTGGAAGCTTTTCATTCTTTTAATTTATTTTAAGATAGAATACTTGTAATAACTTTTTGGATCTTGTTGCAGGACCCATGTAATTATGTTAATTTGGAAATTCTTCATAAAAAAACAAAAAGGGTGAAGAAAAAATTGGAAAAAAAAAAATCACTGTGTGGATCTTTTCGAGGGCCCTGTTTTTACCAAAAAAAAAAATAATAATAAAAAAAAACCAGTAAGCAGGAATTTATTAATGCCCTTATGATACGTGAAAATGCATCAAACAGAACTGCCTTGTACTCTGCAGCTTAACGTTTCAGACTCTGAAGCCTTTGCCTCATCAATCAATCATCAAATGGACAATTGCCTGATAACGATACTACGATAGGTCCAACAACAAACTAGCACGTCCTAATCGCTTCAATTACTAGTCTATTTCTGTCCTAAATTAAGTACTTGGTCCATTTCAACCCCAATATTCCGCTAAATTCCCAAGGTAATTAAGCACTCAAAGGCTCAATTAAACTAGCCAAAACGTGCACAACCTCATGCCGTTTTCATACAAGGACAATATTGTGAATGTCTACTTATTTTCAATCTGTAGATGACGCAACTTGCAAACATAGAACATTCCGAGAGCTCAAAAATATAAATGTATCGAAGCAAACATCGTATTTTACATTGCAACCCTGAATTGGATAATATATAGAACATAATCAACGCATTAAAAGATCGACAAGAAAGTTGAAACACTGACCGACTGACTATAAATAATAGGCCAATATAGATGAGATATTAGCGGCATTATTGTTCACTTTTCAAAGTTAATGGTCTTACCGTCTTAATCTTTGTTTAGAGATTGATAGCATTAATCTTCACTCTGAGCTGGAATCTATATATATATTTACAATCTTAATTAAGCTTTTAATTATGCTCTTCTTCATGTCTTCTTTTCTTTTGATTTATCGCACTGCTAATCTTTCTACGTATATAGTTGTCAAAGTTGAGCATCTAACCATATTTCTTTTATAATTTCTCTCAGTTTAGAGTCTTGGTGTCAGATAAACATTCAAATTCTAATCAATTAAGTTCCTCTATAATTAGTATAAAGTAAAAAAATTTATTTTGATTTTGTAGCAATTCATTTTTAAATCCCAATTTTTAATTTCTATTTCTATTTATTTATATATTTGCACAGGAAGCAGTTGCCAACTTCCGTCTCAAATTATGACATTTACAATGGATGAGTTCTTCGTTTTATGCAGAAAGGAAACCAGATCTGCAGCAGTAAAGAAAGGAAACTGATTAATTATTGCCATCACTTGCCATTGCTAAACAGAATGTGAACCCATAAAATAGACAAGGTGAACATATATAATAATCAAAGTGAACACTTACAAACAAATAAGTTCAATAAAAATAGATTGAATGTGCATATAAAAATCTGAATAAGAGATGACAATACTTATTTGTTTGTAAGTGTACACTTTGATCGTCTATATGTTTATCTTGTCTATTTTATATGTTCACTTTGTGTTTAACGATGGCAAGTGATTGTAAAACTGTAGATAGACGGTTATCATTTTTTGTAAAGAAATGACAAAATAAAGCGACAGAAAAGAAGTAGAAAACAAAGCTCAACAAACGTTGGCCCAGTATGGAGGAAATCCCGGCCCAATACAAGGAACAAAAGAAATTCCGTCATCTCCGTTAAAACCCAGTCTAAGTCTTTAATCCCAGGATGGTCACTAAGGAACGTTTGGCAACACCATAGATTAGTGAGGCCAAGGATTAAAGTTAGTAATTTTAAACAAATTTGTTAACTTCTAGATTAACAAATTAACTTGCTAACCTAGAAGTTAATATAACCTCATGCATGCCAAACGTCCCCTAAATGGTTTGTCTCGAGGCCTCTTGGAGAGGTACGGGGGAGCTGCTCTCCAATTTAATCCCGCTTTGTATTGCATTTTTCATAGACTTTTGTAAATAAATTGCTTTTGCTTGAGTTTGTATTTGTACAGATAGTTCACTATTTAATTCCAGTTCTTCTGATGTTCTTTTCTCAATATTCGGAGATTTCTTGAAACCACATACCATGTAAGATACGTTTAGTATACGTGAAAGTATTTGAAGCAGTTCTATGTCCCTTTTGAGATTAAATAATAACATTATCATAGAAATATAATACATTCTTTGTTATTTTTTCCTTTTTGGCAATTTCTTGGCGTACAACCATTTTTATTCATACGCATAAAAGCTAAAGTATGATTTTGCACTTGATCTAAAAGAAAATGTGTATCTATAATACTTAATTATTATCAACACTGCTGCTTATGACCAATAACAAACGTACATCTTTTAAATTATAATATAAGAACCAAACAATTAAAAGTGTATACTTGATAGTTTATTAGACTGTAAAATAAAATACATACAAAAGCTACATTAATGTACCACACACCTTCATTAAATTGACTTTGGAAACAACTAAAATAATACTAGTGAGCGAACAAAAGACTTGAGAGACGTAATAAATACATCACAACCACATAAGAAAGAACAGACTCGCACAGGTAAAACTTACAAAGTATTATCTACGGAATTCAGTTATCTCTCCAGTCAAGCAATCACATGACATTTCTCTGCTTCACTTTCACCATTAAGCCATTCTTCATCTGGAGAATAATAGAGAACCTTGGTGTAATAACATGGCCTTCTACCACCTCAAAATAGAAATTATACACCACTGCAGCCGCTGCTGCCTTCATCTGCGTAAAAGCCATGTGTTTTCCCAAACAAGTCCTAGGACCAGTATTAAAAGACAGAAATTTATATGACGGTTCATATTTCAACTTCCCATTATCAGAAATCCACCTCTCAGGCTTGAATTCTGAGCAATCCTTCCCCCAAACCCCCTCCATCCTTGCCATCGAGTAAGTCGATATAAAAATCTTTACCCCAGGAGTTGCCAAGAAACCACTTGGCAGCATATCATCCTTTACCACCCCTTTGTGTTCAAATGGGACTGGAGGGTAGAGGCGAAGGGCTTCACATAGTGAAGCGTGTAAGTAAACTAGTTTTGTGAGCTCTTCAGGATTGAATATGACCATTCCATCAGAGGTAAAACTCTTAGGGACTGATTTCAATTCATCAAGAATCTTTTCTTCAACGTGAGGGTTTTGCGTAAGCAGCCAGAAGAACCATGAGAGGCCAGCCCCAGTTGTGTCGCGGCCTGCTAGCATTAGGTTAACGGTAGTGTCTCTCAAGAACTTGTCCACCTTGCCGGTTTCATTGTCATCTATATAGGATGATAACAAATCAGGCATGTACTCTATCTGCTTCATTTCCTTCTTTTCAGCTCTCCTTTTTTCTATTGTTTCTTCTACAAAGCTATCTATCACTTTCCGAGCATTCGCTAGCTTCTTTTCTGTTCCCAGATTTAGTTTCTGTAAGAGCTTCCAGATAACCATCGGACCATGCCGAAACAACACAGACGCCATGGCATCATCCATTGCCCGTGCAAAAGGTACTGTTGGCAACCCAATAGAAAGGCCATTAGGATCAACACCAAAGATTAATTTGGTGGTGATATCGAAAGTAAACCTTAGACACACGTCTTGAAAGTCAATGGCATGACCTTGCTTGGTTGCATGGGCTAAGAAAGGAAGGAGTGCCTTCTCCACCTTGTCACGGCTTGACGTTGCCACATAGGCACGGAAGCAGGAGTGGGAGATGAGCTTCTGGGCCTTAACACGCTGGGTTCGCCATATATCACCATCAGAATTAAAGATTCCATCACCTAGTATGTCAAATATATCCGAAAACTCCTCTCCTTTGGGGTAGTTTTGAAAATTGGATGTGAATATATGCTGTACGTTCAAGGGGTCACATGTCCCAAAGAGGTTCATGCCTGGAAACCATCCACCACTGAAAACGAAGTTGCAATGGGTCACATGAAAGATTCCGGTGACCCAGGCATGTAAATCGTGGATGTGAAGGATTAGTGCTGGCATCATGCCTACTACAGGCCAACAAACAGGAACAGTAGGTTGTTTGTGTTTAGACGAGACAAAGTAATGGAAGAAGTAGTAAATGAAAAGGTAGACGCAAGAGATGGAGAAGAGAAGCTCTGAAGGAGAAAGAGATGGCCAAGCCATTCTTGTTCAGTTGAGGGGTAGAGTGATGTGCATGGACTTAAGATATATAGTAGCTTCCTGGTTTTATTATCTTTGTTAGGCAAGTAACGCAACTATAATATAATAATATAATATATATTGTTCCCATTTTTGAGGTGTTGTCTTCATTGATGACTTTTGTGCCACAGGCCCACAGATGATTTATTCTTTTTTTTTTGGACATTAAATGCATGCATGCGGAACTTAAATCTTGACTTCTTTAAGACCAGCTCTTACCACTGAATCACTAGACCACATCGATTTTATCTTATCGTAGCATCAATTTTATCTTATTGTAGCATTGATTTAGATGCTTCCCATAAAACGGTAGGCCCTGTATAATATTGTACGTACATGAAGAAAACTATCTTTAATTAGATCAATTATTGTACAGTGTCTTATATATATAGGCCGGTCCTGGTCGTTGTCTGTTGATACATATGAATTTTACATACTATAAATTACTAACAGATAAAGCTTTTAGAGGTTTCATGGCACTAAGGAGAGAAATGGCCATGTGCCAGTCTCATTAGTAGTCAAGACAACGGCAAAAGTTAATGTTTTGCTTAAGGTAATGGTACGGTCTGAAAAATGTAGTTTTAACTTAGTTTCTGTCAACAGACTCAGCCGTCAACACCAATTAAAGTTCTGTACTTCGTAACATTTGAGCTGAGTATAGCGGATTAAAAGTGTTCATTATATACTTCTCTGCGCACAAGTTAAACTTGGTCCTGATGGGGGCGAATCTGAAGGAGTCATGATTTGTTGCATTCAAAATTTAGCATGCAAATAATTAGACGTTCAAAGTTTTTTAAAGTTTTTATATTTTAATTATGAGGTCATCTACAATTTTGCTACTGGTTCCAATCGGTATGGCACAATTGAGCCCACCGTTTCGAAAAGTTCATTCCATTTATCTTTCCAAAAGAAAAAGACAAGAACAGAAGAAAGAGAGGATCTGTTGGCAGTGATTTGCTACAACTGCTTCCCAAAAATGGATGACATACAGACATAGGAATTTAGTTGAAAGCTCCATAGCTAAGGTTCTTGTTGCGTCTATGAGTATATTATTTTTGGGGCTGTTGTCCATGCGTCTAGGCACACCATTCCTATCACAATTTAAGGATGTCTGAATTCAAATTGAAATATATAGTTTCCTTGAGAGTATACGTATCAACAAATGAGAAAAAAAGTTGTACAATGGTGGCAAACTGGGCAATAGTGTCAAAATAGTACATTGAAACAGAAATTGTCTATATAAGCAGATGTGAAATAGCTCGGGTAAGGTTTCTCTTTTACTTACAAGTGACGTGTTATCAGGTACTCAAGTAAAATTAGTAACTAAATAAATAAAATGTGGATATTAACTTTTATACAAACATTAAAACATTAAAATTATATTTTCTAGATGGATCATCGTTCTTGTAATTTTAAAACAGAGCTGTAAGCCTTTTGACCATGTTGCAAGGACCAGGTAGACTTCTTACTCACTTATTTAAGTTACAAAACAATTGGGTTTAAGGAAATTCTTGAAAATTAAAAAAGAAATGGAAAGAAGTGGAAGAGTTAGCAAAATAGCAAATCGTAATTAATTTGGTTACAGGTCCATTTATGTCCCGAAGTTCTGAGTCCATTTCAACCCCACAAATTCCACTAAATTCACACTAATTAAGCACCCCAAAAAGCTCAATTACACTAGCCAAAACGTTAACAACCTCATGCCATTTTCAGACAAGGTCATTTTGTCTAATTATTATCGCATTATAGATGCCATTTGGAAATTAGACAAAATGGCATCTATAATGCGATTCCAAATGAAACCTAGGCCCAGATAATGTAGGACATTGGCGTGTTACAAGAGTGACAAGCTAACAGAAACACTGACTGACTAAACACTAGAAGCAATAGAAAAGGCCAATAGACTAGTGGTAGCCTCAATCAATTTGCTGAGAGATTTGATGGTTTTAAACTTCACTCTTATGCAGAGTTTCAGATTTAAGTATTTACATTTTCAATTAAGCTGCCACGTCTTTTGCGTCCAACAGATCCGTCTGATCAATCCAAACCCTGGCACTATGAAAATGTGACCATATGCAGGTATATAACCTGACATAGATTTATCCCTTCTCTAACTTCCTAAACTTTTGTATGCCTGCTACATGTATTGATTTGAAAGATTAAAATTATATACCCTTATTAAGGGAAGGAACTTGATCACAAGTTTTAGCGATATTTGCCAAAGACGTTCATACTAGTTAAGCCACACTAATAAAAAGTTGTAACTATCTATTTATCATGAAGTATCAAAAAAGAACAATTCTTATGTAGACAATTTTTCAACCAAGATATTACCAATTAACATCATCTGATTTCTATTATTTTATTAATAATAAATTTTATCATGAAGTATAAAAAAAGAACAATCCTTATGTAGACAATGAAACTCAAAATTTTAATTCAAATTTTTTAAGATTTTTTTTTCAATTTTTAAATAATTTTTAATATTTTTTTTGTAATTTTAATAATAAGCTTCTAACACGGTTTGACACAATTGACACAACTGTGACGTGACGTGTTAACATAGTTACCAACTGTGTCATGTCAATTTTCGTGTTGTATTGGTGTTTCCCTCCATTCAACTCGACACGACACGACACGACACCGTTGCAAATATAACCTGCGTCAACACGACACAACACGGTGCTAAACACACCCGTGTTTGGTACGACACAACACAACACGCTAAGATTATAAATTTATAATTCACTACTTTAGTGGAAACGGAAATAAAAAGCAGCAAAGATCATGGATTTAATATCACGATCTTCTGTACCAAATGATTGTTGGAACATGAACATAACGTGACATGCTATCATGAGGTCATCACTGCATAGAAAAAAAAATAATAAAAATTATAGTGCAGATGCATTTAAAAGAATTACAAAAATTCTATATTATTTTGTAAAAGCGTTTTGTGTTTTTTTGCATCAGTTTTCTTTTGGTCTAAAACAAACCATTGCGTCTTATGCAGCATCCCAGGTGGAAAAAAATTCACACAACTTTCTCTTGTTCATTTAACAAAACAATGATGTTAGGAATTCCATGAAAATGAAATAGTAAGTTAGGACAAAAGTGTCATTGTTTGGGCCTTCTCATCGTTATATTTCAAATTAAAACGGCACGCGGTCACGCGGACAAAGAATTGATAGCCTGATGGCAATGGCAATTGCTTTTGCTGATAGTGCAAATTTCACTTGCTCATTTCACGAATTCATTAGTTTGAGAATTCCTAAAAAGTGTACAGCGAAAAGGACGACAGAATTGATTGGGTTTTTTATTGATATGTACAAATGTGAAAGGAATTGCAATATTCACTGATATTGCTCGAGTGATATACTGTCGTGAAATAGTAAAGACTTCTGCTACTAGTACACTTCTGCCTAATAGATTAATAGTACCTATCAATTCCTATATCCGGCATATAACGCAAACAATCAAATTCTTACAATCAGAACTCACAAAAAGCTCAATTATTGGCTAGTGTAATATATGTAAGACGGGATTAACAAAAGCGAAACTAGGTTCTGTATTGAAACCCTCACGAGAATCCCAACCACGTGTACGAAAGAAAGGAAACAGTGCAACACAAAGGGTGCATTTGGTTTGAACCAGATTAGCTTAACTCAGATATTAGTATTGTATTTAAATTCAAAAACTCAACTAACACCAAAAAAACTAACCTCGATCGCTAACCTCACAAATCTCAAACCAATCCTACCCTGAATCAATTTCAAAAAAAAAATCCTACCCTGAATCGATAAGGGTGAGGTGCGTGCAATAGAAAAATCATGTCATTGAACTTTTTTTTTCCTTCTAGGAAGGAATTAACACTACAAATCAAGTCCATCCATGATTTTGTGCCTCGGATAAAACCAACACAACTAACAAAGAAGTACAAAGGCTTCAACATTACATTTCCTAATAAAATACAAAGTGCTCATACGACCTACCTAAACAACCTTACATCTCAACTATCTAATTAATGCTTCAGAAATGAAAATTTTACAAAACCTTCTTGAAACCTCAGCAAATTTTTATGCCCCATTAATGCATGACCAGCTAATCAAATGTTGCTCGATTTAACCAAACAATTTTCAGTATAGTTCTATCGTTTATTCCATATCTGTCGTTTGATTGTCGGCCTCGTCTCCAGGGAGGCCAAAAATGCGGAGGTTACGGTCCATGGACCCCACAGCCATGTACTTTGCATCAGCTCCAAATTTGACTGATGTCACTTTGCCTAATTGGAGAAGCAAAAGTTGTCAATAGATGTGTCAAAAGTTTGAATTAACAAGTTCGAACAATAGATTTTGGCATCTACCTGTGCCAGATAAATCAGGGAATGTCTTGATGAGGTTCCACTCAAGCTTTACATTTGCAACTTGATAAACCCTGAGAAAAATGAATATTAGAATTTTTTAACTTATGTACTTATCTTTGGACCATTAAACTTGTTTTATGACAACAAACATTTGTCTTAATGCAAACAGTACCTAATATCTGAGCCAGCAATACCAAGATAACTCCCACTGAAGTCAAATTCCACTGAAATGAAAACATTATTTTAGTTGTCTAACTGAACTGGAAGAATAACGCACAAAACAATATGGAAAAGTTACATCATGATATTCATGTCTAGCACTATGTAACAGCATCAACAATTGAAGTTCATACCAGAGTTTGTTGGCGTATTAGCATCATATGGAGAAAATGTTCTGAAGTTCCTCAATTTACGGAGATCCCAAAGCCTGACACCATCAGATGCTGCAGTCTGAATACCAATAACACAATTAGCAACCAGGAAATGTGAAATGCATTTCAATTAATACCCAAGATTTATTAATTATGTTAAAAAACCAGCATGAAAAAGAAGGTCAAAACTAAACAAGGAACAAATTACAGAATAGCACTTTTGACTCGTTGAAATAACTCATAACTAGTTGACTAGTTCAACTTTGAGCTTGAAAGGAAGTTGGCAACATAATAAAGCATAACGAACATGTAGTATGGCAGCTGTTACCAGCAACAATGTGAAATGTACAGGGTATTCAAAAGTACAATTATATTGACCATACTTGCAACAAAAACTGACCAAAAAATTTTTTTTATCAACTTCAGAAGTACAAGGACACCTACCGCAAGAAAATACCCATTTTCTGAGAAGGACATGGCTGTGACTGGCCCCGAGTGGCCTTCAAAGTTTGTAACGAATGCCTACAAAGAATTAAGCTTATTATCAATAGAAGAAAGAGAGCAAATAATTACATTCTTACAAGAAGAGCTGCAGGCAATACAAGAAGAATAGCAGTAATACAGCAACTTTTAACAGATTTTCAGTATCTATCACCACTAAAAATTGGCTATTAACAGATCTCGGCATAATGCAGATAAAGTGCAGATACAATAGTTAGGTTAGCAATAGTTTTTGACTAAATGTGATGTGAAAGATGACTCTGTTAAACGAGTACCTGATGGTTCAGTGCCATATTTGTTTTGTTTGAGAGGTTGTAGTAGTTTGGCAGTTCTTTAATTTAAAAAATATTATACTTAAAGTTGTTTAAATTTTAAGACTTACAATTTCTAATTTAATTATGCTAGCATTCCACTTCTATATATTTTATGAAATAGGTACCCTATGTCTGTTAGACATTACTTTACAGGTAACAGACATATTAACAGTTAATCGTTTTTAACAACTAACAAAAAAGTTATTAAATTAGAGAAGTACAATTGTATAGATGATTTTCCTAGTTGAGATAGGTTGTGCATGAAAATTGGTGTAATTTTAAAATAGTTCGGTCACTGGTCAAGTGCTGATAAAGTTGAACTGTTATTTATCCATGTTGCATGATTAATGGCCAATCAGCTTTCAAGTTGCATCAAGTTTGATGCATGATCTATCTTCAGTTATAGAGATCATATCTGCAATCTCAATTTTGTCACTTTTAAAAAAATATCCTTGTAGTTGTCAATATAACATCTCCCTACTTCCTAAAGATAGAATTGATATTATATTATGCAACTAATTCTTAGATACATCAAAGCATCTGACTTACTAAGGATCACTGAACACTATCTAGAACCTAGTAATATACACAGCATTACCTGGGTCTTAATATCCCAAATTTTGACTAGTGAATCAGATGTACCAGTGCCAAGGATCAGGCCATCAGGATGAAAAGCAGCAGTTGTATACCCATCTTGTGCTGGCTCCCCTACCTATTAAATTATGTGCAAGTAGATATTTTAGACCACTGCAAGAAGAATAATGCTACAGAGAGAGGATAAAGAGAATACGGAAGACCTGTTTGAGGCAAGTGCCAGTAGAAAGATCATAAAAGCACCATGTATTATCCATGCTAGCTGACACAAAATACTTTTTGGTTGCCTGGACTGTCACAGCTTGTACCTGATTTAACAAATTAAACCAAAGATGAGGTTTCAAAAATGGCAGAGAACTTCAGAAACGAGAAAAAGGCAAAAATGAAAAAGAATCAGACATCTGCCAAGAGTGTACTAGAGTAACTTCTTACCTCTGCAGTATGGTCTTTCAATATATGTGCACAGTTGTAAGTTCCATCGTCATTTCCTTGCCATAATCGAACAGTCTGCACATATTGTTCTGATCTTATTCAGATAGGTAGCAATTGTCACTTAATTAAATAATCTACAAAACAGAATATATATGCCAAAGTATGGATTCTTTGCACATGGACTTGCAAAATGTATTTTCTTTTAATCTGGGCATATGTTAGATGCCAATGGGACATCATATGTAGGCTTATAATACAAGCTGTCTCAACAGTCGCAGAAATTAGAGAGATGAAAACCAAGAGGGAGCACAAGAGATTCCCCAATGAGAACATACGGAATTTTTAATTCATCTTACCCTTTATCCTTTACAAATAAAATTGAACTCTGAACAAACTAGGGACTTAATTTATGGTTAAAAGTAGAAACAAATCAAGCTCAAAATTAACGTTTCCATTGATTTATAACAATAATGGATCTGACCAGAATTCAATCAAATAACACTCCACATTTGGCCTATTTAAAATGACTCAACTAACCCAGACTAGACTCGTACTCAGATCCCACCATGCAACTCTGTATGTAAAATAGCACTATGAGCAATACAGAACTTTAATCTAACTAATGAAAATGTTTTCCTTCTGCTCCATAAAACATTAAATAGTACTATAATAACAATAGAAAAATTTCAAAGATGCTTACCTTGTCAGCAGATCCAGTAATAAAAAGCTCATCCCGTCCAACAAATTTCAAACTCGTAATCTACACAAGAGTTGATATAACAAAAAATTTAGGGAAAAAATGATAAGCGATAACCTACCAACTGACCGTGTACATCAATAAAAGTGTTAAGTAAAGCACCTTCTTTGAGTGACCAGTTAGTGTAGATGATATCTGCCCTGAAGCTCTATCAAAAATAACAGCATTGGTATCAACACCCCCAGTTGCTATTAAATCCTGTTGTTCACAATTCAAAATCAAAGCATGTACAAAAAGAAGATCCTTAAAAATAAACAAAAGTACACAAAAATTAACCTTCGAAGGATGAATGTCAATTGATAAAATGCCAGGCTTGTTGGTCTTGTGGAGGGGATGACTAGAAATCTGTGTGTACCTCTCCAGTGCATCTATGGGTGCCAAAGTTTCAGGTATCTAACAGAGAAGTAATATAAATATGTGAATAAAAAAAATAGGTGACCAGCACAAGAACTAAGTAAAAAGTTTAAAAATGAGGAACCAGTACCTCACGCTGCTTACGCTGAGCCGAGAGCATCTTATTGTACTCTGCAAGCTCATCAACAGTAGCTGAATCAATGCCAGGTCGAATTCTCTTCCCATCAGGGCCCACCACATCTTCTACAGCTGTTAATATAACATAACAAAATCTTAAACTTATTGAAAGCAACTAAATCTGTTTTACAACATAACAAAACCTCAATTTATTGAAAGAAAAAAAAATCATCATATTTCATATTTTACCAAAAAAAAAATGTTAATGGAAAACAATTGATATTGGTTATGCCCTACAACTTTAGTAATAAGTCATCCCTTACTTCCCCTGTCCATAATAATATACCCCAAACTACTACTCTATCAGGCTGTTTACCTAATATCCAGCAGTAAGTGGAAAGGTTTACCTTCAGTTTTATTTTTTGGTGTAATTACAAAATAGGCAGTGTGTACTTCAAAAAAAAAAAACATATAAAAATCTTAATACTTTATTTTTCCAAAGTCAATGTAACAAGGCACATAAAAAAGCATATATATGATCCTCAGTGTTATTATTCCAAGAAATCCACCTCTCTTTCCATTAGACAAAGCAGGTGCAGTTTCTGCAGGAAGTTGTCTCTCAGCTTGTGAAAGAAGCAACCTCGCCTCATCCCTCTCCTTCTTTAGCCTTGCTATGACTCTGCATGCCGCATCATGCTGAAAAATAAAAGATGAACTATTATTATCTAGAATGAATCCAACAGACCTAATGCATACAATAAAAAGAAGTGATTTACACTATGCTCCAGGAAGGAATAGAGGGTAAGGGGAGGATGACCAGACCAGGCAGGAAGTTGTTCCTTGCTCCAGAATCAGAAAATTAGAATGTTAGGGATGGGGTGTGGGGTGTGGGGCTCTACTCTATTGCAACATTGGTTATTTATCCCCCAAAATTGGAGGTATTACTTTCTTCTCCCTCCCCAATCAATTCCCTTACAATTCCTTCCCTTTCCACACGAGCATTTTCTTCTGGAGCAAGAGAATGCCATAACAATATTTAACTTAATATATCATAATTTTCAGCAATCACATAGAGGTATGTCATCAACCAAGAAATATACCTGGTATAAAGCATGACTTAGCTCTTGCCTTGCCGTGTGTAGTTGCTGCTCCAACGACAAATTTGACAACATCAAAGCATCCCATTCCTGAATAAAATAATGACAAAATTTTTAGCATAAAAAACTAAATATAAGCTAACTGCAGATTTTGAACAAGTATAACCATTGTTAAACATAATGTTAAAAAAATGTTAAGAGCATGTTAAGTGCCCAGAATTACATGCCAAGAAAGTAAAATCTATTATGTGGCATCAATCTGTGTTTGCTATTCACTTGAATGAGCAAGTGCAACAGAATAAAGACAAGTAGCAGCTTATGAGAGTTATAGGAGTCTTTTAAAACAATAACAAGGACCGTTAAAGTAAAAATAAGTGCTATTTATTTTTTTAGCCTCTGATTTCAAAAATGTTAAATGAATAAAACAATCCATACATTTTGGAACATGCCTAGAAGTCCTGGAATACTGGCAGCTTGCAATGGCCTGGGTTTCACAATCTGTATAGATATAAAAAGAAATAAAACATTATTGAGTTCATTAAGTTACATAAATGAAAAAATTAATAGAGAACAACACAGTGGTCTAATCAGAGGTAAACTGCTGCTCATTATTTCAATTCAAACAGTACAATAAATTCACTGGAAGGTAATGTTGTTCACAATAATCAATATCAAAAGGCAATGAGTTCACAATAATTTATCACTATCAAATAGAACTGCTATTGAATGTAAAATAAATCTCAATTCATGGTTAAGAAAAAGTACTAATGGGCTAAATAAAGCAATGGTAATTCAGTTTTTCAAAAGCTACAGTTATTCAATTATTCATTTTGTAATTAATTGCCAGCCGTACCTTTTCTGTCTTAACAGGCACTATGTCATCCATAGTGAGCTCCTCCTTGGTAACTGGACATCTCCCATGATCCTGGCATCCGAAGAACAATTTTCAAAATCTTCATTTGAAAGACCTTAAAGACTATAGAAATTTACAACAAGAACATACATTTAAAATTTGGGACTAATTTATGTTACTTGCTAGTTGCTAAAGTTCTAACAGACGACATTATATCACCAATTGCTAAAACACTAGCCATATAACCAGACATCTAAGGTAGAACAGATATTCTCCCAATTCATACTAATCAGCTGCAACTATTTCTAAAAATTTCACAAAACAACTTCTCCAAAAGCTTCAATTCCAAAGCTTCTCATTTCAGATTTTATTTAAATTGACGAATTTCCAGTACACCTACAATGGAAGTGCCAACTTCCCAATTAATTTCAATAAAAGTTAAAAAATAAATTCTTGGGAGCAGATTACACCTATAATTCATCCTTTTGCAGGGGGAAGAAATTAAAATATGTAAAATGGAACCTGAATAAAGCGCTCAATGAGGCGGCGTTCAAAGAGAAGCCCAGATTTCTTGGATACCACCGGATCCTCCGGCGCTTCGCCAGAAACTACCAAAACAACAAGCAACAATCAGAAAAAGTTAAACAAACAAACACTAGCAAGCAAGATACGTTGCCTAGGGTTTGTGCTAAGAAGAAGAGCACACAGGGAGGAAGAGAGAACTTACTTGCGCAGATCATGGCGAAGAAGATTGAAGCTTTCCCGCCTCGATTTGCACTGCGCGTTTAGGCGATAAGAGAAGGAAAGAGAAGGGTTTTGATTTTGATTCTAGGGTTTAGATTTTCATTCCCGACCGTCGGCTGTATTGCTGGCTTGCTCCACTCAATGGCCGAAAAAGAAAATCAAAATTTGTAGGAAATCAAGAGTTCACCAAATGGTTTGGACGGTCCAGATTTTTCCCACGGAGTAACGCTGGATAAATGCATGATTTGCACGCGGATTTGAGTTGGAATTAAATGAAATTTTATTATGTTTGCAGATTAATTTTTTTGGTTGGATGTGAGACATATATTTATAATTTTTCCGAGGAAGAAGCTCAATTTATTTGTTGTGTCGTATCGTATGTCTTCATTTTTTAACTTTTATAACCTAAATTTTTAAATTTGGTTCGAATTAAACCATTAGATGTTTTATATCATTTTATTTATATATAATAGAAAATTACGATATTCGACTCTGATTGTTAAGCGGACTCTTTGCATGGTGTTTTTTTAATTATTGAAATGTTTATAGTGAGACCTATAACTCCAACGACATCATTAAGAATGTGATGTAATTTATGGTTTATTTACGTGCAAATAAATTATAATGATATTTTAAGTTTTTCTTTTATGGAACGGAAAGATTCGATTGCTGTAGAAAATCTTATCACGGTATAAAGAGAAAACCTATGGTGCATACTAATGTATGGGGAGCTTAAGTGCATATTGATCGGAACTCTTGGATCTGCTTCAAAATGACCGATCCAAACCGTCTAATATGATCTCCTAATTGAAATATCCTTGCCGATCAAATTTTATAGTTTTTTTGAAATTTCTAAGCATTTTTTTCGTATTTTTAAAAAATCGTTATTTTTAACTGTTCAGAAAAAATTGGATTAGCGATTTTCTAAAATTTAAAAAAATACTTAAAAATTTCAAAAAAAATGTAAAATTTGGTCAGCAAGGAGATTATAATAGGGATATCATATTGGACAGTTTGGATCGGTCATTTTGAAGTAGATCCAAGAGTTTGGATCATTATGCACCGAAGCTCCCGTACATTAATATGCAACATATGTTTTCTCTGATATAAATCTTATACAACAATTGATTTATTACTCACTTGAAAATATGAAGAGGAGAAAATAAGGAAATGAAGATATTTGAATTATCCTTACTTTTATTTTATATATATATAAGAACAATTAAAATTCCTCAAATTTGATGCCTCCAATATATTTAGAGTCACGTTAGAATTCATTATGTTTGATGGCGTGTATATCGAATCTCAATTTTTCATATTACAATGAGATCTAAACCGCTCAATTATTTCTCTGTAGTGAAATCGGAGACCAAATATACATTTTAGAAAAAAGTTTACTATTTTTTTGAACTTTTGAAAAATTCTCAATCTAAGTAGTCATAGATTTGCGATTTTCAAAAATTGATAAAAATAGTTAAAACTTTAAAAAAATATATGAAATTTTGTCTCAAAGAAGATTTCAATATGGAGATCACAATGAGAGGTTCAGATTATGTTTGACTCTAGCATTACTCATATATTTGTTCTAAAATTTTATCAACTGATGATCTCAAATTCTAATATCAAAACCACAAGTTATAATTGTTTACTTCTCCTATGAATGTATAAAAATTATACATTTGAGTTTTATTCTTATATGAATCAAGAAGTATCAGACAAATTATTTGATAAGTAATTTTGATAACTGAGTTTCCAATAATCGATCTAAACCACTCGATTTGTTCTCCATATAAAAATCTCATTAGAAACTAAATTCTAAAATTTTAAAATTATTTTATTATTTTTATTTTTAGAAAGCATTATAATTAGAGGTTATGTAATTCTTAGATCAACCTAAAAATATGAATAATAGTAAAAATATTTACAAAATTAAAATTTAGTTTCTAATTAAAATTTAATATTGATATCATATTAAACGATTTAGATTGATCGTTTGAAATTGTGAATTTCAAACTACCAGTACAGAATATTGATCTGACATATTTCAATATAGATTTTTTTTTTGGGAAAATTTTTTCTGTGTCATCCAAAAACTAGCGAAATTGAGTAATTGCCACCCTAAAATTCAACCTTCTGTTTTTGCCACCCAAAATTTCAAATTTGTTCTCTATTTGCCACTTTCTTCCTTTCTTTTATTTTTCGAACAGAAAAAAATAAAAAACCCAAACTTGTGACGATTCTACCCTCCTGCACCTACCTAGTCGATTCGAACTGATTGTAACATTATTCGACTCAACCAGTTCGAAGAAGCCTAGATCCAAGTTCTACCATCGTCTCGCTGAAGAACCCTAGATCCAAATCGATCTCTTCATCTCGCATGAACCGGAATCGGATCCTCTGGACTTCTCCAAAAAGAAGACCACTGGACTTCGGAGTATCTGAACCGTCCGATCTAAATGGACGGACGGATGCGAACAGACCAGAGTTCCGTCCAAAAAGTAAAAAAAAAAAAAATCGCGTATACTATGCATCGTCTCTCTATTTCCGTAGCGATATTGAAATCCAATTTTCAACTCACTCTTGCGCGCAAACCCTCTCCCCCTTTCCAAAATCGCTCACTTTCTACGCCTTAAGGTCCTAAGTTGTTCTGTACCGACTTCAGCAAATAAAATTATTTCTCCATTGCCAGTAAAAAAGTTGAATGTGCATGAGAAAAGATTTTTACGAAAGAAAAACAAGGATAGTGTATCTGACAACTCAATGGAGACATATCCAGTGGCATGCCTTCAGTACTTGTTTCCATTGCAACCAAATTTTCGGTACTCGATTATTGATCTGATCTCTAGATGGAATACTGGTAAGGGGTTCAGTTGTGTCGCTGTCTCCAGAGAGCTGCTACCCATGGAACACTCTTTGGCTAATTTGGCAAGATTGAAGGGTCTCAATGCACATGGATTTACTTATCCTCTGTTTCACTCCGACTAATATTAACTCTATTTTACTGCAATTATTTAGGTTGTTCACTTTTGTTGGTTACTGGTTAGGTATTCAGGTTAGCCTAGGTCCTGATGTTTTTGTTTGTTTTAGGTAGTTGGGTTTTCTTTCTTGGTCTCTTCTTTTATTTTTCGAGTTGTATTATTGAACACTTCTCTTATTTACTGTGGTTGCCTACGGGCTTTTACCAAAAAAAAAAAAAATGCTATACGGAAGAGAGGGGACGGAGAAGATCGCTTTCTCTTTCTCTCTTAAAAGTTTGAGAAGGGGACGGAGAAGAATGCTATACGGAAGGGAAGGTATACATACGCGTATCTGCGTTTTTCTTTTTTTTTTCGACGGAAGATTGATCCGCTCGACATCGAACCGTCCATTTAGATCGGATGGTTCAGATGCTCCGAAGTCCAGTGGTCTTCTTTTTGGAGAAGTCCAGAGGATCCGATTCCCGCATGAACCAGGCGAAGCTCTACCTTCCTCCACCACCTCCGTGGCCTTGCGACACTCTCTGATCCATCTTACTCCTACCGCTCTACCACCTCCACCATCTTGCACGAACCATCGAAAGCTACCTTCCTTTATCTCGCACGAACCAAGCGCCAGCTATCAAGCAGATAAACAAGGTATATCTATAGTTTTAGTAGTTTTAGTTGATGTCTGAACTTGGTATTCAATTACTGACGATTTCTTTCTCTAATTGCTGATATGAAATTGGTACTATCTAATGATTGCTTCTCCAATTTGCCACATAAATTTTGCTGATATTAATTTGGTACTGCCCATTCAAATTTAGGGGTAAATCAAGTGTGATTGGAATTAGGTTTCAGAGATTCTTGCATGCTGGTATTGTAACAGGGGTAAGAGAGAATTACTTTGTGTTGTATTGATTTTCTTTGGTACATATGAATTAATTTCTGTTGTATTGATCAATTACATTTGCCTTTTATTAATTTATGTTGTATTGATCTGGCTTTTACATATGAATTAATTCCTTAGGTACCATTAATTTTGGGTACTGCCATTCAAATGGCATATTACATCTCTAATTTGATAGTCTGTGGCATATTTTCATGGCATGCTAATTTCTATATTGTTCAATCAATTATTGGATATATAATTGGATATGATAGACGCATGTTTCTTCTTGTTTATTTCTTTTCTTTTTTTTCCCAAAAGAATAATAGGTGCAGATTTTTCACGTGGGACAAAAGTATGAGACTTATGCAAGAAATGCAAATTTTGTTACTCCATCTCTCAAAGATCGATTGGAGAATCTAACTATTGAGCTAGTTGGTACACTCAAAGCTCGTTTGGAGAATCTGATTGATGAATTCAAGAAGCAAACCCAATAGGATGAGCAACAAATTAAAGAATCTGAGCTACATTTAGTTGTAGTGACTGCTCTTTTAATTGTAGTTGTAAGCAGAATTCACCAGTAGTATTGTAGTGGATTAGATTAGATTAAATGATGTAATGAATGTTGCTTATATTAACTTGTAGCTGCAGCTTTCCTTGACTATATCTATAAGAAATGTATGTTCTAGATTAGATTATGTGTGCTTCATTTGAAATGATTAGATTATGTGCGTTTCATTTGGTGTAACTCTCTTTTAGATTGTACGTCTTTTTCCTTACTTCTGCACCTCGTCACCAAGAGAGACACAGCAATTGTAAAACAAAACAAATGTCAAAGAAAGCTAATACCAATTGTAAACAAATGGACAGAGATAGACAACAATTGTAAACAAATGATCTCACTCAGTGTACCATGGCTATGTACCACTTCAGTGTATCACAAACATAAACTGTGTAAAGTTAAGTTAATTTGATACCACGGCTTCAGTGTACCACGGCTAGGTACCACATAATCCATGTATATCAGACACAAAAATTAAGGCATTTTAATGAAACGCATATTCTGAAACACATCCATGTTGAAACGCATGTTCTTCTATAGATGAATTCTACTTCTTTCTAAACTCAAGCAATTGTAACAGTAATAGCTTGAATGGTACAGAGAAACACAACAACACAGTAATAGCTTGATTAACCATCAAAATGGAAGCATCTGTAATATGCGTTTGACATCAGTTTCTACTTTCTACTTTGTACACTACAAACATCAGTTCCTACTTTGACAACATCAGTTTACCTTGACAACATGCATTTGTACCAGAATGCAGTCACAACAAACATCCCAAAAATAGACCCAGTTCCTACTAACTGTCCTTCTACATAAAACAAGTGGAAACAACAGTTGCGTCATTTGCACCTTTTGCCCTTCTCTTCCAAAAAAACAAGTAGAAATGTCATGAAACAATAAGTATAAAATTAAACAATATAAACAACTTCTTTGGCCTTTTGCATGAGTTGGCATTTGTAAAATCTACCAGCTCATGTTCTACTCTCGCCAAATAGAATTGTCACATTTGATAAAGATGGTACACAACGACACTTCTAACTAGTTTATACTGTTAACATATTCTGTAACAACAATTTTTTTGTAAGTCAAAATTGAAACTTACTCAAATTCAGTAAAATCATATGCAGTCTTTCATGTAAAAAAAGAATAATAATTGGTAAAATTAATAAATAATTTCAACCCTGACTTGATGCAACTGTTGCAGTTGGTATCTTTTGCCTTTCTTTTCCGTAAATGCATAAACCAAAACAAATTGCTCAAAAGTAAATTACTGATTCACATAATCGCAATCTGTATCGCTTCCCTTTCTCTCTCTCTCTCTCTTTCTCTCTCAAGATTGCTTGTTCAAAATTGCTCAAAACAAATTGTTCAAAAGATTTCAGTCTAGGTGAAAGAAAAAAAATACAAACCTGGGCCGGAGATGGATGCCGTGCGAGGGAGGACAGAGAATGGCCGACTGGTTTGGAGGACGGCGAGTGCGACTGAGAAGATTTGGGGCGAGTGAACGATTTTGAGAGAGACGGAAATGCAGTTAGGGTTCGATAGATCCAAGCTTTATGGAATGTTCCGAACCAGGAGAGATGTACGGCGAGACCATGAGGTAAGGCGACTGGTTGAGAGAGGGAGTTAGCGAGGAAGAGAAAGATCGATAAGCTAGGGTTTATGCTCGGTTCATTTGCGAGAGAGAAGGGATCAATGGGGTCTGGTTCGTAATGGGGTCTAATACGACCAAGGGTAAAATAGTCACAGATTTTCAATTTTATTATTTAAATCGTATTTTTATTATAAAAAAAATCTAAAGTGGCAATACAGAAAAAAATCGAATTTTTAGGTGGCAAAATCAGAAAGTTTAACTTTGAGGTGGCAAATGTTCAATTTCGCAAGTTTTAGGTGGCACAAAAAAAAATTTCCTTTTTTTTTTATGTCTCCATATTCTTGTTGTATAGGATGTAATATTCCTACTCATGCATGTGGAACATAATCTTAATTAATGGTAAGAATTAATAATGAATAACATTAATAAATATGTAGGAGTTTGTCCTAAACCTTGCAACTATGACATATTGACATATCTCAATACTAAGATCCGCCTGAAGAAGAAATTAGGCCCATATAGAATGAAAAGAAGACGGACAACGTTATTAATCCGCTTAATAGAAAAACAACCCACATTTAGATAAGTAGATAACTCTAATATTTCCTAGTCCATAATAGGCCTACTGTGTGGACCATGCTTTGCTCACCCAATGCCCAGTGTAGGACTATTAATGGATAGGATAAATAAATAACATCAAATAAATACATGAATAAAGTACAATATTTAGATAATACTTTAGATATAACAAAACTTATGAATTTTTTTTGACATTCAAAAAATTATATAACTAATTATATATTTAATAGAATAGAGTGCAAATTAATTTTTCATCAACGTAAACAAATTTTGATGAAGATTGAAATAAATAATATATTTTAGTAAATATGCTACTAACATGATTATATATACATATAAAAAAAGTCTAAGCCTTTTATCCCAAACAAGTTGGGGTAGGCTAGAAATGACACCCCGACCCCGGTCATTTCTTGTATATATGGCTGAATTTTTACGCTAGCTCGCCAAGCCTATCGCAAGCATGCGGGCTTGAACCCTGGATCTCTTGGAAGAGAGCCAAGTGCTCTTACCACCTGAGCTACTAGACCACATGCGTATATGTTTGTAAAATTTTACTCTTTAGATAATGGGTACGAAATAGCTCTTACAGTATACGTATCCGTTGAGACAATGAAATTTTTTCTTTACCCATAACCATACCCGTTAGTCTAACGAAAATAAAACCTTATCTATATCCAGAGACGGAGCCAAGTAGGGGCAAGTCCAGGCACGTGCCTGCCCTTGTTTTCTGAAATTTGTGGGACAGATAAGATTTTTGCACGCTAAAAAATTAAAAGACCTGAGAGTGCCTGGGCTTGAATCATGCGCGTGCCTGGGCCTTGGTTTAATTTCTCTACAGTTTGCTCTCCTTTCCAAATGATCTTTCACTTTTCTTCCTTATTTTACATATTCTATTGTTGGGATTAGCAACCAATTAGTGGCTACATTTAATGCATCTTTGATTCAAAAAAGAAAAAATAATAATAAAACGATAAAGCGAGGAAAGAGAGACCATTGCTCCTTATTTTTGTTATTTTTTCCCCCTTCCACTGCACGCATTAACACAGGTTGTTGCATGAGTTAAGACTTTTCATTTTCCAACTTTTGTTCGATTCATTTTTTTTAAGATAAAACTTTTGTTCGATTCATGTTCAAACAAAAATGAGAAAAATAGAATAAAAAACAATTTAGTTTTAGAAAAAATATATATAATACTTATGATTATGCTAAAAAATTCTTTAATTACTTATTATTTAAAATAAAATTTTTAATATTTAATTTATTAATTTTGTGATGGTGCCCAGCCTTAAAATTTGGCTGGCTCCGTCCCTGTCTATATCCGCCTTATCGAATACGATACGGATAGAGTAAACAGGTAAACGAATTTCAATGACAAATCCTAATCTAGTGGGCTGATGAAATGGACAGATCCAGTGTTGGGTCTTGGAAAAGCCCCCTCACAAAATGTCAACGCTTTATTATGGTGGACACCAACTTTGTTAATTCTTTCCAATTAGATAAATCTCTGCAAAATAATTCAAATTTATTTCTAGAAAATCAGAAAAAAAGGTGATGCCGATCTTTTTCCAAAGATTCCAAAGACAACCTTAATCGGTTGATGCCGACTGGCTCAATTGAAATCGAATCAGTATCGTACATGTTAATGGTTTCCTATTGCATATTTTTATGTTCCCTTTCCTAAAAAAGCATTACATCCTTGTATCAAAAAAAGCTAATACTCTTTCTCGCATCTCATTGATATACCAATTTACTGCATAGTATCCAGTACGTACCACTTTCTTTCCTCTTGAGAAATCATGAACTTATTCCACAACCTTTTGTGTTTTCTTTTTTTTTTTTTTTTAGAAAAAGCCCGTGAGCACCTCAATTGATAAAAATGGAAATTACATAAATTGTACTTTTATTCGTATTTACGAAACACAAAATACTTTAAACTTTTTTTGATAATTTACTTTATTGTAACTTTACTTCGTTTACCAAACGCCAAAAATAGTATAGTTTGTGTCAATCTTTCTTCACATGATGGAATCGAATTTTGTTAAATTACTTTAACAGATCTCAAAAGCGGTCTCAGAAATCAATTTGCCGTTCCATATTACGATTTTATCGTGAGATACAATTGTTTAGAGATTCTCTACAGCAGCAAATCGTATGTGTATTTTACCAGTATATTACCCATAAATATATGCGCTTATCAAAATAACATAGTGCAAGAACAAGATGTGGAATTCATTTTTGTCAAAAAATTTTGAAAATTGTAAACGGTCAACGCGGTAATCAAGGGGGAAATGAAGAAAAATTGAACTCACATCCATATAAAATCATCAAGAGCGGAGTGAAAAAAAAAAATACTATTTCAGTAATAATAAATTTGTCTATAGAGGTAGAAATATGCAACTTAAGTCTTAAAATCAAGCAATACAAATTTCCCCAATTGTTCATAGAACTAAAAGCAAAGTGCATTGGGGAAGCACAAGGAACTAAAGCTCTGCACTGACAGAGGGTACTAATGCCCATCAATCCCTTAAAGGGTTGCCACTGTTTTCAATCTTTTCCTTTGACACCACAATCTTAGAATCACTAGCCTTCAATAGCTCTATTCGGTTGTATAATAGGGATTGGCCTTTGGAAGTTGGAAGCATGACAACTGAAGCTCGAAAAATGACACAAGATGTTATATGTCAACCCTTTAGGTTTGCATAGAATCCCTCTCAATATATGATGGATCCTTATTATTCCCAATAATTTTATTCTACAAGAGAAACATAAGGCGCCGATATATATATAATTTTTTTGTTAATAATGAAATTGCTTAATTTAAGCTGATAAACTGGGTATTGTGCTTGTAAAAAAATAATATTATTAAGTTACAAGCAGAATTATATGAGAATTTTGGGACACAATCAGTCGTGATTTTTTTTTAACTCTCTTCATATTATAAGCTAGCATCACTAAAGAGTGTCAGTGTGATTTGGTTATCTGATTACTTAATTCAGCATAAGTGTATGAATAAGAGCTAATATATAAACAAAAAATCATATGTGATAGTTTTATTCATTCATTTAAGTATATGACATTTTTTATCATGTTGAGGTAGTTTTATACAATAATCATTTACTTTTATTTAATTAATAATTTTTATTCTTGTAAAAATAGTAGGATAAACAGATATATACAAGTTTTGGTAAATTTTTTTAGAATATGTACATAATGCCTTTCAAACGGATAATAAGAAGGTATAGACAGAAAAGATTGATACTCAATTCATAAAAAACGAACAAAATTAATATTCAAAATAAGTATGTGATAAGCGGCTTTCATGTATACATTCCAATTCGGTTTAGGACTTAATTGCACTTAAAAATATGTATTTTCTAATGTGATTTTAATAATTTAGGATAGAAGTTAGGTACTGCTATGGCCTCTGTGGTTTTGTACAAAGTCTACACGATGCGGCGAGTCAAAACGGCAAAAAACGACTCAACTTTGACTATGATTGGCGACCCACCAGACCTTTTAGTGACCCACTGCAGAGCATAATGGATAACATATGAGACTGGCAACACAGAAGACCCTAGCGGACCACTGGCAACGATAGCGGGCCGCTGGGAAGGGAGAAACTGATTTTCAAAAATAGATCAACCAGTACTACATCCATCTCTACGCTTTTTAGACATATTTAGGACCTCTCCTGCACATTTCCCACATTTAGAAATGAATCCAAGGCTTATAAATACACCAGACTTCAACGAAGAAGGGGTTCGAGTTCAGGAAAGACACATCTAGTTTAGAGCATAGGCCAGAGGTATTCTAGCGGGTCACCAAGAGCCCTAGTGGGCCGCTAGAATCGTCGCAGAGAGCAGAAAAGGAGAGATTTTGGTGTTCCACTGTTGTAATTTAATTTCTTCTTAATGTTTCTTTGTTTCATATTTACTTTTGATTGTTTTGTGATGTATACTCGTGAGTAGTTACTTGATTAGGGACGATGGTAGTGAACCATTAGTTTATTTTGATATTATGCTTTTATATTAGTTTTATTTGATATGTTTGTTTTCTATGCCTTGTTTATTTGCATAATTGATCCTGCTGCGATAATTTAAGTAGATTCTGTATTCACCTGTTAAGTAGAATGTCTTACTTGATTGCTAGGTGGTTAAGCCCGACCAAAACATAGATTTTCTGATGGCAAAAGTCTAGGATATCATAGGTTAATTAGAAAGGTATAGACTTGTAGAAACTAAACCAAGAAACAAAAAGTTAAAATCTAGGATCTACACCAGGGCAATTGAATTAATTAATGGAAACCTGACCTGAAATGAATGTTGGATTAAGGAAACTTAATTAAATAATTAGCCTACACAAAAAATAACATCAAAACTAATATAATTGTTGTATCTGTGCTAACCCTAGTAGGCCGCTTAACTGTCCAGCGAGCTGTTTGTATCAGCCAGTTAGCGACCCACTATTGGTGTTAGCAACATGAGTTTCTTGCAGACCGCTACGAAAGTCAACATGCCACTAGAACCGGAGTAAGTTGAAAAAGTAACTAACTTGATCCCCTAAACCTCAATTAATTAGTTTAAATCTCTCTTAATTCGAATAGTTAATTTAGGATTTATTTTGTTTACAATTGACACCTTGGTTCTTGATCTTGGCTTAACCTTTCGGCTCCACCATCAAATTATACAAAAATTGTTACCAATCAATATTTCTTGTTCAATTGTATCCAATCTAATTGATCAAATAGAATAAAAACTTGGTGATTAAATACCGTCCTTGTGGTTTGCGATGAAATTTTAATATATTATGGTATAAATTTAAGAACATTAGACACACATCAGTATGAAAACACCTTCATCCGTCCCCTACCATACCGTCGACACCCCTAATTAAATATCACTTCTAGCACATAGTATTTATCATTATCATTACTATATGAAAACACACATAGTATTTATTCAGGTCCATTTTCTTAGTTAAAAGAAAGGCATAATGGAAACATTTTTCCTAAATCTGACATATCGGCCAGGATTGAATTGAAGAATCTGCAACAAAAAATGATCTTCTTTTAGAGATTCTAAGCTTTTATTCCAAAATAAGCACTTTAAGGCCTGTACAAAAGTGTTCTAGATTTTAAATCTTGATTGTAGTATGGTAAATTTGCAGAGGTACTCTAGCTCACATCCTGAAATTCACAACTAAATTAAAGTATATCACAGTTAATAAGCTATTAAAAACCTTAATCTGCGACTATTTTTAATTCAGAAACCAAGATTTGTCATTGCATATTTAGTACGTAACATCATTCCCAAATAAAAAAAAAATCATTCTCAAATAAATGTTCTTAAGAATGTGTCCAAATTAAACAAGTAGATGAATTGACAGTTCTTATGATAAATTTAAAACAAAAACAGAAACATAAGCTTGTTGTACAAAATTATTGAAAATAATGTTCATCGTAATTTATTATTATTATTATTAGTGGTATTAATAATATTATTATTACTACTACTTTCTATTATTATTATTCTATTCTTTGGTGACTTTCTTCTTGCTGGGTTTCTTTTTTTAGACTATCCCAACTTGTTTGGGACAAAAGAACTTAGTAGTCGTCGTTGTTGTAATATTCATCCTAGCTAATATATGGAATGATAAAATTTTTCTCTAAAGTTTCTTAATTTGCTTCTCCCAAGTGAGGAGTCTTGTCGATAAATCCTTAATTTCTATACCTAGCCAGTTTTACGGGTTGTTATTTTTTCGGTCCCCTTGTTAACGGCTTGGAAAACAGGAAATTAATTGCATATACTACTGTGTATACATACATATCTTAGGAATTTCTAACTTATCACCGTCAAAAGAAAAAAAAAAAGGAAAAGGAGCTATTCCATTTGCAACTTGCCTCTCAACCTTATGTCGATATGTCATTGCCTTGTTGCCTTGTCTCAGTATACCAAAGGTTCTCATCACTGATCCAATTTCAGAGAGGAATAGCACCTTATCAGTACAGAGAAAAGTGGTGCGCTAGAACCCAATTAATTCAGGTACCCTTAAACCATGCCTACCTTACAAGGGACACAATATCCAGCCTCTCTTTAAACCTTGGATCATGTTTCTATCCATACGTGAAGCATATTCTTCTCCTTTGATACGGCCTTTTGACCCTTCAGCTTTACGTACTTAACCCAAATAATGTAACACGTGTCTGTGCATGACTGGAAAGGATCTTTTATTGTGTTTCAATTATTGTATGTCGTTCTCTTAATAATCCCAAAGAGTTCTGAAATATATTCTGGCAGGCATAGATATTTTATTTACCAATTAAACTGCATGCGTTGTTTAATTTAAAATGTATATCCTTTTACTAATTAATCCGGTACGTATATACTTTTTAGTTTTATTGTAGTCTTCTGACATACCTGTTACACAATAAATTCCAAGTTCAGCATTCGGACAATTCTTTCACCTCATGCCCCCTCCCCTAACGATTACTGGAGCAGACCCTAAGTAAGATTCCTTGATAAGATCTGAGTTACTTAATAGATTAGAAAATGAGAGATGAAATCTAGATATCTCAAATTGATACAAAGCCCTTCAAATAATAAATCTAATAGTAAAATGAGCAAATTTAAGAGGCGTTTTTCTTTGTTTTTTTTCTAGGACGAACCTTAACTCTTAAGCTTGTCGAAACCCGTCAAGAGATGAAGAGGGTATACAAGAGAAGGATAACGCGAAATATTCGACTGCTCTTTTCTTTTCTATTATTGTCGTTACTCTTTTAATTTTTTTTAGCTTAATTACAAATATATCATCAGCCGATAAAGAAAAACAGTTAACTTCACAACTCACATCCCTTATTTTGCCTTTTTCTTTCCTCAAAATCGGTCTGCCGTTTCAACCTTTTTTGGAGTTGCTATTTTCAAGTTGCTGTTGCAGAAATTATATACCTGAAAAGCACAAATCATCCCAAACATGCGAAATTTATATGCATTTTTGTCGCCGCCAAATGGGCTACCACCTTCTCACCATGTGCAAAATTAGGAGATTTTTTTTCTTCAGTGACAAAGAAACTAGAGATCATTAGTACTTAAATTCACTACTTATGGTAAAAAGGGAACAACGAATCTAATCCTGCTGTTTTACTTGCTTGTAACAACACATCCTATCTAAAGTTATCTGTTCTGCTAGCGTTACATCCTCTTTAATTAACAACAAAAAGGTTCGTTTTAATTGCCCAACAAGTTTAAAATTTCACAAAAAAAAATCTTCAATACTCAAAATCTCAAAGAAAAGATACGTATTTACTTGATATTTTCAATAAAGCATCTTATCTGAAATGGAAAAAAAAAACACCAAATTGATTTGATGATGTCATCAAAACACCCATAGATGACATCAACAAATTATTCTGAAATAACAGCATACACAGAAATCACTGCGAGATAGCTTGGATTTAATTATTATACGGGGATATAAAATTGATTTCATTAAGGTTCTCCTTGGTTTATGAAAGGATTTATGGTTCATCAAGTTTAACATTAGACCTCTCAACAAAATTAATTGTAATAATCATTCTAATAAAAGTGGCTCACTAAACTCCATGTTATATAATTATAGGAATATCAGTAAGAAAAAAACAAAACACGTTTAACATTAACAAGGTGTTGTCACAATGTTTTGCTCATGAAATACACAGAAGGATTAATAGTTCGAATGTTAATTTTTTTTTTTTTTTATGTATGTACTTCTCTCTCTATCCCCTCTCACCAAAAATAGAAAGTTAATTAGAGAAAGCCAACTAGGACGTATCCGCGTAGCACCTTTATACTCTGTTATTCGCTCTATTTTTTATGTGACAACCGACCTGACCTCCTCTTTGTCTGAATTATAAGTCTCTCTAGGCGCCATTACTTTAATTTCATTTGAGAGGAGAGAGCTCAATAGTTGGTAGTCTAGGATGACATATCTAGTCCCATTTGATGAACAGTTTATACTTGCAGCTCCTAATTGTAATTTCAATTAAGGAGCTCTAGAAAGGTAGGTTTAGAGAGATAGAACGACAGGAAACAAGAGAGAAAAAAGGCGGAAAGAACAAAAATGCAGGAACAGCTAATGCGAGAAGAAGCAGTTGATGAGGCAACTGAGATGTCCATTGTATGTTCCCTTCAAACCCTTGCTCCTTTTTCCCCCAATTCATGAATGTAGCACTTCAAATTGTTTGTTTATTATGATCTCCGTGCCTATCTTCTCAATGCATTATAAAAAATATATATATATATTATTTATATATAAGCATCATTTAAGGTGCTAATCACAATTTATTACATTTTTTTTTTTTTTTTGCATGAAGCACGGTTTCATTGTAATGATGTAATCCTTTTCGGCTTTTTTTTTATTTTAAAATTTTCCCGACAAAATGTGAAGGCTCCGCTGTCCGCTCTAGTTAATTTTTTATTAAAAAAAAAAACAGAGAGAAAGCAATCCTTTATATCAGCTCACCGTCTTGGATAATGGTCATTCCCCTTATTAATAAATAAATAAAATGATGAAGAATAGAAGCATTCTAGGATTTTTGTTTCCTGTTTGAACTTTCTAGTACGGCAATTAATTGGAGAATCTAATCTTTGTCTATGCTCAAGCATCTGTCTATACCAAGTACACATCTTCTAATGCTTATGCCAAGACGGCAAGACCAAATATTCTCCACGACTGGACGAGTCTTTTCTTTAGCTTTTTTTCCCCCCTTCATTTTTCTATTCCAATTTCTTCTAAAATTTAGGCAATGGCGATACAATTCCCTACTTCTCAAACTGTATCAATATAAAGTTATTTCTTATTTTGTATGAATTGTGTTTTTAGGTTCATTCATGATCTGATGGATAATTTTCATCATAATTACTATTCTTTCTAGCTGATGAAGTACCTTGTTCCAAATTTATCTTTACCAGTAAAGTACCCTTTGTTTTTTCTAAAACTACGTTGGAGATATCAGGCATGCATATATTTATTACGTCCAAGTTTGAGAAGTACAGAAACATGATGTTAAAAAAATTAGAGACAGAAACAAAGCATCTGCACATTCTTTAGCAAAGTCAACCTTTATACCTAGTTTCAGCTTCGCTCGTAAATACTCTATAATCCAAATCTTTACTACCTACACTCACTAGGGACTCGCTAAGTGTAGTAACCTTCCATGCCAAGATATTTGCTCTCCTTTAATTATTCCATGCACCCCCATAATTCAACTTTATTCCACATTTTGTCACACCAAACACTTTCCCAGCTGTCCTATGTGACATAATATATATAGTTTCTTTCCTAGATGACATTTTACATATCACTAGTCATTAGTTTAAATAGAAGAAACAATAAGGAAGACCTAATACCTTATGGGAACTTTTCTGTCTCTTGACATTCTTTCCCTGGTATTTGTCAAAAATTTACAGGAGGGGATCTCAAGCCCCATTGCGCAACACATCCTTGATTTTTGCGATGATGGAGGTGGCGGAGACCTCTTCTCCATTGATGGCCCCTCCCAAACTCCAGCTGTCAGCTTGGTTGACGTTGCAGGCCCCTCTACTACTACCACTGATGCCCTCCAAGACACCAACTTATCTGCTGCCTTGTCGAATTTCAATAAAATGGACCCTGATATGATCAGTGCCATCATAGAATCTGATCTACAGTCAGACCAGCCACAGCCTCAGTCGCAACCTCAGACTCAACAGCGGCAGCAGTCAGTTCCCTCGGTCAACTTCAACTTCCTGCCTCCACATCCACAATCACTGAACAGTACTGATTT
The DNA here is from genome assembly GCA_027562975.1 of Rhynchospora breviuscula. NCBI lineage: Eukaryota > Viridiplantae > Streptophyta > Magnoliopsida > Poales > Cyperaceae > Rhynchospora > Rhynchospora breviuscula. The sequence continues at coordinate 35,283,618 of CM050400.1, forward strand.
TTCCACTAAGGAAGACAACCGAACGAAAGCCCCAGAAGACATGAGCAATCATGCTTCACAGTTCCCTGTGAGGATTCCCCCTACCAGCCTGATGCAGGTTGGGCCTACACAGGTGCGGCAGCAAGGAGGATTCATGGGTATAGAGAACCCTGCATTCCCCCTGCAGATAATTCAGCAAAACAGCACTGACCCGCAACGATTCTTTCAGAGTGGTAACACCAGCAATGGTTTGGCAATCCCAGAGCTGGAGGGGATGATATCTCCTTATGCCACTACAGGTCGCGAACAGCTAAGAAGGATATTTAGCTCTGCAGATATGCAGGTAAGGATACATGCTTAGATATATGTCTAGTGGTGTGCATATATAATACCTTTCTGTTGGAACCTCAGCTAGTTAAGTATTAAAACAGGTCATAAGAGGAAGCCAAAATGTAATGGCAGCATGCAGTGAAAGCAGTGCCACGCCTGTTTTGGCTACAACTGAGCCTTCCGCGGCAGCTTTGGAGGAGAGCTCGAGCTACAAGGTTGGCCGACTAACACAAGAAGAGAGGAAGGCAAAGATTGATAGGTACATTCGAAAGAGAAATGAAAGAAACTTCAAGAAAAAAATAAAGGTAAAAGGAAATTTTCAAGGGACGTGTAATATATACAAAATGAGACAAGAAACAAAAAATATTTCTATAAACGAGATATACGGAAAGCTTGAGAAAAATTAAAATATGCTATCCCATAAGTGATTTTGCCCTCTGACTCACTTATTTAGCCCTTCCTTGAAAATATTCAAGCATATTAAGTTATACTGAACTGTTTTAAAAATTTTGTAGGAATACTTGGGATATTTCTCATTTTACAGGAATAAAAGTTGGTTGAATTTTTATATACTTGAAAATATATTGTTAGTTTATTAGAGACAGAGTACTGATGCGAATTTTCCAAAAAAAAAAAATTAAGTATGCATGTAGGAAAACACTAGCTGATAGCCGACCAAGGGTACGTGGTAGGTTTGCAAAGAATGATGAATTTGAGGAGCCAACAAGGAAGACATACAGTAATGGATCTTATGACGATGATGGAACCTCTCCAATGGTACTATAATAAATTTTTCTGTTCCAAAAGTAAAATTTCCAATGTTAAACAATGAGAAGATAAGCTCTTAGATATGAAGTTCTTTAAAAATGGTATAACAAATTGATTTATTTTCCTATGGCAGGTGCCAGTGAAGGAAGATGGAGATGTTCTCGACTCGTCAGACTACCCCATTCAATACTCTAACATGGGCAGTTTAAATACCTTTAATATCAGCTGGTCACCAGACGAAACATGGAGCGTATAAAGAAAAACTAAGAGAAAAAGAAAAAAAGATGACAAAATCTTTCCATTTTGACCCCCATTTGGTAATTTGAATGGTGCCTGGAGATAATTTTTGCTTTTTATTGAGAGGGAAGAAATAAATTTATCTAGTACATAGACTTTTGTAGAGATTGTAAAAATTTTGCCCCAACTTGTATACTATATAATTATCTGCTCGGTGTCCTTGTCGAGTTTGGGGATAGGATATATAGATATACAGAGAAAGTACTTGCTTGGTAATTACCGACAAGCAATAGGCAGTGACAGAGATAGTTTATGGTTGAACTTGGATCTATAGACTTACTGGATGTACTCCATAATCTCATTTGAAATAAAAAAGAGTGATTAATTAACTGACAAATACGTTGTTTTCCAGCAACTTTTCTATAATAGTTAGATTTTTGTTTTATCAACTAACGAATACATAATAATCCCATATACAATAAATAGAGTAGTAAACATCTTGCATGGCCCTGTCGGGCTTTTGAGAGATTAGGTCTAAAAGGGCTTACTCAAGGGCCAGTCCGGACAGGGCCTATGATGGCTTTTGGAAGGGCCGGGCTAAGAAGGGGTTAAATATTGTGGTTTTAGAGAAGAATTAGATTGAAAAATTAGGAATTATTGCCTCTGTACAGAGGCTTCCTTTTTATATTAATCCAAGATCGTACTTTTACAAATAAGACCCTAAATTTCGACAAATAGCATAAATACTAGAAATAACATAATATGACTAAATATAACTCAACACTCCCCCTCAAGATGTGCGATAGATATCAATCATTTCCATCTTGTTACAAGAATTTTCAAACTGCTTACAATCTAAACCCTTAATAAGACAATCAGCCAACTGTTATTCTGATTTCACATAATTCAAGGTTAGCACTCCATTATTTAGTTGTTCCTTGATGAAGAAACGATCAATCTCCACATGCTTGGTGCGATCATGCTGAACCGGAATGTTTGCAATATTGATTGCTGACTTGTTGCCGTACCGAAACTGTAAAGGCTCTTTTTGAAACACGCGCAGCTCAGAAACTTCGGTATATTCATTGTCAGTATCAATGAATGTGTCGCCTTCAATAGATGTCTCTTTTTGCGCTCAGCTACTCCATTTTGGGTTGGAGTATCTGGACAAATCGTTTGATGGAGAATCCCTTGCTCGGACACAAAAGTGGCAAACTCCATGTTGACATACGCTGTTCCATTATCTGTTCGAATGACCTTCACTTGTACTCCAAATTGGATCTTCACACAAGCTGAGAAATTCTTAAAACATTTGAGCACTTCGGATTTTTTGTTTCATCATATATATCCAAGTCATGCGTGAATAACAATTAATAAAGGTGACAAACTATCTAAATCCACTAACAGAGGTAGTGGGACATGGTCCCCAAACATCAGAATGAACCTGTGCAAAAGCCTTCAAACTTCTTAAACCAATCATTTTGTAACTCGAACGCGTGTGTTTACCAAGTTCACAAGCTTCACAGAACAACCTCTTCATATCCACTTTACTCATCATTTCAGGTTCTAACTTACTCAAACTATCAAATGATAAATGTCTCAATCTACAATGTTGGAGCATCGCTTCTACTTTTAATCCTCCATCAACTTTATGAGCAAGCATCGCAACTTCCCTGTCCAGGTACCACAAACCATCACGCCTGATGTCCGTCCCCAGTCTCCTTCATGTTTTCTTTTCTTGAAACACACACATATCTTGATCAAAGGTGACAATACAATTCAATTGATCAATAAAGGCACTGACAGAAAATAAATTTACTGGAAATGAAGGAACATGCAACACAGATGACAGAGTAATGGATGAATTACAGCACACCATGCCGGTGCCACTAATTGGTTGAGAAGTACCATCAGCAGTTTGAACAGTATCAGGGTGCATTTGCTCGCTAGAACAATATTCTACAAAATCACTAAATGTCCCTGTGATATGTCTCGATGCACTTGAATCTATGATCCAATCAGCATTAAATTTAATAGATGCAAGTGCATGTGCCTGAGTATCTTGCTTCACATGAGCATAATCTGTAAAGTTACCAGAATATGTCGCGTCAACAAGACCTTGAGAGGTTTGCCCCTTATCTTTAGACCTCTCAAATTGAAACTTGAACTAACGTAATTCTTCAAGTTCTTTCAACTTACCTCTAGTCACCTCATCAACAGCATGAGACTCATTTTTCACAGCTAAATTTACAACTTCCACACCTCTACGCTATCGGTCCTTTCGACCACTATATCTATTACTTTGTCCTCCGCCTCCTCGTCCACCATCAAATTTGCGGAATTGAGGACAATTGAAACTGAGATGCCCTAGTGTGTAGCAAGTTCTATCATCTTTGTAGTTTCTCGCCCCCTCAACTTTGATGTCATTGAACAACAACTCTATCTTCTGCGTCACCTGCGGCTATTCTGATACAGATCCGAGTATCCAACTATTTACTGGATGAGTTCTCAACAAACTTAGCCTGTAACATTCAGGCCATTCTTTCCAAAAACATATGCAATTCCATACCAGTCACAGGTGTCTCCATCTTCACAATCAAATATGTATCTCAAACACAGACACAACTAGAGGACAAGATCAATCACACCTCAAACACAAACCGTGCGGACGGACACGATCACGGTTTCAACATCTACCAAAAATAGATCTGCATAGCACCAAGAGAGAAGAAGAGAGAACACCTGATAACATAAGGCATGAAGAGGGGTGAGAAGGACCGGGTCGCGCTCTGATTGCCTTTGGTCTTGTCGCGGCTCACAGAGGTCTTTACGTGATCCACCAAAAAAACTCCCTTCTGGTCTTTACGTGGTCCACTAGAAATCCTATTTATTTTGGTCTTTTGGTCTTTGCGTGGTCCACGAGAGGATCAATACAGAGAGCAGATTGTTGCACGGCTCACGCGGAAGTAGAGAAGAACAAAGAGAGAAGGGTTCAGCGCTGCCGCCGTCAACGGGACTCTAATACCATGTGGTTTTAGAGAAGAATTATATTGAAAAATTAGGGATTATTGCCTCTGTACAGAGGCTCTCTTTTTATACTAATCCAGAATCATACTTTTACAAATAAGACCCTAAATTTCTACAAATAGCATAAATACTAGAAATAACATAATATGACAAAATATAACTCAACAAATATAAAAGATTAGTCTAGTTTTCTCGAGCCCAGATCTTTTAGGCCCTCTAGGTTTCAAAAGGCCGGATGAAGGACTTGGAGGGTTGACGAACAAACAATATTTATGGAGGCTTTTGGATGTTCACTAATATAGAGCGATTGAATATCTGTACCTACTAGTATGTAATTTATTTTGTTTTTAACACATTATTTCAGTACTTACTATTGTTTATCATACTATTTTAAGTAATTAAAAAAATGATTCCCATATCAGAGGTTCACACGCACGCATGCACACAAGAACATGCACAGAGTGCTACTCAGTATCAATTGGTATTTTTTTGTTCAAGGGCTACTGTGAATATCTCAATTCAGAGATGACCACAAAATTTGAGATGGCAATAGCTTTCTTCAGAAAACTTTATAAGAAATAAATGCCCTGCTATACACTACTTTTGCAACAACTACACTGAACTCTCAGGTAATATTTCATGTACAGGTACCGATAAGCAAAGCAATTCAGAAATAGTAAATCCTAATCCCAAATCAAACCCAACGCTATCCACAATATCAATCCCTTTTAACTGACCAAAATAACCATGAGAAAGTCTCTTGTTAACATGGAAAACCTCTGTAGCAAAGTGTCTTCCTTCATAACATAAACTCAAACCATGTGTACGCCTTACTGGCTCTACCAAACAGTAGTCAAAACTGGACCTACGACCCCACCAACCAATGGCAACCCAACAAGTTACCTCCTTGACGAGCCCGGCAGTCTTCACAATAACGCCCAACGCATCAACGCCACTACTAATTGTCGAATCAATTTGCAAGCCAACAAATCCTTCCAAAACCTTGGTGAAGTTCTTCGAAACCTTGTACCTGTCAAAATTTAAAATGGATTAACCTATGCAAGATATTCTAATTTAAGATGTTTTCCCAACTTATTGGATATATATCCATGGTTTCTAAGAGAATAATGCTTGAATTAGACAGAAGTATAAAATTAGACCTGATACCACGTTTCAAATGGAATAAGCTAATTGGATCAAAGAAAATCTTGTTTCTATAGTAAAATTGTATGTGTTTCCCTTTATATTGTTACCATTATAGAAACTTCAATTGTGATTGGACAAATTATTGCTAGTGGTTAGTATTCCTATTTGAAACTCAGACCTGGTTACTATTAAAAGTATTAATGCTATCTCAATCAGCATGATTCAAACAGAAACACTTTTTTTTTGTACATTTTATATCACAAATTACAATCTACCAAGTAATAGCTTATATCTTTTTTTATTTTTTCACTCACCCGCATTTCAAAAGATTTAGCAAAAGAAATCCATCAGAGGAGATAGGAGAGACAGCATATCTAACAAGACTGGCGGCACTGAAGACCGCCTTGACCTTTTTGGAATTGAGAGGACCAAAGGAGACCTTCGATTTGAGTTCCCTCACGGCTGGAGGGAGAATCTCCGTAGTAGCCTTGCATCCTTTGAGAAGAGCCTTTGAGGCAGAGAAGAGGCTCGAAGGGGAAGTCGGGTTTAGGGTTTTGATCGCTTTCGGGACCTTAATTGCGGAATCGGCGAACTTCACGGCGGAGGAGAGCGGTTTCAGGCGAGGTGAGCGGGAGAGGAGGAAGAGAGAGAAGCCTAAGCCTAGGCCAAGGTACACAGAAGGTGGTACTGGAGAGGATACTGGAGGAGTGACTGGAGAAGGAGAAGAGATGGAAACGGAGGTGGTTTTGCTAGGTTCGCTAGCTGAGAAAGCCATGAGAGCCAAGCATAGCTCGTTTGCTTTTCTCTCGAGTTTCGCGTGAAGATCGAATTGATTGAAGAGTGGAAGGAAGCCGGGAAACGAGAGGAAAAGATTTGGCAAAAAATATCAGAGAAGTTTCTCTGTTTCCTTTTCTGTAGTGCGTTCCGTGTAGCGATCTTTTATAATAGAGTATCTATTCTCTATATTCAAGGAATATCTGCAGAGTTCGAATCGCATCCTTCTGTAATATTCGTTGGGGTAGAGAGAATCTACGCTTAGTGGGAAAAGCCAATAAGGAGCCCATCCGGAAATCTAGTGAAGGAGAAAGGAGCCAAGTCGCCGCTTACGAGGAATTTGATTGTGTCGTGATTGTGCAACATGTCAGATTTCGGATACACGGTGGGAATTTGTGGACCCACATGGCAGAAGAATGCCCGGTAGTGCTCTTCGAGCTGTAGTTACTGGGAAAGGGTGATTAACTGATTATTCAATATACATCCCAAGTGGAAAGGCCGAGTTGGGAAAGTTTAGAAGAACTTGGTACTTTTGAAAAAGCCCAATGGGCTGAGGTACATTGAATTTGGAACAAAATTATTTCTTGAAAGAAGTGTGTTTGGATAAGGGGTTGAATAAGAAATAAGAATTAGAATCTCGAAATACGTGCTTACTTAAATTTCTAATTCTAATTCCATTGTTTTCTTAGAATATGGATAATGGTCCAAATTTCTTATTCCATAGTTGTTTGGGTTGCACAAAAATAAAGAATTTGGAGTTTATTCTTATCCGAATCATTATTCTTGCGCATCCAAACACACCCGAGAATATGTATATGTGGATCGTGAACATTGTGAAAATGACATGATATTAATCCGAAATAAGTAACCGGGTAGAAGGTCACTTTCAATTTTCAAATAATTTGAATGCTGTCAACGGATAAGGAATGGAATGACTTCAATAGTTCAATCTGATCTACCATGGGTCTAATCATTTCTCGTAGGGGAGTTAGTGATATCTACCAACTACCACAATATTTCAAGTAATTAATAATTAGTTAATTACCCATGTTTCACAAATTAATAAGGATATAATTCTGCCATGGATATATTTTTTTACCTGAATTTAAATCTAAACCATTCATTCAGAATGATGAATGGTTGTGATTGGATTAGGGCTTCAAAAGGATCTAGATTTGAGCCCATGTAAAAAATATCAGTAACAGATTCACCCAATTAAATTTTATATATATATAATTTTATTTCCAATAAATGGCGAAACACCGACCCAAATTATGCATCTCGTGGTGTAAATATTTTTTTAAAAAATGCAAGTTGAAGGCTTCGATTTCTTGAATACCCTTTAGGCAGATGGGCTGCGTTTCAATCGAAGTTACGTATAATATAAAAGCCCAATGACAAAATAAAAATAATGTAAAAGCCCAAATACCAATTTAACAAAAGGAGGTCAAAATTTTGTTAGTGTCTCAGTGACTCGAGAGTTGAGAAACTCATTAAGAGGCTAAAAATGAGTAAAAGGTTAGTGTTGACAGTCAAAAGGTAAATAAGCAAACTTTGATTTAACCATGCGCAATCATCACAAAACATCATGCAAAAAGGCAGCATTATGGTATTTTCGTTTCCAATGCGGATGTCTTTTTTTTTAGATAGATTTCCAATGCGGAAGTCGTGAGGCAAGGAAAAAAATATATATATGTAAAAAATGTGCATTTTTATTGTGAAGCCGCCGAACAATTCCAAATGCTCCATCTGCGACTGTCATTGAACTAAGTAAAAGACAGCATTATTATTGGTTTCCATTAAACATTTGTTGATACCTTTGCGGGGAAACAAATAAAAAAAAGATGAGTACTCTTGAAGTTTTTAAAGGTTTATTAACTTTTCACTTTGGAAACGTTGGAGAAATTGTCATTTTCCTTATATCGGAATCATTCAATAAAAATTTTGTTCATATTTTCAAAACATTTGTGCTAAACTTTTACTGTGGACACGATATGGTCGTCTATTCTGGAGAGATTTGAATCAATTTAAAAGAGAATTGGTATGAAGATACTATTGTTTCTTTTTCTTTTTTTTTTTGGATAACTTGACATTAGGGAACGAATATACAACTGTAACAAAGGGTTATAATCATTTTAGGAGCTAGCAATAAGGACTGAATAAATCAGATTCGAAAGAAACTTCTATCATACTCCTAGTACAAAATTATGACTATGCCAAAAAAAAAAAAAAATTTCCCATGAAAATATTATAAAAGTTACTTGGTTATATAAATACTAAAAATTTGGGAAAAAATATATAGAATTTTTTTCTAAGTTCGGTATGAAATAATGAAACCAATGATTTTATTAGTATGAAATTTGAAAATAAATAAACACTCTCTCTATGATTCGAACCAAGAACCCATTGGTTGATGGAATAGAACCAAACCATCAGACCGAACAACTTAGCTAAAAAAATAGAAATATTAAATCGAATTCATTTATTTTACAGAATTACATATCGAGGTCACGATCTTTAATTCAAATTGAAATACACTCAAGAATACATTTTTATTTAGATCAAGTCACTAGCTAAAACATAGAAGCCATAAAGACGAAATAATATGAGTTCGATGCCAAACAAAAATCAAATTTGTTGGGTGGGGTCGTGAGGACCGTTAGGCTTTAGTTGTACGACTGACAAATAATCTATATTGAAGAGTTTGACAAATGCAAACTCGTTAGTCAAACATAGCAGTTTTATGTTGTAGGTAATCCAATTTTTATGATTTTCGTTTTCAGAAGGTTGGTTGAATAGTTATATATCAATGTGAAAGGCAGTACTAATATATCATTGGGTGTCCGCTCATCCGCAAATAAATATTCTGTAAAATTGAACATAAAATAACAAATTAATTTCTTTAAAATATGAAATTTTGCAACAATAAATTTCTGATTTAGTAGCTTACGGCATAAAAAGTCTCGTAATGGAAAATGTAGATTCATAACCTAACTAAAAAGTTATTTTTAGATACTAAAATTTGAAAGATTTAATCTCATATTCATATATGAAATACATGTTGTTATACATAATTTTTTTTATATCATTTATATGTGTAATATGAATGGTATGATATATACTTACGAACGACACAAAAACACGTCATTATTTCCCTATCATTATTATTATAAGTTTGACCACATACACTGGATTTTGCATGGATCAAATGTACTCCACAACTTAATTAAAAATAGGTTCCAGCCAAATTTGAAACGACCTAAGTACCTAACATACTAATTGATCGCAGATTTGTCAATGGTAGGTTGAAGTCCCTTTTTCTATGATTTTGGCATACGGGTAGATTTCATGTCAAATCCCTACTTCTCCTAATTTGACAAGCAACTAAGTTACACTATTTCCTGCTTATTGTTCTAGCCATCAGGCAGTATATCTAATACAGCAAATCAGATGAAATTTATAAGTGTAAAAATATAATATATTATTTGTACAGAGAAAGTCGGACTCTGATGTCCTTGAAGAAAAAAAAAAAAAAAAAAAAAAAAAAAAAAAAAAAAAACAGAAATTTATGTGATTTTGATCTGCTTATTTAAGATTGAACAGTCTAAGGTGGAAAAATGAGACCGTGATTTTTTTTTTTTTTTTTTTTTGGGTATTGTGTAGGAATTTCACGGGATGAGTTCCGTTTACATTTTTTTTTTAAATCAATTTCGTTGTTCGTAATTGAATAATGGCATTTCTAATTAATTTGTAGTTAGCAGTAACAATTTACAAATTGAGTTACAATCACCGCAACATGCTTGCTAATTATTACGGGTCCAACAGGATAATAAACTAATAAAAGCATAATCATAGATGCCAATATTAGGTGTCCATTGTAGATTTGCTGATAAGCTAGCTTTTCACGGGGTCAAAGTGAAAAAGGGTGCGAATGAACTCTAAATATTTATTTGTTATCTTAGATTCTTAGGGCTCGTTTGGATCGTATGGGAATAAGGAAGGAATAAGAATTTTAGAAATAAAACATTGGAAAGTGTGTAACTTTGTGAAGAAAATATTACTTAGGAATAAGCTATTCCTAAGCAATCCAAACGCCCCCTTAGATGACTTTTTGTTCTATCTTCCTTTTTTGCAATGGCGTATATGTACATTTTTTGTTATATTTAGACTGGCGCAAGTGGAATCAGAGTAAAAGATAGAATGACAAAAAAAATATTAGAGTAAAATATATATATTTACCTTATTAATTTTTTTTTTATAATTACTATTATGTAAGTATAGATGTACAAACATATTTTGATAATTAATTTGGGCCACATAATACCTTCTCTTCTGTACTAATGTACATTATAAATAATTTTGTTTTTATTTTTTGAATTAAATTATAAAAATTCACATTTTATTAAAATAAAATTACATATAATTGAGTTGATCGTTATCCGATAAGGCGATAACCAAATAATAACAATTAAGAAACATACGAATTCAATTCATAATGGATAAAAGCTAAAGCCTACTTTTATATAGATGGCTTATGGAAAGTTGGGAACTCCTGTGTATGGCCTTATCCAATCTATACCCAACGCATCGGCAGCTCTAATGCCGACAAGGGGACCTTTAACAATTAGTGCACAAATTTCTCGACAATTAAAACCGCTAATGGGAATATGGGATCACAAAAAGTAAATAAACAACACATAAAACGCGTGTGTTATTTACTTCTGGGATACGAGTGAGATCTCAAATCAAGAAAAGTATATCATATATATGCGTCCTATATTATTATTTAGTAATTAACACATATCATTGGATTACTTTTATAAATTTTGCATTTTGTATTTTTCTGTTTGTATTTGCATTTATAAGCACAGACGAAGTAAGGAAACCTTAAATGGACATAATTTCCCATAATAATTAATAAATATTGATATTGATATAATAATCATCACATCAAATGATTAGATTGTAATTATAGTTGTAGATAATTATACAATTTCATACTTTTCTAAGGGTCAAATATAAACTTCTATGAGAAAAGCATATATGAAGCATTAAAAGTACATATTCAAATATATTGTTTAATAAAACAAAAAGGTAGATATTTTCCCCCATTTTTCTTTACTGCATCTTCCCTGTTTATATAAAAAAAAAAAAACTCAGAATAATTAAAAATGAGTATTTTACTTCCACATATATCTTTGTCTCTCTCACTAAACAAAATAACACTTGTTGAATCAAACATGTTCTTAACTCGATTTGTCGATTTGTAAAACACCACAACCTTTACTAATCTTTCCTCTAAGTGTTTAATTTAGTTAAGATGGAACAAGGTAGCAAAGTCATGCATAGGACGTGTAATGAAGACTAACAAGGCCCTGGAAGATCAGTCAGGAAGCCTAGAATTTAAGGTTGTAATTCTAAACAAATTTTCTCAAATTGTCTGATTTAAAATGCTCAAAATTTACTGGTAGCGTTATACAACGCTTAATAACGTTATACAACGTTACAGAACTTCTCCTGCTGAGCCTAGTCGCAAAAACAGTTTTCATACGTTACACAACGCCTCATTCAGTTGTGTAACGCGTGGTCAAACGTTGTGTAACGATTAAATGCGTTGCATAACGCATTGACCAAGTCAGCTGAAACTTAGCACTCTTAACGGTGCGTTGTGTAACGCTTTCTGGCGTTACACAACGGACCAAAATCAAGCGTTACAGAACGCAAGTTCCGATTTTTTTAACGCTTTGGGTTTTGGTCATTTTGAGGACGTTCTGGCCTACGTTGTGTAACGTTATAGTCCGTCACACAACGTCTTATTTCTCAAACATTGCATAACGCTTCCTAGCGTTGTGTAACTTCTCTGACAATTTTTTGAACGTTGGAAGTCCACTGTTCATTGCGTTGCACGACGTTTACAAACGTTGTACAACGTTTCTGACAACCTCCAACGTTATTGTCGGAATTTGTTTTATTTAACGGCTATGTTGAAACGTTGTGTAACGTTTCGGAGCGTTGCGTAACGTTTTGTTCAGAATTTGACTGGTTTAGAGCTCTTGGCGCCCTCTATATATATTAGACCTTTTTGAGCTGATAAAACTGATTGAAAACCTTGCTATATATCTGCTATTGAGCTCTAAATCCCTGAGACTATTCCTCTCTCCTATTTGAGCATTTTCTTAGACAATTTGTAGAGATTTGAGTGCATCAACCAAACTCATAATTTGATTAGCTAGATTATTGAGCGATTTGGTTGAGAGCCTTGATCATTTTGTGATATTTGGTGATTAGCTAGAGGTTAGGCCGATCTGTTAGAGTTATGTCCTAGGAGCCAATTATTAAATGGCCACTTCTATGGTTTATGTGATTGATGATATTTTATCATTTATTCCTTGATTTATTAATTGACAGATCATTCAGGTTGAGGATCTGAATTGTGGATCTCTGTAGTTCATTTATAATTAAATGACAATAATAAATCTAAAAGGTCCGTAATCTTGATAATTAACAAGGAATATTAATTATCGGATAAGATTAGTATGCAAGTTAAGTGATGATTAAGTTCTACAGATCATAGGTAAGGAGTTGCCAACTTAATTGCATATGTATATGTTGTAGAACATAGTACAGGACGCGACCCAGTGAAATAAATATATGGATTGTGTTATGTGTCATTATTTATTTCATTTGAGTTTGATTCTAAGTTTGAGATGGTTCAGCTTTTCCACATGAGGATAGGTTTAATAAATATCGTCTACCGTTGATTCCTGATAAGGGCTGCTATACGGACTTTATTTATGTTCTCTTGAATTGTGCGGGGAAAAGTTATTCATCAAGAAAACCGTATGTCCCTCATTAATTAACTTAGTGAGCGATGATATCTGTTTGGGCCCCTTGATGGAGATGGACTGTTTGCTAGCAACTGATACAGTCGTCTCTAGATCAAGAAACGTATAATCTGCAAGAGTGACACATTCCTATCTTGGATTATACGATGATATCATGTGACATAAGAATCGGACAAGGAAATACTATTATTTCTTATGCAGGATTGAGATATTGTAGCTGTACACTATTTATGCGAATTGGGAGTCATAACGTGTTGCTAGATACCGCTTATGATTATTAGAATTAAATAGCGATTTAATTCCATGGCCAACGTAGCATAAATTCTCAAAGGGTCACACAAATAGAGTTATAATCACACGGTGCATTATTTATTTATTCGTAATAATGTGTATTACGAAAATATGATAAGTTGATTAATTAATTATATACCGTTGCGAACCGTTATAGTTAATTAAGTCAAATAGGTCATATAGAAATAAATTAATGTATTTTCTAAACCCTATATAATTATTAATTAGTTAATAATTATTTTGGTTCAACACATTTTAATATAATATAGTTATATTAATTAATTGGGCCGCCGTTTAAATGTAAACCGAAAGTCCAATTAAAGAGCAATTGAAGAGGCCTATAATTAATGTAATTAGGGACCCAAATGGTGAGTTTATGTGGCCCATCAAAGCCCATAATGAGGCCGGCCTAGACATGGTGGTAGGTGGGGTGGCAATTGTATAAATAGATGGAACTATGGTCTAGGGTTTGAGCTCTATATAAGACCCCTCTTGGAGGCTCAAACCAACCCGATTCTCTCTCCTCTAACCTAGCCGCCACCTCCATCTCTCCTCCCCTATTTGGCCGGCCACCACCACCCTCTCTTCCCCAATTGCTCATGTGTTGAGCCTATATATTCCACCATTGATTAAAGTAATCGATTGCGCGAAGGAGAAAGGGTTTAGCCTTGGCCTTTGAGTCGCTAGCACGATTCTTAAGGCCGTGATTAAGATATTGGTGGACTCGAGGCCGAAAGGAGAAGAAGGAAGGGCGGAGCTAGCACGCCATCGCCTCCTACGCATAGGAATCGCCTTCTAGTTGCGATACTAGAAGAGGTACAAATCCCGATTCCTTTCTCTTTGTGTGAATGCTTAAGCACTAGATCCCTTTTGTGCATAATTGTTTGTGGTTAATTAAAGGGAATTAACTATAAAATTAAAAATTGTGCACTTCCTAACACGATCCACTTCGAGTTTCTTATGACGAAGTGATTCGGTTCGCATTTGTAGACCCGTTCGGTTGGAATAGAACGGAGCGCGTCCGATTTGTGATCGCAAAACTTCCGGAGACGTACGACTAAGGCTAGCTTCATCTAGCGGGTCGGAACTCCGTAATCAATCGCGTGTCATCTCTCTCTCTCTATTTACATTATATTTGACTTGTGTAATTGTTTGTTTGTATTGAGCCAAACTTGAATTGAATTGAATTGTTATTTCCGCAAAATTGTCCAAATCGGTTTAAAAATTGAATTGAGCCTATTCACCCCCCCCCCCTCTAGGCCTTTATTTAGGGACAACAACACTGATCATCAACTGAAATCATAACGACATATTCCCTAAAATCTTTTACCAAATTAACCTAACCTAAACACATTAGACTTTTCGTTTTTCATTAAGAATGAATACGACAAACTTAACCTCTGATTAGAATCATTTTTTTTTTCATGCGAGATTTCATTACACTAGAAAGTCTTTGATCAAAGTAAACTAATTTGATTTCATTTGATCGGATTTTTCATATTATTAGACTCAACAAAATTCTGAAAAATTTATTCTAATGAAATGAATGAAATAAAATTCTACATTAAAACTATCTTGATCAAAGCCTTAATAACCTAAAGCGAATGATCTCAAAATTAACTCAAACTCAAATGCATGATCCAATCTCCCAATAAATCCGAACAGCTTACTAGCCAAATCAGACGAAGAGTGAATTTTAAGCATCTATCCCTGTCATAAAAGTGAGTCCAAGATGGGATTCCATTAGCCCATAGTGCATGCCATTTTTTTTAGTATACTTTTTGGCAAATCGAATCCCGCTGGTGGCCACCACCTTGTAAAGTCACCGTCAATTGATTGGTGGATTAATTGATTTATTACGGTTGCAAAATTGGATATGTGTAATGCGTAACATACGTATCACTCTCGTCGTTGACCACGTTTGACCTAGTTACGTATCTCGTACGGGTTCTTTAAAAAAAAAAAACAGTTTAGATAATAAAGCATGGACACAAAATTGAAGATATTTTTTCATTAGATAATTAAGAAAATAAAATTTTAATATTAATTAATATATTAAATTTAGAATTGTTCTACATATGGTAGGTTTTTCGTACTGATTTGAGCCCTAATTGCAATCATAATTGTTCATAATTTTAAACGAATAACATATTTTTCTTCATTTCATATAAAAAGACTAACCTACTGAAAAATTTGTATCAAATTTATTACTTGAATTTTTAGTAAAAAAATTTATTAACAATTTAGAAAAGGCAAAATACTACTTATGTCGAACATTAAAAATAGCCACCTATTTAGACTTACTACTTAATAGATCCGCCGATAGTAAATTATGGTTTTAATTGAAATTTTCAATATACCCAGTTTTCTTTAAAAAGCGTAAAATACTCTCATCTAAATAAACAACAAAATTAATCTGATTTTCGTCCTCGCACAATTTGCTGTTCCGTTTGGTAAGTATTCTGCACAAGGGGGAAAAAAAAATACAATGACCGGAACATTTGATCCTCGCCATGTTGATCGATTTCATGCGTTTACTTATCTCAATCCCAGCGACCAATATCAGTAATCAGTTCATAAAATGGTTATAAGCCGACCGTAAGATATTACTTTAATCTCTTTATAAAAGTTACATAAATAAGTGTGTGTGTGTGTTTTGTTTTTTTTTGTTTTTTTTTTTTTTTTTTTTTTTTTTGAGAGGAGATGACATGTTTTAGCTGGTTCTTCGGAATCCGTATCCCATCCCGCGCGAGACGGTGCAGCGCACCCATCTGCACCGTCCAATCTGATCTGGACGGTTCGGGCCTATCAATATGGTATTATGTACGGGGCTCCCTTAACCGTGGAGATCAGATCGGACGGTGCAGATAGGTGCGCTGCATCGTCCCGTGCGGGACCAGATTTCGTTTCGGTTCTTCGGATGGTTAGAAATCTTTGCACGTTCTATTTCTTGTTCTCCATTTTCTTTTGAGGTCAAGTGCTCATTATCTAAAGTAATGATAATCAATTTCAATACTAAATTTTAGAAGTTGATACTTGATAGTGAAGTTAAAAAAAATAAATAAATAACAAACATGTTGTAAAATTAAGGTGGAAGAAAGAAATAAAGAACAATGTATCAAGAGTAAGTAAGACAATATTCTCAAGAGTAAATTTCAGAATTTTATTATCTCATTCCATCCATTCTTTCATACATTCTCATCATCTACACAAGTTTACAATGCCTCTATTTATAGGCTACAACATGACATCTCATATAATGAGTAATAATTGAGTAGTGGAGATCATGAATATAAATGAGTAGTGGAGAATATAGACATAAATGAGTATAGTGGAGAATATGAAGATGAACAATCCACAAATTAATTATTTTCATAACACTTCCCCTTGGATGTTCATCTTTCATTATACACTATTAATATGATACTTCAGGATCAATATTAATATGGTACTTCTTGACTAATTTATTTGTCTCATTAAAAATCTTACCAAGAAAAATCCATTGGGATAAAAACTTGGATAAGAAAAAAAGAGTGCAGTGTGTATAATACTTTCCCTCGATTTAATATTATTGGACGTCTTTCAGTCGATATAGATCTATTTTCTTTTTGAGTTGTTCAAAAATACTCGCTGGCAAAGATTTTGTGAATAGGTCGGCCAGATTGTTACATGATTGGATTTTTTGAACATCTATTATACCATCATTTTGTAGATCATGTGTCCAAAAAATCTTTGGTGCAATGTGTTTAGTTCGGTCTCCTTTGATGTATCCTTCTCTAATTTGTGCTATACAAGCTGCATTGTCTTCATATAATAGAGTAGGATTTTCCTTGATATTTTCAAGCCCACATTCTTCTTGAATATTTTGGATGATTGACCTTAATGAAACACATTCTCTACTTGCTTCATATAATGCAATGAGTTCGGCATGATTTGATGATGTGGCAGTTAGAGTCTGTTTTGTTGATCGCCATGAAATTGCAGCTCCACTATATGTAAATATATATCCTGATTGTGATCGCGCCTTATGTGGGTCTGATAAATATCCTGCATCTGCATAACCAACTAGATTGAATTTTGAATCCTTCTGATAGTATAGTCCCATATCACGAGTTCAGCAAAGATAGCGAAAAATATTTTTAATTCCATTCCAATGTCATCGGGTTGGTTTGGAACTATATTTTGACAATAAATTTACAGCAAATGCAATATCAGGTCTTGTATTATTTGCAAGATATAATAACGCTCCTATTGCACTTAAGTATGGTACTTCAGGACCAAGTACTTTTTCATCATTTTCTTGGGGACGAAAAGGATCATTTTCTGCATTTAATGATCGTACGACCATTGGTGTTCTCAAGGGATGAGCTTTATCCATATTAAATCTTTTTAATATTTTTCTGTATAATTTGATTGATGGATAAATATCTCATTCTTTAAATGCTCGATCTGTAGACCGAGACAAAATTTAGTTATACCAAAGTCTTTTATTTCAAACTTTCTTTTCAACATTTTTGCATTATTTTCAATCTCTTCAAGAGATCCAATAATATTTAAATCATCAACATAAACCGCAATTATTGCAAAACCTAAATTTAATTTTTTAATAAAAATACATGGACTAACTAAATTATTTTTATATCCTTCTTTTCAAAGATACTCACTAAGTCGGTTGTACCACATTCGACCTGATTGTTTTAGTCCATATAAAGATTTTTTCAATTTTATGGAATACATTTCTTTAGGTTTTGATCTATATGCTTCTGGCATTTTTAATCCTTCGGGGATTTTTATATATATGTCACTATCAAGTGAACCATATAAATATGCTGTGACAACATCCATAAATTGTAATTTTAGATTTTCTGTGACTGTGAGACCTATTAAAAATCTTAGAGTTATTGCATCCACTACATGTAAATACGTTTCTTCATAATCTACTCTATATATTTGTGTAAAATCTTGTGCCACTAGTCTTGTTTTGTATCTTACAATTTCATTTTTCTCATTTCTTTTAATGGTAAATACCCATTTGTAACCTACAGGGTTAACCTCTTTAGGTGTTTGGACTACTGGTCCAAATACTTGTCGTTTGTCAAGTGAATTTAATTCAGCTTGTATGACATTTTTCCATTTAAGCCAATCATTTCTATGCATACATTCTTCTATGGTTTTTTGCACAATATCCTCTTCGCTTATAACATCACTAGCTATAGCGAATGCAAAAATTTCATCCACATGAGTTTCATTTCAGTTCAATATTGTACCAGTTTTTACATAATTTATAGAAATCTCATAATCATTTGGTACTTCAGTTTCTTCTGGAACTTCATCAATCTCTTCTGGGGTTTTAGTTTCTTCTGGAACTTTATTAATCTCTTATCTTTGTTATATCTATTCGAGCAGGTGTATTTATAGCTAGAATATGTGATTTAGTAACTCTATTTATATCTGTGAATGCGTCAGGCAATTCATTTGCAATTCTTTGTAAATTTATAATCTTTTGAACTTCAAGTTCACATTGACCACTTCGAGGATCAAGATAAGATAATGATGAATTCCATGTCACTTGTTATCCAGATTTTGTTTTCCTTCTCCTAAATTTAGAAATATTGATTCATCAAAATGACAATCAGCAAATCTTGCTGTAAAAACATCTCATGTTAATGGTTCTAAATATTTGACAATAAAATGAGAGTTAAAACCAATATAAATTTCCAATCTTCTTTGAGGTCCCATTTTTGTGCGTTGTGGAGAAGAAATTGGAACATATATTACACAACCAAATATTTTTAGATGGGGAATACTTATGATCAGCAGTTGGCCTTAATCTAATTAGTACAACAGCATGTAATATGGCATAACCCCATGCAGAAGATGGTAAACTAGATTTCATAAGTAATGGTCTAGCTATTAATTGTAACATTTTAATAAACGATTCTGCTAGACCGTTTTGTGTATAAACATGTGCCACTGAATGTTCTACAGTAATCCCAATAGACATGCAATAATCATTAAAAGCTTGGGATCTAAATTCTCATGCATTATCAAGTCGGATTCTTTTAATTTGATAATCCGGAAAGTTAGCTCTCAAATGAATAATTTGTGCTAGTAATCTAGCAAATGCAACATTTCTTGTTGCGAACAAACACACATGTGACCAACGCGTTGATACATCAATTAAAATCATAAAATATCTAAATGGTCCACATGGTGGTGTTATAGGTCCACATATATCTCCTTGAATTCGTTCTAAAAATGATGGAGTTTCAGGTCCAACTTTATTTGGAGATGGTCTAATAATTAGTTTTCCAAGAGAGCATGCTTGGCATGTCAATTCTTTTGATAACATGATCTTCAGTTCCTTTAGGGGATGCCTATTTGCACTTTCTATTATTCTCCTCATCATAATATTTTCTGGATGACCCAATCTATCATGCCATAATGTAAATAACTTTGGATCAACTAACTTCTGGTTAGTGATTCTATTGCACTTATATAAGTACCATATAGTCCACTAGATAATGCTTGTAATTTTTCCATAATATTTTTCTGGCCATTTATAATAGATACGATATGAAGATATTCGTAATTTCTTCCATTCATAGTTTCAATATGATAACCATTCTTTCGAATATCTTTAAAACTTAGTAGATTTCTTCTGGATCTACTCAAATATAATGCATCATTTATTATTAGTTTTGTTCCTTCAGGTTACAAAATACAAGCTCTTCCGGATCCTTCAATAATATTGCTTGAGCCAGATATAGTTTGAATATTAGTCATACCAGAATCCAATTGTACAAAGTATTTCTTACTTTTCAATATTGTATTTGTAGTTCCGCTATCAACCAAACATGAATCTTCTTTACTTAATATTGCATCAGTCATTTTCCCTTGAAATAAAAAGAAAAGTAAAAATAAATTTACTTTTATTTATTAACATATTCATAATATAAAAATTAAACATAAATTAAAAATTTCTACGATGAAACTTGATAATATTATTTGGACGTACTGCTAGTACGTTATCAATAATTTGTTATATCACATATATTATAAACATCTTCAAGATGTTTTTCTTCGAACATACTGCTGGAACGTTTTTCTTTTGTTATCAATATTTTGTTATAACGAATTTTTTATTTTGATGGTCACATTTTTCTTTGAAAAAAAAACTCTTCAAGAGTAGTAACATGATTTCATCATAACTTCAGGTTATGATAAATGAAACAGAGATAAGTAAATAAATAAATAAAATGAATAAATAAAGAGAGAAAGAAAAAAAATAATAATTCTAATTTAGCGTTATAACTTCAGGTTATAGCAAAATTTTATTTAATAACTTCTGGTTATTAAATCGTTTGACTGCGCAATTTATATAATTTAATTAAAATAACTTCATGTTATTTTTCATCCAGTATCCTATAATAACTTCTGGTTATTTAAGGAATAGAACTTCTGGTTCTTTGATAAAATTTCAACTTTGAATAATAACTTCAGGTTATTTATTTAATATTATTTAGTGGCGTTCCATAACTTCCGGTTATATTAAATTTCTAATAAAACTTCAGGTTCTATGCAAATAAATTGAAATATTAAAAACTTCAAGTTCTAGACAAATTACTACAAGTATTAAGAACTTCAGGTTCTAAATAATCTTAAACGAAATGTAAACTTTAGGTTTAAACAAACTAAATTCAAGTATTAAGAACTTCAGGTTCTAAATAAATTATTTATATGATTAAGAACTTTAGGTTCTTCATGTAATAAGAACTTCGGGTTCTTGATAAACTTTCAAATTTGCATAATATC
This sequence comes from Rhynchospora breviuscula, assembly GCA_027562975.1. Lineage (NCBI taxonomy): Eukaryota > Viridiplantae > Streptophyta > Magnoliopsida > Poales > Cyperaceae > Rhynchospora > Rhynchospora breviuscula. The sequence continues at coordinate 35,304,830 of CM050400.1, forward strand.
TTCAAGTTATTATTTTTATCATCATTCACTTCAGGGAATGATTCTCATAAATTTCAAACAAAAAAAAAAAACATAGCAATCAAAAGTTCAAATAAAATTGAAATTAACGAATTATATGATATCAATCAAATCTTTTAATTATCTCAAAATTTCTTTAATCAATTTATTCTTACTTACTCAAATACTTTGCAACTTTTTCATAGCAATTCGTGCAAACAACTTTGCGACTCATTCCGAGCAAATTCGTGCTGATAACGTGTTGTAAAATTAAGGTGGAAGAAAGAAATAAAGAAAAATGTATCAATAGTAAGTAAGACAATATTCTCAAGAGTAAATTTCAGAATTTTATTATCTCATTCCATCCATTCTTTCATACATTCTCATCATCTACACAAGTTTACAATGCCTCTATTTATAGGCTACAACATGACATCTCATATAATGAGTAATAATTGAGTAGTGGAGATCATGGATATAAATGAGTAGTGGAGAATATGGATATAAATGAGTATAGTGGAGAATATGAAGATGAACAATCCACAAATTAATTATTTTCATAACAAAACAAAACCATTTGCTCCTATTTTCTGTGACGGTAGCACTTTTTTTTTATTTTATCTTCGGTCTGGGAAGGAAAGTAATTTTGTCGTGCCCATAAATTCTATATCTCTTGACTGTCAGAAAAAAAAAATAAAAAAATTTTAACAATGGAAAAAACATCCTCAGAGCAGAGACAAATTGCTTTTACTTTTTTTTTTTTTTGGTTAGAAAAAGGCAAGGAATATAAATCGTTTTTCCTTCCTTTACATATCATTAATTTAGGCCTCCGAATTCTACTGAAATTTTAATTTTCAAATTAATTATTATTTAAATAAAATCGGTTCAATGTTTGGTGTACATTTAGTCTCATTAGCATAGAGCAGAAACATGCCATCTCGTGCAAGCCTCTAGAGACCCAATAAATATAAAAAGAATTATATTTAGTAACGATTCAGTTATTGTATTGGTTTATATTTCCTATTTTTGACAACCTGGCCACATGAAATTTATTGTAAAACATAAAGAATTCAATACTAAACTGGGATTTGAGAACTTATGTTGGATTACACTTATCTAAACGTGCCCACATGGGACCCATTGAAGATTGAAGAATACACAAAAGAATTTTTTTAATTAAATATTAATTGTTTGGACCGCAGCGGCGCAGCCAGGAATTTGAAAACTTACGGCTGGTGGAATAATAATAATAACAATAATCTATCTAAACGAAGCGCGCATACCTGGTCTCCTGATTTTATTTATGATTTATTCATTTATTTTAGTTTTCAATCAAACACCCAGGCCGCCTAATTTTGATGACTCTTGTCATCTTGTGGTTCAGGATATTTTGAACTTATTCATTTTTCCTGGAGGATTATTGTGCTGGTTTTATAACAGTGTCTTATTTTGCTAAATATTTTACAACATAAATGGTATACTCGGTGTCATTGTTTTAAAATGCAGTTGCATCTGTTGCAAAGACCACGTACGCCGATGTGCGGATGTACATGCACATGCGGTACAAACGGCAGGCATATGAAAACAAAGAAGGTTTCGGCGTTCCATTTCTTTTTTACCATAAATATCATACTTTAGTTTTTTTTTTAAAAAAAACTTAAATTTCAAATATGAAATCAAAACTGTGAATCTTGTTATTTTATAATTTTTTTAAGTTCATTTGATTCTTAATCAAGAAATCTAAAATGAACGAATTTAATTAACTATGATAGATTAATTTTACTATGTTTTTTTTATATTTTGATCAAGTATCAAATAAATTCCAAAAATTATAAAATTTTATTACGGCGTATCTCGCATGAAATTGAACAAGGTTTTAAAATATAAAAAAAATATTACTCTGATCACCTAGCCTTCAATTTTTTTATTTTTTTTAAAAAAAGTGTGACATTTGAAACAACAAAAAGGTCAGACACCAAAACCCTCCAAACGAAAGTATGCCGTGCACATTCAACAACAAACTCTATTATTTAAATCTGTTATCAAAATAGTGTTAGAAAGTATTGTCCATGCACAATTTTAATTTTTATTGCACTTAATTACTATTAATTAAGCTAACAACACAAGAGGAACTAGTCTCAAGCAATTAACATATCCACATGAGAAAAGGGAATGCAATTTTACCTCTTCTTGTATTGTAACAAGAAGAATTGATCCAACTCAATCGGAATCGATGGCGTGCCTTCTCCACCACCACCACGTAGCCGTCGACCGCCTCGAGTCCGCCAAGAGATTAACCACGACCTAAAAGTTGTGCTAGCAACTAGAGGTCAAGGCTAATTCCTTCTCAAGCCCTTCTTTCAACTAACTAGATTAATGGAGGAAAGGGTTGCTCAATACATGAGCCAAGAGGGAGAGAAAGAGAGGAGGTGGCGCCGGCCAATAGAGGGAGAGAGAGGGGTAAGGTGGCGGCTAGAGGAGAAGAGGCTAGGGTTTGCCACAAGAGACCCTTTTATATAGAGCATCCAATCCCTACCTGCCACCACTTGGCTATTTACAAGAATGCCATCCCTACCTACCTCCTAGGCCGGCCCTAGCATGGGCTTTATGGGCCACTCAACTCTTTCAATTGGATCCTTAATTACATTAATTAAAGCCTCCCTTATTTGCTTTTTAATTGGGCTATACATTTGCTATTTAAATAACGATCCAATTAATTAATATAACCATTTATATTAAAAGGTGTTGAACTAAATTAATTATTAAGTAATTAATAATTATTTAGAGATTAGTTAGTGCACTAATTTATTTTTATATGATCCTTTTGACTTAATAATTATAACAGTTCGCAACGGTATATAATTAATTAATCAACTTATCATATTTCCGCAATACTTACTGTTGCGAATAAATAAATAATGCACCGTGTGGTTATAACTCTATTTGTGTGACCCTTTGAGGATTTATGCTATGTTGGCCATGAAGTTAAATCGCTATTTAATTCCAATAATCATAAGCGGTATCTAGCAACACGTTATGATTTCCAATTCGCATAAATAATGTACTGCTACAATATCTTTATCCTACATAAGAAATAATAGTATTTCCTTGTCTGATTCTTATGTCACATGATATCATCGTATAATCCAAGATAGGAATGTGTCATTCTTGCAGATTATACGTTTCTTGATCTAGAGATAATTGTATCAAGTTGCTAGCAAACAATCTATCTCCATCAAGGGGCCCAAACAGATATCATCACTCACTAAGTAAATTAATGAGGGACATACGATTTTCTTGATGAACAGCTTTTCCCCGCACAATGTTAGGAACTCAAGTCCTTGTGCAATTTTAATTTTTATTACTAATTAATATCTAATTAAACATGCACAACAAAAAGAATCTAGTATTTAAGAATCAAGTACACATGAGAAACGGGGAGGTGTTTCGTACCTCTTCCAAACTCGCAATTGGAAGGCTCGATCCATGGTATAGAAGTCGATGGCGTGCCTCCAATCACCACAACCACGCTGGCCTCGAGTCCACCAAAAGTTCTAACCAAATTCTGGAAGTTTGTGCTAGCAAATCCTAGAACGAGACTAATTCCTTATTGTCTTTCTTCACAAAATTAACTATTTAATTTGTAGCTAATATTCAACACATGAATTCCTATGGAAGAGCAATAATTTGAGAGAGCAATGGAAGAGAAAAATCTGATATTTTTTTCTGTAATTTTCGTCCATATTAATTAGGGAGAGAGGAACAGGTTAATATTAAATTTAGCGGTGTTGTTTCCTTAATTAACAGCCCTATATTTAGGCATCCAAACCTCATTCTTCTTTCACCCAATATGGACAAAATTGCCCTCTATATGCTGGCCACGAAATGGTCTAATTTAGCCATTTCATTTTATTATTTTGCTCTCATATTAACACATTAAATCATTCATTTAATAGTCTAATTAAATTGCCCTTTTAATTAAGCTGAATTTTCAATTCAACCAATTAAAATATGTTGAATAAAATTAATTATCAACTCATTGATAATTATTTTGGAATTAGCAAATGTATTAATTTATTTCTATATGATCCCTTTGATTTAATTAATTATAACGGTTCATAACGGTATATAATTAATTAATCAACTTATCATGTTTTCATCGCACTTATTGCTGTGAATAAATAAATAATGCACTGTATGGTTAAAACTTTATTTGTGTGACCCTTTGAGGATTTATGTTATGTTGGCCATGAAAATAAATCGTTATTTATTTTCAATAATCATAAGCGGTATCTAGCAACACGTTATGATTTCCAATTAACATAAATATTGTACTGCTATAGTATTTCAATCCTGCATAAGAAATAAAGTGTTTCCTTATTTTGATTCTTATATCACATGTTATCACTGTATAATCCAAGATATGAATGTGTCATTCTTGCATATTATACATTTCTTAATCTAGAGATAATTATATAAGTTGCTAGCAAACAATTCATCTCCATCAAGGGGCCCAAACATATCTTATCACTCACTAAATAAATTAGTGAGGGACATACAGTTTTCTTGATGAACAGTTTTTCTCCGCACAATTCAAGAAAACATAAATAAAGTCCGTATAGCAGTCCTTATCAGGAATTAGCGGTAGACGTTATTTATAGAACTTATTCTCATGTGAAAAAACTGAACCATCTCAAACTTAAAATCAAACTCAAATGAAATAAATAATGACACATAACACAATCCACATATTTATTTCATTGGGTCATGTCATGTACTATGTTCTAATAATATATACATATGCAATTAAGTTGATAACTACTTATCTATGATTTATAGAACTTAATCATCACTTAACTTGCATACTAATCTTTTATGATAATTAATGTTTCTTGTTAATTATCAAGATTATGGACGATTTAGATTTATTATTGTCATTCTAACGAATGATCCACAGAGATCTACAATTCAGATCCTCAACCTGAATGATCTGTCAATAATAAACTCTAGGAACAAATGATCAAATATCATCAATAACATAAACTAATATCATAGCTATCAAATGATTGGCTTCTAGGACATAACTCCAACACACAATTCAAGAGAGCATACATAAAGTCCGCATAACATCCTCTATTAGGAATTAACCTTAGATGATATTTATAGAACCTATCCTCATGTGGAAAAGCTGAACCATATTAAACTTAGAATCAAACTCAAATAAAATAAATAATGACATATAACACAATCCATATATTTATTTCATTGGGTCATATCATGTACTATGTTCCATAACTCCTTATCTATGATTTGTAGAACTTAATCATCACTTAACTTGCATACTAATCTTATCTAATAATTAATGTTCCTTGTTAATTATCAAGATTATGGATCTTTTAGATTTATTATTGTCATTTAATCATAAATGAACTACAGAGATCTACAATTCAGATCCTCAACCTGAATGATCTGTCAATAAATAAATCAAGGAACAAATGATTAAACATCATCAATAACATAAACCACAGAAGTAGCCATATAATGATTGGCTTCTAGGACATAGCTTTAACAAATAGACATACAAAATTGATAAAACTGAGATGCTATATGACACTAGGGCTGGCAAAATAATTCGTGACTCGTGACTCGCTTGAGATCGATTCGCTAATTATTCGAAATTAGCTCGCTCGAATTAATTTCGAGTTCTTAATCGAATCGAGCTTTTGAGCTCGAAATCAATTTCGAATCGAGTTCGAGCTATGCACAGCTCACGAGTTATTCAGCTCGAATATATACATCAATTTTCTATTTGTTGATAATAAATGCTTCAAGCGGTCAAGCCCAGTCCCAGCCGATTCATCTTCTTTTAAGATAAATCTAAGTTTTTCCAAGTTTTTCCTTCGCACTGATGCCTCAAGCGGTCAAACCCACTCTCTTGATCTCTTATTTCTCTCTACCTCGCATTTTATACTACTAATTCGAGCTATTAACGAATCAAATCAAGTTAGCTCGAATTAATTTCAAATCGAATGCAGGCCAAAATTTTCAACTCGGGACTCCTTCACGAATCGAATCGAGTTGGCTCGAATCAATTTCGAATCGAGTTCGAGCTAGGGCTAGCTCGCTCGAACTCGGCTCGTTGCCACCCCTATATGACACTTTCTAAAAATTTGTACAAGTATTAGGTCCAGATCAAAATTCCAATTTTTTTAATATGGAATTCCATTTCATTTTATTTCGTTGGAAAATTTGTGATCAAAATGAACAGATTTGATGTCATTTGGTTTGAATTTTTGTGTAATTAGATCCAACTAAATCATGTGAAATCAATTGAAATGAAATGAAATGAAATCCCGCGTAAAAAACACTTTGATCAGGGCCTTACATTGCAACCGTTTTATTTTCAATTAAAATTCTTAAAAGTTTTTATTTAAACTATTAATTTTGAAATACCTTGACTATATATCCGCAAGTACTACATGCATATATCGTTGTATGATGCATCGTTATGCAATGATTATTCGCGCGCATTTTACAAAATAAAATGCCACATTATTGCATGCTCAATTATTCGTTGTCTTAAGTAAATGTTTTGGGTGTCAAATGCAGAGCTAGCGTTAATATTTCCTCGGAAAAAAAAATTGATTTCCATGAAAAATCACCCATGATCAACTAATCTAGGATGATATTTGAGTACTGAAAGTATGAATCATGTACAATGATATGTCAAAGTGTGAGCAATTTTTAAGTTTATTTTTTTCTAGACAAAGTAACTATATATGAACTATACATAAAAGTCTACAAAATTATGGATGTGTTTGGAAGTGGAGTGAATAAGAATGAATAAGATTTTGAATAAGCTTTCTCTCTCCTCTCTCATCTTATTCCGAATAAGGATTTAATTTCACCATATAGATGGTATTAGAATAAGGAAATGAATAAGCTCTTATTCGGAATAAGACTTATTCAAAATACGTTTGGTTTCATCCCGAATAAGCCTTATTCGGAATAAGGCTTATTCAACCTTTGCCAAACACACCCATAGGGAATGTGAAGCACGAACAAAATTTTTTCTATACCCCGTTCGCACAAATTACGGGAATCATAAGAGGTCGGAAGTACATGTTACCTGGCAATTGCTTGGGACGACGTCTAATTTTCTTCAAACAACATTTGTAGACAAAATTGTCCCTTTAACTAATTAGATGCATTCCAATAGTTTTTTTATAATTCTTTAATTAATGTAATTAATTCAAATAATATAAATTAAGAGTTTGACTAAAAATCAAGTTTACTCTAACGAAGAAATAAAATAAATTATTTTATCTTAAAATTACTAGTGAAATTAATGGGGAAAAAATTCAGCGTAAATAACTATACCAATTACCAAATATATTTTTCTAGCAGCATTCCCGATGTTCATCTGAGAATATATATAATGCAATCTAAATAATGTAGATTTATAATAAGACTGATATTTTAATTTTGAAATGCATTTCTTTAGTAAAAGGGCCAATTTTGTCCATTAAGGTTGTGCGAAGGAAATTGTGTGCTACCCAAAGCAGCTGCCATGTTACCTAGCCCAAACAAATTAAAAAATCATTATGATATTGTGAAAGTAAATTACGAATTTATACCTGCATGTTGAATTATGTTAATATTATGCCCCGTCAAGAAAATTCGTTCCACTACAAATTTTTTTTAACTCAGTCAATGATGAGCTACAATATTTTAAAAGCTCCAATAACAAGCTGTACTATTTTAATAACTTCCATCAAGAACCGGGGGGGGGGGGGGGGGGGAGGAGGAGGAGGAACGGACACCTACAACTTTTGGGGTGAATTTTAATCTACAGTTTTGAACATTCATGTCAAAAAAGTAGATCTATCACAGGATCCAACGGAATCGAAACAAAAAAATATTGAAAACATGCTTAACAATATAATATAACTGAGAACCAGCTCTTGGTCTAGTGGCAAAGAATAACGCACCTTGAGTACAAGGTCGCAGGTTCGAAATCCGGCTGGAGAGTCTTTCATAGACATTTAATTTAAAAATAAGTTGGGTGGCTTAGACCACAATTTATCTTAAAAAATATATATATATAATATAATTAAGTTATAATGTATATACACGTTCAAGTATTAAAGCCATGATGGGCAATTGGAATGGCGCAGTAAAAAATTGTTAATTAGTGAAAATGTTGTTAGATAAACGGTCAATTTTACAAAGCCCCACTGAACTGGTCCCTTATTTGAACACGGTATCGGTATGTACCAAATTTAAATTTAACAAGGTACAAAGCTTGACTCCAGCTCAAGAGATAAAATCAGAGAAGAAAAAGAGAGCCAGAAAGGAGAGAGAAATGAGAATGAAAGAATTCAATGAAGTCGGATATAATTCTCTGACATCCGTTACAGAAAGCTGCCGAGGTAAGATAATAAGAGAACCTATTCCAGAACTTATGTGTATATATATAAATAATAGTTCCTGTTGTAAGTTACTGACACAGAGTTATCTCAATGAAAATGGTTATCATCTTGGGGTAACTGTCAAGTGGGTCCTACATAGCAGTGTAATTTACCACCAAGTGATACAATTATACTCGACAAAGAAAGTGGCAAACTACAGAAGAGTAAATGTTACAGGAGAGTTTTTTCTGGTACAAAGAAGAATAAATGTCCGTTAGTGCGCAGCGTAGGCCAAAACATAAAGGAGCTTGGACGCAGTGTTCTGTCGTAACGAAAGAGCCGTGTACATTCTAGTGGAATGTTTCAAGTGGGGTGTCTACACCGGGTTTATATGGGATAAAAAGAGAACCGAAAGCGCCGCACGTTGTGGGAAGTTCCGTCTCCTCGTGTCACTGGGCCATTTTACATTGAAATCCCTTACAAAAGTTAAAAACAAGAGTTTGATTTAAATTATGTTCGATTGCAAAATGCAAACAGGTGCATTAGTGGGTTTTTGCTTCCTCTTAAAAAAAAAATAAGATGGTATAATAAATTTCTATCTACAGACTTCCATGACAAATTTTTTGTACTATTCGTGATTTCGTCATTTCTTTTTTATGAGAACGAATTCAAATTCGGCTGAAAACAAAAAAAACAAGGTAAGATCTCTATTAATTGCGCTATGTCACTCTAAATAAATAAAATTTCAAAAATAATAACCCACCTTTATGTGTTATTTAAAAATAATATTTTTGTAAAATAAATTACAGTGGCCGATAAGAAATTTAGAATGCTAATGCAATAATCTAATTACTCATTTAGTGAAATTTATTATTTAGCAAGTTTGGTAAATTTGTTAATCTTGTAATTGCAAAATTATTGTCGGGATGCAGACGAAAAAGACAATATTTCTTTCTTGAGTGTATCTCGTAAAAAATTATTTTTTAGGCACTATTTCTTAAAAATTCTACTTTCTTTATTTTCTATCCAAGAAAACGACAGTACTGCTTGTTCCTTGAATTATGTTATGGTCCAGCTTGAAGCCCGGAGAAAAATGAATTCAACGCTTGCAAAAGAAATCTTTGTTCTTTCAAGTGTTATGCATTTATTAATTACCATTTACCAGAGACTTCGCTTGTCTATGGTAACCTAAGATTAAATAGTGAACCTTCAACATGAAAAAAAAAAAAAAACTAAGTTATATTGCACGGATCTGTTATAATATTGAAATGCAGAGATAAAGATGATTTAAATTCTATTCGAGTTAATACTGATGTGACATAAAGCAACTTTTCATACCATTTGAATTTACTTCTAATGTATTTCAATGTCACGGACAGATTCAGTATAAAATTTAGTTAAAGGACTAGAACGAAAAAGTCCATGATGGGACCAAATTGTTCTCGTTCTCATCTCGGATCCGATTCCTGTGGCGCGCGACACAGCTTGTAGCGCACGACACGGACCGTCCGATCAGATCTCGACGGTTCATTTTTTTCGGGCCTTACAATCTGGTTACATGCACGGGGCTCCCTCATCCATCCAGATCTGATCGGACGGTCCTGTGGCGCGCTACACGCTGTGTCGCGCGCCACAGGATTTGGACTCGAAAAACAAAGCTCCAAATTTCGGGAGGTGCGTTTCTACAAAATCCAATACAATACCATTTCCATCTCTCCTCTCTCTCTCTCTCACTTCACATGGGAAGCAGTTGACATGGCGCTTCCACTCTGAGACGACTGTTTTTCTCCTCCTCTCTCTCTCCTAACACACACCCATTTGTTTATTACCTCTTACGGTTCTTTCTATTAAATACGCACAATTGATATTTTCTAGTCGGTTTTGCCTTCTCCAGTAGTCTCCGTTGTGGCTCCACGCGTTACCTATTAAAGGAAAAGAGAAAGTGCGAAGCTTTTGCTTTTACTACTCTGATATCAGGCACTTGGTTGTCTCTGTTTAACCTCGTCGCTTTTCTGGTAAGTAATTTAAGGCTACTCAATTAATTTTCATTGGAAAGTTTTCTTCTTTACTAGGTCCCCTTTTCCCTTCAATTCATTTCGTAGCTTTTTCGCCTCGTTTGTCTCTCTGCTGGGTTTTCTCTGAATCCAATTCTCTCTGCCTTTAGAGGTGTCTCTCATGTCAGTCCCTCTCTCTACTTTTTATACTAGCTTTCTTCTCCAACCAAATATCTCTGTTTTTCTTGGTCTTTATTTTTGCAACATAACCTTTGGTGTCTCCCAATTTACTTACACCCTGGCCTAATTTTCTCTTTTTTTTTTTTTTTTGAACAAATTTCTGTTCCTGTAACAACATAAATAGGAGTTTTATATATGCTTTCGAGTTTTTTTTTGTCCTGATACTTTTTCATATTCACTAAATTGTTCTCCTTATCAGCCTAGTCTAATCTACTTGGAACAGAGACTGCTGGAATTAAAATTGGGGGGAAGTGGAGCAATTCTCAAGCTTAATTCCAGTTTTCGGACCTCGGTTTGGAGATTGGGAAGTAATTTCATTTTTTGAGGTTAGGCTCTCATTTTCAGTATGATAATTTAAAATTTCTATTTTTTATTTGTCGATATTGCAAATAATTCTCCAATCATGCTTTGTAGTTGCTTAAATATTTTGTTGTCTATGATAAAAATTCAAGCTATATGATTATGGTTAGAAAAGCATATGCATATGCCAAATTTGCTTGTGTAGGTTAAACTTGCATCTGCCGCAATTTCCACTGAGTGCGGCGATGCCAGGAAGCGTTACAGTTTTAATCAAACTTGAATCTGGGCTGTTAAATTTTGATCGAACAATTCAGATTGAATAAAGTTAGGGTTTGACATCACAATAATGGCAGGGTGTAACTTCCACTAGCAAATGAAATGACCTGAATTAAATTGAAGACAAGGATGTGATTTTTTTTCTCCTTCATGATAATTGACATATTTTAATTTCCTTGACAGTTGCGTTTATGTAATGTTGTATCTGGTTCCCTTGAAAAAATCATAAATTTTTTTAAATAACACATTAGAAAATTTATAGTTTTTTTAGACATGCTAGATAGCGGCTATCTAGAAAATTTATAGTTAATAACAGTCCTCAGCTGCCCCATATCAAATGCGGGAATTGCTCAGGGCACGCCCTCCTTACTCAATCACTCCCAATTAGACCAAAATATCCTTCTCTCCCATCTTGGTTTTCTCAGACTTTAACTTTGGAGGAGAGGGTATTTTGATCATTTTTAAAAAAATAGGGGAGTGAATGAGTAAGATTGACGTGGCCTGAGTAATTCCCATCAAATGCCTAAGGGTTCAGTATAGGTTTAGTATTTTGAGAAGTAATTTTACCCTCTCCTCCTTTTAGAATTGAATGCAAGTGCAACTGCTTGATTTTATTTCACTCTTCTTCTTGAATGCCTGTTGCGTTACTCTGTACATTTGATTCTTTAATTTAAGAATTTAGCAGTGCATGAACTTTTAATAGCCTGGTCCATTTTGGCCCAAAAAAGAAGGAAAAAAAATTAAAGGCCTGTTAAAGCCATGTGCTCTTAATTATTGTAAAAAGCAATTACACTCACAAAAAAAAAATAATAATAAACTAGAACTCAGAACGAGCTAAGTTGCATATGCACTCTTGAGAATAGTGTAAACACATCAATTTTCCTTCACGGTTGGTACTTCTTGGCCGAACCTACTAATTACCACCTCCTAGAGTGTACATATATAGATATTAGATACACATCAATGTCTAGAATTTTGCTGCCTGTCAATTATCGTGAAATCACTATTTCTTTGGATAGAAAGCAACTTCTTCTGTTCCTCAGATAAATAATTTCTATCATTATATATTTACCTTTTATTAGAAAATTGATATGTATAGATTGTGGCATCTTATCCTTTCGCACATGTACCTATCAACATCACTAGTAAATTGATCCAACTAGCCAGATTTATCAGTAGGTGTTAATTTTAGGCCAAACCCAAGCTTCGCATTCAGTTACTAAGTTTTGATTTATTTTATACAGAGGCAGGGAAAAATGCCTTTGGAGACCCCTGAAAGATGCTGGCATGATGATCATACTTCTACAAGGTCTTCTGAGTTCAGTGGAGGTCCAGTAAACAAAGAAAGAGACCAAACTGATAACCAAAACCTCCACAAATTCAGCTCTTTACATCAAAATTCAAGCCCAGAGAAGATTGGTTGCAAAATACCAATAATTTTGGACAAAGAGCTCATACAACCTTACAGTTTTAACCCTGACCCTACATTTTTTGAACTAATCATAAAAGGCCTGAAAAACCAGAAGGATCACCGCATACATGATCTGGATGAGATTTTAAAAAACAACACTTCAAAGAAATTGGTATTGGATTGGATGGAGGGATTTCTCAAGGAAAGGATACAGCCTAAAATTCCGTCAAAGTTGAGAACAGTAAACATGGTTATGAGATCCAACGAGAGACAGGAATCTCAAATTGATGCTTATTCTAGTACAAACTCTTCGACGTCTTCTAATCCATCGAGTTCATCAACAAACAATAGCTCTTTTTGTGCCAGTACTACTGGCCTGCTACACCGGGTTTGGCATAATGGGTTGCCCCATTTCCAATTTTTAATAGATGGTCCAGATAGGGTCTTTGTTGCCAACCCCACAAAGATGAAGTCAGAAATGAATTTGGCCTTGGATTATGTTTATATATTTCATGAGGTTGGATATGCAAAGAAGGAATCAACTACAAGGTTCCTTGGTAAAATGAGAGTGTCAAGCAGGTACATTTTGAATTCAAATGAATCCAATTGTATCGAGACTGAGTTTGTTCTATTTGGGTCCAAAGAGGATTATGATCAAGAAATGCAGAACCCTTCTTCATCATTAGTAAAAAATAAGGGGCTTATTAGCAAAGTGGCCGAGATGCTAAAGCCAAACCTCTCACCCCTGCCAAGGTATACCCATAAAATGTCCAAATCAATGTTGTGCGAAACCAGCATGATAGAAGGTCAAATTTCTAAGAACAAGCAATCAGGATCCACAAGTTCTAAAATTTTTGAAACCTTCCCAACCAATCATGAATTAGCTACAATTATCATCAGAGATAGCAAGAATAATGTCGTAAAGAAAGAACCATTGACTGGTGGATGGGGTTTGAAATTTCTTCAGAAAATTGAGACAGCCAAGAACAGTTCTACTAGAAGGATTATAAATGTTTTGGTGCCGAAAGGGTTCCATGGGGGCCCAGCAGAGCCAAATGCCGGTCCTGCCAGTCTTAGAGAGAGGTGGTCGAGTGGGGCCTGCGATTGTGGCGGCTGGGATTTGGGATGCCCCATCACTGTATTCAGTAATAGGGATGCATCAGATGGGTTACAACATGGCGAGAAGCACGACAATGGCCCAGAAGATCTCTTCATTGAGGTGAGTGTTCAACCTTTTGCCTCTTTCTTATTCAGTATTATTGTAGTTTTGGTATTTTGCCCGGTATGCTAATGGTATTGACATATGAAAAAATTTGAATAATAAAGCTGCACTTTACTTATTTCCAAATAAAAACCAGCATTTAGACTAAATTATGCTTAATTATTTCATATCATAATTTAGTAAAATGCTGTGCGCAATCTGAAAGTAGACAGAATTTTTTTTTATGCTATCTTCAATATGGAATTGTATTGTATTGTGTTGCATCATGCTATGTAGATACCAGATCTGATTCTGGGGATACATTGTTAATAGAACGTGTGATAAATTAGTTTTTGTCATTTCAGGGAGTTAGGCATGATGAACCGGCAATGAAGCTAGAGATTGTGAACGAAAATGTATTCATGGTACACTTTCAGTCAAATCTCTCCGCATTACAATGCTTCTCTATTGCAGTGGCTATTATCCACACTCAAACACCAGATCTCTACCCCAAGCTCTGAAATAAGATTCTTGTAGGTCTTTGTTTTTTTCATGCCATTATTATGTAAATGTAAATATTTGAAGTCTATAGGATTTTGGCTATGACGAGTGTGTTTTTATATTCAATCGGTGATTGAATTAGAATTTTAGTTGGTAAATTTAAAGCGCAATATGTAGATGAATAATTCCAGGGGTTTAATGAAGGGGTATTTTTCAGTGATGCCCTGGATTGTCCTCGAAGTCCTTAATTAACATAGGATTAAGTTGGGCTAATTAACTTAGCATCAAAGGTGATGATGTCTTGCAAGGTTCTGAAATTCCTGGGTCACCGGGACAACAATAACTTCTAACTGCCAGGAAGAAATTTACTGCATGACCAAGTTTACAATATGTTTCAATGGAATAAAAGAAAATGAAAATAAAATATGAACAAAGCACAAGCCAGCCACAGTGTGCATTGCAAAGCTGGAACAACAAGTATCCGACTAGGAAAATTTTCATATATTTCCATTCCCTTGCGCAGGTTCACTAATGTAGGTCTACATTCAACTGTTCAACCTGGCTAGATCACATCTATTGATTCAACTACAATGATGCTTATGATAGTTAATTCTAGCTCATAGCTCCTAGTATTGCTTCGTCTGTGTGATTGATTCCTTCAAATTCCAGTCAAGGTTTCCAATTAGTGAGAGAACATGATTCTTATTGGTGAAATTAGTGAAAATATACTGCTGGCCAAGGACTTTTAATATGCTATTAGATATTAGGGAACAAGGTTCTAAATATAATTTATACAAAAATAAGAAAAATCATAATTTCTTATTAACAATCCAGTGATCTTTTTTATACATTACAGCATACTCTATTATTCTGACTAAAAACCAGTGAGTCGTTTTTTTTTTTTTTGTATATATGTATATACAACGTGCTCTTTCATTCAAACTTAACAACCACCACAAATTCTCCCAACACAATTAAATTAATCCTCTCAAAAGCATTTATTTACCGAAAGAATGACAAACCGAGCTTAAAAAAAACATTTAATTGACATCAGATACAATGGAACCATAACTTTTAATTGAACAAACAAAATCAGTCCGGTAATAAGACAAGTCCTGCACACAATAAAAACATCATATTATATTTTCCAATTCATCCAATAGCACTGAATCAAAATCACCAAGCCCCCAAAATTTTAAAAACAACCACCACCAAAAACATAAGAACAAATTAAAAAAATAATTTATGAAAATAATTTAGAGAATGTATGTCTCATGGCCAGTCCAAAGAGGCACTGCTAAAGTAGCAAAGTCCACAAGGCGATGGAATATGAGACCACCTCAGACGGAGGAACTCAATGAAGAGAACCTTCAACATCCGAGGCTCTTTTTTTGACGTTTACCTTGGACTATACAAACACTCTTTTTGTTTGCTCCATTTTAAGGTCGGAGGTTTCTCACCCTGAAGAATTCCTCCCGTCATTAGTTAATAATTCCCATATTAGTACCAAAAAATACACAATTTACATACATTATATGTTTGAGTAGGTTAAATTAAACATTAATGAAATGATTTGAAATTGAAAAAAATGTAATGTAAAAATCAACAAACTCAAAAATGCAAAAAAATGAAATTTTTATAAAAGGTAATTAATTAATAATTAATAATTGAAGGGAATGATTGTCTCATGGCCAGTCCAAAGAGGCACTGCTAAAGAAGCAGAGTCCACAAGGCGATGGAATATGAGACCGCCTTCTGATGGAGGAAGTAAAGAAACAACCGTCGACATCTAAAGGCTTGATTTGTGACGTTTACCTTGGAATTTACAAACACACATTAAATAGTTTGCTCCTGATAAGGTTGGAGGCGTCTCACCCGAAGACATCCTCCCGTCACATACAAATACAAAAATAATAATAATAATCAATCTAATAAAATACGAAATATTCAAACACATAAAGGTCGAGAAACGCGAAATAGATTGCAATCGGAAATAAAAACTTATTGGTTCTTTATAGAAGATGGAGTTGCAAGGGAGGAGAACAGAGCAATATTGTGAAGAGAGAATGGGTATGAAAGAAATCGACAACTGGGTTGAATTTTGCGAGACGGCGGCCAGGGTTTTAGTTCGCCAGGGAAGGTTTGTTTTTATAACGAAAAGAAGAGGCTAGGGTTTATGATGCGCAGCTGGGAATGAAGACCTCTTGCGTCTTGACGGTTCGGCGATGTTTTTGATGGGCTTATGGCACCGGTTTTAATGGGCCGAAAGCCTATAATTTACGAGAGCCTAATATTGAATGTTTTCCTTTTTGTTACGACTTACATACGAGAATTGACTTTTTTTTTTTTTTATGATTTATCTCCGCTACTTATAAAAGCACCCAAATACAAGGTCATAACAATTTCACAAAAGATTCAAATATTTGTTAACATCGTTAGTGAGACCTCAAAATCTTGTGGGGGTCTAGAGCCACCTATATTAACGCATTTAGGCAGTGAGATCTTAAATTGTTAAACTTAATCTTTCTTACTAATGTTTGTTTTGTTTATTTTGATCAACGATTAAAATATTTTTTCCTTGACTTGCTGCATCAAAAAGTAAATCACAAGCTTCTGATAAAATACGAGCAGTTTAAGCGAGATTTGTAATGTGTATACCTTTACGTTTGGGTTTGCCCTTTGCAAAGATATAAGGAGTTATTCTAGGATTCCATGTCTTTTGACTATTAATAATTACCTAAATGAACTCTTGCTTCAATCATCTCTTCCAAATTAATGTTCCAATATCTTCTTATCATTTTTGAATCAATCGAGTCAGAATAAATCAAATAAGTAATTCAAAAAGTTAGTTAGGGTTTGTATCATGCATCAATGGTGAATTACTGGTAGAAGATTCCATCGGAACAATTATTTATTTCAAGGTACATCGTTTTTTATTATTAAAAAAAAGAAAAAAAAAACAAAAAGGAAGTGAGAGCGAGGAAGAAGCGATAATAGCTATGAAACGGAGGTTTCTAGAGCCTTCCCCCTGTCGCGTGCGGGTAAAAGAAGCGTGCATGTGCATGCGTATAAAGAAGCGCGTACGTGCATACATACACACATGTGTACACACATGATGTGTCTGCATCAGAGGTGCTTAGTATTATTACAATTTGTTCTCTTTTTTTTCTGATTTTAACTCCATTAAGGAAACAAACAAAATAAAACTGTAAATAGTCAAAGAGAATTCACAATTTTGCACTTCAACCTGCTCCAATGAACATGAAAACATGGCAGTTGTTTTTTAATAATATATCTAATTTCATGAGCTTGCATAATAACTTCAACCTGCTCCAACGAACATGAAAACATGGAAGTTGGTTAAATATAAGCTTGCTGATATTGTGCATTTTAATTTGCCTACATAATTGTACTACTATTTATTTGATTGTGTGAGAAAGTGCTGCAAAAGATCAAGTTATAGATAGAGTGCGTGGCATAAAATATTAAAATAAAATTGGCAAGTTGTCATGACAAGTTGTATAACTTGAGGAGGAGTGTTAAAACATGAAGTATAGCAATGTGTGCTGCCACAGGAGATCAAGAACGGGGCATTCGGCCTGGTGTTTGGCTGGGGTCCAGCCGAATGGTACCCAGAATGGCGCGTCTCTGGTGATAGAAGGAAGGTTCTAGGCTGCCTTAACTTGGAAATAAGGCTAGCACGTCTAGGGGCTATGTTTCCTTGTGTGAGGATACAAAATTGTAAAGAAATAAAAAAATAAATAATGGGGAATAGTTGAAAAGAGACGTGTGTCTCTATAGGATAGTTTCCTATTTAATATTCACCTTCTCCATGTAACAAGTATCTCAGAAATTCATAAATAATAAAAAAGAGAGTGTGTGTGTGTGGAGGACGTAGGCACCAAGTTGGTGCTGAACCTCGTTAAATTCTTGTGTTCACTTGTATTTGATTGTTATTCTGAGATCCTCGTGCTGACTAGCCCTAAGGGGCACGGTTCTTGTGTAGTTGCACTTGGATCGTGCCTCTTCGAACCTAAAATCTAACTTCCACTGCGTAGACGCTCGATTTCTTAACATGGTATCAGAGAGTGGTTCAGAGATGGAAAAACAAAACCGAGGCGATGGAAGGCAAACAACAACTCGAAACAAGTGCAATGTGGGTGTTTCTTCAACCAAAAAGGATGTATGGAGATATACAACCGTTCAAGTGTCTTTCGACATCGATTTTGGAGTACGAGCAATGGCATCAACTGTTGAAAACAGACTGTTCAGCTGTGCGTACGGCCGTACAGGATCAAGAACAGGGATTGTTGGCTGTGTGTGCGGCCTCACAGGACCAGAAAAGGGACATTCGGCTATGTGTTTGGTCGAACGGGATCCAGAACGGTTGTGTTCCTGGTGATTCAAGGTGTTTCTTAATCATATGAAGTTGTCGCTGAGGTATCGCATGGGTTGTGTGACCTGTGAGCGGTGATTAGAGCCCAAATCTACAATAAAGAAGGAGATATGTCTAGCCACAATAAAAATAAGGTATCTTATTTGTTAGGGATTTTGTGGCTGCATGCTCCACTTGCCAACAAAACAAGTCGGTTCATTTACACCCAGCAGGCCTCCTTCAACCACTGTCGATCCCTGTTAAGATTTGGGCAGACGTCTCTATTGACTTCATTGTTGGCTTCCCAAAGGTACATGGAAAATCGGTCTTTCTCACAGTACTGGATTGACTGTCCAAGTACAGTCATTTTATTGCCTTGGCCCATCCTTATACAGCTCAATCTGTGGCCGTGGTCTTCTTTGAGAACATCGTTAAACTGCATGGGATCCCTGAGAGCATTATTAGTGCTCGTGACCCGGTGTTTACCAGTACCTTCTGGAGGGAACTTTTTTCGTCTACAGGGAGTTCACCTCAAGCTCAGCTCAGCTTTTTCATCCGCAAACAGACGGCCAAATTGAGATTTTCAACCGCACAATTGAAATGTATTTGCGGTGTTTGGCTAGTGATCGCCCTTGTTCTTGGCTTTAATGGCTTCCTTGGACTGAATTTTGCTATAACACCTCCTACCACTCAGCTCTCAAAACCACACCATTTGAGATGTTCTATGGCCGTCCAGTTCCCTCCCTTATTCCTTATACACCAGGCGATACCAACAATGAAGCAGTTGATATCTGCCTCAAGGATCGCAATGACTTCTTCGTGATGTAAGACAGCACCTGTTGCAAGCACAACATAGGATGGAAACAAGTTATGACAATCTGCATAGAGATGTGTTTTTTTCTGTGGGTCAATGGGTGTTACTACGCCTAAATCACCGCCTTGTAGTGGGCATTCACACCAAGTCTAATGCTAAGCTTGCTCCACATTTTTATGGCCCATACAAAATTGTGGAAAAAATAGGTGAAGTGGCATACCGTTTAGAGCTTCCAGACAATGCTCGCATTCACGATGTCTTCCATGTGTCCTTAAGCCATTCAACGGGACACCTCCTTCTCAATTGCTGCCCTTGCCCCCACTGCACCATGGTCAGGTTATTAGGGAACCATTTGCTATCACAAGCACTCGTCATCGAAACAACAAGTTTGAAATTTTGGTGGAATGGAAATATTTGGACAAGTCTGACGCTTCTTGGGAAGATTTCTCCTGGTTTAGAGCTCAATACCCTTCCTTTCAGCTCGAGGATGAGCTGCTGGCTCAGGCGGGAGGAAGTGTTACCGACCTACACTGGGGTCAAGTTTATACACGCAAGAATAAAACCCATCCAGATTCTGAGAAGATTTAATTTACCATTATCATTATGTATCTTTCCTTATTTTTATGCACCTTGTCTTAGTTTACAATAGTTGTTATATTTCTAGTTGTTACCATATTAGATAATGCTTTATATAATGAGTATTAGAATTGTATGAGGATTTTTCAAGCAGAATAATATATCTTTCCTTCTATCTTTCTCTCTCTCTATCTCTAAACCCTAAATCTCTCTCTACTTCTTCTGGCCACCACGGCAGAACACACCCAACCACCTAAAATCCCATACAACCTAACACCCACCAAGGCTCGTAACGGTAACTAACTACGTACTTATCACCTAAATGATCATCAAAACAATAAGAAAAATACATACATCAAATTTGGATGGACCTTACATTTTCTGTTTCTTTTAAAATTGACAAACGAAGAGATCAGTTTGCTATGTGAAAAACTTTAAAATGGAGAGCATGTCTGTTCTAGTGAGCCTGCCAAAGGGACCGCATGTCTGTTCTAGCGAGCCTGCCAAAGGGACCGCTTTTCAATTGGTCAATTTGGATCGATTACCATGTATGTATGTATGTTTATCTGGATTTGCGTTTTGACTATTTTTTTTTTTTCAATTTCTATTTTCATTGATCATTTAATAATTTTAATTAACACAATAAGAGAAACAATTATAAAAACGGTGAGTACCAAAAAAATAATAAAAATAAAACGGTCAAAACAAGATCAATCGTTTTAATAATTGTTAAATAATCAGTGCCAGTGGACGAACTAAAGATTTAGTATGTTCCTCGAGATATTATTTGCTCTAAGAATTCTAGGAGCCAGTTCCAATTTAGAAATTGTAACGTGTCCACAACTCATGGATAAAATAACTATAGATACTCCACTTGAAAAGATATTGAATTATATGAAAATTCTTGATTTTAATGTCAATACTACTCCCAGTGGGAAACCGCTGGCCTCCAAGCGAAAAGCGATCCTCCCACAGCAACTAAAATATAAACTATAATGGAAGTTGTGCGGTGCTTTGTAGCAAAGCTCAAACAGACATCAGAGGAGAAAAATTATATTCAGTCAGCCGTATAATCAACAAAAAACCGTTGCTTTAGAAACCATTAAATGAAATATCTTCTGGTGCAAAGTGCTGTTGCATGTTTTCCCTGTTACAAGTTTACCAATAACAACTTCTGACTGATCCATCTCAAAGCCTTTATCCATCAATCAATTGTTATATGACTACAATTATCTCAGGATGCAACTGCATCATCAACAAGTTACAATTTATGTAATTCAGAAAATTATTCTCTACAACCATCTTTTAAAAAACAGTTTGAAAGGTCAATATGTCTAATCCTATCCAATTTTAACAAAGAAATGTTAAGCAGAAAAATAGATTAAAGCTAATATTTTAACATTTTATTCAAGCTGTCCACTGCCTCCTAAAATCTTTGTTGGCCAGTGAAGCTCAACTTTCTCATTTCTCGTTCCACATGTTCCTGCAAAAAAAACCACATAGCTGGGAAGATTAAAAATAAAATGAAGAAAAAATGAAAAACGCTGTGCAAAATTAGTAGCATGAACCATCAGCAGGAGTTTCATTTCAAGATACTATGTTTTATATCATGAGAAACATAAAAACTAGTTCTGTGCTTATGTTTTCTTGAGATCTAAGTTGATCAATACTAATATAACAGAAACCATTAACATAACAACAAAATGAGGGGATTTTGCCGAAACAAAGAGTACCATGAGTTCAGCATCTGAATATTGCAATGAACCATGTTTCTTAGTAAGCTTCTCCCCTTCTTGCTCTTCATAAACTTCAAAATCATCGAAAAGAGAAGTTTCTTGTTGATAGTCTTTGAAAATACGTAGCATCTTCAAGCCTTGCGGTAGCGGTATCTGCAGATTACATATAGCAAAGTTAAGACAAAAATATATCTGCCAAACTGACGAATGATTGAAATCCTTAACTTCATAATATTTTTATACTTAAGGTGCCTTCTTTACAAAGATAACAAAGAAAGCCCAAGAATTATTAATTGTTCAGAATGACAACTTCCAGGAAAAAAAGAAATTGAAGTCAATATAATTGTTAATACTTAATATAATAAATGTATAACTATTATAATTCATCTTACAACAATGTCTTTGTTGTAATTGAGATTTCATATTACAATTGTTATGTTTCCTTGTTTAAAAAACAGAAAGTACAGTTGGAAATAATTTGATATTAGTTACTAATTGATTCTATATAACACAATGATAGAGCTGACTGGATCTGATGTTATGTGACCATCTTTTCAATCATGCTTACTTGTCCATCTTGGTTTTCAATACTTTCTTGTCTGTTCTAACTTTGGAGAATATCCTGAGCAGTACTCATTTTATGGATTTGCTATAATTCTCTGTAAACCATGAGAGTATATATAATCCAAGGCCTCTGCTAATTATTATCCTTCAGGGACTTTTATCTGATGCATAGTTCACTCTTTTTTACACAGATAGAGTGAACATGGTATAATGGTTTTTGGCATAGCTACCTTTTATGTAAATAAAAAATAGTGAACTATACATTGACGAAATTGTGTGGGCAAAAAAAAAAAGGTATTGCCATAACCCAAAGTCCAATTGATTGTGAGATCTTTTTATATATACAAGGTAATCCACCCACTTCCTGTTCTCTCCACCTCAATTCCATGATTGTGAGTTTTTTTAAAATTTCAAATGGTTTTTTTTTTTTAATTTTCAAAAAAAGGTATTGCCATAACCCAACGTCCAATTGATTGTGAGATCTTTTTAAATATACAAGGTAATCCACCCACTTCCTGTTCTCTCCACCTCAATTGCATGATTGTGAGTTTTTTTAAATTTTAAAGCTGACCCCTGTGTGGGTCGGTAACATATTAATTATTAGTAGTATTGCTATTATTGATATTATTTCTATTACTACTATTATTGATCTTGCATGTGGTCTAGTAGCTCAGGTGGTAAGAGCACTGGGCTCTCTTCTAGGAGGTCCAGGGTTCAAGCCTGCATGCTTGCAATAGGCTTGGCGAGCCGGCGGAAAAACTCAGCCATATATACAAGAAATGACCAGGGTCGGGGTATCTTTTTTAGCCTACCCAACTTGTTTGGGACAAAGGGCTCTGACTTTTTCCGTGGATCCTTTCTTTCTTGTTGGGTTTCTTTTCTAGCCTACCCTAACTTGTTTGGGACAAAAGGCTTAGTTGTTGTTGTTGTTCAAATGGGCTTTTTTTTCTCATGCATAGACACTCATGAGAAAGGACAACACACTAATTGGGGCACCTGAAGTTTAAAAAAAAAAAAAAATCCAATCGGATAAAAGCAAGGGAAGAAACATCAGCAAACATCTTCAAAACGGTCCCAGTAGGCAGTAAGGCTACATTTAGAAATATAAAATACAGAGATCTCTTGTGACACATGTTTATATGGCCTTTTCTGAATGAGAAGTTTTCACTAAATTAAATTTGGTCAGAAGAACCCAGTACAAAAAGTTTTCATCAGATTGGTAGGACGCTATGAAATTAATTACAACAATGAACATACAATATTTTACATAAAATCATACGAAAATTCAGTCGTATTCATTATGTTGCTCAGACAATCTGAGAAGAACTGTCTGATTGTACATGTCAGGCAAATAGATGATGTGGCATGCTTTAAAGCTTACAAACTCACCACCTCTCATAGTATATATATTATTAAAATTAAGAAACTATCCCTAAGAGAAGCCATTGCAAAACAAATATAAACTAAATTCATGCCATCTAATTTAGTTTGTTTTTGTATATTTGAAATATTGACAAGTGAATTAACATCATTTCTGTCATCTCCTGGCTTGAGATTTTATATTAATATTTGGATTTTTGCATATCCCCCCACCCCCACCCACACAACCCAAAAGAAAAGAAGAATGAATGGAATAGTAAAGGGCATAATGATACCTCTTGAGTATCCCGGCTGAAAGTTACAACCTTGTTTTCATTATTTTCAAGTATTATATCGCGGTACTTGTAATTGGGTATGTCCTTCACAATGTGCCATTTCAAAGGGAAAAAACCACTCCATCTGTCCTGCAGCCAGAAATCCATGTCTTTCTTGAAGTCTACAGGCCCCATCATCTCAGCCAACCCAACAAATTGTCCGCTTGAGTTAACCTAGAAAGGAGAAATCAGAAATTAGATTTTCCTCCAATTCTTGTTGTATTGAGACCAGTTAATTTACATCTTAGTCAAAGTAAGAAAATGTACAATTTGCAATAAAAAAATTTGATAATAAATAGATAAAGAGTCATGATGTCAAAGACGAAAGAAAAATAAGGTCTGTCTATATATCAACTGCTTTTATCATGCGTATTCTCCCAATGATAATGAATACTAAAAACAATACAATATGCAAGCCGGCCATCGGAATTAAGAATTAGACTTTTCTTGCCCCATAACACACAGTCAAAGAAAACAAAAATACTAATTGCAATAATCAGAGTGGATGATAACAAAAGAGTTGGATAATCAAATTCCCTACGTAACGAAAAAAACAAGAGCCAAATTCCCTACGTACCGAGAAAAACAAGAAGATCGGGCATTTGGCACCATCACCTTCATGATTCATTTGTGCATCACGATACACAAGATCCAGCTTTTTATTCCCATGTGGCGTGCTTGACCAGACACTATATTTCATGCTGTTAAACACGTCATTCTCACTGTAAGATTTTATCATGAAAAATCTAGCTTTCCTGTAATTCACAGCAAAGTCCTTTCTGTTATAATCATCCGGGATAGCAGTTTTCCCTTTCCCTCTGCGGAGCCCACGGATGGTCAGCTCATTATTCTTGCCAGATTGGTGAGTATTTTTGTAATTTCTTGTTGGAGAGGTTAGCTGATAGCTTGTTGAGCTAGATCTTCTCATGTAATTCTCAGCCCAGTGGTGATTATGTGCTGCATTATAGTTATTGATCTTGTTTGTCATTGCATAATTCCCATGGTTGGGACCACACACTGGCCGGTTGGAGAGAGGCGAAACCTGACAGGCTTGATGAGGACCAGGACAAATGTCCTGGATGAAAAAAAGAATAGCAAGATTTTATTAGGTGAGAATAGAATGTACCATAACAAACCATAAATCATAAACACTAAACATTAATAAATCTATATCATGAAATGACTGCCTGACACTCTCCATTATTCGAAAGCAAAACCTCCAACCAAAAATTATAAACCATAAAACTCCAAATTAACACACACACCTATGTTATATAATGCATGTAGCTTGGCTACTGTTCAATTTTCTGTCTGCTTTAAGTTCCAAAATGATAAATCTAAACAAGGGAGAAGCAATAAATTTGGTGCTAATTATGCAAGTTCAAGGGGTTTAAATATCAATTAAAAAATTCTTAACATAGGATGATAGGACCATCATATTATCTGCCTCATGATTTTTGCTAGAAAACCAATGAAACATTTAACAATCTTTGACATGTATGCATTGCTCATGAGGTTAAATGGGGCAATGGACCAGATTTTTCATTGGAAATTGGAATATGAATATGGCAGCTCATTGAAATACATACATTCACTTTACACTTATACGAATGGAGAGAAGTTACATAGGCCAACACTAAACTTTGACAAAGCTTACAAATGAGTTTACAATAACTTAACTCAGAAAATTTGTGATCTTTTGCATTTGTATGTACTATAAAAACAAATACCTTGTTTTGAAGGTCCCCAGACCACGAGCCACCGTAAGAAAAATTTCCACAATCAGGGGCTGGCATTGTGGAGTACGGCTCAGTAAAGTTGCTAGATGTACCTTCATTTCTCCTACTATATTGCTTGTCGTAGCTATTGTTAATCTTTCTTCTTGCAAATGGTGGAGCAGGTTTCATATCTATCAAGAAAGGCTTCATTCCCTTAATCTTCTTCACAAAACAAGGGATGTAGTGGTCTAGAGAAGTATCCTGAAAAAAAAAATTATTAGCTCTCAAGATCTGTAGATCTTATAAGAGCATGAGTTTGATTTTGTTTCTGTCAATTACATTCCAACTATTTCACTAAAAAGTTTGATTTCGATTCTGTCCATTATGTTCTGACTATGTCCTTACTGAAAGTACATAACAACAGTCTCGACAGTGACTCAATTTTCAACCATATGTAATCTTTGTAATTGGTGAAAACGTACAAAAAAACATCTCTTCTTATCAAAGAATTAGCAGATCTTTGTTGCAGTTAGGTCCTGAAGTTACAAACTATATCACAAGCCAAAAAAATGATACTAAATTTTATCTGGAAAAATGTCAAGTACTACTAATGCACAAAAGGGTGACATAAAGAAAGAACATGGTAAGAAAGTTGCTTCAACCTCTTCTGGGTTAGTCCTTGCATTGGGTAGAGAATAAGCCATTCCTTTATCTCTCCTGCTATGACCTACATCAAAAGACCAATAACACTTCAGAACTTAAAGTTGATCACAATTTGATTTATCTTAAAAGCTAATTACAGATATAACTTTTAAACTTACCAAATCGCATGCCATGCTCACTACTATCAGTTGGGGATTCCAAATCCTCCTTAAGATTAAATATATCAATTGGTTTTTTCACCTGTTGAAGAAAACATAATAATATAATTAATAATAAAAAAAAAAGGTTCATGGATGACAGCTCCAACTACAAGTCCAGGAAAAGAAAGCAACAACACTAACAATTAAACAAATATATCCAAACAGTACTTGAAAAAAATATATTATACTCAATAGTAATAGCGTACCAAGCTTTGCCTTGCAATGTGTGGAGAAAAATCCTTCTGCAATGCGTCCATTGCCCCAAAACCTACATGCAAAATCGGGTTTGCACCTCCCAAATCTTCTCAATTAATAAAATTTAATCACCCAAACTTTCAATTCGAATATTTACTCAAATTTTTCTTAATTGGGGGTATCGTCATAAATTAAATGATAAAATTATATAAAACTTTTTACTTTGGACATATTTTATTATCCTTCTGCCGACAAAGTGTAATGTATTGTAATTTGTAAATGTATTCCTGCTGTATATATGGATATTGCTTTCCTTCAAAAAGCAGAACATTCACTCCAGCAAGCAACATTAACATAGACAGACAAGAAGATTAGGACTTGCTCTTAATTCTGGTATATAAGTTATTTTCTCGATGGTCGAACGATGTTATAGGTGTCAAGTTATTTTTGGTCCCCATTAGGACTTCATTTGTTGGTTGAACTATATATATTGGGTTTTTAGGTGCTGTACGGTTCTAGATGGAATCATGGAACCAATTTTGGGTGACCATACTTTTGATAGCGAGTTAGCTGTTAGTAATATATGAGGTACTTTTTTATAATTATTCTTGAGGAAATCTATAATCTATAATCTATAATCTATAATATTAAGTAAAGAACATTCTGATGAATAATCTCATTTAAAACCCTGCAAGATGTCAAAAGATCATAGAAATCCCTGAAAAAAATAGAAAGCATCACTATAGACAGACATATTACAAACAGGAAACATATATTTTCTGTCACTCCATTCACAATAAAACCATTAAACCAAAGAGAGACAAACTAGCTAATTTATCATCACGTATTTCTCCATAAAGGAAGATGAACAGAGGAGAGGGTGGGTGCTAGAATAGGTAATATTTACAATGTTTTCAGCCTACACATGACATATTCTATATGTGTCTTGTGACAACATATTATTTTAAATAAAACAAGGTACCGTGTTCATTTTTGCCAAGGCCATTGCCTTTCCAACCCATCTTCTGGAGGAGTACTAAGCCGACATTTGATGATGTCAGTTGGGTATCTAGAGAAGCCTGCTCCAGATCATCTGTGTCGAGGTTCTCAGTGGGCCGGTGGTGTTTTGGCAATCTGAAGTCATCATCTTCTGACCAGCCATAAAATAAATCCTACAAATTGGAACATGAGAGATTAATTCATATTCAATCAGACAACCACCAATTGAATCATTCAGGATTTCAGGTGAATATACAGATTTAAAGAGAACACACTACTACTACTAACTAGGTAGACAAAACTGTTTTCCTGCAAAAATTGAAAAAGACAGAGACTAACATTTTCGTTGCCACTTTTGTTCTGCTCTTGAACCTCTGAGTCATCTTTACTTCCACTACTGTATGTGTTTTCCATTTGATTTGCAAGTACTGTAACTCAATACTAAAGAATTATTTTGCATCCAATTCTCCAAAGGAGGGAGGAGTTTGGAGGCGATTGGAGGCGATCTGGAACTGGAAGAGGAGGGAGGAGTTTGGAGGCGAGGTGAAGACTGAAGAGGGAGTCAGTTGATTTGAGCGAAAGAGGAAGAGGATTGCTCGACTCGCACTCGCTAGGGTTGGGTTCGGATGCGGATGTCGGTCCTATCCGGATCCGTATCCTCTGGACATCTGGTGCCCATCTCTCTTCGCTGACCGTCGGATCGAAATGGACGGTTCGATCTAAATGAGCTCATTTCTTCCTTAAAAACAAAAAAAAAAAAAAACTTTTCAGAATCGCTGATCAGTTCGCTGAGGCGTTCTCTCGCGCGAAAAACCTAGATGAGGTAGGTAGTACAGTAGCAGTATAATCCCAGTTAAAAATTTTAAAGGGCATTCTGGACTGAGGTATATAGGTATACAGTAGCAGAGAAGAATTGATACTGAAGATATAGTTCAATGGATCCTTCTTTTAGCATGGTACTTCAAGACAATGTTTTATGTCATATTTTCAGGTCATGGATAATTGCTTGTTTAAATTGTTGTTAAATATTGCTTCAGGTCATTGATGTTTTCTTTTTCTGATTTGTGCTTTAGCCAAGAGAAAGAAGCACAAGACAAGCAAGCCAAGTGTCTATTCTCTGAACTGAACAGGTTTTGATCTTTAGACTAGCTTTACCAGAACAGCAGTGCTTGCCAGCGACCCCCATCGAGGTTGTAGATATTTTTAGTTTCGTTTTTCTTATTTATTTCGGATTTTCTTTGGATTTTTGCAAATCGATTGATGCTGGGTTTTATTTTGTTAGAGTACTTGAATTGATGTATGTATGTACTCTCCCTTAGTATGTGGATATATTATTTTATTAACTAGTGCTTATTCTCTAAAAAAAAAAAAAAGCATATCATTTGTTATTGTTTTTTTTTTTTTTTTTAAAAGAATGAACCAGCAGCATGATAGACAGTCTATATTCTTATAAAGCAAATTTGCATTCATGTGCTTAGTCTATTTGAACATTAACATATAACTTGGGCAAAATATTCATGCAATATTCAAATCAAGTATTAACACACAAATAGTTCAAACTTGCACAAATCCAAACATTAATATAGGGCTAATATAATTCAAACATAAACATACAACATAATAGCACTAATCATTTATTCCAAATTGACCAACACTAAGTCACAATCAGAACTGAAATTATAAAAATCAAAATATCATCTCTTCTGACTTCTCTTCATTTTAAGTACATCAAACATATGCGTATATAAGTCACTAACATATGTGCTTCTGGTTCAAGAGAGGAGCGAAATAAGACCATTACAATTCAATATCCAATACATCATACAGGGAAAAAAAAAGAAAAGTTATCAATCTAATACAATCCAACACAATCCTCACTGTAATCGAGGCTAAGTCCATTAACACATAAGACTATTGCTCACTGCAAAACAAGATTACATTAACACATAAGACTATTGCAAATCTCGCGATTATAACCTTCAAAAGAAAATTATCATCCTGACATTTTTCCTTATGTTTAATTGCTTCTTAACATCCCCTCGATAGCGATCTTATGTGAATGGCGAAGAGCACCTTTGTCCCTGCTGGAGATGGGTGGTTCACTGTAAGCCGTCGCCAGCCCCAGAACCCCAAGCCAGCCAACCGCCGCCGCTTCTCCACCAAGCCTCCAACCCATCGACCAGGTATCTTCAATCTTTTCCCTAAAACCCACCTGGACCCACAGTTAAACCCCAAACCACTCGCACCTACTTCTACTGCCCCTCCCTCCTCTCTCATTAACCTTCTCTCTCCAACCCAACCAAATCCTTCCCTCTCCTCCTCTCAACACGTTCCAATGAAACCCCCTCTTCGCCCCTCCCGCCGCCGAGGACGACCTTCCTCCTCCAGCACCAGCCCAGTTCCGCCTGAGCACCTTGCCCGGTACCAAAAGGACACGGCAACCAGAGAGGCTTATGCCAAGGATCCTTTCCTCCTTGGTAAATTCTCCTTTGACCTTCCACCAGAGTCGGGGAAGAAGGGCTGGAACAACCACTGCTTCCGCTGTCTTGTCAAGGGCCACCCTGTCTCTCAGTGCCGTGCACCGGTGAGGGCTTGTGCTAAATGCTTACAGCCGGGCCATGGCCATGCCTCATGCACTGCTTCTCGCAACAAAGCGAAGAAACGCAAATCGCACGCCGATATCATGGCTGCTCTACAACCAAGGGGAAATTTAGGAGATGCCGGTCTCCCTTCCGGCAGAATCCCGATTATTGACTTGTATCGCCCAGCCACTGCTGACTCCATTGATGACCTCCGCTACCTGGACAAGGGAGTTGTTTTCGATGGCCGCCTCAAGCCGGGCTTTTTTTAGACGGCGGCGATCCAAGCAGCTCTCCTCCTCTACGCTCCTTTTGCAGCCCCTTTTCCGATGGTGCACTTGTCCGGGGACCGCTTCCTCTTGCTTTTGAATGCTGAGATTGATCGAGCTATGTTCATAGCCGCTGTCCGCTCCAACCTAGAAGCCATTGGCTTGGTGATTTATCCATGGAGCCCGGCTATTGACACCTCGCCGGTGGATTACCGGTTCAAGGTTTGGATGGACCTCCATGGTATGCCCATCCAAGCTTGGAACAAAGAGCATCTCCTACAACTTGTGGGACAATTTGGGCTGCTGCTTGAGCACACCCCTTTCACCAACACCCCCAGCCTCGAGCGCCTTCGGGTCCTTGTCGCAGTCCGCTACCTCGAGGACGTACCTGTCAGCGGCCGCATCTTCTTTGGTGCGCTCAAGAAACCCATCCCCTTGTCGGTGCTAGGCTGGATAGAGGAACCTTTAACCATTAGGCCGCCGCACGACCCGACTCCACCGTCGGATTACTTCGCGGCTATTGAGAGGCAAATCAGAGCAAACCCTCCTCCTACTCACCCCCCGGCTACCAGCCACCCTCTTGCCAACACCGTGGAGATGGATTTTGAGGCTGCCTTCAAGGCCTGGGCTGCCCTACCACCGTCTGAGCAGAAAGACGGTCTAGCACGGTACCTACAACGCTCCCCGTTCTGGTCCATGGCCAAATTCCAAGAGGAGTTGCGCAGCCACCCTCAGCCCCAGCTGCCTCTGCCACTAGTGCCTGCAAGCCGACCTCTGACCCCTCTGCTAAGCAACACACTTGGCCACTTTGTGCCCACAGCAGATCCCTCACCCTCTTCGGTTGCCACAGAGAATCGACAAGTTGAACAGCTGGGCTTGGTAGAGAGACAATGGTCTTTTCCCTCCCCTATAGGCATCGGCCACGTCTCCCCCCCTCATGCACTCCACGACAATGGAGCACCTCCTCTTTTGTCCGTTGGAAGAGACCCCCTGCCACAGAACACGTGTGAGGGAGCAGCCTCTTTTGTCTCTTCTTTGCCGATTTCAAATCCTCTCCTTTCTCCAATCCGCTGCAGTGAGACCCTCTCCCGTTCTCTCACCCGTTAACCCGCAACCCTCTTCCTCCGATCCGAACCCAATTCATGCTCCCTTCAAACCAAACCCGTTACCTCTTCAAAGCAACCCAATTCTTGCCCCTACTACAGCCCAGCTAGCAAGCTCAACAGACCCAAACGCAAATACTGTCTTGCGTGAAGAATCTGTAGCCCAACTCTCTTCTCCTTCTCCTCTCGTGCTTTCTCCTAAGTTCGCTTCTCCCTCACCGTACCATTACACAAGACGTGCCAAACCTCCAGTGATTTCTCCATCCGATAGAAGGAACCTGAGATCAGCGAAAAAAATTTGCTTCTCACCTCAGAACCCAACTAGCGAGCCTCTTACTGTCACCCTCCCTCCGCTGCCTCCTCCTTCTCCCCTAACCCTTCCCTCCTGTTCGGGTACTACTTCCCTGCCTGACAACCCAACTGCGAAATCCCCCCACCCCAGAAGAAGTAGTCGGCGCTTTAAGCCGAGCAAGGCTCTAGCTGGATTTGAAGTGGGACCCAAGAAGAGAAGCAAAAGCACCAGACTCTCTGCTAGCAGGAAGGAAATTCAGGCAGCAATCACAGAGGCTGGACTCCATTGCTCTCTTTCCACTATGGGAACTGAACCTCCCCTGAATGAAAAAGAGAGAGGTGCTCTTTTATCATATTGCGGTATTCTCTCCTCAGTTCAGCCCACCGCGCCTACCGACCAGCAGACCCAACCTACTTCTCAGGCCCAGGAAGATCTCACTGCCACATCACCTTCCTTGGTTAGTGCCGGCTCCTCTGGAGACGGTGACAATTTGGAGACTTAGCCTGTTTTGGCTAGTTTACTTTAATTTTGGATTTTGTAATTGTCAGTTTGAGACAATTTTGTTGTAGTTTAATTATGTTATCAAAAGTTTCCTTTTTGTTTTGGAATGTAAGAGGCATCTCTGATCCTCTAAAATGTAACTTGGTTAAAGATGTTGTAAGGGATTCTAAATGTGATATAATGTGTCTCCAAGAAACTAAGCTCTCTTCTTGTGATTTTTTCAAAGCACGTTTTGTCTGTTGTTTCCCTTTCAATAATTTTGCAACTGTTGATGCTCATGGGTCAAGAGGAGGAATTTTGGTTATTTGGTCCCAACGTTTTGCATGTTCTACGATTGAACATGGCAATTACTCTACAACGGTCACCCTCTCTTTGGGAAATTTCTCCTTCTTGCTAACAACAGTCTATGGACCAACTAACGAGAGACTAAAACAAGATTTCCTTGATGAACTAAAGCTGGTTAGAGCTTCCTCTCACCTCCCGTGGCTTGTACTTGGTGATTTTAACCTGCTGCGAGACCTTTCAGAGACCTCAAATGCAAATCGAAGCGTTAACTCAATGCTTTTGTTTAATTCCTTCATCTCTCAAGTTGGATTAGTAGAGATACCGCTACAAGGACGCCGTTTTACCTGGTCAAATAAGCGCCCTAATCCCACTCTCTCTAAAATTGATCGTGCTTTTTTCTCCCACGACTGGCTAAACTTGGCGGCCTATTTCTCCTTGATTGACTTGCCGGCAACTACTTCTGACCATGCTCCTCTCTTACTTTATCTCAAGCCCATTTCTTCCACATGTAAGAGATCTTTCAAGCTTGAATCTTTCTGGCTTCGGGCCACCGATTTCGACTCTGTTGTTGCACATTCTTGGACTCAGGCACCTTCGACTCACGACCCGGCCGAAAATCTTATTGGTAAGTTGCGCTTTGTTGCCAAGTCACTAACTCTTTGGGCTTCGGTCAAGTTTGCAAGTTATAATGTTAGCCTACGTAGAACAAAGCTGGTTATCCGTTTTCTAGACCTTAGTGAGGAGTCAAGACAACTTTCTAGAGATGAGTTCATTTTAAGAATTGCACTTCGAGAGCATGCCTTCAGTCTGACTCAAATTCAAGAGGAAAAGTGGAAGCAGCGAAGTGGTGCCACTTGGCTAAAACTAGGGGACAAAAATACGAGGTACTTCTATGCGGTGGCTACTAAGAGGTTGGTGGGGAATACTATAAACTCTGTTTCCTTGCCAAATCGCCATGTTAACCTTCAAGGAGAACTTACAGAGGTCTTCCTCTCTCACTTCAAAAATCTTCTAGGCACCCCCCCAACACATCCGCCACCCTTTGATCTTACTGGAAAAGTAGGGCCTCGGTTTGACCTAACTGCTCTCGAAGAACCTTTCACTGAGGCGGAAATACTTCGAGCCGTTAGAGAGATACCCTCTGGGAAAGCCACTGGCCCTGACGGCTATCCCATTGAGTTCTTCAAAAGGACTTGGGAGACTATCAAAGGTGATGTCCTACCTGCCTTCATGGCTTTTCAGGATGGGACATTAAACCTCAGGAAACTCAACAAAGCCTCCATAACCTTGGTACCCAAAAAGAGAAATCCCATAGAGATATCTGATTACAGACCTATCAGTGTCATCAACACTTTCTCTAAAATCATCTCCAAAATCCTAGCCAACAGACTGCAACCTCACATGACCACTCTTGTCAGTCCACTTCAAACTGCTTTTACTAAAGGAAGGTCCATCATGGAGTCGTACATGGTAGCAAGAGAATTTCTTTCTTTCTACCATAAAAATAAGATACCAGCTCTACTCTTGAAAGTTGATTTTGCGAAAGCTTTTGACTCGGTCTCGTGGACCTTCCTTACCAACCTTCTGGTTGAGCATGGCTTCCCTCCTCGCTGGCTAACTTGGGTGCTTCGTCTACTTACCTCTTCGTCGTCGTCCATTAAAATAAATGGGGAATCTACAGAGACTTTCTTCCATAGGAAGGGACTTCGTCAGGGTGACCCCCTTTTGCCCCTGCTTTTCATCTTGGCAGTCGATGCTCTTCAATCTTTCATCTCTAATGCGGCACCGCTCCTTACAGGCCAAGTAATAATCCCTCCAAGGGCTTTGCAATACGCTGATGATACTATAATCCTCATGGAAGCAAACCCTCGAAATCTCTTGGTAGTTAAAGATATTCTTGCTCATTTTGCCTCAGTTTCTGGGCTAAAAATAAATGATTCGAAATGTCTCTTTGTACCAATTCAAATTCCGGCTGCCTCTCTACCTGCTTTCTCCCAGATCCTTGGTTGTGCACCGGTAAACTTGCCGGTGACTTATCTTGGCCTACCACTGTCTATTCGCCGCCCCAGGAAATTACACTTCAAGCCACTACTTGATGCTTTCCAACGAAAACTTGACGGTTGGCAATCTAAATTCCTTTCTCTAGGGGGACGTCTCACTTTGGTTAAGTCTGTTCTCACTGCACTCCCGCTACATTACATGCAAGTAATCAAGTTGCCGCCATGGTTAATTAAGCATCTTGATGGCATCAGAAGGGGTTTCTTCTGGAAAGGTGCTGGAAAATGCCTCGGTGGTCATTGTCTAGTCAATTGGGCAAAATGTTGTCTTCCCAAGAAATGTGGGGGTTTGGGAATTATGAACCTTTCCATCCAAAACCAGGCTCTACTTATGAAATGGCTCTGGAAGCTTCAAAAGGAGCCTGATTCAACTTGGGCTTCCACAGTTAACCTACTTTATGGAACACGTGATATTGCAACCTTGCTTGCGGATGGGAGTACCTCTGTTGCTTTCCGAGATATACTGCATTTTAATGATTTCTTTTCCTCCTCAATCTGCAACCCTGAATTGCCGCAAAGGTTAACATGGAAATGGTCAAGCACAGGTGATTTCTCTTCAGCAAGCGCTTACCGTCTCCTCGCAGATCCAGGGATGAGATCACCATACCATAAGCTCTTCTGGAACATTAAGGCACCGCCAAAAGTTCGGATCTTCTTGTGGCTAATCCTTCTGGATAGAGTACTCACGCAACAAAACCTGGTGCGTAAGAACTGGCCATCTATTACATCCTGTCAGTGCTGCTCTGAAGGATGTATGGAAACCTCGGTACATCTCTTTGTTCATTGCATTTTTTCCAAACAAATCTGGACACAACTGCAGATCAGATTTAACTTACCTTTGCTCACATTCACTACGGACCTCCCGGCGTTTTGGCTACAAAACAGAGAGACAATTGGCCCCTCTTGGGATATCATATGGGCGGCAAGCTCTTGGGCCATTTGGAAGGAGAGAAATAGTCGGATTTTTGGCTCAAACAGGCTGACCGCTCCGAGCCTACTGGTGGAAATTTGCGCTACCATTGAAGTTTGGAAGAAATTGGCTTAGAATTAGACTACTAGTTGATTTTTTTTTTCCACTCACCTCCTTGTACTCTGTAATTTCTTTTCTTTAATGAAATTGCTGGCGTGGCAATCGCCACCTAGCCTTCAAAAAAAAAAACATCCCCTCGATAGCTTTGGGCCATAAAATTGTCAAGATTGAACTTCGTGACACCACGCACGAAAATAACTACCTTCAATGCAATAGCAGTATAGCACGCATAAGGAATTGTTAATAATCTGAATATTTTAAAAGAATCTCAGTGCAATGCTAATTAAGTCAGGGTGTAAAAAAAAAAAATTGAGCACCATTAGATTTGCGATGTAAGTCTCACAATGCGCAACATCCCTCCAGTCATAATGATGATACTTTGGTTTTGTACTTTTCACACAAATAGAGTTGTGTCCACAAGAAAGAAATCCACAATTTCTGAAAAAATAATCAAATTAGAAATATTTTCAAATTATAAACAAAAGAATAGCCGACAAAAGTTGTAAATACCAGCATTGACTATGAAAGATCTCATGCAGATGAACCGGGAATCGACCATTCGTAGCACATGACTCAACTGTGCAATAATCAAGGTTTCCCAGAACTGTCAATAAAGGCTTAAAAACGATGGTCAATTGAAATTTATTAGAAAATAATTAAATTGATAATTTGAACCGTATGCAAAACTATTCTTACCAGTGTAGATTTCAGAA
Organism: Rhynchospora breviuscula; assembly: GCA_027562975.1. Taxonomy (NCBI): domain Eukaryota; kingdom Viridiplantae; phylum Streptophyta; class Magnoliopsida; order Poales; family Cyperaceae; genus Rhynchospora; species Rhynchospora breviuscula. The sequence continues at coordinate 35,341,524 of CM050400.1, forward strand.
AATGACTGCTCAAAAGCTTCACCATCTAAACCAGTCAACCCGTCCTCAGAAATTATCACCAATCAACTATTCTTAGGCAAGTTTTTTTCTTCGACAGACCTGAGGGGGAGAAAGAGCGCGACCTACAGTTTCTTTTCTCTTTGACCCTTGTGGCGCTTCTGAGAGAGAGGGATCTAGGTTTCTTCCCTCTTTCGACTATTCTGGCGATTGAGAGAGAGCGGATTCGCATCCTCAGCAACCAGGTTTGACTGTACCAACCAACCAACTCTTTTTTTTTTTTTTAATATTTCAATATTTTAAAATTCAAATGTTGAATTCAAACCGTTGATCTTGTTCAATTTTACGGACGATGAATTTTCATATATATTTTATAAAATTTAGAGTATACTTGATTAAGTGACCAAATTATAAACATATTAAAATTAATCAGTGATAGTTAATCAGTTAACCAGATTCGTTCATTTGTTGACCACTTGATCTAATATCAAATCGACTCCAAATTTTATAAAACTTATATGAAAACGCATCATCCGTAAAATTGAACAAAATCAACGGTTTGAATTGAACATTTAAATTTTAAAATTTTGAAATATTAAAAAAAAAAAAGATTGACGGTACCAAACAGCCCAACCTCGACTCGACTGTTGAGGATGCGAATCCGAGAGAGAACGATCTAACATTCCGATTTTTTTTTTTTTTTTTTTGAGAAAAAATGAGAGCGCTTTGTATCTATCCATCCATTTAAATCGGACGGCTTCTAATGAAAGATGTCCACTCTGGACTACCCTTGCTGAGAAAAAAAAAGACGCTCCGGTACTACAAAAAAGAAAAGGCATCATGTTATAACTTAGAAGTGATGAAAAATAAGACCTGACTACTACAGTTAGGACGTGAAAGAGAAATCGGACTTAAAGAAATTAAAAGATCTGTACCAGGCACCAGGAAACTCCAATTCAAAAAAAAAAAAAAAAAACAACAACAACAAGGCTCTAAACGCTACCAGAAGCAACAAATACCACGTAAATTCAGGGAACAATACAACAATGTTCTGTTCCAAATCCACCCAAAAACATAAGCACTAGTCTACACACAGATCACCACATGTATTATTTACCACGCCATGAAACCTAACTAGTACTCCTTAGTATAAGCTTCTCTCTGATTGGCACAGTACTCGAACAAGCTTCCATCGAAGCAGCGCCGCATGGCCTCCCTCGACAAATAACCATCCTCATCTCTTGCCAGAATGTACAATGCTATCCATTCCATCTTCGCAGCGGCCCTGTAAATTACTTCATTCAATTAGTTTATACATATAGGTAGATAGCTTTATTGGTGATTTGGAGGGTAATTGGACTAAAAATTACCAGCCATAGAGGTCATAAGCTTGCCGATTACCCTCGGTCATTGACCATATTTCACTAAAAGAGAGCTTGTCTGGATATGTCCGTGCGTATTTGCTGAACATGTTCTCAAAATATACCGGCATGTATCTGATTAAAGCAGCACGCTGTTAGAAAATTGAACAAAGAGCAATAAAATAAAGTTGGGTTTTACATTTGTGGTTGGAATGAGCATTTGGATGAGATCCTTCATAGTATAGTATGTTTTTCAGATCCTTCCTACTGTGTTTTTAGTACTTCAGGTACACAATAACACCACTAATAACTATTATAGCATTATCTATTTGGCACAAAAGCCCTTAATTAATTATGACTTATCCCTGCCGCTTGTATATGAAATTATTGCCACTATTGATGCATGTATAGTGAATTTAATTACATCAGACAAAACATATACCTCCCTTCAGTGTCATAGGATCCAGAGTCACTGCCATGCTTGGCTTTGTGGATGTTGTGTATATAGATCGGAAACAGAGGATTTGGGAACCAACCCTTCAAAATTGTACATTTAGGACAAAATTAAAACCACAATCAAACTACCAAAGAAAAAGATAACGGAGATATCGTCAAAATGGGTTGATTAATTAAAAGGCTTCGCACAATCAAACATGGTAGAAAGCTTACCGGCAAAGTCGGGTAACTCATGGCAACATTAATCACAATTGCCATTAATAAGGACATTATCACGTTGAATCCAAGTTTACGTGCACCTAATACAACATACAAATTCCAGCAAAAAAAAGATATTAAACAAAACAAAAATAAGAACTAAATGAGCCCATATTTTTTTCTTAAAAAAAAAAGAGAAAAAGATTACGCGACTTGTACAATTTTTTTATTGAAACATTTACCGCCATAAGTTTCCCAGGGATAGACAATGCCATTGTCGTCTAGGTCAAAGAAAGCAACGTGTTGCTGGAGCACAGAGAGGTGGTAGTGCTTGTGCTCTCTGCTTCCTTCAGGGTGGTACATGTCAGGCGCTGCCAGAGCTCTTGCCAAGTCTACATGTGCATGCAACCAATTAATTAAAACGATACCAAAAACTGATGTCATTCTTCTGAGATACATAAATTTATCCCTTTCTGTGATTGAATTTATTCATACACACGACATACTTAATCAGCTAAATCTAAAATACCATGGCATTGAACAAAGACTAAGTTTCAAAAAAAAAAAAAAAAAAAAGGAAAAAAAAAAAGTAAAATTAGCACTGACATGGCTTTGGTATGTGATCATCTAAATCGGCTCTGACCGGCCGAGCAGCGGTCACCGGTGCCTGAAGTGCCACAATCTTCAAGTGATCTCTAGCTCCAATTGTTGAAAGCTTCAGGTCATCTCTGACTTCGGCCATATCTTCCATCTGCACTCTCTTCTTCTCTTCTTTCTCTCTGAGTCTTTTCTTTTTGTAATATAATCCGATGGGAAGAACCCACATGAAGTAACACTGATAAATAGGTGGAAAGCATTGAGGGAGATAAGACCAAGAGCTTTGGCAGGAGACACGACTACAGCGGATGAGAAGCAACGTGGAGGTCTTGCATGCATTGCGTTGAATTGGTATCTGCTGGCACAAGACACGTGGCATCATGACTCAACTGTGAATACTGAATACAGGATCCTAGAGATGCTATTAAGGCGGTCAATGGCTATTTGCATACCGAGTTTGTGTGGATTTTGCTCCAAGAAAACCGTTAACATTTTGAATCACAACAAGTTGATGTAAAAGTTTAATTTTTTTAATTCTTAACAATGCGTATGATATGCTAGCTAGTTAATAACTTCATTATTTCGATAACAATAACTTGACAATATTATTATTCAATATTCATATTCATAGTAAATATTCAAGCGTTTAGTTTATTTAATTCAGTTTTCATTGTTTTTCTTAAAATTGCTATAGTACTATTCTCTCTTGGCGTACGTCCTAGTAAAATTTCAGATTTTCAAAATAGTTCATGGCTTTTTGTAATAAATAAAATAATATCCGGCAACAACTGATGATATTAATAAATAATTAACACTCTCGATGTAGCATCTTTTATATTTTGACATATATATATATAGAGAGAGAAAACATATGGTGCAGACTAATGTACGGAAGTTTCGGTGCATACTGATCCAAACTCTTGAATCTGCTTCAAAATGACCGATCCAAACTGTTCAATATGATCTCCTTACCGACCAATTTTACATTTTTTCGAAAATTTTAAGTATTTTTTTCAAATTTTAGAAAATCGCTAATTTAATTTTTTCTGAACCGTTAAAAAATAGCAGTTTTTAAAAATCCGAAAAAAATACTTAAAAATTTCAAAAAAAATATATAATTTGGTCAGCAAAGAGATTTCAATAGGGAGATCATATTTGACGGTTTGGATCGATCATTTTGAAATAGATCTAAGAGTTTGGATCAGTACGCACCGAAACTTCCGTACATTAGTATGCACCATAGGTTCTCTTTCTCTCTATATATATATAGAGGGAGGATTCAATCAAAGCGCTTTGACCGGAGTTCCGATTAAACTCCGTCAGATCTGAATTTTGAAAGTTCAAATGACTGATCCAAACCATCAAATATGATCTCCATATTGAAATCTTCTTGCCGATCAAATTTTTCATTTTTTTGAAATTTTTAAGTATTTTTTTCGGATTTTTAAAAACAACATTTTTTGTAGGGTTCAGAACAAATTAGATTAACGATTTTCTAAAATCTGAAAAAAATACTTAAAAATTTCAAAAAAATGTAAAATTTGGTGTGCAAGGAGATTTCATATGGAGATCAAATTGAACGGTTTGGATCGGTCATTTGAAATTTCAAAATTGAGATCTGACGGGATTTAACCGGGACTCCGGTCAAAGTGCTTTGATTGAAGGCTCTCTCTCTCTCTATATATATATATATATATATATATATATATATATATATATATATATATAGAGTTTTGCTATGGTGAGTTGCGATCAAAACTCCTAAATCTAGTTTAAAATGACAGATCCAAACCGTCCAATATGATCTCTCTATTGAAATCTCTATGCAGACCAAATTTTATATTTTTTTTGAAATATCTAAGTATTTTTTTCAGATTTTTTAAAACTGCTATTTTTGAACGGTTCAGAATTAATTAGAGTAACGATTTTCTAAAATTTTAAAAAAATACTTAAAAATTTCAAAAAAAATAAAATTTGGCCTGCATAGAGATTTCAATAGGGAGATCATATTGGACGGTTTGGATCGGTCATTTTAAACTAGATTTAGGAGTTTTGATCGCAACTCACTGACCCTTTGGTGAGTTGCAACTCACCATAGCAAAACTATATATATATATATATATAGAGAGAGAGAGAGAGAGAATGGCTAATGCGCCATCGATGGCACGTGCCATCGATTTTCTATCGTCTCTTTTTTCGAGATCCAAAATTCAAATGATCGATCCAAACCGTTCAAGTTGATCACAATATTGAAATACCCTTGGAGACCAAATTTTACATTTTTTCAATTTTGTTTGCTATTCATTATAATATTTTCAAATTGGAGGGCCTAAAATACTCTAATTATAATATTTTTAAAAATATCATAATAAATAGCAAAAAAATTTGAAAAAATATAAAATTTGGTCTCCAAGGATATTTAAATATGGAGAACAACTTGGACGATTTGGATTTACCGTTTGAATTTTGGAACTCGAAAAATGACTTGATGGCACGGGACCCTCCGTGCCATCGATGGCGCATTATGTTGGAGTTAATGTCCTAGAAGTCAATATTAATGACTTAGTATCTTAGTTTATGTTATTGATGATATTTAATCATTTGTTCCTAGAGTTTATTACTGACAGATCATTCAGGTTGAAGATCTGAATTGTAGATCTATGTGGATCATTCATTAGAATAACAATAATAAATCTAAATCGTCCATAATCTTGATAATTAACAAGGAACATTAATTATCGTAAAAGATTAGTATGCAAGTTAAGTGATGATTAAGTTCTACAAATCATAGGTAAAGTGTTACCAACTTAATTGCATATGTGTATGTTATTAGAACATAATACAGGACATGACCCAATGAAATAAACATATGGATTGTGTTATGTGTCATTGTTTATTTCATATGAGTTTGATTCTAAGTTTGAGATGGTTCAACTTTTCTGCATGAGAATAGGTTCAATAAATATCGTCTACCGTTGATTCCTGATAAGGGCTGCTATACAGACTTTATTTATGTTCTCTTGAATTGTGCGGGGAAAAGTTATTCATCAAGAAAATCACATGTCCCTCATTAGTATACCTACTGAGTGATGATATCTGTTTGGGCCCCTTGATGGAGTTGGATTGTTTGGCCAACTTATACAATCAACTCTAGATCAAAAAATGTATAATCTGCAAGAATGACACATTCCTATCTTGGATTATACAGTGATATCATGTGACATAAGAATCAGACAAGGAGATACTTTTATTTTTTATGCAGGATTGAGATATTGTAGCAGTACATTATTTATGCGAATTGGGAATCATAACGTGTTGCTAGATACCGCTTATGATTATTGGAATTAAATAGCGATTTAATTTCATGGCCAACGTAGCATAAATCCTCAAAGGGTCACACAAATAGGACTTTAATCACACAGTGCATTATTTATTTATTCGCAGCAGTGTATTGCGAAAATATGATAAGTTGATTAATTAATTATATACCGTTGTGAACCGTTATAATTAATTAAGTCAAGGAGATCATATAGAAATAAATTAATACATTAACTAATCCCAAAATAATTATTAATAAGTTAATAATTAATTTTGTTCAACATAATTTAATTATAGGAATTAAATAGAGCTTAACTGTAATCTAATGCCCTTCTTTCTTTTTGATTCGAATAGACGGTATACATTGATTGTATTTTGAAATGTTTTTCTTTTCTCCTTTTTTGTTTGATAAAATGGGGTTCATGGAGATGTCAAATATTGGGTTTTTCATGGAGGGCCTCTTTGAAATTCTACATTTGGAAACTTATAAAACCTCTCACATATCATGCATCCATGATCAAGCAACATAACCAGTCAATATTAGATCGAACAAATCATACTCACTGTATGCCATGTGTCTTTAGTACCTTCAAGGAGAATTGCAAAGAAATCCAGTGGCTACAATATTTATTATGGTTGACACAACTTCATGAGTTAGTTACACAAAAATTTTTATTATTTTTTCTTTTTTTATGTTTATTTCTTGTTCTATATTTCTCTTTATATATTGTTATTTTTCTGTTTTTTTCTTCTGTTTTCGCAATTTGTATGGGATTTTGCTAGTCTGTACTGGTCTCTTTATATGGTCTGCAACCATATGGTAAATTGAAGAAATTATATTTTGTCCCTATTTTTTAGCTGATAGAAGTAAGGGTCTTGTTTGCTCTTCTTTCTTGCAAACTTTCTTTATAAATGGATACCTCTATTCCATTTGTATAGACATAGTAAAGGGGTATCTAATATTGTAATTTTTTATTTTGCCAGAACCATATTTGGTTTATAAGTACATTCATAGTCTGACCTTGATTTAGTAAACACTTATTTAAATGTAGGTGTTGAATACTATGGCGCCTATATCGAAACTTAGCAACTGCTTGTATGCTATTAGCGATTTGCAAGCTCCTCCAAACAGCATGAATGCTCCTATGATTTTCCTGGTAAATGCCAATTTCATGTTTTAAAAAAATGCTATCAATAATACCAGTCCCTTTATATTTAATATTATATTTATTAGATATTTATTTGTGTTTAGATGCAACCACTCCATCCCTTATACAATGTGGAGGCTAGAAATGGACAAGGAGGTGGTCATATTTTGCATTCCATCGGAGGTGTTAGTGAAAGATCTCCAAGGTACAACTTTATAATTGAAGAAAATTTGAAAGATTACTATGTACGACCTGTAAATTAAAAGTTGTATGTGGTACAAATTATGAGTAGAAGTTTTCATTACGTAGATTGCTACGTAGGAATGGGCTGACATTGGAGCAGTTGGCAAAAAAGTTTTCCGTTCCAATTAAAGATGCTGCCGATGAGTTCAAGTTATCTGTGACTACGGTTATGTTAAGATGCCGAGAATTGGGGTTTGAAAAATGGCCATTCCGAAGGATGCAAAGTTTGGAACATTTAATAGATGATTTGTTGGAAATGAAGCCCTCTGGATTTCAAGATGTAGTTGTTGAGATTAGGCAAGAGATCGAAGCTATCAAATTAAACCCATCCTTAGACCTTAAGGATGAAACCAATCATCTCCGGCAACAGATGTACCAACTGAAAAGCAAGCGCCGGAGGATGGACTAGAGGGTTGTTGGTTGAAGTTGATTTAGATTTGTTTATTTCAAGATGATTTACAGTGAAACTCTTTTACAACTAAGCTATATATCAGTCTGTTTCAATTGAATAAGATTGGTGATACAATATATGCATGTAACTTTCAGTTTTTTGGTCAACAATAATAAGATTAAACAAATGTGTCTGTCATTGGCTATGTGTTTGTGCTTATATGGATTTTGACCAGAAAGGCAACTCTTTGTATGGCAAAAATGGAAGAGACTCTCATGTCATTGGCTATGTATTTGCTATTTAATATTCTGTTTGATATGATATCATCCTGTCAATTGAAAACTAATTAAGAGAGAAAAGGCAAGATATAAGTATGGTACGTATCTCTTCATTTTGGCAATATTTCCATCCCTTTTCTTTCAGACAGGACAAAACAAATAAGCAATTGCAAAGGAAATAAATTAATTAAGGATTGCAAATATTGGCAAAATGAATACAATCTCGCAGGTGGATTAATTGTCAAAGTATCCTATCACACCTAAATTAATGCAGATATTATTTTCAAAAATGGATTTCATCTCAAAGAGAGAAGTTTAGAGGTGCAAAAGGAAAGATATATCTCAGCATTTCCATATACTCTAAGTCTCACGTTATATCATTGGATATAATAGAATAGGAATTATATCATTGATAATTCTTTCTTAAAAGGCACAAGCAAATCATTAATATATATATTTCTCTTTCTCTCTTTGGTACTCAATTTTCGCACAAGAGCCAACCAGGAGCAACTAATCCCCTATTCCACCTCTGTTCTGTTAATGGTACGAATCCCCTATTCAAACAAATTTTTTTTTTCTTACTATGCATTTTGATGGTCTCCTCTTTTTAATGTTAGTTTGAATAAAAGAATAATTTTTTTTCACCTCCCCTCTTATTTTGCAGCCACTAAGTTTAAGAAAAAAATCTTCTTTCATATTTTTGTTTCAAATTGTTATCTCCTTTTTAATAAAAATGGTTTGTTAGGATAAAATGGAGTCAACTATTGGGAATACAACAGAGAGCGAAGAGGTATTGCTAGAAGTGGAGAGGCGCCATTACAAAGAACTTAGAGAGGAATTGAACAGGAGAGATTAGATCTCATTTCTCTATTCCTATGTTAATTTCTATGTTACTTTAATTACTTGATATTCTTCACTTTTGTGAAATATATAACTTCTTACTGGAATTTTGAAGAACAAGAAGCACTAGAGTTTCTAGAGGAAGAGAATGCATACATGGCACAACAATCTTTTGAGCACATGCAATCAAATGAAAATCAAGTAAAAAAAACTAGTCATGAAATTATATTTTCTCTAGATTTTTATATTGAAGCTTGTATGTGCAATCTAATTCTTGATTTTGACAATCATTGTACAACTCTCACATGGTTGAATTTTTAGGCCTTACAAAATAAATTATGCTGTCCTGTTTGTAAAAAAGGAGATGTGCATAATCTCATTTACTGTACCTGCTGCAACATGCGACTTGACATTGGATTAAGCTTAAAAAATTTGTCAACACTTCTTTTACAGGAGAAGTTCATGATACAGACGAAACTGGGGACCGTGTGATTACTCCTTTAGATTTCAAAGATTGGACCAACGGTATTGCATTTCACATATTATATTATTATCATATTCAAATGTTAGCATGCGACATTTTACTTGAAAGGATACAAGAAGATTGATCATGTTAATTTTGTACTATTTCCTAGACACACCATCATCGACCTAAACCAATGGACAGTCGACCGATGACCCTCTTGCAGCTGAAGAAGATCCGTTTGATTTCATTTACCAAAATTTGCCCACTGGACAAATGTTGCTCAGAAAGGTGAAAGATTGCACCAATGCAAGGCAAAAAGATTTCAGTATGAATTTCCTACATTTTGTTGCATGAATGGCAAGGTGGAACTGACCGGAAATGAGATCCCAGACAAGCTGTACGATCTATTTACATCAGCAGAGCCACATTGTGTTGAATTTCGTGAATCAGTATGGTATTACAATACTAATTTCTCATTCGCATCCTTAGGAGCACAATATGATCTTGACCTGGCAAACAAGAGACGTGGCGTCTACACATTCCGAATGCACGGCCAGATTTACCATTTCCTAGATCAATTAGTTTCTAAAGGCCAACCAAGGTACTGTTGGAGTTATGTCCTAGAAGTCAATGGTTTAATGACTTAAATATTAGTTTATGTTATTGATGATATCCAATCATTTGTTCCTAGAGTTTATTACTGACAGATCATTCAGGTTGAGGATCTGAATTGTAGATCTTTATGGATCATTCATTAGAATGACAGTAATAAATCTAAATCGTCCGTAATCTTGATAATTAACAAGAAACATTAATTATCATAAAAGATTAGTATGCAAGTTAAGTGATGATTAAGTTCTACAAATCATAGGTAAGGTGTTACCAACTTAATTGCATATGTGTATGTTATTAAAACATAGTACAGGACATGACCCAATGAAATAAACATATGGATTGTGTTATGTGTCATTGTTTATTTCATATAAGTTTGATTCTAAGTTTGAGATGGTTCAACTTTTCCACATGAGGATAGGTTCAATAAATATCATCTACCGTTGATTCCTGATAAGGGCTGCTATACAGACTTTATTTATGTTCTCTTGAATTGTGCGGAAAAAAGTTGTTCATCAAAAAAACCGTATGTCCCTCATTAATTTATTTAGTGAGTGATGATATATGTTTGGGCCCCTTGATGGAGATAGATTGTTTGCTAGCAACTTGATACAATTATCTCTAGATCAAGAAACGTGTAATCTACAAGAATGACACATTCCTATCTTGGATTATACGATGATATCATGTGACATAAGAATCAGACAAGGAAATACTGTTATTTCTTATGCAGGATTGAGATATTGTAGCAGTACACTATTTATGTGAATTAGGAATCATAACGTGTTGCTAGATACCGCTTATGATCATTGGAATTAAATAGCGATTTAATTTCATGGCCAACGTAGCATAAATCCTCAAAGGGTCACACAAATAGAGTTATAATCACACGGTGCATTATTTATTTATTTGTAATAATGAGTATTGCGAAAATATGATAAGTTGATTAATTAATTATATACCGTTGCGAACCGTTATAATTAATTAAGTCAAATGATCATATGGAAATAAATAATACATTATCTAAACCCTAAATAATTATTAATTGGTTAATAATTAATTTTGGTTCAACATGTTTTTTTAATATAAATAGTTATATTAATTAATTGGGCCGTTATTTAATTGTAAATGAATAGTCCAATTAAAGAGCAAATGGAGAGGCTTTAATTATATGAATTAAAAGTCCAATTAGAGAGTTGATGAAGCCCATATAGGCCCTATAGGAGGCCGGCCTCAATGGGGTGGTAAGTAGGTGGCATTTGTGTAAATAGAGAGAACTTTGGTTCTAGGGTTAGAGCATTATAAAAGGACCCTTGGAGGCTCAAACCCTAGGCTTTTTCTCTCTCCTCTCTTCCTAGCGGCCACCAACCCTTCTCCCATCTCTTTGGCCGGCGCCACCTCCTCTCTATCTCCCTCTATTGCTCATTTGTTGAGCTCAAACCTTCCACCATTAATTAAAGTAATTAAAAGCAAAGGAAGGAAGGGTTTAGACTTGATCTCTCGTTGCTAGCACAACTATTGAGATCGTGATTAAACTCTTGGTGGACTCGAGGCGGCCAAGGAGATCGTGGTGGTGCGTGCAACCTCGACATTGACGGATTCGAGCCTCCTAGTTGCGAGTCTAGGAAAGGTAGCTTCATTCCCTTCTCATGTGATGTGTTGATGCTTGAACAAGATCCATCGTGATGCTTGTTGTTTAATTAGGTTAATTAATAGTAATTAGCAAGAAAAATAAAAAATGAGCACTTTCTAACAGGTACCTCCAGCTTTACTTCTATGACACAGAAGAGGAAGTGAATCAACGTTTGGAAAAAACCAAATCATTAGATCGGTACGCTATTTTTAAGCAATACATACATATATATATTGGTACATTAACTTAATTTTTGTTACATAAATAATATAGTCTCTTTATTTTGCATAACTTTTTAGGGCCATTGTTAAGATAATTATGGAGATACTTTCCCACAACCCGTATGCACAGAATTTCAAAAGACTTGGGGAGATACAGTCCCTTGATAATGTAGGAATTACCTTGAATGCGTCTGTTGAACTTGATCAAAGAAGATAAAACAAACCTACTGCATCTCAAGTTGGTGCTATCTGGGTTGAGGGGAATGATGAGAATGCCACGTACAAGAGGAGCATCAAAATATATGATAAGAATGACTTCTCCATACGAATCCAATGCTACTGGGGCTGTTATGATCCTCTGTCATACCCGTTGTTCTTTCCTAATGGTGAAGTTGGCTGGCACGATAAGATTCTTCGAAAAAAATATGACTTTAGCAGAAGACGATACGCACGCAGAAGACGATACACATGTAGAAGAAGGCAAAGGTAACATATGATATCACACATTTATATATACGTTTTGACCGGACTTTACCTTCAATCGCAACTCAATACCTTTGTTTTATGCGTGTTTTAGTTTATTTCTGTAGGAATTTGGTACTTCTTGGGTCTATATTCATTCTGTAGGAACTTGGAGGAAATTTGGTGAAGTTTGGCTTTGAAAACATGAAGAAATTGATCCCGTGCGGCCTGGATGAAATTCTGTGCGGCCTGCACAGGGCCCAGCCAGCACAACAGACAAGCGACATGGGCCAGACGACTCATTCCTGGCCCATGCGACCCGCACCATCCTCTCATGCACCTCGCACGTGACTCCAAGCCCTAGTTTCGCGGCTATTTAAAGCCCCCGAAGCGCCGAAATTAGGGCATCCTATCTTCTCTCCCATCCGAGGCGGCGCCGCAACGAAAACCTACCCGATCCACCACTTCATCTCTCCTGTGCACCCCGCACAGCCACCCTGTGCGACCCGCACAGACCATCCCACCGCCTTGTGAGCCACGTTCCGACCACCGTTCCATCGCCGTTCGACCCAAGCAGCCGTATCTCCAGTCCAGAGGCAAGGAAGAGGCTTGATTAGGGGCGTTTGCCTTCCTCCTTTCTTCTCTTTGGTTATGGAGATTGTATCTTTTCCTTTCTTGCATTTTGATTGTGTTTCTATTATGGTAGGCTAGATTAGTTTGTTCTAGGGTCATGTTTAAACCAAAGTTAGGATTGATGTAATGGATGAATGATTAAGTTTCTATGGTTTATCACTTGTTGGTTGTCTATTGTTTATGCTTGCTTTGTGTTCGATGAATTGTGTTGAACCTCCTACTAGGTGAATGGCCACACTTAGTCTTGGTTAAAGGTGTAGACTAATTGATTGAATTGAGTAAGCAACTTGAGGTAGGTTAGGAGCCGAAAGGTGACCAATTGGTATCCCAAAAGGAGAAGATTTCTAATTAGGCGAAAGTCGGTTAGATACTGTAGTAAACCAACTTGTGGACTTAGGATGGTTAAGCCAACAAGCGAAAGTGAGGGTTAACTAGACTAATGGGGGCGTTAGACTAGGTTCCGTGTCACGATACCATGACCAACATGCGACGGCTGAGGTCTAGGGAGTCCAAGTCCGGCTAGATCTGTCCCAAACCAGTTAGGAACTTAATTGTCATGCATTGCACCATCAACTAAGGGCCGTTCCGCACCAAGTACTACCTGTGCGGGTCGCATGGAATCCTGTGCGGGTCGCACAGGGCCAGACTGATGCAGCACGGGTCAGCGTTTCGTGCGACAGCACGCGCGTTGACAGCCCGAAGCCTAACCGAGGTAAAAACAGAAACCCTAGGACGCTTTATTATTAGAAATCACCAGAAAATAACCAAATTGTTACTTGCTTTGGTTTTGTTTTAGCTTGATTGTTGTTTTATCTCATTTTGCTATTGTTCTAAGACCAAAAACCATCTCAATTGACCGACCTAGATTTTGTGAACCGGTAAATCTAATACTCAACTAATCCGTCCCTGTGGTTCGACCCCTAACCATATCCAACGATATACCGTACGCTTGCGGTACATTTTAGGACATTTTAGGGTACTATTAGTTTGCACATCAACATACGATATAGTTTTCTTCTTTTTCATAAATAGAGATTTTTCTTTCTATCTATCTACTTATAAAATAAGTAATTATTAGTTAATAATTAAAAACTAAAATAATTAGTATTTTACTATTTCAATAGAAATGGAAAATGCTGAGAAAGGAAAGGGAACCGTGTCAATGAGAGAGTACTACAGCTACAAACTGCAGATACGATTAGAGCGGAGTCTAATCTTGTTAGGTGGAAGACTGTTGCAGCAATTTGTAGTGGACATGTACATCAAGATGGAGACATGTCGTCTAGATTATCACAGGAAGAATCAAATGAGGATACGGGCAGACTTATACCAAGGGATTATGGACAGCATCCATTCTGGTGAGGTGCGAGCATCTCAAACGGGCAAACGGATCGTGCTCCCGGGTTCTTTCATTGGCGGGCCAAGAAACATGCAAAGGAGGTATTTAGATGCGATGACGTTGGTTTAGAGATATGGCAAACCAGACATATTTCTGACCATGACGTGCAACCCGGAATAGGATGAGATTCGTAATGAGTTATTGCCGGGACAAACTGCGCAAGACCGGCCCGACCTAACTACTCGAGTGTTTCGAGCAAAACTAGAGGACCTCAAGAAGTATTTATTTGATGATAGTGGAAATAAAAATAAAAAACCATTTTTTGGTGAGGTAGCTGCGCATGTTTATGTCGTTGAGTTCCAGAAGAGAGGATTACCGCATGCTCACTTCTTGATAATATTAAAGTCCCGTGATAAAATTTTGAACCCAGATCAGTATGACAAGGTCGTTTGTGCTGAGATCCCAGACCCTAAAAGATATCCTGTGCTGCATAAATTAGTGAGTAAGCACATGATGCACGGACCTTGTGGGGCTCTAAGAAATAATTGCCCGTGCATAAGGGACGGTGCTTGCAGGTTTAAATATCCAAGGGCATTCAATCAGGCAACCGTTCAAGGTAAAGACTCATACCCCGTATACAGGAGGAGGGATAATGGGCATAAAGTTTGTGTACATGGTGTCGACCTAGACAATCGCTGGGTCTCTTCTTACAATCCTCACCTATTGATGCGCTACAATTGCCACATCAATGTCGAGATTTGCTCGAGCATTAGAGCCGTCAAGTATTTGTTCAAGTACATATACAAGGGTCATGATTGTGCTGAAGTGTATGTCGGAACTCGCGGCGAAGAAGGCAAGACGGTTGATGAAATCAAAATGTTTCAAGATGCACATTGGGTGTCGGCCCCAGAGGTGGTATGGTGGATTTTTAGATTCTCTTTGAGTGAAATTAAACCTTCGGTGAGATCTCTGCAGTTGCATACTCCCGACCAACAAATGGTTTTTTATAAAGACAATGACAATCTGGAAAATGTCTCTCAGAGGGATAAGGCCAAGAGGACTATGCTGATTGAGTTTTTTGAGGCGAACAAGAAGTTTCCAGAGGCAAAACAATACCTCTACAGGGAGTTTCCTGAGCATTTCACATGGGATGCGAGCCGTAAGGTGTGGAAGCGACATCAAAAAGGACGTGAAGTCGGTAGGTTGGTTTATGCTAAGATATCAGATGCTGAGAGATACCATCTCCGTACTTTGCTTAATCATAGGAGGGGACCGAAATCATATGAAGATCTTAAAACGGTGAATGGGATACAACACTCGACTTTTCAGGATGCAGCAGATGCAATGGGACTAATAGATAATGATGAGACTTTCTCTGAATGCCTCTACAAGGCGGCAACATACCAGATGCCGCCTGCACTCAGAAGACTGTTCGCTACGATTCTGACTTTCTGTGAGGGGGACTAAAGCTCGAGAGTTATGGGACAAGAATTTTGTGGACATGTCTAAAGATTATCGATGACCTTATTCATCAGACGAGATGGTTGAACAGAGGACCCTGATAGATATCAGCAGGTATCTCGAGTCGATAGGTAGACACCTAGCGAAGTACGATCTCCCTGAACTCTATGAAAATGCTGAATTGGATGACCATGGTAATTTTCAAGAAGCTACTGATGAAGAGAGAATAGACGTATCAGAGGAGGACTTGCGGGCATACGGTTCGCTCAATCCCGAACAATTGTCGGCATTTGAAGAGATCATGCAGCATGTCACGGAAAAGAAGCTGGTGGAATTTTTCATTGATGGTCCCGGTGGTACGGGTAAAACGTATTTGTACAAGGCATTATTGGCTGCAGTTCGATCCCGAAAATTCATTGCAATTGCAACTGCTACTTCAGGTGCGGCGGCAAACAACATGCCTGGAGGGAAGACAGCACACTCCAGGTTTAAGATTCCTATCAACTTGGAATGCACTTCTATGTGTACGGTGAGCAAGTAGAGTGGGATTGCAGAGCTTCTTCGGAGGGCGACGCTTATCATATGGGATGAGGCATCCATGTCAAAAAGACAAGTCGTCAAAGCGCTCGACAGAACATTACAGGAT
Organism: Rhynchospora breviuscula; assembly: GCA_027562975.1. Lineage (NCBI taxonomy): Eukaryota > Viridiplantae > Streptophyta > Magnoliopsida > Poales > Cyperaceae > Rhynchospora > Rhynchospora breviuscula. The sequence goes on from CM050400.1 coordinate 35,357,824, forward strand.
GTCACAGACTCCCGCCATCCATTCGGCGAAAAAATTGTCGTATTTGGCGGCAATTTCAGACAAGTTCTGCCTGTGGTTAGACGTGGGACCAAAGCTCAGATCGTCGACGCGACACTGCCCATGTCCCCTCTGTGTACATACATAAAGAAAAGAAAGCTGACTCGAAACATGAGAGCTTCGAGTGATCCATGGTTCACTCAATTCCTCCTTAATGTCGGCGATGGAACTGAGTCCTCGATTGGGAATGACTTCATACGTATCTCTAATGAGATGATAATCCCATACACTACAGAGGAAGAATCGATAAATGAACTAATTGAGACAGTATTCCCCTCTCTTAATGAAAATGACCATCGAACATATTACATTGCTTCTCAGGCAATTCTCTCCACCAAGAATGAGTATGTCGACAAGCTCAACCAGCATATGATTGAGTCTTATCCTGGAGAAGAATTGATATATTACAGTATTGATACAACAGAGGATGATGCGCATGGCAACTACCCCTCTGAATTTTTGAACTCTCTGACACCCAATGGATTGCCGCCACATATCCTCAAACTTAAAAAGGGATGTCCAATAATTCTGTTACGTAATCTGGATCCTGCAAATGGACTTTGCAACGGCACAAGGCTGGTGTGCCGGAATTTTGAAAGGAATGTTATTGATGCAGAGATCGCTACTGGAGGACATGCGAGGAAAATGATATTTATTCCCAGGATTCCGCTAAGTCCGGCAGATGATGATTTATTCCCTTTCAGGTTTAAGAGGAAACAATTTCCTGTTCGATTGTGCTTTGCGATAACAATCAACAAGGCACAGGGACAGACTATCCCTAATGTCAGAGTTTACTTGTCCGAGCCGATGTTTTCTCACGGACAACTGTATGTGGCGCTATCGAGAGGTGTGTCCTGACAAAATACAAAGCTACTTATAAAACCAGGTGCTAATATCGACTCGGAAGATGGAGCATGCACCAAAAATGTTGTATACCGAGAAGTGCTACGAAAGAATTAAGGTAATGAAATTTCATTTAAAAAATATTTATTTCTCTCAAATCACACTCACACATGCACTCAGCATATAAAATTATCTTAAATTTTTCATTTAATTTATTTATTTATTATTATTTATTTTTTATAAAACATGTATCTGTCTTGAGGATGATCAATGTTCATTATAACAAGGGAGCAAGAGCGATTCGAGAATCTTTTCATATTGTATTATATTTTTTGTTTGTTTGAGAGAATATACTTTTATGTGAAATTTCTTATTCTTACTGAGAAATATATTTTTTTCATCGAATTTTTTTTTGGACTGTTCACATGCCTAATTTTAACGATTTTATTTGTTTCAATCGGTGAATACTACTACTACCTCTTAAATATTGAAAATGGACAACATATCTTTGTCAAATAAGATCTTCCTTTTCACATATCACATATTCACGTCCGTCCGCACATTGGGTGGGCACTGCTGCTAGTATATATAGAAAGCCTTCAATCAAAGCGCTTTGACCGGAGTCCCAGTTAAACCCTGTCAGATCTCAATTTTGAAATTTCAAATGACCTATCCAAACCCTTCAATGTGATCTCCATATTGAAATCTCCTTGCACACCAAATTTTACATTTTTTTGAAATTTTTAAGTATTTTTTTTCAGATTTTAGAAAATCGTTAATCTAATTTGTTCTGAACCCTACAAAAATTACTGTTTTTAAAAATCTGAAACAAATACTTATAAATTTCAAAAAAATGAAAATTTTGGTCGGCAAAGAGATTTCAATATGGAGATCATATTTGACGGTTTGGATCGGTCATTTGAACTTTCAAAATTCAGATCTGACGGAATTTAACCGGGACTCCGATCAAAGCGCTTTGATTGAATCCTCACATTTTTAGAAACGGAAGAAGTGCATGACGATTAGGGAGTTGGATTTGGAAGTTGTCTAAAATGGCAGAGATTTAGAGCAATGCTAAGCTTTTGCTAAGGGATAGTGGGATACGAGATTTGCTTTTGATTTTCTTTAATTAAAATGGAAGATATATGCAATGCAAATAAAGTAAACATAAAAATAATTTTGATATGCAATCTAGATTGACTTCCAATATATTTGATCGAGATCGAACTATATAGTAGCGAAAAAATGTATATGTTAAAATGAGAATGACGTCCTTGCTGAATAACCTCAATTAGGTTTTAACACTGTATGTTAATCATCAATATAGAAAAATTTATGCAAAAATTATTATTCCACATATATGCTTGAATAATGCTGCATACTTAATACACTAAACAAGTAACTTCATTCGACACATTTATTGAGATTTGGGTATCAATTTTCCTGATATCTCTCAATGCAATGAATATTGAAAAGGAAATTTTTCAGGAGAATCAATTAACTCTCAATAATTCCTCCTGTTATACGTTTCTCCTGTATAAAATCTAGCGACCAAATTCTCTCCTAGAAATAATTTCCTTATTAACATTCATAACATATATTATTTACTGTTGCTTTAATTCTGAGTACGTTACTCCTGTATAATATAAAATCTGGAGAGTAAATTCTTTCCTAAAAATAATTTCCTTATCAATATTCATCGCATCTGAGAGATTTCAAAAGAATTATTACCCAAAAGATAATATTTCGAAACAATCTCAATGAAATAGAAAGAAATACTGAGAGTTAATTCTTTCCAATCAATAAATTTACTTATAAATAGGCATTGCATCAGCGAGATTTCAAAACAACAACAATTGAAACCCAAAAATAATACAGTATTTGCATTTACGAAGTAGCAACAATATGTCTCGGATCAATGGAGCAGCTGTTTTTCTCCTAGTTCTTACATCATTTGTCATGTTTACTAAGGGTAAGGCCCAGCGTCTTATATATTTTATCACTTCTAAGTTCTAACATTACCAACTCTCTACTTTAACAATTTTCTTGATTTCTAAACAGATTCCGTTGCCATGGATCCACAATGCTGCAACGACTACAACACCTGGAATGGTCATAATTGTGCCAGTACAAATGGTGATGATCATTGCTCAGCTTGGTGCGCTCAAGCAGATTGCACTTGCATTAACAAAAAGAGAGGTAGTTGCATATCTCGTGGCCCCAACAAAACGGTTTGCCATTGCAATTGTGGACAGGGAAATAATTGTTGACGACTTCAGAATTTTTGACCGAGTTGAATGAAATCATTAGTAATCAGATGTGAAATTGCTTACGAGTTTGTTTTTAGACTTTTTCCTTAAATGTATCCTCTCAATTGAGAAGACAGTTATAATAAGTTTATTATGAAATTATTTTGTTGCATTTTTCTTGTTGAGCGTGCATATAATAATTATAAATTGTTCTAAACATTGCGACTTAGTTGGCGATTTAGCATTATGTGGTGTATGAGACTTTCCACTCAAAAGATGAGACGATTTTTTTCCCCTTTTGGTGTATTTTCTGAGATTTTGCAGATTTACCACCTATATATAGTGTCTATTACGTTGTGGTATTATTGCTGAATTAACATATATTAATTATGTGAAGAAAATTCAAGTATGGGCAATTCCTACACCGAAATTCAACAATTTTATTTTCCTAGTTCCAACTTTTATAACAATCAAATTCTAATCAGTGGACTAGGAGGACAAACCTGACGAATGATGCAGTTATTGTGAACGCCGAACGCATGCATTTAGAAAATAAATATTTGAGTTGTTAAAAAAAAAAAAAGAACATTGCGTTAATACAATGATGATAGTCTAGTACTCTAGTTGATCACAATATTCCTCTCCACTCAGGCCATCAATGCTCTTGGTGTATCTCTGTCCCTTAATTCCTATAACAACGAATGTAAGCAAATGAACAAATGAACTATGATGAGTACTCAAATATATAAAAAGGGTAAATGCGAGGTATAGAAATTTAGTTTGCTGAGATATGTAGATTGAAAATCAGTAATGCTGCTGGGCCAACATACATACAAACACAATTAAACAAGCACTAGTTTGGAAACTTACCAAGGAAAGTGCGAGGAGCTAGATGACACCTGTATGATACAACCAAAATCAGCAAAATATTTGAGAGAGAACGCACGATTAAGCAGATAACTTTGTGCAGTGTTGTATAGAATCTCGTGTTCTAACTCGTCATAAACTAACTCATAATTGGTGATATAACTTATGTGTATGATACTCTTTAGTCAGATTGTTAAGGTGGGAATTAGAATCGGCTTAAAAAGACTACCAAACAGATACGTAGTTTCTATACGCCATTGAAAACTAGAAATATAGTTACAAAGAGAACACATATAAAACCTCCTTTCTTCGTACAAACTATTAAACTTACAAAGAACACAGCACATATCTAATTGCTATACGGTATGGAAAGCTACAAATAATCCACACAGGTTGTAACCACTGACCCAAACAAATCAGAATATGTGCAAAATGCTCTCCAAAATATATATAGACAAAGGTGTCACTTAACCCTACACTATTCACTAGAACACCTCTCTACTTGTGCAAAACTTCCGATATTATGCTTCCTCTTTTGGAGAAAACCAAATCTCTATGTCATTGCATGTTGTCGCTTATCCACAACACCTGTTGACTCGAACAACAAGCAGTTCATTGAGATTCATCCTTTTCAGCTCCCAGTTGATCCCATGCAAGTTTCCACTGATCTCCCTTTCCAGCTCGGTTAGGCCCAATAAATCAGTCCCCTGCAGGTTTCCGCTGATCTCCCTTGGGGTCGATCACCAGTATGTTTTATTGATCTCTCTTCCTTGCTCAGTTGACTTGCTCAAAAGGAGGCATACTTTATATATCCTTCGAGTCATGATATCATCAGGATTCCACGTTCCATTGACCGTTTTGGTTAATACCAATTGACCCATTTAGTCGACTGAGCGAGACTATGGGGATCCCACCTTCCAAAGCCATGATAAAGCATCCAAGAATAGCCCCAATGTTTGCCTGTCCCATTCCCATTTAACTGAAGCTGGGAATTTGACTGCATCATTTTTAAATCCTTCGATCTAGTGCCATGGTTGTGGAAAGAAACCAAAAAGATCACTATAGAATCTCTTCACCTTTTGTTAAATTATTTTTGTTTAAATATCAACAACCCCCACACCCCCCCCCCCCCATTTCCTTCTGAAGTTCCCAGTTTTGCATCAATTATCGCCTGATGAAATCAAATCTGAGCAAACTGATTTGGTTTCTCGTAGCTTTTTATGTAACGCATACAAATTTTGCGACAACTGAACAATTTTTTTTTTTTTTGAATACATATATGGATATAATCATCGCATGCAAGTTTAAAACAAGCTGACCCAATAGGAAAACTGAAATTAAAATGTGTAGCTCCTTGTAGTCTGATACAGTAATGACAGATTGACAGCAATTGCACTTTTTTGTTTATTGCATGCAATCCTGATAGTCAAACAAATATTCTAAATGACCTTCAGATTTTTAGCATAGTGGCTTCATAGACTTCTCTACAACTCTCTCGTGACAAGATAAATTACAAAAAACTAATCTCTTCGGAGATGTAAACCTTTAGTCCATTTTCTATTTGTAATTCCTAACAATCATACTTATTAAATAATTCTAAATTTTACTAAAGAAAATCCTACCGGCGCTAATCCAAAAAAAAAAAAAAAATGTGCAAACATGGCTGTAAATTAGAGAAAAACAATCACTAGATCAAAGAGATTAGATCTACCTTTGGAACGAACAACTCAGACTCAGATTTCAATTCCGTAAAATTTTGCCCCACCAAACCACCCGAGGAAACCGAATTCCTTCCATGGGGCTTTCAGGTCCTCTGTTGGAACCCGAATCTCGCAAGATCTAGGGTTACGAGTTCCTCTGTTGTCTTCTACGATCTAAGCTTCAGGCCTCCTCTGTCGTTCCTTTGAAGAGGTCTTAAGGTTTCGCTTTTCTGGTGTGATCGGATTGTAGAAAGGAAACAAGGGACACTGAAAACTGAAAAGTACGGCTAATCGGCTATCTAGGTCTTGGTTTAGAAAAGGACCTTTGATATATATATGTCTGTAAGCAGATCCTGACCGTTTATTTCGATCACACGTTTTCAGATCATGTATCCAACCCAAATTATGGTTACAGTGCACCGTAAGTCCGTAAATGGCAAGTAGTAGTTTTTCATAAAATAAAGGGTTTTTCTTTTTCATCGATTGGAAATGGAAATAAGAACAAATATCCTTCATCCTATGCAGCCGTCAGATTATGATTTATGAATGAATTGAATTTTTTTTTACTCTACTCATTTCTATATTTCTTAAAATTGATTGAATTTGCATGACCAAAATATGTCGATTAATTTATCATGTTCTTCATTGCAACTATGCATGTTGACAACGTTCTGTGGGGGAAAAAGTAACTTCAAGCACTCGCTTTGTAGGATTAACATAAATCGGGCAATATATCAACCAACCAACATTTTTTTTTATCAATTATCTATGTGCACAATATAAATATAATAAAAAAAACACATTTCAAATGACAAATTTTATTTATTTTTGTAATTGTCATGATCTTCATTTTCAATGAATTCAAACCCTCAAATAAAAAACCTTTGGTAAATCAAAGTTGGAATGCTCGACGGGCAAGTAAATCATACATGCGAAGTGCGCTAAACAAGAACTTATAACCAAAACAAATGAAACACTCAGGCAACATTTGGAACGCAACTCCAACAATCCTAATCTAGAGCACCAATAATGGTTGGTTTAAATAAAAGACTAAACTGTCTACAAAGACAATATGACCAAATAAACCTTTCTGACTTCGATTTTGTTCAATGATAAGCTTCTTACAAAAAATTAAAAGCATGACAAAACTTCATATTATGTACAGCTGAATACCAGGGGAAAAAAATTTCTATACATCCGGCATCCATGCTCACAGAAACAAGACCAAAAAAGCTTTCTTTCCTCCCTAGTTGCTCTCTATAACAGGTCCTCAAAATGACTCCCTGGCCTCTTCTCCACAAATTAATGGTTACAGTGCCTAAACATAAATCGCGTACCTGTTAGAAAAGTGTGTCATAACTTGCAATTAGCACATCTCCACAAACTCCAACTTCTGAGCAAAAAAAAGGCACTTAAAAGAGATTACCTAAAATGTTTTTCATGGATACAGTCTTTTTTTCTAAATAAGGCTAAACTTGACTCGACTATTTTTGAGCTGGTATGACATGCACTATGCATGTAAATGTAGAAGTACACATAATTGAACAGTTAATGATGGGTCATTCTTGTGATTTGAGGAGGTTCATGGCATTTAATAAAGATCAGTTCACCTAATTGACATGAAAGTTACTATAAAGCCAATTCAAGCACTAAATTTAGGAAAACAGGCCCAACTATGGTTACTGGTATGAGGCCTACCAGTTTGTCACAGGGAAATTATGGTGTGGCAGGGAACAAAGAAAAAAAGCAGAGACTAATATAATAATCACAGCAACTTTTTTCTATATAGTTTTTATTTGCTCTAATTTGGAATTAATAGTTATTGAGACGTCTAAGTTTTAAGTACCCTTGCTTATTATGAGATTAAAATATTTGTTATAGGTCACTAGTACAAACATGCACATCAGCCTAATTTCTTGCTCTAAATATTATGCAACAAGTTATGCCACGCAAGTAAAGTAACTATTCTATAACCACATTATTAACAAATAACAGAGGTCGGATTCCTTCTACTCTCATAAAATAGACAACATTGCTTTCCTTCAAATATGTCTATGCCATTTCTCCAAAAAAAAAAAAAAAAAAAAAAAAAGGGTCTTTGTCTGGATGCAAATGTAAATTTTTCTAAAAGATTACATTCCTAGTCTATCGCTTCCTTTTATTCCTAGTTACTAAAGTTGTTCCTTTGTTGAGTTCAGTATAGTTAGAATCAAGCAAATTAATCTCTCATCACATGAGATCAGAACCAAATAGGCAAAACCACAGATTTCTGTCATACAAAGTGCTACATCTGCACAGATTTCCCTCTATTACAATGTACATTGTTTCTCATCTGTTTTGTTTGAATGCAAGGGAAACTGACTCATTACACATTGCCGCAACCGCACTGCAGACAGCCTGACTACTACCCAAGATTACTTTATGTACCATACTAATTTTGTCACATCAAATTCCATCAAACCTATGTCATTGTAGGTAAGGTGCAAATTTTTTTTGTAAATATTGCAGAAATAGTTGTCCCTCCCCACTACAAGTTGTCTTTTTAATCTGCTAAATTTACTGTTAAATTTGTTTCATTAAAGTGTGGAAACTATAGCAAGTGGGATAATTTTGCAGCAATTATCCTCCATGAAAAATGGTTCGATCCAATGCTAGCAAAGGACTACTACTATAAAAAGATGTTCAAGTATACAAGGACACTATAGAAGCTCCTAACAAACTAGCGCTACATTGAATTACACACAGGTAAACTTCCACAGGTTGACATTTGGTTTCAATGGAAGGAAAAATAAATTACATAATAGCAAAAGCAGATTAGATAAAAAAAAAATCTTGAAAATTATACATCATATCTTATTTTGCAATATATCATATCTTGTTTTGAGCAAAAGCAGATTAAATAAATTTTCCACTCATATGATATATTGCATCCATGTGACTAACAGAAAGCAAGATATCATATTACTTGCTTTGACTAAAAATCTGAAATAGAGAATCCAACAAAGGAAATTCCTTGCATCCAATTGTCTTTGATTAAGCACACCAGTGATATGGATAAGTGCTATGTAAACCTAATAACATTATGCCTGATACGACAAAGTGAGGGAGTGTGTGTACAGGAATCGAACATGAATAAAATAATAACAAAGTAGCGTACATATTTGAAAGGACTCGGTACTCAACTTTGTACAACATAGTGCAAAAAGGTTCATATCTTGAGGCCAATTTGCAATACTCTACCCAAGCAAAAATAGAAATGCCACGTTCTAAAAAGAAAGAAGAGATACCTCAAAATCAATTAATCTTTCCTACTCATCTTCTCAAAAAGTGCATCTCTTCCAGGAAAAGGATTGAAAATTTCCCCATTTCCTGAATTTTCCACTCTCTTTGCAAAACTAATCATCTCATCATTTCTTCCCATACCAAGCTCTCTCTTCCCCTTCTGCAGATCTCTCTTTTTCAGACTAGTTCTCTCTTTCTTAATGGTAACTCTAGGCACTTCCTCTTCCTTTTTCTCCAAAATCTCTTCATCCACCTTATCACTTTTCCCCATTTGTACATTTCTCTCTCTCCTTAATCTCGTCCTCTCAATTCTCTCGCCCCGTTTTCTTCCCACCGAAAACCCAGTCCTTTTTCGTTGTTTAACACAATTCTGATCATCCAAATCACCCAATTCAATTTCCTCTCCTTTGTGCACCTCCCCTTCCATTTCAATCCTCACAGGCACTTTCTCCCTCTTCAGCCGCATTCTCTCTATCCTCTCTCCTCTCTTTCCTCCCAACAAAGATTCATTTCTCCTCTCACTCTCCTCACTTTTCACACTCTCCAAACCACCCAATTGAAATCTCTTTTCCTTCTTCCTCGGTATCCTCCCACTAAACGAAGTCCCAATAAACTCACGATTAACCTTCGACCATGCCTCCTTATCATCCATATCCCATCCAAATCTCTCCCCAATCTCTCTATACGCCTTCATCACATCAAAAGATTTATCACCAAAGAAGTTACCTTTGACATCGCCAGTGAACAGTCGCAGAGCGGGTTCCCACTCGACTCGGTCTTGGTAGACCGGGTCTTGCAAGACGAGCTCGGCGATTTCGGACCAGTAGGAGAGGGGAGAGGCGGGGTCGAGTGATTTGGCGAGCCACTTGAGGTAGGAAGAAGGAAGCGTGCCGAGCATGCGCCCCTTGTAGCGTCCGATCTTAATTTTAATGTCGCGTGGGTAGAGAGTGCGCGGTTTGGAGGTGATGGTGTCTTTGGAAGAGGGGAAGGAGGCGACAATGGGGCGGAGGCGGCGGTAGGAGAGAGGCTGGAGACGGAGGTAGGAAAAGGTAAGGTTGCCTGGAGGCCCCATTGGAGAGGAAGGGGAGGGAAAATAGTAGTAATTTCCGAGGCGGCGGAGGTGGATGAAGAAAAATTAAAAAGGATTTTTTTTTTTTTTGAAAAAAAATTTCTTGATTTGAGATGGATAAGAAATTTCTTATTCGTCGTCCATATTGAACACTCATGAAGTGGTTTTGGGTCCTATTTGGATTTTGGATTGCGGTGGAATAAAAATTAAATGTTTTTGCCTGACGGGTGACGGCTGCTGTCAAAGGTTTCGAAAAAAGATAATATTTTTATTTTTAAAAAAATATGTTAATTTGATATTTAATTTTAATGAAATGAGGTATCTTTCCACAAAGAAACGAATTATGCTGCTGGATTACAATTTGATAAAGGATGATTCCAGGATTTCTCACCCCATCATCCCATGAATTGGCATCCTCTACCAAACAGCCGAGTGATTTTTTGTAATATTTAAAAATTTTAAAATTCAAATGTTGAATTTAAACTGTTGATCTTGTTTAATTTTACGGACGATGCGTTTTCATATAAGTTTTATAAATTTTGGAGTCGATTTGATACTTGATGTAGTGACCAAATTATGAACGTATTAGAATTAATCTGTGATAGTTAACCATATTCGTTCATTTGTTGACCACTTGATCTAGTATCAAATCGACTTCAAAATTTACAAAACTTATATGAAAACGCATCGCTCGTAAAATTGAACAAGATCAACTGTTTGGATTCAATATTTGAATTTAAAAATTTTTAAATATAAAAAAATTACTCGGCTGTACCAAACAGCCGCTTAAAGCAGCCATCGAGGATGTCAATCCATCATCCCATAGGCTACATGTTTTGTCTCTTTTCATTTTTGGAATATTGTTCCAGCGCATACTCATTCTTTTTGTTTCTAGAATATCATATGGCGCGTATCCATTTTTTTCAGAGCAAAAATCAAGACATTTAACTAACAGATCTAGGACAATTATGTTTACAGAACTAGTACAGTTATGTTAAAGAAGTAGGGCAATTAGATTTTTTGTTTAGGACAATTAATAATTTTCCCTAGATGAACATATTTTCCAAAACAAAATCAAGACAATTAGCTAACAGAACTAGGATAGTTATGTTACATAGAACTATGACAATTAGTTTTTTTTTTCTAGAACAATTAATATTTTTTTCCTGGGTGAATATGTTTTCCAAAACAAAACCAAGAGCTCACAAAACTAGAACATTTATGTTACAGAAGTTAAACAATTAGCTTTTTTCTCATATCAAATATTTTTCAAATTTTTTTAAGACAAACAGTATCTTAAAACTAGGACAATTAATATTATTTGAAAAAAAAATTTAATTGTCCTACTTTTATATACTAATTGTTCTAGTTTTGTATAGTAATTGTCTTGATTTTTATATTGATTATTTGGAAAAATAACTTAATTGTCCTAGTTTTTATGCTTATTGTCTTAATTTTATGCTAATTTTCCTAGTTTATATTTGTAATTGTCCTAATTTTGTATTCGTGAGGTTCTCCATGAGATGAGATAGGAAGCAAAGCATAGGCACCAATAGTGTACGCACTGGATGGGGTTAAAAGACAGAAACAAAAAGGATGGGATGACGCTGAGTCGAAAATGAAAATTTGAAAACGCGACATCTAGGAGATGATGGGGATGATGTTGAGAAGGAGATGATGGTAAACAATTTTGATTTGATAGCAATCAAGCTCAAAATATAATTTCGATGTCGCACAAACGGTTGAAAATTGAAACTAATAGATGGCTAAAAAACATTTGTAGAAGGGAAATAAAGGAACGTGAAAGAAGACTGAGGAGAATAAATTTTTACGTTCTAGATTTGAAATCGCTAAAATTAGTTGTTTGGAGGTGAAAAAATTATTATTTTTTTCATTCACCTCTTTTTTCTTTAAAGTTTTTTTAAAATATATATTTTTTTTCTTTTAAGGTTGTGGAGCAAGAAGGGGCTAAAGTTCACCTAACTCCCTCCATCTACCGTCCAACATTTTATATTGGAGCACAACCTTAAATCATCAAATTAAAAAAACAATTATAATATTAGCGAAAAATAAATCTGAGTGACTATGGGAAAAATTGAAAACATCAAGATATAAAATTTAATTTATTTTATATCGTACACAATTTGATAAAGAAACAGATATTTCTTTTGTGCGTGTTTGATTGTACCAAGAAAAGAGAATAAAGATGAGATAAGATGGAATATGTAAGAAACAAAAAATATTACATATTAATATATTATATATCAAATTAGATACTATATATTATAAATAAGTTAATAAAACTATATATCGAGCCAATTTTGAAAATAAATTCGAGCAAGTTAAATTTGCTTTGAGTCCAAATCAAACAAGCCGATTTCAAATGGAAGTCGAATCAACCCGGAATGAGTCATAATCCATGAGCTTTTTTGCTACCTTTTTCTAGACCTATACAGGCCCACGCCCAGTAACTGTTAACCCTAAAATGGATCAAACAGCCCGTTGCCCTGTACCCGTTAACCTCAAAACGGATTCAGGTTGAAATCAATTCAGACTCCACCCAATACGCTAATGCAGTTTCATCCACTCCAATGTCGAATCAGTGCGTGTTTTTTTAAACACGCATTGCATGTCTTTTCATTTTGATCGTCTAATTTAATCTCAACGGATAGATTTGTACAGACCGCACGAATCTTAACAAACCTGGTATTAATTACGGAACATCTATTAGTGATTGGACAGTTAGGGATCAAACACGTCCACTGCGCGTCCACGCAGAGAATTTTGATTCCTCCTGTCACCTAAGAATGATTAGGGATATACGAGCCGAGTTCGAGCGAGTTAGGGACAACTCAAACTCGACTCGACTATAACTCAAGTTGGCTCGAGTTAAGATGGAAATATGTTCGAGTTTTTTAAGTTAGCTCAAACTCAACTCGTCTCAAACTTGAGTTGGCTTACGAGTCACAAGCCAGCTTGACATAAGTATGTCTACTTCAAATTTTTTATTTTTTTATTGATGCATTATTTCAAAATTTAAATAATTAATATATCCAATAATATAAAAAAATAAAATTTATTGTCAATTTTATTCTTTCCATTGATTTGCAGCAAAATATTTCTTGAAACTCAGTATTATGTATTTTACAATTATCTAAAATAAAAATATCTAATAAGAAATTTTTATCATTATTTTTTAGATTTTTAATACTCATAGATCATTGATAATTTTCATAAAATTAAAATTTATTATGTCACGAGTCATCTCACGAGTCAACGAGCCGAGTTGAGTCTAATTCAAACTCGACAACTCGACTCGTCAATTAACCGAGTTGGTTCAACTCGAGTTTCTTTTAGCTAGTGTTATAACCAAGTTTTTTACGAGTCGAGTTCGAGTAACTCACGAGTTACGAATTTTTTTGCTCACCCCTAGAAATGATATCCTTTGAGAGAAATTCCACGTCACAACCGCCAGATTAATAATGAGTGCTCGTGATTAATATATGGCTCGTAAATTTTATCCGTCAAAATTAAATCGGACAGTGGTGACGAAGAACTCAGAGAGCAATTTTCTCAGCAAATTCCACAGGATACGGATCCATGTCACCTGACATCTTCACGTTGTCATCTCTACACCTTTTTACCGGATTCACATCCTCAGCAGAGTTTGGTTGTACCAAATAGTCATCTCCTTTTATTTAATATTTAAAATTTTTTAAATTCAAATGTTGAATCCAAACCATTGATCTTGTTCAATTTTACGGGCGATGCATTTTCATAAAAATTTTATAAAATTTGGAGTTGATTTGATACTAGATCAAGTGGTCAACAAATGAACGAATCTGGTTAACTATCACTGATTAATTCCAATACGTTCATAATTTGGTTACTTAATCAACTATCAAATTGACTCCAAATTTTATAAAACTTATATGAAAACACATCGCTCGTAAAATTGACAAGATGAACGGTTTGGATTTAACATTTCAATTTTAAAAATTTTAAATATTTTAAAAAAAAGAGGGATGACTGTTTGGTACAACCAAACTTGGCTGCTGAGGATGTCCCCTTTTTACCCTTTTCTTCTTCCTCTCAACCGTCTACGTGTCATAGAAGACGATCAAGCGAAACCCAATAGAGATAACACTTTGAGAATTGCTGAGAAAAAAGAAAGTGAAAACCCTAGAAACAGTACGATCGAATCACGATGCTGTTCCAGGTCGGCGGTCAGGGAACGCGGCCGACCTTCTTCGAGATGGCGGCGGCGCAGCAGCTCCCCGCCAGCCTCCGTGCTGCTCTCACCTACTCTCTCGGCGTGAGAATTTCCCTCTCTTACATTTTACCTTTTTGAATTTAGTATGTGTAATTTGGAACTATAAATTGAAGTTCAAAGTGATAAATTGGCATGAATTACATTTGTCTTTGCCATACTTTGTAGTATATCAGTATAGGTGAGGTCTTTGCTGGGGATTAATATACTTACTATTGTTACTACATTACTATAATTAGGTGTTTGCAATAAGGAGGCCATTCCTTCACAAAATCTTAGATTATGATGACGAGTTCTTTGCGTTGCTAATGATGGTGCTTGAATCTCACAGTCTACGTACAACAGGTGCTTACCAGTTGGGAGTATTTATTTACTGATCAGTATTGCTATTAGGCTGATTGGTTATTTGGGCTAAGTAAAGCCAACAAAATCATCAGGAAGCCAGATTTAAATCACTTGGAAAATGCAAAGTAAGATAAAAAAAAAAGATACTTTTCCTGAATCTGTACCAGCTTCAACATGGTGCTACTGGCCCAATTGGTACCTCTATACACCTGCCACCCAATTTTCTTATGTTTTTCAACAAAAATAAATAGCTTTTTTATGTGCTGTATAAACATCACAAATCATGTTATTGCCATAAAACCATATCTCATGATTGTTTAAAAGGAGTTCACTTGAGCTTACCTTCGCACGCCTCCTTTAAGCATCCTCCTTCGCATTGTCCCACCCCCATTAGCATTCCTGTCCATTTTTTTATGTTTAGAAATGAGGAGTAAGGAAGAAAGAATAGTTTGTTTGTCTTCTGAAGTAATAGCATCCGAAAAGCTCCGTTTTTGGTTCCAAGGGTTTAAATGGATTTTTTTTATAACTTCTAGGGTTATGACTAGCTCCTTGTTTAACCTGTTTCTGATATTCTGACATCTTATTGTGATAATAAAGTGATCGATATATGAAAAAGTTCTGAAACATTTGGTGAAGAGAGATTGATTATACCTTCTGTTACTATATTAGTTTGTCTAATTAACTATCAAAATTCAGCAACATCAAGGGGTTCATTTGTAATTCCAAAACAGTGATGGATGCTTGCACATTTGTAAAATGATTTTGATTGTCCTAAATAAATGGAAGTATTTTTCTCATCTGTTAATTTACAATTGAGCAATTTATGGATTTCTTTCTATTCAGATGCTTCTTTTGCGGAATCGTTGTATGGTCTTAGACGAAGAGTAGCAAATATTTCAACCAAGAAAAGCACATCCATTGCTGAGTCGAGTGAGAAAACCCATGAATTGGGTTTGAGAAAGAACCAGAAAATTCTCGCAGTAGTATTTCTGGTATGGAATTGGCTTAATACTAAATGTAAATTGTTCTGTGATCATTTTTCGTTTTATAGAATGGAGGCATTTTATTAGATGTAGAAACTATGCCTTACCAGCGTACAACTGACCTGAAAAGAATGGAGCAATTTGGCTGTTTAAAGAAACATTGCTGGGAGTATGTGGTGATTACCTTTTGTTTAGGGTATCATTTAATACCATGAAGCATGAATAGACAAAAAGCTGTGGTAACCTCTGTCATCTATTAATTATGTATGATATAATATCTCCAATTCTCCATTTTATTCTTGTTTATTTTTATTGCTCTATAATTATACTTAGAAAAGGATGTTGTTAAACTTTTAGGTTGTTTTACCATATTTCAAGTCAAAGCTTCAGTCAATATATAATAGAGAAATGGAAGCGAGGCTTCAGGCAAGTCTTTGGGGCAATGATGAACCAAGGCTTGACGAAGCTGGCTTTATTCTTGATCAAGGAGAGACGTCTGCCCAGTCAGTGGGCCACTCCAGTGCCAACTCGTCTAGCATGGCACGTTTTAGGAAAAAGATCTCGGCATTGGTGGCTTTTTGCTATCCTTGGATCCATGCCACCAATGAAGGTTGTTTCTCTTTTTCTAGTAAAGTAGCTCTTTGAACATATCATATCTTGGCATTTTTTTCTTTTAATTTTTTGGTGCATACACTTGATATCCAGTAGACCAGTACTTCATTTTTCTATGGTGTGTAATACAAGCAGCATGCACAATAGCAACATTAAATGAACCTTGAGATGGAAAATGGGCAGGTGAATTTTATTTTTATGTCGGGATTGGTGGGGTTCATTTCGTGTCTTGGTTTGCTTTTGATATCAGGTCATGTTTTCTTGGATTGGGCGGTCTCATCCATCTGATTTTGGACTTTTCAGATCAGGTCATTTTGTTTGGATATCAGGTCAAGTTTGCTTATATCAACTTAATTTATTTTGTTTGGATAGCAAGTGAACTGCTTTATTTTGAAACCTTTGATTTCTTATCCAGTTATGTCACTATGGGTTGAAATGAATCTGGCTATTGCAATGCATGTTTGGATTTGCGTTGGTTTCAGTTTAATCTGTTGTTGTTAGACAGATTTTGTATTCATTTGGTCTGGGCCCTGGTCAGGCTTGCTATATTCTATCATTGAGTTTTGAGCGAGGGTCAGGTTTCAATTAAATGTGGTACTGGACAGGCTTCATAATTTGGTCAGACTACTTTCCAGATCACATGGAAAATAAGATGTCCAAACAATTGGGTCAGTTTAAATAATGTGGCACTGGCTTTGCAAGGTCCATGACTGGTAAATCGTTTCTTTTTCTTTATGTAAACGAGAAGTAATTGCTGACATTACTGACAGTTCTTTCCGGGCATGGGGTTCTTTTCCTATAATGTAACTTGAATTAGGGACACTTTAGATTATTGTAAGGTCCCTGGATGCAAACTCTGGCAATTGGATAAGAGTACTCCTGTTCTAATGTCCAAACAAGGCAAGTTACATAGTTACAGTCACTGGAGTTTTAATGACTCTACCTAATGCATCTGAGATAACTAACCTCTTGGGAGAATATTCCTCCAAGTACTCGTGAACATGAGCTTTGATAGGTGCCAGATGCTATTATATAAAATTATTCTGCCTTATTGCAAGTATGAGGAATTTTTAGGAGCCTCTTTAATAATGCTAGATAAATTGGGTGTTATTAATTTTTTTTTCCTTTTTTGTCTTCTTTCCTAATCTGACAGGTCTATCATTTGCTTATCAACTACTTTATCTGTTGGATGCTACTGGCTTCTACAGTCCAGGGTTACAAGCACTCGGAATTCAAGTATGCCGTGCTACTGGACAAGAGTTGGTATGCTTAATTTGCCATGTCTTTGTTTATCCTTGTGTGAGGCTGAAGTGCTATATAATAGTACTTGTACTTGCAAAAATATAGCAAAATACTGGTCATCTGACTTTTATTCAGACCTTGCTTTCCCTCATTTTTGGATATACTTGGTGAAACTTGTAGCATGTGTTGCTAGTTTTCTATAAAATGGGTTATCTTTAATCAGTAAAATTGGCCTCTGTATTATGCAATTTCAGATGGATTCATCTTCTAAGATCTCTAGGATTAGAAGCCGTGAGCTTGAGAGGCTACGTGGCCCAATATGGCTGAAGGTATGAAATTCTTAGTATAATAACACCAGTATATTTATCAATATTTTTTCTTGTTAAAACTTTCTGTTTAAAGCTGAATTAACCCTAACAAGTCGTTGAAAAAAACAAATTCAGGCTGCAGAAGCATACAAAAAAGAGAAAAAAAAAGAAAAATTGGTGACTTGGAGTTGTGTATATATGAGTTGATACACACTAGTACTGTTCTGATTCATTCTATGCTCTGATAGTATTAATTCTATTTGATTAATTTTGGGAGCTGTATAAATTTGATAGGCTGTACAGAGAGTGCTCCTAAAGTGCATGTACACATCTTTGGATTATGCACAAACAGGTCTTATAGCTGCAGTTTTCTTTTTCAAGGTTTGTTTTCATGTTATTCGTTTCACCTTATTTTTGGATCACTGAAATGTATGCAGTTTTTTTTCCTTCTTGATAATTGTATACTTTCTTCTGTGCAGATGATGGAATGGTGGTACCAATCAGCTGAACAAAAGATGTCAGCTCCAACTGTGTACCCAACACCACCTCCCCCACCACCTCCAAAAGTAATCTATTTCTTGATTTCCTTATTTGGAAATTACAAAATACATAAATGTGGTTATAAATTGAGGACAGTTCTGATACCACAACTTGCTGCAACTCGCAGTTGATATTGAAAATCTAAACATAATCTTGTTTTTCATCACAAGAGATGTGTTCACATAAAACATGATAATTTTTTTGAGCTTGTTTCGAAAAAGAAAATAATTTATAGGATGCATGGATAAAGTTAACGACAGTGGATATATATTATTGTGTCCTCTGTTTGGCTTTTGATCATATACAAAATGAACTGTAAAATAATGAATGTTTACATCTACACATCTCTTGTGAAGAACAGTATATACAGTTTGTCTTAATTTTTCTTTCAAAATATTAAGATAAAAGGGGGAGGCAGGTTGAGGTACCAAAATTTTGTAGCACTGGAACTCAATTCATTAGTCGTGAGATGTGCTCAATGGTTGAGTCCTCCCAACCGGTTATAGCTGTATAATAATTTTTTAAAAAAAGATGCTCGGAAAGCAAGGAACATTGTGTTTGAACCAAAATGTCATTAAGTGGTGGTGAATTCTGATTGGTGGACAAGGGTAAGCAGGACTTCTGAATAGCACGGTTGGTGTTTGAACCCAGGTCTTTGTAATTGTTGAGGAGCCAAAGTGAACAGTTGGATCACTTGAATAATATTGATGTAGGGACTTTATTATATTGGTCACACAGTAACTGCAATACTTCAGAGATTACAAAAATTGCTGGCTGTGCAAATATCTACTACTGATTACAAGATTCCCTTCAATTGTTTCAGGTTGCTAAAAATGGAGTTCCCTTGCCACAAGACCAGTCCCTTTGCCCCTTATGTTGTCAGAAGAGGGCCAATCCCTCTGTTTTAACTGTTTCAGGCTTTGTTTTCTGCTATAGCTGTATTTTCAAGTCTGTTTCTCAGGTTAGTACTGTCTGTCAATACTTCTCTTTTTCTCTTGTCAGAAGACAAATGAATGCTTTCAAAAAGGTTTGTCCATAATCTTAGAGATGCAAAAAATAGAAATATATGCACCTGTGTTACTGCATATCTTTGGAAATGGGGATATATTTTTTTTTCAGAGTACCAAAATTTAAATATATTTTCTTCAGTTAGCCATGAACAAGTAATGTTATTTGCAAAAGAATCTTGCAAAGTGGTGCTAATGCACAACATAACCATTTATATCTTTGTGTATTTTCTCATGTTCGTCGTCTTCTTTTTGTTTTGTTTTTAACTGAGCAGCACAAAAAATGTCCTGTGACTCTAATTCCTACTAGTCTTGATCACATAAGGCGACTATTCCATGATTTATAAGAAGTTTTGAGGACAGGAGCTCCATAATCAAATGCATGTTTTAGCTCTTCAAAAAAAAAAAAAAAAAAAAAAAAAATGTATGCTTTAACTTGGTTATTTATGATTTTCCCCTTCCTCTCAATTAAGAGGAATCCTTCAGTTCAATTTTTTTTTGAGAGGAAATCCTCTGTTGATGATCATTTACTTTTTCTTTTTGCAAGATAGCTAGGATTTTAGTTTCTGTATATTGTATAATCACGTGGTACCCGTTACCTGGGGATCTGTTGTAATGCTTATGTTTATTTAAGTGGAAGTTTCAGTTACATAACCAAGTTTTACTTCCACTGTAACTCTCATCTGTGATGACCAGAGGAACACAAAAGTTTTGTTGAAATGGCTACTTAAAATTCAAATTGTCTGTTCATGAGTTATATACTTATATGTACACAAATGAACAATTCCTTCATTTGGTTTTGATTATGTTGAGCGCTACTTTTGTCCTTTTCTCGTGAAAGAGTAAAAGCTAGGTTCATCTTTTGCGCTAATTAGATTGGAAATGATATATGCCTACCTTCAAGATGATTGGCAATGGGAGAAGAATTGAGTTTGCTCTCTTTTTTTTTTTTTTTTTTTTTTTTGGGGTGAAATCACCTCGCTTTTATTTTTTTTTTCTGTTTAAAAAATAATTAATTGCTGTTTTTTTTAACCTACTTTTCAGTGCAAAAATCACATTTTATCTAGGGCTTTATATACGAACATAATTCGATGCCCGTTTACTTGAACTCTGTAGTTAATATATGCTTTGTGTTCTTACGGGGATTATGTGGTATTGTTTTTTTTGAAGATAAATTAGGGTAAAGCCTCCCAATTTATTTTTAAATTAAATGTCTATAAAGACCCTCCAGTCAAGTTCCGAACCTGCGACCTTTCACTTGAGATGCATTGCTCTTTGCCACTAGAGCAAGAGCTGGTTCTCAATTATGTGGTATTGTGGATATGAGGTGTCTGATTAAGATCAAACAGTTCATATTGCATTATCCGCATCTCAAATAGGCGAATTAAATATTAGATCTACAATGATTTAGGTTCGATCCCCAACCGTCCAATTTTGATCAAGCTGCTCTAATTGACTGTATTAAGGCATATTTCCCATATAATCCTTTTGTTGGTCGCTACCGTTTCTTTTCAGACAGAATTAAATCATTTAAAAGAAAAAGTAAAGGTAATGCGCAGGTGTTGTTCTATAGCATAAATAAACTCCAAATTTTAAAAACAAAGGCAAAGTGTGACCTTTGGCTTGAAGAACACTATTCGCATTTGCTGTCGTCTGCGCGCGTTCAACTGCTTGGATTACAAGCGAGAACTCTACTGCACCAAACCAAACCGCCAAAAAAGGCATTAGCGTCTCTTTTAATCAAGAAAATCTACACACGACCCCTCAACTCACGGTAGGTGACAGACGCTACTGTGCCACCTTTCACCTCTCCATAATATCACACTCAATCTCCCCTCTTCCTACTTCATATAGTGCTTTCGACATACAACCTCATACACAGTTCTATCCAAAGGCCGTGTATCATGGACACGGCATCCACAAACAGCCTCGTTGCCGGCTCACACCAGCGTAATGAGCTTCACGTTGTGCATGGGCATGAAGAGGTTTTTCTTTGTTTCAACCCTTTTTTTTCATTCTTCTTTCATATTATAGTACAGTGTACTTTTTTACAAAAGCATGGCTACAAGTAGATTTAGTGATCAAGAGATTCGACAATATGAATTAATCAACAATCAATTCTGGATTCCATAATTTTGTGACTTCAATCTCTCTTTAAGTATATAAATCTCACTATGCATCTCTCTGTCTCCTTTGTATTATCACAATCAGCCAAAAGCAAAATATGACCATGCAAATGCAAAAGTATGCCGTGTTTGTGGAGACGACATCGGGCTAAGAAATGATGGTACAAATTTTGTTGCCTGCCATGAGTGTGGTTTCCCAGTTTGCCGACCTTGCTATGAGTATGAGCGTGCAGAAGGAAGCCAGTGTTGTCCTCAATGCAATACACGCTATAAGCGCCACAAAGGTTGATTTTTGTATAAAAAATTATGAGACAATACTGTAGCTGGTTTAGACTAGCATTTGGTTTGTTCCTTAATATTGAGCTAAATATTGTAGGATTCCTATGTTTACTGATGACGCTGGCCTAATAGGCCATATTCAAACAGGAGAGTTACCCACCTATTATTCTTATTTTTGTTTTGCCCTTTTTCTCCGAGGTGTACTATATTATTAATAATCTCACAATTAGAGATGACCCTACTGCATAGAATACGTGATATCTTTCTTATTTATAAAATGGTACATAGAACTTGAAATAATTTGAATAAAATTCACAGGATCTTCAAGAGTAGTAGGAGATGAAGAAGATGGAGCTGACATGGATGATTTTGAGGATGAATTCAAAATAAAGAGTCCAAGAAAAGCAGAAGAAAACCGCCCCTCTGATCTTAACTCGGTATTATCAGAAAGAGTAATTTTCCATTCTATCTTATAAAAAATAAAGAGTAATTTTAATAGTTTGGAAGTTTCATGAGGGGGATCTATTTTAACTCCAATTAATTTATAGGAGAATGGAGAACACTTAGCACCACAATGGAGGCCAGGTGGCCGCACATTATCTTCCTTTTCTGGCAGTGGTTAGTACTTATATAATCTTTTTTTTTTTTCAATATTTACTTGATTTTATTTTCAAAAGAAAATACTATAATCGAACCAAGAGTGCGATTTTATAATTTTTACAAATGTAAAATTGACACTGCAGTTGCTGGTAAGGACCTTGAAGCAGAGAGAGAAATGGAAGGAAACATGGAATGGAAGGATAGGATAGAAAAATGGAAGTTGAAACAGGAGAAGCGGGGGTTGCTGCATAAAGGTGATGGAGGAAGTGACGAAGAAAACAACGACGATGACGTCTACACATTGTAAGGCTTTCTTCTATTTTATTAATTCAAATTTGGTCAATGATAACAAAACGAAATCAAATTTTTTTTGTTCACCAATAATCTTCAAGCCAACTTGCAACAGGCAAATCAACAGTATTAATCAGTTTGCAAGAACTCCATGGTTGAGCATGCAGATATTTCTCCGAAATCTTGTGAAAGTGCCAAATAACTGACAAATGCCATTTTCAATAGATGAAAGGCATTTCACATTAATATTTTATTGTGAAAAAATGATTGCAGGACGGCAGAGGCTCGACAACCATTATGGCGTAAGGTCCCCCTACCGTCAAGTCAGATCAGTCCATATCGCATAGTAATCGTCCTACGCCTTGTTATCCTCTGCTTTTTCTTCCGCTTCCGGCTTACTACTCCGGCCACTGATGCCTTTGGGCTCTGGCTAACCTCAGTGATATGCGAGATTTGGTTCGCTCTTTCTTGGATCCTTGATCAATTCCCCAAGTGGTTTCCTATTAACCGTGAGACCTACCTCGACCGTCTCTCTCTTCGGTTCGAGCGTGAAGGCGAGCCAAACCGCCTTGCACCAGTTGACTTTTTCGTTAGTACAGTTGATCCACTAAAGGAGCCACCTATTATCACAGCCAACACTGTGTTATCTATCTTGTCAGTTGATTACCCTGTTGACAAGGTTAGCTGCTATGTATCAGATGATGGTGCCTCCATGTTGCTGTTTGATACATTGTCAGAGACTGCAGAGTTTGCTAGGAGGTGGGTGCCATTTTGTAAGAAGTTTAACATTGAGCCGAGGGCTCCAGAATTCTATTTCTCACAAAAGATTGATTATTTGAAAGATAAGGTGCAACCTACCTTTGTCAAGGAGCGTCGGGCTATGAAGGTACATATTACATATTTAAGGCTCATTGTTTTTCTGAAGTGGCTCAATGTTTGTTGCCTTGTGATATAAATTGTGATCCAATTTCCTGATTCCTACAGAGAGACTATGAGGAGTTTAAGGTGAAAATAAATGCATTGGTAGCAAAAGCTCAGAAGAAGCCAGAGGAAGGTTGGGTAATGCAAGATGGCACACCATGGCCTGGCAACAACACAAGGGATCACCCTGGAATGATACAAGTACTATCTTCTCTTCATGCATATGCTGAAAAAATTTAATTATCATAAAACATTATTGTTTATATGTTTTATCTTTGCATAGGTATATTTGGGTAGCCAAGGTGCACTAGACATAGAAGGCAAGGAGCTCCCTCGCCTTGTATACGTCTCCCGTGAAAAGCGCCCGGGTTATCAACACCACAAGAAAGCCGGTGCCATGAATGCCTTGGTGCATACCTAACCTCTTAACTAATTTTAACTGAATTTTCCAATCAGAAACAAAAATTCACATGAACTTGGATTTTAATATGGAACCAAATTAATGATTAGGTTCGAGTATCGGCAGTTCTGACAAATGCACCTTATATCCTGAACTTGGATTGCGATCATTACGTGAACAACAGCAAGGCCGTCAGAGAAGCGATGTGCTTTTTGATGGACCCACAACTTGGAAAGAAGCTCTGTTATGTCCAATTTCCGCAAAGATTCGATGGCATTGATCGTCATGATCGATATGCCAACCGGAATATTGTATTCTTTGATGTAAGTTCAGTAACACCATTCGCCTACTCATATAATCTAAAATAATGAATAAACATGCTGCAAATGTAAGAGTAAATTTCAAATTTCTTAATGAATGAACAAGTTACAAATGTAAGAGTAATTTTCACATTTCTCTATCAGGGTAATTAATTAGCAGTTTAGCACCATTCGTTGGTTAAACTTTGTTAAAGTATTTGTTACAAGTAATTTTAGGTCCCTATCAATACTGTTGTTCGGGATGGTCTTGTACACAATTTTCATATCAGAGACGTAATTGATTAATTAACATTATAAAAATTCTATGCAGATCAACATGAGGGGGTTAGATGGGATCCAAGGCCCTGTATATGTAGGTACAGGATGTGTCTTCAACAGGCAAGCACTGTACGGCTATGATCCTCCGAAAAGCGAAAAACGCCCCAAAATGACATGTGACTGCTGGCCATCTTGGTGCTGTTGCTCCCGCAAATCACACAAACACGATGCCAAAAAGCCTGAAAAAGAATCACAACGTGCAGGGTTCCTAGGCTTCTACAAAAAGAAAGGTAAGAAGGGAAGCGACCATGACCCAATGCTGCCAGTGAGCAAGAGAGGGTACAGGAAGAAAGGATTTGAATTGGAGGAGATAGAGGAAGGTTTAGAAGGTTATGATGAATTGGAGAAGTCATCACTCATGTCTCAAAAGAACTTTGAGAAACGTTTCGGCCAGTCGCCAGTATTTATTGCGTCAACACTTATGGAGGATGGCGGGTTGCCGCAGGGGACTAACACCTCAACACTTGTCAAGGAGGCCATTCATGTTATTAGTTGTGGATACGAGGAGAAAACAGAATGGGGTAAAGAGGTATGTGACCTTCTAGCCCTTTTTGACAAGAAGTCCATTATAGGCAAATCATTGTTTTGTTTTGTTTTTTTTTTTTTTTTGATAAATCATAATTGTAGTTAAGTTAATACATTTAATTATTTAAAAGTAAATTATGTAAATAAACAAATATACTGTAATTAATAACATATCTTACTTTTCTAATGGATGGGGGTACTCGGGGTCAATGACAGTTATTTTATCTTAAGTCTAAAGAGAAAAATATATATATATATATATATATATATTGCACCAGCCGGGAATCGAACCCGGGTCTGTACCGTGGCAGGGTACTATTCTACCACTAGACCACTGGTGCTTCTTGTGCTTTTTTAGTTATGAAAGATATTATTCGATAATTGTAGATTGGGTGGATCTACGGATCAGTAACTGAAGATATCTTAACTGGTTTCAAGATGCACTGCAGAGGCTGGAAATCAGTCTACTGCATGCCTAAACGACCTGCATTCAAAGGATCCGCTCCGATAAATCTCTCTGACAGGTTGCACCAGGTGCTTCGGTGGGCCCTAGGTTCTGTGGAGATTTTCCTCAGCCGGCATTGCCCTCTTTGGTATGGCTATGCTGGCAACCTCAAGTGGCTCGAGCGGCTTGCTTACACCAACACCATTGTGTACCCTTTTACTTCCATTCCTTTGATTGCTTATTGCACCATCCCAGCTGTTTGCCTTCTCACTGGCAAATTCATCATCCCTACAGTAAGTACTGTACAATTTGTTGCTTATTTCACCAGTACTGATATTTTATTTTTATTTAAAATTTTTTAGGCTTATTTAACTAATTGTATGGTACGCTTAAGGCTAAGCACATTTTCAGATGTCTTCCACTATATTTGTTTTTTATATTGTCCAACATGTTGGGATTCAATAAATTCATTTCAACCTAATGATGAAATTTTGTAATGATGAATTGTAGATAATTATGATTAAATGATTAACCAATGCAATCTGTATCATTTCATTGTTGAGCAGCTGAACAACCTGGCGAGCATCTGGTTCCTTGCGCTTTTCCTCTCAATTATTGCAACAGGAGTGTTGGAACTGCGATGGAGTGGTGTGAGCA
Organism: Rhynchospora breviuscula; assembly: GCA_027562975.1. NCBI lineage: Eukaryota > Viridiplantae > Streptophyta > Magnoliopsida > Poales > Cyperaceae > Rhynchospora > Rhynchospora breviuscula. The sequence continues at coordinate 35,384,080 of CM050400.1, forward strand.
TCGAGGCCTGGTGGCGTAATGAGCAGTTTTGGGTTATCGGCGGTGTCTCTGCTCACCTCTTTGCTGTCTTCCAAGGCCTCCTCAAGGTTCTGGCTGGTGTCGACACCAACTTCACAGTCACATCTAAGTCATCTGGTGATGACGAGGACCAATATGCTGAGCTGTACCTCTTCAAATGGACCACCTTGTTGGTCCCACCTACTACTCTTATAATAATCAACATGGTGGGTGTTGTTGCCGGCGTGTCTGATGCAATAAATAACGGGTATGGCTCGTGGGGCCCGCTCTTTGGAAAATTGTTCTTTGCATTTTGGGTCATTGTGCACTTGTACCCGTTCTTGAAGGGACTCATGGGGAGACAGAACAGGACCCCGACTATAGTTGTGCTATGGTCAATCTTGCTTGCCTCTATTTTCTCACTTGTTTGGGTAAGGATTGACCCATTCTTGCCAAAACCAAAGGGACCGCTTCTCAAGCCTTGTGGGGTGGAATGCTAAACTGCTGGTTGTTACTTTTCTTGATTTGGAGCCTTGCCTTTTCTCTTCAACAGTTTTGGTGGGGATTGTTGGTGGCTGAGTTTAGACTCAAGTTTAAATCATTGGCATGTTTTGAGTAAATATTTGTACTGGACCTGACCTACAGGTCATAATGTTTTTTTCAAGCTCAGCAAAGTTGCTACAAAATTAGCTTAGATATGATCTTTCAGAATTATGTGCAATATTTACGTATTAAAAAAAAGAAAAAAAGTACAAATGTTTTCTCCAATACTATATAATTATGTTTCCACCTAGTTTAAATACCACGTGAATCACTTCTTATAATGATTAAGCTTGCTAATTCGAATAGCATGAAATGGCTCTGATAAATAGGCCTGTCTGTAGACTGAAATCTCCTGGGCCACTGATCGCATAGTAGGTCTTTGCTCAGGCATTTCTTTTGTGCATGTAATGGCTACCTCGAATAAAAAAACCACTTCTTCCACCAATTGTCCGGCTGGAGGAGTCAATCTCTTATCAAGCACATCCTTCAGTAACAAATCATTTTCTAGGGATGACGAAAGTGATGGTAGAGATGAGATGAGGTCACCTGGATGTTTTCCCATCATAATTTCAAGTGCTACCACGCCAAAGCTATACACATCGCATTTTTCAGTGAACAGCATTGTGTATGCCAACTCTACACAAAAAATAGAAATACAGCCTAGTCAAAGAGAGTTCATCAAGTTTCAGCAGCCGAGGAAATGACAATTTGTATTTTTGCAATGATCTATAACAGATAAACTAAGAATATTGCAAACCAACAAAAAAGAAAGTCATAGTCTGGTACCAGAAAATAATGTAATAACTGATATTTTTAATGGGTTTATCTAATTACCTGGTGCCATGTAGCCATAAGTTCCAGCCACAGAGATCCAACTTGACGAACCCAATCCAAGCAATTTTGCAGTACCGAAGTCTGACAACCTAGGCTCAAACTCAAAATCAAGTAATATATTATTCAATTTAATGTCTCGGTGCACAATCGGTGGTGTACAGTCATGGTGTAGATAAGCTAATGCATGAGCAATGCCTCGTATAACCTTGACTCGCATTGCCCAGTTCAGCTCCCTCTCTTCCACTGACCCGTACAGTACATCACTAAAACTGCCCTTCTCCAAATACTCGTAAACTAAGTACATATAACCACCACTTAAACAAAACCCATGAAGTTTCGCTATATTACGGTGCCTTACCTCTGTCAGAGCCCGTATCTCATTTTCAAAGCTCTTTTTGTATATATCTTGCACATCTTTTTTATCTTGGGCCTGGATACGTTTCACAGCAATGACATGACCAACTGAAAGCTCAGCCTTGAACACACTACCAAACTCACCTTTTCCAATACAAAATACTTCATTGAAGTTATCGGTTGCATTGACAATATCCGAGAAACGGAACTTCCCATCTCTCTCCCAAATTGAGTCGGTCATATCCTTGTTTGTCCTCTCAATTTCAATTTTCTCCTCCCTTTTCCTTCTTGAGAACACTAATATTGCTACAACTGTTGCAACTAATAATACTACACCCACAATTAGTAGAAATATGACAAGGATTAGCTTTGTTCGATGGTAATGTGAATACTTAATGGCATTTGTATGACAAGAGATTAATCCTTGAAAATCTCCACAAAGGCCAGGATTTCCAACATAAGCATGAGGGGAATCATCTTTGAAAGCTTTTCCAGTTGGAACTGGACCACTTAAATTATTGTTGGAAAAATCAACTGATTCTAGACTTAACATGCAGGATAATGATTCTGGGATTTGACCCGTGAGGAAGTTATGTGATAAATTAAGTGATTCCAAATGTGTCAACTTGCCTAAATCAGATGGTATCAGACCAGTGAGTGAATTACTGCTCAAATTCAAGAAAATCTGCATCATTAATAAATTGCCAAGCTTATTTGGAATTTTTCCTGAAACATTATTTTGGCTCAAATCAAACAATAGTAAAGGGTCTAGATTTCCAAGCTCAGGAGGTATATTACCAGAAAACTTGTTTCTTGAAAGATCCAAGCGTTGGAGTTTAGTAAGGCTACCCAAATTAGATGGAATTTGACCTGATAAGAAGTTATCACTCAAATTTAATTTGAATAACGAGCTAAGGTTTCCCAACTCTATTGGAATTGGACCTGTTAACATGTTTGAAGCCAAGCTGAGGTCTTGTAAATTGGTAATTTTGCCAAAAGTAGCTGGGATTTCACCTGATATGTTGTTGCCATCTATATGAAACGTTTCGAGACTTGAGCACTGACCCCAATCGCTAGATAATGTACCGGTCAATGAATTACCAGTCAAATCTAGGTAAGTTAGGTTAGGGTGTACTCCAAAGGCTTCTGATATGTCGCCGGTGAAATGGTTATAGTCCAACCGAACCCGAGTCAGAGCTGAGCAATTCTTCAAACATGATGGGAGCATCCCACTGAAGTTGTTCATAAATGCAATGAACTTTTGAAGAGCTGTGAGCCAGAGGCGAAATTTCGGACCGATTTCGGAGCCATTTCGGTCCGAAATGCGTCGGAAATTATGTAAATAATTTATTTCCTTATTTTGTTTTAAAGCAAAAATAGAAACAATAATTATGGCCACCTATATTTCTATAAAGGTGCGTCCCTTCCTGCAGAACCCATCTTCTTCCTCTCTCTATCTCTCTTGTACTCGAATTATTGAAAAGAAATAAAAAATGGTGGTGTGTGTGTGTCGTGGACGTAGGTACAACTTGTACTGAACCACGTAAAAAATCTTCGTGTCTCTCTGTGTTATTTTTTCTTCTTTACAATCTTCTTTACATGGTATCAGAGCGGTAGGTTCTGAGATCTGTTGATTTAATAGTTGTGCGAGCGACTGCATAACTTAATTCTTCGTCTTGTTTTTCTTTCTTTCTTTCTCTGTGCGAGTTACTGCACAGACGTCCTCTCCCTCGTGCGAGTTACTGCACGAGCGATTGATTCTACTTCTTCTTAACTGGATCTCGCCGAAACCTCGACGAAACTCTAAAATTTCGGACCGAAATCTACCTTTTTCGGACCGAAATTTATCCCTCTCCTGACCTGAAACCATGAATCTTTCAACCGATTCCAACCCTAAATCACCTGAACCTACACCTAACCCACCAGATGCTATGGCCCTTATCCAGAGCCTGAACGAGACTCTGTCCCAGTTGCTTACACAACCGAGACCTCCACCAAACACCCAAAGTCAAGAAGGTTTCACCTCTGCGATGTCGATCAAGCTAGATGGGACGAACTTCTACCTTTGGTCGCAGATGCTGAAGATGAAGCTCAACGGACGAGACAGATTGGGTTACCTTGATGGTTCGACTCGGCCAAAGCCTTCGGACGAGGAAGCCTATAAGCGTTGGTCCGTGATGGATTCTCAGGTGAAAGACTTCATGATCAACTCTATGGACTCATCACTAATAGGTAACTTCTTACCTTACTCTACTGCGAAAGAGGTCTGGGATGCAGTCAATACCTCGTACTTTGATGGTAGTGATTTGTCTCAGGTTTTGGACCTCAAAAGGAAAATTAGTAAGGTCAAACAGAATGGTGAATTGGTCCAGAATTTTTACAGTACCCTCCAAGGGCTATGGAAAGAATTAGACACCCGCAGATCAAATCCCATGGAATGCCTAATTGATATTGAAAAATTCCAGAAATTGGTACAAGAAGATAGGGTACTAATCTTTTTGGATAGCTTAGATGATAAGTTGGACCAAATTCGGGCTAGTGTCCTCCAAATGAAGCCTCTTCCTACAATAGAGGAGGCGTTTGCCCTTGTTAGGAAAGAAGAACGGAGGCAAATGATTATGTTGAGCGGAGGAGAAGTTGGAGATAATTCTTTGGCCATGATAGCAAAGACCCAAACCTTGAACCTCCAGAAATCCAACTACCCTCCAAAACAAAACAATAAAAAACCAGTCCCACCTGGAGGGTGTACCCATTGTAAAAATCCAAAACACTCGGTGGAACAATGTTTCAAGTTGATCGGGTATCCAAACTGGTGGGAAGAGAATAAGAAGAAGAAGCAAGGCAAGGCACACGTGGCTGAAGCCGTGGCCACAGATGGAAGGGCCCCACCAACTGCGAATCTGGCTGGTTTGGGCCCTGGCAGTGACAATTTTGGATCGAAATTTTCAAATTTCGGACCGAAATCTGTTGGAAAACTTTCTATTTTGCCTTCTGTCGAGATGAATGAAGGTAAAGTTTTTGCTTTAAATACATCTGGTACTGACTGCTCTTGGATTATTGATTCAGGGGCAACCGATCACATGACATACAACAGGGAAGACTTGGTAAGGGATTCGGTTCCAAGAAGAAATGAAATTGTTAATGCAAATGGCGAGGCCCATCCAGTCACAGGGGCTGGAGAAGTCCAATTTTCTTCTTCGTTAACTCTTTCAAATACACTCTTGGTTCCCTCACTTTCATCCAAACTCTTGTCTGTAGGACAGTTATGTGAAGAATTGAATTGTGTGGTACTCATGTATCCTCGGTTTTGTCTTTTTCAGGACCTCTTGACGAAAGAGATTCTTGGTCGTGGTATTAAAAGAGGAGGACTGTATCATTTAGAAGACTTGGCTGCTGGACAAGCAAATCTATCTGCTGGATCGAACTTGAGTAGGAAGTCTTCTATTTGGATATGGCACAGGCGCTTAGGTCATCCATCTTTTGGGTACCTAAGAAAACTTTACCCTAGTTTGTTTTCTGGTTTTGAGAATGAGATTTTTAACTGTGATGTGTGTATCAAATCTAAGAGCCATCGAGCTCATTTTGCTAAGATTTTGGATGATGATAATAATAAAGCTCCTTTTGATTTGATTCACTCTGATGTTTGGGGACCTTCCCCGGTTGACTCCTTAATAGGAAATAGATGGTTTGTCTTATTTGTTGATGACTGTACTAGAATGACTTGGGTTAATGTGGTAAAACAGAAAGCTGATGTACCACTAGCCATTACCTCCTTCGTTACCATGGTGAAAAACCAATTTGATAAGACTGTCAAAGTGTTTAGAAGCGACAATGGAAGGGAATTTGTCAATAAAACACTAGGAGAGTTTGTCAAAACCAATGGGATTATACATGAGACTAGCTGTGTAGGTACACCTCAACAAAATGGTAGGGCAGAGCGTAAGAATAGACAAATTCTAGAAATGACCAGGGCACTGATGCTAGAAAATAGTGTTCCTCATTCTTATTGGGATCATGCAGTCATCTCAGCGGTGTATTTGATTAATAGATTACCTTCTGTGGCACTCAAATTTCAAACACCATTGCAAAAGCTCTCAACCTACCACATGATCCCTTCTGCACTCAATATCCCACCAAAAGTGTTTGGGTGCATAGCTTATGTCCACATCCAAAAGCATTTGCGCTCCAAACTTGATCCTTGTGCTGAAAAATGTGTGTTCATAGGCTATGGGCAACATCAAAAGGGTTATAGATGTATGAATCCAGTCTCTAGGAAGGTGTATACTACAATGGATGTGACATTTATTGAAAATGAAGGGTATTTTAGCAAAAACCAGACCCATTCTCAGGGGGAGAGTATGATAGAAAATGAGTTCTGGTTTGATTCAACAAGAGATGGAGTTTTGAGTATAGAACATGTCAATTTCGGTCCGAATTCTGGACATTTCGGACCGAAATCAGGTCTCTGCTCAGAAGGACAGGTCAATTTCGGTCCGAATTCTGCAAATTTCGGTCCGAAATGTGATGATAAAATTGAAAATTTGAACCTTGAGGTGGACCCACTGGTCGATTCGGGTCCATCAGAAGAGGACTTGGAAGAAGAAGAAATGATACAGTCTCCTATCTCACCACATGACCAATCTCCTGAGTCAGAGGTAAGTAATTCTGAACCTGTTACTACTAACCCTGATTATCAGTTACCTTTCAGGATCAACAGAGGCAGACCACCTAAGAGATACAAACCAGATGAGAGTGGTGAGGGCAGGTATGCAATGGAAAATTTCATGACTATGTCTCACATGCCAGAACCAGTGAAGGACTTTGACAGAACTCTTGCATTAGTTCACATTCCAAGTAATCTGAATGAAGCTCTTAGTGATCCAAAATGGGTGGATGCAATGAAGACAGAGATGGATGCACTGGAGAAAAATGACACTTGGGAATTGGTGACAAGGCCAAAAGACAGAAAGGCGGTAGGCTGCAAATGGGTATTTACAGTTAAATATGGGCCCACTGGAGAAATTGACAGGTATAAGGCAAGACTAGTGGCAAAAGGCTACTCTCAGACATATGGAGTAGACTATCAAGAGACTTTTTCACCAGTAGCAAAGCTGAATACTGTTAGGATTCTACTGTCCATTGCAGCAAATCAAGACTGGCCACTACACCAGTTTGATGTGAAAAATGCGTTTCTGCATGGTGACATTGATGAAGAAATTTATATGGACATCCCACCAGGATGTGATCACTCAAGCAATCAGTCTCTTGTTTGCAGGTTGAAAAATGCGTTGTATGGTCTGAAACAGTCTCCTAGGGCCTGGTTTGGAAGATTTTGCAGTGCTATGAAGGGATATGGATACACCCAGAGTGATACTGACCACACCTTATTCTTCCTCAAGAATAAATGTAAAATTGTCATCTTGATAATCTATGTTGATGATATGATAATCACAGGTGATGACTCTGAAGGAATCCAAGATCTAGAAGATAAACTGTCCAAAGAGTTTGAAATGAAGAATCTAGGAGGATTGAAGTATTTCCTTGGGATTGAAGTTGCACGCAATAAGGAAGGTATTTCTTTGTCTCAAAGAAAGTATGTGCTTGACTTGCTTGCTGAAACAGGTATGTTGGACTGCAAACCTGTTGACACACCAACCAAGCAGAACTCCAAGTTGGGTGTGTTCCCGGACCAGGCACCTACAAATAAGGATCAGTACCAGAGATTGGTAGGGAGACTCATTTACTTGTCACATACTCGGCCTGATATTGCTTATGCTGTGTCTGTGGTGAGTCAGTTCATGCATGCTCCCAGTGAGCAACATATGGAAGCTGTCATGTGGATTTTAAGGTATCTCAAGGGATCACCAGGACGAGGCATATTCTTCAGGAGGAATGGTCATCTTCAGGTTGAGGGATATACAGATTCTGACTGGGCTGGAGATGTGACAGATAGGAAATCCACGTCTGGATACTTCACATTTGTTGGAGGTAACTTGGTTACCTGGAGAAGCAAGAAACAAAAGGTGGTAGCTTTGTCAAGTGCAGAGGCAGAGTTCAGAGGAATTGCTAAAGGTTTGCAAGAATTACTGTGGATAAAAAGAGTACTCAAGGATCTTGACCTCTATGATGACAGGAAAATGAAGCTGTTTTGTGATAACAAGGCAGCTATTGCAATATCTCACAATCCGGTGCAACATGATAGGACCAAGCATATTGAAGTGGATAGGCACTTTATTCGACAGAATTTAGAAGATAAAGTCATTAGCATTCCTCACGTGAGAACTGACGAACAATTGGCGGATATACTGACCAAAGGGGTATCCAGTACCATATTCCAGGGAGTGATTTGCAAGTTGGGCATGCAAGACATCTACATACCAACTTGAGGGGGAGTGTGAGCCAGAGGCGAAATTTCGGACCGATTTCGGAGCCATTTCGGTCCGAAATGCGTCGGAAATTATGTAAATAATTTATTTCCTTATTTTGTTTTAAAGCAAAAATAGAAACAATAATTATGGCCACCTATATTTCTATAAAGGTGCGTCCCTTCCTGCAGAACCCATCTTCTTCCTCTCTCTATCTCTCTTGTACTCGAATTATTGAAAAGAAATAAAAAATGGTGGTGTGTGTGTGTCGTGGACGTAGGTACAACTTGTACTGAACCACGTAAAAAATCTTCGTGTCTCTCTGTGTTATTTTTTCTTCTTTACAATCTTCTTTACAAGAGCCAATCCCGTACACAGGCCATGAGGCAATTCACCAAAAAAAGAGTTTTTTAATAAAAAAACAATCTGAAGCATCCCATTTTGTCCGAAATTAGGAGGTATCATACCGGTTAGATTGTTTGTAAATATTGAAAAGTATTTCAAGTTAAGAAGTTGGGAGAGGGAATCTGGCAAGTGCCCTGAAAGTTGGTTAGTATTAAGTTCCAGCACTTGTAACGCACTCATATTACCGATTTCTGGCGGGATTTCGCCTGAAAGGTTGTTGTCATATAGATATAACTGATCAAGTTTTTTGAGGTTACCAATGGAAGATGGTATCGAGCCACTGAATGAGTTTTCTGACAATTCCAGTCTAGTTAATAAAACTAAATTTCCGATTTCAGATGGGATTTCGCTAGAAAGGTTATTGGAGTATAGATATAATACGACAAGATTTTTGAGGTTACCAATTGAAGGTGGTATTGGGCCACTAAGGGAGTTATTATACAGGTCCAGTTGAGTTAATAAAACTAAATTTCCAATTTCTGACGGGATTTCACCTGAAAGGTTGTTGTCGGATAGATATAACACATCAAGTTCTTTGAGGTTACCGATGGAAGGTGGTATTGAACCACTGAGTGAGTTTCCTGACAATTCTAGTTGGGTTAATAAAACTATATTACCGATTTCTGATGGGATTTCGCCTGAAAGGTTGTTGTCGTATAGATATAACACTCAAGTTCTTTGAGGTTACCGATGGAAGGTGGTATCGAACCACTGAGTGAGTTATCTGACAATTCTAGTTGGGTTAATAAAACTAAATTTCCAATTTCTGACGGGATTTCACCTGAAAGGTTATTGGAGTATAGATATAATAGGAAAAGATTTTTGAGGTTACCAATTGAAGGTGGTATTGGGCCACTAAGGGAGTTATTATTCAGGGCCAGTTGAGTTAATAAAACTAAATTTCCAATTTCTGACGGGATTTCACCTGAAAGGTTATTGGAGTATAGATATAATAGGACAAGATTTTTGAGGTTACCAATTAAAGGTGGTATTGGGCCACTAAGGGAGTTATTATTCAGGGCCAGTTGAGTTAATAAAACTAAATTTCCAATTTCTGACGGGATTTCACCTGAAAGGTTGTTGTCGAATAGATATAACACATCAAGTTCTTTGAGGTTACCGATGGAAGGTGGTATTGAACCACTGAGTGAGTTTTTTGACAATACTAGTTGGGTTAATAAAACTATATTATCGATTTCTGATGGGATTTCGCCTGAAAGGTTGTTGTCGTATAGATATAACACATCAAGTTCTTTGAGGTTACCGATGGAAGGTGGTATCGAACCACTGAGTGAGTTATCTGACAATTCTAGTTGGGTTAATAAAACTAAATTTTCGATTTCCGACGGGATTTCGCCTGAAAGGTTGTTGTTGTTTAGATATAACACATCAAGTTCTTTGAGGTTACCAATGGAAGGTGGTATTGGACCGTTGAGCGAGTTCCATGACAATTTCAGTTGATTTAACAAAACTAAATTTCCAATTTCATCTGGAATTTCACCAGAAATGTTATTGTAGAATAGATACAACAAAACAAGATTTTTGAGGTTACCAATTGAAGGTAGTATTGGGCCACTAAGTGAGTTATTTGACAAGTCCAGTTGAGTTAATAAAACTAAATTCCCGATTTCAGATGGGATTTCGCCAGAAAAGTTATTGGAGTGTAGATATAACATGACAAGGTTTTTGAGGTTACCAGTGGAAGGTGGTATTGAGCCACTAAGTGAATTCTCTGACGAGTCTAATTGAGTTAATAAAACTAAATTCTCGATTTCTGATGGGATGGGTCCCACCAAGTAATTCTTGTAAATAAATAAAATTGTGAGCTTCTTGGCCATCCCAATTTCTTGTGGGATTCTACCAGTCAGAGAATTATTTTGCACTTTGAAAACAATCAGTTCTGGCCAACTTTTAAAAAACTCACCCGGGATTTCACCTGACAAATTATTACTAGATATGTCAAACTCTATCATTTTTGTGAGGTTTACAAAAGTAAATGGTAACGGTCCGGAAAGCTTATTGACAGAGAGATCAATGAAATTTAGATTGGTACAGAGGCTGAGCTCAGGTGGTATGGTGGAGTTCATGCCGGCATATTTTACATCTAGCCTTTCGAGAAATTTAAGCTGGCTAAGAGAAGAAGGAAGGGGCCCACCTATTGAATTGTTTCCAAGTTCAAGTACTCTAAGACCCGAGATCGAACTGAGTATTGCTGGAATCCCTCCAATGAAGTTATTCGTACCAAGGTGTAGTTCCCTCAACATAGACAGGTTTGCAAGGGAGGCCGGTATTGGGCCAGAGAATGCATTTTGGGAGAGGTCTAGGTAGGTGAGATTTGTACATTTCAAGATGAATTGGGGGAAGAAACCAGTAAGGTTGTTCAGGAATAGTGACAGGTACAACACTGACGGCATGGCTGAGAAGTTTGAATACTCAGTGTTGTTAAGGTGATTATGTCCAAGATCAAAATGGCGTACCTTACTTAACCAACTAAGTTGGGACGGTACCGGCCCAACTAAATTGTTCTTAAACAAGCTCAGATAAACTAGCTCACTCAGGTCCCCTATTTCAGGTGGCACAAAATTTCCAAAGGAGTTGGTACCAAGGTCAAGTGAGTTAAGTTTGGAGAGGTTTGAGATACCAGAAGGGATTGATCCTTGGAGAATATTATCGCTTAGATTGAGAGAAATAAGGTTGCGAAAAGAAGAGAAGTTCAGAGAGTCTAATGTACCATTAATGTTGGAGCTATTTAAATAGATTTGCACCACATTACCAGCTGGGTCACAAGAGATACCGTACCAAGAGCAGGGACTGGTACCATTTCTGATGGCCCTTGAAGCTAGAGAGCCTGACTGGTACAGGCTTGATTTCCACTTGAGTAATGCTTCTGCTTCGCTCTCTTCTGAGGTTGCAACTGTGTGTGTGAAGAGAATGAGTAGGAGGAAACCCACTGTTTTTTTCATCTTTTATTTATGTTTTGGTATAGTTGAGCGAGTTAATGATTGCTGGAGATATAATAATAATGCCCAAAGAACACTGGAGATATATAGATAGTGAGAAGTAAAAGCTAGTCTCTGGCCGGAAACAACCAAAAGAAAGAACAGAATAGAAGGATGAATGAGATGGTACCGTGTGTTTTAATTATTGTGAAATTGTAGGACTTATTTCATTGGATGATATGGGTTTATTTCACTTGTAAAATCCCTCAGCCACAGGAGATTTTAAATAGTCGTCTAAAGAATACAAAAAATCTGAACTTTTGCTAACTTCTTATTGGTTTTTAGTTTTTACAATGCTTTTCAGTGTCAAAACAGAACTAACGGTCTGTACATTAAATTATTAAATGGAAAAGTCTGAGATTCCACTTCCGTAATCGTTGTCAAGTGATCAGTACCATAAGATGCAACATCAAGTTAGCATCGGTTAATTGTTAGAAAAATAGAAAAAGAAAAGAAAATGTCGGGGATTTTATCAAGTTAACATCGGTTGACTGTTAGGAAAATAGAAAAAGAAAAGAAAATATCGGGGATTTTATCAAGTTAACATCGGTTGACTGTTAGGAAAATAGAAAAAGAAAAGAAAATGTCGGGGATTTTATCAAGTTAACATCGATTAACATCGTGTGGTTATGATAGTGTGCTATCAGTACTCCTTAAGAGTTTACATGTTACGTTCGTGTCTTACATTTGTCTTATGTTTGTATTCGGGATTCGGGTGATAACAAAAGTTACATCTCAATTAAATTCTGGAGAAACCTCATATATCGCTTTGTATAAAAAAAAAAAAGGGGGAAAAAAAAAAATTAAAGCTACGCTCTCAATCGATCAAAAAGATTTATGAATAAATGATTTTGCTCTAAACTCAATATGATATCAAAATATTAAATGACTGCAATTTAATTTGCATAACTTTTTTTAATGAAAAACCTTTTTTTTCCCAAAAGCTATTTCGAGTAGCCGCTATTCCAGCACTATTACAGAAGAGAAGGTAGGCTGTCAAACACATGAAAGAATAATTAAAGATAAAGGACAGTTGGGTTAATGTATTTTGCTATGCCAACAATACCGATACGGTGGAAGATAGGAGATAGAAAAATAGAAAACTGATAAATCTTATTTCACTTCTATTTCTGCTCAGTTTTGCCATACCCTTCTAAACGATTAACATAATATTACCTTCAAAGAACAATTAACATAATGTTTCAACATTTTTTCTGAATATTACTTTCATAATTTGCTTCTTCAAATAATATAATGTGATTTGTTATATTATTTTAGAAAGAATGAAGTTATATGCAAGTTTAAAGTGCAAATACTATTTAAAGAGTGGAGCAATTTTTTAGGAAAATGAATGTACGATTACAGAACCTTACAAAATAAAACAAGAGGGAGGGAGGTAGAGGGACAGAAAGAGTGACGCAATAGGTACATGTTGACAACAAATGGGTAAATTATATAATATTATAGATATATTTATAGCCGGGACAACCAATTAATCGGTCACTAGAAAAAAATTATATAATATCAGTATACTAAATAAAAAGGCGTGGGAGTCAGTACTTTTTTTTTTAATTATAATCCGACACGGCAATCCCTTGATTAGATTGGATTTTTCCGATATTTTCATTTTATGGTGCCGCAGTTATTGTGTTACATTGTGTACCGGATCTTACCTAACTAAATTTACAGAAAAACAACCCGTTACATTAATGTATAATGTTGTATATAATTTTTTCCCTTTCTTTATGTTGTTCCTCTCTGCCCATTTCTCTCTCGCCTCTCTCGCCTGACGATGACGCTCTTCTCTATTTTCATCGCCCCTCTCCATGTCTACTGTCCTCTCCGTAGTATCTCTACTTCTTCCGTTGCCGTTCTCTGCGTGGTTCTTCACGCCGTCGCTCTTTTCTCTCCACCGCTTCCTATACGAACTCAAGGCAAGTTCACCCTTTACATCGTTCTTTGCATTTGCTAGATCGATATCTGTATCCACAATAAGTTGATGTCATTAGCCTCTTCCTAGCAAGGGAACTGGTTGGCATTGAGTTTTGTTTTCCTTATTTCACAAAATTTGATTAGTATTTATAATTTTATATTATACAAGCTATGAAATAACTCCTTGATTTATATTATTTAATTTGTGCATGATCGGGTCTGGCTTGCATAATTGAACGGGCTGAATGAGTTTGAGAAGAGGCTAGTTCACACACACGGGAAAAGAAAGGAAAATGGAGAGGCGAAGAGTATTGGATCTAAAACGAAGAAGAAAGACAAAATTAAACGCAGAATAAAAGTGAGATGGGATCCGGATTTTATGCGGCTCCAGTTTAATAACCTTCACGTTTCCATGGTGCATGCTTAAACCTCCATTATTTGATTTTATTTATAATTTATAACTAAATTGAAAATTTTAATGGAGTATAGTCTCCTTGCACTCACCAAACATACTGCCACGTACAAATAGGAATTTTCTATTTATAACATAAATTAGCTGTTGGACATACGATTAGAAAACTCAAATTTTATTAATTTTGTTCCTTTCATCCATACGAATATTTGATCTTCTTTCATGTTGAGATCCAGTACATTTACTTTATTTTCTTATACTGTTCCGTTTCTTAGCCCATTAATACATTTATTTTATTTCCGTTTGAGTTGGTTCATGTACCCATTATATACAATAGTTAATTATTTAAGTTACTGTTCCATTTGACTCCTCAATGCCTTAATTTCTCATTCAATTTTCACCCGTTGATATTGAGTAATTAGCCTAATAATTATTGAATTTTATTGGCTGTGTTAGACGTTATATAATTCTCTCTATAAACAAGTCTCTTCACTAGAAAAAATAAAGATCTGAAAATCGGTGAAGTGATTGACCGATATATCTATCTCAAATTCCAATTCTATTATTTCTCATGTTCTATTATCAAATATTCAAAGTATTTCTGCTGAATATTTTTGGAGGCTTTCATCAGTCACCTTCATGGTCGTACCCTAAAAGGTGACAACTCCAAATTATCTTTGTTGCGGTTCCTATTGCATGTTGAGACAGAATACGCTTAAGACCAGCGCCTAGCGCGATTCATGTAACTTTGTTCCTTCTGTTCATTTTATTCCTTTGACATCTTTCATATTATCCAATTTTTTTTTTTCAATTTGCACCAACATTAGCAATCTTTCAATATAATTGTGATAAATATGGTTGATATATATTAGGTGATAAATTGGTTATTGTGATGAATATGACTCAGATTTGGTGATAAATATATTTGCAAAATGAGAGAATGGATATTCGTTATACTTATTATTTTATACTGATCGCTTTTGATTTTTTTCCTTTCCCTGTTTGCACTCAGTAGACAACTTCTTCAAAAGCGTCATTTTTATTGATTTGACACTCCATTTAAAAACTTTTACAACAAAGAAAACAATTATTTGCTAGACGATAATGGTACCTCTAAACTCATATTGCAACTGAGTCTAGATTTCTTTAGTAATCCTCTCACCATTTCGGAAGACTGTTCAGTAAGTAAAAGAATACAGGCAACCACAAGTACTTTGTGGTGGGCAATTTGGTCCCTAGAGGAAAGCATTACAGATAGTAAGAAACCAAAGCTATCGATGACATTGGAAGCTAAAATTTGAGGCTTTCAGTAAAAGTTAAACGGTTATTATTTGTTTGGAATTCAGCATTCCAAACTTTTTACCTTTTATCTCTTTAGTTATTTGCAAAATCTGTGCCTCTTCTAAATAACATCGTTGATTGTGTTGGCTAGATTGATGTACATAGAAAGTTCTTATCCAATTTGGCCAACTTACTATCAAATGAAAGTTTTATTGTCTGACAAGCAAAGATTGGTCAACTTCCTAATTTTTTTTCTTTCTCTATTTCCTTTCCCCTCGATGGTTATTTATTTGCAGATGCTATATTAATATTTTCAAATTGAAACTAAATGAATGTTCTCATCCAGGTTGGTTTGGTGTCTTTTCTATACATAAAATACAAGAAATAACAAGATGGTGCAGCTCAAGCGTTTTTTTATAAAATATGGTACTATAACTTAGAAAGTAAGTGAATTTATTCGAGGTTTGGTTATCAATTCAATTTAATTTGGGATCAATTTTGTTTAATTTTCCTGACTCACACTGTACCAGTACAACTAGAAATGTTTCAAGCATAAGTGTCTTTGAGATTTTTTTTAATGATATACCATTCTTTCCATATAGTCCAAATTTCATTTAATAATATTATGTCTATATATTAAGTATATATATTAATTATGCAGTATATAGACCAAATTTATACGAAGGAAATATGATTGAAATATATAATTTTGTTAAAATTCAGAAAAAGAGATTACGAGTGACAATCATGAAATAAAATAGCCTTGAAAATATATGATTTTTCCTTTACCTTGAAAAGGCAGCGACACGTCTGCAGCTGAATCGGGTTTGGAGGTTGAAGAAGCAACTTATTCTTGACGCTTAACAACTTTTAATAATCATAAAGCCAATTGTGTTGCGTAATAAGTTTGAATTTCTATTTCTTATATTGCATTTTTTATTGTTTTATCTTTTTTTGGAGTTATTTTTTTGTTTGGCTCCACAGTTGATGACTTGATGTTCAAATTTTGTGTCCATGCATGTATACAATTAGGCTGATCGAGTTTCAATTTTCGTGCCATATATACAATTGTCTGAGCCAATCGAGCTAACCACCAACCAGATGATAGACGTAGTCGCTAAGAGGTTTTGTTTTGCTAATCTTAATGAGTTTTTCCACAAACGACTACGTCTTAAGATTTAATATACGAAGACTAAAATGGTTAGTATAAAACATGTATGGTTAGAGACAAATTCATACAATTATTCATGGTTGAGCACGAGAAATAAATAAAATTGCAGTAAAAAAAATTCAACACAAAACCATATGATCACACTGTATAATAATAAAATTATCATTACAAATGATAAATCAGTTATTGAGATTTGAAAAATTCCTATAGAACAAATGATATCGATTTGTAGCAACCAACTGATAATAAAGAAAATAATAAAATTTTCTGTATTTATTATTTTTTTCATAATTTATCTATTTGCACTATAATTAATAGATATAATAAATTCAACAAAAAGACGAGTAGAAACATAGGTCGCGCAACGCGCGACAGCCCCTACTAGTTATAGATATATTCTTTACAGTTTAAATAGATGTGCATAGAATTTTGTTTAATTTGAAAATCAACGAGTCATCCATAAAGCAGTTTGAAAACTTAATAATTTAGTTTTGGCTGTACTTGGTGTATGGTTCAATAATTCTCAATAACTATTTCTTCGGTTGTTACAGTTGTCAAATAAAATAAAAAAAATAAAAATAGTTGCTAATATATATATTCCTCCTTAAATTAAATATTGAATCGAGAAAACAACAGTTCGACAGGTTCATACAAATTATGTAGGTTTATTATGATAAATCATGTTTAGATGTTATAATCCACGCTGAACCGAGAAACGATTTTCCTTAATTATTTCATTGATTATTAATTTTGATACTTTAAAACGAATTGTGCATTAATGTTCTAAATCTAACGTGGCATAATCCAATCAATTTTCTCTTGTACTCGGTCCAATGAACTTGTCAACACGACCACTTTCATTTCTAGATAGGATTTTGTCTTAGCATGAGAGGAGGATAATTAAGAAATATTTGTTTGGAGATGTAAGTTGGAAATAATTAAAAAATAAAGATAGCGATCATTTCAATTTTTAAGTTACTTTTTCTCAAATAGATTTGAATTACTAGCCTAAGATGCCCTCATACGTGGGCAAATAAAGAAACAAAATAATGTTAGGCAATAAAAATATGTTGCCTAATCTACCAGCGATACAAATAGATATGCTATTCAATTTGTTTCTCTATTAGACAGAAAACTAAAATATATTGTTGATGCCCTCATACGTGGGCAAATAAAGAAACAAAATAATGTTAGGCAATAAAAATATGTTGCCTAATCTACCAGCGATACAAATAGATATGCTATTCAATTTGTTTCTCTATTAGACAGAAAACTAAAATATATTGTTGCTTCGTCTGGCGATTGATATCCAACCACAGATCAAATCGATCGAACGACAGAAACATCTGTTTACATGCTAGACCTAGCGTGTAATACCTCTACGGTTCGTGCGTTTATAAGTAGTAAAGATTACTTTTGGTTCATGCCAAGTTCTTGCACTAGGTCCAAACTCTATAGAGATAAGAGAGGTAAAAAAATAATTATTCTTTCCTTTTATTCCCACCAAAATACAATTTTATCAAGAAATTAAAAAAAAATCAAAATTAAGGGTAACAATTGCAAATATAATTGATAATGAAATGCTTCCAAATCTTACTACTCATTTTTAATCATAGCACTCATCCGTTGTCATTGTTGAGAATAAAAAATAATTATTATAATAAAAATAGAAATTAGAAAATGATTAAACCACTTTTAGCTATAAAAGAAACTAATCGTTGGTATCAATTTCTACATACCAACGGTACACTAGCAAACCCACTATATATACCACGGTCGAATGGGAGGGCACAATTTGGTGGTGCCTCAACCCTCACCTCCTCCTAAACAGGAAGAAAGGGGGAGTAGGTGAAAGTGGAAGTGGAAGTGGAACCAACGAGGCATCTGAGCGTACTGCAATCTTCAATCTCAGCGATGGACCAATTCAACTACTTTATTCATCATCTAGATATGACACAAAGGGATCTATCAGAGGCACATCAAGACACTTTTCGATGGAGATTAAATACCAGGGATGGCTCGCTCCTACACTACCAAATCCTTTTACAATTTCGTTAAGGCTCACCCGAAGATAAACTCTAATATCTCCAAAGTCTGGAAGTTCAGCATAGCCCCAAGAAGTAAAATCTTCATCTGGCAAATGCTACAAGATAAGTTAGCAACGATAGAGAACCTAAAAAGAAGGGGCTGGCAACTTCCGAATCAATGCTGTCTTTGTAAAAGTGCAGAGGAATCGGCGATGCACCTGTTCAAAGATTGCTCTTACTTCATCTTTTTAAAAGATCATACGATCTGCCATGATATGGACACAGATTATTTCAAAGCCTTAACTCTTTCTCCTGCAAGCAGTTTTCAGAAAGATATTATGTCCATCATTTGCTTCATCACTTGGAGAGAGCGATGCTCTAGGATTGTCAGAGGAGTTGAAGTGCGAGCTGTTGATCTGTTAGACGAGATAGCAGTGGAGTGGACAGCAAAAGGCAAAGAAACTCTAGCTTTTCTAAGATCCCCGGCTGGAATTGGATGACCCCTTTCCTGTTTTGTAGAGCAGCACCCCTTCTGCTTACTTTTTTTTTTACTTAGCCACTGGCTAAATAATGTACTTTGGACCTTTTACATTAAATAAAAGATAGGAGCTCGACTCCTATTTTCATTCAAAAAAAAAAACGAGGCATCTGAGCGGAATAGGAATGAAAATCGAGAGGGAAAAAAAAAAGAGTTATGCGGCTGGGGGAGAAAACCAGAGCAAAAAAAACTATAAGTAAAATCGAACCGATGTTGAACCGACTTGCCAGTTCAGGTCCAATCGTACTCATTTGGCCAGCCTATTTGCTGGAAAAATTAGCAGGCGAATCAGGCGGACCAGGTTTTTACTTAAGTCTCTCCAAAATTATCAGTTCTGTCAGCCCGAACAAAAAAGAAGGAAATTAACAAGACTAGTATTGATTGAGCAGACTCTAAATAAATTGGTTCAGAGTCCAACATGTGTAATAGATTCAAGTCCCAAGAAAATATATACCAACTTGTGCTCAGCTGTACCAATTTTTTCTCAAGCCTTATGGTGTGAGAATGCTAAACTGCTAGTTGTTACTTTTCTTGATTAGTTTGGAGCCTTGGCTTTTCTCTGCAACCGTTTTGATGGGATGATTGGTGACGAGTTTAGACTTATTTTAAATGGTTGGCATGATTTGAGTACATTTTTGTACTGGACCTACAGTCTACAGGTCACGTACTGTTTTTCTTCATTGAACAATATTGTTACAAAAATCAGCTTGAAAATATTCTTCCAGAATTATGTACAACATCTCAGTATTAAAAAGAGGAAAAGTACAAATATTTCTTCAATACTGTATAATTAAGTTTCTACCCAGTTAAAAACTATGTAAAATTACTTCTGGTAATGAGTAAGCTTGCTAATTCTAATAGCACGAAATGGCTCTGACAAATAGGCTTGTGCGTGGGCTGAAATCTCCTGGGCCACTGATCGCATTGTAGGTCTTTTCTCAGGCTTTTCTTGTGTGCATGCAACGGCTATCTCGAATATAAATACAACTTCTTCAGCCAATTGTCCGTTAGGAAGATCCAGTCTCTGATCAAGCACATCCTTCAGTAATATATCATTTTCCATGGATGTCGTAATGGATGGTAGAGATGAGAGGAGGTTCCCTGGGTGTTTTCCCATCATAATTTCAAGTGCCACCACGCCAAAGCTATACACATCGCATTTTTCAGTGGTTCGCATTGTGTATGCCAACTCTACACAAGAAAATAGAAAAATGCAGCAAAATCAAAGAGATTTCATGACATTTCGGATGCCGAGAAAATAATATTTTATATTTTTTCTACGGTCTAAGTTAACATATAAATAAAAAATATTGAAAACCAAAAAAAGTAGAAACAAAAGTTGCTACCAGCTAATAATGATATGATAACCTGAAATTTATAATGCATTTATCTAATTACCTGGTGCCATGTAGCCATAAGTTCCAGCCACAGAGGTCCAACTAGTGGAACCCAACCCAAGCGCTTTTGCCGTACCAAAATCTGACAACCTAGATTCGAACTCAGAATCAATTAATATATTATTCAATTTAATGTCTCGGTGCACAATTGGTGGTATACAGTCATGATGTAGATAGGCCAATGCATGTGCAATGCCTTGTATAACCCTGACTCGCATTGCCCAATTCAGCTTCCTCTCTCCCTCCGTCCCATACAGTACATTACTTAAACTGCCCTTTTCCAAATACTCATAAACTAAGTACATGTAGCCACCACTTAAACAAAACCCATGAAGTTTTACTATATTGCGGTGCCTCACCTCAGTCAGAGCCCGTATCTCGTTTTCAAAGCTCATTTTGTTCATATTTTGCACATCCCCAGTATCTTGAATCTGCATACGTTTCACAGCAACGACTTGACCAACTGAAAGCTCAGCCTTGTACACAGTACCAAACCCACCTTTTCCAATGCAAAATACTCCATTGAAGTTATCAGTTGCACTTACAATATCTGAGAAACTGAATTTCCCATCTCTCTCCCAAATTAACGAGTCAGTCACATCCTTACTTGCACTGTCAATTTCAACTTTTTCTTCCCTTTTCTTTCTTGATAGCACTGATGCTGTTACAACTGTGGCAACTAATAATATTACTACTGCAATTGGCACAAAAATGGCAATGATCAGCTTTTTTTGATGGTTATCTGGATTATTGTTTGCATTTGCATAACATGATAGTAAGCCTTGAAAATCTCCACAAAGGCTAGGATTTCCAACATAAGCATGAGGCGAATCATCTTTAAAAGCTTTTCCAAATGGAATTGGGCCGGTTAAGTTATTATAGGAAAAGTCAACTGATTCTAGACTGAACATGCTGGATAATGATTTTGGAATTTGACCGGTGAGAAAGTTGTGTGATAAATTAAGCTTCTGCAATCGTGTCAACTTGTCCAAATCAGACGGTATCAGACCAATGAGTGAATTACTGCTCAAATCCAATTGAATCTGCATCATTAACAAATTCCCAATCTCATTTGGTATTTTTCCTGATATATTGTTTTGGCTCAAATCAAGCAATAGTAAAGGGTCTAGTTTTCCAAGCTCAGGAGGTATATTACCAGAAAGGTTATTTCTTGAGAGATCCAAGGACTGGAGCTTGGTAAGGCTTCCCAACTCAGATGGAATTCGGCCCGATAAGAAATTATCACTCAAATTTAACTTGAATAATGCGCTGAGGTTTCCCAACTCAGTTGGAATTGCACCTGTTAACCGGTTTGATGCCAAGCTGAGGTCTTGTAAGCTGGTAACCTTGCCAAAAGTAGCTGGGATTTCACCCAATATGTTGTTTCCATCTATATGAAACCTTTCAAGACTTGTGCACTGGCCCCAATTGCTAGATAAATTACCAGTCAACATATTACTGGTCAAATCTAGGTAAGTTAGGCTCGGGTGCACTCCAAAGGCTTCTGATATGTCACCAGTGAAATGGTTATAATCCAACCGGACCCGAGTCAGACCTGAACAATTCTTCAAACAGGAGGGGAGTGTCCCACTGAAGTTATTCATATTTGCAATGAAGTATTGAAGACCCCATCCTGTGCACAAACCATGAGGCAATTCGCCAAGGAAATTGTTGTTTGAAAAACTAACATTCATGAGCTTCCCATTTTGGCCAAATTCAGGAGGGATCATACCGGTCAGGTTGTTGTTAAATATCGAAAAGAAGTATAAGTTAGGAAGCTGGGAGAGAGAATCTGGCAAGTGTCCTGAAAGTTGGTTAGTATTTAGATCAAGCACTTGTAATGCAGTAATATTACCAATTTCAGCTGGGATCTCGCTTGAAAGGTTGTTGTAGAATAGATTTAACAGAAAAAGGTCTTTGAGATTACCAATGGAAGATGGTATTGGACCACTAAGTGAGTTCACTGACAAATCCAGTTGAGTCAATTGAACTAAATTCCCGATTTCTGATGGAATGGATCCCACCAAGGAATTGTTGTAAAGAAATAAAACTGTCAGCTTCTTGGTCAGCCCAATTTCTGGTGGGATTGAACCAGTGAGGTAGTTATTTTGCACTTGGAAAGAGATAAGGTCCAGCCAATTTTTGAAGAACTCATTCAAGATTTCACCTGACAAGTTATTACTTGATATGCCAAACTCCTTCATTTTTGTGAGGTTTACAAAAGTATAAGGTAACGGTCCTGAGAGCTGATTACCAGAGAGATCAATGAAATTGAGATTGGTGCAGAGGCTGAGCTCCGGTGGTATAGTGGAGTTTATTCCAGCAAATGTTACATCTAGCCTTTCAAGAAATTTTAACCGACTAAGGGAAGATGGGAGGGGTCCAGCAAGTAAATTGTTTCCAAGTTCAAGTACTCTAATGCCTGAGATCGAACCAAGTACTGACGGGATCCCACCGATAAAGTTATTTGTACCGAGACGAAGTTCCCTCAACATTGACAGGTTTGCAAGGGAGTCTGGTATTGGGCCAGAGAATGCATTTTGAGAGAGGTCTAGGTAGGTGAGATTTGTACATTTTAGGATGAATTGGGGGAAGAGACCGGTAAGGCTGTTCAAGAAAAGTGACAGGTACGAGACTGACGGCATGGCCGAGAAGTTTGAATACTCAGTGTTGTTAAGAAAATTTTGGCCAAGATCAAAATGCCGCACCTTACTTAACCGACTAAGCTGGTACGGTACCGGTCCAACTAAGTTGTTGTTAAACAGGCTTAGATAAACTAGCTCACTCAGCTTCCCTATTTCAGGTGGTACAAAATTTTCGAAGGAGTTAATACCAAGGTCAAGTGAGGTTAGTTTCGGGAGGTTAGAGATACCAGAAGGGATGGATCCTTGTAGAATGTTATCACTTAAATTGAGGGAAACAAGGTTGGGAAAAGAAGAGAAGTTGAGAGAGTCTAATGTACCATTAATACTGGAGCTTTGCAAAGAGATTTGTACCACATAACCAGCTGGGTCGCAAGTGATACCGAACCAAGAACAATGACTGGTACTGTTTCTAGTTGACCATGAAGCTAAAGCATCAGACTGGTACAAGCTTTCCTTCCAGTTGAGCAATGCATCCGCTTCTGTCTCTGCTGAGGTTGCAACTAAGAGTGTGGAGAGAACGAGGAGGAAACTCATTGTTGGTTTCATCTTTTCTTTATGTTTGTGTTAATGGAGTAATAAGATTTGCTGAAGAATGAAGATATAATACTAGTGGGAACTGGGAAGTAGAACCTACTCTAAAAGTGGGAAAGGACCACAAAATGGGGCAGAATGGTCGGAGGCACGAGCTGTATTTCAACTAGTTGACCGAGTATTTCAACTAGTCTACAATTGAATGAATTTGTTAAATAATATGGTGTAGATTTAACCCATCCATTTCAGATCAGACGGCTGTTATAACATATAATGGAATTATGGAATGGGACAGTACACTGAAAGTCTGAAGTGAGAAAGAATAATAAATGCGGTTTTGAAGACTTGAGATTAAGACTTTAGTACTGGCTAGGAAAGGAGATACGGAATAATGGATATCGACGAATTGTGACAGCTGGTGTTCTTTGACTTATGGTATGGTATAGTCCAATTTCTTATTTTTCTTTTCAATGCTTGTCTATGTCAAAGTTCAAAACAGAGTAAACGGACTTATTGGGTGTTCTTTTTTATGAGATGGAAATGTCTGAGATTCTACCTACGGTATCGTTGTCAAATAGTCGGTACGACGGTACCATAAGATGCAAATCAAGTTGTTTACCAATTGATCGTTAAAAAAAAATAAATAAAAAATGTAATGGGTTTGCTTATGGGATTTTTAATTTAGGTTTCAGTGGGAAGGTTAGGATTTGGGAAAAAAAATTAATGTATTACTTTCATATTCCACACGATATTAATATATATGTAGCAAACAAAAGTAAGTTGAAAATTATGTGCATATTGAAATTTCATTCATGCTCCTTTTCGCACTTCATAAAGGTCTCGTTTGGATGAGTTAGGAATAAGGAAGGAATAAGGATTTTAGGAAGAAACATTGGGAAGAGTGTAACTTTGGGAAGAGTGGGAAGAGTGTTATTCCGGGAAGAAGAAATGTTGTTTGGATGGTGAGTTAGGAAGAAGAATGGAAGAGATGAATTAAAATAATCATTTGCCTTTTTTATTTATTTGTAGTTTATTCATTTGTCTTTTTTTTATTGTTGTAGTTTATTCATTAATAATGTTAATATTTTTATATCAATTTAAGTAAATGATTAGGCTAAATATTAATATTAAAATATTATAAAATAACACTAAATAATTAATAATTTATTATTATAATATTATAAAATAATTGTTTAAATTATAATATTGTAATAAATAATTGATAAAATTACTTTTTGTATAATAATATTTAAAAACTAATTATTATTATTTAATAATAATAACAACAATAATAAAAAATGATAATATTATATAATATTATAAAAATATTTATAATTATTTAATACTAATAATCAGAGTAATAAATATAATTAATATTGTAATGTTATAGTTCTATAATATTATTATAATAAATTAAATAATAATAATATTTTGATATTAATTTAATATTATTATAATAATATTATTAATATTTTAATATATTAATAAATATCAATATTCACTTATTTTGAGACATAATATTCACTTATTCACTTATGATAATAATAGTAATTACTATTATAATAATTATTATAGTAATATTATAAAAATAATTATTATTGTAATATTATAATAATAATAATAATAATAATATATAATTATTTTCTTACTAATAATAAGAATAATAAAATAAGTAATAATAATATGACTACTATAATAATATTATAAAAATAATTAAATTGTGATATTATAATATTATAATATATTATTAATATTATAGTAATATATTGTTATTAATAATATTATTAAAAAAATAATAATTATTATTTAATATTAATAATCTGAATAATAAAATAAATAATAAAATTAAAAATATTTTAATAACTATAAAAATAATTAATATTATGATATTATAATAATATTATTATATAATATGATATAATATTATTATATAATATGATGGTTTCATTAATAAAAAAATAAAAATAAAGTGGAAGAAGCTCTTCCTTCTTCCTTCTTCCACCTTGTTGGAAGAAGCTCTTCCCAATTTCTTCCACCTTGTTTGGATGAAAATTTTCTTCCGGAAGATGGCTCTTCCGGGAAGAAGGCTCTTCCAACCCCATCCAAACAAGGCCAAAGTCACGAGATATCCCACGTGTTGTTTTGCACGGCTAAAATACTCTTTATTGATCATAAAAGATTTGTGAATTAATGATGTTGTTCTGAACTGAATATGGTATCAAAAAGGCCATCTTATTTTGAAGAACTCCCTTAATATTTTTTTTCCGTATAGCCTACTATTTTTTTTAAAAAAAAAACTAAAAAATACCATTGCCAATACAAGAGATAATAGGAAAAATAATAAGTGATGTATTTCACTATTTATTTGGTAGATCTTGTTTAGAGTTTTAAGAGGAGAAACTTTTTCGGCTTATTTAATTATAAAAATTTTGGGATTATAGTAATATAGGAGTAAACAGTTTTGATAAATGGTCGAATATAAATTAGGTGGCATAATCTAATTATTATTTTTTTTTTCGGCTTTGTCCAATTAAGTAATCAACACGGCCACTATCATTCTGGATGATTTCTGGCCTCAGAGGAGGATAATTAGGACACTTTTGTTTAGAAGTGATGTAAGATACAATTAACTAAACAATAATTGAATATAATGATAATTTTACTCTCTAGTTATTTCTTCTCAACTAGTGGTTAATCGTTTCTGATTTTAACTTGCTTACATAGTCTTCCGTCGTAAACATTTTGGTTCCTGCCATGTTCCTGAACCAGGTCCAAAGCTGGATAGAGTTGCATATTTAACTAGTGGTGTTTCGCGCTGTTTTTGCAAAGAACATTTAAATTGTTGAATTTTATGAGCAACAATTATCCATATTCCAATACACATGTAGCACAACATTTATAAATGGTTATTTATATTATAAATAAAAAGAGTCGGAGAAATAAATGAACTGAGTTTAGTTAAATCCGAAGAGAAGCATCTGTTACTTTAGTGAACTCTTTGCATAAATTTAAGCATCCATATAAACAACAATTTCTAAAAAAAATTCTGAGAAACATTCAATACTATCAATAAGGTGTGATAACTGAGAGTAAAACATACATTAAACCTATAATTAAATTAGAAAGAAAGAGAGAAATAAATATTAGTAGCCAAAAAACTCATCAAGTGATTCAGGTCTCAGAGTCATGCACATCCATCAGTACCAATGTAGGCATCAGCAATGTTATTTTTAGAGAAGATACAATTTGATGACCTCATAGCAGTCCTCTATATAACAAAATGTCTAGTCCAATTGCTCTTATATATTGCTCATGTACTCCAGAACTTAATTTGCAGATCCTGAGCTAATTAAAGAAAAGGCAAAAGGAATATCATAAAAAATCACGCAAGGTTGTTCGGTTCTTTTCCATAAATGCCCTTAGTTTTCTGATGTTTTCAGAAGATTCATTATTAAGAAAAGAGGATTTAATTCAAAGTACATGAGGAGATTTCATGAAAGATAGTTCAATATATAATGACTGAGGCCAACTTTCTCTGGTCAATTCGATCAGTTTATCAGTGATCAGTTTTTTCTCTTGAACATCTTGAAGGCTATTAGACATATTTCAGATGCATGCTTGATGCAGACAGTGTATAGATAATTGTTAGATAAAGAGGATAACCAACAAAGCCAAATCAGAATTCAGAAGATTTAAAAGATAGAATTAAACTAATACTTAGTAAGTCTTGTCCAATTAAGCAACAGTAACAATGCACAGAAGTGTTATCTTGCTAATTTCTATCTTATCTAGTGTACTTAGACAAAACAACCCATGACATTAAGGTATTCACAAACGAAAACAATCATTACAGAATAAGAAGGTTGTTTTCACTTCTTAAATTCATGCAAGTTATATAAAATAAAGAATACCTGTTGCATCACATATCAGCATTTCCTAGCCAGCACACCAACTGAAATTGTTTTGGTAGTCTATCTATATCTCCACTCCAAGCTCATATCTCATTACATTTCAGCACCACACCCAAAGAGGAGATACGGGTAAAAAAGGTACCTCGCATTAAAAGTTGGCACATATCAAAATAAAAAATAAATGAGAAATGGAAAAGCATAATCAAATGAGCACACGACATAACAGCTGGTTAATATTTTCATAAACAATGACTCCCTTATTTGAGAACAATAATTTAAGAAACTTGGTGCTTGGTGAATAAGTTAAAAAGAATATTTATCTATGTTTCTCTTTCGTCCCATATAAGAGCACTTCATAAGCACAGTCACAGAACAAAAAAAAAACACTTTGAAAGTAATGATAGCTGGTTAATATTTAACACAGTTTAATAATGAACTCACTGACAGTATAAGCACAACATTCAGCTGTATGCACAATTACAGTCACATAACCAAATGTGTCTCATTGACATAACAGCTGGTTGATATTGAAGTGACGCCATACAAAGATTGAGGAGGTTGCTATAAAGAAACACATACTATCAATTTAATAACTTAGAATCAAGATGCATACTGTCAATTTAATTGTTACTTATATTCTGGTAACAAATCATCAATAAAGTACTAGTGAGCAACACTTGACAGAAAAAAATGAATGACAATGACAATGTCAAAGTGGCAGTAAAAATTTATTTCTTTACCTTCACGTTCATCAAACCTTGTTTGAAATTCATAATAGATATTATTATTGATTTTGCAAATTGGTAAACAATCATACAGTGCACAAAAAAAAAAAGATATACCAGAAAAATCACATCTTTAGAATGTAATTTGTCAGCTAGAACCCCTTATGCTTGAGCAGCAACAAACCAAAGGGCATCCTGTATAAAAACAAAAACAAAAAAACACATGAAAATAACGCCATCATATATGTACCATTTGAAATACCGAATTTTGAAAAACCATTCCTTGACAGCAATACGCATGGCAAAGTGGCTGACAAAGATCAATAAAAAGATGGCTTAAACCGCAGATATATTTAGTTGTGAGAATTCCTGCAAGCATATGGGATTAAATTACACATTAAGATAATGTATAAAAAAATTACCTTGTCTTGCATTCTATACTGCCTCTATAGCAACCTTCCTCACTGAAACTTCTATATCTGGCACGATCTGCCTCTTCTGCAGTAGTCTTGGACAATTCATGGTCTAAATGTAGCACAATAAATATTGCCTAAATCATATAGTGCTGAAATGACCAGCTCCTTTTTCTTTTGCAATTTGACTAATACTGTACTATATTCAGGCCATGTTTAGCACAACAACCTCTAACTATCTATTCAAAATTTATTTTGCAATCTAATTTGTAGAAGGAAATAAGAAGAAAGTAAAAGCATTACCTGAACTAACCAATGGCTTGACATAAAAAAGACTCTAACTCCAAAGGAAACAAAAATCAGCACTAAACCTAAAGCTGATAAAGCTCGCAAAGAAAATAAAAATCAGGAAAATATACTTTGAAAACTAAAACCTCGATTACATTCAAAGAAGAACACACTTTGCGTTCCTTTTACATTTTAAGAATTAAAGGCAGGTAAAGAAGCAAAAAATTTATCTTCAAAGGACTGAAACTAAGAAGCCCCAACGAAAACATGGCAACCCCCATAATAAGTATGGAAAAGAAAGCTCACCTACATGAAATCGAACAGAAGTGAAGGCAAAGCTACTGGCGCACACAGAAGTAAAGACAAACCTACGACAACAATCTGCGGTATAGCACCCCAGAACCCTGCAAAGCAATGAGACAAAAACTAAAAGAAAACCAATGGGAAAAAGAGAAGCAAAAAGCTGTGCAAAAGGAATTTAACAGAAAAAAAAGAAGCACAAAGCAATAATCATAAAAAAAGCACACCATTGTTGGTAAGAAAGGCAGTCATGAGAGCGGCCAGCAAAACCCCAGCGACGACAAAAAGGAAAAAGGGCGAGGAGATGAAGCGACCATCGCTAGAGAAAAGAGAAACGGCGGAGGCGGTGGAGATCCGAGGAGAAAGAGGAGAGAGCAGAAGAAGTATCAGAAGGATGAATTTAATCGTACGGATACGATCGAATCAAGCAGAACGAACGGCCAGGATCTAAACACGGTCCATAGAACTGTAGACCAGCAGTAAACTACAGTCCGCAGCCAATCCGCATCCTCGACAGTCGTTTAAAAGGACTGTGCCGAGCAGTCCTTTTATTCTGTCCGTCCGATCTGCATCCAAGGGCGCACGAGAGAGACAGCGAAAAAATGCTGTCGAAGGCTTGCCCTCCCTGCCCGATTTGCGCCTGGCCCCACTGTCAGAATTTCCTTCTCCGCTCTTGACTTCTCCGATTGGCTACTCGCCATCCCAACTCCTTCCACCTCCTCCCGCCACCCCTTCTCCGCCTCCGCCACCTTTTTTCGGGTGTCGTGGGGACATCCTTCTCTGGTGGCACCCATTTTTCGGGTCTGAAAGCTCCTCTTCTGCTGCAATTTCGTCAGCCCCTTTCGACTAGGGTTTCGAAAGACCTCCTTGCGATTGTGAGCTCATGATCAGCAATGCGCCAAGAGGATGGGCCAGGTAGCATCGTGAGAGACTCGAGAGATTGGTGTGTCATCAATTTTGGTGGTGGGACCCTCTGGCATGGAGTTTCTCCTCGACTAGAATCTGGCCATGGCGGTGAACTCGTGGCTGTGACTTTCAGTCGACCCAGAGATTGGAACTCGTGGCGGAGGCGGAGAAGGGGTGGCGGGAGGAGGTAGAAGGAGTTGGGATGGTCGGAGATGGCGATGGAGAAGGAGAGGCGTCTAGGTGAGTCCAGTGGTGAGTAGCCAATCGGAGCAGTAAAGTGTGGAGAAGGAGATTCTGACAGTGGGGCCAGGCGCAAATCGGGCAGGGAGGGCAAGCCCTTGACAACATTTTTTCGCTGAGTCTTTCGTGCGCCCTTGGATGCAGATCGGAATGACAGAATAAAAAGACTGCTTGGCACAGTCTTTTTAAACGACTGTCGAGGATGCAGATTGAGTCCGCAGCCAACTGCGGATTCATATATTGTTTTTTATTTTTATTTTTATTTTTGATTGATGATGATGAGATACTCTCAAAACTAATTACTTTTTTTTTATGATAAACTAATTACTTTTTTGGTGCATATACTCATCCTTTGTCATAATCCAATTAAGTGAATTAAGGCTGTGCTCCAGGATACCAAATCGGAAAGAGAGGAGAGGAGAGTAACGAAACTATAGGAAGAGTTTACTCTGTCCGACTGTTTACTCGCTCCACGCAGAAGAGAAGACGATGGAAGGGAATAGAAGGAGATGGAAGAGACACGCTGAAAATTTCGGAAGTTTAGAGTAAACTTCTCCAATCCGATTTGGAGGATAACAAATTTCCGGTCAATCCTTACTCTCCTCTCCGTTCCTCTCCTTTAATCAGCTGTTCTGGAGCACAGCCTAAGGGAACAAGTCGCCATGTCGGGGAGAGGCACATCTCTCTATATGTGCACTGTTTCCATGTACATGGAAGGCTATTATGAAAAACTAATTTGTGTCACTGTGTGCTATGTCGCTGATCTGTGATCGCTTAATTCGATGTACCCTATTGGATCCCACAAATTGTTAAAAAAATAGTTTGGCACGTGAAACTGATCAAACAATGCTTAATATTTAGGCTATCAACAGATTTCTATACCTTAAAAATTTAGAGATCTCTGGTCTCACCTGAAGGACCTTAAACAAATTGATGACAGCAAGTCTATATATTTTGAAAATTGAAATCTAGAAGAAGTTGGGATCCTACATATATAGTTTGAGATTGCCAAATGGTTAAGAAAAATTAAGTTTATAAAATATTTAAAAATTGTTTGTAAAATATCAAATTACAAATTACAATTTGTTTATGTTGATTGGACATTTAAGATTAAGAAAGTCTATGGAATTCTGCAAATTAAGAGTAGAGAAAAATTAAGTGCTCTCGGCCATTTTATGTTGATAGATATTGGACAGGGCCGAAAATAACATGCATATAAAGCTATTATTGTTGATTGGATGACTCATAAATGAACGTGCATACAAAGCTTCCTATGTTTTATCTATCTGCTCTAAAATTGATAGCTTAGACAAACAGTACACAAAAATATTAGGCTATGTGACTCATAAATAAACGTGCATGGTGAATTAAACTAATTATTCATTTTTTTTAAATTTTCTTACGTACCTTACGTATTCTGAAAGGGAGAAAAAAGAGAAAAACTCTTATCATTTTATCATTTTATGCTGGTGAGGTTTAACTTTGATGGCATTGTTAAAATTTTCAATTTTGAAACGCCATAAATCCAAATTTCCCATATATAAATGGTCATGGCTTCAAGGGCCCAACTTCACTTTTTCCGTTACAACTTACGAGCAACGAATTGCTTTTCCGTTAATCCTACCCTTTTATGATAATTGGATATATTATGCCCTGATCAAAATGTTTTTTCACGGAATTTCGTTGGATCTAATTATATGATAATTCCAACAAAATGACACCAAATCGTTCATTTTGATCGAGAATTTTCCAACGAAATATATAAAATGAAATCCCATGTTAAAAAAAATAAAATTTTGATCGGGGCCTTGATTGATTATTGATGTGTATTAATGGAAGGATCCAATACTTCATATCAAAATCAAATCAAATCAAAATTATCAAAAAAAAAAAAGAAAAATTGGATATAATCCCCTCTAATCTTTCCTAATTGGATATTACCCTCTCAAATCCTTAAATTTGGATATAACCCCTCTAATTTTGTTTCTTATGGAAATAACCCTTTTTGATTAATTTAAAGTATAATTTAAGTAAGAGAAAATAATTTACGTAATCTTTGACCAATATAACCCTCTTGACCATGCTTCTCTTCATCTTGCCGCCTAGACTTCTCATTTCCTTACATTGTTTATTAAAAAAAACTTTAATAAAAAAAAATCTAATTAATCTTTGGACATCTTCCCAATACCTCTAACTGATATCTCTTATTTATATATATATTTTGACCGTACTTAGCACTCAAATATTATCCAAACCAATGATACTCAATGTGCTTTTGTGCTTTATTTTGCAAGATTGGGTACTGCCGTGGAATTTGACTTGTTTTGTAGGAACGTGGTGGATTGGACACAATAATTGCATAAAAGAAAGAATTTTTGGGAAGAAAATGACTAAATGAAATCCATAGAACTGTAGAGCTCATCCTAAGCTTTCCAACGATCTTTGAATCACCTCAA
The DNA here is from genome assembly GCA_027562975.1 of Rhynchospora breviuscula. Lineage (NCBI taxonomy): Eukaryota > Viridiplantae > Streptophyta > Magnoliopsida > Poales > Cyperaceae > Rhynchospora > Rhynchospora breviuscula. Next base: position 35,416,750 of record CM050400.1, read on the forward strand.
TCGGAGTCCGGATGAAGAAATTATGGTCAAAATACTATCGGTGCGCAATGCTGGAAAATAATTTCGGTCCGAAATCTACTATTTCGGTCCGAAATCTCGTGAAAAATTCGGTTTTGGCAAATTTTGAAGATGGAAACTTTATTTTATGATATGATCTCGTGAACCTTTACCCTAACCTGCCTCCCAAGCCTCCTCCATGGCCATATATGCACGAAAATATAGAAAGGAAAGGATCATACCTTCCATAGACCATAATTTCCACCTCTTCCACCACCGTTCTCATGCCGAAAGGCGTGGGATTCCACCTCTCGCAGCGGAGCACGACCATGGCAGTAACCTTGGAGCGATTCTGGATGCGACAGCGGTAGAACCGATCCAACCACGGCTCTAGATGATCGATATCTCGAGTTAGAAGCGATATTTGGTTTATTCCTTCTTTTTCTCTTGATATTTTGATTAAATGAAATTTGTATCTTATTTTACTTGCATGTTAGGCTAGTTAATTATGTCTTAGGACTAAGTAATAGTTTAGTTTAGTATTTGTGATGACTTGATGGATTAATTGCTATGCTATGTGATTTATCGTGTTGAGAATTATTGATATGCTTAGTTATATTATTTGTTTGCTTGATGTTTACCTATGGATGAATCGCGACGTCTTTAGGGCATTAAACTAGACTAAACACATGATTGATTAAGTAATTAAGGTAAGCCAAATGCTCGAAAGAGGATGTTAACTTAACGACCAAAAGGAGTAGTGTCTAAACGATCCGAAAGGACTTAGATACCTCTGGAAATCCAACATGATAATCTTAAGTGACTAAAATCCGACACGAAAGTTTAGGCCTAGTCATTTACGTGGTGAAAATCGAGTTCCAAATCAATTCCAAAACCAAAATTACGACAGCTGAGGCTAGGATTTAGGTCTGGTCGACAAGTATCCTTCATATAGTATTGTATAAAATTGTCAAGTCAAAGCAGAGAGTTTAAAGTATATTTTGGCACGACTTATATAGATTTCGGTCCGAAATCTGTATATTTCGGTCCGAAATTACCTTCTGCCTTGGTGAAAACTTTGGGTAGTACTTTAAAGCTAAACTAAATGAACACAAAGTCCTGGGACATTATTTGCATCTGATTGAGTCCAGAAAACACCAAAAATCACCAAAAATATTTCTAATACTTGCACTTTAGATAATTGTCTTTTAAAATTATAAAACCCCAAAAAATTGTCTTGTCTAGCTTTCGTGAGGAAGTAAAGTCTAGTAATCAATTGTACCGTCTCTTGGGTTCGACCCTTAGCTTTACCAGAACGACTAGTGAGGTAAAACAAGGTATATAAATTTATTTGATACCTAGGTTTTCAAACCTTCATCACTAATCAATATGATATTTTTTTTGAAAAATTCTTCAAGAAAGCACTTATGCACTTAAGCCAATCTCGAACCTGATGGTAAAAATTATCACTCTCTTGAGTTTTGAAATTCCTTCTCGCAAGAAATGAATATATAGGAAAAATTGTGAACAGTGAAAAATGAAAGAAAGTTCATATAGTTACCGTTGAATATTTGAAGAAATAGGGAGATGTGAAGAGACAGAGGACTGCGGAAATAAATTAGAATTTAAAAGTAAATAATCTAGTGATTTGAAAAGAAATGAATCAAAATTTTTAATTATTGCCTCTTGTTCATAAACGTTGGTGAGAAGATGAAAGGTCCACAACATGATGAGTATCGGAATGAAGGGTATATTGGTCAGAGAATATAGAAATTATTTTTCTTCTACTTAAAATACGATTTAAAATAAACAAAAAGGTTATATACATAAGAGCTAAGATTAGAGGGAGTTATATCCAAATTTAAGGATTTGAGGGGATTGTATCCAATGGACAAGATTAGAGGGGGTCCGAACCCTCCGAACGTTTTTTTTAAAACGTCCGGTGGACATCTATCAATCTGGACCGTCCGATTCAATATCAACGGTTACAACTTTTTCGGGCCTATCAATATGATATTAATCACGGCGCATCCATTATTGATTGGACGTACACGGATTATAGACGTTCAGAGGATCCAATGGACTGCAATCCAGAGGATCTCGTTCCGATTATAGGGGGTTATATCCAATTTTCCAAAAAGGTGTGGGTGTCAAAGATTATTTTGCTAAATTTAGCCCGACACGACTCGATTCGGATCCTCTGGTAGTTTTAAAAAAGATCCAGTGGACATTTTTTTATTTGAGCATTCCGATTTTATCTCATCTCAACGATTAATTTTTTTTCAGGCCTATCAATCTAATATTATTCACGGGACATCCATTAAACGTTGAGATTGAATCGGACAGCTCAGATCAAAAAACGTGTAGAAAAACTCTCTGGTCGACCTGACAAGAGGGAATTGCTTCATACACTCTCCAAATTTGGAGATTCACTCCTATTTAGATGAAAATACCCTTCTCACTCCTTCAATTTACTTCCCTCAATGCACTGCAGTTTGGAAAAACGAAGGGTATTTTTGTCTAATAAGAGTGGATCTTCAAGTTTTGAAAGTATATGAAGCAATTCCCTTGACGAGGATCTCGTTCCCGACACAGCTACCATTTTTCAATTTGCTGGGTTGTCGGATTAAATATTTTTTCGGATTTATGCAACGCCAAACTCTGTAATTATTCGTGTGACGAGTATTGTCGATATTAGAATTCACCGCATCAGAAGTAGACAAATATTTGGCAGTACAATGTTTCGGCTTTCATTTTTTCGACCCCTTTCTATTTTGATATAATTGGCGTCTCCGTTTGTATTTTGTGTTGATCGGAGGCCTTATTCCACCTTTCCTTATCTTCTCCTGGAACCACATCCTCAGCAGCCAAAATTTGGCTGTTCTAAACAGCCAAATTCTATTTTTGTTAATTTTTCAACATTTTAAAATTTAAATATTGAATCTAAACCGTTGATCTTGTTCAATTTTATAGGCGATGCATTTTCATATAAATTTTATAAAATTTAGAGTTGATTTGATACTTGATTAAGTGACCAAATTATGAACGTATTAGAATTAATCAGTGATAGTTAACCAGATTCGTTCATTTGTTGATCACTTAATCTAGTATCAAATCAACTCCAAATTTCATAAAACTTATATGAAAATGCATCGCCCGTAAGATTGAACAAGATCAACGATTTGAATTCAACATTTAAATTTTAAAATGTTGAAATATCGAAAAAAAAGGAATTTGGCTACTGAGGATGTGGATCCATCTTCTCCTCCTCTCCCAAGTCCCATTGTCCCAACCCTGCCCCACACCCAATCTCTCAATTCCGCTCCTACAAAGGTTCAATCGAATCAATCCTGTCATACACCCAACTCCTCAATTCGTGCCCCACACCAAATCCCTCAATTGGCGCCTCCACTTTCCTCCTCCACCTCTCTCTCTTACTACCGATCTAAACCCTGACAGAAAATTGTCAAGAACGACGGCACATCGTGGTACCAACGAGACTTAGCCTGTTCTTTCAGAGCCAGATCCAGATCCAGGCGGCGATGCACGTTGATGTGTTGATTGTACAGATTGCATGTTCATTCCTCTCCCTTTCGAATAAAACTGGGATTTGGCACTTTCTCTCTCTCACTTCATCCAAGGTGATAAATATTGGATGGCACCTTCAAGGAGGTAAATTTTGCTATCAAACTATGATTATATGCTACTATGAGACTCTCAAAACCATACTCGAGCGTTTTGTGCCCATATTGTGCTCCAGCCATGGCGTTGACAATGGATGGTAGCTTTGTATAAGCTAGAAGGTTTCAGTATATTGTATCAGTACTGCTGTGAAAATATTTTCTTTTTTTTAATTGTTGATTGCTGATTTATACATGATATAAAGCAAAAAATATATAAAGCATTAAATGAAAATGATATTTTGGTTCAACAGATATTTCGATAACTAAGAAGTGCTAGTGGTTACATATCCCTTTTACATTTTCAAACAAGGTCTGTTTGTTGAACAATTAATTGAATTAAGGTTTAATTTAGCCGCACCAAGATAATTATGGCCAAATAGCCAAGATAAGTTAGTTTTTCTTAATGAAAGCTACTTTTTCTGTAATCAATTAAGCTTTTTTAGATTTTTTGTGTGATAAGTATCCATAAGCAGCATCAACTTAGTTAAGGCACCATGCCAGTAAGTAGCAGTTGTCTTCCTTTTTGTTGTTAAGAGAAGTTCTTTTTTCAAGTGATCCTGGCACATTGGTAAATGAAAGTTTCGACACAACACAGCCACTTTTTTTCGTACAAAGGGCGAGATTATTAATACAAAAAGTGGAATATCCTTATGTTGATGCATTCGATAGCGACGATATCCAAATTGGTAAAATTGGGAGATCCATGTTTCAATCCTTCTTGATTTTCTGACAAAGCAGAAGACTCTTTTGTTGATGAGGCAGAACAAAGAGGTACAATAGTCGAGCATTATTTTGGCTCAGGAAGTTAAGAACATGCTAAATGATAGAAAGTACCATGAGACAGAAATTTTAAACTTTTTCTTATTTCACATTGGTTAGCTGATGATGAGATTATTAATCTCACCAATATTTGGTAAAGCTCGGTACAATAGAGATTTACTAGCTGATCGTTCTAATTTTTCTTATTTTTTACTTTAGGTTTATCATGTTTGTAAATGATAACACCTTTGCTAACTGACGAGATGCAATTAGAAAAGAAGGATAAAAAATTTACTAGGCAGAGTTTGTACCAATTTAAATTGATTACTTTAATTTGTTTACAATTTTCACATGTAGAGATGTCTAATTGGACTTTCATTACTTCCTATTAAACTGATATATTTTATAAACCTGCATTGCTTATTGGCACTTCAAGCATTGGTTGTGGTCTCATGAATGCTGCCTATTACTTGGTGGATGTTACAAAGTCGATTGACATCTTTTTTTTGGGCCAAAAGAGGTAACGTTTTTCCTTTGTTAAATTTGTTTTTTTTATTCAATTAAGTTAATCAAGACATTCATTTGAGCACTTTAGTTTATTCTCTGCTCAAACGATTTTATTGGTTAAATTGTGCTCATGTTTTCTCCTTCTTGCACTTGAATATTAACTAAACCACTGACATGGTTTTGTGATTAAAAATAATTGGATTGTGCTTAGATTAGTAGCTGAGAGAGAGTTAGAGGCTGTGATATTTCTGGTTTCTCTGATATGGATTGATATTTGATTTGATAAGCAATAAAAATATTAGGTTGTATGGCCTTCTATCTTGGCTTTTATACCACCGCAAAATTTCTGTAGTACTGTTCATAACTTAGGTTTCAAACGTGGTTTACAGCAATAAGCAATTATATTTCTTTATGAGGATTTGACTGGAAAAACTGATATCCAGGAAAACGGCAAGACAAAGTGTTTTAGATTTCAGTTAAAAAATTAAACAGTCAACCCGAGAACATTGCCAAAAGTTGCAGTAGCAAGGAAAGATTGAACGGCGAGTCTTAAATATATGCAATGCAAAAGAAAGAAATGTTTTCTCTGGTTCATTTCCTCATTGATCAGGTACGGATCAGTAAATTATTTTTGTAGTGATTTATTAACTAGAGGTGAAAAAAAAATCACGTAGACTCTTGAAAATTGATATCATTGCACATATTTTTTAGAAGTAGGGAAACATCATGGAAAAAAAGAAAAAATAAATTTATTAATAACATGTGAAATTAACTTTATACAAACTTATTCAGACCAAAAACAACCTACACTTCTCTTCAGTGACTAGAACAAATTCACATGAGAAACAACAAAATTTTAGTGCTGGTGCTGGAATTTAGAACATTGTCTGCACAAAAAGCCCATCTAATTAAGAGTGGCTGAAGTAATTATTTTTTAAGTGTGTTAATGCAGAATTGTAGACTCAAGCTTAGCATAATGCCATTAATCTAAACAAAAATTAAAAAAAGGATTAAAAAATTATCGCTTCTCCCAAAACCAGTGGTTCGGCCTGAAAATTTGCTTCAGCAAGGCCATTTTTGGAACATTCCAATGTACAACATGCCTAAAATCAAAGTGGCAATTTGAAAACCGTAGTAGCACTGAACTTAAATATATGACTTAAAACATGGTGAAATTGTGTACTTGCATATTTTCCCTAATTTGGCGTCAACGCCAAAAATAGTATCCTGTTTACCCAGTAGCTGAGAACAAGAAGTAGCTAATATGAGCAATAGTGCATGGTGAACTATATTCAAATGCCAAAAGTGATTAATTGATACAGAAATAATAGATCTCCAAGGAAATATGACATTACAAAGCTGAGACGCCAGTGTCCAATTGAGTTATCCTACAGCCAAAATGTACAAAAGAAAAGTTTTTTTTTTTTAAAAAAAAAAACATGTATAAAATTTTAGCAAATGAATATTTGGACCAATTAGTTAAATAAAATAATAAATTTACCTCATGGTCCTCCCATTTCGTGAGATTCATATTAGATTTTTTCTAGCAAGGATCCAAAATTTGTGCACTTCCTTTTAAAACGGTTAAGGCCTCTGAAGGAACAAGCTAGATCAGCAAATTCACAGTCCTCTTCATAAGCCTTAAGTGTCAAGTTTCCTGGAATAGCCAAACTTCATAGGTAAAATCTCATAATTTTTTGGGCTGAATCGTCAAGTAAAAAATATTCTTGCTGTTATTTCTGTGTGCTTAAATGGATTGAGCTATTGGTTCATTTGTAGGTAAAATCTCAAAATTTTATATTATGCCGTTATCAAGTTAGCATTGGTTCATTTATAGAAATTAAAATTAAAATTAAAATTAAAATACAATGCATTCATTCTTACTGAAATAAAATGAGAAGTTTCACTTGACTCAGAAATGTCATTTCTTACATGAATTTGGGTGCACTTTGTAATAATATTACAATTAAAATATTTTTTCTCAAGAGTATACATATGTTCCATGGCTGTGACTTTGATAGACGTACAGTTATAATCAGAGCATGACTTTAGAACGAATTTTTGTTTTATCCTTTAAGAATTAAACAATTTTACTCTTTAGAACAAAATTTTGTTTTACTCTACATGACATGAGCTGTAATGTAAGTGTAAAAAAAAATTGAGGTTTTGATGCATGATGTAATATATTCTTAGTTGTTTTCTTTTAGGTGGTGCTAACAGTATCTTCCTTTACAATAAGAATGTGATTAGGAGAATGAAAGGAATGGTGTTAATTAAGGGAATGAATAGATACAACAGAAGCTTCCTTTACAATATCTGACCAAATCTGTTGGTTATATCAACAACAAAGAATGATCTCTTTATTTATTTTTTTTTTCTCGCAACTTAACTGTAGTCTTAGTAGGGAGCTGAGGTTCTTTTCCAAAATTTGTTAGATATAATTTTTATTTCATATATTGGATGCTTCAATGGTCAGGGTCTGTAACTTATCCCAACCCAAAATTGCATATCATGATTTTTTTTTAACATAACTTTTAGGACTACATGTGTTAGATTATTTCATTATTTCACTATGGTTGTATCCTTTTTTATATGTATTTTACCATGTTAGAAATTATGATGCAAATTATAATCATTTTTTTATCTACTTATAGCCTTCATAATTGTCTAATTTTGACTTCAGGTTTGAGGATATGGTTGGTTTATGTGTGGAGAGGGTACTCATGATATCTAAGTCACCGCCTATCAACCTCCACTTTAAGGTACTTAAAGCTTATGCCTTATTTATGCTTTGACATAATTATGATCAATTCTTTATTACAAATCTACTTAGATTAAATTTTTTTTTCTTGTCGTAATGATTTTTGCAAGTTTAAAAGGAGTGCATGTTTTAAAATTGAATTGCACAACTAAAAAAATATAAAAAAATGAGTTACAATTTACAAATAAATTTCTTATAAAAATAAAATAATAATTAATTTAATAAAAACTCATGTATCGGATCTCTGCTAGAATAATAATTCAAAAATAACTAATTCAAAATTAAAATAATAATTAATTTACTAAATTGCAACGAGAATTTAAAATTTGCACTGACGGTCATAGTTCAAATTAAAATTGTTGCAAATCTTTGTGCATATTTAAATTAAAAGTTTAAATTATCTACAGGTCAGTAACAGACGATATCTTAACTGGTTTCAAGATGCACTACAGAGGCTGGAAGTCTGTCTACTGCATGCCTAAACAACCTGCATTCAAAATGCCTAAACAACCTGCAGAGGCTGGAAGTCTGTCTACTGCATGCCTTAACTGGTTTCAAGAGGCTCCGATATATCTCTCTGACAGGTTGCACCAGGTACTCCGGTGGGCCCTGGGCACTGTGAAGATTTTCCTCAACCGGCATTGCCCTCTTCGGTATGGCTATGTTGACAACGTCAATTGGCTCGAGCTGCTCGCTTACACCAATACCATTGTGTACCCATTTACTTTGATTCCTTTGATTGCTTATTGCACGATCCCAGCTGTTTGCCTCCTTACTGGCAAGTTCATCATCCCTACAGTAAGTACTGTACCATTTTTTGCTTATTTCACCAGTACTTTAACTTTTTTTTTTTTTCTTATTTAACTAATTGTATTGCACGGTTAAGGCTAAGCACATTTTGAGGTGTCTCCTACTATATTTGTTTTTTAATTGTCCAACATATTGCAATTCAAAAAATCCATTTTAACATAATGATGAAATAATTAAATGATGACTAATAAATAATTATGTTTAATTGATTAACCAATGCAATGTGTATAATTTCATTGTTGAGCAGCTGAACAACCTGGCGAGCATCTGGTTTCATGCGCTTTTCCTCTCAATTATTGCAACAGGAGTGCTGGAACTGTGATGGAGTGGCATAAGCATCGAGGCCTGGTGGCGTAATGAGCAGTTTTGGGTTATCGGCGGTGTCTCTGCTCACCTCTTTGCTGTCTTCCAAGGCCTCCTCAAGGTTTTCGCTGGTGTCGACACCAATATGCTGAGCTGTACCTCTTCAAATGGAACACCTTGCTGGTCCCACCTACTACTCTTATAATAATCAACATGGTGGCTGTTGTTGTCAGCGTATCTGATGCAATAAATAACGAGCATGGTTCATGGGGTCCGCTTTTTGGAAAATTGTTCTTTGCATTTTGGGTCATTATGCACCTGTACCCGTTCTTGAAGGGGCTCATGGGGAGACAGAACAAGACCCCCACTATAGTTGTGCTATGGTCAATCTTGCTTGCCTCCATTTTCTCACTTGTTTGGGTAAGGATTGACCCATTCTTGCCAAAACCAAAGGGACCGCTTCTCAAGCCTTGTGGGGTGGAATGCTAAACCGCTAGTTGTTGCTTTTCTTGATTTGGAGCCTTGCAAACTCTTCAATAGTTTTTGTGGGGATTGTTGGTGATTGAGTTTAGACTCAAGTTTAAATCTTTGGCATGTTTTGAGTAAATATTTGTACTGGACCTACATGTCATAATGTTTTTTCAAGTCAGCAAAGTTTCTACAAAATTAGCTTAGATATAATCTTTCAGAATTATGTACAATATTTACGCATTAAAAAAAAAGAAAAGAAGTATAAATGTTTTCTTCAATACTAGTGAGTAAGCTTGCTAATTCGAATAGCATGAAATGGCTCTGATAAATAGGCTTGTCTGCACACTGAAATCTCCTGGGCCACTAATTGCATCGTAGGTCTTTGCTCAGGCATTTCTTTTGTACATGTAATGGCTATCTTGAATAAAAAAACCACTTCTTCGACCAATTGTCCGGCTGGAGGGGTCAATCTCCGATCAAGCACATCCTTCAGTAACAAATCATTTTCTAGGGACGACGAAAGTGATGGTAGAGATGAGAGGAGGTCTCCTGGATGTTTTCCCATCATAATTTCTAGTGCCACCACACCAAAGCTATACACATCGCATTTTTCGGTGAACTGCATTGTGTATGCCAACTCTACCCAAAAAAAATATAAAATAAAAAATAGAAATAAAGCCTAGTCAAAGAGACCTCATCTAGTTTTAGCAGACCAGGAAATTACAATTTGTATTTTTGCAATGATCTATAACAGATAAACTAAGAATATTGGAAACCAACAAAAAAGAAAGTCATAGTCTGCTACCAGCAAATAATGTAATAACTGATATTTTTAATGGGTTTATCTAATTACCTGGTGCCATGTAGCCATAAGTTCCAGCCACAGAGATCCAACTTGTCGAACCTAATCCAAGCAATTTTGCTGTACCAAAGTCCGACAACCTAGGCTCAAACTCAGAATCAAGTAATATATTATTCAATTTAATGTCTCGGTGCACAATCGGTGGTGTACAGTCATGGTGTAGATAAGCTAATGCATGAGCAACACCTCGTATAACCTTGACTCGCATTGCCCAGTTCAGCTCCCTCTCTCCCTCTGACCCGTGCAGAACATCACTAAAACTGCCCTTCTCCAAATACTCGTAAACTAAGTACATGTAGCCACCACTTTTACAAAACCCATGAAGTTTTACTATATTGCGGTGCCTCACCTCTGTCAGAGCCCGTATCTCATTTTCAAAGCTCTTTTTGTATATATCTTGCACATCTTCTGTATCTTGGGCCTGAATACGTTTCACAGCAATGACTTGACCAACTGAAAGCTCAGCCTTATACACACTACCAAACTCACCTTTTCCAATACAGAATACTTCATTGAAGTTATCGGTTGCATTAACAATTTCCGACAAACTGAACCTCCCATCTCTCTCCCAAATTGAGTCGATCACATCCTTCTTTGCCCTCTCGATTTCAATTTTCTCCTCCCTTTTCTTTCTTGAGAACATTAATATTGCTACAACTGTTACAACTAATAATACTACACCCACAATTAGCAGAAATATGACAAGGATTAGCTTTTTTCGATGGCTATGTGAATTCTTAATGGTATTTGCATAACAAGATATTAACCCTTGAAAATCTCCACAAAGGCCAAGATTTCCAACATAAGCTTGAGGGGAATCATCTTTGAAAGCTTTTCCAGTTGGAATTGGACCACTTAAATTATTGTTGGAAAAATCAACTGATTGTAAACTTAACATGCTGGATAATGATTCTGGGATTTGACCCGTGAGGAAGTTATTTGATAAATTAAGTGATTCCAAATGTGTCAACTTGCCTAAATCAGATGGTATCGGGCCAGTGAGTGAATTACTGCTCAAATTCAAGAAAATCTGCATCATTAATAAATTTCCTAGCTTATTTGGAATTTTTCCTGAAATATTGTTTTGGCTCAAATCAAACAATAGTAAAGGGTCTAGATTTCCAAGCTCAGGAGGTATATTACCAGAAAACTTGTTTCTTGAAAGATCCAAGCGCTGGAGTTTAGTAAGGCTACCCAAATTAGATGGAATTTGACCTGATAAGAAGTTATCACTCAAATTTAATTTGAATAACGAGCTAAGGTTTTCCAACTCTATTGGAATTGGACCTGTTAACATGTTTGAAGCCAAGCTGAGGTCTTGTAAATTGGTAATTTTGCCAAAAGTAGCTGGGATTTCACCTGATATGTTGTTGCCATCTATATGAAACGTTTCGAGACTTGAGCACTGACCCCAATCGCTAGATAATGTACCGGTCAATGAATTACCAGTCAAATCTAGGTAAGTTAGGTTAGGGTGTACTCCAAAGGCTTCTGATATGTCGCCGGTGAAATGGTTATAGTCCAACCGAACCCGAGTCAGAGCTGAGCAATTCTTCAAACATGATGGGAGCGTCCCACTGAAATTGTTCTTATTTGCGGTGAAGATTTGAAGAGCCAATCCTGTACACAGACCACGAGGCAATTCACCAAAAAAAGAGTTGTACGATAAAGTAACAAGTTGTAGCATCCCATTTCGTCCGAAGTCAGGAGGGATCGTACCGGTTAGATTGTTGCTTAGTACTGAAAAGATGTACAAGTTAGGAAGCTGAGAGAGGGAATCTGGCAAGTGCCCTGAAAGTTGGTTAGTATTAAGATCGAGCACTTGTAACGCACTCATATTACCGATTTCTGATGGGATTTCGCCAGAAAGGTTGTTGTCGAACAGTTGTAACCGAACAAGGTTTTTGAGGTTACCAATGGATGGTGGTATTGAGCCATTGAGTGAGTTCCCTGACAACTCCAGTTGATTTAACAAAACTAAATTTCCAATTTCATTTGGAATTTCACCAGAAAGGTTATTGTCGTATAGATACAGAAAAATAAGTTGTTTGAGGTTACCAATTGAAGGTGGTATTGGGTCACTAAGAAAGTTATTTGACAGGTCCATTTGATATAATAAAACTAAATTCCCGATTTCTGATGGAATTTTTCCAGAAAGGTTATTGTCTAAGAGTTGTAACAAAACAAGATTTTTTAGGTTACCAATGGAAGGTGGTATTGGGCCACTGAGTGAGTTCTCTGACAAGTCCAATCGAGTTAATAAAACTAAATTCTCGATTTCTGATGGGATAGGTCCCACCAAGTAATTCTTGTTAATAAATATAACTGTGAGCTTCTTGGCTAGCCCAATATATGGTGAAATTTTACCCTTCAGGGAATTATTTTGCATTTGGAAAACAATAAGCTCCGGCCAACTTTTGAAAAACTCACCCGGGATTTCACCTGACAAATTATTACTATTTATGTCAAACACTCTCATTTTTGTGAGGTTTACAAAAGTAAATGGTAAGGAACCTGAGAGCTGATTGGAAGCGAGATGAATGTAATTGAGATTGGTGCAAACACCGAGCTCAGGTGGTATGGTGGAGTTTATTCTAGCATTTGTTACATCCAACCTTTCGAGAAACTTTAACCGACTAAGAGAAGATGGGAGAGGTCCTCCAAGTGAATTGTCTCCAAGTTCAAGTACTCTAAGGCCTGAGATCGAACTGAGTACTGATGGAATCCCTCCAATGAAGTTATTTGTACCAAGGTGTAGTTCCCTCAACATAGACAGGTTTGCAAGGGAGTCCGGTATTGGGCCAGAGAATGCATTTTGGGAGAGGTCTAGGTAGGTGAGATTTGTACATTTTAAGATGAATTGGGGGAAGAAACCGGTAAGGTTGTTCAGAAACAGTGACAGGTACAACACTGACGGCATGGCTGAGAAGTTTGAATACTCAGTGTTGTTAAGGTGATTATGTCCAAGATCAAAATGACGTACCTTACTTAACCGACTAAGATGGGACGGTACCAGCCCAACTAAATTGTTGTTAAACAAGCTCAGATAAACTAGCTCACTCAGGTCCCCTATTTCAGGTGGTACAAAATTTCCAAAGGAGTTAGTACCAAGGTCAAGTGAGTTTAGTTTGGAGAGGCTAGAGATACTAGAAGGGATGGATCCTTGTAGCATGTTATCACTTAAATTGAGAGAAACAAGGTTGGGAAAAGAAGAGAAGTTTAGATAGTCTAATGTACCATTAATACTGGAGCTTTGCAAAGAGATTTGTACCACATTACTAGCTGGGTCGCAAGTGATACCGAACCAAGAACAATGACTGGTACTGTTTCTTGTTGACCATGAAGCTAAAGCATCAGACTGGTACAAGCTTTCCTTCCAGTTGAGCAATGCATCCGCTTCTGTCTGTGCTGAGGTTGCAACTAAGAGTGTGGAGAGAATAAGGAAGAAACTCATTGTTGGTTTCATCTTTTATATATGTTTGTGTTAATGGAGTAAATATGATTTGCTGAAGAATGAAGATACTGGGAACTCGGAAGTAGAATCTACTCTAAAAGTGGGAAACGATCAAAAAATGGGGCAGAATGGTCGGAAGCACGAGCTAATAGTTGACCGAGTTTTTCAACTAGTCTACAATTGAACGGACTTTTTGAATAAGATGGTATTTTAGATCAGACCGTTCTTATAAGATATAATATAATGGAATCACGGAATGGGACGGCACTCTGAAGTCTGAAGTGGGAAAAAATAATCCATGCGGTTTTAAAGACTTGAGATTAAGACTATAGTACTGGTTAGTAGCGCGGTCAAACGTACACAACGGGCACGCAACCACCTACTTTCGATTTCGTTCCATTGCAGGTAACGAAACAGAAATGGTTTTTCGTTTTTTTTCTATAACGGAAATTTCGTTCCGCATTCCGTATCTATTTTATATTGAAATTTCCCATTTGGACGTTCCGCAGACCAAAACGATAGTTCTTTTTCCGTTATGTTTCTGAAAACAAAACCCATACGTCATTCAGTTTTCATTCCATTTGAACGAAACAGAACGGAAAACGTGCAAAACAGAACGGTATTGACAGCCCCACTAAACTACTAACTACTGTTTAGGAAAGGAGATATGGAATCATGGAACTCGATGAATTGTGACAGCTGGTGTTTTGACTTATGGTTGGAGTCCAATTTCTTATTTTTCATTTCAATGCTTGTCTATGTCAAAAGTCAAAAGTGAGTAAACGAACTTATTGGGTGTTCTTTTATGAGATGGGAAATTCTGAGATTCCACCTACGATATCATTGTCAAATACTCGGTACCATAAGATGCAAATTAAGTTTTTCCAAAGTGATCGTTAAAAAAAAAAAAATAGAAAAATGTAATGGGTTTGTTTATGGGATTTTAATTTAGGCTTCGGTGGAAAATTAGGATTTGGGAAAAAAAAAGTTAATGTATTACTTTCATATTCCACACGATATTAATATATACTAGAGGGGCATATCGAGCTCGATATATGAATTTCTTCAAATTATTAATTTAGTTGAGTTGGTATCAATTTTCAGCAATTTCATCAAAGAATGTAGAAAATTCTATTTAGAATGGACTTCTCTTTGAACTTTCACTTATGGTGTTGCACTAAATAGTATTCATCTCATACTTCTAAAACTCTCCATTCTCTTCTTCTACGATGGCTCTTTGGCTTCTCTAAACATTAAAGTCTAAAAAAATTATTAGGAAGCAATTAATTTTGTGACTGAAGAGGCGCCAATAAATACTGCATATGAGCTGCAATGCCTCTTTGGATTCCATATACATAAAATTTTTTAAAAATTGAACGAAGTCATTATTGTTGATAATACGATTAACAATAAAATAAACATTTCCACTACACCAAAAAAGAGCTTTATTACCGCCCCATTAATACCTGTTTTTAATAAAACCGATATAAAAAATAGTCAGTGGCAATTTCGTAATTGTTAGGGATTATCTTTAGTACCGGGTTTTTAGAAAAACCGGTGCTAAAATGTTGGCGAAAAAAAATAAAAAAACTGTTTATCTTTAGTACCGGTTTTTTAGAAAAACCGGTACTAAAGATACTATTTTTAGTACCGGATTTTAATAAAAAATCGGTACTAATGATAGACAGAATTTTGATTTTTTTGAAAACCCTTTAGCACCGGTTTTTTATTAAAAACCGGTACTAAAAATAGTATCTTTAGTACCGGTTTTTCTAAAAAACCGGTACTAAAGATTAATTCAAAATTTTTTTTTTGTTTTTGCCGCCAAAACCCTTGACTCAGCTTATATCTTCACACGAAATTTTCTAAGTACTCCTCCTCTACACTGCCTCTCCCTCTTCTCTTCCAAAACCTAAGCGCCTCTCCCTCTCCACTGCCTCTCCTTCTTCTCTCGACTGCCTCACCGTCTCCATTGCCTCTCCCTCTACACTGCGCGCGCCTCTCCCTCTTCTCTCGACTGCCTCTCCATCTCCATTGCCTCTCCCTCTCTACTGCGTCACCTCTCTTCTCACTTCTCTCTCTCTATTGCTGCCTCTACTCCTCTCACCTCAATCTGCTCTCACTGTCGCCTCTACTCCTCACTGCTATCACTGCTCATTTGTGTAAGGCACGTCGATCTCCCTCTCATTTGTGTTAATTTGTGTTAATTGTCTAGGATTTGTATTAAACCGAAATAAATCCTAAACCTTAATTAGGATTTCTATTGATTTGTGTTGATTAAATTCGATATGTATTATTGTATGTGATGCGTATATATACCGACTGGTATATCGGTATTAATTAATGGCTAGCAAAAAAGGGCGCTAGCCCTAGAAACAATTTTTTTTTCTTTTATAATGATCTTTAGTACCGGTTTTTAACAAAAAATCGGTACTAAAGATAGTAAATATTAAAAAAAAATGTGGAGATCTTTAGTACCGGTTTTTAACTAAAAACCGGTACTAAAGATGATATCTTTAGTACCGATTTTTAGTTAAAAACCGGTACTAAAGGTCTCTGCCTTTTTTGCCGCGATTTCCAGTGCGTTTTTAACACCGGCTTTTTAGTACCGGTTTTTAATTATCTTTAGCACCTCCTATTATTAGTACCACTTGACAACCGGTACTAATAATCTATATTTAACCGGTACTAATAACAAAAAATGGCGTAGTGTTCCTACGTGAGGTTGTTCCATACATAGAATTGCATATTTTTTATATAATAGTACATGAAGTACAAACTTAGAAAACATTTACATTTTCAATATTTCATATACTACAATATGAAACAAACAAAAAAATGATACTACCTGATGCGATATTCCATATAAGCCCAACAACAGAACAATAAAAGGGCCCAACAAGCACGATGGGCCCACTCCTTGCTGAACCTAGGTCTGCTAAGGGGAGGGCCCCACAAAGATATCTTTAGCCGGGGACAAGGAGACACTCTCCTGACCGGATATCTTCCTGTGTCAGAATCAGTTATAACGAACTGAGGACGTCACCATCACACGTCGAAAAATGGTCCCGATTAGGGCCTCCCCCCTTGTAACTTCGATCAACTTCGCCATAAGATAGGAAGGCAAAGTATGTTCGAAGAGAGGGCCGCGAACTCTTAAGCGATCTGACATCGAACCGCGAAATTGTAGAAGGACCCGCTTCCTCATCTAATAAGGAAAGGTTCCATGAGTCCGTCACAGAGGATCCCAATACTAGAGGTCCATTAGCTATAAATAGACACCCCATCCCCTTGAGGAGGGGGTTAGACTTTCTATAATTTTGATCTTCCCGCTTGTACTAGAAAAAGGAAAAAGCAATAAAATACTTTCTTGGTGTAGTTTTATTCTAGACTTTCTCTCTATTTAAATCTCTACTTTGTTGAAACACCTAAAAAGCTAGATTAGGGTTATCAACTGGCGCCCACCGTAAATGGAGGTCACTCAAAGCAACCGAGAAGAAACTCCATTCTTCTTGTGGCGTGATCCTCCTTATTCAAATGAGAGAAGGCCTAGATATACAACAAAAAAAACTCGATTTCAACACGCCATCAGCTTTCAAGATGGCTACAACAAATACTACATCCACCACCACCGCTGTAGGACAACTAGCAAGGCCCGCAACGGGGAAAAGAACTATTCAACCACCCCCACCAGGGACGGAGGAACAAGCCTCTAATCAGTCAAATAGCATATCTCTCACACCAAACACTCGCCAGACCGCCATACCAAACACCTCTTCAATACCAATCATCCCATACCCCCAGCTTCTTCTTCGTCGTCAGAATCGAGTTCATCTTCAGAAGGATATGGCACGTCCTCAGGCCAAGTAACACCCGTAGTTGACCAAGTATAACGAGGAGGCACCACAGGAAGCGTAACTTTTAGGCCCAATTCTACCTGTTTCTCCCCCTCAGAACCTCGATGTATCAATTCACCACTCTCCTCATCCCAATAGCAGTTGTCTAGATCCACATCGGATTTTGGAGGAGGGTCCATGATACCGAACTCCACACGAGTGAAAGGATAGTACTTCCGGAGTTCGTCGCATTTGTACTTCAACAAGAGATGCATCCTTGTGCAGGCCAGCCTAGACGCAGCTGCTTGCGCCCCTGGAGACTTAAGGAAATCCCGTAGAAAATCACGAGACGACCATACCTCGCCGCTATCCATTAAAATATTTTTACCCTTATCAGAGGAAGTTTGGGATTTAAGTCTCGCCAACTCCTCGTTCAACTCAGTAAGGCGAACTTGGGCTTGATCAAGCAAAGTCGAAGTTTCAACAACTTCAGCATTCAAGCGACCTTTCTCCATCTTAAGGGAAGAAATTTCCTCCAGTGACGAAGATAAAGCTGAATCACGAACAGTGGCTTCCTCCATAAGCTTCTCCTTTTCCTCCAATAAGGTTTGTTTTTCTTGAGAAAGAGCTTGCTTCTTCGATATCAAGGCGCTCACACATTCCTTATTATACTTAGCTTCACGCGCCACCTTTTCACAAGTTCGCTTCCAATCAATTATCACACCATCCCGCTGCTTGACGATATTTTGAAGCTGCTCCAATTGCTGATCTCGCTGCTCAAGGGTTGAACGAAGGGCGAGAACCTGATTATGCAAGTCGGCCTGCACCTCCGTAGCCTTGTTCAACATGTCAAACATTTGCTTCTTATCAGCTTCAGACGTCTGAGCTCGGGTAGTCAAGGAGTCCTGAGACGCCGCGATCCCCTCGAAAAGACTCGCCACTTCAGCTTGATCCTCTGTAGACATCTTAGCAAAAACAGGGAAGCGGGACATATCGACCTTAAACCCCACATCTGATTCCTGTTCACCGCAAAGTATTTGAAGCTCGCGATCGATTTTAGCGTTCCTCTTCGGTAGGGAAGACAAGGAACTCGTCCAAGCATCTCCGAAATAACGCTGTTGATCATGAACGCTCGCCTGCAAACATCCCAGCTCCATCAACAGGACATGCATACGCATAAACTTGTCGTCAATGGACAAGCCGACTATTTCCTTGCCCAGCTGTGGATGCAAGTCTAGAGAGACACGATGAATTGACGCGGCCAGTTGGGAAACCTACGCGAAGACAAGTTCAAAAGCAATGTCAAAGTTGGGCAAAAAAAAAAAAAAAAAAAAAGAAGGGGGGGTGGGGGGGAGATAGACGAAGACGAACAAAAATCTTGGTTTTAGAAAAATCCACTGATAACCCAGGAAGACGAAGCGAAACCTTCTCATCCTCAGAAATCTTTCTAATTTTGGCAAGATGCCAAGAATCATCGATCCCCTTAGGACGAACAGACGAAACCGGTGTTTGAGGAGAAGGTTGGACATACTTAGCTTCTTGTTGCGAACTAACTACAACCATAGCACCCTCCCCAACTCCAGCAGAAGAAGTATCGTCCATCGTCTGAGCAGCAGGAGCTGGGGTAACAGGAGCAGTAGAATTACCTTCCTGCTTCCTTCTTTTCGCCTCCGCCTCCGAAGTGGAGGCTTTAAAACTCCTCCCATCTTTCCTTTTCTTTGTCCCTGATTCTGGAGCAGGTGTATTCGCCTCAAGAGGTAGGGCGATCCCCTCCTTAGGCTTTTTGGGAACGATAACTCGACGATGCCTGGTGCGATCTTGACCCTTAACCTTGAACATCGAGCCAGCTATGAAAACCGCAGCACGAGGTTTTTTTCTTGCAGGAATCTCTGCCCCTTCTCCTAGCTTGTTACGAACTTCAGTATCAGCTTGATGATCCCCAGAAGCCATAGGAATATCATCAATTTGTTCCGTAGGCTCTTCCTCCTCCTCATCTTCGTCTTCGCCAGTGGGAATGTCCTCAGGGGGAAAGACACGATCATCAGGAGTTATCGTGACCCCATCCCAGCATAACCAATACCCTCGGGAAGATTTTTCTTCCAGAAGGGCGATGAAGTCCATGTCATCCTTTGAAGGCTCAGGAAAAATTGTTTTGGTATATTCACCAGACTCCCTATTCCACTCTTTGAGGACACCCATCTTATCTATCACAGAACCCTTAACAAAAACGAAGTTCTCTTTCTAATCCCTGATCTTCTTCGGCTTATTAGCAAACAACTTCGTCAAGGGTCTGAGAGTACAAATTTCACCTCGACGACAAAACTTATAATAATGTCCAAACAAACCCAGAGTTGGTTCTACCCCTTGCTTAAGACCTAGGTGCCTGTAGTTTACGGTCAACAAACGTTCAAGAGAAGTAATACAACACCATGCAACCATATGTAGTTGACCAGGAGGAACGCCAGCTGCATTCAGAACTTCGCATTGAAAGCGAGAAAGAGGAAGGCGAACTCCACAATACGTAGACTTCTGGAAAAGAACCATCCCTTTTTCTGTGTCAAAGGGACGATCCGTCGGTTCCGCTCCTATTGCTCGAAACTCCTTTTTACTCACCTTCATCTTGTCTATCCCACAAAGAGCCACCAACTTGTTAAGCTTAGTTTCCAAGGATGAGATTCGTATCCACGAGATAGAGGGAAAGCCTTAGCATTAGCCTCCGATTCGGTAGGACGGCACACCCTCTTAGGCATGGTTGACCTATCTAGGAAAACCAAAACAATGACACCTTCTTAGAGAAGAAACATACCCTAAAAAAAAAAGGGGGGGAGACACAGAAAAGGAAAAATCGCAAAAATGTGTCAAATAAAAGAGTCATAGATAAAAACCTCAGAAAATGAAAGAAGGAAAGAAAAGAAAATAAGGTAGGAGGGAATTATTAATGAGAAACAGAAATTAACGTTATTATTTATCGAGAAAGAACTGTAATACCTTAGGAAGATATGTTTAAGCGAAAATGCAAGAAGAGAAAGAAGTGCTCTGGGAAGAAGAAGACGAAAATAGCAGGTAGTAGAAAGTGCAGGAGTACCAGAAGCAGGTGAAGAAAAAGAAAAGAAAAGACTGTTCTATACCTTATATATATAGAGGACAAAATGTCTGTTCGAATTCTGTGCACTGATTCAAAAAGACGCCCTTTTTTCGAAGCATCCTTTCGACTCCTCACAAATCCCTAAGGAAAGATATGATACACCTTTTTAGCACGAGTTACAAGAAGTAATGATGAAGTGAACCTTTGGTCTCCTCGGAAATAAGGCTTTAAAATAAACAATTCACAATTATACCTGAAATTCGTCGCTTGTAATCACACAACTTCGTAAACTTTCAAGCTCGAGGACTCGCGAACTTGAAAACTCAAGCCCGAAACCATGAATGAAAACAAATAGATCGCGTATAAACTGGACAGTAAACTTCCGCCCGTGTGCACCTGGCTCACCGATTCAATTCGTCCTCAGTTGCGAAAAATAGAGAATCGAGAACAAGGAAACAAGGCACTGCTCGCTAGCTCTAAGATAATGGTTCTCCATTGGATATATCCCAATCACTGATAGTTCGCAAACTATCCACTTTCCACTACCACTAAAATACCTCCATCGGCTCTTACACTGGCCTTAGATGACTCTGTGATATCATACAGAACGTGTTCATAAAAACTTCTAATGAATACATTAATCAGAAGCTCAAGGACTGATGATACTACCTGATGTGATATTCCATATAAGCCCAACAACAGAACAATAAAAGGGCCCAACAAGCACGATGGGCCCACTCCTTGCTGAACCCAGGTCTGCTAAGGGGAGGGCCCCACAAAGATATCTTTAGCCGGGGACAAGGAGACACTCTCCTGACCGGATATCTTCCTGTGTCAGAATCAGTTATAACGAACTGAGGACGTCACCATCACACGTCGAAAAATGGTCCCGATTAGGGCCTCCCCCCTTGTAACTTCGATCAACTTCGCCATAAGATAGGAAGGCAAAGTATGTTCGAAGAGAGGGCCGCGAACTCTTAAGCGATCTGATATCGAACCGCGAAATTGTAGAATGACCCGCTTCCTCATCTAATAAGGAAAGGTTCCATGAGTCCGTCACATAGGATCCCAAGACTAGAGGTCCATTAGCTATAAATAGACACCCCCATCCCCTTGGGGAGGGGGTTAGACTTTCTGTAATTTTGATCTTCCCGCTTGTACTAGAAAAAGGAAAAAAACAATAAAATACTTTCTTGGTGTAGTTTTATTCTAGACTTTCTCTCTATTTAAATCTCTACTTTGTTGAAACACCTAAAAAGCTAGATTAGGGTTATCAATAAAATATCTAAATTTTTTTTTCTCTCGTGTACTATTTACATCCCCAAAATTTGCAATTCTAGCTACTTGCCTCTGTACCATGGTTTATCTCCCTATTATGACCGCAACGGCTGCAAGTACCCCAAATTAAATATTTAATCAGTCAACCTAGCTAGTTTATGTTATTTCTTTCATAATCTTGGTTTTATTCTAGGGGAGAATGTCGCACATTGCGCGAACAATTTTTCCTCCATATAGTATTTATTGCCAAATAATTAATATATATACATATATATACAAATAAAATAATACATATGCATATTAAAAATTTTTTTAAGTAATATTATATAAATTATTAATATTTTTGAGATATTTAAAAAATAAATATTTATTAATGACAAATACTTTGTTAAATAAATACTATAATATATATTTATCTTAATATTATGATAACCACAACAGAAATTCCATGGAAATGATTCCTTGAAAATAAAACCAAGATTATATATATCATATATCATAAGCAAATAAACCCAAGATTATGAACCTAATAATCTCAGAGCCATAATACTGGACCAGATCTGATGGTCAATACCATAAATTAATAATGAGTTCTTCTACAGATTTCAAAGAGAAGCAATAGAATTGATAGTAAAGACCTTCATAGTTGATATCAGGAGGGGAAGAGCAAGACATTATTAGTGAAATTGGAACCCTGAGCATTTCTTCAAACACCTTCAAGGCACCATCTCAATTGGAATTCTGAGAGTGGTATGAATACCAATATTTCCTAAGAAAGAAATAAAAAAGAAGAAGCCAATTTAAACAGAACCGCTTCACGAAGATACCAAAAAAATACAAATTCCAAAAAAAAATAATAATAACAAACCAACTTCATGCTGAAAGAAAAAATGAATTGCTCAGATTGGAGGCAGACCTGAGGTAATAGAACCCACACGTACAGCCATATGGTCCCGAGTGATAAAAGCATCTCTATAGAAATTGTTCCATCTTGTCGCTACAGTTCTCCCTGAAAGAAATTGAACATACATTTGCTCACAATAATTGAACATATATGTAGCATCATTCTTTCCACCTAGTAATCGATTGTTGGAAAAAAAAAATGAAAGTACATCTAGAAACAAACCAACATGTACGAATTTCAATTTAATATGGTTAATAACATATGAAACATTTATTTACCTTTTAGTTGATGTAAGAATTAGGTTTTATTTAATCTCTCATTGACAACCAGCATTGGCTTCTTAAAAGGACACCTAGAGGGACATAAGGGCGTACTCATTACAAATAATTATCAGAAATGAAAAGAGAAAAAAAAATATTAAACTTACAATTATACAATATAGTGAGCAATTTTGTCATAGCCACATTACCCTGTGTATTTGGTAAAAGTCATGCTACCAAGTGGGATTTCACGCACTCCTTAGACATTTGCTGGTGGCTCCCAAGCTGTGCATTTGGATTTAATAGCCATGGAGTGGAAGTACCTATAAAACTAAGATAAAGCTTCAATTTCTAACTAATTGCCCTAATGATTGATAAATTATTACTTGGTTCCTAATTTTTCATTTATGCCCTTGTTTTTATTCTCATTCAAGCCGCTGAACATACTAAATTTGTTTTATATTAGTCCCAGCCTCCCAGGTACCAGTTGTTATTTCTATAGTATAATTAGAGGAATATGACAAAATAATTCATGAAAAGAAAATAACAACTGTTACCTGAGAGGTGGGACCAATATAAAACAAATTTACTGCAAGACAACCATATACGTATATCTAGAGAAAAAAAAAAATGAGATTGTGAAAGTTCCAAAATCTAATTGTTCTAGTGTTGCAGAACACTATTTGTGTTTAATTGTATTGTAATAGGGTTAAATTGAAGCCAATTGTGAAAGTTCCAACTAAAATTATTAAAAAGGGTTAAATTGAATTGTAATAGGGTAATAGGATAGTGCTTTACTAACTCTGTTAGCAGCATCTCGATCAATCTAGGGGCTGCAATGGTGATCCTTTTTTTTTTTTAAATGCGTGCAGAGGTAAATAATGTGCTGATGCGTCCATCGGGTTGTACCTATTCGAAATAATAATACTCTGTTAGCTAAAAAGTTCAATATTTCATTTATCTAAAAGAAGATTAACAAAGTGGTAATGAAGAATTTCAACAGTACTATACAATAGGTATGCTCAATGAGTTTACCAAGCTTATGATTTTCTTGCCACTTTGAATTTCAGCAGTATTACGAAGTAATGGTTGTACCAACCAGACAACTTTGTGAATACAAAGTGAAGATATATTGAGTATTGACTGATAAGTAAAAAGCTAATAAAAATTATAAACCCCACGAAATAGCTCTAACACCAACAAAAATCTCGTAAACCCTAAAAACTCATATTTGTTCAAAGAAGTATCTTGAGTAATCAGTGCAGTCAGTGACGCTTGTTCCTAATTCCCAATATAGTCTAACAGCGTTCTATTCACCATGTTCACAAAAGCTTTGGATACAAATTTTTCATGAAGTGCTGAACCTTAATCATCATTTGTGAAATTCACAGTCAATAAGAGTACCTAATTTTTAAAGACTAAACACACCTTAACCAACGATTTAGTAAATTTAAAAGATGGATAGTTAAAATGCAGTTGCAACAACCTAATTGGCTAGTTCAATCAAGTCCTATCATTGATTTAAATCGATAAAGAATAGATTGCTGTTTAAACAAAGAAATCAAGTTAACAGATCAATTGAAATCTAGAGTACAATATATTTTATCAATTTGTCAAGTATGCTAAACTAAAAATTAGACAATTAGCACCGATGAGGAGAGGCTGTTGGAAAAGAGGAACAACTAAATAAACAAAAGAAAAAAGAACAACCTTAATTTAGCATAGAAGTTGTTGGCAAGGCTTGGACGGAGGCAAAGAGTTCAGCCGACAAAAAAATATGGGTGTAGAGAGATGAGAAGCATCGATGAGAAGGCCTTGTGTGATGTGACGTCCTTTTTATCTTTGTCTCTTCTCGTCTCTCGTCTTCCTGCGCCCTCTCTTCTAGAGCTGACAAAAGAGGGAAGGGATCGGAGGTGGAGGAGCACCCACAGATGGATCAAACAATTGCGGAGGAACCGTAGTCGGGTATAGTGGAGACATGCCTTCCTCCGTGACTTTCATCACCTTCCTTCCCCATCCTTCCTCTGTCGTCGGGTCTAGGAGGAGTCGGAGAGGCGTCTGCGGAGAAGGGTCTGAGGATGGGATCGCTGGGAGCGAGTGGAGCAGGAAGCCGAGTTCGGGGAGGAGTGTGGGCTCGGCACTGACGGCGAAAAGAAGGGCATGCGACAAAAGAAGAGGAAGCAAGGAGAGCTGAGAAGGGGCAGACCAGGTGAGGAGGCGTGGGAGGGGAGGGGGGTTTAGGCTAGGAGGAGAGAGCAGAAGGTAGAAATAAAAGGGAAGAGGCTACGGAGGAAGTGGAGGGATAGGTGAGGTGGTGGATAGAAGAGGAACAGAAGAGAAGCTAAGCGAGATCAGGATCAAAGAGAGAAAGGAAATTGATGAGAAATAGGCGATTTTAAAAAATGAAAGGGAAACTGTTTGTCTCTATTTGGCCGTCCCTCTCTACTGTATCTCTATTCAGGCAGGAGCACGGAGAAAGAGGTGCGGTGCGAAAAAAAAAAATTTCTGGGAGAGAAGAAAGGAAGATGAAGCGCGAAGAACCGGACCACAAAGAGAAGAAGGCGATGGAAAAAGATAGGAGACGCCTATGAGCTGCCAATTAAACAACAATCGGAGAAGCGAGTCAATTTTCTGACGCTAAGAGTCAGCACAAAAATGACTATAGAGATTTCGTTGCAAACATTGGGAAAAAGTTGAACGCTTAGAAAAAAAATTATTTGCCGTGTCGGGTTCCATTTTAACAAAAACAAATTCGACTCTCACTGGTTTTTTATTTATAATTCTGATGCTGAAATAAAAAGTAGAGGTAGACTAAAATCAGTCGCGACTTACGGATGAGACCGTCAGCTACGATCAAATCTCAATTTTCGAGATTCTAACAGTCGATCCGAACCATTCAATGTGTTCTCCATATTGAAATCTCATTGGAGACAAAATTTTATATTTTTCTGAAAATTTTTAATATTTGTTTGGTATTTTACAAAATTATTAATCTAAACAATTCTGGACCCTTCAATAACTATGATTTTAAAAATCTCAAAAAATAGTAAAGAAAATCAGAAAAATGTAAAATTTGGTCTCCAATGAGATTTCAATATGGAGAACACATTGAACGGTTCAGATTAGCCATTAGAACCTCAAAAGTTGAGATATAATCGCAGCTGATGAGTCCATCCGTTAGTCGTGGTTGATTTTAGTCTATCTCTAGTAAGTTGAAAATTATGTGCATATTGAAATTTCATGCTCCTATTTGCACTTTATAAAGTCACGAGATATCCCATGTGTTGTTTTGCATGGCTAAAATACTTTTTATCTCTACTACTTATAAAAGCACGTATGAGGGTCAAAAAAATTAAGTGAAGGATGTAAACAATTGTTTACTCTATACAATCTTAACCATTGATCGTTTAAATCAATGGTTGGATGTTATTGATGGATATAAGTTTACAGACTCTTCACTTATAATAGAAAGAAATCTGTAGTTGGATTGGTTTGTACACTCATCAAAATAGAAAGAAATTTATCGCTAAATTAGTTATGCACTATGTTTGGAAAGAGAACACAACAGATATGAAAAATTTCATTAAAATAATAATTATTTTTATCATTTTGGAAATAGAACATCTATATAAAATTTTTTCATCTATATAATTTACCCACCCATTGGGTGGGTATGGTTTGCTAGTTGATCATAAAAGATTTTTGAATGCACGCATCTAGAGGCAAGAAAAACTCCTCCAAATTTCGAAAAATCCTAAGGGAAGGCCACTGCAGCCGGCCTTCCCCGCCCTCCCCACTCTTTATTTTTTTTTTCTACTAGTCATTCTTTCTCCTCCTTCTAACTCGTCTCCTCTTTTAATGGTGTTGTTCTAACCTTACCTTATCTTTCTTTACTTTTTCTACCCTTAGAGTACAGGTGGAGGTTATTCTCTCCCTCTCATGCTTCTTTCCTGGTCTTCTCTCCTTTCTTCCCTCACCTTGCCACAAGAGAGCACACACCCTTTATCTCTAGATCTGCTTTGTCTTCTTTTTTTTTTCGACGACGAGCCACCCAGATTCCAGCGGTGTGGCCAATGTGTGTGGTGATGTCTCTGTACAGCTGGCATGTAAAGCCGACATGTGCGAGATAGCTTGTGGGAGCCGATGGTAAGTGCAATGAAGCGGGTGTGTGCAGTGTGGCCGGCGGTTGTGGCCGGCGTGTGCAGGGTGGCCTGTGAAAGCAACCGATTTACTTGCTGAAGCCGGTGTATTTAGCGTTTCTGACAGGTGCAATTGGCATGGGCTTCTAGTTGGTGGGTGGTGCGAATTAAGTGGGGGTCACGGCTACTGCCTTAGTAGATCTATTGTTCTTTTCCTTTTTTTTTTCTTTATTTTCTGGTTTTCTAGCTTTCCTGTTGCAGTTTTTTTTAGTTTTTTTTTCTTTTTTCAGTTTCCATCCAGAAAATTGATCTTGCCTTCTGTGTTGTATATGGAAAAATTTTGGGGCTTGACCCTTGCTTTCTTCAAAAAAAAAAAAAAAATTGTGAATTAATGATGTTGTCCTGAACTGAATACGGTATCAAAAAGGCCATCTTTTTTTTTTTTTTTGCAGAACTCCTTAATACTTTTTTTTCCCTTATAGCCTACCATTTTTTAAAAAAAAAAATTGTCAATGCAAGAGATAATTGGAAAAAAAAAAATGAAATGATGTATTTCGCTATTTAATTATTTGATAGATCTTGTTTAGGAGAAACTTTTTTGGCTTATTTAATTATAAAAATTTTGGGATTAAAGTAATATAGGAGTAAACAGTTGATAAATGGTCTAATCTAAATAAGGTGGCATAATCTATTTTTTTTTTCGGCTTTGTCCAATTAAGTAATCAACAGGGCCACTATCGTTCTATATGATTTCTGGCCTGAGAGGAGGATAATTAGGACATTTTTGTTTGGAAGTGATGTAAGACGTAAATAGCTAAACAATAATCGAACATAACGATAATTTTATTCTCAAATTATTTCTTCTCAACTAGTGGTTAATCATTTCCGATTTTAACTTCCTTACATAGCCTTCCGTCATCTATAGTATTAATTAAATACCGTGAGTGTCCGATCCCGTTTTTTTTTTTCAATTTCGACACGCCAATCCAAACTGTTCCTTTCTTCGCTTCGTCCTTTGTTCTCCTTTTTTTTTTTTAACCTAGCCATCACCTCTCTCTTTATCTCCCGTACTCAAAACTCTCTTTGTCTCCTCTTTCGCCGAACTCCCAACTCCTCCTTCGCACCCCCTCATCATGCCGTCTCTCCTCATCTCCGGTACTCAAACTCCTCTCTCTCCGCCTCCGCTGCACCTCTTCCGAGGCTGAGGCCAGCGAGACCATCCTGAAGACCAAGCGCAAGAGCTAGAAGAGAACGTCGTTGCTGTTCGACTCGCCAAGGGATTCGAGTGCCTCTACGGGCCCACCTTCGCATCTCCTCCTCCTCCTCCGCCAAGTTCCCGCCTCACCTCCAGCCACTCCTCCGACAACACCCCGCCTCACCTCCAGGCCCTCCCCCCCAACTCCTCCCTCTTCCGTTGATTTCCCTAAACCCCAACAACACCCGTCCATGTCTTCCTCGGCACATCCCTCCTCCTACCTCTCAGTCTCTATGCCTCTCTACCTCCTTCTCGCGCAACCCCTCCTCTGCTCGCCCCTCTCCATGTCTGCTCTCCATCTTGATTCCTTCTCCGTCGCCCCTTTCTGCACCGGTGTCCCTCTCCATTGTTGTCCCTATCTAACAACTTGCGATCCATCTCCATATGCATAACTCCAGTTGAGCGATTCTAACAAGTCAAGTTTTTTATTTTTTTAATAATTTTGTGTATTTCAAAATTTTTCTGCTTGATTTTTGGAGCTGGAACTTTGCTTTTGTTAATCTCTTAGATTAAACATTAATTTTTTTATTTTTATAGGACCTCTTTGATCTAATTCTTGAGCTTAGCGATATTGACATTGTTTAAGGAAATCAAGCTGGTACAAGACGACATAGCAACAGCTGCTTTCTATGACCCCCACCCTTGAAGGAAGCCTCTTCTTAGTAGTCCTTGAGCGCAAGTACACCTCTTATTTTCTATTTTTTTAAATGTGTTAATAATAATGTTTTTTTTTACGGATAATTGTTGAAATTTGTTAGGTCAGCAAATAAATGTTTTTTTCTTTCATACCAAATAAAATATTTATTAGATCAGCAAGACAGTTCCAGCAACACTTATCATATTTAGAATTTTTTTTCCAACTAAGGGCACATTTACTAAGGAAGAAGTCTAAACTATTTTAGGTATAGTTTTGTCTCTCCTATTATTAATGAGCTTTTATCAATTCTATATATAAAAATTTTATTTTGTTTCATATTAAAGATATGATGTCCCAATTTTTTGTTTAATAGTTCCAAATAGCTAGCTTTTGATTTAGGGCATGTGCATGAATATAAGATCATGATTGGCACCATTAACCAGGAAGGAAGTACCAGTAACAATGAATTAAAAAATAGGTACTCACGTGTATGAGCCATAGTGACCACACAAAATGATTTTCGTTTTTTTTTTTTTTGCCTTTTTTTGAGCCATAGCTCCTCCATCTCGCAACCCCAACTTTCGATGTTCTTTCAATGATGTGAAGTGTACAACATACAAGTGAATTTTAGGGACATTTAATATCTAAAGTTTCTCCATTATAGCAATTGAATCCCAGTCTCTTGCTGCGATCCCAATCTTCCATCCAAGGTTGACATTTCCATCCATTCTTTTCTGACTTGCTATCCATCACAAAACACACGAGGTAGCTTCCTGGCTCTTTTGTGGTTAATGCAAATTGACCTTGGGATACCTTTTTCTTTGGATTATTACCTATTCCAATTGATATGCCTCTGCCATAGCATATCAAGTAAAACTGAATTTGAAATAATTACTTATCGAAAAATTTCAAGTATGAGGGTACAATCAGAAAGTAATTCAAATTCCTTAAGAAGTAAATTGCTATTACATGATAAACATGTAAAATTGAGTGGTGCCCAATACCGTATGAAACATATATTACTTAATTTCAATAATAAATTTTTTCCTTCTATTATAATAATGATGTTAGTTATAGTAATTCTACAACCTACTTTTGGAAAAGTGTTGTATTGTTAGGTCAAGTAAGCTGGCAACTGTAAAACTCTTTGAACTTTGATTTTTGTATGTAAATACATGTTTCATGCTTTTTGCATCTTCTAGAGGGTATGTGAGCTTAGTGGTTGCTATTTTCTTTGTTCGTTAGTACTATATGTTTCTGTTAAGCAATATGATTTTAATTCAGCAGATAAAATATGAGGAACTTCATATTGCAAAAGAGATATCTTAGCACATGAGGAACATATTAATTGTGACATATGTTATGACATATGTTATTGATCAGAATTTTCTTCCTTGGTAATTAATAGTAAAAATATGATTATGTATGATTAATTAAGTTAGGATCATTTTTTTAATTCTAGAATTTTTTTTTAAGTTTGTATAAATTTTCTTAGATGTCCAGTGTAGTAGTTGCTTTAATTTCTAATGGCGGTAGAGATAAAATTCAGGTATTGTCTACAAAAATTTCGAGGATGATTTAACTCTTTCATGAAAATTTTGAAAGAAAGGGCTGGTTAGACAAAAATGAGAGAAAAAAATTAAACTGGTCCTTCAACTCCCCCCCCCCCCTCTTTTTTGTTTCCTAGAATGTTGGTTTCCAGTATATAAGAGTGAACTAGATGTTAGAAAGTGCTCAATTTTCAACTTTAGTTACTAATTAACTTAATTAACCATCAAGCACAAAAGATCGTACCAAGCAATCAACACGCAATATGAGAAAAGAGAAGGAATCGATTACCCCTCGCGGAATCGTATCCGCGAGGCTCGACCAATACATGGGAGTCGGTGGCGTGCTCTCCTTCACCACCAAGTCGCCGGTGGCCGCCTCGAGTCCACCTAGAAGTTTAATCACCTCCTCTTTCAATTTGTGCTAGCAAGGAAGAGGAGAGCAACTAATCCTCAAGGTTTTCTCTCTTCTACTTCTTTCAATTAACTAGTTTAATTAATGGAGAAGGGAGAAGGCTCAACACATGAGCATTTGAGGTGGATTAAGAGCAAGAGAAAGAGAAGAAAATTTTGAAATTTTCTCTCTAATTTTCGTTCTAGGAGAAAAATGGAGAGAAAAGGCTATGGTGGCTAGGATTTCTTTCTCCAAATGACCTCCTTTTATAGACTAACCACTCCACAAACTTTAGGGACCTTTTTACCCCTATTAGGGCAGCCACTATATAGGCTATCAAGCTCATTTTGTGGTGTGTTAAATGTCCACTAATTCAATTAATTAATGGACCTTTCTCTTGTACTCAAATCGGACCTTTAATTTACTAATTAAATAAAGGTCCATAAGCTCTATTTAATTCCTATAATTAAATTGTGTTGAACCAAATTAATAATTAACTTATTAATAATTATTTTAGGATTAGTTAATGCATTAATTTATTTCTATATGATCTCCTTTGCTTAATTAATTATAACGGTTCGCAACGGTATATAATTAATTAATCAACTTATCATATTTTCGCAATACTCACTACTGCGAATAAATAAATAATGTACTGTGTGATTAAAGTCCTATTTGTGTGACCCTTTGAGGATTTATGCTATGTTGGCCATGGAATTAAATCGCTATTTAATTCCAATAATCATAAGCGGTATCTAGCAACACGTTATGATTCCCAATTCGCATAAATAGTGTACTGCTACAATATCTCAATCCTGCATAAGAAATAAAAGTATCTGCTTGTCTGATTCTTATGTCACATGATATCATCGTATAATCTAAGATAGGAATGTGTCATTCTTGCAGATTATACATTTCTTGATCTAGAGTTGATTGTACAAGTTGGCCAAACAATCCAACTCCATCAAGTGGCCCAAACAGATATCATCACTCAGATTGTTCGCTGTGTTCGCGAACCTATCCAATTTTATTTGACCCTATACGTATATATACTCGTATATATATGTTCTTGATCATCATCATATGAGATCAAGTGATAATGTCATAGATCATAGTTTGATCACCAATTTAGTATTGGGTTCTTCAGGACTAAGCTATGGTTCGAGATGCATAGAACCATATTAGCTTAACTGAGAACTTCTTGATCCAAACTATTCTTTTCGTTGTTTCACAAATTGCTATGTATTTTGCTTTGGTGACGGAAACTGTTGTACTATCTTGTTTAGAACACTTTCTAAACTTACAACACCACCCTTAAGCAAAATATGTAGCTCAATTGTGATCATATCAATCTTTCGAAAAGCTAGCATCAGTGCAACAACTTACACGATCTTTCTTTCATCTTAAAGGATGGAAAAATCATATCACTATTTCTCACAAGATACTCGAGGAAATCCTTGACTATTGTCCAAATGTGTCTCTATTGTATCCATTTGATAACTGTTTATCATGCTCCATGAATACTACACATTGGGGCATGTGAATAAGTATGGCGTACATAATGAAACTCATAATAGAAGAATGCTTGAACTGTTTCATGCACTTCTTCTCGAATTGAGTTGTAATAAACCGAGTCAAACTCAAGTCTTATGCCATATGACGTGGTTAGACATCATTTTTCGGAGTTCACCACAATGTGTTACTAGAACACTTCGTCATTATATGCACATTAGCTCAAACCTAACATCCATCATAATCTATCTCCATAGATTTTGTTTCCTTGGATTTATGTGATATTGCCCAAGTTCTCTATTGAGAAAAATTCTCCAAAGAGATTTTGACAATATTCATTTCCTTAGTGTTATTCTCAATTAGTGTCTTGTTATCTTGTACAATACAAATAACACAATCATGCTCCCACTGAATATCTTGTCTATACAAAATGCTTTTGATAAAGTTCAACTCCTTAACTTCCTTGTCAAAATGTTTATTCCACTTTTCACAATACTTACTTCAATCCATTAATGGATACTTGAAGTATGTATCTGTCTCTAGTAATACATCAAACATAGTCCTTGGTTTGTATCATATACACAACATCTTCCTTTATTCATTCGAAGAAAGAGGTTTTGATGTTCCATTTCATATATCAATATATACGAAATATAGCCGTTGCTAGAACAATATTTATTGACTTCTACATAGCTACAAGCAATAAACCGTGCTTAGTATATAGTCAACTCGTCATCGACTTAGACATAACTACAAGCGCGAAACTGTGCTTTGTACTTAGTCAACTTGCCGTCCATGTCGATCTTTCCTTTAAAGATCTAAATGTTTTTTATGGATTTCTCATTCATGAACATCAACCAAGGTCTATACCTCGTTGGTATACATGGATTGCATTTAAAAATCACAAGGATTCAAACCATACTTGTGGAATTGGATCTTTCATCACTTCTTTATTTATCAACGGATTCTCATATGCCAAGTACGAGGATATCGTGAAGCCTATGTACCATTCGGTTAGGCTATTTACTCTCGTTGACCTTTGTAGGATTGATGCTCGAGGTTCATGAACTATTTCTACAACAACTTGTAAAATAAGTTCTTGATCATAATATATCGCACGAATTTCTCAAACGTCATCTACATACGAGATATTTGAGTACTCTTTAGAAGCAAGCGTGCATATAAACTCTTTTCACAACTGCTTGTGAATAAAGTTCCGCTCAACTCCCACTAAGCACCATGTATGGAGTGACAAGTTTCCCATAAAAGTACTTCTTGTGATGACACATAAACTCCTTTAATGCTAATTTTACTCCCACTACTTCTTCTTGAGAATATCATTCTCCAAGACTACGTAATGATGAGCAATAACTATTTTGTTCTTATCATTTTCGTAGAAGTAGTACATTTCGGTTAGTATAAGGTGTCCTACAAACTATCAATTGTCCAATTTGGGTCCAAGCTTATCGATCAACAACCTTGAAATAAGCTTCTTAACACCAAATCTTGAGAAATAACGTACATAGAGATCAAATCTCGTAAGATATCTTTCTCAATGGACTACGACGTAACTTTATTCAGTGTAAACAATATTGTCCTCAAACATAAATCCCTAATACGAGTTGAATAAGTCAACTTAATTTATTACCGATCGAATTATATCAAATAATATTCGATACTTCCATTCTTGGACATATTATTCCAATGTTTCTCATGGAGCGAGTTGTGAAACGACTTTCATACTCTTTAGATAATATATCAAACCATATGACTTAACTATTTACCATGATCCATCATAAGACTTTTGCTTTTTTTGAATGGTCTTTCAACTTCACTCTTGAACTCTTTTGAACTAGTCAAAAGGTTTATACTTATACCTTATCAAATAGATACGTTAATATCTACTATAATCGTTGGTTAAGTAGTAAAGTATTAACAACCTTACATAACACAAAGTGCTTATAAGTCTATATACATCGACATGCTTAAATCCTGATCAAGTCACTTGTCCTTAAACCTTCGTAGGTTAAAGACGTTTTTTTGTCATCTAACAAACATGATTCACATATTTCAATTGATTCGCAATCTAATTGAGTTACGAGCTCTACGTTACATAGACTCTCATAATGCGATTCTCATTTATTTATGACTAAGCGGTCATTTCACATTAAAGTCAAATACTTACGTGAAGCCTTACGTCTTCTATTTGTCATTCAACACTTGTTTATCTATTTCAAGCAAATTCAATCAAGATGTATGAAATCA
Organism: Rhynchospora breviuscula; assembly: GCA_027562975.1. Classification (NCBI taxonomy): domain Eukaryota; kingdom Viridiplantae; phylum Streptophyta; class Magnoliopsida; order Poales; family Cyperaceae; genus Rhynchospora; species Rhynchospora breviuscula. Next base: position 35,451,469 of record CM050400.1, read on the forward strand.
TATAAACAAATCCATAATAAGAGAACAATATTTCTCTTTTACAAAAACATTATCATCCATCATCAAATATGAAGTGGAGATAAGAGTTTTTTGAGATATTAAGAATGAGGTATACAATCTCTAATTCCTAAACAAACTAAAGATAACTCTACGTATTCAATGGTAGTGGCTTAGACAAACAAGCCATTTCCAAAACGGAGTTTATTTTATTTATTTCGAACTTCCTCTTATTCTTCATTGCCTACACATTTCGTTAAATGCGAGCACATGAACTAGCACCTAATTACTAGTGTGAATTAGAGATAACGAGATAATTTGAATGACAAGCACCTTAAGGATTAGAACATTTCTATTTATCATAATCATGGTATTTCGGGCAACCTTTCAAATACCTCCATAAAACGGCAAATGAAACATCTCATGCAACACACGGTTTCAAACGAGGGTCTCGAAATCTCAACTCATACCTTAGCGAAGTATTCCTTTAATACTCGACTAATTATCTTTTGCACAAACAAGTGTGCGAAAAGTAACATCATATCCTTCATTACTAAGTAAGAGATTGCATGACAATATCAACGATCTTTGATATTGGAGATCTTAATATCTCTAGTTGGCAATTAGCTACTCATACCTTTCGGTTTGTAAGCTAATGGAACATTCATATAAAAAAAAATCTCTTGGTTAACTCATACTCTATCACTCGATCATAAATGATTGAGTCGATATCTACTTTCTCTAAGAACACCTTCTTGAGTAAGTGGATGAGAGCGTAGAAGTCATATCTAGTCCGTATGAATTCTCCAATTTAAAAGTCTAGAAATTCTAAAATGTGGATATAGACATTCGCTTTATTGAATAATTTTTCGCTAAAAGTCAATCAATCATTGCGATGCTACGTTCGGAAAGTTGAGGAAAATTTTAGGAATAATCATGTTCAAATTTCTTTTCACTAAGATCATGTCTTAGGAATCACTATTATTTCTCCAAATAAATACCTTTAGAAACGAGTTTGTTCTTTACAAAGATTGATCGCAACAAAATTAACACGTTTAACATATATAACAATTTCAATTTAAGGTCATTTAGTTTATGCAATGTTTTATTTATAACAAATAAAACTCCCACTACATTTATTTAATGTCCCAAATGTAGTTGGTTCTCCAAGATCCCCGTTTTCATCAAGTAGAGCCTGCTATGGCACGTCATCATACTTAACTAGACAAGGTAGGTTCTCCAACCAATCATATCAAACATATGATTCTTGGTTTGCGAATATCTATATATATTAACAAACTTCGTCCCGATGTCCAAACTCTAGTTGGGTCCATCAATAAGCAATCTCTCTCTATTTGCTCATAACAAATCATTTTATTTGTACCCCGACTATCGAATTGGCAACCATGACGTCCGCTTGGGCGAACCGCGCTATGAGAGAGCAATTGACGTGAAGGGGATAGAGAGAAGGAGGGCGGTTGACTTAATCAAATTAAATTAGGACAAACAATTATGTGACTCTTGTTTGGTGGTCGTGTAAACATACACCCATACCAATCCTATGACATTTCATAGCATTCACAAACATTCACATAATAAGCATCCCAAGCATTATTGTGGGTTTGTATGTCTCCCGCTTGCATTAGTTTCGCCGCATCTCCATGTAGCAAAAACTAATCTAATTGTCCCTCCCACTAATCATATGGATCATATCCTATATAATTAAAGGAACAAAAATACATGTGAAAATATCTCTAATTTCCTCCTAACCTTAGGAGCATGCAAGCCTCACAAGTTATATTAAGAAATTAATCATTATTAATTAATTAACCATGGCACTAAAGGCCTTACACACATTCATTCACATGCATTCACAAAATTACAACACACAAGGCTTTGGTTTCTTGAGCCATACTAAACCCACGATCCTTCCTACAAAATAAAGTTAGCACATGTCCCTTTGTTTCTTAATCAACAACAATGAATTAGATTTTTTGCACATCGCTTGTAGTTCGGGTCTTTCCGCATAAAAGTTTAACTTTTAAACAACTAATTTGCTTAAACCATTTGAAAAGTCATTTCAACATTTGAAGATAGAAAGGACGAATATTAATAAGTGTTCTAATAAACTCATTAAACCAATTTGATTAATTAGAAAAATACTTTAACTATTTAAAATATTAAATGAGACCCGATAAATTCGGTCTCCAAAAATTATGAAATAAATCATGCATAATCCCTATTATGAGTGTAACTACCTGTCAAAATTTCAGGGAGAGAACACTTACCATTAGAGAGAAACAAAATTAACAAATCCTCAAACTGTGCGCGAAACACCGTTATCCGATTTTCTGTTTTTGTCTAACTCTTTTGGTCTGTAGGATCATCTTCCAAAATGATTTCATGCAAACACTTTACATAACAAATCTACTATATGTTATTGGCTACCAATCCGTGAAAAGAAAACCAACTAGTTCTATTTAAAATCATCAAGATAAATAGCATACAAGCTACTTGCCCTGTTCTGAAACAGACTGACGACTAAAAAGCTTTGACTCAGTTGAGATATCAAACCTTAATGAAATTCTATGAAACTGATTTTCACAGATTCATAATTTCAAGTAGAAACTTTTCATTCAAACACTTTTTCATAAAGGTTTCTCAATAAGTACAGTTTATCCGAACAATCAGTTTGTTGGAAAATCAGATCTGACAACCGATTCATTTCTCATGACTTGAACGCCCACATAAAATCCGAAGCATAAAACAAATTTTATATGTCCAGAAAGAGCATCAAGTTTACAAGATTTCTAGCCAAGCAAAATAGATAGCTATTTTCGAAAAATAAATCCTTCAAGCCAAAAACACAGAACTGTGCAGACAGAAACTGATTCTGCGCACCGTTACCGTTTAATTCACCAAAAGTTCATATCTACTTAGAAGAAGGTGAAACTAGTGGCAAAAGGATCATATCTCATAGATCTACAACTTCCAATTAAAGATAAAATTTTTCTGGACAGTGAAAAATCCGAAACAATCACGAAATCAGAACATAAATCTAGACAGCAAGCAAGTGCATCACTAATCCATGTGTTAATTAAAATTTTCTCATCTAATTATGTGTTAAAATGCTTAAGCACAACCTAGCTCTGATACCACTGTTAGAAAGTGCTCAATTTTCAATTTTAGTTACTAATTAACTTAATTAACCATCAAGCACAAATGATCTTGTAAAGCAATTAACACACAACACGAGAAAAGAGAATGAATCGATTACCTCTCGCGGAATCGTATCCGCGAGGCTCGACCAATGCATGGGAGTCGGTGGCGTGCTCTCCTTCACCACCAAGTCGCCGGCGGCCGCCTCGAGTCCACTTAGAAATTTAATCACCTCCTCTTTCAACTTGTGCTAGCAAGGAAGATGAGAGCAACTAATCCCCAAGATTTTCTCTCTTCTACTTCTTTCAATTAACTAGTTTAATTAATGTAGAAGGGAGAAGACTCAACACATGAGCATTTGAGGTGGATTAAGAGCAAGAGAAAGAAATGAAAATTCTGAAATTTTCGTTCTAGGAGGAAGAGGGGGAGAAAAGGCTATGGTGGCTAGGGTTTCTCTCTCCAAATGACCTCCTTTTATAGACCAACCACTCCACAAACTTTAGGGACCTTTTTACCCCTATTAGAGCAGCTACTATATAGGCTATCAAGCTCATTTTGTGGTGTGTTAAATGTCCACTAATTCAATTAATTAATTGACCTTTATCTTGTACTCAAATCGGACCTTTAATTTACTAATTAAATAAAGGTCCATAAGCTCTATTTAATTTCTATAATTAAATTGTGTTGAACCAAATTAATAATTAACTTATTAATAATTATTTTGGAATTAGTTAATGCATTAATTTATTTCTATATGATCTCCTTGACTTAATTAATTATAACGGTTCGCAACGGTATATAATTAATTAATTAACTTATCATATTTTCGCAATATTCACTGCTGCAAATAAATAAATAATGCACTGTGTGATTAAAGTCCTATTTGTGTAACCCTTTGAGAATTTATGCTATGTTGGCCATGGAAATAAATCGCTATTTAATTCCAATAATCATAAGCGGTATCTAGCAACACGTTATGATTCCCAATTCGCATAAATAGTGTATTGCTACAATATCTCAATCCTGCATAAGAAATAAAAGTATCTGCTTGTCTGATTCTTATGTCACATGATATCATCGTATAATCTAAGATAGGAATGTATCATTCTTGCAGATTATACGTTTTTTGATCTAGAGTTGATTGTATAAGTTGGCCAAACAATCCAACTCCATCAAGTGGCCCAAACAGATATCATCACTCACTAAGTGAATTAATGAGGGACATACGGTTTTCTTGATGAACAATTTTTTCCCGCACAATTCAAGATAACATAAAAAAAAAGTCCGTATAGCAGCCCTTATCAGGAATCAACGGTAGACGATATTTATTGAACCTATCCTCATGTGGAAAAGTTGAACCATCTCAAACTTAGAATCAAACTCATATGAAATAAACAATGACACATAATACAATCCATATGTTTATTTCATTGGGTCGTGTCTTGTACTATGTTTTAATAACATACACATATGCAATTAAGTTGGTAAATCCTTACCTATGATTTGTAGAACTTAATCATCACTTAACTTGCATACTAATCTTTTATGATAATTAATGTTCATTGTTAATTATCAAGATTACAGACGATTTAGATTTATTACTGTCATTCTAATAAATGATCCACAGAGATCTACAATTCAGATCCTCAACCTGAATGATCTGTCAGTAATAAACTTTAGGAACAAATGATCAAATGCCATCAATAACATAAACTAAGAAATTAAGTCATTAAATATTGACTTCTAGGACACAACTCCAACACTAGATATGCTAGAACAATTCAACTTTTGTTTAAATTTAACATGAAATGAGGTACGAAAATACATGAATTCATGCAGTACTATTTAATAGCTTTTACCTTCTAGCAGATAAATTCTACTGTAGCCAATTTTGAAGATATGATTTTGGAGATATATATGATGCTTGCTTTTCTGCTACTTTGAGTCTCCAGTTTTCTTTGCCAGTAAGGTAGTGAGTGGTTTCCTTCCTAGAGAATGCTCTTCCAATTGAGGTATTGTGCTCACTCTGGACCAAAAACCAATTGAGGAGCTTATGCAACCAACTTCAGCAACGGCTACATATTGGCATGCGATTTCTTTCACTAGTTCACTATTAAAATTGCTTATTTTCTATTTTAAGTTGTTCCCTAATTTGCCTTCACTGCCATTTCCAGTTTATTGATGTATAGCGTCTCTTTTGTATGTTTGATGTTTGATTTATAATTTGCTTGGAAACATTAACTAAATGAGAAATCATTTTTTTTTCCTCAAAAGCTTAATAAGAAATCTTGATGAAACACGAAAGTAATGCATGAGTGGCAAACGTTAGCAATAAATCATCAAATGAGAATAAGAGGTAAGAGATCGGCAGCAATAAATATTTGAGATGATAATATGAAGCCAGTAAAGGCCATGATGCACGACAATAAAACTGTAGATGTACAAGGAATCAAATCAATGAATTTATTAGTTAATGAGCGAAAATCTTCTTGATTGTTTATTTGAATTTGGAGCTAATTGGATCTGGATCATAGAGGGAGGCACATTGAATCCAATTTAATTTAACAAGATCAAAGGCCCGATTATGTCGAACAAAGATTTGCATAATCCAATTTTGTTAGAAAGAATGATATAAATTCTCTGCGCCATACAACATTTCATTAATGTTTTAACTTAATATACTTTTTTCGCTTGCATTGTATTGTTTTTTTTTTCATTTTGTATACTTTGAACTTTGATGAAGATTTACAGTGTTGTTTAAGAACAATAATTACTCTTGACATTATCATATGGTATATATGCTTTTTAAAATTGAAATAGAAAAAACCACAAAGCCGCGGCGAAGCCGCGGTTTCCACCTAGTATATATACATTTTGGTTCCTGCCGTGTTCCTAAACTAGGTCCAAAGCTGGATAGAGCTAATATATATTTAATTGATGATGCATATACTCATCCTTTGTCATAATTCAATTAAGGGAACAAGTCGCCAAGCCGGGGAGAGGCACATCTCTCTATGTGTGCACTGTTTCCCATGTACATGGAACGCTATTATGAAAAACTAATTTGTGTGCTATTTCGCTGATCTGTGAGACTGTGATTCCTTAATTGGATCCCATAAATTGTTAAAAAAAAAATAGTTTGGCACGTGAAACTGGTCAAACAATGCTTAATATTTAGGCTATCAACAGATTTTTATCCCGAGGCATTTGGTTAATTGGTTGTGTAGTAAAGAGTTGCGTAAGTTAAGGATCTACAAGATCACAAGTGTTTATGTAGTGTTATGTAATGGATGTTTAGTTGTGTAATAAAAAAACGTAACTTGATGCATACATAAATTAATGTCAAAAGACTAAAATGTTCTTGAATTTGAGTTATTTGATTTACTTTTTTTTGAGGGCCAGCAAAATACTGACAGATTTTCATTAAAAAATAAAAAGTTTACAAAAATATCTTAACAAGAATTTAAACCATTTACCAGTATGAAAACCGGTATGAATAACAAAAAGAAAATATAAACTCCTAACAAAGTTTATATCCTAGCATGTACTAGCATCAAACTAATGCAAGCTAAACCAAACCCCACCATAACCTAACCGGTACGTACAAACTACCCTCACACTATACCATACTAGATTCATCGAAACCCAGCCTAAAGCCTAACCAACACCTATGAGCATTGCTGACAAAACAATGCAACAGCTTTCACCACAAACATTGCTGGTACAAAAACTAGCATTGCAGAATCCAGTGCTGACAAAATAATGTAGCAGCTTCACCTCAGGCATTGCTGGTATAAAAACCAGCATTGCAGAGCTAGTGGTGGAGCCAAAAATCTACCACTGGCAGAACCAAACGACCTCTCCTGCAATAGCCACCAACTAAGCATTCCTCTTGACCGCCTCTGCGACAAGATCATCTTCTCCAAATGAGCTATGGCGACTTCAGCATAAGGTCAGAAATAAAGCCGACGGTGCTCTAGAACAGGCAACTATTACCAATCGCAACAACCACAGTGTTGACCGATGGATCTAGGTTAAACTTTACGGATCTTAAAAAAAAGGGTAGAGGGTGGGGATGGGATGTGCGGGAGCGACAATTTCGTCTCCCACCAACAAACTCTTTTACCACTCTCCCCCAAACTGACGAGAGGAGGGCGGTAGCAAGGTGGCCGTCGAAGGACCAGATTAGATGACGACGACCTCCCCGCCTAGGGTTTCAAAGTCGCGAGGTTTGAGTTATTTGATTTAGTAAAGGACAATACCTAGTTAGTATGCAATACATACTTGGACCGTCTATTTCAAATCAGACGATTGAAATATGACCTATTATTATTATTATTATTTAATGCTAATAAGAATAATAAAATACGCAATAATAAAAAGAATGTTATAATAATATTATAAAAATAATTAATAATAATAAAATTATAAAAATAACTATTATGTAATATTAATAATCTGAATAATAAAATAAATATTAAAAACAAATAATATTGTAATATTATAATATAATAATAATATTATAATAAAACAAATCATATTTCTTCTTTCAAATAATAATGATAATATATTATTATTATATTTTAAAAATAATTATTATGAACTGCATTAGTGGTAGACATTGAGAGCAAGTGAGAATTAATTGAAGGATACAAATGTCAAACGAGATGAGAAGAATCCGGTGCATAAGTTATGCAACCTCTTTGGATGTAATAAGCTATGTATCATTATACAACCTTATGTAATGGGGAGGCGTTCGATTATGACATAAGTGAATACTAATTTATGGTTGCATAAGTTCTTATGTCAAATTAAGTCATGGGTGTTGGTTGCATAAGTGTTGCATAACTTTTTATGCAACCTCTTATATGAAACAAAAAAATTTAGAGATCTCTGGTCTCACCTGAAAGACCCTAAAAATTGATAACAGTAACAGTCTATACATTTTGAAAATTTAAATCTAGAAGAAGTTGGGATCCTACATATATAGTTTGAGATTACCAAATGGTTTAGAAAAATTAAGTTTACAAATTAGAATATGTCTATGTTGATTTAACATTTAAGATTAAGAAAGTCTATGGAATTTGGCGAATTAAGAGTAGAGAAAAATTAAGTGCTCTCGGCCATTTTATGTTGATAGATTTATATTGGACAGGGCCGAAAATAACATGCATATAAAGCTATTTATTGTTGCTTGGATGACTCATAAATTAACGTGCATACAAAAGCTTCATGTTTTTTATCTATCTGCTCCAAAATAGATAGCTTCATGTGTTTTATCTATCGATCTGACTCATAAATATTAGGCTATGTGACTCATAAATTAACGTGAATGGTGAAATAAACTAATTATTCAAAATTTTTTATTTTCCTACGCACCTTACGTATTCCAAAAAGGAGAAAAAAAGAGAAAAACTCTTATCATTTTATCATTTTTATGCTGGTGAGTGGTGAGGTTTAACTTTGATGGCATTATTAAAATTTTCAATTTTGGAACGCCATAAATCCAATTTTCCCATGTATAAATGGTCATGGCCTCAGCCCTCATGGGACCAACTTAACTTTTTCCGTTACAAGCAACGAATTGCTTTTCCGTTAATCCTACCCTTTTATGATAATAATTGGATATATAAACTGATTACTGACGTGTACCAACGGAAGGATCCAATACTTCATATAATTACTAAAGTGCAACGGGAATTTAAAATTTGCACTGACGGTCATAGTTCACCTTTTTTAAAAAAAAACAAATGTTGCAAATGTTTGTGCATATTTTAATTAAAAGTTTAAATTATCTATAAAAAAAATAAAAAATTGATTGGCAGATCATATGAGTCAAATGTTTTAGGGTTAATTAGGTTTATGTCACCGTAAAAATTTGAAATTAGAGAAATGCCATCACTAAATAACAAATTATTTTTATGCCATTACTAAATGATAAAATTAGATTTATGCCACTAGATAGTTAATTTTACCATTATACCCCTTTTAAATATGCCATTATAGAATTATAAAATTAGAAATATGCTACCGTTAACTAAATAAGTGATTTTACGCCATCAACAGAAGAAATAAAATTTCAAATTTCAAAATTTGAAAATTTAATATCTTCAAAGATGAAATTTAAAAACTTTATGGTGCCGTAAAACTAATTTACAATTTAAGAGTGGCATATCTCTAATTATTAATTTTTCACAGTGGCATATATCTAGTTATTCCAATGTTTTATGGTGTCTCATTGACCAAAGACACTGATTTTACAGCACACTTATAAGATTTTTCACCATGAAAGCTACATGGGAGCGCATCCTCTGGATGGCTGTATTCAACCATCCAGTGGACGTCTTTCGATCCGAGCCGTCTGATTTAATCTCAACGGTTAGATTTCTTCGGGCCTATCAATTCTGGTATCATGCAGGGAGCATTCATGTCCATTGAGATTAAATCGGACGGCTGAGATCGAAACCATCCACTGGATGGCCATCCAGAGAATGTGATTCCAAAGCTACATAGCCTACATTTTAGACTTTAGGCCTAGGCGTGCAGCTGAAGCACTCACTAAACTTAGAGAAAGGCACGTCCGTTTTTCTTGTGGCCGTATATTTTGCTTCGTACCCATCTTTTCTAGTCAGAGCGAAGTCAGGATTTTTTTGTTATGAACGAGTGAAGTCAGGATTGGAATGTAAGGAAGACTCACATTAAAATTTTACAAAAAATGAAAACTAATTCCATTTTACCGGCGTTTTACATACACTAGACAAAGTGCATCTTTGAGACGCTAATTAAGCTGACTTTGTACGACTATTTTGCTTTTGTTAATAGAAAAGTTGAGAGCATAAAAAGGATGTACATTTTCTTTAAAAAAAAAAATTAATACGCCTGAGTTTCATTTTTTTCGTGAAGCTAAAACTAACTTTTGTTTATGATTAAAAATAACTTTCGTGATTATTTTAGTTCCTATTTATAAGAATTCTAGAGGTTTTAAAAGACAATTCACCGAAACAAAGCGTTGTTCACCGACACGTATGAAAAGCGAAAAGCCTGTTATTATGTTATAATTCTCAAATCTCATTGAACTCCTTTTCTTATTTAATCTCTCGTTATCTCTTAAAGCTTTTTATGTTCCAAATTTTTGCTTTATTATCTCACTCATTTTAATGCGAGTATATAAGGCTGATAAGATTTTTTATTTTTTAGGGCGAAGATACTGCACGATAGATAACTCAAATAATTTCAATATTAATTTTCAAATTCAATTAAAGAAATTCTAAAAGTACAAACACATAGAGAAATATTGTTAACTTAACACATACAGAAATATTATGTCACTCATTTAAATACGAACCATTGTACATAAAATTCAAGTCTGTACATAAAATGATAAAATTATTTTTTACTACAGTATTTGTACTGGAAGGTCGGTAAACCGACAATTTTCAATGATTTTACTATTGTCAGTTTGTCACATTTATGATTTATCCATTGTTAAAACGATTTATTGAATTAAAAGTTTATATAAAGCAAGCAACATCTGGGCCTGGGGTAAAGAGCAAACAGAGAGGAGCGAATGTGTGCTTTATTTTCTTTTCTCTTGTTCAAGAAAATTTGCTGTTGGAATTCGCAGTGTTGCCCAAGGGCTTTCCTAAAAAAAATATATATATAATAATAAAGATTTCACAGTGTTGAAGTTTAATTATTGCATATTTTATGTTTTGATTATTTTCAAAGTGTAAACACTATACTGACAGTCTTCTCTCCGACCGCTATGCGTTACGACTTACGAGGTACCAACGTCCAACAGTACTCGGTTCATAGCATATTAGCAAGAGATTCTTTTTCATGTTTATTTTACAACTAGTCAGAAAGGTTGATCTCTTTAATTATAGGGCTCGTTTGGATCATATGATTATTGATTTTATTTAAATCAGCATCTACAATAGCTCGCAAACTTTGGTTCAAATTATGTACTTGATCACACATGTTTAGCTTATGGACAAGCCTTTCAAATAAGAAACATATACATGTATTATTCATGAAAAAAAAACTGTATGTAGTATTATGTCCAAATTGGGAAATGGAACGGACCGTTCTGGGATTGGAACGATCCGCCCCAGACCATTATGGAATTGGAACGGTCCACCCCATTTGATACGGTGCATATGGACAGAAGAGTCTGATCTGGCACTCTTTCATTCTGACTCACTTTTGGCGCCTCCTAAGTGATGTGCACCCCTTATAAACTCCTGGGCTGGATGGAGAACAGTGAATTTATGGTCATTTCTCAGTTCCTCTATCCATTAGAGAGCATAAGAGAGAAATATAAGGAAAGACGGAGGGAACGAGTCAAGACCGACCATCCCCTGTTAAACACCATCAATTGGGGTCGTTACATCGGGCTTGTAGTGATTCTCTCATTGAGGAAAGTGCAGGATATAGAGCAGATATGCCTGAAGAGAAGGAGTCGTGCATGGCTTGTGGGTTTCAACTTCATCCACTCAACGCTCGATTTCGATTAGCGATGGCACGAGGTATTTTACGATTCCTGGTTAATTCCTCATTCTAGAATCGTTGCAGCACGTAAACATTCAATTCAAAGATGCAATTTCTTCTTTTTCATACTGGTATATTATTTCTATATTTCATAGGAAAGAAAATAAGCCCGCTTTATTTTTTTTTTAAAAAAAAATCAAAGAAGAAATTGTTAAAAAAAAAATCATGAAGTAATAAAATTATTATGTCAACGGAGTTGAGATGCGAAAACACCATGCGCACATGGCGTACATGGTTTGATAACAGAAGCACATGGTGCCATGGTTCCTGAGATCTCCCAAACTCTGGCAATTGGCATGGTTACATCTGGACCGTCACAACGTATCCAATTTCAATTTTTTCATCGTTGGGTTCAGATGATTCCATATCATTTGAAATTAAGGACATCATCAGCTGCTATATGCTATGATCTCTCATTAAACTTTGAATAAGCTCAAAAAAAAAAAAGAGGCAAAGCTAATTTTCTTAATCATAATTTAACTAATTTTGGCAAGATCATATCAACAAAATTGTATTAGACCGCAGCGGTTGACTGGTTCACATCAGTTCACTGTCTTGGTTCCGATATTATTGCATATTGATGGTAATGTTAATGGCTTATTGCAGACTGGTTCATACCTCAAAGCAGATGGGCACATCATACGGACACAAATTGAGAAACGAGTACATTTTTTGTCTTATTTACTTAATCAATGAAACATTATGGATTTAAAAATTTTTTACTATGGTTAACTTTACGGAGTTAATTTAAAAAATATGTAGCAGTTGGGAGGTAAATAAATCAAAATGATAAAAGTACAATAAGCTCGACAAGCAATCAGTCCTATGAAATGCATCTATTTGTGGTAATATTATCTGTAAATGTTGTTCATATTAATTTTATTTTGTTAAAAAAAATTCTATATTGATTGGCCAAATTTTTCATTTCGATGGAAGTTCATAACCAAATTCTGTTTTGCTCCGCATTACAGACCATGAAATGAATGTTTGACCAAGTACTGTAGCATTTTTTTTTTTTTTAAGGGTACAACCAATATAAAATATAGAGCAACAATTTGAGAATATTATCACAATTAGCCAACAAACTTTTGTTGTCGGGCAAAAAACTTCTAATTGAATTCTACTTCACTCTGCTTTATAGTCTGTATAATAGTTAACCATTGAAGAAGATTTTGATCAAGTAGCGTAGCATTTTTTCCGTTTTTTTTAAAAGATATACAACAATATTAAGGTGTAGAAAATAATATTTAAAGAAAAATGTAGCGTAGGACTGATTGCCTGATTGCTTATTTGCTTGTAGAGTTGATTACGGATAATAATTTGCGCCATTCTTAGTTAAATATCAATTGCTCTCGGAACCATTGTAATTTGTAAACATCTATGTTGGGCCGAAAGTATATATGACTATACGAGCCTTGTTAGAATATTAGAATATCAATTGAACTTTACTTGAATTTAATTTTGTTGAACCATAATTTTTTAATAAGGGGCCCATGTAAGGAACTAGAAGGTCGGATCTTACAGTGTGGGCCTAAATTATCCGTTTTATACACGACACATGAAGTTCAGGAATTATAACCACCATCGGCAAATAAACCATCCCGAGCCATCGCTAAACACAAAGTGAACACATACAACAAACAAGATAAACATATAGGCTAACAAAGTGAACACTTACAAACAAATAAGTATTGTCATCTTTTGTTCAGATTTTTATATGTATATTGAACTTATTCTTATTAAACTTACTTGTTTGTATGTGTTCACTTTGATCACTATATATGTTCACCTTGTCTATTCTATGTGTTCATTTTATATTTAGCGATGGCAGGGATGGTAAAACTGAAGATGGCAGTAATCAATTTTCCATGAAGTTTATTTCTTTTCTCATACGGTACTTTCATTATGAGAATGTATTATAATTATAAAAACCATTTGAATTGACACTTGAGAGTTTAGTATGTTTTTAAGTAAATAAAAAGATCAATGATTAACAATTCCATCAATAATTATTGAATAGAAATTCATAATTTCTTTAATAAGCCGGTATAGATAAGTTCTTATAACTTCACTTTTGTCTTTTTAACAATAAAAAAAAAAAAAAAAGATCCGCCCAAGAACAAACAAGTTGTTATTGGGGTTTGCCTCGCCTTCTCAAAATCTCCTCATACCAAAAATGGAATGTGCGCGTTTGTTCGGCCACATTTATGGAGCAATTGTTTGCTTGCGTAAAGCTATTAACCATCACCAACTTTTTGCAACTAAAATTGATCACCCTCTCGGCACTATTTTTCAAAGAGCACAAAGAACATACGCAAACAAGGAAAAACCGTCCGGATATTGCTCCAAAGGCGGTCAGAGGAAATTTTGTACGGGCATAGGACTAACGTGGCGGCTTAGGCTAGGTCGCTTTAGCGAGTGATCCATCATCCATGCGTCTCCATTCGGCAAGAGCTGTTTTTGGAGGCTCCAAGAAGTAAAAACAAGCAAATCTGAATGATATATGGCAATACTGGGAGAGGTAATTTTTTTTTTTAAAAAAAATAAGAATTACATATTATATCAAGTTTAAATTAAATATTAATATTAATTTAATAGTCATCTACATAATTAGATTGTATTTATAAAAATTCTATACTAGTGTAATTTTTATTTTTATCAGCACAAAATATAGTTTACGATCTTAAAAAATAAAACAAAAAACCAATCCTACATTCTTGATACCTGATACGAAAATAGGATATATAGGATCAAACATCAGAGGTAGGTCTGTTGGGTAAGAGCCATGATCCCTTCTATTAATTGGATCGGAGTTCAGGATTTAGGAGAAAAGGCGGCGACTTTTGTTGAGTTGCACAAACTTTTTTGTTTTCTATTGCAGATTGAAAGATGCAGTTGAAAAAAAGCTACTACATTTTTCCTCTTTAAAAGTTAAAATTCCGGTGGGGAACCGGTATGAGAGTCATCATCATGGGCTATTCGGTGGAGGCGCACTGTTTTTCTTTCAAGATCGAGGCGCACTGCTGATAATACAGAATAAAATAAAATATATCAGCAACTAATATCAGAAATACTAATCATTGATCAGCAAGAATTTAACCCACCACCATCTATCAGACAATCAATAATTAACTATCATTAGAATTGTAATCTAGCAAATTTGGAAACAAATGATGTAATTTTGCATTTCGATTTTGATATTGTTGGAGGGAGGCGGGAAATTGAAGGTAGAAGATTATGTAGCCGAGAGAAGTTCGGTTCTAAATTATAAAAAAAAATAATTTCTTCTATTTAAAATATGATAAAATTAATTACAAAAATTTATATGCCGAATTAACAGGATTAAAGAATTTTATATCCGAATTTGAAGATTGAGGAGTTTATTCATGTATCTTTCAGCAATTATATATTTTTCCCCCTAAAACTTCGACTGTTGAATTTAATCCATCGTTGTGATTGAACAATATGGAACAGGTCGACAATGCCAGAATATTTTCAATTCTATTAATTATTTGTTGAGGTTGAGTTTCATATTTCTTTAATTCAATTAAATGTCAAATTTGTAAAACTTCAAAAAGTGAAGTATTTTTTTTTTTTTTTTTGACAAGCTAGGTAGTGACTATCTAGGAAATTCAAAAAGTGAAGTTGTAATGTGTAATTCAAAACATTTTACAGAAGCAGTCTAGAATGACTAATCAAAACTTGCGAGATCTGTACCATCCGCTAGTGACCAGTACTCATATTTGATATCTGGATTATGTCAAATTAGATTTCGTATTACAGACATTATTTTTTAGAAAAAAGTTGGAAGATTGATGTTAATTGTGTAGATTATAATTGCACATACCCATATTCAGAAATTAATGAGTTCAAATTATCTCCATGATTTTGCAAAATTTTAATTGTATTTTGTTTTTATTACAAAAGTTATAACTATTTCTTCAAAATGCACATCGATGTTTTTATTATTTATGAATAGTACTTGTATTTCACAATGAAATTGCTTATATCTTGTGTTACTAGAAATCTAATAGTTTACTTTATACTTCTTCAACAAAGAGTTTAACGGAAACTTTATTTTAGGAACGGAACTTTTATTTTTAAGATGCTAATATATATGCAATGAAAAAGTTTGGGGCCTGACCCCTTCTTTTATTCAAAAAAAAAAAAGAAAAAAAGATGCTGATATATATGCAAAATATACAAGGCACAAAAGTAATCTCCCTATCAAATTACGTATATAATGATGTGTATATATATAAGAATTAGAATTTTTTGGTGGAGAATACATTTAAATTTATACCTGATCGTACCGATAACGTGACTCATATTCATATATATTGGCATAGATTTGATTTATGCTACCTCTATCAGTTCGCAATGTTCGCGCAAATTTGGTCAATAATCATTAAAAGAGAGGCCAATTTGGCGAGAGGGGTCTAATAAGGATCATTCAGATGGATCCGAGAGGGGTCTAATGAGGATCACTTCTGATGGATACTAAAGAGCTGCAATTAGTGCTTTTTAATCATTTCAATCTTGGCTTTAAGAAACCCAACAAAAGGCTTAACAAAAGCAAAAACAACTTATTTCACTGATTCAGTCAGTTGGCTAAAATCAAAACTTTATTTGTGTTATCATGGTGTCACTGGATTTTTGTCCCATAAAGAGATACCGATGGACCCACGCATTTTGTGCTAACTTAAGTTTAAACTATGTGTTAAGTAGATTTTGCCATGTGCCATTTTTTTAAATTCAACTTGTGGCTTATTTATGCTTGCAATTAGGCACTTAAAACGCTTGAAATCATCACTTTGGAAGAAAATTTATCTAAAGAAGAATCTTTTCATTTGATACTTGCAGATTAAGAAAGGCTAATTGCGAATCTCTCTAAAGCCACCGAATATGCAACAACATTCTGTGCATGCCACTGTGTGTTTTTTTAGCGGTTGTCCACATTTTTAAATTTTCAAAACAATTGTTACGACAGTTTACAAAAACAAAACAGAGAAACGAGCCTAAGCATCCTTAAATCCTGGGGGCTTAGACTGAACACTGAACAATGAATGCTAGAATTTGGATAAATATATCTAAGTACAAAGCTAGATATACTATTGTACAAAAATTTTTGATCGACGGTTACCTCTTTCACGTTGATGGACCACGTTCCCTTCGTCTTCAATACACCAGCGACAGCAACCACGTTTAAGCAAACGAGTTCTGTCTTGGTTCCATAATACAAGTGTCTAGACTAACTGCACAACTACGAGAACAACTTCGTCATAGTAGAATCATCCATCTCGAGTGCTTGATCCTGTATAGATGCACAAGTACAAAATGGTGGAGTCTATTCCTTATCTTTCTATGTCTTTAACCTCTTTGAAACAGTCTGCAACATCTCTTTTATAAGAGACATTCAAATCTAACAAATTAGGCACTTTTACTGAAAAGGTGCCAGTCTGTCAATTTCGTCAACAGTCCGCTGAAACAATGTCTCCACCATATAATACTAATGAAAATAAAAAAAATAAGACAAGCCAAAGGTTGAGCTCTTTAGCGTAACTTCATTGGTAGCTTGGTCTCCTCTTGTTGAATGCTGTTAAGAAGCACATCACTCCTTTTCTTTTCTAATAAAATTACAATATTTTTTTAGAGTAATGCTAGAGTCAAACACATTTGACACTTAATCCGGACCGTTTAATATATTCTTCGTAATGAAATCTCCATCAAAATCAAATTTTATATTTTTCTAATTTTTTTTACTATTTATTTTGAATTTTAGAAAATTTTCAATCTAATTGGTTTTGGCCAATTTAAAAAATCCGAAAAAATAGTTAAAATTTTGAAAAAAATATAAATTTTAGTCTCCAAAAATATTTTAATATGAAGATCATATTGAGCAATTCGGATTAGTCATTTAAAATTTCAATAGTTGAGTTTAGGATCACGTTTGATTCTAGCATTGCTCATTTTTTTTAAACATAAATACGTGTGTCATTTTTCTCCACTTTAAATATTCAAAAAAAAATTTCAATTAGATTTTGGAATTCCACAAACAAATATGATTATTAGTTATTTTTTACAAAATTCAAAATGTTGGGACCCTTCAAGGAATGTTTCGTTATTATCTTTTTTTTTTACAAATGGCCTTTCCATAAAACAATGCTTCTTGCATCCACCCTATTTTATCTGGAATTATAGTTTTCACTTTTTTTTGTTTATTCGAAGTGTTGATGGCAATGTAGTTACATGTAGTGTGGTGGAGATTATGATATTTTCATTTCTTACCATCACATGATGATAGATTGCCCTTGCAGCCAATAGAGTTCATGCCTACTGCTATTTTAGCTAGAAAAGCAGGCTTCCTATTTTTTTCATTTGGTTTGCTAATTAAAATGTACGGACTGAATTCCCACCATTGATGTTTTATAAGGATTTTTTATTCTTTTAGCCATACATTGAATATAAATTCAAATCATATTATGCAAGCGTACGGTCTAAAGCTCCCTGTTGTTTGTGTAATCCATTGCGAATAGTGATGTTAAAATTCAGAACTAGTCAATATGTTCGAAATCTTTTTTTTTTTTTTTTTTTACTTAAGCTCCCCAAGGAGGGGAACACTTTTATTAAAGCTAAAAAAAAAAAAATACAAGTTTATACAGTATCTTGCATCTACCACCAACAAACAAACAAACAACCAGCAAAATAAACATCCATACACAGGAGTGCCCAAAGGGAACCACTCCCTGTAACAAGAACTGAGTATCAAAATAACAGAAACTAACTATCAACTAAGTAACACAGTTTGCAAATCTAAAGCAATAAGTGACAGCATCAGGGAGTCTAGATTGAGGAATCATTGGTAGTGTTTCCATCCCTGTTCCTTCCTTGTTTTGTTGCCTTCTCTAGATCTACTAGATTTTGGTAGTTCCTTTCCATATCTGCATTGAAATCAGTCCAGTTATTAAATAAGCTGAGGGTACTAAGGTAAAGTGAGTTGGAGTGGAATCTTCTTCTTATCGTTAAAGATAATGTCATTCCTCTCATTCCAATTCTTCATTAGCTGTCCTTATACCAAGGGGTTTTGGAGAGGTTTCAACTTGTTTAATAAAAGAAGAATTGACATAGATAGCTCCTCTCTCCAGAACCTATAAAACAGTATAAACAAACAAGAATCAAACAATAGAAGTTTGATTTCGAAATCTAGCTAAGATATTTTTGTGTTATTTAATTTCGAAAAAGTCCAAAATTTTGACTCCATCTTTCTTAAAAATAAAATTGTTTGCCTTTTCCAATAATAAAATAATTTTTATCACCTCTTCTATATTAATTTTTTAGTCTTTTTATGTTAATTCAAATCAACCCATACCATCATGTGAAACAAAATTTTTAGAGCGCATACTAGCTACGTGACTTTTACTTGAGTCGGATTTCACCGTCAGTGTTTACTTGACTGAGCGCCTAGAACGAATTTGATTTTAAAAGAAGTTATTTTATACACATATTGGATGTATCGTTCCAACATGCGCATAAACAAAGTTTTTCCACTCGAAATGAACTTCTCTTTTGGCTTTGTTTCTTTTTCCGTACGAAATAATTGTGTTAAAAGGGTTATATAAATGCGGTAAAATTTGGAACATCGATATCAACTATTATACAAAAGGTTGATTTAGGTATATATCACTTTAACAATTTGAAATTTGAGATATGCCATCACTAAACAACAATTTATTTTCATGTTGCTACAAAATAAGTTAGTTTTATGCCATCGGCCAATTGATATGATAATTTTTTTTAAATATGTTAAATTTTGAAAATTTGTGACATTTTAGAATTTTAAAAAAATAATAAAAAATTTAAAAATTAAAAATTTCATATTTTAAAATTTTTGAAAATTTGAAATGTCCCAAAATTTTAAATTTTATATCTTTAAATTTCAAATTTAAAAAAATTAGGAATGAGCTTTTTAATTAACAATCTTAGAATAATATTTTTCAAATTGATAAAATTTGTAGTGGCATACATATGTTCCTAGATAAAATTAAATGTCCTCAAAGTGCTTGCTGAATATATGGATCTTTCTAAATTAAATAGAACCCAGATAAAAGTGACATAGTTTTGTTTCGTACAAGCAGCTGCAAACCGAACTAAAGAGTCTATAAATTCCCGAAAGTGAGCTCGATCCAGTCCAAGAAAGTTAGCATGGCAGAAAGATTAGAAAATGGAGACCAAGGTGACATTGCAAGAGATGGTTCGGTCGACCTCAGAGGAAACCCAGTTTATCGGTCAGAAAGAGGCGGCTGGAAGGCTTGTTATTTTATTATCGGTACTGATTCATGTCTCAATAGTCGATTGATATATAATATAACCATACTGCACCAGCGAGCTCTGGTAACTACTGATGTCTTGATTTAAATATTGGCAACTCATGGAGGTTAATTTATGGTTCTTCTTTTATCTCATGTGGCAGCATATGAGCTGATTGAGAGGATGGCGTACTACTCCATACAGTCCAATCTAGTATCATACTTGACTAACAAGCTTCATGAAGGAACAGTAGAAGCAGCGAATAATGTTACAAATTGGGTTGGAACCGGTTTCCTGACACCTATTTTAGGAGCATACATTGCTGATGCATATCTCGGCCAGTATTGGACTTTCATAATTGGATCTGCCTTATATTTACTGGTACGCAATTGATTTGATATGTATGATTTTATTGAAATGGAAACAATGAAGTATGGAAAATAATCTGTTAAAAAAAATTTCTTGATCTAATTGAGTAATACTAATTAAGTAACCTTTGTAACATATTTCATGGTTTACATTTTCCTTTTCCCCTGATTCAGGGCATGATCATTCTTACACTGGCTGTTTCTGTTCCAAAATTGAAACCACTACCTTGCAAAGTTACATGCAAGAGAGCTTCATCTCTGCAACAAGCAGTTTTCTATATTGGCTTATACACCATTGCAGTGGCAAATGGCTGTACGAAACCCAATGTCACTACCCTTGGGGCCAACCAGTTTGACGAAACAAATCCAAAAGAAAAGATGCAGAAGCATTCCTTCTTCAACTGGTGGATGAGTAGCATTTTCCTGGGGACCCTATTTTCACCTACTGTGCTTGTCTATTTGCAAGATAATATCAATTTTAGTATTGGCTATGGTGTCCCGACAATTGCGTTGTTTGTATCGATGGTGATCTTTTTGGTTGGTACGCCATTTTATAGACATAAACTGCCCCAAGGCAGCCCTTTTACAAAGATGGCTCGAGTAATTGTGGTTTCTATAAGAAATTGGCAACTTCCATTGCCTTGTAATGCAGAAGACCCGTCTCAGATTGATACACGGGTTGCGTGGCATAAATCTAGTATTCAACCTACTAAGTCAATGAGGTCGGTAATTATTCCTTGACAGTTTTTATCGTTCCTTGTCATCATTTTCCATTAGCAAACAAAAACTTATACAACCTTACAAATTGTAACAAATGCAACTACCATCAAACTAAAATCCTTGTTTAAAATTATGACAAATTTTATTTACCATTAATTTCCACCACCTCTCTTAATTTGACATTAATATTTAAAAATTCAAATTCCAAGTGACAATTCAAACTGTCGACACTTTGATGTTTATCCTCCAAATTAAGTGCTGTGTTGATAAAAAAAGAATCTATAGATTTTCTAGTTCCTTCTGTGGAAGTTCAAGAGACAATGAGACAAACACTATCAGAATTATTTTGATATCTACGCTTGTGAAATTTGAAAATTCAAATATTAGTATGAAACAGAGATTTGAGTTCAGGCCCTCATACTCCCATTCCAATACGTGACCTAGCTTTATTTTCCCTTAAATTGCGGTAATCTTTATTCAGTAGATAAGTGGCTTTAATCACATAGCAAGTACCTGTTAAGTTTGTAACCTCCATTTCTTCAAATGTAGGTTCTTGGATAAAGCAGCTATCAAAAGCAATTCTGACTCCAAATGGACCTCATGTTCCAAAACTGAGATCGAAGAAACAAAACAAATGATTAGTATGCTTCCAATATTAGTATCTCTTATCCTCCCTTGTACCATGATAGCTCAAATCAACACCCTCTTTGTCAAGCAAGGTGCAACACTAGACCGACACATGGGTCCACATTTTCAGATCCCACCTGCAAGTTTAGTTGTATTTGTCACCATAACCATGCTTGTCTCGGTAGTTCTTTATGATCGATATTTCATCAAGGTCCTGAGAAGTTGGACCCGTAACCCAAGAGGGATCACCATCTTGCAAAGAATTGGTACTGGCATATTTTTACAAGTCATTACAATGTTGTTTGCATCTATAATAGAACACAGACGCCTAAGTATAGTTAACAAAGAAGCTCATACATCACCAAGTATCTTTTTCCTTCTGCCCCAGTTTGTGTTCATGGGTTTAGCTGATTCGTTCCTGGTTGTTGGGCAAACTGAGTTCTTCTATGATCAAGCACCTGACAGCATGAAGAGCTTAGGTTCATCTTATACTATGACTGCATATGGAATTGGAAATTTTCTTAGTTCTTTTATTCTTCAACTGGTTTCTGACATCACTAAAAAACAAGGAAAAGGATGGGTGTTAAATGACTTGAATTCGTCCAGATTGGATTATTATTATGCACTTCTGACAGTAGTTAATGCACTTAATTTAGTTTTCTTTTTGTTTGTTAGTAGAATGTATAAGTATAGAGTCGAGCTGTTTTCCTCAACACATTAGAGAACGGAAGATGAAGCAGAAAAGGGTGGCCATTTGGAGTTTTGAATGTAATGAAGGTTGTATTCATATAAATGACATATCAAGTTTGAGAAGTTATTCTTCATCCCATTTTCTTTATAATTCCTATTTGCCTCTATGGATTCTTAATTGTGAATTTATAACATCTATCTTCATTTCTGTCCTTTGTTTGTTGCTGTCCTTTTGTCCCCTCTGAACTAGTTCGAGTAAACTTTTGATATGCTTGGTCACAAATTTTTGTACAGATAGGTCATAGGAGAAATAGCCATCTCTATCCGGTTGAGAAAGAGATGCAAGGGCTGACTAGAAGTCTCTGCTTATTAGCACAATTGAAAAAAAAAAAAAAAAAAAAAAAATTGGGCTAAACTGGACATTTATTTTTCTGATAAAATCGGCCCATTCCAGCCTAGTACTAAAACTCTACAAGGGGCTTAGCAAAGATAAACTTATTTATCAGAGTCAGTGGCTCAGTGCGAAAGAGAGCGACAACTAAATTAGGCGCAAACATGGGCTCTGTGAAGACGATTCTTCATGATCATGAGATTTTAATTTGTGCGAAAGATTGCCTTACACATTGCTGATTCTGTCATCTTTAGTTCAGTCTTCTGTTTTTTTTCTTTCTTTATTTTTCTTCTGTTTATTTCCTAGGTAGCTACTACCTAGTTATTCTAAAAAAAAACTTTGTAAGCATCTTTTCCATATAAAATTGTTGGTATGTCGCCATCTGTTGACGCATCAAGTCTTCCAATATTTATTTTGTTTGAACGCACCAAAAACTCAGAATTCTCGTTGACTGTGCGATTGACTAGTAAATTCAACGCCTAATGCTTTCTGTAACTTTCTATCAAAGACCAGTCCATGTACCAGACTCTGTTTCTCACGGGAAGCGAATATTCAAAAAACTTTCCAGTGTAAATTATGTTTTCATCGAAGACAGGGCTTTTGCCTGAGGTACAAAGCAATTGATCAGCAACAAGTCGCTAGTAGTTTTGACTGGTTTTCTGGGTGACTAAGAAAAATATATCAACTCACTTTTTGTGGAATAGAAGCGAATAGTGGTAGAGAGAGATTCGCTCAGTGCTGCTTAACCTTTTTCCTCAGATACTTTTTTGCCTTGATGCTTATTTGGAATAAAAAATTACTATCTGCCACGCGCCATCCATGCCATCGCGTTTGTAGTTGTTCACTTTAATCATTTATATATTCATATGTGTTTACTTTTCTTCAATTATGAGTTAGATTTTATTTTTTTATTATTGTTCAGATTTTTATATGCATATTCAACTTATTTTATTTGAACGTATTTGTTTGTATGTGTTCATTTTGATTGAATAAATGTTCATGTTGTCTTTTTCATATGTTCACTTTGTTCAAGCAATGACAAAACTGCAGATTGCAATTATCATTTCTGTTTGAAATCGTCCCCAAAAGAAAATATTGAGAAGACTAATAATATTTAGATTCTCTTGGGAAAAAAAAATACACCTCATTTTTCTTCTAATCGTTGTATTGCACTTGGACTTCATCAAATCAGAATCCTGTGTATACTCACAGGTAACTAAAGAGTCATAAGCAAGTAGCTACTTGATTAAGAAAAAAAACTTAGTTGCATTTATGTCCTAATTCCAATTAATCATTTTTCGAAATGAAATGTCCCATCAAATTTTGTAAAATTACTAGAATTATGGCCAATGTATATAAGACGAGTCTTACCGTTATCCTGGTCTGACAAGTTCTCAACAGGAAAAAAAATTATCGTCCTTATCTTTTTTTTTTTTAAAAAAAAAAAGTCCTTATCCAGTACTTAAGACCTATGTTTATCATATACAAAATTAAATCAACGATTATTATCAAGACCTTTCTGACATTGGTATCCTGTACTTTAAGATAATTTAGCTGAGACAGAGGTATAGTTGTCAGTTGTAAGTTCTAATTAAGAGTTAGTCACCTGTAAATATTTTATAACTATTCATTTTCCTTGCAGATATTTTTAACTTTCTTATAATAAAATTTAATTAGTAGGCTATTGCCTACTATTTCGAAAAGTGTTTAGTTTCGTGTCTTAATCAATAACATGCTATTAACTCCTCAGGATATCTTAAAAGTTAGATACTTATATTTTTTCAAGAAATCTCTTCTTCAATAGCCATGCAAGCTGCTACTGTAGGTATGCAATTCCATATTGATTTGGTAAGGATTCCTTTCATCCTTACAACCTCTGAATCTTTCTTTAGGATTTCACTGGTATGAGAAGAAAAGGACCAGCACCAAATTAATTCTTCCCAACACCGATGGAGCAAAACCTCAAGCTTCGTGCTGGAGAAGGGAAGGACCTGGAAGACACTCGAATGTATGAACAATTGGTTGGTAGCCTCATCTATTTGACACTTACTCGACCAGACATAGCCTATGCAGTTGGAGTAGCAAGTCGTCACATGCAGAACCCAAAGAAGCCACATCTAGAAGTAGTCAAGAGGATACTACGATATGTGAAAGGTACTTTAGACTATGGCATCTTATATCGTAGAGGAGAATGTCAAGTGACGGGTTATTGTGATGCCGACTACGCTGGAGACTGTGACACGAGGCGATCAACAACTGGGTACGTCTTCAACTTAGCATCTGGAGCAGTGTCTTGGTGTAGCAAAAGACAACCTACGGTATCCCTTTCTACAACAGAAGTAGAGTACAGGGCAGCAGCTATGGCAGCACAAGAAAGCACGTGGCTAGTGCGACTACTTAAGGATCTTCATCAACCAGTTGATCAAGTGACGCTTCATTGTGATAACAGGTCAGCAGTATGTTTAGCAGAAAATCCGGTGTTTCATGCAAGAACCAAGCACATTGAGGTACATTACCACTTTATAAGAGAAAAGGTCCTACAAGACGAAATTCACATGGAGTTAACACCGACTGAAGAGCAAGTTGCTGACATCTTCACTAAGGCTCTCAATGCGAAGAAGTTCGAAGAAATGCGTGAACAATTTGGAGTCGTTAGAAGACCAGAAGTCAACGCTAAGGGGGAGTGTTAATGGGCCATCGTTGACTATATCCATTAAAGCCCATATCGGATTAATCAAGATTTTTCTAGAAATGATTAGAAATCTCTAATCATATGTCGGTGGTCTAGAAATATCATGAATGCATTTTCTAGAAAATTCTCCAACCGACATTTGAAGAGTATAAATAGAGATGTAGGGCATTGAGTTGAATCTAAGCCAAGCAAGGGGTCATCCAAGCAAACTAAGCCAAAGTAAAGGCAATCCAAGCTAAGCAAAGCAAAATATAAATCCACTTGCTAAGAGTGCTAGCTAGAGTGTAGTAGTTAGGAGGTGTAGGAAGATATTGAGAAGTAGAGTTGTAATTTTGGAGGTATAATATTTGAGAAGTAGAGGTTGTAACAATAGTTTAAGTGTTAATAAAGAGCAAATTTTGTTCATAGCGTCTCGCCTCTACTCAACACTACTTTCCAAAAAAACAAAAATAAAAAAATAAAAGATACAAGGAACTTGACATGAACCTATACCACATCCAGCCAAACCCCATATTAATAGAAACCTGATCTGGATCAAATGTAAACATGACTTAACATTAAATTAAGTGCAACACACATAGGCAGTCACATTACACTTCTTTCATCTAGAAAACCAAATTGATAGAATGACCATATCGTTGTAGATGATCATTCCTTGCGTATGCTATTCAAACATAAAACATCATGCTGGGGCTGATGTTCAGTTTGTTTTGGATTTAGAATGAATTATATTAACAGTTTGATGTTTCAGCATCTCTCCGATTATATTTGAAGTAGCAATAATGATCGTCTTCTACATTAGCAGAATTGTAACAGCTAGTATATATATGTACAGCTACTTATGCAGTAAGAAATAAATCCACCTCTATATATTTTTCAGATCAGCACTTCTTCTAGTTTGAATCTCCTCTGTATTCAAGGACCGAACTCATGATCCAATATGACCAGCAACAAGTGCATGTGTACATTTCATTTTTCTTATCCCTGAAAAAACACAATGTGTGACACGTAGGCTGTGAAATTTGAACTTTCAGGAACTCTTACAAATTCTTCAAAAATATCATGGACCTCCCTGCTAACATAATATATCATGCATAAGAATTAGGATAATATTTATTTTTATTGTTAGAATATTGGTTTTGTTACAAGTCTTGCTGTCCACTAAAGAAAATGTAATATTGGAAGAGAATAATAAGCCAAAGAAGCTCAACATTCAGTGATGAAAAGGAAAATTTATTATTATTTTTACCAATTGTAGGAGTATTCCTTCTGATTTTGCTTTATATGTCAGGTTTGTTTCTGCATGTTATTAATCCCAAGAGAAGGAAAAGAGGAGTTAAGTTTGGATAGCATGATTTGGATCCTACCATTCAGATCAGATTTTCCTATGGACAGTTCAAATTATAAAGCTCATTTTCAAGAGATTATATCAGTTGTCCAAATCAAATCTGCCAATTTTAGATTGGAAGGTTCAATTTTGGGACCCTACTTGCGAGGATACAAATAACAACAAATAACAAATAATGACCCACTGCACCTGCACGTCACTTTCTTTTCCTATGTCCTGCTGGCAAAGGCATTAATGCAGCACATATCGTATAGCAATCATAACCTTTTTTCATCTTTACTATGAGCATTACTTTTCAACCAGACCTTGTCTATATATGCAAATATCTCCGAGTACAAAAGGTCATCCAAATTACATTCACCAAAGCTTGTGGCTCATAAGGGAGCTAGCCATGGCAGAGCAGAGGTTAGAAACAGGTGAAGGAGAATACACAAAAGATGGAACAGTTGACCTGAAAGGCAATCCAGTTCTCAGGTCAAAGCGGGGTGGCTGGACTGCTTGCTCCTTCATTGTTGGTAAATTGACTCTAATAATGTTCTCTGTTCTCTGTCAAAATTAATGTATAAAACTATGTATGCAGCCAGATATATATAGAGTGTGTATCTTTGAGTGTATCCTACTTTAGCATTAGGTATTTTGTATCTAATAATTGCTTTCGTTTACTCCAGGCCTTATCGATTTTAAAAAGAGTATACTTAAAATATGTAGTATAGTAACATGCCATATTTTAGGACCGAAGATTTACTTTCTCAGCTCTGTTTGAAAAGTTAAATCACAAATACATATAGAAGAATATCAAATATTTCATGTGAAAAATGGTACAACCAGTCAGATACAGGGGATAACTAGTATTGCCTGTTCTAGTTTGAAACTTTGATAACAGAAAAAATAATTAATGTTTAATTTGGAATTTAGGAGGATGTATAATTAAAATTGGAATGCCCGCTACATGTAATACTTCATTATTGTCTCTTGTGTTACTAATTGCATCAATGAAGTCACAATTTGTCTTCCCCACACGTCGACAAATGTACACCTTTTTTTATTTCTTTTACCTTTGATTATTCTAGTTGTATATTGGAAAAATACTCCCTTTAGGTAAAAATAAGACTCCTAGCTACTATGATAAATGATAATAGCATAATAGTTCTACTGAAAACGGAAATTCCAAATCAGTATGACAAAAACTCTCCTAGTTAATTAGGATGTCAGACTTTCCATGTCATTTTATATATTAGATATGATTGCTACAATTTTATGACGCATTCGCATGCAGTTTATGAAGTGTTTGAGAGGATGGCATATTATGGCATATCGTCGAACCTGGTTTTGTATCTGACAAGAAAGCTGCACCAGGGCACGGTGGCATCGGCGAACAATGTGACTAATTGGGTGGGAACAATTTGGATGACACCAATTATCGGTGCCTACATCGCCGATGCACATCTCGGCCGGTACTGGACCTTCGTGATCGCTTCTGCCATCTACATATCCGTATGTTCTCCTCTCACCACTTTGTGCTTGTTGATTTTATTTTCTGCATTAAAAAATTTTGGATTAATAAATTTAACGCAAATTATCGCTCGGAGCATTTCGCCTAATTTCTTTTTTTTTTTTTTGACGCATGTGCCCTCGCACTCTCCCAACCACATTTTGAAATTTCCAGGACCACGCTTCATTTCCCTCTTTGCTATCCCAACCTCGCCCTTTCTGATAATTAATCCACCAATTAAGTACTGGCGCATGAGAGATGATCATGTAGGTCAATATACAAAACGAATATAATTGATAATTTGAAGATAAATTGGAGTCAAGCCTCCCAATTTATTTTTAAATTAAATGTCTATGAACCCAGCCGAACAATTGATAATTAATAATGATAATTATTGGAGGGTTATGTATTTGGAAAACCCACCTGGAACGGGTTGTTTGTTTCTTTTGGGCTTGCTTCAAAGAATGTGATAATGCCCAAATGTTTGTCATTAAAAAAAAATTGAATATAATATTAGTACATGAAAGAAAGTGCAACTATGACAGAAAGTAACAATTCATAGAATTAACAAATGTTTGTCATTTATTTCATCATAAATCCGAGATAAGCCTCATATTGACAAGAAAATAAAATAATTTCATATACTTAAACTATCTTAATTGAAAATAAAATTTGAAAAAAAAACATGAAAGAGAAAATACCAAGTCTCGTCGATAATGTCAGTCTTGATGAAATTAGACTTCTACAAAGCCTTCGACACCGTGGATTAGGGTTTCCTCAATAGTATTTTGACTGTGCGCGGCTTCCCAGATAATTACATCTCATGAATCAACTTAGTTCTAAGTACTTCTGTCTATCCAGTTCTTGTCAATGGACTGAGAGGAGAGCCTTTTAAGCATGAGAGGGGCCTCCGGCAAGGCGATCCTTTGTCCCCCTTCCTTTTTATTCTGGTGACAGATGTGCTATATCATATGCTACAAGCGGCCTCCATAGCGCTACCTTTCACCATTTCTCCTCGGTTCACCGCCCCCTTCTTCATTTTACAATACGCCGACGACACTCTAATTTTCTCCACAGTTCAAGGAAATGCTCTCCAGGTTCTGCAACTTGCTCTACACATGTTTCAAAAGGCATCAGGACTGCTGATAAATAACAACAAATCAGCGTTTATTCCTTTAAACTTATCTCCGGCACAGGTCCAATTCCTTGAACAGCTTTTTGGGTTTGCAAGCACTTCACTTCCAATTGAGTATCTCGGCCTTCCTCTAACGCTAGGGAAACCTGACAGATCGTGTTTTATGCCTATACTACAAAAAATTGAAACTCGACTGCAAGGATGGAAAAACAATTTACTTTCTCGTGCTGGCAGAGTCACATTAGCCTCCTCAGTCCTAACTACAATACCAGCTTATTTCATGTCAGTCTTCCTGCTACCGAAATGGCTAATTCATGCGATTGATAAAGCTAGGAAGAGATTCATCTGGGGCACCAATCAAGATGGAAAACCAAAAATTCATCTGGTAGCATGGGAAAAACTATGCCTTCCAAAAGCAGCAAGGGGATTGGGTCTTAAAAATTTAAAAACACACAACTTAGCATTCCTCTTGCGATGGTTGTGGTTTCTTTATAACAACCAGAAGTCCCTCTGGTATGAGATCGCCCACAAGCTTTATTCTCCTCTTAGAGGCGTTGCAGCACCTCTGAATTGGAACCTGAATGGATCCTTTTTTTGGAAGGAAATTAGATCTCTGGGATACTTGTTCCAATTCTCTACTCGCTCAGTTATCAAGTCAGGTATGCATACTTCATTCTGGTACGATAATTGGGCAGGGAAACCTCTCGTCCCCATGCTTAAAGGAGCCTCCAAACCACAAAGACCGAAAATAAATTTCAAAGAAGGGTCTGCTCTGCTGCAATCATTACTACCCAGTCCGTGGGAACAGTCAACTCATTTGCTTCTAGACAACCAACAATCCTTAATTCTTACAGATGAAAAAGATATACTACTTTGGACCTGGACACCAGATGGATCCTTTTCTGTTTCCTCCTTTTATAATGTCATCTCGACAGCTGGGAAAATCAACAACTGCTTCAATTCAATCTGGAATATTAAGGTGCCTCATTCTCTCAAATTCTTCCCGTTTCTGATCTCCAATGACAAGCTGCTCACACAGTAGCAATTATTGAGGCGAAACCTACTTTCTTTGCAACCTCACTGTGTCTTGTGCCATCAGAATATCCTAGAGGATAGTCAGCATCTCTTCTTCTCATGCCCTTTCACTTCTGCCATTTGGTGCAAGCTGAAAACTATCCTAACTTTTCCGGCCCTGGTGAAGTCTCATTCAATCAAGGACTCACTGCTCCAAACTCTACAACAAAACTGGAATGACAAAGCTTTCTTAACTTTTCTCACGACCTTCCTTTGGGCTGTCTGG
The DNA here is from genome assembly GCA_027562975.1 of Rhynchospora breviuscula. Taxonomy (NCBI): domain Eukaryota; kingdom Viridiplantae; phylum Streptophyta; class Magnoliopsida; order Poales; family Cyperaceae; genus Rhynchospora; species Rhynchospora breviuscula. The sequence continues at coordinate 35,482,245 of CM050400.1, forward strand.
ATAGAAAGAAATAGCAGAATTTTCAGAGGTCATAGCAGGGACATAGAATTTGTGTGCAACTGGATCCTCCATGAAGGGAAGTTTTTCGTGAAGTACTGCTAATTCTGGCGCAACCTTTATTTTCTGTTTTTTGTTACAGTTTTTGTTTTTGTCCCCTCTTTGACAGCCACTGTCAATGATTCAAAAAAAAAAAACATCTGTGGTATGCTGGTATTACATCATGCGCAAATCATGGCGACATCCATCCATACATATATTAATCTCGGTATTTCTACTCGGATCCGGCACTGTAGCTAAGCACTGTAGATTTAACAGTGTGGCTGACAGGTGAGGCCCGCTCGCTAATGATCCGGATCCGCTACTGTTGGTGTACAGTGAATTGAATCTGGGCCGTTGATTTTATTGCTCAGCAGATCCTGTCCATCGATTCCCTTCTTTGCTGCCCTCGGGAGATGGTCCAAGCCAATATCACATGCACTCTCTTCTGTCCAGTAAGAAATGGACACGTGCATTCTCTTCACTCCTTTTTTGTCCTTTTTTTCTGTTTCTGGGGCTTAGTGAAAGAGGAAGAAAAGAAAAAAAAAATAGATGAGAGAGAAGACAAAGTCACAAACCTCTTGAACAGTACACATTCACTCCTTTTTTTTTTCCTGCTTCGAACTGAGTCAAAGAGGAAGAAAAGAAAAAAAAAATAGAAGAGAGAGAAGGGAGCACAAACCTGCCTACACATTCATTTAAAATTGTCGGCACTATTGGAATAATGTGAGGTATTTTTTCAAATCTGTTTTTGTTTTTTTGCTTAATCAAAAAACATATGCAAGGAAAATTTTAAAAAAATTATTTGCCTTTATAATGAATGTTTTAAAAAATTTATATACCATACACGATCAATGAAAAAAATATATCGCACATATTATGACAGACCTTCAAATATCATACACATATTATGTTGCAAAGATTTTAATTATTGTTTTTTTTTTAAATTTGCATGTATTCTTAAGCGATTGTGTACTATTAGATATATACCATGTTAAAAAGAGAAATAATCCTGAGAATAGGGTTTAAATACTTTTAGAAAAATCATATGGTTTTAATACTTTTAGAAAAATCAGAATAATTTTATTTTTCCATTTGTAATTTTTAAAAGTCTTTCTTTGCTTTTTTTTTCCATCAAATGATTATTTAGATACTCAAAATACTTACTCTAAATTTCTAATTTTCTATCCTTTAAATATTTTGCATATTTGTTCCAACAATATACTATTTTATTGATCCAGATCTTAAAAAAATAGATCGCGCAACGCGCGAGAGCCCGCTAGTTAATTTGAAAGACAAGCATGAAACAATAAATTCAAATAATTAGCAATGGCATTGCTCTCTGCTTCAAATAATTGACATTGCTACGACGTGATGTTAGAAAGTCTCTGTTTTCAAATTTTTTTCTTAATTAATCATTAATTTACCATCTAAACAACAAAGATCTCGATGGATCTTGTTCAAGCATCAACACACAAGAGATAGAGAATAGGAAGGCTACCTCTCCTAGACTTGCAACTAGGAGGCTCGAATCCGATGCGTGGAAGTCGGTGACGTGCTCTCCTTCACCACCAAGTCGCCGGCGGCCGCCTCGAGTCCACCTAAAAGTTTAATCACCTCCTTTTTCAACTTGTGCTAGCAAGGGAGAGGAGAGCAACTAATCCTCAAGATTTTCTCTCTTCTACTTCTTTCAATTAACTAGTTTAATTAATAGAGAAGGGAGAAGAGAGAAGGCTCAACACATGAGCATTTGAGGTGGATTAAGAGCAAGAGAAAGAGATGAAAATTCTGAAATTTTCTCTCTAATTTTCGTTCTAGGAGGAAGAGGGAGAGAAAATGCTATGGTGGCTAGCGTTTCTCTCTCCAATTGACCTCCTTTTATAGACCAACCACTCCACAAACTTTAGGGACCATTTTACCCCTATTAGGGCAGCCACTATATGGCCTATCAAGCCAATTTTATGATGTGTTAAATGTCCACTAATTCAATTAGTTAATGGACCTTTCTCTTGTACTCAAACCGGGCCTTTAATTTACTAATTAAATAAATATCCATAAACTCTATTTAATTTCTATAATTAAATTGTGTTGAACAAAATTAATTATTAACTTATTAATAATTATTTTGGGATTAGAAAATGCGTTAATTTATTTCTATATGATCTTCTTGACTTAATTAATTATAACGGTTCGCAACGGTATATAATTAATTAATCAACTTATCATATTTTCGCAATACACTGCTGCGAATAAATAAATAATGCAACGTGTGATTAAAGTCCTATTTGTGTGACCCTTTGAGAATTTTTGCTATGTTGGCCATGGAATTAAATCGCTATTTAATTCCAATAATCATAAGCGGAATCTAGCAACACGTTATGATTCCCAATTCGCATAAATAGTGTACTGCTACAATATTTCAATCCTGCATAAGAAATAAAAGTATCTCCTTGTCTGATTCTTATGTCACATGATACCATCGTATAATCCAAGATAGGAATGTGTCATTCTTGCAGATTATACGTTTCTTGATTTAGAGATGATTGTACAAGTTGCCGGCAAACAATCCATCTCCATCAAAGGGCCCAAACAGATATCATCACTCACTAGTGAATTAATGAGGGACATACGATTTTCTTGATGAACAACTTTTCCCCGCACAATTCAAGAGAACATAAATAAAGTCCGTATAGCAGCCCTTATCAGGAATCAACGGTAGACGATATTTATTGAACCTATTCTCATGTGGAAAAGTTGAACCATCTCAAACTTAGAATCAAACTCAAATGAAATAAACAATGACACATAACACAATCCATATGTTTATTTCATTGGGTCATGTCCTGTACTATGTTCTAATAACATACACATATGCAATTAAGTTGGTAACTCCTTACCTATGATTTGTAGAACTTAATCATCACTTAACTTGCATACTAATCTTTTATGATAATTAATGTTCCTTGTTAATTATCAAGATTACGGACGATTTAGATTTATTACTGTCATTCTAATGAATGATCCACAGAGATCTACAATTCAGATCCTCAACCTGAATGATCTGTCAGTAATAAACTCTAGGAACAAATGATTAAATATCATCAATAACATAAACAAATATTTAAGTCATTAAACTGTTGACTTCTAGGACATAACTCCAACACGTGACACGTCCATCATTCATGCCTAAAAAAGAGGAATATATGTTAATAAAATTAGAATTCAAACAAATATATGTAGACTTAACAAAATTAACTAATTGAATACATAAAATATATCATACACGATAAATCACACACACGAAAAATTATATCATTTATGAGCTAAGTAGAACAAATGTCCAAATTAATTTTGACAATTTAAACCACACTTTTGGCGACTTTCAAACTGATGTCACTGTAAGTGAAATAATCTAAAACACATATATGCTCTGTTTTATAAAATTTTAACAAGAATAATAAAGTTGGCACTACTTTAACTAATATTGGATTCTTCCTCTGCCTAAGATTGCGAACATATATCCGGACCAGACACACAATCAGATAGGCAAGCCCAATTTTCCATTATGAAAACCAATTCCTTTCCAACCCATTGGAAGATCCAAAACATCCCTAAATTGAGGTTGTTCCGGAAGGCCTTTTTTCAGACTAATGTCCGTTGTTTATAGGCCCATAAGCTCCTCTCTCTCCTATGAAACTTTCACGAGTAGAAATGCCGACTTACTCACATGTAGTTGTATTTTGGTGGCAACTGAGTGAAGTGTTGGGTGTTCCTTGATTTGCAAATAGTTCAAACAGCATAATGCAATTTTGCAAAAACACAGTACACGTCGTATTTAGGAATAAATTCGGGAAGGTTCGTTCTTTCTGCGAGGATCTAAATTTTCTCATAAATAATCAGTTATATTTGATGAAACAAATGAAGCACAATGATATGATGTTCCAAAAGTCCAAATTGGGACTTCGGTACCCTTAGAATGCTGGGGTCTACTTAAATTATTTGTTGAGATGAATCAAGAAATTTGCTCCAAGCCTCCAAGGATGTGGCCTAGTTAGGGGTGAAAACGGGATGGATATTATCCGCCTCCAGTATCCATATCCAAAAAAATACGGATTCAGATATTAATATCCGTATTCATTCGATGCGGATATGGATTTTTTTTAAACGAATATAATTTTTTTTTCTATTTAGCCATTCTTAATACTTGCTTAATCGTGCTAGTTATAAAATAAAACAACTTATTTAAGAACAACCATATCATCGAATCAATTATACAGGTTATATTATATTTAGTACAGACTATCCCATAAATAAAATTTGCACAATTTTTTTAATTATTCGACGAATTTGTCACGAAAGATGGTATATCTTTGTCATTGCAGCTTTTGTACGAACTATGAAAGAAACAATCTTATGAATTTTGCATTATCTTGTAAAATAGTCTCTGATAGTATCGTATTTTCTTCTTCAAATATTCAGGGGATGTGTCTTCTAACATTATCAGTTTCTCTGCCTTCGTTGAAACCACCGGCATGTGGAGGTAACACAGGCGACCCAACCTGCAGTCAGAAAGCATCACCATTACAGCTCGGCATCTTCTACCTTTCCCTCTACATCTTGGCAATTGGTACAGGAGGCACCAAGCCCAACATATCAACAATAGGTGCCGACCAATTTGACATCTCAGATCCGAAGGAGCGGGCCCACAAGCTGTCATTCTTCAACTGGTGGCTGTTCAGCATATTTTTCGGTACATTATTTGCATTTACCGTGCTAGTATACCTCCAGGACAATGTCGGCTGGACATTAGGTTATGCGCTACCCACGCTGGGTCTTATAATTTCGGTGGCTATTTTTTTAGCTGGTACGCCATTTTACCGGCACAAGCTGCCCTCCGGTAGCCCGTTTGCAAAAATAGCACGTGTGTTTGTTGCTGCGTTTACGAAGTGGCGGGTCCCAGTGCCCAGTGACCCAAAGGAGTTGTATGAATTAGATCTGGCAAATTATACAAAGAGGAAGCAGTTCCGCATGGAATCTACTACTGTACTGAGGTCTTGACAAGTTTCTTTTAGTTCTCCCCCCTATCAGAGTTAATCAGTTAACAAGAGAAATTGAAATTTTGAATTACTCTCATATTTGGTTTCTATTACACTTTTTTATATAAATTATATACATCTGATTCATATAACCAGAATGATGCATTGACACACCAAAATTTTTATGCCTATACTTTTAATCACCCTCAACTTTCAAAAAAAAAATCATTATTATTTTATTTTCCAATTCTCTACTTTTGTTATGGCAATCTAAAATATAATAACATCAGAACTAACTTGGTCCATCTGAATTTGAAACTCAGGTTCCTGAACAAAGCCGCGGTCAAAACTGAAGGTCCCTCTACTCCATGGACCCTCTGTACAGTAACTCAAGTAGAAGAAACCAAACAGATGCTCAAAATGCTTCCTGTTCTCTTGGTCACCATTGTGCCAAGCGCAATGGTTGCACAACTCAACACTCTCTTTGTCAAACAGGGCGCCACTCTCGACCGTCATATTGGGCCTCACTTCGAGATACCTCCGGCCAGTCTACAGGCCTTCGTCACCATCTCAATGCTTATCTCCCTCGTTCTATATGATCAGTTCTTTGTGCCAATCACCCGAAGGTTCACCAAAAACCCTAGAGGCGTCTCCCTCCTACAACGCATGGGCGTCGGGCTAGTACTCCATATTTTCATCATGTCAATTGCTTCTGCAACCGAGCACCACCGGTTGAGTGTTGCGAGAGAGCACGGTGTGGCAGAGAGCGGTGGTAAAGTGCCTCTAACCATATTCATTCTCTTACCACAGTTTGTTCTCATGGGAGTAGCAGACGCATTTTTGGACGTTGCAAAACTGGAATTTTTCTATGATCAAGCACCAGAAGGAATGAAGAGTCTGGGTACATCTTATTCTATGACAACTATTGGCGTGGGGCATTTCATGAGCAGTTTTCTTCTGTCGACAGTGTCGAATCTGACGAAGAGGAATGGGCACAAAGGATGGATACTGAACAACCTCAATGAATCACATCTTGATTATTACTATGCCTTTTTTGTTGGCCTAAATTGCATAAATCTCGTAATTTTTCTTATAGTAAGCCGGTTTTACGTCTACAAGGCCGAGGACGTCGAGTTCAGTAATGATTTGTCTAACGAAATTGAAGTAGTACCTGTAGCCTCAGATGATAGCTAGGTTGAATTTAAAATGTATGTATGGGAGATATATCACTATGCTGGTTGTATATAGTGTATGATATAATTAAATGAGCGAACAATTTTTTCTTCTTTTTCTAAAGTAAAATTTAAAGCACAAATTGTTTATCAATATTCAATACCATATCAGTACTTCAGGAAAATGATAAGCAAGAAGATCAGATGATATGATACTAGGATAGCTAGGGATGTAATAAGCCTACAGATTCAATTTGAGATCTAAACAAAAATGTGTTTAACTAAATAATTACTGATCAGATCTGATAAGTGGATTAGATAAGTGTATATCCACTGAAGATCAGTTTCCATTCATAGGAATTCGGATTATGGATATGTATCAGAAGAGTTACAGATCTTGCACCGAACTCTGTTCAAGTTTTAGAATTGTTAAAAGAAGTGCCGTTCCTTTTCATCAGATCTTTGATTAATGTTGAAATAACCGAGCCGTTAAAGTTGTAATCAAATGTAAAAATGATAGACAATAAATGTTGGTTGAGATATGATTAAAAAAATGACACAGTAATTAAGGTAAAAAAAGTTATCTGATTAAGAACAAATTTATATATACAAAAGTAAATATTTTTTTATGTGAAATTCTTATATTTTTAGAGAAAAATAGTACTATACTGTATTAGTATGTTTTTTAACTGTGAAACTATGAAATAAAAATTACATAATAAATAGTGTTAATAAATTAGAGGAGACGGAAAAACTTCTTTATATTCATATTATATTTATACCAAAAATTATTTACACTTATTTCCCAAAAATCTAGATTACCGGAAAATCTCCTTTTGGATGGAGCACCCCTAGTGAGAAATTGTGTTATTTTCATATCTTTTTTTTTTTTTTTTTTTATCAGTAAAACATCCCGTAGGGATTTTCATATCTTTTTTGAAGAATATAAAAAGACACAACTAGCCTGGAAAGTAAAGTGGGGAAGTTTATTTCCTTGTGAGATTTTTATCGCCGCAGAAAATCTAGATTCCTTTTGGATGGAGTAGCCCACATTGTCTCGGTCAAAGTTGCATGGGTAGAAAAGTACTAGTATTACATAAGAAACTCCGCCCTTTTCCGAAAACGACGAACAAAGGGAAATATATATTCTAGAAGAGGTTTGACTAGGCGCGCCAATAATTGTGCAGAGAGTAGACCAGTGGACCACTGTTCTCTGTTTCTTCACAGTCCAAATCAACCAGTGTTGAAAGTCAAGGTTTTTTAATTAGATTCCTCCGATACCGGATCAATGCGTAAGAGAGTAAGAGACTAAGAGCTTGAATTGTTTTGTGATTTATATTATTTAAAGTTGGGGTAACGACAGCACGTTTTTTCTTTTTTCTTTTTCAAGTTATGACAAATAATTTCTATTTTTTTTCTAAATTTGACAAACACTTCTATCTTTTCATTTCGTGATGTTGACCAAACTTCTATATTTATCATTAAATTTTATAAAACGCCGTTGATTTTTTAATACAACATATTAACATGACAAATATATTTGTAACTACGTACCAAACAGGACCAAGTTGGATATGAATATATAAACACAACGAATTAATTTAGACAAATATATTTGTAACTACGTACCAAACAGGAGCAAGTTGGATATGAATATATAAACACAACGAATTAATTTAGTTATCTTTACATTATTACAAAAATTATAATTTTAAAATTTAACATTAAAATTGTGATCTATATTTTTTGCGAATCCATATCCTTTTTTTTCCGAAGGCTTGCATAGTTGCCAACAGCAAAGTTAAATTAATTAAAAGAGGTTAAATTTAAATAATGCAAATCCATATTAAACCATAAAGTTTTATAGTTGTATGCATATTTTAGTATTTGTTATTTGAATCATTTTCATTATTTATTATTTTTAGATTAATTATACATAAGTTATATGCGAGAAACACATCACCACCACCACATCAGCATTTGGAAGTTGCCGTGCGTACAAGCAACATACTAATTAATAGTTTAAGTACATTCTTTAATTCAATTATAATGAAAATGAACACACGATGCCTAGAAGGAAGTACTCTGATCTTATGATATCGATACGATGTCTTACATGAATCTTTTTTATTTTGAATTTGACATATTTCCAAATGTTAATTTTTATCATTTAATATTACAAAAAAACTGCTTCTTGATGAAATTGAAATTTGAAATTAATTCTTAACATTTTTTATTTTGTCACTCAAAGTTCACAACTACAATATTAGAAGGACACCACTTACATGAAAGAAAATTTCATGTTCAATCCTGTCACTTTTTTAATTTTGAAATTAATTCTTAACATTTATAAAAAAAAACGAGATTTTTGAACATTTTTTATTTTACTATTTATTCCCATCTACAATATTAGAAGGACACCACTTACATGAAAGAAGATTTCATGTTCAATCCTGTCATTTTTTTTTTTTAAGATAAATCGGGGGTCAAGCCTTTCAACTTATTTTTAAATTAAATGTCTACCCAATCGGATTTTGAACCTGGGAACTTTCACTCAAAATGCATTATTTTTTGTCACTAGACTAAGAGCTGGTTCTCAATCCTGTTACTTATGAAAGTACACAAGTCCTACTTATATAAGAGAAGGATTCAAATGAATCAATTTTCCTTCACGACTCTACTTTTTAAATTTTTAATGATTGATGATAAAACATTAGGATGCCTTTGGATTGTTTAAGAATAATATTAAGATTAGTTATTCAAAATAAAAAATATTATTTCTAAACAATCAAGAATAAGTTTTTTTTAGAGTTTAGAGAATTATTTCTAAGTTGTTTAAATTTTGGAATAAATTTGTATTCATAGTATTTGGATTATCTTCTTAATCTAAATTAAAATGTGGTTCCACATTTTAATCCGGATTAAGAAGATTATCCAACACACAGTAGGAATAAAAATTTGTTCCAAAGTTTGGACTACTTAGAAATAACTCTCTAGACTCCCAAAAAAAAATATTTTTAATTGTTTAGGAATAATATCTTTTACTCCGAATAACTAATTCTAATTTTATTTTATACAATCCAAACGCCCCTTTAGAGTTTAAATATTAAAATAATACTGTTTGATGGGAGCTTTTCCTAATTTGTATAAATTATTACCACATTCTGACTTTGTCATTGTAAGATCTATAAACGTGTGAAATCAACATTAAAAAAGTGTCTATATAAAAGCATTTTTACGAACTCTTTTGATGCTTATTGAAACACAACAAAATGTAGCAAATGTTGCTTGACAGCCTCTGTCTAGTGTTTCAAAAAAACAAAATGTAGCAAATGTTTTATGAGTACATATATAGGATATAGTCTACTAAAAATTTTGCAAAATTAAATTAATTGAACCTGACCTTACTCGACCTGTGACCTGGGCACAACGCAAAAGTTCGACGACAGGTTACCGAGTCCAAATCCTGTGGCGCGCGACACAGCGTGTAGCGCGGCACAGGACCGTCCGATCAGATCTGGATGGATGAGGGAGCCCCGTGCATGTAACCAGATTGTAAGGCCCGAAAAAAATGAACCGTCGAGATCTGATCGGACGGTCCGTGTCGCGCGCTACAAGCTGTGTCGCGCGCCACATGAATCGGATCCCAGGTTACCCAACCCGACTCGACCAACGCCTCGTCCAATATTTTTTCGAAGTGAAACTAATTTGATCAGGAATGCGTGATACCAAATTTGGCTCGTCCAATTACCGCTTAAAAAAGTGTTAAAACGTAACTCGAAACATTTACCCTATCAATCCAGCCGAATCAACCTTCAAAAAAACCAATCCTGGCGAATCTAAAATTTTCAAAAAAGACAACACGATACAATACTAATCCGACCCACCGGACCCATAACCCGACAATTGATAATTATAAAGCAGTATAATGTTTGCGGGGGGCATTATACTGAAAAATGAAAAAAATGCTATTATCAAGTGTCAAGTGGTGCCATCAATTTCGCAACTGCCTTGAAAAGCAGAATAAATTATACATACTTGGGCCAATCATCATCAAGTCCAAGTTTTACTTTTCGTGAAACCAAACCTTGATTTTGACGGAAGTAATTAGCTAATAGTACGATTGACCAACTTCAGAATCTTGTACATAACTACAGATATATCCAATTGGCTGAGAGGTACTTAATCAGATTTTTTTAATACTTACTCCTGGTCAACAAGTCAACAAATGTGGGTCTTACGAGTTAATATCTATCCAATCGGTGCTCTAGAATCTAGATATGATCATAAATAATGTATTCCGTACAATTGATGAATAACAGAGTTATATGTGCTAGTTAGATTAGCCAGTCTGATTGGATACCTTCTGTGAGACATTAATGTTTTTGGAGGAACACCGGAGTACAGTTGGTAGGATACGTCTTCTCCCGTGTTTTTCTTTTTATTTATTATTATTATTTTTTTTTTCAGATTCGATATACATCTTCATTAAACTCCTTCGGAAAATAATTCTTTTTATTCATTGGAACTATGCATTGGCTATTTGGATTGCTAAAAAAATTCTTTTTGTGTGTTTGATATTACCCTTAGAAAATAATTCTTAGAAAACGGAACCATTTTGTCCATCAAAGACAAAAAAAAAAAAAAAAAAAAAACTACAGTGAGTAGCGAATCTAGACAATCTAGAAAGTAACACAATCATAGTCACGAAAATTTATATTTTATGAGTAAGGCCAGAGTGTAACGCATTGGATGCATGACAGCATGAGGTACATTCAATGCGCTCATTCTATGGTTTTGAATCTCAAACAATCGAACCAAATTGTTCAATTGTTCAATGTGATCTCCATTTTAAAATTCGGCATGGAACTAAATTTTATATTTTTTTGAAAATTTTCATTATTTTTTTTTTGGAAAATCGTCATTTTAAACAGTTCATAATTTTTTAGATCGATGGTTTTCTAAAAGTCTGAAAAAAATAGTAAAATTTTCAGAAAAATATAAAGTTTAGTTTCTTACTAAATTTCACTATGACGAAATTCATATTAAATAGTTCAAATCAGTCATTTGAAACTTTAGTAACAATAACAAGTGCATTGGACGGACTCCATCAAACGTATTAGACTTTAGCGTTGCTCTATTTTTATTAGGTTTCAAGTCAATTAGGTTTATATCATTTAGGTCTTGGGTTAGATCAAGAGGTTACATTGGGTCCAGGTCGGCTTAGGTTTTTATAAAGTTCAGATCGGGTTAGGTTTGAGTTAGATTTTTTAGTCGTCAGAATCGTCAGATACGAAATGGCAAATTTTTAAGTTGGGTTTTATTTTTATTTATTTTTTTAAAACAACTATTTATTAAGAGAGGTATAGCTCATTTGTGTGAAATACAATTTATTTCTCTTTCATGTAGTGGAAAGTTGAATCCGTTATCTATAGAATAACGACGGAATCACTAACTATTTCACTTGTAAAATAACAATATAAACAGGTAAGAAAAAAAGACGATTGGATGAGTTGGTTGCTCCTAAGTCTGTTAGGATTCAGTCAATTCGGGTTGGGTTGGAACAGCTTCGGATCATTTATTTTTTATTTAAAATTTCAAATAAGGTTGGGTTGGATTCATATCAATATATAATGGAATCACATTGAGATTATTTTTGCCACATCTACTCTACCTGCAGGATACTAGGATATTCCATTCTAAATTGATTCATATGATTATTATCCGGAATGACTGGAACGGAAACATGGAGAGGATTCGATCAAGAAATCAAAACCAACCATGCCCAACACAATTGATGGCATTAACTTTTCCCCCTCTTCGAAGGATGCCATTCGAAAGCTCCTTGTTGAATTGACTAAACAAAAATTTGTTGGTTCACCCAACATGACCGCTGAGAGGTTATTACTTATTAGCAGAAGAATACCGAAGAATCAGGAAACTAAACAAACCAACGAATGTGGGATAATTCATTAATTTGTAAGGAAACAAAACAAGCCGAATAGGAGTGTGGACTGTGGAGTGTTCAATCAAAATAGAAGTAAGTGACACCTCACACACAAAAGTCAAGATTTCTTCTTGCTCTTATTCTCTTGACGTTTTCTACATGCGCATAATTATGTTTACTAAAATTGTCCTTTCATTAATTTTTCTGTAGTGGCTTGATCAGAATATTCTGTGGCAGTGGTGCATCAATGAACTTTATTTATTTAATTAATTAATTTTTTTGAAGATAAAATCAGTGAACTTTATTGTTTTAGGTTTCTAGAAATTTGAAGAAATTTTATGGCAAACTGGATAGCCATATATATATACAAAACGATTTTGTGAAATTTTGTTTACCCCTTACAAAAATTAATATTACATACTAATCCTTCGATTGTAATGTAGTCCTTCCAAATCTAAGAAACAATTACATGAAATAGTACAAATTTAAATTATTAACCTTTCGATCAAAATATTAACGTCATTAATTAATGCTTTATAAGTGTTCGTTTTTGCTTTTCTTATATCCTAATCCTATCGGTGTAGGCATTTATTGCCATGTACAGAGCAATCAAAAGTTTGCCCTTTAATTGCATGCAATTATGCAACTGAAAATCTGGAATCGTAGTACTCAACTACTCATCAACCAAACAGTGTCCTTATAATGCAAGATATCGTCCAATAAGAAGGTCACTCATCCACCACTCACTGTTCTTACTTCTCCAGGCTTGAGGCCCAAAGAGGAGCAAGACATGGCCGAGCTAGAAGGGGTAGAAACAGGTAAAGAGGAGTATACTAAAGATGGCACAGTCGACTTGAAAGGCAACCCAGTTCTCAGGTCGAAGCGGGGTGGCTGGACCGCATGCTCCTTCGTCGTTGGTAAAATTGATTTCCATGTCTTGTATGATATGCAATTTCTCTTCAACTGAGTGTCCGAGTCTGTTTATTATGTAAGATAGTTTGAAAAGTATTGATTTATTAGATGTGAAGTTTCTTTCTTAGACAATTGGTAGAGAAAACATTGTGCAATAAGTAATTTGGGTAGTTTAGTAATATAAGCGTAAATCTGAATGTACTTAGTTTTATTCTGCCATTAGGTAAATCAAAGGGCTAGTGTTAGAGCTTAGATAGTTGCTTCCAAGGTCTGTCCCGTTGATGTGCATGAAAGTAGATTAGATTGCATATTAAACAGCAGGAATAAACTCTTGCAACTATAAAATGCATATATATAAAAAAAAAAAGAGAAACATTAGGAGGCCATATATATATTATTGGTTACTAAATAGCATAAACAATTAATATTGCGTGATTGATACCTTTATTCAAGAAAAAAAGAGAGAGAAGAAAATTAGAACTCGAAATAAAGGCTTTTCGAGGAGATGAAAGCTTGGAAAGTTGGAATCAAGTGAAAATGGGAAGGCCATTAAATGTGGTAGTTTATTTGTTGTCTCGTGTGCCCGATTGCTCAAATTTACATCTATACCATACCCCACGTGGGGAATAGACAATCTGTTTTGCTTAGGAATGCAAAAAGGAAGACATTGTTTTCTATTACTAAATTTCAACAACTTTATGTAGTAATTATTTGCTAGAATGTCTGTGTCATATCTCTCAACTCTAAATCAGTTTCGTCCATATTCAAATTCTAACAACTATAATCATTTTCTGTATCCATATCCATTCATCATATTATTAGTGAGGACAATAATTTAAATTTTAAATTTTAAATTTTTACGTGGTCTAGTAGCTCAGGTGGTAAGAGCACTGGGCTCTCTTCTAAGAGGTCTAGGATTCAAGCCCGCATGCTTGCGATAGGTTTGACGAGCCAGCGTAAAAACTCAGCCATATATACAAGAAATAACCAGGATCGGAATGTCATTTCTAGCCTATCCCAACTTGTTTGGGACAAAAGGCTCTGACTTTGACAATAATTTAAATTTTAGCATTTGTTTATTTATTATTTAATAATTAGTAATTAAAAAATCAATCTATAATAAGGGTATGTTTGGTAAATCCATGAACTAAGTATAAGAACTAGAATAAATCTTGTTCTAGTTTTTGTTTCTAATTCCATGAATTTGTGAGAACTAAGAACAAGCCCTTGTCCTTCGTTCTTGTCTTGTTTGAATTTATGAGAACTAGGAACAAGAGTCTAGTTCCGTGTTCTTGAAGGTGCCAAACACACCCAAATGAATGCCTATACAAATAAAAGAATCTATCGTCTAAAATCTAAATTACTTGTATGCATTCAGGGTATGAAGTATTTGAGAGGATGGCATACTACGGAATATCATCAAACCTGGTGTTGTACCTGACTAGAAAGCTTCACCAAGGAACGGTGGCATCGTCCAACAATGTGACCAACTGGGTGGGTACAATTTGGATGACACCAATCATAGGTGCCTACGTGGCTGATGCACATCTCGGCCGCTATTGGACGTTCGTGATTGCTTCTGTCATCTACATATCTGTACGTTCTTGTACCTTCATTTTATTTTTCAACTTAAAAAAAAAAGTACTTTTAATTTTTTTTGCAATACGTATTATGATAATTTTATTCAATAATTATTAAACGTACATATATTTCATGTGTATTAAAAAAATGATAAAGGATAATACAAGTTTTGCATTTTATTAAAAAAATTAATTTCATAACACTATATATGTAATAGTCTTTGATGGAATATCAAACGACTATTTAAATTACATTAAATTTCATATGCTACCTATAAATAAGGCCACCAATATTAGTTTACAAATGTTTAATTAGTTGATTTGAAAAAAAAAGTATTTATCAAATCTGTCCGATTAATTATTGTTTCAATCGATATCCACGGCTTTTTTATTTTTAATATTAAAGAAAGTAAAAAAAAAAAAAGTATCTCTCGAAACTTGTTGTCTATTAATTCCAACGATTGTCTCATGCAAAATTCTAAATATCTAAATTATGCAACTTAATTACCTTTTCTAATAATTTGCATAATTTAGTAGATTAAATTCCACATTATTAAATATCTAAATTCTAAAAATAGTAAATTAACAAATCCTGAACTCTATATATATGTATGTTGTCCCTAAAGAAGGCGGCTTAAACAAGGTTTAGCGGAAGCAATTAAGATTTTAGACCGATTTGGTATGAACTACTCTAACACAATTCAATTGGTACCCAACAATTAACAAGCGCACATAATCAATTCAAGTAGCAAGAAAATAAAGGGAGAAAGAGAGAGAAATTGAACACTCAATGTGATTACGGAGTTCCGACCCGCTAGGAAAGACTAGCCTTAGTCGTACGTCTCCGGGAGTTCCGCTACCACGAAAGGGCGCGCTCCGTTCAATTCCAATAAGAACGGGACTACAACTTCGAACCGAATCACCTCGTCACAAGGACACTCGAGGCGGATCGGCCTAACTCGAAAACAAATGACACCAAGGCCTCCAAAAGAGATGAGCTCTCAACCTATTCCAACCTACACCTAGCGACAATGTCGGGGCGGTGGTGTTTGAGGCTACTTTATCTCTCAAAATGATCTAGCTATGAAAAGCTCAAATGGGAGAGTATCCCTGTGCTCAAAGGCTCAATTCTGGTCTAATTTTGCAAGGCAAAGTTCTCTAAAGAGAGAAACAAGAGGTGGATATATATAGGGCTCGGAATGAGCAGTTTACCAGCAAAAACTGGACAGAGCGTTGCCTGCCACTAAATAGCGTTGTACAACGTTGAATATTACCGTTGTAAAATCAAACGGTTATTTAATATAGCCATTGAACTGTCAGAGCGTTGTGCAACGTTATATGCCATTGCACAACGATGAAGTGTACAGCCAAAGGATAATTCCGACAGTTCCGTTGAAATTTGTCAGAGTGTTGTGCAACGCTAAATACCGTTGCACAACGATGGAGTGTAAAAGTCAAATGAAAATTCCGACAGTTTCGTTGGTAAACGAACTAATATCGGTGAGAGTAACTCTTACAAATTCAAAATGGACGTCATACAACACTAAAGACCATTACACAACGCTGTCATTACACACCTGTACTCAGGAGCGTTGTGCAACTTTAAAGGACGTTGCACAACGTTCTGTCTTAAGTACACATAAATTTTCAAGTCTTTAACTGGAGCGTTGTACAATGCTACTGAGCGTTGTACAACTTGTGACTCAGCGTTACCTAACGCTATTTAGCGTTGTGTGACGCTGTTTCACAACATGTCAGAATTTAACTGTTTTAGTTTTGAAACACAGCGTTGTGCGACACCATATAGCGTTGTACGACGCTCTGTCACTGAAAACTGGATTTTGCTGGTAAATTGAGCTTTTCTGCTATCTAGACCATTTCAAGGATAATTAAGGACTAAAGTATACATTCTACCCTAGTCTAAGCTAGCCTACAACATCTCTAAAGACTTGATATTAGTCCTGCTCATAGCTCTTATCCAAGTCTTCATAATTTGCAACTTCTTCCTATAAAACTCAAAGAAGATTGTTAAATGTCAAATGATATTGTTTTGTAATCGACAAACTTAGAGACGTTTAGTACAACAATATATATATATATATATATTCGATCGACAACCGACCAGTACAAGTGTACAACAACAAGATACATATTTGTTGTTTTAAAGAAGTGTCGACTCATAAGATGCGTCTGACAAGTGATATATTGTAAGATGCTGGTGATTTCATGACCGATCGATACGACAACAAGATGCGCATTTTTTTAATCTTTAGAATCTTATCGACTTATAAAATCCAGCCGTATTATATTTAGCTTAATTGTCTGTACCATAAAAATCCACCCATTTTGGTCCCGTCCTGATCTGGCATTGTTTTTTCTTTTCGTTTGGTTCTTAGAACTATATCGAATAATCGAAGTATGAACCAAAAATTTGTCTTGCTATATTATTTACAATATATTTTAGAGCCGACAAAGTTGACCTAGTCAAGCGAGAACAGCGAGACAAGCCAATCAGAATATAAAAAATGTTATCCTACAATATTTATCTCCCATCTCCTAGGAAAAATGTTAATCGGAATATAACTTTTTATTGTGATGCTAATCAGAATATAAAATATATGGAATCAATTAGGCCACTTGTAAAGTAATGCCACATCAGTAGAAATTGTTGAACAAGATGTGACCTTTTTTGCGTGTTAGTCAGAGTGAAGCTAATCACGAGATCTTAAAAGATGCTTTCTTGTATTATTCCTCTGTCCAGATTCTTCCATTTCCTATTATTCCGAAAATTGACAATAACGTTCTATTTCTTTTTTTTTTTTCCCGGACCGTCCAATTTAAAATAAAAATAATATGTTATTTATGATAATTTTTAATATTAATATGATATTGTAGATAAGGGCTTGACCCTTATTTTCTTAAGAAAATAATTATATGATATTTATCTTAACCAGATGAACTGAATTAAAAATAAATATGTAGATATTTTATGTCCTAATTTGGAACAACACCCAACATATATTACAATAGAACACAAGAATATTTAGTGTCCCAGCGGTCCGTAAAATTATGAACTTCATTTGGTGTATAACTTAAAATTTATTCCTACCTTTTTGTTGCGTTGGGTGCATCTAAAAACAAAATCTTCATGTTTTTTCATTTTTGGGAAAACCACTTCACCTCCCATCATTTTATTTAGACTTTAAGGCAGAGGTTGATTTTATCTTCCATTGACTTTTTCAACTACTTGTGTGTTTGGATGCACAAGAATAAGGATTCGGATAAGAATAAGCTTCAAATTCCTTATTCTAGTGCAACCCAAACAACTATGGAATAAGAAATTTGGGCCTTTATTCTTATACTAACAAAACTATGGTATTAGAATAAGAATAAGAATTGGCACGAGATTCTAAAAATTTTTTATTCTTATTCTTATCCGGCCTCCATCCAAACACACCCCAATCTTTTTTTCATGTACCCTTCTTTTTTTCCTTAATCGTAATTTTCATTTAATGCGTGATACCAGCCTACTTGATAAATCAATAAATTCTTTGATCAGACTGGGGGGACCATTCTATGAAGCCTATGTGATGTGTTGAGGAGGGAAGTAAAAGGGGCCCACCACTTAATTGACTGAGCCCAGTGTTTTATTGTTCAAGCCCATGTCTCTCTCTATATATATATTTTTTTGAAGAATAGCCCATCTCTATATAAACTAAGGACGGCGGTGTCGGTCTGTCGGATGAGATATCCCTAATAATAAGGGATCACACAATCAATTAAAACCTCATCCTAAAACTAATAGGTCTATTTTTCATGGTAGAAAGTATTTTTCGCTGATATCTTTTTGGTCAAACCTTTGGTCTTTTGTGATAGCCATAGCCTTGTCTTAGTCGGAAAGGTAATGCAGAATTGCAGAATTGCTGTTGAATTGGGTCATCAAGTTTTGGTCCACAAACACAAGTAAAACTGATAGAAAGATTAAAGTAATTGTCCGAGTTTGTAGTTGGAAGTGCTAGGGAAAAAACAATTCTTTGTTAAAATAGGCCAAAAATTTGGTAACATTTTTTTTTTACTGAAATCAAATAAATTTGACCTCTAGTTCATATTTTTTTTGTTATTGCATCACATTTTGCCAGTTTTGCACACCTCAGATGTGACCAGGAGTTTTGACAAATGCAGGGAATGTGCCTTCTGACACTATCAGTTTCTCTACCTGGACTAAAACCACCGGCATGTGGGGCCAACACGAGCGACCCAACCTGTACTCAGAAAGCCTCTTCATTACAGCTTGGAGTCTTCTTCCTTTCCCTTTACATCCTGACTATTGGTACCGGAGGCACCAAACCTAACATTTCAACAATTGGTGCTGACCAATTTGATGTGTTTGATCCGAAAGAGCGACACCAGAAACTCTCCTTCTTCAATTGGTGGATGTTTAGCATATTTTTTGGTACATTGTTTGCCAACAGTGTGCTAGTATACATCCAAGACAATGTCGGCTGGACATTAGGATATGCCATACCTACTCTGGGTCTCATAATTTCAGTGGCCGTTTTTGTGACTGGTACTCCATTTTACAGGCATAAGTTGCCGTCTGGTAGCCCTTTTACCAAGATGGCAAGGGTTCTTGTGGTGGCATTTCGGAATTGGCGGGTCCCAGTGCCTAGTGATCCAAAGGAATTGTATGAGTTAGACTTGGCTGATTATAAAAAGAGGACGCAGTTTATGATGGAGTCTACACCTGCAATAAGGTCTTGAAAATCTTAATTTGTTTTATGCTGTTTCAAGTTAATTAGTTTCCTAAGCTTTACATTTTTTATTGAAATCACAACATAGCACTAAGAAATAAATTTATTTAAAAGAGAAAATACTTTAAAATTAAAATATCATTATAAAATTTTGGCATTCTGAAATTTTATTAGCTGAATACTCTTATATCTAATTCGCCTAATTTAAAATTCAGGTTTCTCAACAAAGCTGCAGTGAGAACTCAAAGCCCAGCAACTCCATGGACCCTTTGCACAGTGACTGAAGTAGAGGAAACAAAAACAATGTTGAAGATGCTCCCAATTCTCTTGGTCACCATCGTGCCAAGTACTATGGTTGCTCAAAGCAATACCCTTTTCGTGAAACAAGGGACCACTCTGAATCGTCACATTGGGCCCCACTTCCAGATCCCACCAGCCAGTCTCCAGACCTTTGTCACCATCTCAATGCTTGTGTCAGTTGTACTTTACGACCGCTTCTTTGTACCAATAACCAGAAAGTTTACCAAAAATCCAAGAGGCATAACCCTCCTACAACGAATGGGCATCGGACTGGTAATTCACATTTTCATCATGGCAATTGCTTCTGGCACGGAGAACCACCGGCTGAGTGTTGCAAGAGAGCATGGTGTAGTAGAAAGTGGTGGTAAAGTGCCATTAACCATCTTCATTCTTCTGCCTCAATTTGTTCTCATGGGTTTTGCTGATGCCTTTCTGGAAGTTGCAAAACTAGAATTTTTCTACGACCAAGCACCAGAAGGGATGAAGAGCCTGGGTACGTCATATGCTATGACAACCTTGGGTGTTGGAAACTTTCTTAGTAGTGTTCTTTTATCGACTGTGTCAGATTTGACAAAAAGGAATGGGCACAGGGGGTGGATATCGAATAACCTCAACGAGTCACATCTTGATTATTACTATGCCTTTTTTGTTGTGCTAAATTGCATAAACTTTGTGGCCTTTTTGATCGTGAGCTGGTTATATGTTTACAAGGTGGAGATCACAGAGTTTGATAATGAATCGTCCCAGGAGATAGAGTTGGCAGAAGATAAGTTATGAAGATATTGGATTTACTTAAATGTGAAATTGTTGAAAGAAAAGTGTTCTAATCATGGTACATAGGTAACATAGCCACTAGGGGGAATTGTAGGTTCAGTAATGATACGGAATTAGGAGGAAATATGTATTAGAATGTCAAATATATCATTTTGCATACCTATTTGTCACGAATTTGATAGCTTGCAATTTCTAGTTCAAAATCTAAACAAGTTGGTGCTTATAGAAATCTTGATAGTCATGGGACAAATTTTGGCTGACACTCAAGTCTCAACAGATTTACTTTATGGAATTTTGCACGAAACTACAATTAATCCAATTAACTTTACTAAATTACAAGGTTTGAAATAACCCAATTTCTATCAAATACGTTTTAAAGGTGCTCCATCTATATTACGTACATACTTGGTTACAAATGAGAATGGAGGGATTTTACTGGATACTAAGTTTACAGATTTAGGATGTGAATCTATTTAAACTACAGTGAATTAAACTTTTGAGTAATACAGTTTGGATACTGATAATGGAATTAAAGGTATTGGGTAGGTGAGCGTGTAGAAAAAATAAATGTTTAATTTAATGTCAATATTTTCATTTGTTAATTCTGATGATTTAGTTCCCAAATCGAGATGTGTTATATAGAGTTATTAGGATATTTCTTTAACTAGCATACGCGCCCACCCAATGTGTGGGCAAACTAAAATAATATTATGCAGAAATTACAATAATTATATATCGAAATTGTTATTGATTTCGGACACAACAATTAGAAAATGTGATGTTTGAACATATGGTTAATTAATGTGAAAACCCAAACCATCTGAATGAAAAATCAAGATGCTCAACTCTGAAATTATTTGAACACGTGCATAAATATTGTGCAAACAAATTGTCCTTCACATTAATGTTTTAATATTTAAATATAGCATCCCTAATTGAATTTATACTTCAATAAAAATAAACATAAACATATGAACAAAAGAAAAATTATAAAAATGAATTAGGCAATCTATGAACCTTTTATTCCAAATTTGCAGTGAGAAGTATACGCAAAAAAAACGCAAAACAAGATAAAAAACACAAATGAAAAGTCTACTTTCAAGTTTCAACTACAATTTTGGAAAGGAAAATTTAAATTAAATAAGAAAAGGTCAATATATGATGAGCTTATCGTGCTTGACAAGTCTTTCATGACTTTTTACCGAAAGAGAGCCTTCACTTTCTATTTTATTACCATATACTATCAAACATGTACAATATGCCAAACATTAGAACAAGGAATTTTAATCAAACATGTATCACTGGCTCACTGCCATTCAGAACATGTACCATTGTTATCCAAAATGTAAAAATAATAGCAAGAAATACAGGCTAGGCAGTGAAGAGATACCAGAAATTTTCCTTTGAAGTGATATGTTGTGTGCAATTATTTGAACAATTCCCTTCCAGTAAATGAAAAAGAAAAATTAAGATCTCTGAAGAAAGAAAAAAAAAACTTTCATGTTATGATTTACCTATACACTGATATAATAGAATTTTATCATAAAAAAGGTATGGACAGGTCAATTTAGCCCAACAGAATAGTCTCTCAGTTCGTAGAGTATCTCATCCATTTGGAACACTGCTAGCAGAGTCTCGATCAGGTCCGTTGCTCGAATGCTTCCCCTGCTCGATCCTGACCATCCTCCCGGCTCGCTCAAATATGTCGTTCTATATTGCCTCCCTGTTAATTTTGTTACGCAATCAAATTATACAATTTGTACTTAGTGATCTTTTGCTTTTTCTCTTGTTTGCCTTTAGTCCTGTTTGTTCACGGTATCTTCTTATCAGTTTTACCAAACCAATTGAGTCTCAGAAAAGTTATTGCGAAATCCGGTTAAAACTTGTGCAAAGATTTTGCACCACAAAATGAGATGATTAGGATTTAAAATTGACTCTTACATGGAATACTTTTTTGTTTTTGGTCCAGTTGTGCCCCCGTCAAGCTCCAAAAGAACCATGCTGATGATCTGTCCTTTTTTCGAATGGATGCTCCATTTCTATATAAAAGAAAAAAAATCCAACAAAATGATTAAAAAAATTTTGTAAACCACAGCTTCAAATTGAAAAAATAAATTTACGTCAACCTAATTTCAACATATATACTTCTATTCTTGTCATGTTGAGTGTAAGCTTAGTCCCTTTGATCTTGGAGCCAATTTGAACAAGCCAGACGATTATCGAAAAATAAAGTAATTGCATGAATATGCTTATAACCAAAATCTTTTTACTTGTACATAATTACTTCAGGTCCAATCAAAGGGACAACCTTGAAATAGAGAAAGAAAAGCATAGGACATATTCGATCTCTTCTTATCTTGTATTGAATTTTCCAATTTGATTCAATATAACTCCATCTGAACAAACAAAAAGTATTTACATTTTTGTTAAAATGACAACTTACACCTTAAAAAATATTCAGTAGTAACGCTTGGATGGATACAACAAGTTATTAAACCACGGTTAGTAAATGACCTCAATTAGACAACTTACACCTATCAAGGCTGCCTCGTCTCCTGGAACAGATTATATCTAGATTTAATTGTTGATATGTCAATAACTTGCATACCACAATTCCTTCTCTTCACACATCAAAATATAACTGAAATTGTACATAAAAGGTTAGATGTTATTACCAAGGCAAAATAACTTCTACACAATCAAAATCAGATCAAAGAATAAAAATTATGTCTCATGAGTTCTCTTCAAAATATAATAGAAAATTGAAAGTACAAATAAAAATATGGATAGATGTAAACACTAAGTTCCATGCCACATTACTGACTAATGGGGGGGGGGGGTTTACAATAATGTCTTGCAAGCTACACTAATAAGCAATAAAAATGTATTTAAGAAAAAAGTGATAGATGAAAATTTAGAGCCTCGAGTCAAATTAAATCTGGTAATTGGAATTCTATAACAGTTTTTAAATTGTTAGGCGGTCCTGGGATTTCGAGTCAACTACAAGAATTGCCAATTCAGATCTAATCAGTTTAGGAGTTCTAAATTGAAAGAAAACAACATGAACTACAAACCCAAATAACCTAAGATCCGACTGAATGGAAGCAACTTTTGGGAGATGATCATGATTTATCAGGTCGACATCTCAACATTTTTTGACGTCAAGTAAAGTTTCACTTCAAGCCGGCTGCCATGTTTCTGCCAAATTTTTCTAGCAATATAAAAGAAAGAACTGAGATTCCTGTTTTCATAAGAAAAAATAGGGAAAATCAAATATGTTCAGCCATAGATAAATTAAACAATAAACCCATACCTCTTGTTTTGTGCAACTTGTGTTCATAGTCAGAGATAATGCTAGGGGGAATTGGCTTCTTCCTTCAAGCACCATCTCATTGCTGCTACCATAATTTTGCAAATCTAATTCTATCTACAACCCCTTAAAATGACCTGATTATTGCACAATTTAAAACAATTCAGGCAAAAAACGTAACACAGCACAACGTAACATTTGAATAAGAAAAAGAGGGTTGGAAATTGTACCAGTTACGACCAGCTGGTAAGCTCCTTCCTTCTACCTCCCTTCGACGCACCTTAAGTTTGAGATACACCGATTCTTTTATGGAATCTTCGAGAACCGAGGTGATTAATTGACGACCAGAGTTCAGAGCAGAGTCTGACCTGTGAGCCCCACCGCTTCCTGCTTGCTTCCATCGAGGTCGATGGCGAAGAGGCGCACGATTCGATCAGAGACCGCAACAAAGGGAGATGCCGCGGCAGAGTCGAAGGAGGCGATTTTGTTAGGGTTAGCGAAGAAGGGAAATGTTGGTCTGAGGTCTTTTCTTAGGTTAGCGAAGGAGGCGGTGGTTCAGATTTCTTTCCAAATTTCTATAATCGCTTATTAGTAGGGTACACGCGAAGGAGGGGAAACGTAGTGACGGGGAGGAGATCGGGCGAAAACGCTAGGGTTGCGATGGAATTTCTATTCTGAGAATTTGTAATGGAAAAATGAAGAAGGGAGGAGAGGGGAGGGGAGTACACGCTCTCCTTCCTTTTCTGTGAAAACGCTAGGTTGAGAAAAAATTTAAAAAAATAAAATACAGCAACAGCAGCAGGGATCGAACTTGCGATGCACACCTAAGAAAATGCGTTAACAACCGTCCAGCGACTTACCCCTTTCTGTAAGAGGGGCGACTATTTATCTGAAATTGAAATCCAAACCATTCATCAGATAAAATTGCAAAGATCAATGATCTATAATGATATTAACAAATGTTTAAACTTTTTTTTGTAAAACTAGCAACAGAGCCCACTCATTGTGTGGGCCGACTCTAATATGTGATGTGTGAAGTTGAAATTATTATTTGACATAGATATATTGTTCATTTTCAATATTTAAATTCAACGTTGTCTTGATCATTATGAACAATATCACCAGTTTAAACAAATATAATCAATAAAAGTAGAAATGTGAACAACTCAAAAATAATTTGATGAAAATAAATATGTTTCTCAATAAAAGGAGTGTAATCCTATTCTTGATTTGCTTGTGGCTTGAAAGGATATAGTAAATAAAAATAACAATCTAAAAAAGATTCTTTTGGTGCATATAATAAAATAGACGTGTGAAATAATAAAGAAAAAAAATTTGCGCTTGCTAGGGATCGACCCCTCGTGCTGCCCGTGTGCACGAAAAGAAAAGAAATCACATCCCAGCGACCAGCAACCAGACACTTTCTGTCAAAGAGTCTGACTCTTTGTTAGAAATACAAATCTAAACCGTACATCATATCAAATTGCACAGATTAATGGTTTATAATTGATGTTAACACATGTTTCAACCTCTAGTGGTTAGAATATTATGATCTTTCTATGGGTGCATTTATAAGTAGTAGAGATAGAGATTATTATGATCTTGTTTTGGATGCTTTTATAAGTAGTATAGATTTGTATAACAATTAGAGGTTGTCTAATTGATGGTCATCTCTAACAAAAATTGTTTAGTGGGATCATTCTTCTACAAATTAGACATCATTTTTGATACAGGTTCCCATGAGTATAAAATTTCGAGAAATAAACTTGATGTAAAGTCTTATAAATTAGCTTTTGTGTCAAGTCTTAAAATTTAATATCATGTTTTGATGCCATCCGTCAACATCACTGTCATCTACTTCTTTAAAAAAAATGTTTCTCTTTTCAAATATTTTATTTTAGCTAAATAAAGAAGGCGTCTGGTTTTTATCCTTACTCGAAGAAAGAAAAGAGTACTCTAAACAGTGACACTCGTTGACTCTTATACAGATTATTAGTTGTTGGAATTTGGAATTGCTTGAAAATGGAAACTCGGCTGTAATTCGATTCCCGATATGTTTGTGGTGAAAGATGAACAGATTTTTTTTTTTTTTTTTTTTTTTTTTTTTGATAAAAGCCCGTAGGCAATGAACAGCATTTCAAACGGACATAAAAGGTGAAGAAACAGAAACCTAGCGCACAAAACTTGGTGAACTAGAACAAGTAATGGCCCACAAAAATAAAGCAGATGCTTTTAAAATCGAATGCTATATATAATCAGACCTCGAATACCCAGCTCAAGAGTTACAATACGGGTGTCAACGGCAGAGATTTTAACGTTATGCCGTTTCGTTTAAATTAAATGGAACGGTTTGTGGCATAGAATTTTATACCGCTTTCTAAACGAAACGGCATATGGCACAATTGATTATACCGTTTCAATCTCATTTCAAACAATTTTATGTGTAATTTCTGAAGTGGAACGGTTGATGGCACAGAAATCTGTTTCGTTTAATAAACGGAACGGTAAATGGCATGCCGGTTTCATATCGTTTTTAAGTGGCATGATAGCGGTAGAGGGCGAAACCGTGGTCGTTAACCACGTTAGACACCCCTAACAATAGTCAATTCATGTATGTTTCTGAAAAAGATATATTGTCCTGTGTTTGGAGGTGTTTGACTGAGGAACAAATTTTTATGTAAGTTATGCGTAGCCTGTGTTTGGTTGTAGAATAAGTAGAGTGATGACATAAATTATTATTATATTATTATTTGTGTTAGTAATCATAATATTGTTTGTCATTATAGTTTGAAATAATATTATTTTATTTCTTATTCTACTTGTGGGGCCACCTACTTAACTTATACCTCCTCTTTTCATGGTATATGTTCTTCCACCTTATTCTATGTTATGCAAAGAGTGTTTGGTTACAAAAATAAGGAATAGATGAGTTATTCTTCCTTTATGTAGCAACCCAACCCAAATGTATAGGATTGGACGATATCTTGAGGAATAACGTCGTTTTTTTTTTTTGGGAATTTTTACTTTTATTTATTTTTCTCACCTCCAATTGTTTCTCTTTCATCTTCTTTAATTGATAGTTTGTCTGTACAATTGTTCCTCTTTCATCTACTTGAATAAATAGTTTTTGAGTGATGTCCATAGTTTTGATTTTCAAGATTCAAACGATCGAACTTAATATAGGGAAAACCATTTTTATGAAACTTGCTAAATTTGTAATTCACTTATTGCTTAATATCTAGAAATATCTTTATCTTTACTACTTATAAACACATCCATGGAAAAGACGTAAACTTCCAGATAAAAAGGAATTACACCCCTTTAATATCAAATATGGATTATTGATTTTGTTAATCTAATATGATCTGTGTTCAGATTTGAATATCAGATAAAGAGTCGACCTTTTATCTGCAAACTGTCTAGGCGCTGGACGGTAACTCCATTGTTTCGTTCTGCTTCAGTGCAAGGGATCGATCCTGCACAAGCGCCATTTTATCGTTTTTATTTCATGTGCTCTCAATTTTCCGCTCCATTCCCACTATTCCCATCGCTCTAGGTTTTCAACCAGCCGTCAAGCTTCCTCTCTTCCATCAAAGGAAATTTTTTGCTCTCCTTCAAAATTTCGCAAAAATAGAAAGAGCTAGCCAACCTCCGTCGCATCTCTCTGAACCCAATCTAGGGTTTTACATAAATTCCTTCACGGCGGGAGCGGTGACTCTACTTTCTTACTCTCAATTCTCATCTCCCATAGCCATGGCTTCGTGCTGATTCGAGATCTTGATTTTGCTCCTTGTCGCCGTCTCTGAGGTTTTCGCACATGGGTCTGACGACAGCGCTCATTTCTCTCACAACCTGGTCCCTTTCTCTCTTACCTAACTACTGCTGTTGTTACCACTGTTGGTTGCTCTCTTTGAGGTATTGCTTATTTCCCTAATTCTTTTCTTTGATTAATTTTTTTGATTGGATTGGGTGAATTGATTGAATTTGGTGGTGTTTTGAAATGGGTGTAGATAATTTCGCCTTACCATTTGTACCTGAATCCGAAGCTTGTGGTGCACACTACGAGATCTGGCACCTCATCACTAATTTATTGTTCTTCTGCAAGATGGGTATAATTCTTTATGTAGCAAAACCTTGATTTTCCCCTTTGGATTTAATTGTTACTCTATTGATGCTTTCTTTATTTTATTTTTCAAATTTGCTAATGTAGTGATTATTTTTTTTGTGTAGATTTGGATTCAATTATAACCTCACGTTACATATTGCTTTTCTTCTTTGTCGCAATTCCTGTCAGGTCGCATCAACTGGCGTCGCAGGGCCGTTTGGATGGTATGGGAATAGGAAAGGAATAAGGATTTTAGGAAGAAAATATTAGGAAGTGTGTAACTTTGGAAAGAGTGGGAAGAAGCTATTCCGGGCGAAAAAAATGTTGTTTGGATGATGTGTTAGAAATAAGGAATGAATGTGTGGTAAAATAAGAAATGTATTAGGAAGAGTACTATTCCGAGCGGAACTAGTCCCACCTTACGTCTAACACGTTTGGATGCTTAGGAATAAATTTTCGCCTAGGAAGAGTTATTCTTACTTATTCCTAAGCAATCCAAACGGCCCCTAAGGAAGAGGCTTTACGTGATCCACCTCCTCGGCCACCTCTACATCAATGATTTGTATTGCTCTTTTAATTCCACTTATCTCTTTCAAAGTTTCAATCAACTCCAGTTAGGGTTTTAAAATTTTTGCTTTTTCTTACTTGATTGTTTGAAATAAACAGGAATAGTGCGAGGTTCTTGTGGAAACCGATGCCTCAAGGGATTAAAGAGACTTGGTCAGAGCTTGTGGCGGCATGGAAAATTGACAGTGTCTCTGGGCAAAGGATTATTCTGGGGTTTACAATGATGTTCAATGTTTCTATTGGAGTCCAGAAGCTTCTGGAATTGTCGCCTCTTTCTTAGGTTAGTTGTCTTTTTTGTCAATTCATCCTTGTTTAATTTAATCATGTGATCAATTTTGTACATTTATAATCATGTCTGATATGAAGATGCCTGGTAAAGGTTAGGGCTGAACTACTAGGTGTGGCATACTCAACTTTAGGATTTTGCTTTAGATATGTAGTTTGCTGAGCACAACTCATTTTCTAACAATTTCTGTACAGTTGCATTTCAGTGTTTGCAAAATTTGTTTCCAAATAGCAACAAAATCACTTATTTATGTGATGGGCACACTTTCAATTTCCTTATTGACAAGGGTTTCGATATGTTCTTTTGTTGCTTGTAATTCTTTCAACCAAATGAATTCTTTTCTCTTTAAAATTTAAAATTTGTATCTCTTTCTTTTTTGTTTGTTAGAGATACAGAGGCAAATTGGTAAAATTGATCTTACCTTATAATTAGCAAAATAGTTGTTGATGGGATAAGCATTAGTTAACCTATTGACTCTCAAATGTAGAATCCAAAACCAAAGAATTTTGTTGAAATTAAAATTTGTTTTTAAAAAAAAAAGATGACATGTGTTTGTAGTCTAACTGCTGGCATAATTGGCACAATACTGTTATCAATATGGCAATGAGCTGCTGTTCTGTAATAGTTGACACTAATAAAACCAAAAGAAGTACATTATTTAATAATGATACAGTATCAGTAATTTCACAAGAAAATAGAAATTCATGTTGTATATATTTACCTAATGCTGCAGTGTTTCTCGTGGTGGCTGATGAGGAATTGGGGAGGAGTGTACCATTTGTGTTTTTAGAGAGAGTAAAGGAAGACTTTGTATAGCGATACGGGTCTGCCATAGACAATAAAGGAGGCCACACATCTTTTCAGTACCGCTTATAGTCTTGACTGTGACTTTGGGTACTCTTTTTGGACTCAAAGCTTCTTTTTCATTTTATTTCGCTTCTAATATGACACAAATATTTCACTTTGATTGCAAATGGTAACTTGAATTTTTCTCAGAAATTAATAGGCCACAGTTGAAGGAGCATATGCAGTATAGCATAAACCATCCAGTGGAGATGAGCAAGGTGTCTAAGCTTAAAGCCTACAAAGATGAAGTGCATCATGATGAATAACAATGAAAAAGTTCTAGATCGAGGTGAAAAATTGAACTTTTAGATGACAAGACTGAAACGATACAAATTCAGATGCACAATTGTTTACAATTTCTTGTTATTTTTTCTTCAGTTTCAAGTAAATGCAGAGGCTAAATTTCTAGAATGCCTCTTTTAAGAAATGTTTGAGCTTGAATTTTAGACCATGTGAATTCCAAAAAGAAATTTTTGGGCAAATCTTTTATGTAATTCAACATTCCATAAATTCCTCTTCTTGAACGATAGCAACATTCATAATTTCTGGTATAATTCAGAGAAAACTCAACTTCCTTTACCAGCTGAATTGGTAACTTTTTGTTGCTTATTCTGTCAGTGTTTTTTTTTTTTTTTGTTTTCACATAAATATAATGGCCAGGATATTAAAATAATCTATAATTGTTATCTACTTATCTATATATCTATTCTTCTTGTAGGAGGTCCTACACAGGGGCGAATCTATGTAGTACCAAACCCAGGCAAGTGCCGGGGGTTATTTTTCTGAAAATTAATATCTAATTAGTGATGATTGGACAGTGCCTAGGCTTAAATTTGCATGGTGCCTAGGCTTGATTGGATTTTGTACTCGGTTGAGTCTCTAAATTTGGTCTATATTCTGTTATACTGGGTATGATGTTTGGATAGTGTCCGGGCTCAAAAATTTCCTAGATCCGCCCCTGGTCCTACACCTGTGCCATAGAAGTGCAGAAGGAGGCTACACTGGGTTACCTTTTATTTTGAATAATTAAAATTGTTTTATATCCACTGTCATGTTTATAGAAATGCTCATAATGTTCTCTGTTTGCTTTTTATCTTCAATAATGCTTTGCAGGGCCCTAATCATCTCAGATTTGTACAAACTAAAAGGATTATTAATTAGTAAGTGGAATTGGCAATAATATTGGAATCACCGATTGGTAATATGTAAGTGTAATCTGTTAGAGTTAGAAAGATGATTGTATTTAGATGAGATGCAACTTCCTTTGTTTCGCTTAATTAAAACTTGATTGTTAGAAGCACAATAAACAAATTCATGTAAGAAACGTGTAATGAAGATATCAAGGGCTCTGCCTGCTTGTTGCATATACACACCTTTTCTAAAAATGTAACTTACGCATTGGTATTGGATAAACGTTTAAAGTGAAATTCTTAGATAAAAAAAGGACTAAATTGTAAAAGGTCAAATGTAACTTGTCAGAGATAGATTCTAGAAATCTGATTTTTCTGTGACTGAACTTGCTCTCTCATGTATAATGGCATACGGAATGTGATATAGTGATATTATGCAATTTGGTGATGTGCCTTTGACTTCTTTATTTTACCTTCGCTTCCTTTATTCATTCGAAGATAGTTCCATGGTTGATGTGATTGTGTTAAACCATCTTTATTTTTATTAATTTGATAGTTCATGATCGGATAGTGCACAATAGCCATAAAGTCAATAAATATTTTAATTGGAAAGGTTAGTAACACAAAATCTAGAGTGCCATACCCAAATACATGAAATCATGACTGGAAATTAACATCATAACATGCTGTGTGATTATTGGTAAAGTGTAAATTGATATTATAGAGACGCTTAAGAACACTATGATTGATAATTTGACATGTCAACTTGAAAGAAATGTCACTGGTACCCAACCCATTCTCAATCATTACCTGTACCGACCTCCCTGAACCACTGTACCAATTAGTGGCGATCCCACGAAACCGGACTGACACACCATAGACCAAGCTCATCACTGTCAATGTTGCCACGGAGCCATAGAACCTATTCCCTAGACTCGCAATGGCCGAAAAACTAAGCGGGTTCAGTGCCAATCAAGATAGCGTTGATTTTAAATATTGAAAATGGACAACATATCCATATCAAATAATATTTTTCCATATTCAAGTCCGCCCACACATTAGATGGGCACTGTTGCTAGTAGTAAAAAAATCTTGTACGGACTGGTCATTGCTACACATATAACATCATACTATTATATTGTTCTTGATCTTTAAAGCATTAATAACAATTGCTGGGGAATCATATTCTCCAGGATCATTTAAAAAACATGCATACAGACCAAGTGAACCGTATTCTGTGCTTGGAATTTTGACCCAATTGTAATTTTGAACCCCAAGTGATTACTTTCCAAGCTATCTAATAAACAACGCAAATCTTTTCCAAAAGGGCAGACAGTTCTTCCTAATTAATAGCTTTCTTCAAATTCTGGTGAGAACGTTGCAACATGTTACAATTTAAGCAGTAGTTACTGTTAGGAAGTGCACAAATTTAATTTTTAGACTAATTACTCTTAATTAATCCTAATTAAACTAAGTGCAAAGGAGATCTAGTGCAAAAGCCATCCAAACACACAAGAGAAAGAGGGAAAAAGGGCTACCTCTTGCGAACTTGTAATCGCAAGGCTCGAATCCGTCGAGTCGAGGTTGTGCGCACCACCACGCGTGTCTCGGCCTCAAGTCCACCAAGGTATTAACCAAAACCTCGATCTATGCTAGTAGATGAGAGGTTAAGCCTAATCCCTTCCTTCCCTTTGCCTTAATTAACTATTTAATTGGATGGAGGCAAGAGGTGCTCAACACATGAGCTTAAGAGAGCAATGGTGGAGAGGAAAAATTCTGAAATTTTTCCTTTAATTTTCGTCCAAAATATTAGGGAGAGAGAAAAAGGCAAGGTGGCTAGGGTTTTGGCTCCCAAAGTGGTCCTTTTATAGACCAACCACTCTCCCAAAAAGTTGTAACTAATTTACAACTATGCCATCACTAGGGCAGCCATAAAATGGGCCTAAATGGGCTCCATTAATTATTTAATTGGTCCTCTAATTCAATTAATTAGTGGCCCAATTAATTGCTCTCAAGTTGGACCTTTAATTTACAATTTAAATATAGGCCCGTTAGCTCAAATTAATTACTTTAATTAATTCATGTTGAACAAATTAATTATCAACACTTTGATAATTATTTAAGGATTAGAATATGCATTAATTTATTTCTATATAATCCGTTTGACTTAATTAATTAATTATGCCTAAATGGGCTCCATTAATTATTTAATTGGTCCTCTAATTCAATTAATTAGTGGCCCAATTAATTGCTCTCAAGTTGGACCTTTAATTTACAATTTAAATATAGGCCCGTTAGCTCAAATTAATTACTTTAATTAATTCATGTTGAACAAATTAATTATCAACACTTTGATAATTATTTAAGGATTAGAATATGCATTAATTTATTTCTATATAATCCGTTTGACTTAATTAATTAATTATGACGGTTCGCAACAGTACATAATTAATCAGTCAACATATCATATTGTTGCATTCCTTAATACAACCAAATAAATAATGCACGCATGGTCAAAACCTATTTGTGTGACCCTTTGAGGATTTATGCTCTGTTGGACATGGAAAATAAATCGCTATTTATTTCCAATAATCATAAGCGGTATCTAGCAACACGTTATGATTCCCAATTCGCATAAATAGTGTACTGCTACAATATTTTTAATCCTGCATAAGAAATAATAGTATTTCCTTGTCTGATTCTTATGTCACATGATATCATCGTATAATCCAAGATAGGAATGTGTCATTCTTGCAGATTATACGTTTCTTGATCTAGAGATGACTGTATCAGTTGCTAGCAAACAATCCATCTCCATCAAGGGGCCCAAACAGATATCATCGCTCACTAAGTTAATTAATGAGGGACATACGGTTTTCTTGATGAACAACTTTTCCCCGCACAATTCAAGAGAACATAAATAAAGTCCGTATAGCAGCCCTTATCAGGAATCAACGGTAGACGATATTTATTGAACCTATCCTCATGTGGAAAAGCTGAACCATCTCAAACTTAGAATCAAACTCAAATGAAATAAATAATGACACATAACACAATCCATATATTTATTTCACTGGGTCGCGTCCTGTACTATGTTCTATAACATATACATATGCAATTAAGTTGGCAACTCCTTACCTATGATCTGTAGAACTTAATCATCACTTAACTTGCATACTAATCTTATCCGATAATTAATATTCCTTGTTAATTATCAAGATTACGGACCTTTTAGATTTATTATTGTCATTTAATTATAAATGAACTACAGAGATCTACAATTCAGATCCTCAACCTGAATGATCTGTCAATTAATAAATCAAGGAATAAATGATAAAATATCATCAATCACATAAACCATAGAAGTGGCCATTTAATAATTGGCTCCTAGGACATAACTCTAACAATCTCCCACTTGGCCTAGAGTCAATCAACAGCGACTTCTAGCCAGTGCATAGTACTCAATGTAATATCCAAAATATACATGTCTCATACTAAAACCTCAAAAGATAAAAGATACAACTCAAAGCCACTCAGGCATACGCCTAATCCCCATGGATGCAACGTGCAACTCATGTGCGGCTCGAGATAGAGGCTTTGTCAGAGGGTCCGCTGTGTTCGCGGCACCGTCCACCTTCTTGACCTTGATCCACCCGTCATTCACAAACTGACGGATGAGATGGAATCGTCGTAGAATGTGCTTGGTCTTTTGGTGAGACCTAGGCTCCTTGGACTGAGCTATGGCTCCCGTGTTGTCGCAGTAGAGATCCACTGGACCTGAGATGCTTGGAACCACCTCCAGCTCGGTCAAGAATTCCTTGATCCAAACGCCTTCTTTCGCTGCTTCACCCGCCGCTAAGTATTCTGCTTCGGTGACGGAATCGGCCGTGGTATCCTGTTTGGAACTCTTCCAACTCACGGCCCCACCATTGAGCAGATATACGAAGCCGGACTGTGACTTCGCATCATCTCGATCGGTTTGGAAACTAGCATCGGTGTAACCACTTACAACGAGCTCTTGGTCTCCACCATACACGAGGATGCTATCCTTTGTTCTCTTGAGATACTTGAGGATATTCTTGACTGCGGTCCAGTGTGGCATACCAGGGTTAGCTTGGTATCGACTAGTCACACTAATCGGATGCGCCACATCGGGGCGAGTGCATAGCATGGCATACATAATCGAACCAACCACAGATGGATACTTGAACTGATTCATGTACTTTCTATCTGTATCAGTCGTCGGACATTGAGTCTTGCTCAAGAATATGCCATGTGACATAGGCAAGTAACCCTTCTTGGAACTAGCCATGTTGTGTTTTTCCAACACTTTGTCAATATATGCATCTTGGCTCAAGCCTAACAACCTTCTTGATCTATCTCGATAGATCTTGATTCCTAGGATGTAGGCGGCTTCGCCCAAGTCTTTCATTGAGAACACCTTCTTCAATGAATCCTTGACTGCATTCAATTCGGGGATATCATTCCCGATCAAGAGTATATCATCAACATATAGAACAAGAAACACAACCACGCTCCCACTAATCCTCTTGTAAACACAAGGTTCCTTCTCGCTTTGAATGAAGTTCAACTTCTTAACCTCTTCATCAAAGCGCTTGTTCCAACTCCTTGATGCTTGCTTCAATCCATAAATGGACCTTTGAAGCTTGCACACCTTGTTAGCATTCTTTGGATCCACAAAACACTCGGGTTGTGTCATATACACATCCTCTTCCAAGTTGCCATTTAGGAAGGCAGTTTTGACATCCATTTGCCATATCTCATAGTCGTAGAATGCGGCAATTGCTAACAAGATCCGAATTGACTTGAACATGACGACTGGCGAGAAGGTTTCTTCATAGTCAATACCATGAACTTGCTTGTAACCTTTCGCAACTAGTCGTGCTTTGTAAATGGTCAAGTTGCCATCCATGTCGACCTTTCTCTTAAAGATCCATTTGTTCTCAACGGGTTTTACTCCGTCGGGAAGGTCAACTAAGGTCCATACCTTGTTCTCATACATGGATTGCATTTCGGATTCCATGGCTTTAAGCCATTCCTTTGAGTCGGATTTTTCCTTCATGTCCTTTATGGTCAAGGGTTCGTCATTCGCAATGACGAGAACGTCGTGCAAACCTAAGTATCTTATAGGTGGACGACTTGGCCTTGCCGATCTTCGTAGGGTAGACGCTTGAGGTTCTTGAACTTGTTCCACAACGATTTGCGGACTTAGTTCTTGAACTTCAAGTGTGGGTGCAACTTCAACATCATCGACTCGCGATATGTTTGAGTCTTCAATTGAGGGAGCTTGCTCTTGAACCTCTTCTTCTACAACTACTTGTGGAATGGGTTCGACTACCACCTCATTTGGCACCACATTGGGAACAACTAGATTGCCTACTTGAGGCATCTCTTGTTGCTGCGGTTCTTGAATTTCTTCAATCACCACGTTGCTCCCACTACTTCTTCTTGAGAGAAACTCCTTCTCCAAGAACTCCGCATGTCGTGCAACAACTATCTTGTTCTCGACACGGTTGTAGAAGTAGTAACCCTTTGTTTCCTTAGGGTATCCTACGAAATAACATTTGTCCGATTTGGGTCCAAGCTTATCGCTCATTAGCCTTTTCACATAAGCTTCACAACCCCAAATCTTGAGAAAAAACATGCTTGGTTTCCTACCAAACCAAAGCTCATAAGGCGTCTTCTCAACGGACTTTGACGGAACACGGTTTAAAGTAAAAGCTGCGGTTTCTAATGCAAAACCCCAAAACGATTTAGGCAAGTCGGTTTGGCTCATCATCGATCGAACCATGTCTAGCAAAGTTCGATTCCTCCTCTCGGATACACCATTCCATTGTGGTGTTCCCGGTGGAGTGAGTTGTGGAATGATTCCACACTCCTTTAGATAATCACCAAATTCGTGGCTCAAGTACTCTCCACCTCGATCGGAACGCAAGACCTTGATCTTTCGATTGAGTTGGTTCTCAACTTCATTCTTGAACTCCTTGAACTTTTCAAAGGATTCAGACTTGTGCCGCATCAAGTAGATATACCCGTATCTACTATGATCATCGGTGAAAGTGATGAAGTATGAATAACCTCCTCGTGCACAAATGCTTATAGGTCCACACACATCGGTATGTATGAGATCTAACAAGTCGTTTGTCCTAATCCCTTTGTTAGGAAAAGACGCTTTGGTCATCTTTCCCATCAAACATGATTCGCATGTGTCAATTGGCTCGAAAGCGAATTGATCTAAGAGACCAACGGTTTGCAATCTCTTAATGCGTTTCTCGTTGATATGACCTAAGCGGCAATGCCACATTAGAGTCGTACTTTCATGTGAAATCTTACGTTTCCTACTGTCACGTTCAACACTCAAAACATGTTCGCTAGAATCAAGCACATAAAGACCATTCAATAAATGCGCAACACCATAACAAACATCATCACGCAACAAAGTACAACTTTTGTTCTTTATTACAACACCAAATCCATCCAAGTCTAAACAAGAAATAGAGATAATGTTCCGAGTGATACAAGGAACTACATAGACATCTTTGAGTTCCAAAATGAAACCAGAAGGCAAAGTTACATCCACATTCCCAACGGCCATAGCGGAGACACACGTGCCGTTACCGACGCGGAGTTGTACTTCGCCTTTCTCGAGCCGCCTCCTACTCTTTAGTGCCTGCACATTTCGACAAATGTGAGCACAAGAACCGGTGTCAAAAATCCAGTCTGTGTTAGAGGTAGCGAGAAGGGTTTCAATGACAAATATACCTGAGGTAGAAGGCTGGACGGTTCCCGCCTTCTTGTCAGCGAGGTACTTGGGGCAGTTCCTCTTCCAATGGCCCGTCTTGCTACAGTAATAGCATACGGTCTCGGAAGTGGCCGGGTTCTTCTTTCTCTTGGAACCCTCGGGAGCTCCCTTGGCCGAACCTTGGGGCGTCACCGTGCCTTTGCCCTTTCTAGTTCTGCGGGTCTTTCTTTTCTTGCTCTTCTTGCTCTTGTCACTCACCGCAAGAACATCTTTGGGGCCCTTCTCTTTCTTGAGACTCTCCTCCGTCTCGACAAGCATGTTTTGGAGATCATCCATGCTCTTGTCCATGCCATTCATCCGGTAGTTCACAACAAAACCGGTGAAGCTGTGAGGGAGAGAGTTGAGAATAAAGTCTTGAATCGCCCCTGACGGGAAGGGCGTATCAAGCCTTTCAAGCTGCCGAAACAACCCCGCCATCTTCATGACGTGTGGCCCGACTTCATGACCCTCCGCCAATCGAGTATTGGCGACGGCCTTGATGAGACGAGCCCTTTCGGTGCGGGCCTTGGTTTGGAACATGTTCGAGAGACGAGAGACCATTTCAAACACTCCTAGACCACTATCCATGAACTCCTTTTGGAGTTCTGACTCCATGACAGCGACAATCAAGACGGACATCTCCATGTCGTCCGTGACGTGCTTGTCATGTTTGTCCTGATCCGCTTTAGGGGCATCCGACTTGGGAGCCGCGGGGACGGGAGTGGTCAAGAGATATTCCTTCTTTTCAAACCTAAGGACAAGCCTAAGGTTCCGGTGCCAATCCAGAAAGTTGGCACCGTTGAAGGCGAGCTTCTCTTTCTCTAAAAGAGAACGTAGCGAAAAAGACGAGGAAGACATCTACAACAATTTTCAAATTAAAGGTCAATTAGTTTATGTTTTGTTTTAATTTCCAATAAAGTAAAACTTTCACTACTTTAATATAAGTCCCTAAAAGTAATGAATTTCCAAGACCCCCATTTTCGTTGAGATGATGCCGGCGTCGGCACAACATCAAAGCAACTAATAATGAGGTAGGTTCTCCTTAACCAATCATACAACTTTATGACTCTTGGTTCGCGTCGCGAACTTCACTCCAATGTCCAATCCGATTAGGGTCCATTGTTAAGTAACTCCTCTCTATTTGCTCCTTGCAAATCCGATTTACACCCCGACTACCTATGGTGGACCACGATGTCCGCGTCGGCGGAATGCATCAATGGCCGAACATAAGGCGTGAAGGGGATAGAGAGAAGGAGAGTGATTTGGCTCAATCGTTTGGGACAAACAATTATGTGACTCTTGTTTGGTGGTCGTGTAAGCATACATCCATACCTATCCTATGACATTCATAGCATTCACAAACATTCACATAATAAGCATCTCAAGCATTGTTGTGGGTTTGTATGGCTCCCGCTTGCGTTAGTTTTCGCCGCATCTCCATGTAGCAAAACTAATCTAACCTTTGTCCCTCCCACTAAATTCTATATGGATCTAAATCCTATATAAAATAAAGGAACAAAATTACATGTGTAAATTTCTACTCCCATCCTAACCTTAGGGGCATGCAAGCCACACAAGTTACACAAAAATTAATCAAAATTAATTAATGGCACCAAAGGCCTAATTACACACAATCACACATGCATTCAATTTACAAACCACAAGGCATTGAATCATGAGCCATACTAAACCCACATCCTCCTACAAAACAAAGTTAGCACAAGTCTATCCACTAGTGTACTTTGTTTATAATTAATGACTTTCAAGTGTCTTTGCATATTATTTGCCATTCGCAATTTCCGTGTATAAATGCTCAAATTTCAAACAACCAAACTTGTTTAAATCCTTTTGAAAACTTTTCAATCATCAAAAACTGAAAGGAGATCACACACAAGGAGTATCCTAATTACTTTTTCAACTAGTTTGAATAATTAGATAATAATACTTTGATAAAAAAAGTATCTAATGGGACACGACAAAATCCACAGTTTTCGGTCTCCAAAAATTATGAAATAATTTATATAAGCTCCTTGTCTAGATTGTAATTACCAGTCAAAATTTCAGGAAGATATCATAAACCATCTGAGAGAATCGAAAAAGACAAATCTGAAACAAGTGCGCGAACGCACCGTTTTGAGATATTCTGTTTTTCTTCTCAACCATCCGGTCTGAAAGATCACCTTCCATCCAGTTTTTATACATACAATATGCATAGAAAAACTTGTTTAATCTATTGGCTAACTATTCATGAAAAGAAAACCACTAAGTTCAGTTTAAGAAATTCAAGTTACAAGCTTAACAATCGACTAGACCTGTACTGGAACAGACTGTCGACCGAAAAGGTTTGACCTGGTTGAGGTACCAAACTTCCATGAAAAATTATGAAATTAATTTTCCTGAAATCCTAACTTAAAAGTAAACAACTCTATTCAAACAATTTTCCAGAAAGAGTTCTCAGTTGGTACAGTTTATTAGAACAATCAGTTTGCTCAATAAACCAGATCTGACGAGATCTTTCTTTTCATACTTGAAAAACCACGAATTAATCTGAACCATGCAACATTATATATATGTCCAGAAAGTGTTTCAAGTCCTCTTTAAATCTAGCCAAAGAACACTGGTACTTATATTCAAAATATAAATCTTTTAAGCCATTCAAACAGAACAGTGCAAGCAGAAACTGGTTCTGCGCACCGTTACCATTTTATTCACAGTAAATCCATACAATTTCAGAAAAATGTGAATCCAACTCCAAAAGAACCACAATCCACAGATCTACAACTTTCTAGTTGACAGAAAAAATTTCCAGAGAACATTTCATAGCGAAAAACGCATAACAACACAGAAATTTCTGTTTCCAGACAGCAAGCAATAGCATCAACTCTACTAATCCATTAATTAACCAATTTCTCTTAATTAAGTGTCAAAATAACTTAAGCACGACCATGTGCTCTGATACCACTGTTAGGAAGTGCACAAATTTAATTTTTAGACTAATTACTCTTAATTAATCCTAATTAAACTAAGTGCAAAGGAGATCTAGTGCAAAAGCCATCCAAACACACAAGAGAAAGAGGGAAAAAGGGCTACCTCTTGCGAACTTGTAATCGCAAGGCTCGAATCCGTCGAGTCGAGGTTGTGCGCACCACCACGCGTGTCTCGGCCTCAAGTCCACCAAGGTATTAACCAAAACCTCGATCTATGCTAGTAGATGAGAGGTTAAGCCTAATCCCTTCCTTCCCTTTGCCTTAATTAACTATTTAATTGGATGGAGGCAAGAGGTGCTCAACACATGAGCTTAAGAGAGCAATGGTGGAGAGGAAAAATTCTGAAATTTTTCCTTTAATTTTCGTCCAAAATATTAGGGAGAGAGAAAAAGGCAAGGTGGCTAGGGTTTTGGCTCCCAAAGTGGTCCTTTTATAGACCAACCACTCTCCCAAAAAGTTGTAACTAATTTACAACTATGCCATCACTAGGGCAGCCATAAAATGGGCCTAAATGGGCTCCATTAATTATTTAATTGGTCCTCTAATTCAATTAATTAGTGGCCCAATTAATTGCTCTCAAGTTGGACCTTTAATTTACAATTTAAATATAGGCCCGTTAGCTCAAATTAATTACTTTAATTAATTCATGTTGAACAAATTAATTATCAACACTTTGATAATTATTTAAGGATTAGAATATGCATTAATTTATTTCTATATAATCCGTTTGACTTAATTAATTAATTATGACGGTTCGCAACAGTACATAATTAATCAGTCAACATATCATATTGTTGCATTCCTTAATACAACCAAATAAATAATGCACGCATGGTCAAAACCTATTTGTGTGACCCTTTGAGGATTTATGCTCTGTTGGACATGGAAAATAAATCGCTATTTATTTCCAATAATCATAAGCGGTATCTAGCAACACGTTATGATTCCCAATTCGCATAAATAGTGTACTGCTACAATATTTTTAATCCTGCATAAGAAATAATAGTATTTCCTTGTCTGATTCTTATGTCACATGATATCATCGTATAATCCAAGATAGGAATGTGTCATTCTTGCAGATTATACGTTTCTTGATCTAGAGATGACTGTATCAGTTGCTAGCAAACAATCCATCTCCATCAAGGGGCCCAAACAGATATCATCGCTCACTAAGTTAATTAATGAGGGACATACGGTTTTCTTGATGAACAACTTTTCCCCGCACAATTCAAGAGAACATAAATAAAGTCCGTATAGCAGCCCTTATCAGGAATCAACGGTAGACGATATTTATTGAACCTATCCTCATGTGGAAAAGCTGAACCATCTCAAACTTAGAATCAAACTCAAATGAAATAAATAATGACACATAACACAATCCATATATTTATTTCACTGGGTCGCGTCCTGTACTATGTTCTATAACATATACATATGCAATTAAGTTGGCAACTCCTTACCTATGATCTGTAGAACTTAATCATCACTTAACTTGCATACTAATCTTATCCGATAATTAATATTCCTTGTTAATTATCAAGATTACGGACCTTTTAGATTTATTATTGTCATTTAATTATAAATGAACTACAGAGATCTACAATTCAGATCCTCAACCTGAATGATCTGTCAATTAATAAATCAAGGAATAAATGATAAAATATCATCAATCACATAAACCATAGAAGTGGCCATTTAATAATTGGCTCCTAGGACATAACTCTAACAGTTACTACGAACTACTAAATGCAGTTCTTTATCATTTTACTAAATGTGCATTAATTAATTTATTTGATAATTTTTTGTTATTTTTTATTGTGTGCATTTTTTGTATAGAGAAGTAATAAACTAGCTAGAGGGATCCACTGCTGTTTTAATATAAACATCTTTTTAGTTAAAACATGTGTTTTTTCCTAACCAAAAATGGGTAGTTGAGAATTGAAATATTTAATAACTAATGCATTTTCTAAATTTAAACTACGATTTTTTTTTTCATTAATTGTAGGTCCGTCGGCCACCCACGCCCACATCTAAACTATGATCTACATATTCTTATTTCATATACAGCTCTTGACAAATATCCATTTTGCTATAACATATCGAGTCACCAACATTCAGGACAGCCGAATTCAACTCTGTAGAAAGGCATTTCATGTACTAGTATCTCATTGTTTTTCCTTTTTTCTAACCAATTAAGTTGATAGTCATGTATTCAAATTATCAAGATCTTGATGATGCGGTAGGTAAAAACTAGAACTCAGCCACCCTCCCGTTTGATATTAGTACCCAACTAATTTTAATAACATTTATATATGAAAAACAACATGTCATGGTGGAAATAGTTTAAAAAAATAAAATATTTAATGAAAGAAGTGATATATTTTGATAAAATAAATGTTCATTAGTAACGCGCGTCCTGCAAGTATTAAAGTTAAACGTCCTAATCACTTTAGATAACAAGCAATTGCAATATATAGTACAATAAAAAAAATAAACTCTGTACATTATGTAATAACATTCAATGTAATAATATTATGAAAAAGTATTCACTTAGCAAGCAACTGTAATATTTCCTGTGAAATTTTTTTCCCATTTCTTAATGATTCAATCTATTGAGGAAATTTTGGACATTTTTAAAATGTTAGAATAGCGTATCTCTAATTTTGACAAATAAAATTATGGCATAAAACTAATTTAACCATTTTATAATGGTATAAAATTAATTTGTAATTTAAGAGTGACATATCCCTAATTATTAATTTTCATAGTGGCATATATCTAATTATTCCATAATAAAAATATAATTTGTACATTATGTAATAGCATTCAATGTAGCAACATCATGCAATAGCTTTTCACATAATAACTGCAATAATTAGTGCAACAAAAAAATAATTCGTACATTATGTAATAGCATTCAACGCTAAACAATATGCAATAGCATAAGTCTAATAAGCAGCCGCAATATTTAGTACTACAAAAAAAAAAAAAAATGAATACACCAAAGTTCATCAGCTGATTTGGATATATGTACCTTTAAAATGTAATCAAATGATCGGACGTAATCCTATATTTCTGATGAGCACGAAACAATGTGCGCTAACTGTAATATAGCAATGTGCATACGTGCATAATTTTATAGCATTTTTTTCTCGGCCCCGACCCCCAATCCGGATGGACTAAATTGCTTTTGTACTTACCGTGAATGAAAGCAGAGTTTAATATATGTTATTCAAGGGGGGGGAAATAAAAAGAGTTTCGTTGAAGTGTTCGTGCCATCAACATCAAACCGTACATGAACCCTTCCACCATATATACCTCTTAACACGAGTAATCAATAAGCTCTCATCCAAAAACATATTCCTTCTCAAATTGGCGACTAAGACAGCCATGGCTGAACTGAGCTTAGAGTCTGTGCAAAAGGATTACACCAGGGATGGCACAGTCGACCTGAAAGGCAACCCTGTTCTCCGGTCCAAGCGAGGCGGTTGGACTGCTTGCTCTTTCCTTGTTGGTAGGTGATTCAAACAGAAAATATCATTTACTCATAGAATTGTTAAATAATTACTTGTAGAAGTGAGTCAAAGACTCAATATGTAGAAATATGAATATATATATATATATATATGAAAATGGCACATGGACCTTTTCTTTTTCTGTATACTACAGTGTTGCGTTTTCTGTCTATATATTGTTTTCTTTTTTTCTGTTCACACCTAATGAATAAGTGCCATATTCTTTTGATAAATAAACCTTTACTTAGAGAGTTATAGATGATGCGACGTACTTTTTCATCAAATTCTTCTTTTGGGCTTCGCGGAGCTTAAATTCTATGGTTTCAGACCAGTATAAATCTCTGTGGACTGTGGCAACACGATCACGATGATATATGTGTTGAATTTGATTTGC
The DNA here is from genome assembly GCA_027562975.1 of Rhynchospora breviuscula. Taxonomy (NCBI): domain Eukaryota; kingdom Viridiplantae; phylum Streptophyta; class Magnoliopsida; order Poales; family Cyperaceae; genus Rhynchospora; species Rhynchospora breviuscula. Next base: position 35,526,695 of record CM050400.1, read on the forward strand.
AGTCTATGAAGTGTTTGAGAGGATTGCATTTAATGGGATCGCATCTAATCTGGTCCGGTATTTAACCCGAGAGCTGCACCAAGGCACCGTCACCTCTGCAAACAACGTCACGAATTGGGTCGGCACCATGTGGTTAAGTCCAATAATTGGTGCATATGTTGCAGATGCCTACCTCGGCCGTTATTGGACTTTCATGATTGGATCCATTATTTACATTTTGGTAATTACTATATTACCATGCACCATTCTCCAATTTTGATTCTTGTACGAATACGCATCTGACAAATTGCGAATTGGACATGTCAAATCATTCTATTCTGCTTTTAAAAGTCACGTGAAACTCAAACTTTTCATATTTTCTATTGGCACTCTTTCGTCAAGGAAGAATGTAGAGATGATTGGATTCATTTTGCAACTAGGCACTATTCTTTTCTGCAATCAAAAGGATATTCCTCAATTTGTATTTCGCATCAATACTTAATAATTTGAGGTCCACGGAGACATTATTCCAAATATAAATGGATTTTTGTAATTTATTCTCCATTTATCGATTTGCCAATATCTTGAGAGTCAAAAGAATATTAATTAAAGATGCATTACTCAAGAGATTTAATTTTTGGGTAACTAATTTCACAGGGAATGCTCCTTTTGACACTGGCAGTGTCAGTGCCATCCCTTAAACCTCCAGCATGCAAAAATAACACAAATGCTGGAACCTATTTCAATTGTAAAGAAGCCTCACAATTACAACTGGGCATTTTCTTTCTATCCCTTTACATCCTGGCCATTGGCAATGGCGGCTGCAAGGCAAACATATCGACTATTGGTGCAGATCAATTCGATGCATTTGACCAGAAAGAGCGTGTCCAAAAGCATTCCTTCTTCAACTGGTGGTTGTTCAGTGTCTTTTTTGGCAATCTTATGGCGGCAACTGTGCTCGTGTACATCCAAGACAATGTGGGGTGGGCAGTTGGGTATGCACTTTGTACTGTTGGACTAATGTTCGCGGTGATTATATTTGTAATTGGTACTCCATTTTACCGGCACAAATTACAGGCCGGCAGCCCATTTACTAAGATGGCTAAGGTCCTTGTTGCTGCTCTGAGAAAGCGCACAGTTCCCTTACCAAGTGACACTAAGGAGTTGTATGAGCTCAGTTTGATTGCGCAGGTCGAGACAAAACAATTTCAAATTAAGGCAACTGACACATTAAGGTCCGAATCAATTCATTGATGCTGAAAAAGTTTACATTCTACTAGGTTGTTTTTTGCTTAATCACTGTCCTCTAATAAAATAAATCCAATACAACAAGATAGCATTCACAAGAGTGGCTTCTATCTTTTATTTTCTTTCCTTTTCATGGCAAACCTCCTTGGTATATTTTCTTTCTGTCGTTCCTTGTCTTTCCTCATTCTAGGTGCCTCAACAAGGCATCAGTAAAGATTGCCGGTAAGAACTCACCATGGGAGCTCTGCACGGTGACACAAGTGGAAGAAACGAAACAGATGCTCAAGATGCTGCCAATCCTCGTCTCGACATTTGTGCCAAGCATGATGCTAGCACAAGTGAACACTCTTTTTGTCAAGCAAGGTATGACCTTGAATCGACATATCGGTGCCCACTTTCAAATCCCCCCTGCGAGTCTTCAGGCATTCGGAATCATCAGCATGCTCATCTGTATTGTAATCTACGACCAGCTAGGTGTGCCATTCCTACGCAAATTCACCAAAATCCCAAGAGGAATCTCCATACTTCAAAGAATCGGCATTGGGCAAGTCCTTTACATTGTCACGGCCGCAGTTGCCGCTATGACAGAGCACCACCGTCTGAGAGTTGCCCGAGAACATGGTGTTGTTGGGACCGGTGCAACAGTACCATTGACCATATTTATTTTGTTGCCACAATTTGTGATTATGGGAATCGCCGATGCTTTCATGGATCCGGCCAGGTTCGAGTTTTTTTATGACCAAGCACCTGAAGGGATGAAGAGCCTTGGGACTTCATACAACTTCACAAGCCTAGGCATCGGAAATTTTCTGAGCAGCCTTCTTTTGTCGATCGTGTCGCATCTCACAAAGAGGAATGGAGGGAAAGGATGGATACTCAATAACCTTAACGAGTCACGCCTTGATTATTTCTATACCTTCTTTATGGCTCTAAATTGCCTCAATTTTGTGTTTCTCATCGTTGTCAGCAAGAATTTTGTATACAACGCTGTGGCCTCCGACTCCGAGACTGAGACCGGGGATTGAAAGACCCCCAAAAGAAGATGGGGAAGATGATCTGACTGTGTTAAGTTCGCAGTTAGATTGTTGCACAGAGGATCTTGTTCAAATTGAACATAACATTCATTGTATTATATTCGTCATTGTATCATATAATAAACGAATATAATAAGATAAGTGATTTCCTATTCTGTTTTAAGAAAAGTTGAAAGAGACTGTTGCGACTTGCGAGGGTTTATTTAGATTCTAATCGTAAAATGTAAGTTTTTTTTCAAAAGTTATCCGCTCTTTATTTATTGGAAGTTTTTTTTTTTTTGAATTATTATCGGAAGTTAATTTACATTACGTGACTATTTTACTATTACACATCATTTCCTCTTTTTATCAAAAACAGATTCTTATTCCTCCGCGAAAAGTTACGCTTACTGGGCTTGACAGACTCGAATTAAGTAGGTAAATTCTGGCCCAACAACAATCTGTTTTTCTGGATTTTAATTCCAAATTTCCAATACCGACTTTAGTTAACTTACTTATTATCCATGTGACCATGTTCAATTTTCTTTTGGAAGGGACAACCGGACAAGTCACACTGCTACCTTTTTTTCTTTTTTCTTTTTTTTGAAACCAACTAACACCAAATATGACACAAAATTTTAACTAATAAAGCGCAACCCTCAACACAAAAAACCCATAAATTTATAATTCGAAACATAAATCGCACAATAAAAAAACAATAAAATGTTAAACTATTAAATTAAACAATAAAGAACACAAAAATTGAGATTTTAAAAAACGAAATTTATTTAAATCAAATAGGCAAAGTTTTTGAACTGATCAATAAAGTATTCGCAGCTAAATTGAATAAAAGATTTGACGAAAATGAAAGCAATTAATTGAACAATAAACATAAAAAATCGTTAAAGTAGATATTAAAGCAAGGTAACCAGTAAATTCAAAAAAAAAAATAAGCAACATAAACTTAATTGTAAAGCAGATGGATAATTAAGGTAAACCGTAAAACTCACACTAAAATACTAAAACATGTAATTTTAAAATGAGTAATTCTGGAGTTCAAATGCGTTTGACACTTGAGCCCATCAAATGCGATCAAATCTTAATTTACGAAATTACAATAGTCAACCAAACCGCTCAAATTTTTCTCCATGATAAAATTTCTTTCGAAATGAAATTTTATACATTTTTTTATTTTTTACTATTTTTTATTGAATTTTAGAAAATCCTCAATCTAATTAGTTTCGGACCATCCGATTTTTAAAATATGAAAAATACCTGAAAATTTCGAAAAAAAAAAAAATTTGCCTAGAAGATAATTTCATTATGGAGGTCATATTTAGCAGTTCAGATCGCCCATTCAAAATTTCAACAGTTGAATCTTAGATTGCATTTGACATCAAATACATTTGATTCTAGCATTACTTTTTAAAAACACTACAATTTACATAATATTGTTCACCCCACATCCAACCTTTGAAAAAATTATTGGCTAAACACAATTGTTCCAAAATGAACTCTCTATTTTTTTAAAAAAAAAATAATAATAAATTTAGAGCAACACTAGGGTCAAACGCATTCGATACTTGGCTCGTCAAATGCGGTCAGATTTCAATTTTCAAGATTACAATGACCGTTCCGAACTGCTCAATTTGTTACCCATAATGAAATATTGTTGGAGATCAAATTTTATTTTTGAATTTTTTACTATTTATTTTGAATTCTATAAAATTTTCAATATAATTAATTTTAGACCCTTCAATTTTAAAAAAAATCTGAAAATATAGTTAAAAATTTCAAAAAAAGAAATAAAATTTGGGGTGTGTTTGGATGGGGGCCGGATAAGAATAAGAATAAAGAATTTTTAGAATCTCGTGCTAATTCTTATTTTTATTCAAATTTCATAGTTTTGTTAGTATAAGAATAAGGGCCCAAATTCCTTATTCTTATGTTGTTTGGGTTGCACAAGAATAAGAAATTTGGAGCTTATTCTTATCCAAATCTTATTCTAAGGCATCCAAACACACCCTTGGTCTATAAGAATATTTCAATATGAAGATCATATTGAGCGGTTTGAATCGTTAATTTGAAATTTCAATAGTTCAGTCTAAAATCGCATTTGATTTATCTTATTTTTTTTCACAATTTATTCAATTCATTTTTAATTTCCACAACTTGTTCTTCCCTCAACCGCACACCATGCGACGGCTTGTTAGACTCGGGTTAAGCATGCTCGGAGTGTGCGGCACAAGAACAAGGGTACACAGTTCCGCAGGAAAGGACCGCGCTCGTGTCACACTCCAACGCCAGAAAGGAAATCTCGGATTCTCTACAGTTACTTTCCCAATATAGTCCTGTAGCGGGTCAATCATGGTATTCTCCGTAGAAGCTTTAACTCGATCGCCACACGAAAGGTTGAGAGAGAGAGCTGACAGGAGAATCGTACACCGAGTCCTTGCAAGAAGGATCGGAAATCTTTCCCCAAATCCTACAAAACCCTACGCGAAATCGGATCCGTCCGATCTCCGCCGAATCTAGAGATTTTTCAGTCCCAACCCATCTCTCCACCGAATACATCCTCACTCTGCCTCTCTCTCTCTCTCTCTCTCTCTCTCTCTGTGCCTCCGCCTTCTTCTTCTCTCTCCTCGCTCTGAAATCACTCGCTTGGGAGAGAGACGAGAGATAATAAAGGAACAAAGAAGCCATGGATTCCGACGAAGGGAAGTTGTTCATCGGCGGGATCTCGTGGGAGACGACGGAGGAGAAGCTCAAGGAGCACTTTGGCCAGTACGGAGGCGTGTCTCAGGCGGTGATTATGCGAGACAAGGCCACGGGGAGACCTAGAGGGTTTGGTTTCGTCGTCTTCTCTGATCCCTCCATTTTGGATCGCGTGCTACAAGATCGGCACACAATTGATGGCCGAACGGTGAGCGTCTTTTCAATTTTTGGTAGATTAACTCCTTGTTTACTTATAGTCGTGAGAAAGATGCGTGCTTTAAGGTTTTTTCCTTCCTGATTTGAAAGATAAGATGTGCAATTTTGAGTTTAAAGTGAAAATTTGCAGCTATTTGTATGAAAAAATTGGAAATTATGATGGTGTCTTTTCTAAGATTGATTAAACAACAAGTTTACTTAAGGTAGGTCGTATGTTGTACTGGAGCTAGTGGAACTAATTGAAAAATGGTGCAAAATTGAACAAGTTATCTTGATTACAGTGCAATTTTTGTTGAAATTGAGTTTCAAGTTGCAAATTAAGTGTATATCGTGCTTATAGTTTGCGGTAACATGTAGATTATGTCATTATCCTGCATAAAGTTGCAGAGAACATCAACTGTAAAATCGCTATTATATGGTAAGTTTCCAAGGCTAGAGGAGGCCTAAATTTTCCTTCTTTCTGTGGTAAAATAGTGCTCAATATACACAAGTTAATTTGAGGCCATGCAAAATGGTATTCTCGGTGGATGAAGTATATATTTTCTTTTATTCTGATCTGACATGTCGTATAATTTTGCATTTTGTGGCCCAACATAGAACTAATTCAACTAGGTGTATATTGGAGTTGCTTTTTTTAATTTTGTCGGGTCTTGTCTATCCTTATTTACAGTTTAGTAATTTTCATTTCATTCTTGCAAAAAAAAAAAAAATTATGGATGTCACAGTGTGGAAACTGGCAGACATAATACAATTTTATGTACTTGCACAGTTACTTAGTCGTGGGGTTATTCCTCCTAATATCAGGCAATATCCTTTCGCATTATTTATTTTATAGACTTACAATTCCATCACTTCAAATGGCAGGTAGAAGCTAAACGAGCCATGTCAAGGGAGGAGCAACAAGCATCAAAGACAACAAACTCCAACCCAGCCGGTCGCAACGGGGGTGCTGGAGCTGGTGGTGGTAACATTCGCACTAAGAAGATTTTTGTTGGCGGGCTCCCACCGACCATCACTGAAGACAGCTTCCGTGATTACTTTAGGACCTATGGTGATGTCACAGACATTGTCATCATGATCGATCAGAACACTGGCCGTCCCCGTGGCTTTGGATTTGTCACCTTTGACACTGAGGAAGCTGTTGACCGTGTCCTTCACAAGAATTTCCATGATTTGAATGGGAAGTCGGTTGAGGTTAAGCGTGCGTTGCCTAGAGAATCAAATTCTAATAATGCTGGTGGCGGAGGTGGTTCTGGCCGGTCGATGGGTGGAAGTGGCGGCGGCAGTGGTCTATATCAGGGTAGTGGGAACACAGGTTCCAACATGGGTGGTTATGACACCAGGGGAGATGGTAATCGGTATATGCAGGCACAACAGGGCGGCGGCGGCGGCGGCGGCGGATACCCATCATATGGGTCAGGTTATGGTACTGCTGGTTATGGGTATGGCAGTGCAAATGCTGGTTCAGGTTATGGATATGGGTACGGAGGTATGCCTGCTGGTGCTCCACGTGGTGGTTGGAACAACCAGGCTCAGACAGGTTATGGGTCTGGTGGCTACAATACAAATACAGGTTATGGTGGGAGCACTGGGTGGAATACCCCATCAGGTGGCGCTGGTCCTACTGCTCAGCCAACTGCTGCTAGTACTGGGTATGCTGGTCAGGGATATGGGTACAGTGGATATGGCAGCGAGCAGACTACTGGCGGGTACGGGGCCGGGTATGGTAGCGCTGGTGTGAATACAGGTTATGGAAGTACTTGGAAACCTGATGCATCCCAAGGTGGAGGGTATGGAACTGGACAGGTGAATGGGCCACATGGAGGCTCTACTGGCTATGGTGGAGGATATGGTGTACCCCAGCAAAGGCCTGCTCAGTAGGTAAGAGGCTGTGTTGAATTTGAAGGATGAATTGCAATACATAGGCAAATACAGGCTTGAGGCGATCTTCTCTGTTCACTAGTAGAGCTATCTGGTTAAGTAATTTAAAGTAGCTGTTATTTGGTTTCTAAGTACCTTGAACTTTTTGTTTTTGTTCTTAAATGTTATGTTGTAGGTGTGGTTTGGTTCTTGCAATACTTGGCTTCAAATTAAAATATTTTTATGGGTATGATTGAAAAAAAATTATTACAAAGCTATAACTCTAGTTGAGTCAATCTAGAGAAGCTATTATTGTGTCTAATGTTCCATTTCATTTTGTCTGCTCGTTTTCCTATCTTATATGTCAGACTTGGGTTGATTCCAAAAATGCTATAATATGCATCTCTCAGACAACATAAAGTTTGTCTTTCGAGAACAGTTGCTGCTCTTATGTAACCTAACAACATAAACACCAGTTGGGTAATAAATTTTACTTTTGAGATAATTGTAATGAACACAATTTTTTTCTTGGGAAATAATAATTAGACAGATATCTGGCTGCATTTTCTAGTTACTTGATAGGTTCTAAAACAATCTTCTTTTCTACCCATCAGTTTTTTCAGCTGTCAAGATATTTCAGCTCGTGAGTAGCATAATTAGAGTAGATAATTGGTAAGGCAAACTACTAAGTGTAAGGAGTAAGACCATAAGTAGTAGGTATATTTTTCTGTGACTTAATCCTTTGCTTGGTCCTGCATTTGACCTTTCTGTACAGGGATGCTGCTATTAATCACTACCCATATGGGTTGAAGCATCTCAAAAAGGAAAAAGGCAACATGGGCAATCAACTGGATTTTCCTCTGGTATGTTGCTTCATTTTGAGTGGTTTAAGTGAAGTATTTCCTTTTTTGTCCCTTTTGACTTGTAGGATTTTCGTCAGTATCTCGAGTAGCTTTTGTTTTAAATTAGCTAGCTTCTTGATAGGTAAAGTAGCTTTATATTTTAAACTAAGATATCTTGATAATTAACATAGCATATTTTTCTTTACAGAGCTTGCATTTTAGTTTCCGTTGTGGATTTTTTAATTTAGAGCATATGGGATTATTCACATATAGGTGTTGTGATATATCTTTTCTGAAACACAAATGTCTATAATTTGACTGGGAATTTACTGTGCTTTTGGCAAGATATATTTGATTTCTATTCTGAAGTTACCATGTTGTAAAATTTATATAAGTAACTCTTAGTTACCACACAATACATGTTAACATCATAACTTGTACTTCCTTGCTATTAAACTAATACCTAGCTGTAGTGTTCTTTTAATTTTTTAGTAAATTATTCTTATCTTGTAGCTAAGTAGCAGTTCAATTATGGTTGGCTATTAAATGTGCTTTTAGAGTTAGATTAAGTACCTTATAGTATCCTGCTTTGTGTCTTATTTCTTCTGTGGAAACTTCTATGCATGTTATTAGTGATGTGGACATCTGAGTAATCTAACCTCATAGCTAAAATTACTATATTATAGAAGTGTTGGATAAGAATATTGTAGTTGCAGAGCCTTTCCCTCTTTTTTAACCTTCTGTACAGGAATTTTTCTGGTTTTGTCTACCCTGGTTGGATTCAAGCATGCAGTAGAGTGGGAGTGAGTTTTCTTGTGGGTCTCTTATGCATTGAACTACCAAAAGTAACTTCTTATTTTCAGTTTTCTAGAAGAGTCTCTGGATTCCAATGTCTTCTTTATTACCTTTTTGTAATTTTGAATGTTAACCGTTGTGGATTTTATCACTTCTTGAACTGCATTGGTGATTTCATGTTAATTAACTGTATTCTTCACTGAGCAAGAGCTAGTTCACAGCTTTATATCAGTAGTCATAAGTAGTGGGGGGGTTATTACCACAATGTGATACCGTCTTAGTACCTTCTCTTTGCTTTATAATTTCTTCATTTCTAAGATGCCTGTTTCAAATTATGTTGGTCTTTTGATGAAAAACATTTCGTTGGCGTAGTAATCATTTTCATTTTGAATAATAGTGAATTTTAAACATGCCATTCCTTACAAGTGGGTTCCATGCCCTGCTATATGTGCCAGCATGGACATGCAATAATGTTCCCTTATGTACCCTTTCTGAATGTCTGAGAAACCAAAGTGTGTTACAAATAACGGAAAATTCTGGTGTAATATTTTGACTTTTAAAATAGGCAATAATGCATTTTTTGTCTATTTATTACTTTTTAGAAAGAAAAGGAAAGAGTAGTAAGAATATGTAATAAAAGAATTCCCTAATAAAAGCAAGAATTTTATGGAGAAAATGGAAATTTATTCTCTTGGAATTTGGTTTTTATTTCCCCCTTTTCTATTCACACGGGCTTGGGATAAGTTCTGTTAGAAAGAATAAACAGGAGGTTGAGTTTCGCAAGCACAGATAATTTTGGCACGAATGATGGTTCATCCCTTTCTTATTCGGTACGTAAGGATGGATGATAAATAATCACTAATTTCGGTTGGCGACTATTTTTTATTTTGGATATGATGGGCAAACGAGAAGTAATAAGCCGAATAGCATTTTTGCTAATCCATTCAAAATGTGAGTTAACAACTTAACATTGTTCACGCCCTCCCGATACACCCATTTGTCTGAACACACGTCTGAATGCTTGTCACACCGATGTTTCGGTTGTATTGCAATTTGGTACGAAGTACTAACTACTCTTTGTTTGGTAGGCGTCTTTTGCATTTTATACATTTTACTCTAGAGTCCCAATTGGTACAACATATAATAATTAAATAATGCATTCAAACAAATAAAAAAACATGTACATATTAATAAAAGCATCTAATTAGTTGTTGTATAAATACTAGAGCCCCAATATGGAGCCCTAGAAGATGAGGACTGATGTGAAAACTGGGACGATGAATACAACTCTTCATTTATCATGGAAGATGATCTTCCCATGGATCTGCCCTTCAATGCGTCTAACAGCTTCTCTTGCATCCTATCTATGTTATGGAGATACCAAGACCTCCAATCTTTTTTGAAGAACAAAATACCCAAAAAGGTCCAAAATCCAAAAATAAAACCAAGCATCACAAATCCAAACAGCCACACAATCTCTTCCTTGTCACTATCATTATCCAAGTTTGTTGTGCTTCCCTGTTGAATTGTTGAGTCATCTGTTTCGCATGCCTTAGCTAATGGAAATCCACATAATCCATTATTACCAGCATAGATTTGTGGGTCATCCAAAGTTTGCATTTGACTCCCCATGGGAATCTCTCCCGAAAGATTGTTATTTGATAAATTCAAGAAACTCAGAGATGCTATGGTAGCTATGCTTGGTGGAATGCGACCTGATAAAACATTGTTTGACAAATCAAGGAACTCCAATGCTTGCAAATCTCCAATATTTCCAGGAATAGTATCGGTGAGATGATTTTTTGATAAGTTGAGAAATAATAACCCAAATAGCCCTGTTAATTCAGAAGGAATTTTACCAATTAGAGAATTGCTCGAAAGATCGATGCCATTAACGAGGGCAAGGTTCTGCTGAAATGACAATTCACTCCCTTTCCATGTAATTGAGATACTCTCCATATATGTAAATTTTGAACTGTCTAGCTTACTCCATGTTTGTTGTACAGTCATGGAAGTAAGGCTGCCTATGCTTTGTGGTATACTTCCAGTGAAATTGTTGCTAGAAAAATCCATCAATTGAAGTTTACCAAGGCTTTTTACTGCTGGTATAGTTCCATTAAACATGTTGGATCTTAGGCTAAGAATCTTAAGTGAAGGAAAACTATATCCTAGCCATTCTGGGATTTCACCAAATAAACGGTTCTTTCCAAGATCTAAAACAACCAAATCATGGCAATTCTTCAGCGCAGAAGGAAACCCTCCAACCAAAGAATTATTTGCCAAGTGAATAGATAGAAGGGGTGGCATATGCCCTCTGGCAGTTGGGATTTCACCAGAGAAATTGTTGCTTTCCAAAATCATCATTTGGAGGCTTTTGATTTCCCACCAACATCGTGGAAGTTCATCAGATAATTGATTTCTTGAAAGATCAAGAGCAATTAAAGAGTCCAAGTTACAAAAGAAGGATGGTAAGCTACCATTTAAGAAATTATCTCTGATGAACAAATATTGCATATTAGGCAATGAAGAGAAATTCCACGAAAGTGAGTCATTGCTGCCAATGAATAAATCTTTCATTTGACCCCGGAGGTTGAGTCCCGACAAATCAAGAGACTCAAGTTGAGAAAAATTTGCTATATAAGAAGGGATGGGAATAAGCAAAGAATTTGTACTCAAATTGAGGACCTTTAAGAAACCCAGATCAGCCAGTTCTGATGGAATTCTTCCTGTCAAATTGTTGGAACCAAAATGTAAAACATTCAGATGTGTCAGTTTTCCAATATCCTCTGGAATTGAGCCTGTGAAATAGTTATACACAAGATTAAGCTCAATCAAGTTAACCAAATTCCCAATTTCCACAGGTATTGTACCTGTGAGACCATTCATGCCAAGATTTAGGTGCTCCAATCGGGTAAGGTCTCCTAAGCTACGTGGTATAGAGCCTGTCAACCCATTACCAGAAAGATCCAAAGAAACTAAATAGGAGAGATTTGAGATAGATTCGGGAATTGATCCATAAAGTAGCTGGTTTCCACTGAAATTGAGATGAGTGAGGTTAGGTAAAGCGCCAAAATTGAGTTTGTCGATTGTCCCATTAAGGCCAATGTTTGGCAAATTGAGCTCAATAATGCTGTTGGTGAAGTCACATATGATACCATACCAACTGCAATGTTTAGTGGAATTGGATTGAGACCATGAAGTGAGAGAGACAGGATTGTACAAGGAAGATTTCCAATTGAGGAGTGCATCTGTCTCTGTTTCTCCTTTGGATTGGAAAGAGCAGAGGTGTAAGAGAAAGAAGTAGAACAAATAATAGCAGTGCCTTTTCATTTTTGGCTTTGTTTGTTGAGACAGGAATTGCAATTATTAAGTAGTTGCTGACTTTCCGTGTAATTTGTTGACTGTTCGTTTGAGGAAATCAAGCTACTAGTCAAATTTCTTGGGTTACAGCTGACCGGGTTGGTGAATAGTATTTTTATTATTAATTTATTATATTTGTTTTCATTTTTTTCCAATTGAGTAAAGGACATAATTAAATGATTATTCAACGAACAACTTATATAATATATATTATTCGTTGATCTGATGAACATCACAAATAATATCCAATTTTATATTAATAATTTGATATCATTAACAGATTTATGATTTTTATTAGCTTAGAAACGCATTATGCTGATATATTATTTACATTAAAAAATCTATTATCAAATTGCATTCATATTGTATTTGTACTATAAATTTTAATCTCCGCCGGATTGTACTTAAATTGAGAACTTTGGTTACAGCTAATACCACAGTCTATCAGGAGCCTTTTCGGACTTGATTCACTGTTTGTATACTATACTCAGTCAACCTTTGCTGTACTATGTAATTCGCCTGGTGTACTGTTTTCCCATTTTGTGAAGTGGTATCTCTAACAATTGTCATGAGTCATGACATCATGTAACAGCATAAAACATCCAGCCGCAATAGCCCACCTAAGAATATGTGGTAGTTAAGTTCCATTGGAGGAAGAGCCGTGCAATGTTGACTTTTAGGAACAAAAAATCAATTTGTCACTCATGAGGCTTCGTTTGGATCACGTAAGAATAAATTTAGGATTAGTTATTCGGACTAAAAAATATTATTCCTAAATGATCAAGAATGTTTTTTAAGATCTAGAGTGTTATTTTTAAGTGGTTCAACGTCTAGATTAAATTCTTATTCCTAGAATGTTTTGATCATCTTCTTAATGTAGATTAAGAAATAGTTAGGATCACTCTTTAATCCGGATTAAAAAGATGATTCAAATATCCTAGAAATAAAAATTTAATCCGGTTGTTGGATCACTTAAAAATAACACTCTAGATCACAAAAAAATATTCTTGATCGTTTAGGATTAAAAATTTTAATCCCGAATAACTAATCCTACTCTTAATCTTATATAATCCAAACAGAGCCTCAATTATTACAAGTCTTTACTTAATGTTACTTTCAAAAACGTCAACTCAAAGAAATATAAACGCTAGGAAATTGTCACATCCAAGCTTTTCTGACTGCTAGGAAATTGATATTTTCTTATTTTACTCCTAAAAATTAAAGAGAAATATACACGCTTTGAGGAAACTTCAATAAATTGTAAGCATATATCTTACATCCATTATTAGTCCAGAGAAAAAGAGCTTGACTAACCTTTAATTACTTTAACAAAGAAAAGGCTAAGAAATAAAAATTTGTTGAAGCTTCCAAACACGAGATACAGGATTTGATAAACCTCACCTTTTCCCTTGACAACAAAAAACAATCAAACTCCATAGCAAATTCATCAATGTTCTCTACACCTTACATGTGATATAATCAGCATATCCACTACCAATATTCGAAAATTAAGCTCTCGCTGTCCTTCTTTATGGTGTAGAATATATTACCTCCTCTTTGCTAGCTGGAAATTACGTTTTAGGAACTGATTTGCCACATCATCGTTTCGATGACACAATACCCTGAGTATTGTGTTTGGGTCGGCTCGGTTCCACTTTCCTGTGGTTGGCGGCATCGGCACAACAGTTGCCGGGCTGGTTTTCTGTCCATTAGTTCCCACATTAACTCCAACAGCGATCCCACCCAATCCACTTGCTTCACAAGCTACAATGCTGAACTCCTCTATCAACCTCTCAGTGCTGTGACCCATCAACTCAATTATTCCTTCGACCACCTCAGCCTCCCGTTCAACTGTCTCCTCAGCCACCAGCCCCTCTCCGCACGTGCAAAATGCCTTCTTTAAGCTCCTAATATCTTCTTGGATTAATTCATGGTCAGCAAGGGTGAATGACCGCTCACTGCCGCCAGCAAGGAGTACGAGGAGGAAGGCCTCATAGGAAGCCTTCATGACCTCCTTGACAGCAAGTGGTTGAGCACGGTCAACAAGGAGGGTAGTAAGGAGGGTTAGGTTCTGCTTCAAGATGCGGAGGCTTGGGCGGACGCGAGCATTCTCCACACTACCAATGTAGAGGCCATCATAGAATGAGTTGTGTGAGTCGAGGAAGATTAGGCGGTATGCAGCCACCTCTGACACCTATGTTTGTTCCAAAGTTCAATTTAGTAATAAGGATTACAGCTGCCAATCATTTTCTGGAACTTCCATAAGTGACTATCTTATGCTGAATATCATTGTTTGAACTATATATGCTAACCTGTAAATTCATTTATAGATTGCAATACATAAACACATAGGAGATAAAATAATAAAAATACAGGACAACCTGCTGAATGGCATTGTGTACCGCATTCCGAGCAATCTCAAATCGATGTGAGAAGGGTGCAAGCCGGCGGTTTGGAAGGTGGGTTGCGGCTGCAGTGTTTGACGAAGAGAAGAACGAGAGTGATTTGTCAAGTGTGCCCAAGTAGTTGATGATGTAGTGAAGTGTGTTGATCCGGATGTACAGGCGTTGTGTGCCACGACTAGTTGATGGACGTGGGTTTTGGCCATCAGAGCCATTGCCTGAGGATTTTCCCTGGTGGGTTCCAGAGCCGTTTTTGCATGGGTTTGCAGCTCTCTTCCAGAGTTTGACAAATTTTGAATCCTGATTGCACCTTGTCAAAGGTGGCAGGGTTGGGATGTAACTCTTCCTAGTACCTGTAGATTGATTGTTTACATGTATGTTATTCTAATATTTGGACATGCCATCTGTCAAAATTGAAACAGAGATTGTAAGATGTGCCGATCAGTGGCTTTTTTGCAAAAAACACAAGAACAACCAAGGATTTTTGCCAATTTTGCATAAAAAAGCTACGTTTCTTATTGCCCAAATTATCCATGTAGTGGCTTCTTCATTAAGTTCTAAAGTCTTATTGTGCATAAATATTATTTGATAAGACGGAAAAACAATTATGTTGAACTTATAAGGCTACAATATGGAACACTTAGAAAACTAAAATAAACTTTAATTGGTTATGTTCATACCACAAGATGCAACAAAGGAAGTGTAATCCTGGATGAGTGCACCCAAACCATCGGCAAGTTCTTGAACCATTTCGTCCCTTGCCCCTACTGGGATCTCAAAGAATTCGTCAACAGTCACCTTTGCTAGCTTCATCAAGTCGACTGCTGATTGTGCGATTGGCTCTGTCTTCGCCTTTGGTATCCAGCTCTACAACATAAAACAACATTTCACTGATGCACCAATAAAAAGCAGATATACCCACTTAATTTATTAAGAGTTGACAAGATCAGGAAATCATTTTTCGTTAAGAGTCTGCTCTTTAGAGCACATATTAGTTCATTAACATGAAACCAGAGCACACATATCCTAGTCCCACAATCGAGAGTACTAATTGCTGTATCTAAAGTATCAAGATTGTAAAAGTTTAAAATGATCCAAATATCTAACTACTGGGTGTAGAAACTAGAAAGTAAAAGTTCAAGATGATCATCAGGAGGCTTAATACCTCTGTTTCCTTAGCTCTGGTGAGGCATTCTCTTCCAATCCTGAGCCTTTCCTCAATCCAAGTTTTGAGCAACCCGACCACGATCGACTCAACATCATATGGCACCATCTCCTTTACGATTGCTTTGCCCCCATCTTCAGTCTCAGAAGAATCCTCTACCACCATCTGGATCAACATCTTTTCCATTCTTCCGGCTGAGTGTAACACTCGAACCAACTCATTTGTCAAGCTTGTAACTTTAGCGAGATATTGCTTCAGCACTACACCAAAACAGCTGTGGAGAGTGATCACAGCTATGGCATGTGGGGCAGGGTGATATCGCCTTAGCAGTGGACTGTAGGTTTCTTTCTCAAAAACAGCCAGTTGCTCAGTGTCTTTTGCTAGTTGTGTGAGGATTGTGCTTGGGTCTTGCTCCTCCACTTCCCCCATCACACCATCATTGTGCCTGACATCGATTCCATTCTCTAGTATCTGTATTTGTTGACATGATATATTAGTTAGGGTGATCTATGTGAGTTTGGTATTTGAAAAGCGTTCAGGTGTATGTGCTTTTGGTGTCCAAAATAATGCAACTGCAAAACACTTTCATGATTGGGTTAATTTGATGTCTAAAATAAGATGTTCTTAATTACTTATATAAATATTCTATTATTTATCAAAAATTATGTAGCAATACATATTATAGTAATAAACTAATAATCATATAACCATGCTCATAATAATCTGCCAGTATTAAGATTTGTACCCAAACCCAAATTAGTGCAGGAAACTTTTCATACCTTGGTGAAAGCACTGCGCATGGAAGATCTAATGTAGACATCCACACGGGTACTTGACGCACTAGCCATCAACCCATTAGTGTCAATCAATCCACTAGTCAAACTACTAGCTGCGCTGGGGACATCTTCTGTTATGATCTTGCAAGCTGTTAGAGCCAAGGAAAGAATGTGATCCATTGCATAAACAGAGCCCCTCTCAAAGCTCTCATGGTACTCCATGAGCCGTTTCTCTAACCACCCCTGCATTGCTCCCATCACACTTGAGAGGACCTTCATGTAGCAACTGTCGCGCTCCCCTTTCTTTGCATCCATCGCCACCTCAGTGAGCATTGTTTGTGTGGCACTGATCAGGTCTGGCTCCACCTGAGAATATTTCACATAATTAACTGATTTACAAATTACAAAAGAAGAATTTTTAATGGATTAGTAGTCACATGTTAAACTGGCACTTTGGTACGGAACCAATTGCAACAAGTTTACACCATTTATTTTTTAAATATAGTGTTCAATACTACTAATTAGACAACTGATGAACACAGGACATCTTACCTGGCCTGTGATGACATATTGTTGGAAGAGAACCCATGCAAAGCATACGTTGTGTATCATCCTATTTATACCCAAAATTGGCCATGTCCTCTTCATAAGCTCAACCAACTCGTCCACCTCATCCAACACCACTGTCTCCTCCCTATGGTCAAATATTGACTGAAGAAGAGCCACATACAAATGCATGTTCAATGGGTATCCATCTGCCCAGTGGCACGAGTCGCCTTGCCCTCCCCCAAGGTTACGCCATGCCAGGGCCAGAACAGCACTTTGCAGGTGGCGTATTGGTTCAAGAACTTTGTTGGTCATGTCCAATGGTCTTGCATCTATGGCATTGCTGACTTCATTGATTCTCTGTGCATTTGGATTGGGCCGTTCGAGAGGATAGAATGGGTAAAGGATAAGGCCAGCTTCTAGTATCTTCATCTGGCGGCGCTGCCAGAGGTGGTACTCATGCACATCATTGAACTCAGTTGACTTGAGTTGCCGAAGGAGTTCTAGAGGGAGCACTATTAGGTCTGCTCTTTTATTTACCTGGTAAGAGTCGACAATGGACAAATTAAATTATTTTCTATATTTGTCATTGTTTTTTAATCTGAAATTCTGAATTACAAGCAATTCCATTGTCATATGTGCGTGGAATTGTTTTTGTCCAAAAAATGTTTCACTTTTTTATTGAAGAAACATCAGATGATTTCCAGCAGAAGTTAAAAAACTAGTTTCAAATTTGGATGGAAATTATTATTACTATTAATCACTTTATTATCATACTACACAAAAAGCTAGATATCCTACGAACATCCTCAATCTTACCCTATTTTTTACAGGTCTTTCCACGGATAAAGGAAGGCATACATAAAATTATGAATTGAAACTTACGATCATACTACAAAAAGGTAGACTATATATTTATGCATCGAGCACACAATTGTAAAATCCATGAATCCACTGACCTGGCCAACCATTGTGCGCATAAGAGTCTTCCTGAGCCGAGCATCACTCAGCTCTGCGACCCGCATCTGCTGCCGCATGATCTCAGCAGAAGTCATTGGTCTTCTGCCCTTTCCAGGCGATGAAGGCACACTATTTGCTGCTACTGCAGCCCCCACCAGCCCAACGGACCCCACCATCCCTGAGCTCACCGACGATTGGCTCTTCGTCCTTGTCATTGGCTGAGACGCCCTCCTCGCCTTCAACCCTAGCACCTTCTTTATCTTACTATTCACCATGTTCATTCCTGTCCCACCCTTGGGCCCCACCCCTCCCATTAGGCCCCCTCCACTCGATGAAACCTCTCCATTGGAATCTGAAGAGTTCGAATGGTAAGTCATTGGCCCGCTTCGGGTTGCATTGAAATTGGGAGAAGAGCGGCATGACATGAAGAAAATTTCATAGGCGGTTTCACGCAGGTCTGAACGGGATAGTGTCTCGATGCGTCCAAATGGGCAGTCAAGCTCCACTGTGGCCACATCAGGGAAGGAGTCAGGCTCAGTGTCTGATCGGGACACCGACGAGCCCGAGCGACGACGACCCATGACTCGTTAGAAGAGCGAGCCTATGTGGGACGGAGGAGGGATGGGGATACACAGGACGGAAAGGATGAAGAAAAATATGAGACCAACAGATTCTTTTCATGGTCGGTTCTGGTTTTTGTGTGTCTATATTTTTAGCAAATGAAGGCGAGAGGTTCGTTTGGATGCCAGCTCCAAAAATGGCATGCAAGGAGTAAAGAAAGAAATAAATGCTTGGACCAGGTAAAAAAATGGCTGAAGAGGGGGCCCCACTTATGTTTGAAATTTGCTGGGAACAATTGTAAGTGATTGTTTGTTCTATTAGAATTGTTTCATGGGATAACTATTGGTACATTGAAAATGGTAGCTGGCTCAGTTTGTGATACTTACCTGGCGATTTAGCCTGGAAGGCTTGTTTTCTATTTTTAGTAGTTAATCCAACACCAATGTATATAACTTATTTAAGAAACCATACGGAATAAACTGTCAACTCTATTACCGACGAATCAAATTTCTTGTACTGAGGGAAAAGGCTTTCTGCGGCTTTTTAGAAAGAAATCGACCCCATATTAGAACTATCATTAAAATATCCAACAAGAACGCTTTTCAGTACTTTGAACATTCAATTTACTGAAAACTTCCAAGTGACAGCATATATCATATATAAAGCACAAAAACAATTGAGAATTATGGAATGTGGAAAGCTGGAAATCCGTTGATAGCTATGAAATACGACCCCTTTTTATTTTTCTTTTGCTCATCAGGTAAAAATTTTGCATCGGCACGCTGCACGTGAACATTCATATAGTGCATAGGACATCAATCTTTGATCTTAAATTTAGATATAGGCTCTGGATTAGGTAATGTATCTTTCATTAAACTACAAGAACCTAGCTCGTCTATGTCCAGGGGAGGAGCCAGCGTGGGGGGCCTCCCCTCTTTTTTAAATTGTATTAATAATTATAAGCTAAATTTAATGGAGATTTCAACAGATATGTAAAATGGCCCCCTTAAAAATTTAAATTTTCATTTTGGCCCACCTCAAATTATATTTCTGGCTTCACCCCTGTCTATGTCTATAACAAGAAGCCATCAAGTACAGCACAAACTAATGAATATCAGAGTTACATTTATAATCACGCAAAATCACGGTGTCACATGCCATTAAGTACAGCAGTAACATTTAGCTCATTATACAATATACAACAAATGAAAGAATAACCAAGCCTATTATAATGATTTTAATATTCTATCTTGCTGCTTTAAGTCAGTATCTTGTGACTTGCAGACCTTTTATTTTTGGTTAATTATATCTTGGGCCCCTATTTTGGGAGATTTTGTTTAGAAAAAAAATCAACTAAACAACAAGAAATTATTCCTAAGTAATTACACAAAACGGATCGGAGAAGAAACTATTCCTGAGTAATCACATCAAGCAGATCAGAGAAGAAACTATTCGCGAGTAATCACACCAAACAAATCAGAGAAGTCAGTGACACTATACTATCTTCTCCTACAAGATTCAAGGAATGTTAATGAAATTAGACATAATGACCTTTTGGCATTTATTGACAATACTAACTATCTGACAACTGTAGCAACAAAACATGAATTATCAAAAGATAAAGAAATGGTAGATAAGCCATGAACATAGATACCAAATTTGGTGTAGTTAAAAAACATATTGATCATCCATGAGCAATTCAAATGGTAAACATTTTTTTTTTCTCACAATAAGTATGAATACCATGCCTATCTAGATTATGAAAAAATAATTTTGGTCAATTTTGACTTGAGGATTCATGGTAGCAAACTGTTCTGAATGATCCCATCATTAATTTATTTCTTTGCAAATTATAATGGCCAACCAATTCACAGTTAATGTTTTGTTTGGACTCATTGTAACTAGTTACTACTATACATTCTTTTTCATGATTTTACTCGCTATACTTTATTTTGACCACGTTTGCATCTAATAGTTGCATTACGGACCACCTAATTAGTTGTTATTGGCTTTTATTATTAATTTCAAATCTCTTTTTGGTTCCTGATTTCCATTATTTTACCAGGGTTCTCCAAATCATGATCCAACAAGCTAACCAAACCAGAACTTGGAAAAAAAAAAAAAGGCATACCTCCCTGAACCTTGTTGAGCAACTACTGATCTCCTGAATATTGCAGCTCCAGTAGCTGCTCACTGTACCAATAATCATCAGGTACATCATCAGGGGCTGGGATTCGGCTCTGCGACTGCCTTGGTGAAAAATTCACTAATGACTCTTTGAAATCCTCCATTGTTGGTGCACCCAAAATCGTGTCCTCCCAACTAAACAAAAAAGTACCAACTTGCTCTTTCTCCACCATTGAATTCTCTGTTGAACCCAGCCATGAAGAAAGACTTGTATCAACTGACACCTCATTCCCTTTATTTTCTATGTAGAGGTTGATATTCATTGCTCTGTCTCTTTTTGTTACCTTCCCTGAAAGGTTGACCTTGGCTCGTTTCCACTGAGATATATTCTCCACTGGGTTCAAAACATGATACACAAACTGGCTTCGGTCTCGTGTGTGGAGACCCAGTAACTCCGTCTCCTTATCTGTTGGAAAGGAAAAAAATGACTCGTATGATTTGTCATTTCCCTCAATTCTGATCCCAATTTCATCTAATCCTACTCCATCTAATTCATTTAACCCTTCCACTTCTTCATCATCAGAGAAGCAAAAATCCTCCTCCTCATCTTCTTCTTCCTCTTCCATTTCTTCTATTTCATCATAGTTGTCACAGTTTTGGTAGCAGTGGTTTGAGGGGAAGGTGACACAGGTCGGGCTTAGTAGGAGTCGTGATTTTGGAACTGTCTCTTCTTCTATCTCATCTTCTGATCTTTCACCAACTTGTTTGTATGTCTTTGCTTTCAAATCAAAGTTAACCTTCTTTCTTGAAAGATTGGTGTTCTTCTTCACAATAGCCCCTCTACAAAAAGAAAATATAAAGAAATGAATTAACTATAGGAGTTTCCACACAATCTGTTAATCTAACTAGTATAATATTGACATCAAGAGGACACTAGTGTCATCTTTTGACTATAACATCATGTTGATCTACTTGATAAACGTACAAGCACAAACTTAGTACAAGTCTATGATACTGGGAGGTACTGTTACTCTGTTAGTCTGTTACATTTCTGGCCTCACTGGTACAGCACAAACATAGTACAAATCTTGATAAACATACAAGGTTTACACAAAAGTCTCAGATAATATATATAATAACCCCAACTTGGAAAATGTAAAGAAATGAAAGATGTTGTACCTTTTCTGAGAGAGTGGGGCTTTAGCCAGCTCAGTTAGAATGTGCAATGGAGGTTTCTCCTGAATGATAAAATGAAATGTAGGATCAGATGAAGGGTCTAGTAGAGACTTCTCCTGAGTGATAGAATGAAATGTAGGATCCGGTGGAAGGGTTTTTGACTTTTTTCTGAGGAAATCAACTCAACTGCTGACTCCAGTGGAACTACTGACTGAAGGCAATTGGTGCTTTTCTCCTCATTAGCCCCCCTACAAAAAGAAAATATATAGAAGTATATTAACAACAGAAGTTTCCATGCAATTTGTTGATCTAACTGGTATAATACTAAGATCAAACAGGCCACTGGAGTTTTCACTAAAACGTCATGTTTAACTCTACTTGATAGGCATAACTGGACAAGTCCAGTAGACCAGTGCTGCCTGATACTTCGGAGTACTGTGCCATCTCTACTGGTCTCACAGGTAATACACCAAACTTAAAACATGGTTAATTCTTGTTTCCAGATCACACATATTATTAGTCCTGAATAAATTTTCTGGATAAATTTAGGGAGATGTCGAACCCAAGTTGCTTCAACTGAGAAGTAACAGCTGACCGGCGGATGGACTGGTACGTAGTGATGCACTCCTCCCCATAACCAGTGGAAAGCATGGTCTCCACAATCGCACGGACGGTGGAGATTTGATCAGCAGTTGATTGGGCATCTGAGATGGCGAGAAGGTGGTGCTTAATTTAGTTCTTGGTCGAGGCGGCGCATGGCAGATTGGAGAAGAGAATTAGTACGCACAAGTTCGCGATGTGCTGAGTTGGCAGAGGAAGTGGAGAGGTGGAGGTGGGAGGCGGCAGAAAGGAATTGACGCGGATGGATGGTGGAGATGGAGTCGGCGATCGGCGTGGAGGGAGATGGATGAGCTGGAGAGAAGCCCAGCCAGCGTGGTAGGCATTTTATTTTTATTTATTTATGTTGTTTTTTTGTTATAATTTGGGGTTTTTGATATGATATGATGTCTCATGCTGACACCACCAATCAAAATAACAAAACATATATGTAGTAATATGTAGTAAATTAAAATAATTTGCAATGAGATATTGAATAGCCCATACTTGCTTGAGGATTTGCTAATTTTATTTTAGTTCTTCACATATTCATAGAAACGGAATCATATTGCAACATTCAGCAAAACTTGTGTTACTTCTTTTGAAGGGAGCACTAGATTACATTTACTATGAATTGCAAACATAAGTTTATTTCCAAAACATCATATAGCACAAACAACGAAATTAAATATTTTTCTTCCACCAAAGCAAGTCAAGCGACCCAACTTGTCAAAATACGACTCCGTCCATGTACATTTTCTTATAGATTGTTCCAAGTAACTTCAATCATAATTATAATGAAAAACAAATCAAATTGAGTTGACAATTTTGTAGCAATAGTTAAACTCATAAAGAGGAAAAGGAAAAAACAACTGCTGGTACATGCCAAAGAGACCTAAGATTTTAAAAAGAATTAGTCTGTGAGCGTGATTGGCAGATCAATTGAGTACACGTCAATTAGAAAAGATCTTGACTCGCTAAAGAGAATGGTCCTACCAATTTATTTCCTGTAAAAGAAAATTCAGAGGCATCGTCTTTTTCTCTGAATATATCGTCTGTAGGTATTGATTTAGGCCCACTATACAAAAGCCCAATTTTAAGAGGCAGAACTGTAGTCATGTCTTAGAGTTAAAGAAAGCAAATCTAGGATTTATTATTATTTTGTCTCCGAGAAGGAAATGATTGTTGTTACACACGCTAATCAAGAAAAAGATGTGCTGATGGCGTGGCTTTATTCCGACGGCCTGAATCTGATTAGTGAATACTAATAGCAATAGAGATTAGAGAGGCCTTGCACATGTGGCCTGGCCTCACCAAACTGAATTTACATTTTTCTGCTCTAGTCAAAATTATATTTATGATCTGATATTCTGACAGACAATGAAGCATCTCTAGATATTTACTTCTTTATTAATGATAATATATCTTACTGGATTTGAACTTAAAAAAGAAAAAGAAGTTTTTTGTGCAGAAAATTTTGTGAAACGTCAACTTTAACTTCATTTTTGTGGCCGCAAATTACCCTTATTTTGTTTTCTCCCATAATTTTGTTCAAAACAGCATCCCTGACCAATACTAGCAATTAATGATAGATTTAATTTAATTAGCTCTGTTTGATCTCGTTTGTCTCAAGTTCTCTTCTCTTGTTTTCTTTCTCTTGACTCTCTCTCCATCGCCACTTTGTTGGACCTTTCTTCTTCTAGCGAGTAGAGACCCCCCCCCCCCCCCCCCTTCACAACAGAACAAATTAATAAGTTTAAATTATTTTGAGAAATGTGGAGATGGGGTAAACAAAGAAGAGCAGAAAACCATTAGTTCTTTGATAGCAAACGTGTTTTTTGCGGGTACTCTTATCTTTGTTTGATTTGTCATTAAGAAATCGCATGAAACTTGTGTGAGCTTTTCTTTCTTGTCGTTTCTTTAATTTTTCTGCATTAATTATTTTCTCGAGTACTTTTCTAAATTTTGTTTTGCTAGTTTGAAACTTTGCTGTTACTAAGTAACTAAGCTGAGGTTGTAAAATCATTTTCACCAATTGCATGCACCCTTATTTTTTTCCCCCCAATAAAATTGTCTTGACTAACCCCTCTTTTTACTCTTCCTTCGTGGATTGGTCTTTAGTCCTTTTTTTTTTTTTTTCAACCTTGTATGTTTCTTTTGTTTTCTTTTTTCTCTTTTTATTCGGTCGACGAGGACTTTGATGTCTTACGAGTTACGAAGTATTAAATGTTATATTTGTGTTAAGAAAGCAAAAGAATGAATGTTAGTTTTGTTGTGTACAGAGTAGGGATGAAAACCGACAGGAGTTTATCCGCTCCGATCCGTATCCAAATTCGAAAAATACGCATAATATTCAAATCGTATCCGTATTCATATCCATATCTGAAAAATATGGATACAAATATGGTTTTGACACTATTCGATCCGTATTCGTATCCGACAAAATAAATATGGATATTACACGTATCTGACAGATATTAATCTGTTTATTCATATCTTTAACAGCATAAGATGATTAATATAATTACTTCTTTACATTAGAGAAGAATTTTAATTAGATAATACTTAACTTTTATTAAATAAATTGTCTTAATATTATGATTTGGACTTGCAATATAAAATTAATTTTATTTTCTATTATCGAAATGATTATATATAATAACAAAATTTGATATACTACTTTGATGTATGGTGACATTTGATATAGATATTATATCTTGTTTATTTTTTATTTCTATTAGTTCGTTAATTTATAAATATTCGTTTTAATATCCAAAATATATCCACATTCGTATCCGTATCCAAAAATATTTGATCCGTATTCGTATTGGTTTAATATCCGAACCGTATCAGTATTCGTATCCGATAAAAAATATGGATACGGATATGATTTCACCACTATCTGATGCATATCAACTGTGTTTCACCCCTAGTGATTTCACCACTATCTGATGCATATCAACTGTGTTTCACTCCTATTCAATCAAAAAATGATACCAAAAAAGGCAAAAAAAAAAAAAGGAAAAAGAAAAGAGAGAAATAATTATCTCCCTGGTCAAACCAAAAACCAAAAAAATTTGCTTATTTTTACAGGGGCCTGTCTAGAGAAGGGCTAACAAGAATTAAAATCAGTAATATATCATACTGACGACATGGAATGTGCAGAAACCGAGGCAGTAGGGCTATTTAGGTCTCGGTCTCCATTGGCAAAACGCCCTCTGCCACTTATCTTGCTAATTGTTTCTTGACAGATTTCTAGGATCACATCATCTCCATCTAAATGCCTATTTGCATAAATTTAATATATTTAGTTTTGCAGCTTGGAGTTTCAGTTCTAAAATTTCAACACTGTACTGATAATGCCAAGTGGCAGAATGATAAACAAATGCATATGTGCTAATGGGAAAAATCAGTGTCTTGTTATTCCTTTCCCTTTTTCATTTTCCTCCTTTGTTTTTATTCATTCATTTGGATGATTGACAGGGTTTGAACTGAGGGCAGTACATTTCTCTGGGAGTTTTGGTCCAATTAGTTTTAATCTTAGTACTAAGCAATAGTCAATAGACCCAGAAAATTTTCAATGCTG
The DNA here is from genome assembly GCA_027562975.1 of Rhynchospora breviuscula. Lineage (NCBI taxonomy): Eukaryota > Viridiplantae > Streptophyta > Magnoliopsida > Poales > Cyperaceae > Rhynchospora > Rhynchospora breviuscula. The sequence continues at coordinate 35,552,619 of CM050400.1, forward strand.
CCAACACATAGGTGGAAGCTTTTTGATCCAGAACCTAAAACTGGGATAAGATTCCAACAACCAAACAACTGAAACCACAATATATTAAGCATATACATCTAGTGGTTTTATTTGGTATCTTACTGTTCAGGATCCAATCCGGTTGCGGCAAAGGCATTGACAGCTCTTTCAATGTTATCAAGTATGACCTGGTGCACATGCCGAGATAAGAACCTTCCTTGCTGCCCAAAGACTATCACAAATTGCATATCCAAGTAAAACTATCCAACAACAAAAAAAAAAAAAAAAGATATTAGAGCATGGCACTCTTAAGATTAAGAAATGTTATATTCATAATAGCATGCATTATGGAAATTATACCAACTTTCCAGTCCTCTACTGTTCTGATAAAAAATTGAGAGAAACAAGGAATTTGGGATTGATCAATAAAAGCTGGAAGTATAATTCTCAATATATGGAATTTTTCAGAAACTAAGTGAAAAACCAAAGTTTCTTAGTTAATATTGGCCAGATTATTAATAATTAGAAATTTGATTACTTGCTGAAGACCACAGGGGCCAAGCGGGCGGGGCCCTTCTTCAATCTCTTCCCAGAAGCTCTGATCAGAAATAAATAGAATGACTGGCTCAATGAGCTTCATCATGAGCAATGTTGCAAATCTCTCTCTGCCAACAAACATGTCTTGAGCAATACTCGCCATTGTGTTTAGCTTTGCATATAGATCCTGTAAAATTTAATTGAAGCCTTGACCAAAGCATCAAAGAATCTCAATCGAACTAATAATAGAAAAGTTAGAAATTCTGATTAATTTTGCAATGAAGTCATTGAAAATTATGCATTGTTTTGAAACAAATGAAGTAGCAACATTCGTTCAAGTTAAACAATCAAATAGAGACCTCTTTTGACCACCATATACCCTTTTCTTAGGAAAAAAAAAAACACTTGAAACATTAAAGCAACAACTTCACTTTTGCTCCTAAAGAATCTCAAAATATCACATATACAACTACAAATATGAACAATATGATATATATTCACAAAACAGAGAGAAAACATAGCAAATACCCTTTTTCCCTAGTTAGCGCAATGTTGAAATATAAAAAAAAGGCAAACCAAAGATTTTACAGTTTCCACATTCTAAAAAATATTGAGCAACAAAACCCAAGAGTTTTGGGACATTTCGCTGAGAGTATACAACAAATCTTCTAGGCTACGTGGAAAATTGCAATACCTTCTCCTCTAACAGGGTAACAACTAGATAATCCTGCTTTATCAGATGTATTAAAAGAATAATCTCAACTGACATATTTAAAAGAGAAAAGTAACTATGCACCTGGAAGATTAGAGATGGAGCCCACTCACGCTCTTTGAGAGCAACATTATCCAGGCTGATATACATCTCTGCACTGAGATTGCTCTCACCATCCTCTGTAAATATGAGCTCAAGAGCGTGCTGCCGACAGAAGCTGTCCCTCAGCCGGTCGACCGTTCGTTGCAACTTCTTCTTCCATTCCCTTAGCTCTGGCATGCGGTTGGTCGGTCCCCTCTTTTCAGCACTGGCAGCAGCCTGATACAGCTTGGCAGCGGCACGAGGGAGTAGATCTTCAGCTAGGAGAGAGGCGTTGGCGAGTAAAGCAAGTTGTTGTGCCTCAGTTTCTGCGGGCCTTACAATCTTGTTTCCAGAGCCTTCTGGGTTCAGATCGTCCTCCATTGAGTTTGGTAAAGTGCTTATTAGCAGGTCAATGTAAGAGTTAAAGACTTTATGGAGGCCATCCATCGTGGGCCCACCTAGTTGTAGGCTGAGGAGTGGCCCGACGTCCTCAAAAAAATCCTGAAAATAAGGTTGAAGTTGGTATAACATCATATATGCTCATCCAGATGAACGCCTGAACACCACAATTGGATAATGTAGAGATGATGCCTCGGCTCTGAACTGATTCAACTAAAAACTTTGGTAATACTAATATCACTATGTCCAATTATCCATTAAGACACCAGAAACTTATTCAATAAAAACAAAATTTATGCCTACACCAAGAAGGGTGCTAAGTTTTTAATATTAAGAATGATGATACTTCCGAGAAACGAGACTTAAATGTACAAAAAATATAATACATCATCAGGAAACAATGTGAACTAAGCGGATACTTTAATTTCACCTTAGTCTAAACTGAACTTACACTTACTCAGAAGACACTATGGAGTTCCATGCAGATGTAAATATGTAACCAGACATCAATATGGTTATAAACTTATAATACACAGATACACCAGCTAGGCCAAGGAAAGAACCCATATACATATCTGATATAGATGTGAATATGATACGTGCACGATACACTTCTGACATGCCAGGTGGCATGTCTAGTAATTTAAATTAAAGTTTGGATAAGCCTGAGATATACCCATATCCAGCCATCGAAGATTGCAATAGCATCTTCCAAGAGATGGGTAGAAATTTATAGCTCTGGAATGCTTTAAGTAAAAAATTAGGTCTGTCTTTTGACATAGAGAAAGCCATGCGAGATTGACAAGGTAGAGCTCAGGCCCATTTTTTTAGCAAAAGCCAGGAATTTCATTATCCTCCCGTAATATTGCTAACTTGGATTTTCTGTGCTTATCAAAAACTCTCCTAATGCAGCCATTAATTAAGTGCAAATAGTAGTTTTATTGAAATTACACATTTAGCTAAATTATTCTCCGTTTTTCCTGTCTACCCAATAGTACTTTAAATTAAAATAAAATTGTCTATATTAACACCTTGTGCATTCCTAAAGGAAAATTTAAGGAAATTTTTTGAGTATCATGTCTAAGGCACAAAAACAACAAAAATTATTTGATTATTATGTAAAGATGCATCATATCTAAGCACGCCAGCATAGTTTTAGGCAAATAAACATATCAGTAAAAGCAACTTTAGCATGAGCACTGGTACTTTCCATGCGTAAGAAACCTCCTCCCAAATTCTTCAGAAAATAAACTGAAGTAAAATAAGAAGCAAATATATCACCTGAACCATGGAGTAAAACCGGTGTGCGCTGCTCGAGAGCTTCGGCTGGAGCCCAAGGCTTGCTGCAGAGATCCTGGCTGATGCACGTGAAGCACCTGGAGGATATGCAAGGACCCAGTCATCAGCAGCTGCTAGAGCAGCACTGCTCTCCTCTATCCTCTTGAGGTTTACATCAAGCGCCTGCTCGACAGTGGGCCTGAACAGCTTGAGCAGCACTGATGAGAGCGACAGACCTCGTGCCTCGAGAAGTGCACAGTGTCCTAGGGCGATCTGCACACACTCAGCCGCAGCCCGCAGCCCACCAGCAGCGGCACAGGAGGCGAGCACATGCCGTTTTACCAGGTGGGCGAATGCGTCAGTCTGGCGTGTGGCCCACACAACCAACTCTGATGTGTACCAGGATTCATTACCAAATACTTCGAGAGAATCACTGAGAGCCTGGGTGATCACTGAGAAGACTTGCTGGGACAAGGCTGTAGTATAGGCCCCACCGTAGGATGTGCTTGTGGGGTGTATGTTCTGCAAGTTGAACTGGAGTCTCTGGTTGTGAGCATTGAGCAAGAGACTGTGAGCCCGTGGGCCGTCGCCGAGCCTTTGGAGAGCGGAGGCAGCAGCTCGAAGCTCAACCCCTCTGGTGGAGCTCTGGCAGGCAGCCTGAGCCAGTTGGTCAGCGAGGCGCTGTCTGTGGTGGGAGATAGAATCTCTTAAGAGCTTGATTTCAGGTGGGGTGAGGGATTGATCAAGGTTGGCCTGAGCAGCAAGGCGATCAGCTTCATCGAGGGCATCGAGGGCCTCGTCAACACGGCGCTCAGCGAGCAAGACAGAAAGCATGTCAGGGAACTCAGCGGCCCACTTCTGGATGTGAGAGTGGTCGCGGTCGTCGAACTCGGCGGCAAGCATGAGGTGAGAGTCGTGGTCGTCGTAGTGGGCGGGGTCGACGTCAAAGTCAGAGAGGCCGTGGACGAGAGCAGCCTGGGAGGAGAGAAGGTTGCGGATGGAGAGGAGCTCGCCCTCGAGGTCGGAGATCTCGCGGGAGGTGCGGATGAAGGAAGAGTAGTTGGCGTAAACAGATTTGCGCATCTCCTCGGCGGAGGCCTTCTTGAGATCCTGCAGGTAGGAGTTCATACTCCGAATCTCCTTTTCCAGCATGCCTTGGCTTTGGCACTTGGACTGCACGTACGCCTCCGGATCGAAGTTGTCCGTCTTGAAGATCTTCAGCTTGTCGGCCAGCTGCAGCTGCACCCCGCTCTCCTGCTGCCCGCCATTCGACGCCGCCGGCTGCGGCTGCATCATCCCAGACGGAGTTGAGGACCTCACGCTATGCCTCCGGTCGCTTGCCATTGCTATTGATCTATTCTAGGCTTTCCCCAAATCCAATGCTACCTCTGTAGTTCATTCTGCAGTATTATTGATCATCATATTCATATTCTATAATGATTACTCGAATGACATAGATAATAATTCTTGTCACGTGATATCATAAATAAAATCAAAGGTGAATTATTGTGATTTATATGTTTCTTTATTAGAATAGATTGTTTATTATTAATACTTTAATGTTTTAAACTTTTAATCATATAGCATGCTTACAATCATACTTCGTCAAGGAGACTAGCAATATCATCAAACACCCAATTGCGAAGGACATACAGTCATCTTTATTATTAATTTTTCTCTAGTCTCTACATAAATTTTATATATAAAAAACTAAAATATGTATAAATATTAGTTACAACAAGTCCTTCATTGTGGAAACTATGAAACATCACATACTTTAAATTCAAGACGCATATGAAAACAAAAATGATGAGACAAAATACAATTCATTTATTGTTTCAATTGGGATACTGTCCAATGCCATTCCCCCAATATGCATTTATAAGATTAAGTTGACAACTTCTTACTTATGATTTATAAAATATAACAATCATTTAACTCATATTATTAATCTTTTACGGTCAATTAGTGTTCCTTGATAATTACTAAGATTAAGGATATTTTAGAGCAATTATCATTTAATAATAGCTTCATATACCCTCTAAAATAGAGCTCCATACGGAACTTTATTACCTTTGATAGATAGCTATGAAATTTGAACCCCCCCCCCCCCTTCTTTTTTTTTAAAAAAAAAAAAATATGGTACGATATGGCACCGCCATTTATGATAACAGGCTAATGAATATCAGAGTTACGTTTATAATCAAGAATAATCAGTGTCACACGCCATTTAAGTACAACAGAAACATTTAGCTCATAATACTAACAAGTAACAAATGAAAGAATAACCAAACCTATTATAATAATTCAACCCCCTATCCCCTTACAAATCTCTACAGAGCAACATCTAAGCAACAAGAATGTAATCCTGAGTAGAGTAATCACACCAAACAAATCAGAGAAGAAATCAGCAGCACTTTCCTATCTTCTCCTACAAGATTCAAGAAATGTTAACAGAAGAGTTCAACTCAATTGCTGACCAATATGCAATGGATGATATACCAAATTAAAAAAATGACCTTTTGGCATTTATTGACAACACTACCTATCTGACAACTGTAGCACTAATACATGAATTATCAAAATTAACAAAACTAAAAAGGTAGATATGCCATGACCATGTAATGAATTTGGTATAAATTAAAAACATGTTGGTCAATTTATGACTTGAGATTTCATGGTAGCCAACTGTGGTAAACAATCTCATCATTTATATATTTCTTGTAAAATTATATTGGTTATGAATCAACAATCAATGTTTTCTTTTGGATCATTGTAACTATTCTACTATACATTCTTTTTAATGAATTTACTCACTATACTTTATTTTGACCAGTTTTAAATCTTACTGTTGCATTATGGAGCACTTTCTTAGTTCTTATTGGCTTTTATTATCTGTATGTATGTATGTATGGAATATCTTTTCCTTTCCTGATATCTTTTATTTTAAAGTTTCTTAAAATTGTAATCCAACATAAACAAACCAGAACTTGACAAAAACAGAAGGCATACCTCCTTAAACCTTGTTGAGCGACTACCAATCCCCTGACTATTGCAACTCCAGTAACTTCCCACTGTACCGATAATAGGTACATCATCAGGGGCTGGGCTTCGGCTAGGTGACCTCCTTGGTGAAGAATTCACAGATGACTCTTTGAAATCCTCCATTGTTAGTGCACCCAAAATCGGTCTGTCGTCCCGACTAACTGACAAATTACCAACTTGCCCTTTCTCCACCTTTGAATTATCAGTTGAACCCAGCCATGAAGAAAGACTCGTATCAACCGACACCTCATCCCCTTTATTTTCTTTGCAGCAGTTGGTATTCATTGCCCTGTCTTTTTTCGTTGCCTTCTCTGAAAGGTTGACCTTGGCTTCTTTCCACTGAGATATGTTCTCTACTGGGTTCAAAACTGGGTGCACAAATTGGCTTCGGTCTCGTGTGTGGAGACCCAGTATGTCAGTTGAAGCAGGGTTATTATTTATGGTTAGGCTGCTTACTTCTTCATTGGTATTTTTATCTGGTAACTCCTTCTCCTTATCTATTGATAGGGAAAAAAATGACTCATATGACTCTTCATTTCCCTCAATTCCCATTCCTATTTCATCTAATCCTACTCCTTCATCTAATTCATCTAACCCTTCCTCTTCTTCATCATCAGAGAAGTAATAATCTTCCTCATCTTCTTCTCCATCTTCTTCCAATTCTTCTATTTCACCATCACTGTCACAGTTTTGGTAGCGGTGGTTTGAGGGGAAGGTGACACAGGTCGGGCTCAGTAGGAGTCGTGATTTTGGACAGATTTCTTCTTCTATCTCATCATCTGACGAGTAGTATCTTTCTCCAACAGGTTCATATGTCTTTACATTCAAATCAAAGGTAACTTTCTTTCTAGGTCGACTGGTCTCCTCATTAGCCCCTCTACAGAAACAAAATAGAAATATATTAACAACAGGAGTTCCATGCTATTTGTTGATCTAACTAGCATAATATTGAGATCAATAGGCCATTGGTGTGATCTTTTCACTACAAATGTCATGTTTAACTCTACTCAATAGGCACAGACTAATCCAATAGACCAGTGCTGCCTGACACTTCAGAGTACTGTGCCATCTCTACTGACCTCACTGGAATACAGCACAAACTTGGACAAATGCACAAGGTTTACAAAACAGTCTCAAACAGAAAATAGTTAGTAACCCAACTTGGAAAATGTAAATTAATGAAAGAAAAGAGGCAAATCATACCCTTTCTCAGGGAGTTGAGCTTTAGATGGCTCAACAGGAGTATGCAGTGGACGTTTCTCCTGAGTGATGGAGAGGACTAAAGGGTCTTGGTTAGGCTTGTCTTGAGTGATAGAGTGAACTGGAGGGTCCAGAGGTAGGGTCTTTTCTGAGGAAACCAACTCAACTGCTGAATTCAATGGAAGGATCTTTTCCAAGGAAACCAGCTCAACTGCTGAAGCAAGTGGAAGGGCCCTTTCGGATGGAAAAGACTCGATTGATTTGTCCAGTGGAAAGGTCTTTTCACAATAAGCAGACTGGACTGCTGGGTCCAGTGGTAGCTTTTCAGGAGATGATTTTGGTGCGACCTGTGTGTGAGAACGCTGTCTAGATTGAATTGCTGTGGGTTGAGAAAGCCTTGAGCCTTCATTTCTTTGATTTAACTAAAAAGTACAACAAACTAATATTAGAAGAAATTAAGAAAATTCCAATGTCTTAAGAATTTTGCTCAGCTTAGGACTTAATTTTTGGGGTATTTCAAAAGAGAGAAGAAATCGTAGGAACCATTCAATTTCCATTTTTCCTTTACCAGGAAACTTCCATTTATTATCTGGTTCCATTACAAAGATGGCATAATTTCTGCCATCATTGTGCAGACAATTTGATACGATTCCTACTCATCCAATTTTATAGTTGGATCTCTTATTATTGATATTAATCTTTTGACATAAACCTTCCAGTTGAACAACATTTATGACAGCAGACGTGGATTGGAGAGCTCTAAATTAAAATTGAACAGAGTACAAAGTGGAAATAACTTTAAATAGGTTTTTTCTTGATGCGTAACTAAATAAATTTAAATAGAGTACAAAGTGGAAATAACTTTCTTTCTTAGTATTTTGCAAACATAAACCTATAATAACATGTCTCCAACATCCTTATCTCCCCTACTCTCAAGCCGCAAAGAATTTGCCAGACAGCTCAAACAATAAATTATTAAATTCTATTTGTGCACAATCAACAGTACCTTAGGGAAAATTAAAAACCACTAGAGGGCATTGAGGACAAAATTAAACTTTACAGTGGTCTAATTGAAAGCATTTATGCATTTACAGATGTTACCATAAATATCCTAGAAACCCAAAATATGCCATACCCGTTGATTATGTGGCAATCTTTTGGCCGAGCGGCGCCTCCTCCTATCCTTCCTTTCCTCCTGGTGCTCTCCACCGAAGCAACCAAGAAAGCACCCCATTGGAATTGGGTCGAGAGATCAAGAGTCGCTAGGGTTTAGTTCAGATCGGAGAAATTGAGAAGAATTCAAATTTTAAAGCTCGCTCTTTCCATGGGAATTTGGATCGAAAGATGAGAACTATCAGCTCTCTCTCTCTCTCTCGCTCTCTCTCGCTCCTTCTCTCTTTAATGGCGGTCGGAGAAATTTAATGGAGAGGTGGGGTTTTTCTCTCTTGCGGGGTAAAACGGTCAAGAATAGGAGACAGGGTTTCTTTCCTTTTATTTTACGAGTTATTGTTGGCCTTTTTTTTTCAGGCATCGAATTCTGGGGAATATGACCGTTGGAACCTGATGTTGACAGGGAGCCTCTGTCCGAAACCTAGATCTTTTACGACGAGTAATGAACACTTTTCTGTGTAAGAGTAAGAGGATCATCTTTTCTAGTTATTGCCAAATGGTGGCGTAGCGTAACGGAACGTCAGTGCCATTACACACGAAGGGTGACATTATTGTGCGCCACTAAATGTTTCCATTTCACGGACTCGATATATCTAGAGAACTTTCCTTTTTCTTATTATATAATTATTTGTAATACAAGTCCCAAAGTTTAGTGAGAGTAGCATTTAGTGTGGCTAAAATTGGGACCTACTTGAGGAAATCTTTCCTTTTTTAATAGTTACGCTAAAAATGTTACTGTTGGATGACAGCTGGGTGGGAAAATAGAATCCAATGTTGGTAAACCTGGGTCAACATATAGTTGGGCTTCTCTTTGTTACCGTTTTAAAGCGGTACGTGTGGGCCTTCAAGGAAATTATGGCCCATAAATATCTGCTATTAATAAAACTCAATACTGCTTCCGATTTTTCTACAATAGTATTACTTAGGATTTAAAGAAAAAAAATATCAGCTAACACTACAAGAATGTTGGGCTTTAGCTAGATTTTTCCATTTATGTGGTAACTTGTTCTATTGCTTGATTTGCTTGATAGACTTTTTCATTTTTGTTGTACCTTGTTCTATTGCATAATTTTCTTGATAGAATTTTTTGTGTGATTGTATTAAAAATAATTTTAGGGTTATTGCTAGATTATTTAGTCTAGCAAAATGTCAGCTGGTTAATAAGCAAGTAAAAAGAGAGAGCACATGTGTCCTTAACTCCGTTATTTGTGTAAAGACCCACTATTACAACTGCACTGTCTACACACATTTCTTGAAGTTAGAACTAGCTAATCCATGTAAAAGAAAGAAAGATATTGAAATTTAATTATGGCCCAAATTTAAAATTCGTTGGCCCAAGGTCCAAATTAATATATCCATAATTATCACACACCTCTCTCTCTCTCTCTCTCTTCGTTAACGTGAAACCGAGCCGAATCGCTTCACCTGATCTCCTCTCTCTTCTAATTTCCATGGATATAATTTCAAAAATAATTTCAAACATAAATGATTTTTTCAGGGGTCGATCAAGAGAGGCTGAGCATCTCTCTCTCTCTCGTTCCAATCCGATCGCCTCTCAGTTTTCCTCTACCCCTTGAATCGGCTCTTTCCCTCATATCGCCTCTCCCTTGGAATCGCCGCCTCTGACTCTCCCCCGCTCGTCGCCCCGTCACAGTAATCTTTCTCTCTCTCACTATATCTCGTTGTTTTTCTAAATTTGGATTGATTTGAGATCTGATTGTTTGAAAAGATACGATAGATGAGGAATTTTGAATGTATAGATTGATTTGAGATACATGTTTCGTACAGATTTGAGATACAGAAATTTATGGACCTCAAAGAATACAGGTTTCGTACAAATGTTCCTTAGTTTACAACTGTTTGAAAGTGCTTGAACTGTATCTCTAAGAATATTTTCCCTTCTGTAAGTGCTTGAACTGTATAGGCTATATAGCTTTAACTAAGATCTAGTATTTATTGCTTCAAATTCCATTAGTCATTCCTTGATTTGGTATATACAAATCAAATGAATTATGTTATATACTGACACATGTCTCTCACCAGAACATCTATGCATGAAACTTGGGGCATCTCACCAGCCAATCCATAACTGACACGTCTCCAATATTTGTTTTTTTAATAAAATAAAGTAAATAAACTGATGCTCTGAATCTGATTGACTTCTATATAGAGATGTTACTAGACTTGGTTGGTTGGATGTTATTTTATAGTAAAATTAATTATGTAATAGACTAAATTTTTTATTAGGATCGAAATTCAAATTACTATTTTTTTTTATTATAAATGGTTGCGATTGATTGATTAAGCTCAAATCTGGTTCAAAATTTCAGTCTACTATAAAATATTTATGTTTTATAAACTAGCCGAATCCTCTCTGCGTCATGGATAAGTTTTATTTTCTTTATATTACTCTGTAAACTTGTCGCATTCGGTGTGTCACGTGGTTTAAAATTAAAGTTGATACTCATTTCTCAATTTACAGTTTACACTAATTAAACAAACTTTGCATTTCTATTTTCTATCATGCAGCTTGATATTTCGTTTGTAGTATATATACAACTTTAGTTATATACTTATTATGTCTAAATATACTTTTAGTTCTTATTTGTTGATTCTATTTTGAGTTAATACTTTTTAATAATAGTTTAAACTTTCCTAATTCAATCTGTACAATGACTAGGATCAATGGGTAGGAAAAAGAAGTATAGAACTACATGTAGCAATGAGAACTATCTATCTCAACAAGAGCTCAGTACACAACAAGTACAGGTGGATTCTCATTCTGAAGCAAATTTGCCTCTTACTATGAATTCTTAATTACCATTGGAAAATGGTGTTGAGGTTACTGTTGAAGGTATATTTTGTTCCTTTTATCTTTCTATTTATTAGAATATGAATTCTAGTGTTGGATGCTTTTGTCTAAATTTGTTTAGTTTTGAAATATGAATTCTTGATATAGGTCAATAATTGTGTTAGTTAGAATTATCCTGTGCACCTTGCTTTGAAACAAATCAGTAATAATTTCATGGATCATATCACACTGGTCAGACTCTCTCTCTGCACAAACACACACAAACACAGAGATCAGGTTGAATGTACCTATATGTTAGAGACATGTCCTAGAAACCAATCATATTATGGTTACTTCTATGGTTTATGTTATTGATGATATTTGATCATTTTTTCCTTGATTTATTTATTGACAGATCATTCAAGTTGAGGATCTGAATTGTAGATCTCTGTAGTTCATTTATGATTAAATGACAATAATAAATCTAAAAGGTCCATAATCTTGATAATTAACAAGGAACATTAATTATCATATAAGATTAGTATGCAAGTTAAGTGATAATTAAGTTCTACAAATCATAGGTAAAGAGTTGCCAACTTAATTGCATATGTATATGTTATGGAACATAGTACAGGACATGATCCAATGGAATAAATATATGGATTGTGTTATGCGTCATTATTTATTTCATATGAGTTTGATTCTAAGTTTGAGATAGTTCAACTTTTTCACATGAGGATAGGTTCAATAAATATCGTCTAACGTTGATTCCTGATAAAGGCTCCTATACGGACTTTATTTATGTTCTCTTGAATTGTGCGGAAAAAAGTTGTTAATCAAGAAAACCGTATGTCCCTCATTAATTTACTTAGTGAGTGATGATATCTGTTTGGACCCCTTGATGGAGATAAATTGTTTGCCGGCAACTTGATACAATTATTTCTAGATCAAGAAATGCATAATCTGCAATAATGACACATTCTTATCTTGGATTATACAATGATATCAAGTGACATAAGAATCAGACAAGGAAATACTTTTATTTCTTATGCAGGATTGAGATATTATAGCAGTACATTATTTATGTGAATTGGGAATCATAGTGTATTGCTAGATACCGCCTATGATTATTGAAAATAAATAGCGATTTATTTCCATGGCCAACATAGCATAAATCCTCAAAGGGTCACACAAATAGGACTTGACCATACAATGCATTATTTATTTATTCGCAGCAGTGAGTATTGCGAAAATATGATATGTTGATTAATTAATTATATACCATTGCGAACCGTTATAATTAATTAAGTCAAAGAGATCATATAGAAATAAATTAATGCATTTGCTAATCCCAAAATAATTATCAAATATTTGATAATTAATTTCGTTCAATATAAGTTAATTAATAGAATTAAATTGAGCTAACGGGCCTTTATTTAATTGGTGAACTAAAGGTACAACAAGAGAGCAATTATATGGATCATTAATTAATGAATTAATGGACCATTTAACAGATGATAAAATGGGCTCTTGAGCCCATTAAAATTTCGACTAAGGCAAGTGGCAAGATTGTAAATAGTTACAATTTGCCATGAGGAGTGGTTGGCTATAAAAAAGGGACCATTTGGAGAGATAAACCCTAGCCACCTTTAGCCTCCCTCTCCTCTCTCCTTCTCTTGGCCGAAATTCACCTAAGGAAGAGAAATTTTCAGAAATTTCTCTTGCTCTTTCTCTCATCCATTAGCTCATGTGTTGAGCAACCATCCTTTCTACTATTTAATTGGTTGATTGCAAGAAGGGGTTCAAAAGGGGATTAGCTCTAGCCTTGGAATTAGCTAGCACTAGTTCATAGGTTTTGGTTAGCTCCTTGGTGGACTGGAGGCCGGCGACAAGGCGCTGGTGGTGGTGGAGAGCACGTCATCGACTCCCACGCATTGGTTTCCTTCTAGTTACAAGTCTAGAAGAGGTAAACTCCTCCTGCTCCTTCTCATTTATGTGCTATTGTGCTTGGATGACTAGATCTATTGTTTGCTTGCACTTTTAATAGTTATTAAGTAGTAATAAAATTAAAATTGAGCATAGCAACTCTTTATAACACTATATGAGCTCAGATTTAACCGAATCAATGCTCAAATTAGGTTAGAATAGGTTGTGTTGGTTAGTAATTAAATCAAAACCCTAGTTTGGTCCCCTCCCTTAGTGTGTGAGGTTGAATTGACCCATTTAATCTTTAATTTTACCAAATTTAGCCTTGTACAGAGTTGTTTCAAAGCAAGGTGTTCTAGTAGCATCTTATTGTACAATAGGCATTAATTGCTTATGTTGATATGTTGTGATGTGATGCTTGAGATAACATATTGATATAATTTTGTTGTGAAATAAAGATAATCAGGGAAATAAATCCAAGCGGGGAAGGACACTTCTAAGTCATGTTTGGAACTTGGAGCCTGGTACTAGGATTATTGTAGAAGAAAATGAGTATGGTTAGCCAATTGGGCCTGAAGCTGGTTTGTTGGGGCAATTTTTGGGGACACTTGCAAGAAGTCTCAATCTTTGCAACTTGAGCCATAAAAGCTGGACGATTGTTAAAAAAATTTCTGGGGCTGATATTTTGTGCATGATAAAGGTATATGAAATTTCTTTTAATATTGCCTATTTATCATATTTTGCTTTCTATCTATTTATGTAACTAAATATTCATATTTGTTTGGATACTTTTTTAGACAGAGTTCATTTACAGCAGTAGATGTGAGGATTGGATCCTTCGATCACTGAACACTAAGTAGAGTCAATATAAGTCCAACTTGAAGAGCATGCATTTTGTAGAGAATGCATCGATTGAAGAACTATGTAGAAATGTACTCGAAGGCATCCCTCGTGACTAATGGGGCAGTTTAGTCTGTTATTGGAAATCTGCAGAGGCAAAGGTACAAGCTATAATAAGTCAATGTTTTAAATCTTTACTTGAAATAATTACTGAAACACTTCATATGAACCAGGCTGCGAGTGAGAGAAATAGGAAAACTCGGGCCATGAAAAAGTCTACCCATACAATTGAGACAAAAAGCTTTGCTAGATATGCTGAAGAGATGGTATTGTTTTCTTAAGTTATTTCATTGTTCCATTTCATTCTGTCATTGAACAAAAGGTCATGCATTCATCTCATATGTAATGTAGAAATTGAAGGACCCAGACAAAAATGTACCTGAGAGAGCCAAGTTGTTTCTAGCAACTCACAAGCCGAATGAAGAAGATGCAGTAAGAAAATGTACCTGACAAAGACAAAAATGCATTTTCTCAGAAAGTGAAGTTTTTCAAAGAGAGAAGTTTTTCAAAGAACAATTGTTGCAATTTTATCTATGTTCATTGATTTTTCAATTAATACTTGTGGTTTAAAGAATATCAAGCACCAGGTCCTGTGTTGAATTATCTTACTACTATTAATTAGGACTCTTTTATGGAAGTAGTCAATGGATAGGGAGGTGCCTCATTGCAAGTTTTTACTTCTTAATATAGGATTTAGCAGAATACCCTCTGAATCTTTTTTGTTCAATTACTGTTTATGATTTTAACATTTGCTTGGCAACTTCTGAACCGCTTAAAGTCTACTTTGAAGCAATATTAAATGCTTGATTTTTTGTTGAATTATCTTCTTCAAATTATTAGTAAACATACAGTATAACATATTAATACTATTTTACACGCAGCTCGCTGTAGACAAGTACATTCAAGAGCAACCTAATTCAGCAAAGAACTTAGAAGGAAGAGTTGGCTGGGAGGGAGATACTTTATCTCAAGTCTTAGGTAAAGATCCAAATGGCCGTGTAAGGGCCGTAGGGTTACTTCCAACTACAAAGAAGGGAATTGAGACAACACGCCATTTTCAAGGTTTGCAAATGACGAGATTGGATGAAAAACAATTGGTAGACCTTGTTCACAAATTAAGTGGGACGGTAGAGAACCTTACTAGCATGGTGCATGAGTTGGAGGCTGAGATTAATAACTTGAGGGGTGAGGTAGATAACTTGAAGTCAACTGCTTATGGTCAGGTAAATATCTACCCTTCATCTCAAGTTAATTGGGTTAAAGGAATTATTGAAATTCTGAGTTTGTTTTCAAAAATCAAAATAGTTACATAAGATAGATTGTTTAGCTAGTCCCTTAGCTGTATTTGTATTTTTTTTGTTTATTTCAAATGGAGCTGTGATTGGCAAGTAACTGATATTTGATTATTAACTTGCAGACATCAAATATTGTTCAAAATGAATGCAGCACTTCATCTCATGCCTCAACTCAAAATATTATAGGTTACTTAACACACCTTTTTTAATTATTATTTATTATTTACTTTTTGCATGAGTACTAAAGCAAGTCAGAAAATGGAAATGAACTAATATGTTAACTGATTTTTGTAGGTGGATTTTTTAATTTGCTAAATGCAAATTTTCCTGGTGGATGTGAACTGCCTGACATGTAAAAACTATACAACGTTGCTTACTCGATAGTTGTTTGGATATTTTTTTCATCAATTTGTTCCATAAAAATTAGATGGTTATTGTAAGATGGTTACTCAATGTTGCTTAGTTCACTTACTCAGCTTACTCTTTTCTTCCTTACTCGATGTTGCTTACTGACTGATATAGATGAAATACATGGATTTTTTGGTGATATACCCTGTACATCACTCTTTTTGCTTGCATGGATTTTTTGCTTACTTTTTTCTTGCTTACTCAATTTTGAGGATTGCAGTACTAGATTGTTAGTTTTCAGGTTTCAGAAGAGTCAGTTATGATACTGGTAGTTGTGAGTTCGTACCAGGCTTTTATACGGATTGCACTGATTCTCTTTAACCAAACAGTGTTAGAGTTATGTCCTAGAAACCAATCATTAAATGGCTACTTCTGTGGTTTTTGTTATTGATGATATTTGATCATTTGTTCCTTGATTTATTAGTTGACAGATCATTCAGGTTGAGGATCTGAATTGTGGATCTCTGTGTTTCATTTATAATAAATGACAATAATAAATCTAAAAGGTCCGTAATCTTGATAATTAAAAAGGAACATTAATTATCAGATAAGATTAGTATGCAAGTTAAGTGATGATTAAGTTCTACAAATCATAGGTAAAGAGTTGCCAACTTAATTGCATATGTATATGTTATTAGAACATAGTACAGGACACGATCCAATGAAATAAATATATAGATTGTGCTATGTGTCATTATTTATTTCATTTGAGTTTGATTCTAAGTTTGAGATGGTTCAACTTTTCCACATGAGTATAGGTTCAATAAATATCGTCTACCGTTGATTCCTGATAAGGGCTGCTATACGGACTTTATTTATGTTCTTTTGAATTGTGCGGGGAAAAATTTTTCATCAAGAAAACCGTATGTCCCTCATTAATTTACTTAGTGAGCGATGATATCTGTTTGGACCCCTTGATGGAGATAGATTGTTTGCTAGCAACTTGATACAATTATCTCTAGATCAAGAAATGTATAATCTGCAAGAATGACACATTCCTATCTTGGATTATACGATGATATCATGTGACATAAGAATCAGACAAGGAAATACTTTTATTTCTTATGCATGATTGAGATATTGTAGCAGTAAATTATTTATGCGAATTGGGAATCATAACGTGTTGCTAGATGCTGCTTATGATTATTGGAATTAAATAGCGATTTAATTCCATGGCCAACATAACATAAATCCTCAAAGGGTCACACAAATAGGACTTTAATCACACAGTGCATTATTTATTTATTCGCAGCAGTGTATTGCGAAAATATGATAAGTTGATTAATTAATTATATATACCGTTGCGAACCGTTATAATTAATTAAGTCAAAAGGATCATATGGAAATATTTTAATGCATTAGCTAATCCCAAAATAATTATTAATAAGTTAATAATTAATTATG
Organism: Rhynchospora breviuscula; assembly: GCA_027562975.1. Lineage (NCBI taxonomy): Eukaryota > Viridiplantae > Streptophyta > Magnoliopsida > Poales > Cyperaceae > Rhynchospora > Rhynchospora breviuscula. The sequence continues at coordinate 35,569,765 of CM050400.1, forward strand.
TTCAACACAATTTAATTATAGGAATTAAATAGAGCTTATGGACCTTTATTTAATTAGTAATTTAAAGGCCCGATTTGAATACAAGAGAAATGTCCATTAATTAATTGAATTAGTGGACATTTAACACACCACAAAATGGGCTTGATAGCCCATATAGTGGCTGCCCTAATAGGGGTAAAAAAGTTCCTAAAGTTTGTGGAGTGGTTGGTCTATAAAAGGAGGTCATTTGGAGAGAGAAACCCTAGCCACCATAGCCTTTTATCTCCCTCTTTCTCCTAGAACAAAAATTAGAGAAAAATTTCAGATTTTTCTCTTCTTCTCTTGCTCTTAATCCACCTCAAATACTCATGTGTTGAGATTTCTCCCTTCTCCATTAATTAAACTAGTTAATTGAAAGAAGTAGAAGAGAGAAAATCTTGGGGATTAGTTACTCTCATCTTCATTGCTAGCACAAGTTGAAAGATGAGGTGATTAAACTTCTTGGTGGACTCGAGGCAGCTGCCGGCGACTTAGTGGTGAAGGAGAGCACGCCACCGACTCCTACGCCTTGGTTCGAACCTCCTTGTTGCGATACAAGGAGAGGTAGCCTTCCTAACCCCTTCTCATGCTGTGATGTTATGATGCTTAGACTAGATCCTCTTTGCTTGTGTTTAATTAAGTCAAATTAGTTGGAAAATTAAATTTGAGCACTTTCTAACAAACAGGCCTTCCAAATTTTTAAGTCACTATCAAATAATTGTAATACAGTATGCAGTCTTATATATGCTTCCTAGTTATAAACAATAAAACCTATACTCATCAACTAAAGCAGTGTATCTGATACAAAAATCTGCCATTGCTACCATTATATAATATTGAGATGAGGAACCTTTTTATTCCTTTATTATGGAGCTGATAGAGTACTGTTGTCTGTTTGAAAAGAAAATGTAGGTTGATGGTGGCAAAAGGGTTTTCTCTTCGATGATTTTCTCTTCGAGGTTGATGGTGGCAAAAGGGTTCTGAATATGACCTTTGGATGTCCCTTAGATGACGTTTCGATGGAAAAACACATTGTCAAGGTAAATTGATTGTAGCTCTTTCTAATAATCTTCATTAGAGAAAAATAATTAAATAAAATACCTAGGAGTAAAATATTGTTAAGGCCAAAAATCATACGGTGTGACATCTGAGGGAGAAACTGCTAAGGCCAAAAAAATTGTGTGTGATCCTTCTTATCTCCCTAACAAGGTACTGGTACATATTGCACCTTGCTTTTTTTTTTACATTAATTTCCTGAAGAAAACTGTTACAATTGAATTTCCTTGCTAGCTATATAGGTGCTGGCTCATTCAAAATCAAATGAAGACCAAAGTAAAACTTATGTTATCAAATTAATTGACTCAAACTAAGACTATTATTGTAATATATCTGCTCAGGTGAAGAAGGTGGGAAGAGTGGCTAGAGCAGTATGCATAATGAGCCACCCCATCCCTGATACCAACAATTCACACTTTGTTCAAATCATTCTGCCTCAAAATCAACTCGGCCGGAAATCTGACATGTAAATGCTTTTCTTCTATCATTCCTAACTTCTATGATAGTGGCAAAATAGAACTGCCAAAACAAACCAACGAGATGTATTCAGTTAATTAGCCTTTTACTTAGTAATAATTGATTTTTTTTAATGTATTCAGGTATGTATTCTGTTGCTCATATGCGCATAATGTGGCACCAAAAGATAAATACATTGCTATTGTTTCGACCGAGGCAGAGACTAACAACCCCCAAGTTGAACTCAAACCGGGGATTGATCTTCTTGGAACAGTAGATGAGACCTTCTTTGAGATCTATGACCGTTTTGAACCTGTAAATAAGCTGTACAGTTTGTACAGAAAACACAAGTTTGTACAGTTTTTATTGTGTTTTCAGGTATGTTCATGCTACATGAGAGCGCTCAAGTTTGTACAGTTTTAATCATTCATTTGTAATTTTAGTTAGAATTGTCAATCATACATTTGTAATTTTAATAATAATATAAATTTGTACAATTACATTATGTTTCTACAATCATTTATTATTTGCAAATGAGAATAAATATAAAATTTCAGCTATAATTAAAATGGTGTTGCAATGGAAAAAATGCTGCTGCCGAAAAATTTGTTTGCTAGATTTTTTGGATCTTGCGGTTGTTAAATTAAGGTCTAAGCTAAAAATTGATGTTTGCTAGTTTTTTTTTATCATGCAATTGTTAAATAAATTGTAGTAAGGATTGGTGCTTGATAGATTTTTTTAATCATATAATAATTAAATCAAAAGTGTAGCGAGGTGCTTGCTAGATTTTTTTTGATCATGCAATAATTAAATCAAAGATGTAGTAAAGAATTGGGGTTTGCTAGACTTTTTTTTTGCATTCACCAACATAGTTGAAAATCTATGTATAGGGCCTTACTACACTACATATAGCATGATATCAATAAGTGTAGCAAAAAAAAATTGCTAGACTTTTCAAAATATATTCATACAAAATTGTGTCTAGCTATAGACCATAATTGTTGTAGTGTAACTAATTTGTTCATAATTACTATTAGTAAGGTGAAATCCGAAGCCTTAAGGCAACACATGCAAATAGTTTAAACACATACAATAACCATAGCCGAAGCTGGTTGAGTACTATGAAAGACAATAACTCTTCGTTCAATCTACACACAATATTAGCTAACTAGCTAAAGCCAGACATTACATACAACTGAAAGCGACTTTGCCATTTAGGCCTGTTGAAGAGGAACAAATCCATGGCGAATGGCAGCTGACAATATCTTCTCCATGTCGAGAACTGTATCGCCGCACTCGTGCATGTCCCAATCCTCTAGTGCATGCACTATCCCGGCAACACGCCATGCACTCATCACCCTTCTTGGTAGCCAGTTCTAAACAGAGAAGAAGCACATTGTTAACATCATATTCATAATGGATGCACAAAAATCAGACTACAGACGAATGAAGTATATATATGGGCATGGCACAACAATTCTGGAAATAAGCGGGCTTTTTATGTTTCAACTGTATGCAAGTTCATCGACTAGAAAATGAATTTAAAAAATGTTCTTATAAAAATGCTAGTTACTAGTTAAAAATGGCAAATTTTAATTTAAACCAAATTACCTCACATGAATGCATGTTTTCTAATGTTTTTGGGATCTTCATAGCTGGCGTTGTGTAGTAAGTGCAATTCTTGCGCATCTTCCTGAGTGGGAATTGCGAATACGGGATAAATTTTGTTCCTTTTTGTGCTCTTCTTTGCTCTTTGTCTTCAAACCCATCTCCAACTAGCCACACCTGAATTGTTCGATTCAAAGATAAACAAAAGCACAAAAAAACAACAAAGAAAAATCAAGCCCAAAGGCTGAATTCTAGGAACTTGTTACACAGCAACATAGGAGTTTATTTGATCATACGAGCCCTCAGATTGATGGTAACCGTATACGTTTCTCGTGGTGAAAATCCGAAGGTATTGTGAAATAGGGCAGTGGAATGCATACTAGCTTATACTGAAAAAAAAAAGAAAAAAATAAAAAAGACTAAATGAAAGGATGTCTAATTTGATTTACCTCCGGGGTTGAGGTTCTTGAAAACAGAAGATTAGAAGCAATGTCTTCTGACAGCTGCGGCTTTAGCATATGGTACTCTTGCTTTTGATTCATGATCACCTGGTCAACAAAATTTTGGTTAGATGGTCCAATAAAGTAGTATCAACACTAAATAAATAAGTGATAGTACCTGGATGCCCCTCTGGCATAAAGATGTGGCAATAGCAGAGGCAACTTTAGAGAGGCTTCCTGTGAGGAGAACTTGGTCTACTTCTTTAGGAATGCTTTTGATAACTAATGCAGCCGCTAAGCTACTTCCATCCACAATTTTAACTTTTAAATTTGGATGCTTTTGAAGGTATAGCTCACCGCTTCCGTTAAGTTCCTTTGCCTGAATTGAGAGAAACTTAATATTAAGTATGCAACTACACAAAGAAATCTGATGATATTTGAAACACATATAGTGCTTTTGGGTTTACAAATAATATCAACTGTCGCATATCGACAATTTTACCCTTCTCAAGGAGTATAGCTTACACATTAAATGAGATTTTGTGCATTTTGTGCCAAATCAACCTAATGCAATATCGGTTTGAGTTATAAGTAACAAGTTACGAATTAAATACATCTTGCTGCAATGTGGTCATTTTTGTGCGTCTTTGTTTAGCATGAAGTTGCCTCGAATAAGAACTCAAAATCCTGTTTTTACTGCAAATACAGTAGTTTTGATGTTGTTTCAAATTCAAAGACTGATATGGCTAACTTTAACTAAAAAAATAATTTATTTTTTAAATTAATTGTGATTAAAAAGTATTTGAACAAAAATTAATTAGTACAAGAAGCTATCATGCCTGGTTTAAGAGCCCTAAACTGACAACTTTGATGCCTCTTTTGTCAGCTTCCAGTATTGCCTTTTCAATTAAGTCATTAATTGCTTCCTTCTCCCATCCTAAATTATACTGCAATGATGCAAAGTAAATTGTTATAATTTTTATAATAAAAAAATTTTAGATGCTACCTATAAAGTTAAAATTTTACAGGTACCTGAAAAGTGTATCTCGGTATAGCCCACGTCTGCATCTTCAGGTCGTCCATAGTATTTCTCTCAACAGTGAATGTCGACCCATAAAACCATGTGACCATCATCGATATCCAATATACCGGCGACATCGCAATCATGTACCATTTTGAATGAAAAGGATTGGAGGCAAAGGCAGCAAACCCCAGTCTAAAATGGAATATTGACTGCAACGTGGTAGGATGTGTGAGGTGTACCACATCTATAGTTTCTTCTTTACCCTTGAGAGATCTTTCATAGAGGTCATCTGATGACTTGTCCATGGTATTGTACACATAGTCGTAGAAAGGCATAAAGAGGGAATAGTTTGTTCTGAACTGAGTGTGGTGAAGGGAATGGAACCTAGTAATACAACTCCATGTGTCAGAATTTATATGGTATATTTCCTAATTACAATCACACTGTGATTTACCATGAGTTTGCAAAATTACTAATTAATTCATTACACCTGACGTTTCAGATAGCGAGCAACATTTAAAACAATTTTGCCAGTATATGGAGAGAAATCAAAACTGCTGGTTTGGTAATGAAAAGAGCACAGTTCATTAAATTAATTAAATCTGATTCATCGATTCGTGTAACGAAATAATTGACATATTGCAGTTGACACCTAGAATGTTTGGATCTGCCAATTCAGGCCTACCTCTGATGAGATCCATTATCCTAGTCCTAGGTCCAAGCTGAATTAAGACATTTATAGTAAAAAATTGGCCTATCGATTCATTTTTAATTAAAAAAAAATAGTCAAATCCAGTGTTACTTGATTTTACAATTGTTGTCAGTTCTAATCAGGAAATTAAGTTTTCAGTGTACGTGCAAAACCAGTGCTTATATTGGTGCAATTTTACCCTAGTTGCAACACTATCAGAACTGGTTGACACACTGGAAAGCCAAAAAAACATCAATGAATACTTACGAGGGCGTGTACATAAGATACTTGAGTGGAGGGAAGGCATGGAATAGCCATGTTGGCACAAGTTCAAAATTGCAATGGCCCATGTTGTTCATGAAATCGATATATGTTATGTAAAAAAAGTAAGTGAGAATAGATGCAGTTCCAGTGAAGAGTGACACCAGCAAGGGAATTGCGAAGAGCGCGAAGTAGACTATGTGTTCAGCAAATGGATGAATCACAGCTGCGGATAGTTTGATAAATAGTAAATGAGAAGGAAATGTGTTAACAACACAACCAAAGTTATTGTTCATCCATACCAGTACAGTTATGGAGTATATATAATAATGTACCAATGGCGGAATCATTAGTGAGAGGGCAAATCACATGGCCCTTGTTAGTTGGTAAATATCAGGGTGTTACCAATTACCGTACTGGGATGTTGATCTGTTTTACCAGATTGGGACAGAAATTAGTTACTATACACACATGTCTGTTGCCTGACGATAAGTTCTACTGGTGTGCATACCTGGCCTCATAAGATTCTCAGGTTATCCACTTACAAAAGAAGAAAATCTAGATGAATCAACTAAAATAGGTTTTAAATGTTAGTTGCCAATCAAAGTAGATATCTGTTAAACTTGACAGTACTCTAGAATTACTTTCACTTACATAAATAATAAGTTTAACATCAATCTGCCTATCATTTTTCACTTTTGAAACTTTAATTACAGACAGAACTTTAAAGGTTAAATCACAGATATTATTAGTTTTAACATTTAAAATCTAAAAAAAAGTATTTCAATTTTTCCAAGAGCAGATATGAGGGGGGAAAATGACTCACAAGTAATAGGTTCGGTGACTATGGAGGCATGGTGGTGCGAGTGGTACCGTGAATAGAGGAAGTGATGGTGCAGTGCACGGTGAAACCAGTAGTAAAGAAACTCGACTGGGCCAATGTGTAGCAGCGCCGTAATGATGGCCCCATCAGTGCTCCACCATGGCAAGTACCTCGCAGCTTCGATGTATGTATAGCCCAAATATAACAGAATGGCATTGAATATGATCTGATCATCCCTGTATCGTTTCCCCACATTAACCAGAATTGTTAAACATATATAGTCAGAAAATGTAAAATGTTGATCACATAATTAGAACTGTTCTGGCTGGCCTTGGTTCAATATTGAATCTGCAAAATAACATTGAAATAATTATGTATTTGATTTTTGTAGTAAATTGTAATTTCTGCCGAGGAATTACTTAGTAGAACATTGCTAGTAATTATGTTTTTAGCTGATTCCTTTAAACTTGGAGAGCATTCATTTTTTAGTTTTTTTGGGATGATATTTGTGGTCCTAAATACTAGCACAAGCTCAGCAACCTGTCTGCATAAATTTGCAAACTGGATTTGCAATTGTTTGTCTCTATAAAAGTGTGTCCAGGAAATTATTAACTTTTCATTAAGCAACGACTCTAACACAGGAATTTCCATGCTGAATTAATGAATGGATGCACTGCAAGCTATCTTTTGAGTTTTGTCATCTTTTGTTCATTGTTGCCTCCGTGCTTTATACTGTGTCACATCTCACATGACCGTAAATGCTCCGTTGCTAACATTCCAATGTCCAAACAAAGGTACTTTGATCATTGGGAATTGGAGGATCCACAACATTTACTCTATCTTCCCTTTTGTACAAGTACAAACACATAATAGTCATAAATACTGTCAATTTACAAGCCATATGACCCATTTCGTACATATACTTCATTACTCATTATTCTGAGTAGCATTTTTTTCTTTTCTTTTCTTTTTTTCTATATATTGACAGTACTGTTGAGAAAATTAATAGGGAACAAATCTTTTTTAGGAAAAAGTTACCTCAACTTGTTTACTTTTTTCAGAATATTACCGTTGCAATAATACCCAATATATCAATTTTACCTATTTGTACCAACATCCTATAAAAGAGGACTGTAAAAATACCATAAGAATCAAAATAAAAATATAATTTTCGTTCATCATTTTCTTCTCAATTCTCAAAGACAGAATTGTCCATTACAACTCATTAGCGAATTTGTGTCATTGTGTCGCGTAGTTTAGAATAGCCCATATAATTTCATTTGTAATGTTTGCTTTTTATAGTATGTATTAATCATACATTCAACCTGTATATATTTCATTTTGCAAGAATTAGTGACCCAGTTAATTTAGGGAATTTTAAAGGGGGCCGCAATTTTTAGGTGAACCACTATTTTCTCTTCTTTTATTGGCTTATCATAAGTTCAATCTTTCTATTCTGAAAAACATGTCAGATGCTAAAATGGCATATATTTATGGCTTTATGTAACAGACACGATCAGAATTATAGTTATGTCTGCATCAATGATTCAGAGGCAATTTGTGCCTACCAATCTACCAGTCTGTGTTGCTAATAGTAAAATAAACTTAAGAATCACATATTTTTTAAATGGATTTGTGATTGGGTCATTTTCAGACCATTTATGCTCTGTCTAGCTATCTCCAATTATTAAAAGCATACAGAAATTGGAGGATCTTGCTATTTCAATCCAGGACAGTTCGATCTGTGATTAACTGGCTTGCTCAAATGGGTCCTTGTCTTATGTGGACTATTAATATTAAGCATAATCATTCCACCAAAATGGACGGTCCAAATTGGATAGCACGGTCAGCTACCAGACAAGCACAAAAAAATTACTTTATATTTCTCTTCCATTATTTGGTTCGAAATGAACAGTGAATCTACAGCCCTTTTGGATAACATGTCAGTAAACATTTAAGAAGTCAGACTGTCAGAATTCATTTACTTGGAATGTATCTTTTTGTTGTCAGTTCAATTTTTTTAATTAATGTTTATCACACAAAGGCCAAAGGAGACGTTCATAAAAATAAAATTAATAAAAGGAAAAGGTCAACTTATTTATTCTCTTATTATGTGCTGTTTTACTACTTAGTTCTCTCAAGAACTGAAGATAAGTACTAATTAAAACATGGTCACTTTATTTTGACTCTTTTAAAGTATATGGAATAAAAGAACTGTCTTAATCCAAGTTTTGTGGCCACGTAATAATATACTAAAGGCACTTTTCCAAATAAACCCCATACTCCCATAGGCCATATATAGGCTTTCCTTTCAAGTTTATTCTTCCAAACTTTATGGTAGTCAACTTCAAATATTTAAAATCATTATCAAAGTAACTGATTTATGCAACTGTTACATACCAGTTTCTCTCCCGGTCAACCTGCTCGAAGTCGAGGCTCTTATCTACAATCCTATGCTTGCTTCGTGCATTTTGAAATCTCGACAAGCTGATCCAGATCTGGTTGTGGAGCATCCTGAACAACATAACCGGGAAAATTAACAGATAGCCTATATCGACCTCACGCCAGCCTTTCATTGCCAGCTCGTAGAAACCATGCGCCACCCAAGGTGCCACCACGATATACTGCGTTTGGAAAGAAATTAGTATACTTTTAAATGACATGTCATACGGTAATGTATAACTTTATATATATCTAACATTTTATACATAGTTGACTTCTAAAGACCTTCGTTGTTTCTTATTTTATTTACATTAGCCATTATGGCCTTTTTATATCCAAGGAGTTAATGAGCTAGAAGGAATTCTTTATAAAGCTGTACTTATTTTGTGGTGTACGTACCTTGAAGTTGCCGAGTCTGTGCCATGGCCATTCAGTGAGCAGACCAGGATTTGAAGCCATGCCGATTTTTGCTTAATTTCTGTATTCTCCTTGTATATCATTGGCCTATTTCACAGGTTTTATAGCTGAATCCGAGAGAGTTTAGCTAGACTTGGTGCAGTGCGCATTTTTCTTTTCACTTTTTTCTATTTTGAAAAAAGTGGCCTAAAAGGCAAAAAGCCAATGCATCCACGTACGCGTCCATTTTTCTCAGAAACAGACAGAAAAAATTTAAACAAAATAAAAGTAATTAAGAAAGTGATTCAAAAGAAAACTAGAAACCAAACCAAGTTTACAAGGTACCCTACGTCCTAACCAATTAATACGGAGTTTTATGAAAATATTCAGCTCATCGAAATTATATCAAAAGTTATCAACGTATGGATTTCAAATACGGAATTTTATGAATTTCATTAAAAGAAACATTTGAGTAATAATAAAATAAATTACAATAATAAATGCAACGTACTCCAAATAACAACTTTAGTAATGCCAAATCATCGTTATATAAAATCCAAACTTTAATTATGAAACCCAATTGTAAAATACTAACATGAAAATTTTAACTAAATTGTGACTATAAGAAATCTTCAATTATTATATTACGCTTTTATGGAAGGAGAGAACTACAAAAGTTATCTCGAATATGTGTGGCATATATATATATATTAATATTCTTCTTGCCGCTTGAGCGAAAAAGAGAGATTAAACTTGCCTACAAAATTGCTAAGAGTTCATTTTTTTTTCCTTGCTTACAATTTACGTTAAAATTATTTGTTTTCTTTTTTATGCTAATTTTTTTATAATTTCATTGTGAAGAATCATTATATTTAATAGCATTTGTTACGTTGGTAATCGCCAATTGACCTTGAACAAAAAAAACACCAGTTAGTAATTATTTACATCGTCGTAGTTCACGTTGCAAATAATAATTATGTAAGCATGCATTTATAATTATTTTACAAATAGGTACACATACACTAATCAAATAGTCTTAAGAATATTTTTCATCATGTGGGTCGGGTCAAATTTATGCATCATTTACTAAAATATTTCGAGCTTGGTCGGACAGATAAAGCAACGAATGTAAAATAATAAAAATTTAATGCCAGAAAGGTACGTGTGCCAACACCAATTGAAATCTGAACTCACCACGTACAAATTTCTATCTTAGATGAAACGATGCATTAAATCTAACCAAAAGGTAGCATTTGACAATGCAAACCGGAGCAGGCCTAATAACTAATATGAACAGTTGAGGAAATTAGATAATAAATGGTGACACTTTGTACGTGGATCTAGCTTTATAAGATAGAAGTCTGTACCCAACATCACGTGGGTGACACTAATTGCGATTACACTGCTCTTGTGAAGATATTTGGTAGCTATATATATATATATATATATATATATATATCAAATTATCAATATATATCTGATTCATGCTTAAATTAGAATTTATTATTTCCTCTTTCTGAACATGGTTGTGTTTGTTATGCGTCAAATATATAGGAGGTTGGTCATCTAGAACTCGTGATTTAACTTTGATATGTTTCCATTTAAGGCATGACCAACTTGATGTAAACTAATTCAAATTTATTTTATTTAATAAAATTTGAACGACATATAAGTTGTATGAAACTTAATACCAACCAATCTATATGTGAACAATATATTTATCAATGTTTTTGTTTTTCAAACTTTTTATCATATTAATTTGAAGAAATACTTTATATATAAGTTACCAAGTAAATTTTCATGCATTAATCCGTCACATTATATTATTATATAATTAAAACGAATAGAGGGCGAAAGTTTTTAGTACTAGATGTCATAGATCGAATTTTAATTAATTGAAGATCTCTTGTGGATAAGTAAATTAAAATAAATGGATTGTTATCGTGAAAACCCTATCAAGATAATTAGAAAGTAAAATGGAGCTACTCCAACTAATTTAAAGAATGTATAAGGCTCTGTTTGGATCATATGAGATTAAGGATAGGATTAGTTATTCGGGATTAAAATTTTTAATCCTAAACGATCAAGAATAAGCTTTTTGTGACCTATAGTGTTATTTTTAAGTGGTCCAACATCCGGATTAAATTTTTATTCCTAAGATGTTTGGATCATCTTTTTAATCCTGATTAAAAAGTGGTCCCAACTACTTCTTAATCCACATTATTAAGAAGATAATCCAAACATCCTAAGAATAAAAATTTAATCTAGATGTTGGACCACTTAAAAATAACACTCTAGATCACAAAAAACTTATTCTTGATCGTTTAGGAATAATATTTTTTACTCCGAATAACTAATCCTAATTTTATTCTTAGATAATCCAAATAGAGCCTAAGTTAATAGCGAAGACACGTTGAGGGAAGTTTTTTCTCTAGCTATTCTCTAAGGGACTTTTCTATTTGTGTTTTTCTTTTTTAAGATTGGTTTGATTCCAACGATTTTAAAATTAATGAATTTGAATAAATTAATACTATTTCTGTGATTTGAACCAAAATCATTCAGTTAATGAAAAAGAGGCAAATCATTGGATCGAACAATCCAGCGTGACTTTTCTATTTGTCATCGACAGGAAAAAAAAAACTAAATATATACGTGGCACACCATATATATATACATAACATAATAGATAAATTTGGCTAATGAAAACCACTAAAAGTAATCTCAAAATCGCAGCATTACGGACTTGCATAAACACTACTCTCTATTTAAGGCCCTCTACCCAATCACAGATGTCACTCTAGTTGAAAAGCAACGTATATGTGAACACTTGAATGTACATTAACTATCGTTGAATTGGAATAATGCTAATCTGGTGGAAAATGTTAATCCTGTGGCCTAGCCGGTACATATTATCATTCCTTACCTAGTACAGGCTACAGCAATAGGTCGCTTTCTTAGGCAGCCTTTCACATGATATATATGACAGAGGATCATGACGATGACATTTTTTTTTTGGCCCTTTTTTCTTGAAAACACTCAGGGACTGAACAAGTGTCAGTCACAGCTATAAGACAATGACCCTGTTAGCTATTGGAGTATTGTATTTGATGCACTCATGTATGATGTAATGCATAATTTTGTGATTTTTCTGGATCTTAGTAGTAGTGGGTAGTGAATTATAAATTGTGGCGTGTTTGGTGTGTTGACACGATACAGATCCGTGTTACCACGACACGACACGTCACATGTACGGATTTAACACGACACGGGTGTGTTGGTGTGGCGTGTTAAAACTGTGTCGTGTTGGCATTTTCAGTAAAGTGACAAGGTTTAACACGACACGGTTCAACGCGGTACGATTTGACACGACACAACACGGTTCCATATATATTTTTTAAATTTTTAAATTCAAAATTAAATAAATAGTATAGAAATATTAATGCATTATAAAAAAAACTAAGGTTGATTTGAAATTTCACATGTTTTTATAGTTTTTAATTCAAAATTTTAACATAGCACATATAATTTTTCAACCAATATATTATCAATTAACATCATCTGATTTTTATTATTTTTTAATAATACATTTTATCATGAAATATCAAAAAGAATAATTCTCATGTAGAAAATGAATCTCAAAATTTTAATTCGAATTTTTTTAGATTTTTTCAGTTTTAAAATAATTTTTAATAATTTTTGACAATTTTTATGGGAAAAAAAATAATAAGCTTCTAACACGGTTTGATACGGTTGACACAACTGTGACGTGACGTGTTAACACGGTTACTAACTGTGTCGTATCAGTTTTCATGTTGTGTTGGCATTTTCCTCCACTCAACACGACACGACATGACACGACACAGTTGCAAATATAACCCGTGTCAACACGACACGACACGGTGCTAAACACACCCGTGTTTGACACGACACACCATAACACGCTAAGATTGTAATTCACTAGTAGTGGGAAATAAAATTGCCAAAACAAATAAAAACAGTTGGAATTAATGATCCCGGATATTGTTGTATGAAGCAATAGTGAAACAAATAAAGACATCCCGAAATAATATCTAAAAATTTCAATAGAAATCTAAATTGATATTAAAGTAGTCTTTATTATTCATGATACATGGTGAAATTGATAGGCACGTACCGAATGTTGCAGTCTGTTATGAATTGCTTTGACATGATTAGGTCTGAAATTTAAGAGTGTGAAGTCGTATAAGTATCGATGAAGGCACAGAAATATTTGAGAATAAAGAGACTACAATTCATTTAGAAGGAACCGAAATTAATTATGTTATGATATCAGAGAAGCAAAGAGCGTCGCTGGTAAATATGGACACGAAAAGTTACCGGTTTGAAAATTTTGGAACATCAAGTCCAACGTTTTGAAATCGGAACCAATACTGTGGGATAACCAACCAATCAAAATAATTTCAAAAATCGAATGATGCCATTATTGTGATTTAATTATTATTGATATGTAAAAATAGAGAATGATTGTGGTATCTCCTAAAGCACAGATTAAGCAGTGCTTTAGAATAGTTTTTTTAAATATTTATTTTAAATGGCTAATCCAAATAGTACAATATGTTCTTCATATATATTGAAATATCCACATAAACCAATTTTTATAATTTTTATTATTTTTTTTGGAATTTTACAAAATGCGCAATCTAAATTGTTATCCATTAACAACGTTTTTAAAAAATCTGAAAAAATAGTAAACAAATTCGAAACAAATATAAATATTAGTTTTGAAGGATATTAATTGCAATATGGAGAATATGTTATGTGGTTTGGATTGGCTGTTTAAATTTCATATTTTGAAAAATAACTCTAAAGTATTGTTAGGTCCATGCTACAGGAGTATAGGGTGTACCATAGTCATTCTCTGTAAAAAATATATAAATAAATTCAAAAATTCAATGTTACAAAATAAAAACATCACTGATCTAAGGTTTAGGTCAGCGTAAAAAAATAATTAAAAAGAAAAAGCAAAGCATATAAGAATTTAAGAACAATAACATTACAAAACTGGACTTGGGGCTGCTCAAGGGAAAAAAAAAAAAATAGCATAAATTTGTCCGTCTAGTTTTATCAGTTCGATTTATGGTTATTTTGGACGACCGATATCGTTGAATCAGCCAATTCAGTTCGATTTTCAAAACACCAGTCAAACCACCACCAGACGTGACAATTTTGAATTAAAAAAATGCATAACACTTTTACTACTTATAAATGAGGTTGTTATCTTTCGCTACCAAGTTTTCTCTCTGAAAATAATAATAATAATAATAACAAAAAATAAATAAATAAATAAAATAAATAAACTTAAGTTGGTATCTTCTGTCTCAAGTTTGTGACCACTTGCGCAGTGGGTTCTGTGGTTTCTGAAATTGTTCGTCTTTCCCTGTAACAATATTTAAGCCCAAATTAATGTTGTGTTGCAGTGTTGAAGCAATTGAAGTTATGCAACTTGGTACTGTTGTTTCATTAATTGAGTTTGTTTGACAGTTGGAATTAATAACGTTAACGTAATAATCAAAATACCGTTTTGATTGAAATTTTTTTTTCATCGTTTAATCACTTAATCGAGTGTCAAGTATTTATTTTTGTTTTTATCTTTCTTGACCAGAAAAAGGTTAATTGGTTGGGAGGGATCATTAAAACTTTATAAAATGAAATAAATACTTGTATTTATCGGAAAACTTCCGATTATCTCCAAAAAAAAAAGTAATTGAAGATAAAGCGGTAAAGATCAAATATAAAAATTGCATAGATTTTCATCAGTACGTGAAAAAATATCGATCACATACTGCGTTTGATGGAAACTCTTGTCAATTTTATTCTTCAGCGAACATGCCAATTCAGAGACAATAGGTCCTTGTCGAAGTAGTTGGATAAATCCAATTATATAAAGTTCAATAATTGTGCACATCAAAATCAGGCCAGAGATGTAAATATTTTATTGGGGCAACATCAGGGAGCTCCTCAACATTTCATTCCTGTTATGTATGACAACAAAACTACATTCTTGCTTAATTTCTTTATGAATTTTACTATTACAATTTTTTTAATTCATCAAGTAGAGAGAATATACTCAATACATTTTATTCTATATTGTTGGTCGTTAATTAAATAAAATATTGTCTTATAAAAAGAAAATTGAACAATTAAAGTGAAAATATGAAACAAATAAAAAGTCAAAATAAAATATTTGCTTCTTATGAGATATTGGTATTTTATTTTCTTTCAAAAGTGTACTTTAATAGTATAATATAAATATTTTAAGGGTAATTTGGTCATATATATCTTATTCAAATTAACAGTTGTAAAGTAGATTAATTATATTTAAATAATTTGTTGTCTTGGATTAAAAAAAATTATAGTTATTTTTAAGAATTTGTTTGAGTGACCATTTGTATTATAAAGTAAGAATATAATTTCGGAAGATTATGGCACCGCGCTCAGTTTTGTTTTTTTGATTGAAAAGTAGCTCGTTTTCTATCTAAAAATTTAACAATATCCAATTTTATTATAATAAGAATACAGAGTCCCATGCATCTAAATCGTTTTTAAAAAAATAATTGAATGATACCATAATTAAAATCCGACAAAAATCGGACAACTAGCACAAATGATGGAGAACAATTGAGACGTCCACGCAAGCTGCTAATATAAAGTTCCATAGTCAAGTACATTATAACATTGACCTGCTATGTGCTATCTATATATATAGGTCGTGTTTGGCAAATTGGATGAATAACGCACGAACACCGATTCGCGAATCCAACCCAATTAAAATATTCTTTTCCCAGTTCGCCTCCTAATTCGTGAAGTTCGGCCGAAAAGATGAAATAGCGAATAAGGGGTTTGTTCGCGTGTTTAGCTGTTCGAGCGACGTTTGGTTCGCGCGAACATAGGGTGTTCGCGAACACGCCAGTTCGAGGCGATACCAAACACGGCCATAGTTTTTTTTTTTATGATGGTATATATATATAGTCACCTAATTAATTCCCCGCTAAATACAAAGTTAAGTTAGGCTTAAGACGTGTCGGGGATGTAATAAGCAGACACTACAGGAAATTGGTTCAATTGTATGTACCACTCTGATGCTATTGAAGGCCACTTGCATCCGTTTGCTGATGTCACAGACTTGTGGCATCAGCTTTTTTCTGATGCGACTGACCTTGATGCATCAGTACTTCGATAGCATGAGATTAAGCCTGAAGCAACTGCAATTATCAATGGCATCAGTTTGCCTGATGCATGTGCTTGTTGTTTTACATCCGTAGAGCGCATGCAATTGGTTTCGTTAGCATTAGTTAAGTGGATGGCAAAAATATCTTTTTTACATCAAAAGATCAGATGCTACTATTTTTGTTAGCATCAACTAAAGCAGATGCCAAGGTCCATTTTTTGCAAACACTAGACGTATGTAATTGATTCCGCTAACATCAACCAAGTAGATGGCAATATATGTTCTTTGCATCAAAAGAACGGATGCTCATATTTTTATTAGCATCAACTAAAACAGATGTCAACGTCCATTCTTTGAATTTTTTAGGTAAAATGAAAATTTTAGACAGAAAACGAAAAAAGAAGTAGAAGTTGGAGGGGAAATGAATGATAGAAGTAAGATTTGGGGAAAAAAAGAAGGAAAGTGTGTTAGAAAATGCTCAATGTTTATTTCAGTTACTAATTAACTAAGATAAACAAGCATAAGCACAAGGGATCTTGTTCAAGCACCAAAACACACATCAATCCATGAGAAAAGGGAAGGAGGTATACCTCTTGCGAAATTGTATTTGCAAGACTCGATCCAACTCTTTGAAAATCGATGGCGTGCTCTCCTTCACCATCTCATCCAAGTCGATGGCCGCCTCGAGTCCACCGATAAGGTTAATCACGTTCTTAATGGTATATGCTAGTAGACCAAAGAACAGGTCTAATTCTCTTGATTTTCTCTCTTGAATCAATCAACAACCTTGATTTAGTGGAGAAAAAGGAGCTCAACTCATGAGCAAATGAGAGGGAGAAGGAGGGAAGGTGGCGACCTCAAGGGGAAGGGAGAGAGGAGAGAGAAAGGCTAGGGTTGGAGCTACAAGGAGGTCTATATATAGAGCTCAAACCCTAGGAAACAATTTCCCATAAATTACACCTCATGCCACCCCAACCTACCACCAAGGCCGGCCCCATTATGGGCCTCTTTGGGCCACTTAAACCTTTTGTCTTGGATTTTAATTCTCTTAATTAAAGCCTCTCTATTTGCTCTTCAATTAGGCTATTCATTTGCTATTAAATAAAAGTCCAATTAATTAATATAACAATTTATATTAATTTGTGTTGAACTAAAATTAATTATTAACTCATTAATAATTATTTTGTGGGATTAGATAATGCATTAATTTATTTCTATATGATCCCTTTTGATTTAATTAATTATAATAGTTCGCAACGGTATATAATTAATTAATCAACTTATCATATTTTCACAGTACTCACTGCTGTGAATAAATAAATAATACACCATGTGATTAAAGTCCTATTTGTGTGATCTTTTGAGGATTTATGCTATGTTGGACATCGAAATAAATCGTTATTTATCTAGCAACACACTATGATTCTCAATTCACATAAATATTGTACTACTACAGTATTTCAATCATGCATAAGAAATAAAAGTATTTTCTTGTCTGATTCTTATGTCACATGATATCATTGTATAATCCAAGATAGGAATGTATCATTCTTGCAGATTATATATTTTTTTATCTAGAGTTGATTGTACAAGTTGGCCAAACAATCCAACTCCATCAAGGGGTCCAAACAGATATCATCACTCACTAGGTATACTAATGAGGGACATATGATTTTCTTGATGAACAACTTATCCCCGCACAATTCAAGAGAACATAAATAAAGTCCGTATAGCAGCCATTATCAGAAATTAACGGTAGACGATATTTATTGAACCTATCCTCATGTGGAAAAGTTGAACCATCTTAAACTTAGAATCAAACTTATATGAAATAAACAATGACACATAACACAATCCATATGTTTATTTTATTGGATCTTGTCATGTACTATGTTCTAATAACATACACATATGCAATTAAGTTGGTAACTCCTTACCTATGATTTGTAGAACTTAATCATCACTTAACTTGCATACTAATTTTTTATGATAATTAACGTTTCTTGTTAATTATCAAGATTACGGACGATTTAGATTTATTACTGTCATTCTAATGAATGATCCACAGAGATCTACAATTCAGATCTTCAACCTGAATGATCTGTCAGTAATAAACTCTAGAAACAAATGATCAAATATCATGAATAACATAAACTAAGAAATTAAGTCATTAAATATTGACTTCTATGACATAACTCCAACAAAGTGAGATTTGGGAAAATAAAATTTGGGAAATTTAAGGAAAAGAAATTTTGCATGTTCGATATGACTCGGAGCTGCTGAGATGGAACAGAAAAAATAATAAATAGTAAGCAAAATCTAAAAGGGATCGATATGGGAATATAAGGACAAGTCTTATGTAGGAATGCCATGTGGGCTTTGGAAGCATGTAGGTCCCGAGAAACAAAGCGTGGGATAAAAAGAGGAAAAAAAAAACTAAACTCATGCAACTATGTATATATTTGGAGGCCTTAATAATTACCATAATTTTTAAAAAAAATATTTATCAATACTTTTATCAATAGCAATTCATTTGTAAATTCTATTGACACTAGTTATTTTGATTCCAATACTTTTATCAATAACAACTAAACTTGTTCGATTGAGAGTTAAATTAACATTGGCATCAGCCTTTAAATTCAATTGTATTGATAAAACTCATTCAATACTTGTTTAGATGCTACCAAAAATCAGTAGCATCGACAAAATCTATTCAAGAGAGTAAAACATATATACTGATTCTATTGCTCTCGTTAGCATCCAAATTATTGATGCAAGTGGCGTGAAAGTAATTTTTGGGTAGGCATCCAAAATTTGATGATGCAATCGATAAGAGCCTGATGCTATTGTTAAAAGGCTGATGATATTGCCGCAGTTTCCTGTAGTGAGAGCCATTATTGCGATGACATGTGCATGATCGCATCCTTTGTTATATCCAGCTCCATGGTCCCATGCATAATCTCAGGTAACAAACTGTTATCTTATTATTATTATTATTATTATTATTATTATTATTATTATTATTATTATTATTATTATTATTATTATAATAAGATGCCTGAAAGATAGTTACTAACAACTATTTTGAAGTTTTCAAATAAAAAATTTCTAATCCGCCGAAGAAATGAATAAAAAAAATATTCTTCACTCATTTTCGTTTAATTTTCAAAAATATAACAAATTTATAGTTTTAAAAAAGTACATATCCACCCAAATCGAAATGAATTTATAAACCTGTGCATCGGTAAATCTTGATCTAGTATTCCAAACTTGTGAAATTATACATAGACACTTCTCTCAAGACAAATAATTAATAAGATCAATAGATGAATTTGATATTTTAATTTTATTTTTTAAAATATAAATAAAAAGTTGTGGTATTTGATGTCATCAAAAAATTATGGTACATTTTTTCTTTATATAATATAAGTTTGAAATTTCAAATAAAATGTATAGAAGTAAAGATGTTGTTTATTGGTGTATGATTTTATTTTATGGTCTCTGTCATGACAAAAATTTATGAAAAGTTCATATAATATAAACTATCAGAATTAAAATACGAAGAGTTTCTCTTAAAAAATAAAAAAAATGTTAGATAAATAAAAACATTACACGGCACGATACAGTACGAGGTGGCACGACACAGTAAAACATGGACACGGCACGGCACGAGAACTTAAGCGTGTCGTATCTTTAGGCGTGTCGTGTCCAACTTTGATGGCTTGGACACGGCACGTGAATTGTCTAAACACAGCACGAGACACGACATGACACAACTCAAGAGACATGAAAAATTTATAATCAAAATTAAAGATAGTAAATGTTTCGAAACAATAAGAAAAATTCTTATATTGTCTATTTTTTAAGGGTAAATTTCATAATTTGAATGTCCAGTTCATCTATAAGCATAAGTATATAAATATATTTTATGAAATTCAAACGTGTGTTTAAACACAACACGGCAAGGGGACACGAGGCGTGCCGTGTCATTATGCGTGTCGTGTCGTTATGTGTGTCGTGTATATCTCTTAGAATTTAGACACGGCACGTGAAATATTTAGATACGGCACTGCACGGCACGACAAATGATCCGGACACGACGTGTTTGACACAACACGACACGTATTTAGAACACTACTTGCATGTCTCCATGAAGACCAGGGTTCAAATTCCAACATTTGCTGGTTGAGAGTGTGTGAGTCGACCTACGAACAATTATAAAAAATAAATAATGCGGCCTAGAGCTTAAAACTTAAATAATGCTACCTGTAGAAATGCGAAACAGTAAAGAAAAGGACATGCCCAGTGAAGTGCAAATGGAGATATAGTGTACAGTCTTAATTAGGCAGTTAGTCTGTTAACGATGGCATTGTTGTAATTAATTAGAAATAAAAGATAGAGTGTGTGCGCCTTATATAAGCTGTGTACTCCTGATTGTAAATTGTGCATTAATTGAAAAAGAATTACTTCTCGTCTTCTTCAATACTCTCTTTTTAGAAAATTTTATATGGTATCAGACGCCATCAATTGAGCTCACGCTCTCCACAAGATCCAATCAAGAAAAGTTCTCTGATCATCCCACGATGGCAGAAACTGAGACAATCTCCAATCCCTTCTCCACCATGCTAATTAGAGACCAACCGATTCAGTTCTCGCATCAAATCAAGATCAATCTCTCTGCCGACAATTTCCTCCTCTGGAAGTCTCAAATCGTCCCTGTATTGAAAGGTCATGGGCTTATGCATTTTGTGGATGGCTCCAAATCAGCACCAACACAGCTGATTGCCAGTACCAATGGTGCTACCACAGTCAACCTCCAATTTGAACTATAGGAAAGACAAGACTAACTCATTATGGCTTGGATCTTCAATTCCATGTCGCCTCAAATCTTGGCACAAGTTGTCAACTGCACAACCTCAGCACAACTCTGGACAAGTATTCAGCAGATCTACAACTCTCAATCCATGGCCAAGATTCTTGATCTCAAGCTACGCCTACAAACCATCAAGAAGGGAGGTGATACCTGTACCCAATATCTCCAGAAAATTCAAGAAATTGCTGACAGATTGCGCAGCATTGGTTCTCAAGTCACTGAACAAGACTTGATCTCTTACACACTTCAAGGTCTTGGAACTGATTTTGATCAGTTTGTTACAGCTGTTTCTATGAGACCTGGTGAAATCACCATGATTGATCTTCAAAGCTTCATTCTTGCACATGAAGCTAGAATCCACAACTCACTTCAGACCAATGCAGTTTTAACTATCAATCAAGGCCAAACCAGTACAGCTTCCACTTCTGTGTCTGAAGCTCTCTACACTGGCACATCATCTCAACAGCATGCCAGACCACCTAATCAGAATCAAGGGTTCAAATACAACAACAACAGAGGTCGTGGTAAAAACAACTTCAGAGGTCGTGGAAGGGGGCGCAACAGCTATAATCCCAATCATAAAGATACATACTGTCAGATATGTACCAAATGGGGTTATTCTGCATTAAAGTACCATAACAGGTTCAACATAACCTTCACTTCACACAATACGCCAACTCCACAACCTCAACAAGCTCTTCTTGCAGAACCAACAGCACCAACTCCCTCTCCCACTTGGTTTCTAGACTCAGGAGCCACCACCCATGTCACTCCTGACATCAACAACTTATCCTCTCACCAGGTGTACACAGGCTCAGATATGGTGCACATTGGCAATGGCTCAGGTTTGCACATCTCACACATTGGATCTGCAACTTTAAATACACCTAATAGGGCTTTGATTTTAGGCAATATTCTGTGTGTTCCTCATATCACAAAAAGTTTACTTAGTGTTTCTCAACTTCTAAAAGATAACCCCATTACCATTGAATTCACTTCCAATTCTTGTTTTGTGAAGGACAAGGAAACTCAGAAAATCCTTCTGCTTGGCTCTCTTAGAAATGGTCTCTATTCCATTGATATGCCCCATTCTCAACATCATCTTCTTCATGTATCTCATTCATCTGCTGACAATTGGCATCAGAGGCTGGCCCACTGCAACACTACTATCATTCATGCTCTTCTTAGGAATAATAAAATAGCTTGTTCTTCTACTCAATTCTCTTTTTGTAAAGATTGTACAAAAGCAAAAGCTCATAAACTTCCTTATTCTATTTCCAATTCTATTGTTTCTGAACCATTGCAGTTGATTCATACTGATGTATGGGGCCCAGCTCCTATTCTTTCTACTAATGGAAATAGATACTATGTTCTTTTTACTGATCATTTTTCTAGATTCAGTTGGGTGTATTTTTGTGCTTGCAAATCTGATGTTGTGAATGTGTTTGTTCAATTTAAACTTAAAGTTGAAAACCTCTTGTCTCATAAAATTAAAACCATTCAGTGTGATGGGGGCACTGAATTCAAACCAATGCAATCAAAATTTCCTGAAATCTCTTTTCAATTGTCTTGCCCATACACACCACAACAGAATGGATTGGTTGAAAGAAAACATAGACATCTTGTTGAACTTGGTTTAGCTTCTATGTACCAAGCACAAATACCTCTACTGTACTGGGATACAATATTTGACAGTGTACTCTTTGTGATCAACAAACTACCAACCACACCAAATTCCATGGTTTCTCCCTTTACAAAACTGTTTCACAAAGACCCTGACTATAATTTTCTTCACACTCTTGGATGTGAATGTTTCCCTCTACTCAGACCCTACAACAAACATAAATTGCAACCAAGATCAGATTCTTGTGTGTTTATGGGCTACTCTACAAATCACAAGGGTTACAAATGCTATCACATAGCCTCTGACAGATTTTATATCTCAAGAGATGTCATCTTCAATGAAAATGTCTTCCCTTTTGCCAATTTTACCCCTGACTCTACTGCTTCCAGTCAATCTTCATCTTCTACTATACCTCTCACTATTCTACCATCTTCCTCTCACACTCCAATCCTTCCTGTTCAACCTGATGCTCCGCCCACAATGTTAATACAGACTGAACCCACAAACAACACTGGTGGTTCTCATACTCAATCACACCCTTCTGTACCTAGGGCTGCCTCTAATCCATCCACCACAAATCACCATCACATGACAACCAGATCAAAAACTAACAATGCTAAACCCAAACAGTTCCCTCAACACCAGCTCTACAACTCCACAATACAGTCAAACTCTGACACCATTCCCACCTGTTATACCAAGGCAGTCAAATCTCAACACTGGCGTCAGGCTATGGCAGTTGAACTGGATGCACTTGCTAGGAACAATACATGGCAACTGGTTGATCCTCCAATGCACACCAACATAGTGGGATGTAAATGGCTGTTCAGAATAAAAAAGAATGCAGATGGCACAATTCAGAGGTATAAAGCTAGACTTGTAGCCAAAGGATATACACAAGAAGAAGGACTGGATTACTTTGAGACATTTAGTCCAGTTGTCAAACCAACAACCATCAGAACTGTACTGACCATTGCTCTTGCCAACCACTGGCACATTCACCAACTTAATGTTAACAATGCTTTTCTTCATGGTGACTTGGAAGAAAGAATTTACATGCAACAACCACCTGGTTTTGTAGACTCACTCTATCCATATAAGGTGTGTCTACTCAAGAAAGCTCTCTATGGCCTTAAACAGGCACCAAGAGCATGGTTTCATAAGCTTAAACAATTTCTTCTGGACAATCACTTTCACAGCTCCCAAGCTGACACCTCTCTATTTATTTTCCATTACCAACACACCATCCTTTATTTACTAGTCTATGTAGATGATATAATTCTGACAGGCAACAGCAATCAAGCCATTCAGTCATTCATTCAAACTCTAAACAATGCATTCTCCATCAAAGACCTAGGTCCTCTACACTACTTTCTAGGGATTGAAGTCATATCAGCAAACAACTCTTTCATCCTCACTCAGTCCCAATACATCCAAAACTTACTAGAAACTAACAACATGGCTGCAGCCAAGCCTTGCAAAACACCCATGCAAGCAGGACTTCAACTCTCCAAGCACACTGGTACCAGAATGTCAGATCCTCATCTATACAGAAAGTTGATTGGCTCACTTCAGTATGCCACAATTACAAGGCCTGATATCACCTTCACTGTCAATAAATTGGCTCAATTCATGGCTAACCCAACTGACATACACTGGCAAGCAGTAAAGAGGCTGCTCAGATATCTCAGAGATACAGTACACCATGGCTTGCAACTACAGCCCTCTCCTTCTCTTCAACTTCAAGCTTTTACAGATGCTGACTGGGCAGGCTGTCCTGAAGATAGAAAGTCAACAACTGGCTATGCAGTATTCTTGGGGTCTAATCTAATCTCCTGGTCTTCAAAGAAACAGGCAACTGTTGCCAGATCTTCCACAGAAGCTGAGTATAGAGGTATGGCCATGGCAATAGCTGAACTCATGTGGCTACAGTCACTCTTGTCAGAACTGCACATATCCATGCCTTCTCCTCCAATCCTATGGTGTGACAATCTGGGAGCCACTTTCCTTGCTGCAAACCCAGTGTTTCATGCCAGGACTAAACACATTGAACTTGATTTTTACTTTGTCAGAGAGCAAGTTGCCTCCAAAAGACTAGCTGTCAAGTTTATTTGTTCTGCTGATCAACTAGGAGATATTCTCACCAAGAGTCTACCTTCTCCACGATTCAATACTCTTGCAAGCAAGCTCACTGTATTGGAGAATCCACTGAGCTTGAGGGGGGCTGTAGAAATGCGAAACAGTAAAGAAAAGGACATGTCCAATGAAGTGCAAATGGAGATATAGTGTACAATCTTAATTAGGCAGTTAGTCTGTTAACGATGGCATTGTTGTAATTAATTAGAAATAAAAGATAGAGTGTGTGCGCCTTATATAAGCTGTGTACTCCTTATTGTAAATTGTGAATTAATTGAAAAAGAATTACTTCTCGTCTTCTTCAATACTCTCTTTTTAGAAAATCTTATACTACCCTTTTTGAAGGGAGGCACGAAATTAATGTGAGGTAGTACTGAATTGTCTCATATTGAAGATATCCTAAACTGACATGCAATGAACCTATTCATATCTTCTTTTAATTTCGTACAGAAATAGGCCATATTTTCTTATTTTTATCTTATTTTTTCCACCTTTTAGCTATTTGGCCGTACACAAGGCGATCCTACTTAACCTCTGAGACTAAGGACGTGCCTAAAATACAAAGGATATCTTATTTTTTTTAAAAAAAAAACAGGATTTTCTAATTTTAATTTTTTATTCTGCTTGGATTCTTTTTCTTTTGAATTTTACATGTCAAAGATAACGGGGAAAAACATGAATAGAAACAACAACTACTCACGTGGAACCAGAACCCCCACAAGGTCAGTGGCTCAGTGACCACTCCTCAGTTGTTCTCCAATAAAAATAACCGCATTCGGATCCCTTAGATACCGTTCATGTTTTAAACCGGACATTATCCAACCCAAGCATTCCGTGCAATATATATATGTACCAACAGAAAATTATTTATGAGCTGAAGTTTCCAGAGGATGTTATGGCCCTCCTTTGGTCCAGATGATTCTCTAGCATCAACTAACGTAACCCATCTTAATTAATAATCGGAGCTGATAAGGATCATCTCCAAGATCCATCATCTCCAGAGATGCATTTTTTATTTTTAGAAAACACGTAATTAACTGGTTTTCATTTTCGGAATGTAATTATATCTCGTCATCCCCATCCATCATCTCCTGGGACTCATCCACTCTCCCCATCTCTGTTTCGCAATTTCGCTCCCTCCCCCTCCCCCTCTCCCTCACTCCGCTCTGATTCGATCTCTCCCTTTGTAATTATATACTGTTGTTCTTAACTGTTCTAGTTAATACATATAATTGTTCTATTTAATATAGTAACTTTTATAGTCAATACATATAACTGTTCTAGTTAATATAGCAATAGTTCTAGTTAATATGTTGGAATTGTGTTCTAGAAGTCAATATTTAATGACTTAATTTCTTAGTTTATGTTATTGATGATATTTAATCATTTGTTTCTAGAGTTTATTACTGACAGATCATTCAGGTTGATGATCTGAATTGTAGATCTCTGTGGATTATTCATTAGAATGACAGTAATAAATCTAAATCGTCCGTAATCTTGATAATTAACAAGGAACATTAATTATCATAAAAGATTAGTATGCAAGTTAAGTGATGATTAAGTTCTACAAATCATAGGTAAGGAGTTACCAACTTAATTGCATATGTGTATGTTATTAGAACATAGTACAGGACATGACCCAATGAAATAAACATATGGATTGTGTTATGTGTCATTGTTTAATTCATATGAGTTTGATTCTAAGTTTGAGATGGTTCAACTTTTCCACATGAGGATAGGTTCAATAAATATCGTCTACCGTTGATTCCTGATAAGGGCTGCTATACGAACTTTATTTATGTTCTCTTGAATTGTGCGGGAAAAAATTGTTCATCAAGAAAATCGTATGTCCCTCATTAGTATACCTAGTGAGTGAAGATGTCTGTTTGGGCCCCTTGATGGAGTTGGATTGTATGCGCGCAACTAGGCGATCAACTCTAGATCAAGAAACGTATAGTATGCAAGAATGACACATTCCTATCTTGGATTATACGATGATATCATGTGACATAAGAATCAGACAAGGAAATACTTTTATTTCTTATGCAGAATTTGAATATTTGTATCAGTACATTATTTATGTGAATTGAGAGTCATAACGTGTTGCTAGATACCGCTTATGATTATTGGAATTAAATAGCGATTTAATTTCATTGCCAACATAGCATAAATCCTCAAAGAGTCACACAAATAAAGTTTTAACCATATAGTGCATTATTTATTTATTCACAGCAATAAGTGCGATGAAAATATGATAAGTTGATTAATTAATTATATACCGTTATGAACCGTTATAATTAATTAAATCAAAGGAATCATATAGAAATAAATTAATGCATTTGCTAATTCCAAAATAATTATCAATGAGTTGATAATTAATTTTATTCAACATATTTTAATTGGTTGAATTGAAAATTCAGCTTAATAAGAAAGCAATTTAATTAGACCATTAAATAATTGATTTAATGTGTTAATATGAGAGCAAAATAACAAAATAAAATGGCTAAATTAGGCCATTTCGTGGCCAGCATATAGGGAGCAATTTTGTCCATATTGGGTGAAAGAATGATGAGGTTTGAATGCCTAAATATAAGGCTGTTAATTAAGGAAACAGCACCGCTAAATTTAGCGTTAACCTCTTCCTCTCTCCCTAATTAATATGGACGAAAATTACAGAAAAAATATCATATTTTTCTCTTCCATTGCTCTTTCATAGGAATTTATGTGTTGAATATTAGCCACAAATTAAATAGTTAATTTTATGAAGAAAGGCAACAAGGAATTAGCCCCGTTCTAGGGTTTGCTAGCACAAACCTCTAGAATTTAGTTAGAGCTTTTGGTGGACTCGATGCCAGCGTGATTGTTGTGATTGGAGGCACGCCATCGACTTCTATACCATGGATCGAGCCTTCCAATTGCGAGTTTGGAAGAGGTACGAAACTCCTCCCCGTTTTTCATGAGTGCTTGATGCTTAATACTAGATCATTTTTGTTGTGCATGGTTAATTAATTATTAATTAGTATAAAAATTTAAAATTGCACAAGGACTTGAGTTCCTAACATAATATGTATATATGTTCTAGCTAATATAGCAATTGTTCTAGTTAATATACGTAACTGTTCTAGTTAATATATATCCATCCCTCCCTCTTTGTTTCACTCCCTCCCCCATCCCCCTCTCTCCCCTTTGATTCGCTCTGTCCTCATCCCCTGACGCTCATCCTCCCAACGCTTATTCTCTTATCCCCTTGACTTTCAAAAATAGAATTAACGTGTTTTCTAAAAAATGAAAAAAAATTAAACACGTCTATAGGAGGATGATGGGGATGATGGAACAAGGGGATGACTGAAAGCAATTCCGATTAATAATGGTCAAGGTGTTGGATCACTAAGAATATTTTTCACTATTTTTTTTTAAATTTGAGATTTGTATATTCAATCCTTCATAAATAGGCAATGTTAAATTGGTATTGCATGTTCCATTTTTCTAATGTCTGCTTTCCTTTAATGATATTGATCGTTAATAACTACCTAACGTATTTTTCATTCATTATTCAGTTTTAATATTTGTTGTAAAATATAAGTTTCTCTAAGAAAATTCAAATTTAAATATCTTCAAACTTCCTTCTTCCTCCTTTCTCCCGCATTATTGTCAAATTTTTATTAGATAAAGTTACAATACTATGGCAGGTAACTATTCTTGCTAAACATATGACAAGAGGTTTTCTACTAACTCATCATCATCACTTTATCTACTTATTTATTATTATGATTATTTATTTATCTATAATTATCATTATAATCTGTAAAAATATACTAAATATTAGACCCCCCCCCCCCCTTTCACATGTGATCAAGCTCTGTCATTGAATGTTCAACTACAAATGTGAATAAGATTAATATAATTTTACCAACCGATGAGAATAAGATTAATTCGTATTCAAAAAAAGTTGAACATATTAAAAAAAAGAATAAGATTAATTGGAAAATCATTTTGTTCAATATTTATTGTCATTAAATCAACTATGTTTAAAATTGGGATCTGTTAGAGTTATGTCCTAGAAGTCAATCATTATATGGCTACTTCTATGGTTTATGTTATTGATGATATTTGATCATTTATTCCTTGATTTATTTATTGACAGATCATTCAGGTTGAGGATCTGAATTGTAGATCTCTGTGTTTCATTTATAATAAATGACAATAATAAATCTAAAAGGTCCGTAATCTTGATAATTAACAAGGAATATTAATTATCGGATAAGATTAGTATGCAAGTTAAGTGATGATTAAGTTCTACAAATCATAGGTAAGGAGTTGCCAACTTAATTGCATATGTGTATGTTATGGAACATAGTACAGGACACGACCCAATGAAATAAATATATGGATTGTGTTATGTGTCATTATTTATTTCATTTGAGTTTGATTCTAAGTTTGAGATGGTTCAACTTTTCCACATGAGGATAGGTTCAATAAATATCGTCTACCGTTGATTCCTGATAAGGGCTGCTATACGGACTTTATTTATGTTCTCTTGAAATGTGCGGGGAAAAGTTGTTCATCAAGAAAATCGTATGTCCCTCATTAATTTACTTAGTGAGCGATGATATCTGTTTGGGCCCCTTGATGGAGATGAATTGTTTGCTAGCAACTGATACAGTCATCTCTAGATCAAGAAACGTATAATCTGCAAGAATGACACATTCCTATCTTGGATTATACGATGATATCATGTGACATAAGAATCAGACAAGGATATACTATTATTTCTTATGCAGGATTAAAATATTGTAGCAGTACACTATTTATGCGAATTGGGAATCATAACGTGTTGCTAGATACCGCTTATGATTATTGGAAATAAATAGCGATTTATTTTCCATGTCCAACAGAGCATAAATCCTCAAAGGGTCACACAAATAGGTTTTGACCATGCGTGCATTATTTATTTGGTTGTATTAAGGAATGCAACAATATGATATGTTGACTGATTAATTATGTACTGTTGCGAACCGTCATAATTAATTAATTAAGTCAAACGGATTATATAGAAATAAATTAATGCATATTCTAATCCTTAAATAATTATCAAAGTGTTGATAATTAATTTGTTCAACATGAATTAATTAAAGTAATTAATTTGAGCTAACGGGCCTATATTTAAATGGTAAATTAAAGGTCCAAATTGAGAGCAATTAATTGGGCCACTAATTAATTGAATTAGAGGACCAATTAAATAATTGATAGAGCCCATTTAGGCCCATTTTATGGCTGCCCTAGTGATGGCATAGTTGTAAATTAGTTACAACTTTTTGGGAGAGTGGTTGGTCTATAAAAAGACCACTTTGGGAGCCAAAAACCTAGCCACCTTGCCTTTTTCTCTCTCCCTAATATTTTGGACGAAAATTAAAGGAAAAATTTCAGAATTTTTCCTCTCCACCATTGCTCTCTTAAGCTCATGTGTTGAGCACCTCTTGCCTCCATCCAATTAAATAGTTAATTAAGGCAAAGGGAAGGAATGGATTAGGCTTAACCTCTCATCTACTAGCATAGATCGAGGTTTTGGTTAATACCTTGGTGGACTTGAGGCCGAGACACGCGTGGTGGTGCGCACAACCTCGACATCGCCGGATTCGAGCCTCCTTGTTGCGATACAAGGAGAGGTAGCCTTCCTAACCTCTCTCTCTTGTGTGTGAATGCTTGGACTAGATCCTTCGAGGTCTAAGTCGTTTGGATTGCTTATTAAATGGTTAATTAGCACAAAAAATTTGAAAACTTAGACTTCCTAACAGGATCCACCTCCAATAATGCTGCATGTCTACAAAATCGGCAATACGTACTGTTGGAATATAATGCCGCAGAAGATCGTATCCGGGATTGGATGCATGGCATGGATAGATACGGGTTGTGCCGCATAAGATCGTGTCCAAGATTAAATGCATAACATCAATAGAAAAGGACAATTCTGACCTTATTTTGAAGTATCTTAGAGAAGAGGAAAGAATTCTTGGAGGCATCTCAAGAAAAGAAAAGAGCATGCACAAGGAAGGAGATGACTAATTGACGAGAATCTGGTTTGATTATTTAAAGATGTGATTAGATATTCTTGCCTTTCTAACCCTGTTGTTTCCGTAAATTTTTTTAATAAACAAATTTGAAAAAGAAAATTTAACAGTAAACATCTGCTTTTCACATTTTGAGCAATAAACATGGCAAAGCGCCCTGTCGATGGCGCTCCGGCGGCGGCGCCGGTGCAATCGGCGCGGGTATGAAGGCGCCAGTCCCTCTGGCGCGGTTGGAAGTTGTACCCCTCTCCTTTACATCACCCCCTCCTCCTTCCTCACTCGACCCCACAAACAGATCCGACCGCCGCGCCCTTCTTTCCCTCACATCACCCCCTCCTTCCTCACTCGACCATAGGAGATGAGCTACTCTCTTCTGAGGCACCTCCATTTCTTTCTGGTTGGACAGATGCTTTCGTTACGGTTTAAAGGTTGTGTCCGGATTAAGGGTTTAGAAGAAGGAGTCGTATCCTCTGGACTGCTCTTAAAAACGTCCAGTGGACTGCTCATGAGATGAACCGTCTGATCTAAACGGACGGTTCCATGTGAATTGATCGCTTCATCCCTTCGAAAATTAAAAAAAAAAAAGAAAAACGTGTATACGCGTATAAGCTTCTCTTTCGTATAGCAAGAGCTACGCCTCTCTTTCCCTCACATCACCTCACCTTTACTCCTCTCTCTCGCTTGAGCCCGACACAAACCCCACACCCTTCTTGGCTTCTCCTCTCTCTCCCTGTCTCGCCTGATGTCGCCTGATGCCACCGCTTTCCCTCTGTGTATCGACCAATCCGCTCGATTCTCTCTCCCTCTCGCCTCTGACAACAACCCTCGACCCCACTCGAACTCCCTCTCCCCCACTCTCTCCCCCTCTTGCTATTAGCTGAGAGCTCAGCCCCCACTCGAGCCCTCTTCCACTCGGCAAAATATCGTCTCGTCCCCTCTCCCTTCTCCCTATTTTACTTGACCTATCAGAGAGACCCACAGCCCCTGGTTTTCTCCTCAGGTTTCTCCAAACCGAGTGAACTCGCGCCACTTGTCACTCTCTCGTGTTTGACCCAAACCCTAGCACCGTCCCTCTGCCACCTGGAACCACAGAGCACGAAGCTTTTGAAGTTGTGTTGCTCAAGCTTCCAACTGCGCCAGAGGGACTGGTGCCTTCATACCCGCGCCGATGGCACCGGCACCGCCGCCGGAGCACCACTGACACGCCGCTGACAGGACGCTCTGTCATGTTTATTGCTCAAAATGTGAAAAACCGATGTTTACTGTTAAATTTTCTTTTTCAGATTTGTTTATTAAAAAAATTTACGGCTGTTGTTTCTTAGGGAAAAATTTATTATTTTTCTATATATTCATCTTCTCTCCTTGTGTTGTATCAACTCAGACTTTTACAGAAAATAATAAAAATAGTGTGCATGTGTGTGGAGGACGTAGGCACCGAGTTGGTACTGAACCTCGTTAAATCTTGTGTCTATTTTTATTTGTGTGCTTGATTGATTTTCTGAGTTCACTGCATCAAGATTTTAAGAGGCACGGGGTTATGTGCAGATGCACTTGGATCGTGCCTCTCCGTACCCGACCAGATGAAAAAATTATTCCGCTGCGACGACCGACGATATTTTAACATGGTATCAGAGACAGGTTCGTTCTTCATCCTATCATTATCGACATTTGAGACCGGTGATTGCGCTACGATCAGATTGATGAGCCATGCTAACGGCTGAATAGTGAAGACTTATGGAGTGCAAATCTATCTTTGGTTCTTCACCATAATTAAGGTTTGAATTTTTTGTTGTTGACCTTCTGTTGATGAACCATAATTGTGGGATTGCTTCTGGTTTTTTGGGGTCGCATGGACCATGGTACAAGAAGGAATAGTAAAAGATAAGAAAATCCTAATTCTGGACACAAAAAAAAAAGGCAAGTTTTTTTGTTTATTTTGGTGTAGACGGCTCGTTCTTGGACTTAGAAAATTAATGGTAATAACTTTTCGCTCCCATCTTTGATTGGTTGTGTGGCCTTGCACATTTCCGATTATATACACCAAATTAAGCATGTTTGGATTTTGATTGAGCTGTACAATATTTCTTTCTATTTTTTTATGGTATGGACCATGAAGGACAGAGATTTGGAAACTTATTTTGATGGTGACTCGTTGATTTTGCCATATATTTCTCTCCATTTTATTGAGCCGATTTACTTCTTTACTTTGATGGAGGGTATCACGTAAAGGACAAACCAAATGTGTTTTTTTTTATTGGAAACCAAGTTTCTGTTTCCTTATGAATATCGCGCCAAAGGTTCATATACCCAGTCAATCACCGATCAGTATTTCTAATATCAATCTTTCCAATCAGGAGGTTTTGGTCTTGGGTAATTGGTTAAGTCAGGGAAATATATATTGGTTGAATTGAGAATCCGGTAAGATGTAGCGTGTATATTTTTTGAGAATGATGACACGTGATATATCAGATTTCTTTGTCGATTCTATGATTTGGTCTAATTGTTGTATTACGGTGTTTGAGAAGACAATGGATGAATTATGATTTGCCCATATCGGGTCTAAAAAAATGGTTTCTGGTCGAGTTAGGCGTAGAACTCAAGTCGAGTTTTACTTGATGACCCATGACGGGTCAAGGAGAAGGTCTAAATTGGATTAGGAATATTTTTTTTTGTGTCGAAGAATTTGATGTCTTTGAGATGAGGACATTTTAAGTCAAGAAGAACAATTATGTATGCACGTCATTAAATATCTCTTTTCAGGGAGAGAGTTGATGTGAAAGAAATATTTGATGTCAACAGAAAGAATATGATCCCAAGTTGGGTAAGGTGGCTCTAGTCGGGTCATGTGGCTTGAAAGGACTTCTTGACTATTATGGTTCACGTATCGTGTCAGGATGGACACGGACCGGGCATGTGTGGACGGTAATGTTACTGATTTGGAACAAGAACTCGAGACCGGTGATTATCGGTTTGGGCGACGATGTATGTCGTTGCTTCGGACCATGAGTGAGTGCTTGTGGTTTTTGAGATTAAGTTGGTCTTATCCCTGTGCAAGTTACCACACAGTTGACCGTTTCTCTGTACAAGTTACCGCACAATTGACCTAGTTGGCGGGGTGTATCGTCAACAAGTCTATTGAGATGATTCGACAGAGGTTGTATCGAGTATGCAGCTGGTCAATTGATCAGTTTTGGACTTCATCACTTTTTAGGGAGTCGTGTGAAATCTGCTCATTCTAGATCTGGAGTCGAGGGAGTTGCGTATCCAGTGGTGAATGGCTACTCTCTTGAATACATGATTTGGAATTGCTTGACGGAGGAGTCAAGATGGTGAGTGTAAGATTTAACGACAAACTTGACAAGTTGTCATGACAAGACTGTACATGTCAACTTGAGGAGGAGTGCTGGAATATGATGCCGTAGAAGATCATACCCGGAATCGGATGCATGACATGGATAGATACGGGTTGTGCCGCATAAGATCGTGTCCTAGATTAGAGGCATGACACCAACTGAAAAGGACAGTTATGACCTTATTTGGAAGTATCTCAGAGAAGAAAAAAGAATCATTGGAGGTATCTCAAGAAAAGAAAAGAACATGCACAAGGAAGGAGATGACTAATTGACGAGAATCTAGTTTGATTATCTAAAGATGTGATTAGATATTCTTGACTTTCTAACCCTGTTGTTTCTTAGGGGAGAAGCTATTATTTTTCTATATATTCATCTTCTCTCCTTGTGTTGTATCAACTCATACTTTTACAGAAAATAATATAAATAGTGTGCGTGTGTGTGGAGGACGTTGGCACCGAGTTGGTACTGAATTTCGTTAAATCTTGTGTCTATTTTTATTTGTGTGCTTGATTGATTTTCTGAGTTCACTGCATCAAGATTTTAAGAGCCACGATTCATGTGCAGATACACTTGGATCGTACCTCTCCATACCCAACCAGATGAAGAAATTATTCCGCTGCGACGACCGACGACATATATTATTTTATTAGGATCTGCATTATTCATGCAATTGGGACACTCCCTGCCAATAATCAAATAGGGAACCAATATTAACAGGTAGTGGCTAGTATCAAACATATATGACACATATACTTGTCCAACATGATAAATTTTAATTTTTAAGATTAGAATGGTTGATCCAAACCGTTCAAATTGTTCTATGTTATAAAATCTTCTTGGAGACCAAATTTTATATTTTTTTCAATTTTTTTTACTATTTTATTAGAATTTTTTAATATGCTTAATCTAAAAAGTTATGGACCCTCCAATTTTGAAAATTCGAAAAAAATAGTTAGAAAATTTGAAAAAATATAAAATTTGCTTTTCAAAGATATTTTAATATAGAGATCATATTGAGCGGTTTGGATCGGCCATTTGAAATTTTAATGGTTGACGTTTGGATCGTGTTTGACATCCTATATGTTTGATTCTAGCATTACTCATATTAACAAATAGAAACCAACTATAGTCGCCACGTCTACATATTGTATATCTTTAGCCCCCTATTAGAAAGCGGAGTTTTCTATTTAAAGAATTTTTTTTTTTTTGAAAGTTTGACAGCGGCTGTCAAACACCGAAAAATTTTAAAGAAATTTTGCCATTAATAGAATATGTTTAATCAAATCATAAGCCGTGTGGGTCCTTATACTTTAATTAGAAACCAAATTGTCTATTTGATATTTATTTATTTATATTATTTAGTTTCTCAACTTTTGTGAAATACTATAATTATATCCCTTAATTGTGCATTTTGCAACTAAGGTATGTTTGGTTCCGTGCACGAACAAGGCTGAACAAGCTGTTCGGAATAGCTAGTTCGCTCCCCCAGTCCGTTCCTAGTTCTCCAAAATTGAGGAATAAGGAACAAGCCTACGAACAGCCTATTCGCCTAGTTCTGAATATGTTTGGTTTCGCGCGAACTAGCGCTGTTCGCGACCAACTAGTTCGGATAATTAGTATCCAAATTTAAAACAGTTGTAAATGTAAAATCACAATGTGACATCGTCAATAGCACGTGACAACTTTATGAAATGGACTAATGCATATATTTTTACAACAGGCAAGGTGCATAATTATGCAATCATTTCTAAAGTATACAGGTGAATTGCATTTTTTTTTTCTCTCTCTTCCAATATAAGAGATTATTCTTTTAGGAGGATAAGATCGTCGAAGATGTCATATATAATTACTCTTAACTACCCATCTCTCTCATATTTCCAAATGCCTTGCTACTTGTGGAATTTAAACTCATTCACAAAAAATTAAAATGACTGTGTCCTATAACTTTCTGTGCTGGACACTTTGTTAACATAGAGAGGTAGTTCAAAGAGTAATTTAATATAGGTGTTATTTAGTCTATTAAATCCAAATAATATTTTAGCAAAGACCAAATGTATACACAAGATAGATAAGGAGAATGTACTTTTCTATTCAACTCATGAAGGGTTCTAGTGCCCATAATTTGAGTGCCTCCAAATGTCTCCAAACTCACTTTTTTATTATTTTTTTGAAATATAAAATTCAAACTTTGAATTCAAACCGTTCATCTTATTCGATATAACGAGTGAAGTATTTTCATATAAATTTTATAAATTTTCAAGTTTATTTGATACTTAATCAATAGGCTAGAATATAAATATATTAGAATTAATCTATCATATTTCACTAGATTCGTTCATTATTCAATCTCTTGATCGAATATCAAACAAACTTCAAAATTTATAAAACTTATATGGAAACACATCGCATTGAACAAGATTAACGGTTTGGATTCGATTTTTGAATTTTATATTTAAAAAATGCAACCAAAAAATAAATTTGGAGTCATCAGGAAACTCAAATTGTGGGTACTATAACCCTACTCTTATCCCTAAATCATGTATGTTGATATAGCCTTCCTCCTTTACCTTAACTATTTACTGCCAATGTTTCTATATAAAAATGAACAGCTAAGTTGTATCGTTTCTTTCTTTTCTTTTCTTTTCTTTTTGAATGATTGCCAAGTATGCTTTAGACAACAGAAAATTAGAAAAAAAATAAATAAATAATCCGCACTTTATGGATGACCTCAGCCATAAATGTAGAAATTTCTAATAACAAGTAGGATTTTGTAGAAGTCAAGTGTGCAATATGCAAAAGCAAAAGCGTATACTTTGGAGGGTTCGGAAAATAATTAAGTCCGGGAATAAAATTAAGCATTAGCATGTGTCAAATGTTTAAAAACAATTTACAATTATGGGTAAATTATAATATAAAAAAGGTCCTGCGTAATTTTAAGATCTATAAAAGTACGTTTCAAGGTCCGTAAAATATTGCGAGAGACATTTTAAAATAAAACTTCATAAAATATAGTTATGTAACCTGCAGCTAGCTGGGTGAAAAAGCATTACCTTGAATAATTTTTTATCTTTAAGCAGCGACAAATGGAGAAAAGGAATCGTATCCTTGGTGGAAAAAAAAGAAAAAAGAAAAACAAAATCAAGTACGGTAAATATAGAGAAGATCTAGACCGTCTAAATCTGTAGCAGCTATATTACCCGGTACTCCATATATGGAGGAGTACCGGTACCGGGTACGGGTACACCTTCGGTACGGTACCGGTACTAACCGGGTACGTCACGTGGCGTACCAGAATATTTTAATATATTAAAACAGCCCGGTACGATATCTAGTATGTACCTGGTACGTTTGACCAGCACAGCATGATTATATTTTTAACATGGTTACATTTTTTTTCTTTTGAACATTAAAGGCCCAAAATTGTTGCCGCACATGGGAAGCCATAATGGCAAAGAATTAAAAATTTATTATGCACTAATTATCATCCCCGCGCCATCGCACCCTCTGTGCAGCGATGATCCGTCACCCAGTGCACTTCCGTCGTATCTAAATGTTATGTTATTTAAGTATAAATATTTAGTTAGTTGCAACAAAAAATATAAATGTTATAAACAAAAATATTTATTTTATTTAGTATAAATGTTTAGTTTAGTAAGTAAAATGTTCAGTTGGATAAGTACAAATGTTATGTTAATTGAGTATAAATGTTCAGTTAGTTATAATAAAAAATATAATTGTTATAAGAAAAAATGTTATTACTAAACCAAGCGAAGGGGTCACGAACCGGACAAAAAACATATGAAAAAATTAGAAGGGGTCATGAATCGGTCCGGTTCAAATTAAATTTTTTCTGACTCTGCCCCTAGAGAGAGGCGCGATTTTATATTAAACAACCATTAATTGATGCATTTAACTGAACACGTGTGATTATTAAAGTGAACACATTTCGTTGTGATTTTATATTCAATGATGGCGCACGATGGTAAATCTGTCGATGACAGTTATCATTCCTACAAAGAATTTAGTGTCCCCACCCAACCTATTATATATATACGTTTATATAAATTGTTTGGACTTCACTGTGGGACTAAGAAAACTTTCAAAACCGGACAACCAAGCATCCCCAAATTCGTATAATCTCCATTGCTCAAATTAATGGACATATTCATTTCCCATTTTTAAAGAATAGTTTTTAGTATTTTAATTATTTGGGAGCCCTCTAAAACTCATGTTCGCATAAAAATTTATATGCATTCTTGCAAAAATATAAGTAATCTGATAGTATTAAAAATTTCATTTTTTTAAAGATCTAAAATATTTTAAATATTTTTTTAGATTACGTAATATTTGTTTATGATTAAATGTATTTAGGTCCTTAATTGTTTTAAAGATTTACAAAATTTATTTTTGCATATTTAAAAAATTTATAAAGAATATAATATATAAATTGTTTTCATCATGTACTTTCAAAATATATATATATATATATTTTTTGCTTATAATGTAGATATAATTGATATACCATGCGATTCTTATCATATATATATATATATATAAATATGTATCGCCGTACGTATTCGTACCAGAGATTTTTGAAAATTTTCATACCGCCGTACCTGTACCGTATCGGATACGGTACTCGTACCCGTATTCATACAACATAGCATGTGAGTGATTGGAAGTACCTTAGTAGAAACATATGCAGATAAAAACGACCCTAGACATAGAAACAGACAATAATGCTTTAAAGTAAATGTGGACATGAATGTATCCCATATATGTACGATCAACTTATTTCGAATTGTTTTCTCGCATAAGATTTTTTTTTATTTGTGTACGACTATATATTACTGTTGTGACACATCTAAATTTATAGAACAAATAACATATCTAGTACTTGCATATAGTGTTTAGAGGTCCCTATGTTGGTCCAAAAATATGGGAGAAACAAATAAAAGGTAAAGTATCACAGTATATAAGGATATTTAATCCAAGACTAGAGCACCGTTATGTCACGTTATTTATATTAGGCAAAAAACTATTTAGTATTTGATGGGTATTTGTTAGTATTAAAGGTCCCTATGCAGCTATGCTGGCCCAAGAAAGGAAATAAAAGGAAAACAATGTTAATAACAAAAAAAATAAAAATAAAAGATAGATAGAGGAGGGAGGTGAGGTCGAGAAGGCATTTATCGATTTGTCATCAAATTTTTATATATTCCAACAGATACCAATTTTGAGTCCATTTCAATTTGTTTATCATCTATAAAGTCGTTGCAATTGAACAATTAGCAATTTTAAATTGATTGATGGAAAATGACGCGATATTTAAGTTACCCTAAATTTAGGGTACCTTTAATAAAATGATGAAAGTATATATTTTTTTTGTTCAAAATATTTAATATTGGCTGTCGAATTTGGTACAATCTTAATTTTTTTGGAGGTAATTCAACATGCATCTAATTTGTGGATATTATCAATGATAGCTACTGGAATATAAAGAGTATTAACGTTATTCTCAATAAAAATATCTAGTTAAGTATATTTTATATAAAAAGTACTTTTATATATCATAATCTGTGCCCCTCAAAACTTTGACATCTGTTAGCTCCAAATCTGTATATTTATTATAGATATTTTTACATCTTCTAATTGACAAAACTAACATTAATCTGCTAATTTTCTCATCAACCTCTTAACATTAAATTTCAACCATCGGATGTATACATAATTTTGGTTGTTTGTTAGAAAAACAAATTTATAGTTTGAGAACTAATTGTCTAGCTATTAAATAAATAAAGTACAAAAGTTGGAAGTGTATTACAAATTTTAAGAAAAAAAATAAGAAACAGAATTTGGGTTGTAAAAATTTATTTGTGGCAAAAACAACTTGTTATATCTATTAAACCTATGAGGCCATGATAGAATTTGGAGATGTTTCAGCTTTCTTTCTGGGTAGTACTTCCAGTACAGAAAAATTCAATGTGAGTAAAGATTTTTTTTTTTTTTTTTGAAAAGTAAAGAGTCAGTTCGTCTAGTGGTGACACAGGTACAAGAAGAAAAAGCAATACTCATTATGACTAGAAAAAGAAAGGTATATATTTTGTGTCCTTAAGCCACGTCGGCCAATAATTGGTTCGGAAGAGGTTTGGTTCTACCGATCGTATTTAAGTAAAGACCTGTTTATTTGTTACAAAATTATTATAACTAAACCTGCCATAAGCAACTGACAGATGGACCCCATCAACTTCCCATCTCTACGGACCTGTTGAAAATGTTGGATTTGTTTTACGAAATGTTATATTCATACAAGGCGGGACCGCGGGAGTTAGATGATGATTGCAGTAGGTGGGGAAATAATAATGAGGCACGCTGAGGCCAACAGAGTATCATGTTACGCGGATCGGATCATGGGTCTTAAATTCGACCCGTTTTTCTGTGATTCAATAATCGGATGGTTCATGTAAGTGTTTATTCAGAAATTACATTCATACTTCCTCAAGAAATAGAAATTACAATCGTTACTCTGCCTTGTTGTTTTACAAATTCAGACGTTACCGCAATAAGGTTTTGGGCGATTGAGCAATAAAAAAAATTTACGTATGTTGTCGTTATTTTTTTAAGTTCAATTATTGAGCAATAAAAATTATAATGGATTGCAAATTTATAGGCCAATATCGCTGAAATCAATTCATGATGCAAATGTGAATTTTACACGTTATGTTTGCCTTAACCATTTGTAAGACCTATCATGATTTACTGCACCCGTTCATTTGGATGTTCACATCTTCGTGCCATTAAGTGGGCTATGGGTCAATAAAAAAATTCTTAAATTTCTGCAATGACGTATAGTTTCGCTTTCAAGCAGAGCAAAAAAAAAAAAAAAAAAAAAAAAAAGAAAAAGAAAAAGAAAGGAATTAGAAAAACGAACACAAATTGAATAACCCATTTTTTTATGACGTATGCTAATGCATTACAAGTGCTTTTCTTCGTATAAAATAAAAAAATAAAATGTTCTGTGTATTTTTTTTTTTAAACCAAGAAAAATACAAGTTATCTTCTTTCCGGATGCAATTGAAGAGACCGTACGTGTTCGCTTCAAGACAAAGTGGCCTTTTGGGTACTCTAACAAAATTTACTATACTGCTCGGCTCTTGAAACTTGAAACTGAGGAATTTACCCTCATGTAAAAACTTCTCATGACTCAAAATGGCAAAGTGTGGGGGTTTGCAGTTTCTGCTTTAATTAACTACGGACAAATCTGTAAATAAAGTTAAGTGTGTAAAAGAAGTCACATGATACAGCAGTTGCAGAAATCTGTGAAGTCAACATCGTCATCTGATGAATCATCATAGACATCAACACTGCACCAAAAAAAAATAAAAATAAGTACAATTAAAAGACTTTAATGAAAAGCGGGTGTTGTTGAGGTCAAGTATTGTGGAAATGCTGCATAGAAAATAACAAAAAAGTTCTTCGTTTACTTGGATACCAAATTAAACAAGATCACATTGACAAATTACTAAAACCAATAAATTTAAATACAAGCAAAGTAAAATAAATGTCGAAGATAAATCATACAATAACAAAGCAAAATGAAGGTGTCAAAGAATTGCACATACCCTCAAGATAAGTTGCAAACTCAATTTGGAGTATCTTTTTGCAAACTTTTGTGTCTATATTAGAAGATTACAATAATAATGCAATCCATGATTTCTCTAGTTGGGTAGTGGGTACGGGATATGTGCCAGAATTTGGTAAGACCAATATCAATATAGGCCAAGTCTGAGCCCAAGGTATGTCTTAAAAAAAATGTAAGGCCTTGTAAATCTATCTCTACAGCCCAACCAAGATACTTCAGAGTTTAAAGCCACTTTTAGTATATTTTTCATGTTACATGAGAAGTTGAGATTTGAGAACAAACTTTCTTGTGGCATTCCAACATTTGCTGATTCAGCATTTCACTAGTATTTTATCGTGTATCTTTTTTGCACCTTTCATAAAGTACAAATAGCAACATAATACAATATACTATACTACACAATACTATACATAGCTATAGTACCTTTTCCGTATACCAGTATTGGTATCAACAATTATCCTACAGGTACATTTTTTCCCTAATTTACTTTTTGTGTTTCTAAGCACAGTTTGCACAAAATAATTATTAGGATTCCAACTAAAGAGTCATTTGCAAAGACGGAAAGAAAAAAGATCATGCAAAGCGCAAGATATAGTTTTGTTTGTGAAACGTTGTAAAATATTAAACAATGACCTGAGACGTTACACATTAATTAATTAATTGTAGAATTAAGACCACGCAATTGATTGCTCTGCCATTCAACATAACAATTGTGAGTTTCTCAAATGAACAAGAAAGAAAATTGTAAACCAATTCTCTCAATATAAAATTCCAAAAGAAAACGCAAAGATTGTATTTCGCACCTACTACATTCAATAGAAAAACTCTTTTTTTCCGTGATATTAGAAATCATGGTAAATAACTTTTTACACAAATTTAAGAAACTTCAGTTTTTTTTATTTTTTTTCTAATAAAGATAATCCAAATTCAAATTTTTCAAAGATAAAAAAAAATAAAGAAATCCAAATTTTAAAAATAAAATTATGAGAATTGTAGGATTTTTTGTTTTGTTTTGAGAAAGAGGATTCAAATTGTAAAAGATTAACAAAAAAAAAAAGAGAAGAAAATAGAAACA
The DNA here is from genome assembly GCA_027562975.1 of Rhynchospora breviuscula. Classification (NCBI taxonomy): domain Eukaryota; kingdom Viridiplantae; phylum Streptophyta; class Magnoliopsida; order Poales; family Cyperaceae; genus Rhynchospora; species Rhynchospora breviuscula. The sequence goes on from CM050400.1 coordinate 35,612,958, forward strand.
TACTCAGGCTGATAAATCTTGACCTGAACAAGCACATTGCCATAGTCATCCTTCCACCGAACTCTCCGGCTCGAGTCGCCTCTCTTTCTCTCCTCATTCTTCACAAGACAACTCTTCTCACATGTCAACAAAAGAGATTGTTTCACCTCATCTTCTTCACTAATACTCTGGTTCGGTTGCAGAACAACCTGAGAAGCCTTCTGGTTTTTCGTAACAAAGCTCTTATTTTTCAATTTGCTCCAAACCATGGTTGCATCTGACAAAAGAAGGGAACTCAAAACTCTCCTCTATTGGATTCTATTTCTTTCGCTAGAATCCAATAGAGTTGAAATAGAATCCCAAATTGGGGCCGTAGAAGAGAAAATAATCCAAAAAAGAAGATTAGGGGAACTAAAATGTACAACGAACAGGAGAGAAAGCTAAATTTGGAAAATTATTTGAAAGAAGATTTTGAATAGATTGGGAATTGAATGATAAAAGATTTTTTTGTTGAATGGCGAATGATAGGAGATTGCAATCGAGAGAGGATGCAAAAGGGGCGGGGTAGTAACGGCAACGGCACCTTTCTATATTTATGTATTTAATTAAGTTAGGTAGACCCGTGTTACCAGGTCAGTTCGTAGACCAGGCCATGTGATGCTATCCCAACAATCAGATTTCCTGTGGCGGAGATATGAGAGACACAGTGTGGTAGATGATTAATAAACAGGAAATGGCGTCTCACATTGTGGCGATTAATATTTTCACAGAAGATCAAGAATTTACAATAATTATTGCTTCCTGGAAAATCTTCAAACACGGTTAGTATTAAAATTGTATTTAGTAATGTTAATGCTATATGACTAGGATTTACAAAGTCGCTTTCATATTGATTAAAAAAAATGTCGGATGAAATTTTCATCAATAAAACTATGAAAGGCACATGGTTCAATTCACACTTGTGCAAAATGCAACAACTGATGACGGTGAGCATGAGCGCAAAATTTTCTCCGCGCTTCTATTTGGTCACTAATTTATCAGTTCGACATTAGACATTTACATTACCTTTTAAATTGTTTATATAATGAAACAAGTAGATATAAGCTACTTTTTTCCACAAAAAAAAAACATTTATATCAGTCCCATCTGGAGAGTTCATATTTTTATTTCTTTTGTACTTATTAAGATAAATTTTAAATAACGAAATTAAAGGAACAGATAATTTGCATCGTCTTTTTTCAGATAAATGATTGTATCATTTTAATTTTGTTTTTAAAATAAAATTTTAAATATATTTATAATGTTTCTGTTGTGTCCTCTATTTCTATTGAAATATAGTCGAAATGTTGTACCTTACATACTCGTGTCAAAAATTCAACAAGGCTAGACCAAAGTACAAATGAAAATAATAATAATAATAATAATAATAATAAGGCTTCTTTTATCAAAATATTAAATTATGGACAAATAATAATTGGATTATGCGAATGTTACTTCATAAAGAAATTCTAATTTGACAATCTCAAATAATATTACATGTCACTAATATATTAACATAACTAAGCCAAGATAAGAGACAAAATGATTATCATACACATTATACAAGGTATTTAAACTTGTAAAAATTTTGGTAAAAAAAATGTACAAGTGAGCGAGATATCATGTGTCAAGACATCCATAATGTATGGCTAGTATTTCTGACCGATAGGGTTGAGCCCAAAATCCTAGGGCAGCCCGCTTTAGTCAATTTCTAATTCATGCTGGCTGGGCTCATCAGAAGCTCGAGTACTATCCGGTCCAAATCCTCAAGGACGGCCCGCTTTAGTCTTTAACTTCCAGTTTCTGTTGACTTTGCTCACTAGAAGCTTCAGAGCTAGTGATAGAGTCTGATCCAAAACCTTAGTGCAACTAGTCTATTCCAAACCAACTTTGGCATGGCACATTGGTCTGCAGTCAAGAACATTCTAAAGTATCTCAAAAAAACAAAGAATAGTCTTCTTGTATATGGTGGAGACGATGATTTCAATGTAAGAGGTTACACTGATGCTAGTTTTCAAACCAATCGAGATGACTCAAAATCACAATCGGATTATGTGTTCTTGCTCAATGGTGGTGGTGTAAGTTGGAAGAGTTCCAAACAAGATACTACAGTCGATTTCGTCACCGAAGCATAATACATAGCCGCTAGTGAGGCAGCAAAAGAAGTAGTTTGGACCAAGGAGTTCCTGACCGAGCTAGAGGTGGTTCCAAGCATCTCAAGTCCAGTGGATCTACTGCGATAACATAGGAGCCAAAACTCACTCCAAGGATCAAAGATCGCACCAACAAACAAAGCACATCCAACGACGATTTCACCTCATCCGTGAGTTTGTCAATAATGGATAGATGAAGGTTCAAAAGGTAGACAAGCCACGAACACATCAGACCGTTTGACAAAACCTCTACCTCGAGCTACACACGAGCTGCATGTTGCATCTATGGGGATTAGATGCATGCATGAATGGCTTTGAGTGTTTTTTTTTTTTGAGGTTTTAGTATGAGACTGTGCGAGCTTTTTCGTCATTCTCCAATAAACAAAGGATTTCAACGGGAAGGAAATAACCCACGAGATTCACCCTTCACGAACTTGGATTCAAGTGTTAAATGCCTCTTGACAGCAAAGGAACATTAACGAGAACTCACTCTCATGAGAGTTTATTATTTTGTTTGTGAGTTCATACTTTTTAATGGGCGCAAACCCCCATTGTTAATTACCTCGGTATTAATTGCGAGAACCTCTGATTAAGGGGCATAAAGGTTATGTACAAGGCTAGAAAAGAAGTGGTATTTAAAACGATTTTGTGCTTATGCGGGGTTTGTTCTTTTTGGCTTAAACCTGACCTAATTGACAACCCTGGACTTACTTGACGATGCATAAGACTTTTATTATTATTTTTTATTGATTTAGTATTTTTTTTAACTTTCAATTTGAATTATGGTTTGGTTTTAATATTTTTTTAGTTTTGAAAATACTTATTTCTTAAAGTACTTATTTTGAAAATATTTTTCTTTTGAAATCACTTAATTTCCTTTTTGAAAATTTTTATTGAAAAAAAAATTTGGTAAACTTCCTATTTGCTTGAGATTCTTTATGAAACCATTTTTATAGTCAAAATAGTTTGAAAATACAAAAGATGATTATTTTAGAAGATTTTGATACTAAAATATCATTAAATCTGGTTTTTTTATATTTTTATGAATTTATGGATATTTTATTTGAATTTTTTAGAATTTTCTATTATTTTAAATAAATTTCTAAAGTTTCTGGCTGACATGGCTCCTTCTAGTTAGTCCAAATCAACAAAGAAGGGTGAGGTAGCATGCCACAAGAGCTTGAGCGGCGCAAGGAGGGAGAGAAGCGAGTTCAGCGATTTAGTCAGATGTGGCGAGTAGCTGACAAGGTTGCGTATGGCATGTGGCGGACAATTTTTCCAGATTTATGGTCACAGACAATCCGAGACACAGGGAGGCTTTCTATTGCATCTCGCTATGGACCTATGATCGCTTCTGGAGATTCCGCTCGTGGACTTCATCGGTTCTTTGGGCTTTCGTTATTTAACACAATGGGTTCGGTTTATAATATACTAGACCCTGACTTTATAATTTCCCCTAAGCTATTAAGCGTTGACTGTATAACTGTATTAAGTTGGTACTAATGGTACAAAATGAATATACGTACCATGCTTCCAAAGAACAACCTATTTCATTACAAATTGTCGCACAATTCTTAAACCCTACCACAAATTTATATTAACGACCTATTATTGTCATGCCTCGTGCACATATTCGCAGATCATGTACACACACTAATGTGTCACAAATTCAATACGAAAGTATATCAAATGTCAGAGTATCTAATAGTATATAAGACTTAATTACAAAACCATGTGCATACAAATTCAAATTACTTATTATATACTACAAACTTTTATTATTACATACAACTAAATTGAAAAACTTTCAAAGTTCTTCACGGCTACCTGTGACACAGAAAAAAAAAAAAAAAAAAAAAAAATCAGCAGTTAGTACTGAGCAGAGAATTGAAATTATGTTAGTTTCTAATGTGATAATTAGGATACTCGTTAGTCGTTAGTTACAACCCTTATTTCACACCAGGAACTGAACCAGACTACAACAATATTATTATTATATATATATTTTTAAAACTATAAAAGATAGTAAGAAACATTAATTACAACACAGACTTTTACAGAATGATAGAAATTAACACACATTTTATGCGACTAGGCCCTCAGACTTTTACAGAATGATATGCACTTATGTAGTAATCACCATCTACCACTTTGCTATTTGCATACAACACAGCTGCAGCCGGTCTATCCTTAATGTTATGTCCACTTTGACATCCAAAAATTACTATAGAGTGTAATTCACCGATAATACCATTTATCTACCTGGTGTTTGTGCTTGGTGATTAGTGATTACAAAGGGATGAATTTCAAGAGCTCCTACCTATAACTCCTACTCACAAGAGGAGATGGCAATTAAAGCAGTATCCTATAACTTATATAACAAGACCTAATCACATACTGTAACTTAGTTCTAACTGCTATTGAAGAGTCTTTGCAAATTTTACCAGTAAGCCCTTACAATTTCCCTTTATTGCAAGACATCATTTTTAGAACAAGAACTGAAAGACACCATCTCTCCTAGTTTGCAGTCAACAAAATAAAGAGTAGATTTCATACAATACTCCATCACTAATAAATTTACCATCTGACACACAAGGCCATGAAGCCCCAGGGGTATTTCTGTCTATAATTACTATCAAAAGCTCATACATACAAGTTCCTCTATACTGTTTTTTTTTAGCTACACATAAGTGATGACCACAACTTTAGGTTCTGGTTTAGACAAACACAGATTGGTTGACATGCATTAGGGTGAAACGCTCAAATAGGACTCAAATCATTGAGGTCTTTACTATTGCTTTAAGGCTCTGCTCTTTATATTTATACTGTGTAATTTATGTCTAATCCCTTGGTTTATGTAAATCTACATGGCTTCAGGTGTTGACAGAAGCTAGCTCACAACTAAATGGAGTATACTTGTCAGTTTGGACTTCTGACATCAAATGTATCTATCGCAACTTTACTTTCCAGTTCTATTTACAAACCGGTAACATGAGAATAAACCACAACAATGTGGCTGTCGTAATTTCTATTTTATTCATCAAGAACTTCAGGCCCAAATGCTGGCACAACAAAGAGAAACAAAGAAATGCAAGAAACTACATCCTGTGCAAACACCTCACTGTTTCTGATTCCAAGTATTATTTCACATAGGTACCTCCCTTTTTATAAATTCTATTTGTACTATATAACTAAAGTCTGACCTCATGTCTCAAATTTTGATATTGTAACCCTGAAGTTTGAACTCTTAACACATCCTATCATCAGTATTGGCTATTAATTGAAACAAGACTTCAAGATTTTTTAAAACAAAACTCAATTTAAAATAGAAGGAACTCAGCTCCAGAATTAATTGAAACAAAATTTCAAGCAAGAGAGAAGGAAATTGACTCTTAATATGCAGCTAATCCGAACCATATACTCATGTACATATAACTGTATGACCTAACTAAACTATAGGATTCCATGGAACACATCAATGACCCTATGCTTCATATGCAAATGCAAATGTCTATACTACACACTCTCAGTGCTTATACAAGGGAGCGGAGCTCATGTCACAGCTTTCTGGTGGAATTTGCTCTAAAAGAAATGATCAATAGAGGTGATGGAAACTCCTCCATTGATCGAGTCTTGTTCTTGGAAGGAGAGTAGCAGCAAGGTGATGGAATCTCCTCCACTGCTACTTCCTTTGTGAAAGAAGTGAAAGAAGAGTGACAGCAAGGTGATGGTGTCTCCTCCCTCAGCCCCTTTCTTGATGTATGCACTTAACTATGATGCAATTGAATTTAATTAACATCTAATTGATCTGAATTGACATGCAATTTACCTAAACTACCATGAGTGCAAAGAACTAATGAAGAGATGAGTTTGTAGACGTAATCCCCTCCCTCATCTACTCCAATTGAAATTCTTGATGCAAGATCTTTACTTTTACTCATCATCATCCAAGAGAAATCGTAAAGAAAAAAGGAAAGAAATTTCAGCTGAAAGGAAACAGATCAAGAAAAAAACAAAGGGAAACAACTCCTTGCCTCAGCGTTTTGACTTGTGGGACCCGCAATCAGGTCCCTTCTTTCATTTCTCTGATGTGTGGGACCCCTCGTCTGACATTCCCCAATCTTGAGGCCGGAATCTCCTTCCTTCTTCTATCGATTCATCAAAGCCGATGTTCTTCAGTCATATCATCACATCTGCATCTGACGGCTCGCAATCGGATGGCCTGACGAAGCTTATGGAAGGCAGTTGGCCCTGTTGCAACTGCCTGGCGACATCAACTCAACTCCTCCTTCCCTCATTTCTTTCTTCTCTCTCTGGCTAAGGTTTCCATCTCTCTCTCTCTTCGATCTGAACGAAGGAGGCGTGTATTAGGAGAAAGGTTCGGCGATCGGATAGATTGCATGCAATGGGAGCACCCGCTTATATCAATATCATTCGTTTGATTTAATTTCAGCGTTTATGATCATGGAAGGGATTATACTCCATCTCCCATTCGATACAGTGCTTCAAATCCATTCGCCCGTTTTGATCCGAACGGTGAAAATGAATACTGCGGATTTAGCCGCTTGGCTCACAGCGCGATTCGGTGTAGGATTGAAATACTATAATTATCTTGGATTACACAGTGATATCATGTGATATAAGAATTAGATGAAGATAAATTATATAATTCTTATGTAAGATTGAAATACTATAATTATTATAGTATTTATTTCTGTGTAATTAGGAATCATAATGTGTTGCTAGATACCGCTTGTAATTGTTGGAAATAAGCGGTAATTTATTTCCATGGCCAACATGACATAAATCCTCCGAGGATAACACAGTATAAAGCTCTTAATCAACACTACATTTAGTTTAGTTTATTATATTGGAGAATACAAATATGATATGTTGAATAATTAATTATTTCGAGGATTCATATGAAACTAAATTAATGTTATGTCTAATCCATTTGTAATTATCAAGTAGTTGATATTTATTTTTGTCTCAACACAAGTAATACAATTGTGAGAATTATAAAAATTTAATATGCTATCTTATTGTATATTAAATGGGCCTTGATGTAATGCATTAATAAGAGGATCAAAGAGATCAAATAAGATGAAGCGTTGTGGGCTTCCAATTCCCATGAAGATGTCGTCCTTGGAGGGGACCACAAGTCCCTTAGGGTCTGCTCCAAAACTCTAGTATTAAAGGAGAGGAACGGAGATGAGAGTAAGGATTGATCGGAATTCGTTACTCTCGATTTGGGGTGTAGAAGTTTATTCTAAAATTTTCGAAATTTGAGTGTGCTCTTCCATCTTCTTCTCTTCCCTTCCGTCGTCTTCTCTTTCCGCGTGGAGCGAGTAAACAGTCGGGCAGAGTAAACTCCTCCGATTGTTTCGTTACTCTCCTCTCCTTTCCTTCCGATTCAGTTTTCTGGAGCACAGCCTTAGTGTTGGTGGAAACTGGAAAGGGATCTTAGCATTTGTCTATATATACTCCCTCTAATTGGTGAATTACGGCAACACAATTGCTAGCCATCTTCTCCTTCGTAGGGGTCGAAATTTTTAGATATAGGTTTTGGTTTCCTTAGTTTCTCTGTTGCATTAATTAGGTCTCATGTGTTGAGATTAATTTCATTCAATTAATTGGTGAATTAGTTGAAAAAAGATACTTTGGATTAGACTCTCTCCTTCTGAATTACTAGAATAATTTAAGAAGAGGCTAGTTAATCTTTGTGGACCATTTGGTGTTTGCAAGAAGGAAGGAAAAGAGCTCTACACCACCTCCGTTGTCAAGGAATGAGCCTTCTCATTGCGATACGAGAAGAGGTATAAATTTCTATTCATCTCTTTGTGAAATTGCATGAAAAAGACTTGATTCTACTAGTTCATTGTTTATTGCGATTTGGATGCAATTAAAAACTATTTTGAATTTGTAGGAAACAGGGAAAATACTCAATTTCCAAAGCAAGGAGAAAGACGAAGAAATTTTGCCTGATGTTGCCAAAGCTGAGTAGACTAAAGAGATAGTAAAAAAAAACAGAACCAATCTAGCGCTAGCGGATTGTGTCTCTTTCCTGGTTAAGGGGTTCCATGCTGATACCACTTAAAATGTGATGTGTTCCAAAATTCAGTGGGAAAGGCAACAGATTTTGTAGCTGCAGTATGGCCTGACTAAAAGGTATTTTAGATCTTTTCGGAGCTATCCTATTTTTCAACAAGAAAACTAATGGCTGGCCTCCCCAATGGTCAAAATTTGAAAGTAGAAACTTAGGGAGTGTAAATCCTTCCAGAATAAAGACCCGTCCCTATTCCAAGTCAATGAGGAAGCACGAAAGAAAAGTAAGTTCTGCATATAATTTTCACAGCTATCTTAAGAGGAATGCTATGTTATGGAGTTTTATATCATGGATCCCTAGTCCTCCCACTCTTTCTGGCAAGCACATCCGTTGCAAGGAAACCAAAGCCATCTTTTGTTTCCCTTCGCAATTGGTGCCCAGAGGAATCTTCTTCTCACTTTATCAATAGAGTTGATAAGCCAAGAAGGTACCAAGAAGACGTATATGAGATAACTCGGTATTGCGGACAACACCGAGGAAGTTAGTACTAGTCGTCCTGCTCTCGAAAGTAGCTTCCCTTCCAACCCGCCAATCTCTTAGGCCCTAATCAAAATTCTATTTTTTTAACATGGGATTTCATTTCATTTCATTTCGTTGAAAAATTCTTGATCAAAATGAAGGGGTTTGGTGTCATTTGATTGGAATTCCCATGTAATCAGATCTAACGAAATCCTATGAAATCAATTCAAACGAAATGAAATGGAATGAAATCCCACGTAACAATCATTTTTATCAGGGCCTTATTAATTCTTTCCGAGAGATGTTGAAAACAAGTCCTATCTAGTTTTTTGAAAGATGAGCAGTTTTTCCAAAAATTCCATAAGTTCAATCGACATGTTGAAAGAAACATAGCTCGATTTGCCTTTATTGATGGACTAACTTGATGCATTCTCAAACAAAAACAGAGCCAGGTTTAGCACAAACAAAGCTTTGCGGTCGACTGAGACAAAGACTAAAATGTCGTCCGCATATTGCAGCAAAAAGAAGGGGGGGAGGGAACTATAACTTGTTTTGAGAATCAGTTGAGCATTTTTAGAAATTCTTGATTCATTTAAAGTCATTTGATCACAATAATCTATATTTAATCTCTTTATATAATCTAGTATATAGTTCAGATTTTACTTATTCAAGATATTGCATCATGCTTAAAAAATACGCTTATATAGTGTGAATAAAGCTTGTTTGGGTATCAAATTAGCATTTAAAGTGATTCTAGATTCAATATAAGTAGTTTGATCACAATAATCTATATTTAAGCTTTGTATGGTCTATAATATTTAAATCATGTATGCCTTCATTCTAAGTCATTTCATCACAATAATCTATATTTTAAATCTCTATATGATCTAGAATATGATTCAGATTCTGATTATTCAATAATATCAGACTATACAAAGTTTGAATGCCTATAAAGTGCATAATGCTTATCTGAGTATCATTTGAGCATTTCAATCGTTTCTGTATTAATTCTAAGTCATTTCAATACAATAATCTATATTTAAACTCTCTATATGGTGTAGAATATGATTCAGATCTTACTTATTCAAAAAGATTGCATTATACATAGAAATTAGTCATATAAATTGCATAATCCTTATAAGTATCATTTGAGCATTTCAGTCATTTCTTCATTCATTCTAAATCATTTCAACACAATAATCTATATTTAAACTCTCTATACGGTTTAGAATATGATTCAGATCTTACTTATTAAAAAAAATTACATTATACTTAGCAATTACATATATAAAGTGCATAATGCTTATCTGAGTATCATTTGAGCATTTTAATCGTTTCTTCATTCATTCTAAGTCATTATAGCACAACAATCCACATTTAAGCTTCCAATATGGTCTAGAATATGATTCAGATCTTACTTATTCAAAAATATTGCATTATACATTGCAATTATGTATATAAAGTGCAAAATAATGCAATTCTGAGTATCATTTGAGCATTTCAATCGTTTCTGGATTCATTCTAAGTCATTTCAACACAGTAATCTATATTTAACTCTCTATGGGGTCTAGAATATGATTCAGATCTTACTTATTCAAAAAAATTGCATTATACATAACAATTACACATATAAAGAGCATAACGCTTATCTGAGAATAATTTGAGCATTTCAATCGTTTCTGGATTCATTCTTAATCATTTCAGCACAATAATCTATATTTATGCTTCCAATACTGTTTAGAATATGATTCAGATATTACATATTAAAAAACATTGCATTATACATAACAATTACGCATATAAAGTGCACAATGCTTATTCTAAGTATTATTTGAGCATTTCAGTAGTTTCTGCATTCATTCTAAGTCATTTCAACACAATAATCTATATTTAAACTCTCCATACGGTCTAGAATATGATTCAGATCTTACTTATTCAAAAAGATTGCATTACACATAGCAATTACGTATATAAAGTGCACAATGCTTATTCTGAGTATCATCTGAGTATTTCAAGCGTTTCTTCATTCATTCTAAGTCATTTCAACAAAATAATCTATGTTTAAACTCTCTATACGGTCTAGAAATGACTTAGAATGAATCCAGAAACGATTGAAATGCTCAAATGATACTCAGAATTACATTATTTGCACTTTATATGCATAATTACCGTGTTTAATCTAATGTTTTCGAATAAATAAGATATGAATTATATATTTTAGACAGTATGAAGAGTTTAAATTAGATTATTGTAATGAAATGACTTAGAATAAATCCAGAAACAATTGAAATGCTCAAATGATACTCAGAATTGCATTATTTGCACTTTATATGCATAATTACAATGTATAATCCAATATTTCTGAATAAACAAGATATTAATCTTAGTCTGGACAGTATAAAAAGTTTAAATGAAGATTATTGTGATGAAATGACTTAGAATGAATCCAAAAATGATTGAAATGTTCAAATGATACTCAGAAATACATTATTTGCACTTTATATGCGTAATTACTATGTTTAATCCAATGTTTTCGAATAAATAAGAAATGAATCACATTCAGGACAGTATGAAGAGTTTAAATGTAGATTATTGTGATGAAATGACTTAGAATGAATCCAGAAACGATTGAAATGCTCAAATGATACTCAGAATTGCATTATTTGCACTTTATATGCGTAATTACCATATATAATCCAGTCTTTTTTAATAAATAAGATATGAATCATATTCTAGACAGAGTAAGGAGTTTAAATGTAGATTATTGTGATGAAATGACTTAGAATAAATCCAAAAAAGATTGAAATGCTCAAAAGATACTCAGAATTATATTATTTGCACTTTATATGCGTAATTACCATGTATAATCTAATATTTTTGAATAAATAAGATATAAATCATATTATAGATAGTACAAAGAGTTTGAATGTGGAATATTGTGATGAAATAACTTAGAATGAATCCAGAAAAGGTTAAAATGCTCAAATGATACTCAGAATTGCATTATCTGCACAATATATGCGCAATTACCATGTATAATCCAATCTTTTTGAATAAACAAGATATAAATCTTTGTCTGGAGATGATAAAGAGTTTAAATGTAGATTATTGTGATGAAATAACTTAGAATGAATCTAGAAATGATTGAAAATGCTTAAATGATACTCAGAATTGCATTATTTGCACTTTATATGCGTAATTACCATATAGAATCCAATATTTTTGAATAAACAAGATATGAAACTTAGTCTGGACAGTATAAAGAATTTAGCTGCAGATTATTGTGATGATATGACTTATAATGTATCATGAAACGATTGAAATGCTCAAATAATACTCAAAATTGCATAATTTGCACTTTATATGCGTAATTACCATGTATAATCCAATCTTTTTGAATAAATAAGGTATGAATCGAATTCTAGACATTATAAAGAGTTTAAATGTAGATTATTGAGATAAAATGACTTAGAATAAATTCTGAAACGATTGAAATGCTCAAATGATACTCAGAATTTCAATATTTGCACTTTATATGCGCAATTACAATGTATAATCTAATCTTTTTGAATATCCAAGATTTGAATCTTAGTATGGAAAGTATAAAGAGTTTAAATGTTGATTATTATGATGAATTGACTTAGAATGAATGCATAAACGATTGAAATGCTCAAATGATACTCAGAATTGCATTATTTGCACTTTATATGCGTAATTACAATGTATAATCCAATCTTTTTTAATATCCAATATTTGAATCTTAGTCTGGACCGTATAAAGACTTGAAATGTAGATTATTGTGATGAAATGACTTAGAATGAATCCAGAAACGATTGAAATGCTCAAATGATACACAGAATTGCATTATTTGCACTTTATATGCGTAATTACCGTGTTTAATCCAATGTTTTCAAATAAATAAGATACGAATCACATTCATAAATAAGATGCTCAGTATGAAGAGTTTAAATGTAGATTATTGTGATGAAATGATTTAGAATCAATCCAGAAACGATTGAAATGCTCAAATGATACTTAGAATTACATTATTTGCAATTTATATGCGTAATTACAAATTATAATCTAACCTTTTTGTATAAATAAGATGTGAATCATATTCTAGACAGTATAAATATTTTAAATGTAGATTTTTTTTGATGAAATAACTTAGAATGAATCCAGAAACGATTCAAATGCTCAAATGATACTCAGAATTGCATTATTTGCAATTTATATGCGTAATTACCAAGTATAATCCAATCTTTTTGGAAATCCAAGATTTGAATCTTAGTTTGGACAGTATAAATAGTGTAAATGTAGATTATTGTGATGAAATGACTTTGAATGAATCCAGAAAACGTTGAAATGCTCAAATGATACTCAGAATTGTATTATTTGCACATTATACGCGTAATTACCATGTATAATCCAATCTTTTTGAATAAACAAGATGTGAATATTTGTATGGACACTATAAAGTGTTTAAAAGTAGATTATTGTGATGAAATAACTTAGCATGAATACAGAAACGATTGAAATGCTCAAATGATCTTCAGAATTGTATTATTTGCACTTTGTATGCATAATTACCATGTATAATACAATCTTCTTTATTAAATAAGATATGAAACAGTATAAAGAGTATAAATGTAGATTATTGTGATGAAATGACTTAGAATGAATCCAGAAACGATTGAAATGCTCAAATGATACTCAGAATTGCATTATTTGCACTTTATATGCGTAATTACAATGTATAATTCCATCTTCTTAAATAAACAAGATATGAATCTTAGTCTGGACAGTATAAAGTGTTTAAATGTTGATTATAGTGATGAAATGACTTAGAATGAATTCAAAAACGATTGACATGCTCAAATGATACTCAGAATTGCATTATTTGCACTTTATATGCGTAATTATAATGTATAATTCAATCTTTTTGAATAAACAAGATATGAATCATATTCTAGACAATATAGGAAGTTTAAATATAGATTAATGTGTTGAAATGACTTAGAATGAATCCAGAAACAATTGAAATCCTCAAATGATACTCAGAATTGTATTATTTGCAATTTATATGAGTAATTACCATGTATAATCTAATATTTTTCAATAAATAGGATATGAATCGTATTCTAGGCATTATAAAGAGTTTAAATGTAGATTATAGTGATGAAATGACATAGAATGAATTCAGAAATGATTGACATGCTCAAATGATACTCAGAATTGCATTATTTGTAATTTATATACGTAATTTCCATAATTAATCCAATCTTTTTGAATAAAAAATATATGAATCATATTATAGACAGTATAAAGAGTTTAAATGTTGATTATTGTGATGAAATAACTTAGAATGAATCCGGAAACGTTTGAAATGCTCAAAGGATACTAAGAATTGCATTATTTGCACGTTATATGCGTAATTACCATGTATAATCCAATATTTTTGAATAAAATTATATGAATCATATTTTAGACAGTATAAAGCGTTTAAATGTAGATTATTGTGATGAAATGACTTAAAATGAACCCAGAAATGATTGAAATGCTCAAATGGTACTAAGAATTGCATTATTTGCACTTATATGTGTAATTAGTAATTACCAAGTATAATCCAATCTTTTTGAATAAATAAGATATGAATCATATTCCAGACAATATATAGAATTTAAATTTAGATTATTGTGATGAAATGACTTAAAATGAATCCAGAAACAATTGAAATGCTCAAATAATACTCAAAATTGCACTATTTGCACTTTATTACGTAATGACCATGTATAATCAAATCATTTTGAATAAATGAGGTATGAATCATATTGTAGACAGTATAAAAAGTTTAAATGTAGATTATTGTGATGAAATGATTTAGAATGATTCCAGAAATGATTGAAATGCTCAAATGACAATCAGAATTGTATTATTTGCAATTTATGTGCGCAATTACCATATATAATCCAATGTTTTTCAATAAATAAGATATGAATTATATTCTAGACAGTATAAAGACCTTTAATGTAGATTATTGTGACGAAATGACTTAGAATGAATCATGAAACGGTCGAAATGCTCAAACGATACTTAGAATTGAATTATTTGCACTTTATATGCGTAATTACCATGTTTAATCCAATAATCCAATCTTTTTATATAAATAAGAAATGAATCATATTCTAGACATTATAAAGAGTTTAAATGTACATCATAGTGATGAAATGACCAAGAATGAAGTCAGAAAAGATTGAAATGCCCGAATGATACTCAGAATTGCATTATCTACACTTTATATGTGTAATTACAATGTATAATCCAATCTTCTTAAATAAACAAGATATGAATCTTAGTCTGAACAGTTTAAAGAGTTTAAATGTAGAGTATTGTGTTGAAATGACTTAGAATGAATCCAGAAACAATTGAAATGCTCAAATGTTACACAGAATTGCATTATTTCCACTTTATATGGGTAATTACCATGTATAATCCAATATTTTTGAATAAACAAGATATGAATCATATTCTAGACAGTATATAGACCTTAAATGTACATTATTGTGATGAAATGACTTAGAATGAATCAAGAAACGGTTGAAATGCTCAAATGATACTTAGAATTGAATTATTTGCACTTTATATGCATAATTACCAAGTATAATCTAATGTTTTTGAATAAATAAGATATGAATTATATTGTAGACAGTATAAAGAGTTTAAATATAGATTATTATGGTGAAATGACTTATAATGAATCCAGAAACGATTGAAATGCTCAAATGATTCTCAGAATTGCATTATCTGCTCTTTATATGTGTAATTACAATGTATAATCCAATCTTCTTAAATAAACAAGATATGAATCTTAGTCTGGACAGTATAAAGTGTTTAAATGTAGATTATTGTGTTGAAATGACTTAGAATGAATCCCGAAACGATTGAAATGATCAAATGTTACTCAGAATTGCATTATTTGCAGTTTATATGTGTAATTACCATGTATAATCCAATCTTTTTGAATTAACAAGATGTGAATCTTAGTATGGACACTATAAAGGGTTTAAATGTAGATTATTGTGATCAAATGACTTAGAATGAATCCAGAAACAATAAAAATGCTCAAATGATACTCAGAAATGAATTATTTTCAATTTATATGCGTAATTACCATGTATAATCCAATCTTTTTAAATAAATAAGAAATGAATCATATTCTAGACATTATAAAGAGTTTAAATGTAGATTATAGTGATGAAATAACTTTGAATGAAGTCAGAAACGATTGAAATACTCAAATGAAACTCAGAATTGCATTATTTGCACTTTATATGCGTAATTACCATGTATAATCTAATTTTTTTAAATAAACAAGATATAAATCATAGTATGAACAGTATAAAGAGTTTAAATGTAGATTATTTTGATTAAATGATTTAGAATGAATCCAGAAACGATTGAAATGCTCAAATGATACTCAGAATTGCATTATTTGCCCTTTATATGCGTAATTGCCTTGTATAATCCAATATTTTTTAATAAACAAGATATGAATTTTAGTATAGACACAATAAAGAGTTTAAATGCAGATTATTGTGATGAAATGACTTATAATGAATCTAGAAACGATTGAAATGCTCAAATGATACTAAGAATTGCATTATTTGCAATTTATATGCGTAATTACCAAGTATAATCCGATCTTTTTGAATAAATAATATATGAATTATATTCTAGACAGTATAGAGAGTTTAAATATAGATTATTATGATGAAATGACTTAGAATGAATCCAGAAACGATTGAAATGATCAAATGATTCTCAGAATTGCATTATTTGCACTTTATATGCGTAATGACCATGTATAATCCAATAATTTTGAACAAATGAGATATGAATCATATTATAGACAGTATAAAAAGTTTAAATGTAGATTATTGTGATGAAATGATTTAGAATGATTCCAGAAATGATTGAAATGATCAAATGACACTCAGAATTGTATTATTTGCAATTTATGTGCGCAATTAACATATATAATCCAATATTTATCAATAAATATGATATGAATCATATTCTAAACAGTATAAAGACCTTAAATGTACATTATTGTGATGAAATGACTTAGAATGAATTAAGAAACAGTTGAAATACTCAAACGATACTTAGAATTGAATTATTTGAAATTTTTATACGTAATTACCATATTTAATCCTATCTTTTTAAATAAAAAAGAAATGAATCATATTCTAGACATTATAAAGAGTTTAAATGTAGATCATATTGACGAAATGACTTAGAATGAAGTTAGAAAAGAATGAAATGCTCAAATGATACTCAGAATTGCATTTACAATGTATAATTCAGTCTTCTTAAACAAACAAGATATGAATCTTAGTCTCGACAGTATAAAGTGTTTAAATGTAGATTATTGTGATGAAATGACTTAGAATGAATCCCAAAACGATTTAAATGTTAAAATGTTACTCAGAATTGCATTATTTGCACTTTATATGTGTAATTGGCATGTATAATCCAATCTTTTTGAATAAACAAGATATGAATCTTAGTCTGGACACTATAAAGGGTTTAAATGTAGATTATTGTGGTAAAATGATTTAGAATGAATCCAGAAACGATAAAAATGCTCAAATGATACTCAGAAATGAATTATTTTCAATTCATATGCGTAATTACCATGTATAATCCAATCTTTTTAAATAAATTAGAAATGAATCATATTCTGGACATTATAAAGAGTTTAAATGTAGATTATAATGATGAAGTAAATTTGAAAGATGTCAGAAACGATTGAAATGATCAAATGAAACTCAGAATTACATTATTTGCACTTTATATGTGTAATTACCATGTATAATCTAATTTTTTTGAATAAACAAGATATAAATCATAGTCTGAACAGTATAAAGAGTTTAAATGTAGATTATTTTGATTAAATGATTTAGATTGAATCCAGAAACGATTGAAATGCTCAAATGATACTCAGAATTGCATTATTTACACTTTATATGCGTAATTACCTTGTATAATCCAATATTTTTTAATAAACAAGATATGAATTTTAGTATGGACAGTATAAAGAGTTTAAATGCAGATTATTGTGATGAAATGACTTATAATGAATCTAGAAACGATTGACATGCTCAAATGATACTAAGAATTGCATTATTTGAACTTTATATTCGTAATTACCAAGTATAATCCAATCTTTTTGAATAAATATGATATGAATTATATTCTAGACAGTATAAAGTGTTTAAATGTAGATTATTGTGATGAAATGACTTAGAATGAATCCTGAAACGATTGAAATGCTCAAATGATTCTCAGAATTGTAATATTTGCACTTTATTACGTAATGACCATGTACAATCCAATCATTTTGAATAAATGAGATATGAATCATATTCTAGACTGTATAAAAAGCTTAAATGTAGATTATTGTGATGAAATGATTTAGAATGATTCCAGAAATGATTGAAATGATCAAATGACACTCAGAATTGCATTATTTGCAATTTATGTGCGCAATTACCATGTATAATTCTATATTTATCAATAAATAAGATATGAATCATATTCTAGACAGTATATAGACCTTAAATGTACATTATTGTGATGAAATGACTTAGAATGAATCTAGAAACGGTTGAAATGCTCAAACGATACTTAGAATTGAATTATTTACACTTTATATGTGTAATTACCATGTTTAATCCATTTTTTTTTAAATAAATAAGAAATGAATCATATTCTTGACATTATAAAGAGTTTAAATGTATATCAGAGTGATGAAATGAATTAGAATGAAGTCAGAAAAGATTGAAATGCTCAAATGATACTCAGAATTGCATTATTTGCACTTTATATGCGTAATTACAATATATAATTCAATCTTCTTAAATAAACATGATATGAATCTTAGTCTGGACAGTATAAAGTGTTTAAATGTAGATTATTGTGATGAAATTACTTAGAATGAATCCCGAAACGATTGAAATGATTAAATGTTTCTCAGAATTGCATTATTTGCACTTTATATGTGTAATTACCATATATAATCCAATCTTTTTGAATAAACAAGATATGAATCTTAGTCTGGACACTATAAAGAGTTTGTGTTCAAATGACTTAGAATGAATCCGAAAATGATAAAAATGCTCAAATGATACACAGAAATGAATTATTTTCAATTTATCTGCGCAATTACCTTGTATAATACAATCTTTTTAAATAAATAAGAAATTAATCATATTCTAGACATTATAAAGAGTTTAAATGTAGATTATAGTGATGAAATAACTTTGAATGAAGTCAGAAACGATTGAAATGCTCAAATGAAACTCAGAATTGTATTATTTTGCACTTTATATGAGTAATTACAATGTATAATCCAATCTTTTAGAATAAATAAGATATGAATTATATTCTAGACAGTATAAAAAGTTCAAATGTAAATTATTGTGATAACATGATTTAGAATGATTCCAGAAATGATTGAATGATCAAATGACACTCAGAATTGCATTATTTGCAATTTATGTGCACAACTACCATGTATAATCCAATATTTATCAATAAATAAGATATGAATCATATTCTTGACAGTATAAAGACCTTAAATGTACATTATTGTGATGAAATGACTTAGAATGAATCAAGAAACGGTTGAAATGCTCAAACGATACTTAGAATTGAATTATTTGCACTTTATATGCGTAATTACCATGTTTAATCCAATCTTTTTAAATAAATAAGAAATGAACCATATTCTAGATATTATAAAGAGTTTAAATGTAGATCATAGTGATGAAATGACTTAGAATGAAGTCAGAAAAGATTGAAATGCTCAAATGATACTCAGAATTGCATTATTTGCACTTTATATGCGTAATTACAATGTATAATTCCATCTTCTTAAATAAACAAGATATGAATCTTAGTCTGGACAGTATAAAGTGTTTAAATGTAAATTATTGTGATGAAATTACTTAGAATGGATTCCGAAACGATTGAAATGATCAAATGTTACTCAGAATTGCATTATTTGCATTTTATATGTGTAATTACCATGTATAATCCAATCTTTTTAAATAAACAAGATTTGAATTTTAGTCTGGACACTATAAAGGGTTTAAATGTAGATTATTGTGTTCAAATGACTTAGAATGAATCCGAAAACGATAAAAATGCTCAAATGATACTCAGAAATGAATTATTTTCAATTTATATGCGTAAATATGTATAATCCAATCTTTTTAAATAAATAAGAAATGAATCATATTCTATACATTATAAAGAGTTTAAATGTAGATTATAGTGATGAAATAACTTTGAATGAAGTCAGAAACGATTGAAATGCTCAAATGATACTCACAATTGTATTATTTGCACTTTATATGCGTAATTACACTGTATAATCCAATTTTTTTAATAAAGATGATATGAATCTTAGTATGGACAGTATAAAGAGTTTAAATGTAGATTATTGTGTAGAAATGACTTAGAATGAATCCATAAATGATTGAAATGCTCAAATGTTACTCAGAATTGCATTATTTGCAATTCATAAGCGTAATTACAGTGTTTATTCCAACATTTTTTAATAAATATGATATGAATCATATTCTAGATAGTATGAATAGTTGTAATGTAGATTATTGTAATGAAATGACGTAGAATGAATCCAGAAACGATTGAAATGCTGAAATGGTACTTAGAATTGCATTATTTGAACTTTATATGCACAATTAACTTGTATAATACAATTTTTTTAAATAAATAAGTAATGTAGATTATTGTAATGAAATGACTTAGAATGAATCCAGAAACGATTGACATGCTCAAATGATACTCAAAATTGCATTATTTGCACTTTATATGCGTAATTACAATGTATAATCCAATCTTTTTGAATAAATAAGATATGAATCGCATTCTAAACATTATAAAGAGTTTCGATGTAGATTATTGTGATGAAATGACTTAGAATGAATTCAGAAACGATTGACATGCTCAAATGATACTCCGAATTGTATTATTTGCACTTTATATGCGTAATTTCCATGTATAATCCAATCTTTTTGAATAAATAAGATATGAATCATATTCTAGATGGTATAAAGAGTTTAAAAGTATATTATTGTATTGAGATGACTTAGAATGAATCCAGAAACAATTGAAATGCTCAAATGATACTCAGAATTGCATTATTTGCAGTTTATATGTGTAATTACCATGTATAATCCAATCTTTTTGAATAAATAAGATATGAATTATATTCTAGATATTATAAAGTGTTTAAATGTTGATTATAGTGATGAAATGACTTAGAATGAATTCAAAAACGATTGACATGCTCAAATGATACTCAGAATTGCATTATTTGCACTTTATATGCGTAATTATAATGTATAATTCAATCTTTTTGAATAAACAAGATATGAATCATATTCTAGACAATATAGGAAGTTTAAATATAGATTAATGTGTTGAAATGACTTAAAATGAATCCAGAAACAATTGAAATCCTCAAATGATACTCAGAATTGCATTATTTGCACTTTATATGTGTAATTACCATGTATAATACAATTTTTTTGAATAAACAAAATATAAATCTTAGTCTGGACAGTATAAAAGAGTTTAAATCTAGATTATTGTGTTGAAATGACTTAGATTGAATCCAGAAACGATCGAAATGCTTAAATGATACTCAGAATTGTATTATTTGCACTTTATATGTGTATTTACCCTGTATAATCCAATCTTTTTGAATAAACAAGATACGAATCTTAGTCTGGACAGTATAAATAGTTTAAATGTAGATTATTGTGATGCAATGACTTTAAATAAATCCAGAAATAATTGAAATGCTCAAATGATACTCAAAATTGTATTATTTACAATTTATATGTGTTTTATTTATAATCCAATCTTTTTGAATAAATAAGATATGAATCATATTCTAGACTGGATAAAGAGTTTAAATATTAATTATTGTGATGGAAATGACCTAGAATGAATCCAGAAACGATTGAAATGCTCAAATGATACACAGAATTGCATTCTTTGTAATTTATATAAGTAATTACCATGTATAATACAATTTTTTTGAATAAATAAGATTTTAATCATATTCTAGGCATTATAAAGAGTTTAAATGTAGATTATTGTGATGAAATGACTTAGAATGAATTCAAAAACGATTGAAATGCTCAAATGATATTCAGAATTGCATTATTTGCACTCTATATGCGTAATTACCATTTATAATCCAATCTTTTTGAATAAATAAGATATGGATCATATTCTAGAAGTATAAAGAATTTAAATGTAGATTATTGTGATGAAATGACTTAGAATGAATCTAGAAATAATTGAAATGCTCAAATTATTCTAAATATTACATTATTTGCACATTCTTCAACCCAGCACACACAATACAGACTAAACCTTCTTTGCTTGGACCTGTACCAACTGCACCCTCTTTCAAAAATTCTCTTATTAAGATCACTCAAAGAGCCTTGGTAGGAGAGATGGAATTATCAGACGAGGAGCCGATAGCACAGTTTGCAGTCTTGAGCTCTAGTGGAGATGATGTGGTTGACGAGATTCAAATACCACAGACAGCAGTAAAATTATGAAATTTGGAGAGGTGCATGCTTGTAACAACCTAAATTTTTAGCATGTTGTAGCATTTTATTTTCGTTTTAATTATTTTTCTAACCATAATTATCAGTTGTCAATTTTTATTTAGTATTAGAGTTTGAGATTTTTTTATTATTTTGTATTATAAATTCAATACTCTTGTCCTTCACTTCTTGATTTTGCTTGGTTCAGATTAAATAATTTGGTAGTTATTTTAAGAGGCGCCAATATATGCAGCTCTTCCTTTCAGCGCAAACAAATTAGTTATTCAAATTCTTTGTCTAATACAGTTATCTCCGTATACTATTTTTTTATTCCACACTTCTTTATCTGATACTTATTTAAGGACAGTTATTAAAGGCCACTAACCAAATGCAACAGAGGTAGTTATTTTGATTTTTGCAAGTCAGCGATTGTCCTGTCCAAGAGGTGCCAATATAATTGATACATTTACACATCCTCTGTTCCAATTTCATTTTTCTGGCTCGAAGTTATGTATATTATCTATCTCGTTCTGCTCTCTATTAATTACTATTTCCTTCATTTTGGAGTTCGGACTGAAGTTGGCACCCAGGTTTTGCTCTTTGTTTGAGTGGTAAACTCCATTACTCTTTCTTTCTAGAGCAAGGTTCCGCTACTATAAGTGATTGTGATTAGTGAATTCGGAAATGTGATAAGTGATAAAGTGAAAGTGAAAAATGATAATGGGATAAACGATAATTGAAAAAAATGCATTGCATCAATACTTGCATGGCAACATAATTGTATTAGTATACTTTATTATTTCAATGTTGGTATTTGAAGAATTCCACTAGGAGGATTTTACAATATCCGGACTGGAACTGAATACCGCACTGAGAGACTGTCCGATCTCTCACCCGTTTCACTTTTTATATGAGTTCCAGGTATTAAGGATGACGTTACAGAGCTTCTACAAGAATAGCGAGTTGAACAAGTGGGTCAAATAAATGCCACTATTTGTTTTGTTTTTATTTTGTTATGTTTGTATTGATACATCGAACTAGCATGGAGTCGTGTGTTAAACTCACCATGTCAGTCTTTGTCGTTTATTGAATTCTATTATTATTGAATAAATAAAGTTTTGTGGCATTTTAATTGTGTGATTATTGGTAGTGCATGTGATATATTTTCGCCTTGCGTAGAAATATGCGACGGGTTGTCAAAATGCACCCACGAGTTACCTAAAAGTAACTTGGGGTGTGACAATGATTATGAGGGTCATGAGTACCAGGGTGGTGTTTGATGAAACATTCTTTGCTGGAATTAGGAAAATGTGGCCGTTGCACCCGACACAACAATACAAGGGCTAGGTAATAATTATTTCTTGGTGGAATTTAAATTACAAGAAGAAATACTGAAAGTTTTGGCTAAAGGAACCTGGTTATGTCAGAAAGATATGGTAGTATCTAGGTTGGCAGTGGGACCCAATGACCTAACAAACCCTAGTATCGAAGATTTTGATTGTTGGGTGGAGGTATGGTGTACCGCCTGTCTCTATGGATGATAAGGGACTACATTTGGTGATGAAGGGTGTTGGCACACCGATTATTGAGCTCAAAAGTTTTTACTATGGGGGTCAAAGGGTGTACAAACAGAAGGTTAATGTCAAGCTCAAGGAACCTCTAAAACCAAAACTACCTCTTAGACATCCTGAGCTTAGAAGGAAGTCAAATCTAAAGCCAAATCGAACCTATTGGAAAACAAAAAACGAATAGAAGAAGAAAACAACCCAAAAGCCAAAGATCAAGGGAGAATAGGAATAAAACCCCTTCAAAATTAGCAATAACTGTACTGGAACCCTAAAATAGCAACACCAAGAGAAGGCAAAAGGGGAAGGAAAGTTCGAATAGACTGACACCAAGCGAAGCAAAGAGAAAATAGGAGGCCACCAAAGCACCAGCGCACAAAAATAGGCGCACACGTGAACAGATGAGAAATCAAGCGATGCACCATGAAGAATTTTATCCGGTCCGTCTAAGGTGGCTATGAGATAGAGGGAGAGAGAGCGGTAGAGAGAGAGGGAATCGAACAGGGTGGCTGGGAAGTCTCTAGAATAAGCTCATCCAACGAAGGAGAAAGAAGCAATCAAAGGGCCAGGATGCGTAAAAGAGAAATAAACGGACACGATGTGTTACTGTCGGGAGAACTGTGTATCAACAATGTTCGGATGCGGATCTAATAATCCGGAATAATATATGTTTTGATTTGATTTGATTTAAGATCTTCATTTCTGCATTCATAATTTTATTTATACAAAATTCTTATATATTAAAAAATCCGGTGGCCCAATATACACTTATACAGACCACAACCTCGCGCCACGTCGACATGTTGAGGCTGCTAATCTGTTTTTTTTTTTAGACAACTTAGCAGCGGCTGCTAAGGAAGGCTGCTATCTGTTTAAACCACTTATTTATTATTATTAAAGTACTAAATCACTTTACAGAGAACCTCTCACAAGAGAACAACTGGATAGACAAAAGCAGCGAACCGAAAAAGAAGCATCTCACTTCTCTGTTCCCTCACTATCTCAATTATTTGAGGCAATTCGTCGAACACCTCGTGTGCAGGACCAATGGAGACCGTCGACAAGGTGTCAGTTGTACGGCGCCTTGCAGAGGCGAAGGAAAAGAGCGGAAAGAGCTACACCGAGATTGCGGCTGAGACGGGTCTGACCAACGTCTACGTGGCACAGCTGCTCCGGCGCCAGGCCCAGCTCAAACCCGACACTGCGCCGAAGCTGCGCAAGGCGATCCCTGCTCTCTCCGATGAATTGGTGAATTCTATGATGGCGCCGCCGTTTAGGTCCTATCATCCCAATATTATACAGGAGCCCGCCATTTATCGGTATATTTCTTTTTTTGGTACTTGATTGTTGTGAAATTTGTTTGGTTTTGGATGAATCAAGTTGGAATGTGTAAATATGTGCTTATGTAGTGATGTATAAACCATGCAGATTAAATGAAGCTGTGATGCACTTTGGAGAGAGTATAAAAGAAATTATAAATGAAGAGTTTGGTGATGGCATGTATGTGTCTCCACATTTGATCCTCTCTCAAATTTACAACTTCGGAACCATTAATTATACCAATTAGAGTAATACTAACAAATTTTGTTAATCTTTTCTTTTTTCTTAGCATGTCAGGCATCGACTTCTATTGCTCAGTCGACAAAATTCAAGGTGTAGATGGAAAGGATCGAGTCGTTCTTACCTTCGACGGGAAGTATCTCCCTCACAGTGAACAGGTTAGTACTTATTACAGGAACTTGTACCCATGTACCAGTGGATACCAAAGCTGTTTACAGTTTTGTTGCCTCTTGTTTCATACCAATTTTGGTAATCAATTTGAGGTCTTTTTTTACTGGAAACAACACCTTTGTTCGACCCAAATATAGGGTGCACAATAAGAGGTGTCAAAATTGTACCTCATCTGAGGTGAAGTTAATTTGCTTGATTCACATTTATTCCCTTTTTGGTGCAGAGGTCTGAGCATATGATGTCAAAGTTAAAGCGTGAAGCACCCTGAAGAATTTGGGATTGTTACTTATCTTCCAGTGTGATGGATTTTGCGTATTGGCTAGCACCTATGTGAAATACATAATAATAATAACGGTTGTTACAGCGGATATGCAAATTCCTGGAACTAGTTTGGACGCATTTTAAAGAGAAATAAGTGTCCTTTTCTAGTTTCTTAGTGTGCTTGTACTTGGTATTGACGTATTGTGATGTGCTTTAGTTTGTATTGCATTAGCTCCTATGTGGAATAGCATATCGACTGAACTTAGCTTCTTATTTCTTTATTGTTATGATTGGAATGTGATACTAACATAAAGTTCACCATAATTGCAGCTAATAGAATAGAAATGTAATTTATTTAACTAGCAGTAAACGACAGAACGTGCCTCTTTCTAATCTGAAAATGTTTGTCCGACTAAGGATTAAATGGGAAGCGCAAGCCCTTGCATCCAGACAGAAGCACCGCATAGAATAATTGAAACAGAAATGAGAGCATATTAGTGTGGTTTTCCTTTACATTTTTTTTTTTTTGTTAATATTAGCTTCATTGTACACGGAAAGACCTATTAGGTTTCAAAATCGGCCTGCATAATACACATTTTACTCCATGTTCCTAATAAATAAGGAATACATTATCAAAAAAGATCGAAGTGTGAATAAATAGTGAATCATATTTCTAGTGGTACACATTTGAGCTGTGCAACAACTCCACAGCTGCCGCTACAACATCTTTTCCTTCAGCAAAGACATCAAGTGTTGGATCTTCAATTTTCCTCTGTAGGAGTTTATCCAACTCTCCTCTCAGCCTCTATTAGAAATGTAAGAAAGAATTAACAAATCACATCAGCCTTTAATTCTAATAATATAAGCATCTTCATAAGAATTTACTGATAGTTATATGAAGAGAGAAAAAAAAGGAGATCATTTTACAACGGTGTAACTTGACAGTTTAGACAATCAATAAAAATATTTTATTTTAAAATCCATTATTTGAAGCATCATCAATGTTTTTATATTATTTATATAAACAATGATGAAATTTCAAGCAAGGTTTTCCATCCATCAAAAAAGACTCAGAAATTGCAACAGTCTAGATTAATGAAATTTAATTCAAACATCAAATGACACTTAAATTACATAAACTTTGATACCCAACCAATCTGTAAGGCCCACAGCATGTCTATAAATTATTTTCTACTTTTTAAGAAGTTATTGAATTGATTTGAAATTGAAGTAACAGTAAAGATTGTCAGGTTACATTGTATGGATCCCGACCTATTAAAAAACCTCAAGAGCTTATGCAACTTGCAGCGATTTTTGCAAGAGCTCCAAAGATTTTGGCTTGCAGTCATTTAATAGGTGTGCCTCCTAATGGTTCATTAAGCTACAATTAACCCTCAATTGTGAAACTAAGCACTAAAGTCAACCATAATTTAATTTCATATATAAGCATTAAAAAGCTCAGGAAGAAAACCAAAAGGTAACAAAGTGAAATGATTTAGGTGCAAACAAACCGTACAAGCTGGCTCAGAGCCTCAGACCAATACACTAGATCAAAATGACCTGAAACTGATTTTGTGATACTTAATGTAAGCAGTCTTTTAATGCTGTTGATAAAATGATTTGATCAACATTTCTGTCTATGAAATTTCCAAATTCCTGATTGGTCATAGCCATCCTTAAAAATGCTATTCTTCTAACGAAAGATGACCCCACTAAATATTGAGTATTGCCACAGTACCACATCAAGATTTCTAACCATCTTATGGCTACAAATGGTAACTTCGCGATCAAAATATGAGCATCCAGGGATCAAAAGGGGACTGTAAAACCTTATTGCCAGTGTGTATTTAGAAAAACAATACCTGTATCAGTTGAATAACACTCTTCGGTGCTGAAAAGTGAAGGTACCCACCTAACATCTCAATCCCCTCACCAGTCTTGCTTGGCACAAGTGCTCCACCAAACAGCAATAATGCATAATCTGAAATATTTGTTGAATCCCTTACAAAAATACCAGTTGTCTTCACCTTCTCACTATACACCATATATGGCATGGGGAAAAGATGGGTCCCTGCATTGACTGATGAGGGGTGGAGATCAACTTTACCAACATCCTTGCTGTAAAAAGCACTCCTTTTACCACGTCTCTTGCACTGGATGACATTCGGATAAAGGCCCGCACATAAAACAGCACTTATCATTTCAAAATCGTTTCCAAATTGGTTGTATGCCTGGAAAATAAAAGTTGCAGCGTCTGAAAATTACCATGTCATACTTGCATAATATGGTCACATATTTCAAAGCTAGATAATTGCTACTATTTGCCTGGAAAAAATTAAGTATCATGTGAATATCAAATAGGAAAAATTACAAGAACACATCACCCATTTTCCATATAACTTAAATGAGACAAAAGATAAAGAATATTTCAGTCCTCCAAGGAAATTAGAAGGACTAGGTAACATTGCTATGTTTGAGAGGTAACATATAATGTTTCTCATTTTTTACAGTGTTTCGATGCTTTGGAGGGGAACAAGTGATTCTTTGCCATATAATAAGACTAGATATCACCATTCCTAAATGCAACTAAGTACAAATACTAAACATAAGTAGCATGCCACCATAAGTAGCATACCTTAACACCCCTAGCCTTGCTAATGAAGCCAATTTCAGACAACAAATCAATAAATTGGTTTCGCATGTCATCAATCATTTGAAGTGTAACAGGGGACAGAAAATTCTCCCAGCAAAATGATTTTTCCCTCCCATTTCTCCTTGCTAGCTTCCAGGCCTCATAAGCTCTCAACAGAGCAATATGATCACTGAAATATTAGTTAAACAGACAACACCAGACTACTAATTAGTCATTTGAAGTCTAATCATCTTAGGCCCATTTTTTTACAGCCCAAATTATCTTGAATAATCTAAGGCCATCTTGGTAACTATTCTGAGATCATTTGTGGAACTTTAGGTGAAGTTGCAAATATATATGCTGAGACTCTGTTCTAATTTACAGATTCTTCTTTTTATTTCTTTTAAAACTTAAGAATTGAAATCAGGCACATAATCTGAGCCGGCATTTTGAATGTTTAACCAAAAAATTCTATAATTTTCTGGTATATAAAATTACCATATTTCCAAGACCATGTGAGAGGTTTTAGACTCTTAAAACAAACAATACATCAGTCAGGTAAGGTAAGGTAACATTGTGCAGTATTAGTGCATACTATTATCAAGATGTACCAGACAAAAACTAGTATTGGACATGCTACATCATTCATTTGATCTTGCTTGACATCTATTACTTCGTATGTATGGATTATTAAATCCAACAGAAATCCTTGGATTAAAATATTAAACTTACCTGCATGAATCACCAGCAAAGGATCTTTTGATAGCATCAGCTTCTTCCTTCATAGTTATAGGAAGAACAAAAGGGCTTCGGTACGCTAGAGCAGCAGCTATTGTCAGAGCTGAGTCTAAGCACTGAAAAATGGACCCCATTAACAACATCTTTCCTATATTTGGATCCAATGGAAGCTTAGAGAGATGTTGACCTGCCAATCAATTAGTTTAGTAGAAAGACATAACAAGCTGTTGTGTTCATTTTTAACTAAATTTGATATGTTTTACAATCTCTATTTGGCTCAATTACATGGCCCAGATTTTAGGTTGAAAAGTCTGATAATCAACAGATGACAAGGTGAGCATTTGACATACTGAATTTCAAATAGTACCAATCAGGTCTAACAACTGTACATAACAAAAGTATTGTGCCAGTACCAGTTAGGATCCACTTAGTTTAACCACAACCTATGATTATTAGGCAAAATTGAGATTTGATTAATATCAGATACTTTGGATTGATACAACGCTCATAAGTTACCATTAGAGCCAGCAAAGTGGCCTAAACAAAAGGAGCTGACCGATAGGCAGCAACACAACATGAAAAAAGTTTTCGAGTCTAACAACTCAAAACCAAAACAAGTTCAACAGAACAGAACTGACCCAACAAGTTCCTCCTGTTTACCACCTCTAGGTATTGTGCCTACCCAGAAGTCCATGTGTGGTCAATATACATACCTAGTGGTGTAAGCTCCTCCCTGTCATCAAGTGCGCCAATAGTTTTCAACAACTCAATTGCATTTTGGACAGATAATGGGTCAGGCGGCTGCAGAGCCTTAGCCAGAAAGGTTCCCGCTGCGCCAAGCTGGAGAGTTTTGATATTGAGGCAGAGGTCCTGCAACGGAGTTCGAAGAATTTCCGGTAGCTGGTATTGCGGCATAGAGTCATGTATTATTTTAGGGTACAGTCTGTAACAGAATCCTGGCTGAACCCGACCTGCTCGACCTCGTCTCTGTTTAAAAAGGGCGACTTCATCAATCTATACCGATCTCAACATATAATGTCAATATCATTGGCAGATAAACAAAGGAAAGCCGAACTCAACTGAGCCTTCAACATTACCACTTAATAAGCCAGTGAACAATCACTTTGTGGAAGTACAATCTCTAGTACTGTGCAAATGGGCCAACATTGTGTAGGTAGACTGTTTTGGTGACGGTTATCATCCATATAGGGTTCAGCATAATTTGAGACAAATAATTCCTCCATACTTGCATGAACATCAGGTCACCAACACAACAGCACTTATAGTCAGATACTTGCAACAATATTTTCTTTCTTCAAAGGACCTCAAATTTTTGCTCTATTTTTTATTTAAAGAATATTCTTAATTGGAAAGGAGAGTTTAGAAATCAGATAACGGGTCCATAGCAGCCAGGCACTTTCTCATATGAGATAGGGATAGTAGCACTATTGGTTCATATCATAGATAATGGTTTAATCACATTTTGTTAGTTTTAGAATAAAAATATGCAACAAAAAAAATGACAAAATATAGAATTAAATAACACTGTCAAGTATAATAATTTATTTATTTGTCCTGCAGACATGTGTAATTGTAGCTTAGTATTAAAGCATACATCCTATTATAAACATAATCTGTTAAATCTGTCATACAAAATTATTTTTTCTGCCTAACTAAGTTTCTTGAAAGTTGTATTTGACTATACCATAACTGATGGTAAAGGAGACGTTAACACAACGTGGTTAAAATTATTTGAACTCACGCTGGTCAGATTGTTGGAGTCTTTGTAGTTTATGATGGCCCATGTGAATCAACAATCTCATATTTATAACAACAACTTCATAGTTCATTTATATGTATCCACGTTTACTCTCTTGCTTTGCTTTTCTCTCTTACTTGATAATTCAGCCCAATCCAACTTAGCGAAACCTCATTGATCTTAAAGCACTTAAGAGCATTGGGCTTTATAGCACTCATTGCATCCGCAATAACCGCTAAATACCCGCTATTCGACCTTTACTACTATGTAGGCTGCTACCATACCAGCTGGTAAATTGCTAAAAGCTGATAGTCACAGAATTTTGAATTACCCGACAGCTACAACAGCGCTGTAGCAGCTGCCGTGATGCTATTTAAACCTTTAAGAAAAAACCATACCAATTCATATTATCTGCAACCACAAGAATAGCTAATATAAAAATCAAGGTATTGGAGTATATAAGCGCCTTTATTATCTGAGGCTGACTGCATGAGTTATCTTATAGAGAGTTAATTAGAAAGATTATGCCACATGGTGGAGTGTACTTGTGAATAAGGCGTACGGGTGGTGGAACCCTCTGTAAAGCAACTAACAACAGGAAACCAAGAACAAGCCTACATTTGTACTTACTTTAAAAGTACAAAATTGAATTTGTTTTCAGGTGGTTGGGCGGTTCTTTGATGAGCCATTCTCAGAACCCTAAAATAAAAAACATTTTCCTTGATAATTTTAAACACTACTTGTTGCACACACTGCGCAAAATGACTTTGCACATCATGTATATCCTCCAAATAAAGATATCATGTGTATGCGTACAATACATAGACATACCATACATACCCCTTTAAGAAAATTAACACTCCTCGGGCACTCATTTCTTGGCTGATTTTATTTTTGAAGATACTTAAAAGAGGAATGGTAGCAATGCCATATTCCATTTTTTAGAGAGCAATATGAGGCATTCCTTGTCATGAGGATATATATGCATTCTATAAACAGTAGGGGTGCACAACTGTACATGAAATTATTCTAAAATAATAACCTCATGAGTCGCAAGATTCCTTATGGCTAATGTGATAAACTACACTGTCAAATGAAATCAAAAGTTTAAATGAAGATTATTGTGATGAAATGACTTAGAATGAATCCAAAAATGATTGAAATGTTGAAATGATACTCAGAAATGCATTATTTGCACTTTATATGCGTAATTACTATGTTTAATCCAATGTTTTCGAATAAATAAGAAATGAATCACATTCAGGACAGTATGAAGAGTTTAAATGTAGATTATTGTGATGAAATGACTTAGAATGAATCCAGAAACGATTGAAATGCTCAAATGATACTCAGAATTGCATTATTTGCACTTTATATGCGTAATTACCATATATAATCCAGTCTTTTTGAATAAATAAGATATGAATCACATTCTAGACAGAGTAAGGAGTTTAAATGTAGATTATTGTGATGAAATGACTTAGAATAAATTCAAAAAAGATTGAAATGCTCAAAAGATACTCAGAATTATATTATTTGCACTTTATATGCGTAATTACCATGTATAATCTAATATTTTTGAATAAATAAGATATAAATCATATTATAGATAGTACAAAGAGTTTGAATGTGGAATATTGTGATGAAATAACTTAGAATGAATCCAGAAAAAGTTAAAATGCTCAAATGATACTCAGAATTGCATTATCTGCACAATATATGCGCAATTACCATGTATAATCCAATCTTTTTGAATAAACAAGATATAAATCTTTGTCTGGAGATGATAAAGAGTTTAAATGTAGATTATTGTGATGAAATAACTTAGAATGAATCTAGAAATGATTGAAAATGCTTAAATGATACTCAGAATTGCATTATTTGCACTTTATATGCGTAATTACCATATAGAATCCAATATTTTTGAATAAACAAGATATGAAACTTAGTCTGGACAGTATAAAGAATTTAGCTGCAGATTATTGTGATGATATGACTTATAATGTATCATGAAACGATTGAAATGCTCAAATAATACTCAAAATTGCATAATTTGCACTTTATATGCGTAATTACCATGTATAATCCAATATTTTTGAATAAATAAGGTATGAATCGAATTCTAGACATTATAAAGAGTTTAAATGTAGATTATTGAGATAAAATGACTTAGAATAAATTCTGAAACGATTGAAATGCTCAAATGATACTCAGAATTTCAATATTTGCACTTTATATGCGCAATTACAATGTATAATCTAATCTTTTTTAATATCCAAGATTTGAATCTTAGTATGGAAAGTATAAAGAGTTTAAATGTTGATTATTATGATGAATTGACTTAGAATGAATGCATAAACGATTGAAATGCTCAAATGATACTCAGAATTGCATTATTTGCACTTTATATGCGTAATTACAATGTATAATCCAATCTTTTTTAATATCCAATATTTGAATCTTAGTCTGGACAGTATAAAGACTTGAAATGTAGATTATTGTAATGAAATGACTTAGAATGAATCCAGAAACGATTGAAATGCTCAAATGATACACAGAATTGCATTATTTGCACTTTATATGCGTAATTACCGTGTTTAATTCAATATTTTCAAATAAATAAGATACGAATCACATTCATAAATAAGATGCTCAGTATGAAGAGTTTAAATGTAGATTATTGTGATGAAATGATTTAGAATCAATCCAGAAACGATTGAAATGCTCAAATGATACTTAGAATTACATTATTTGCAATTTATATGCGTAATTACAAATTATAATCTAACCTTTTTGTATAAATAAGATGTGAATCATATTCTAGACAGTATAAATATTTTAAATGTAGATTTTTTTTGATGAAATAACTTAGAATGAATCCAGAAACGATTCAAATGCTCAAATGATACTCAGAATTGCATTATTTGCAATTTATATGCGTAATTACCAAGTATAATCCAATCTTTTTGGAAATCCAAGATTTGAATCTTAGTTTGGACAGTATAAATAGTGTAAATGTAGATTATTGTGATGAAATGACTTTGAATGAATCCAGAAAACGTTGAAATGCTCAAATGATACTCAGAATTGCATTATTTGCACATTATACGCGTAATTACCATGTATAATCCAATCTTTTTGAATAAACAAGATGTGAATATTTGTATGGACACTATAAAGTGTTTAAAAGTAGATTATTGTGATGAAATAACTTAGCATGAATACAGAAACGATTGAAATGCTCAAATGATCTTCAGAATTGTATTATTTGCACTTTGTATGCATAATTACCATGTATAATACAATCTTCTTTATTAAATAAGATATGAAACAGTATAAAGAGTATAAATGTAGATTATTGTGATGAAATGACTTAGAATGAATGCAGAAACGATTGAAATGCTCAAATGATACTCAGAATTGCATTATTTGTAATTTATATGCGTAATTTCCATAATTAATCCAATCTTTTTGAATAAAAAATATATGAATCATATTATAGACAGTATAAAGAGTTTAAATGTTGATTATTGTGATGAAATAACTTAGAATGAATCCGGAAACGTTTGAAATGCTCAAATGATACTAAGAATTGCATTATTTGCACGTTATATGCGTAATTACCATGTATAATCCAATATTTTTGAATAAATATTATATGAATCATATTTTAGACAGTATAAAGAGTTTAAATGTAGATTATTGTGATGAAATGACTTAAAATGAATCCAGAAATGTTGAAATGCTCAAATGGTACTAAGAATTGCATTATTTGCACTTATATGTGTAATTAGTAATTACCAAGTATAATCCAATCTTTTTGAATAAATAAGATATGAATCATATTCCAGACAATATATAGAATTTAAATTTAGATTATTGTGATGAAATGACTTAAAATGAATCCAGAAACAATTGAAATGCTCAAATAATACTCGAAATTGCACTATTTGCACTTTATTACGTAATGACCATGTATAATCAAATCATTTTGAATAAATGAGGTATGAATCATATTGTAGACAGTATAAAAAGTTTAAATGTAGATTATTGTGATGAAATGATTTAGAATGATTCCAGAAATGATTGAAATGCACAAATGACAATCAGAATTGTATTATTTGCAATTTATGTGCGCAATTACCATATATAATCCAATGTTTTTCAATAAATAAGATATGAATTATATTCTAGACAGTATAAAGACCTTTAATGTAGATTATTGTGACGAAATGACTTAGAATGAATCATGAAACGGTCGAAATGCTCAAACGATACTTAGAATTGAATTATTTGCACTTTATATGCGTAATTACCATGTTTAATCCAATAATCCAATCTTTTTATATAAATAAGA
The DNA here is from genome assembly GCA_027562975.1 of Rhynchospora breviuscula. Lineage (NCBI taxonomy): Eukaryota > Viridiplantae > Streptophyta > Magnoliopsida > Poales > Cyperaceae > Rhynchospora > Rhynchospora breviuscula. The sequence goes on from CM050400.1 coordinate 35,648,392, forward strand.
AATGAATCATATTCTAGACATTATAAAGAGTTTAAATGTACATCATAGTGATGAAATGACCAAGAATGAAGTCAGAAAAAGATTGAAATGCCCGAATGATACTCAGAATTGCATTATCTACACTTTATATGTGTAATTACAATGTATAATCCAATCTTCTTAAATAAACAAGATATGAATCTTAGTCTGAACAGTTTAAAGAGTTTAAATGTAGAGTATTGTGTTGAAATGACTTAGAATGAATCCAGAAACAATTGAAATGCTCAAATGTTACACAGAATTGCATTATTTCCACTTTATATGGGTAATTACCATGTATAATCCAATATTTTTGAATAAACAAGATATGAATCATATTCTAGACAGTATATAGACCTTAAATGTACATTATTGTGATGAAATGACTTAGAATGAATCAAGAAACGGTTGAAATGCTCAAATGATACTTAGAATTGAATTATTTGCACTTTATATGCATAATTACCAAGTATAATCTAATGTTTTTGAATAAATAAGATATGAATTATATTCTAGACAGTATAAAGAGTTTAAATATAGATTATTATGGTGAAATGACTTATAATGAATCCAGAAACGATTGAAATGCTCAAATGATTCTCAGAATTGCATTATCTGCTCTTTATATGTGTAATTACAATGTATAATCCAATCTTCTTAAATAAACAAGATATGAATCTTAGTCTGGACAGTATAAAGTGTTTAAATGTAGATTATTGTGTTGAAATGACTTAGAATGAATCCCGAAACGATTGAAATGATCAAATGTTACTCAGAATTGCATTATTTGCAGTTTATATGTGTAATTACCATGTATAATCCAATCTTTTTGAATTAACAAGATGTGAATCTTAGTATGGACACTATAAAGGGTTTAAATGTAGATTATAGTGATGAAATAACTTTGAATGAAGTCAGAAACGATTGAAATGCTCAAATGAAACTCAGAATTGCATTATTTGCACTTTATATGCGTAATTACCATGTATAATCTAATTTTTTTAAATAAACAAGATATAAATCATAGTCTGAACAGTATAAAGAGTTTAAATATAGATTATTTTGATTAAATGATTTAGAATGAATCCAGAAACGATTGAAATGCTCAAAATGATACTCAGAATTGCATTATTTTCACTTTATATGCGTAATTACCTTGTATAATCCAATATTATTTAATAAACAAGATATGAATTTTAGTATAGACACAATAAAGAGTTTAAATGCAGATTATTGTGATGAAATGACTTATAATGAATCTAGAAACGATTGAAATGCTCAAATGATACTAAGAATTGCATTATTTGCAATTTATATGCGTAATTACCAAGTATAATCCAATCTTTTTGAATAAATAAGATATGAATTATATTCTAGACAGTATAAAGAGTTTAAATATAGATTATTATGATGAAATGACTTAGAATGAATCCAGAAACGATTGAAATGCTCAAATGATTCTCAGAATTGCATTATTTGCACTTTATATGCATAATGACCATGTATAATCCAATAATTTTGAACAAATGAGATATGAATCATATTCTAGACAGTATAAAAAGTTTAAATGTAGATTATTGTGATGAAATGATTTAGAATGATTCCAGAAATGATTGAAATGATCAAATGACACTCAGAATTGTATTATTTGCAATTTATGTGCGCAATTAACATATATAATCCAATATTTATCAATAAATATGATATGAATCATATTCTAAACAGTATAAAGACCTTAAATGTACATTATTGTGATGAAATGACTTAGAATGAATTAAGAAACGGTTGAAATACTCAAACGATACTTAGAATTGAATTATTTGAATTTTTTATACGTAATTACCATATTTAATCCAATCTTTTTAAATAAAAAAGAAATGAATCATATTCTAGACATTATAAAGAGTTTAAATGTAGATCATAGTGACGAAATGACTTAGAATGAAGTTAGAAAAGATTGAAATGCTCAAATGATACTCAGAATTGCATTTACAATGTATAATTCAGTCTTCTTAAACAAACAAGATATGAATCTTAGTCTCGACAGTATAAAGTGTTTAAATGTAGATTATTGTGATGAAATGACTTAGAATGAATCCCAAAACGATTTAAATGTTCAAATGTTACTCAGAATTGCATTATTTGCACTTTATATGTGTAATTGGCATGTATAATCCAATCTTTTTGAATAAACAAGATATGAATCTTAGTCTGGACACTATAAAGGGTTTAAATGTAGATTATTGTGGTAAAATGATTTAGAATGAATCCAGAAACGATAAAAATGCTCAAATGATACTCAGAAATGAATTATTTTCAATTCATATGCGTAATTACCATGTATAATCCAATCTTTTTAAATAAATTAGAAATGAATCATATTCTGGACATTATAAAGAGTTTAAATGTAGATTATAATGATGAAATAAATTTGAAAGATGTCAGAAACGATTGAAATGCTCAAATGAAACTCAGAATTACATTATTTGCACTTTATATGTGTAATTACCATGTATAATCTAATTTTTTTGAATAAACAAGATATAAATCATAGTCTGAACAGTATAAAGAGTTTAAATGTAGATTATTTTGATTAAATGATTTAGAATGAATCCAGAAACGATTGAAATGCTCAAATGATACTCAGAATTGCATTATTTACACTTTATATGCGTAATTACCTTGTATAATCCAATATTTTTTAATAAACAAGATATGAATTTTAGTATGGACAGTATAAAGAGTTTAAATGCAGATTATTGTGATGAAATGACTTATAATGAATCTAGAAACGATTGAAATGCTCAAATGATGCTAAGAATTGCATTATTTGAACTTCATATGCGTAATTACCAAGTATAATCTAATCTTTTTGAATAAATATGATATGAATTATATTCTAGACAGTATAAAGTGTTTAAATGTAGATTATTGTGATGAAATGACTTAGAATGAATCCTGAAACGATTGAAATGCTCAAATGATTCTCAGCATTGTAATATTTGCACTTTATTACGTAATGACCATGTACAATCCAATCATTTTGAATAAATGAGATATGAATCATATTCTAGACTGTATAAAAAGTTTAAATATAGATTATTGTGATGAAATGATTTAGCATGATTCCAGAAATGATTGAAATGATCAAATGACACTCAGAATTGCATTATTTGCAATTTATGTGCGCAATTACCATGTATAATCCTATATTTATCAATAAATAAGATATGAATCATATTCTAGACAGTATATAGACCTTAAATGTACATTATTGTGATGAAATGACTTAGAATGAATCTAGAAACGGTTGAAATGCTCAAACGATACTTAGAATTGAATTATTTACACTTTATATGTGTAATTACCATGTTTAATCCAATTTTTTTTAAATAAATAAGAAATGAATCATATTCTAGACATTATAAAGAGTTTAAATGTAGATCAGAGTGATGAAATGAATTAGAATGAAGTCAGAAAAGATTGAAATGCTCAAATGATACTCAGAATTGCATTATTTGCACTTTATATGCGTAATTACAATGTATAATTCAATCTTCTTAAATAAACATGATATGAATCTTAGTCTGGACAGTATAAAGTGTTTAAATGTAGATTATTGTGATGAAATTACTTAGAATGAATCCCAAAACGATTGAAATGATTAAATGTTTCTCAGAATTGCATTATTTGCACTTTTTATATGTGTAATTACCATGTATAATCCAATCTTTTTGAATAAACAAGATATGAATCTTAGTCTGGACACTATAAAGAGTTTGTGTTCAAATGACTTAGAATGAATCCGAAAACGATAAAAATGCTCAAATGATACACAGAAATGAATTATTTTCAATTTATCTGCGCAATTACCTTGTATAATCCAATCTTTTTAAATAAATAAGAAATTAATCATATTCTAGACATTATAAAGAGTTTAAATGTAGATTATAGTGATGAAATAACTTTGAATGAAGTCAGAAACGATTGAAATGCTCAAATGAAACTCAGAATTGTATTATTTTGCACTTTATATGAGTAATTACAATGTATAATCCAATCTTTTAGAATAAATAAGATATGAATTATATTCTAGACAATATAAAAAGTTCAAATGTAAATTATTGTGATAAAATGATTTAGAATGATTCCAGAAATGATTGAATGATCAAATGACACTCAGAATTGCATTATTTGCAATTTATGTGCACAACTACCATGTATAATCCAATATTTATCAATAAATAAGATATGAATCATATTCTTGACAGTATAAAGACCTTAAATGTACATTATTGTGATGAAATGACTTAGAATGAATCAAGAAACGGTTGAAATGCTCAAACGATACTTAGAATTGAATTATTTGCACTTTATATGCGTAATTACCATGTTTAATCCAATCTTTTTAAATAAATAAGAAATGAACCATATTCTAGATATTATAAAGAGTTTAAATGTAGATCATAGTGATGAAATGACTTAGAATGAAGTCAGAAAAAATTGAAATGCTCAAATGATACTCAGAATTGCATTATTTGCACTTTATATGCATAATTACAATGTATAATTCCATCTTCTTAAATAAACAAGATATGAATCTTAGTCTGGACAGTATAAAGTGTCTAAATGTAAATTATTGTGATGAAATTACTTAGAATGAATCCCGAAACGATTGAAATGCTCAAATGTTACTCAGAATTGCATTATTTGCAATTCATAAGCGTAATTACAGTGTTTATTCCAACATTTTTTAATAAATATGATATGAATCATATTCTAGATAGTATGAATAGTTGTAATGTAGATTATTGTAATGAAATGACGTAGAATGAATCCAGAAACGATTGAAATGCTGAAATGGTACTTAGAATTGCATTATTTGAACTTTATATGCACAATTAACTTGTATAATACAATTTTTTTAAATAAATAAGTAATGTAGATTATTGTAATGAAATGACTTAGAATGAATCCAGAAACGATTGACATGCTCAAATGATACTCAAAATTGCATTATTTGCACTTTATATGCGTAATTACAATGTATAATCCAATCTTTTTGAATAAATAAGATATGAATCGCATTCTAAACATTATAAAGAGTTTCGATGTAGATTATTGTGATGAAATGACTTAGAATGAATTCAGAAACGATTGACATGCTCAAATGATACTCCGAATTGTATTATTTGCACTTTATATGCGTAATTTCCATGTATAATCCAATCTTTTTGAATAAATAAGATATGAATCATATTCTAGATGGTATAAAGAGTTTAAAAGTATATTATTGTATTGAGATGACTTAGAATGAATCCAGAAACAATTGAAATGCTCAAATGATACTCAGAATTGCATTATTTGCAGTTTATATGTGTAATTACCATGTATAATCCAATCTTTTTGAATAAATAAGATATGAATTATATTCTAGATATTATAAAGTGTTTAAATGTTGATTATAGTGATGAAATGACTTAGAATGAATTCAAAAACGATTGACATGCTCAAATGATACTCAGAATTGCATTATTTGCACTTTATATGCGTAATTATAATGTATAATTCAATCTTTTTGAATAAACAAGATATGAATCATATTCTAGACAATATAGGAAGTTTAAATATAGATTAATGTGTTGAAATGACTTAAAATGAATCCAGAAACAATTGAAATCCTCAAATGATACTCAGAATTGCATTATTTGCACTTTATATGTGTAATTACCATGTATAATACAATTTTTTTGAATAAACAAAATATAAATCTTAGTCTGGACAGTATAAAAGAGTTTAAATCTAGATTATTGTGTTGAAATGACTTAGATTGAATCCAGAAACGATCGAAATGCTTAAATGATACTCAGAATTGTATTATTTGCACTTTATATGTGTATTTACCCTGTATAATCCAATCTTTTTGAATAAACAAGATACGAATCTTAGTCTGGACAGTATAAATAGTTTAAATGTAGATTATTGTGATGCAATGACTTTAAATAAATCCAGAAATAATTGAAATGCTCAAATGATACTCAAAATTGTATTATTTACAATTTATATGTGTTTTATTTATAATCCAATCTTTTTGAATAAATAAGATATGAATCATATTCTAGACTGGATAAAGAGTTTAAATATTAATTATTGTGATGGAAATGACCTAGAATGAATCCAGAAACGATTGAAATGCTCAAATGATACACAGAATTGCATTCTTTGTAATTTATATAAGTAATTACCATGTATAATACAATTTTTTTGAATAAATAAGATTTTAATCATATTCTAGGCATTATAAAGAGTTTAAATGTAGATTATTGTGATGAAATGACTTAGAATGAATTCAAAAACGATTGAAATGCTCAAATGATATTCAGAATTGCATTATTTGCACTCTATATGCGTAATTACCATTTATAATCCAATCTTTTTGAATAAATAAGATATGGATCATATTCTAGAAGTATAAAGAATTTAAATGTAGATTATTGTGATGAAATGACTTAGAATGAATCTAGAAATAATTGAAATGCTCAAATTATTCTAAATATTACATTATTTGCACATTCTTCAACCCAGCACACACAATACAGACTAAACCTTCTTTGCTTGGACCTGTACCAACTGCACCCTCTTTCAAAAATTCTCTTATTAAGATCACTCAAAGAGCCTTGGTAGGAGAGATGGAATTATCAGACGAGGAGCCGATAGCACAGTTTGCAGTCTTGAGCTCTAGTGGAGATGATGTGGTTGACGAGATTCAAATACCACAGACAGCAGTAAAATTATGAAATTTGGAGAGGTGCATGCTTGTAACAACCTAAATTTTTAGCATGTTGTAGCATTTTATTTTCGTTTTAATTATTTTTCTAACCATAATTATCAGTTGTCAATTTTTATTTAGTATTAGAGTTTGAGATTTTTTTATTATTTTGTATTATAAATTCAATACTCTTGTCCTTCACTTCTTGATTTTGCTTGGTTCAGATTAAATAATTTGGTAGTTATTTTAAGAGGCGCCAATATATGCAGCTCTTCCTTTCAGCGCAAACAAATTAGTTATTCAAATTCTTTGTCTAATACAGTTATCTCCGTATACTATTTTTTTATTCCACACTTCTTTATCTGATACTTATTTAAGGACAGTTATTAAAGGCCACTAACCAAATGCAACAGAGGTAGTTATTTTGATTTTTGCAAGTCAGCGATTGTCCTGTCCAAGAGGTGCCAATATAATTGATACATTTACACATCCTCTGTTCCAATTTCATTTTTCTGGCTCGAAGTTATGTATATTATCTATCTCGTTCTGCTCTCTATTAATTACTATTTCCTTCATTTTGGAGTTCGGACTGAAGTTGGCACCCAGGTTTTGCTCTTTGTTTGAGTGGTAAACTCCATTACTCTTTCTTTCTAGAGCAAGGTTCCGCTACTATAAGTGATTGTGATTAGTGAATTCGGAAATGTGATAAGTGATAAAGTGAAAGTGAAAAATGATAATGGGATAAACGATAATTGAAAAAAATGCATTGCATCAATACTTGCATGGCAACATAATTGTATTAGTATACTTTATTATTTCAATGTTGGTATTTGAAGAATTCCACTAGGAGGATTTTACAATATCCGGACTGGAACTGAATACCGCACTGAGAGACTGTCCGATCTCTCACCCGTTTCACTTTTTATATGAGTTCCAGGTATTAAGGATGACGTTACAGAGCTTCTACAAGAATAGCGAGTTGAACAAGTGGGTCAAATAAATGCCACTATTTGTTTTGTTTTTATTTTGTTATGTTTGTATTGATACATCGAACTAGCATGGAGTCGTGTGTTAAACTCACCATGTCAGTCTTTGTCGTTTATTGAATTCTATTATTATTGAATAAATAAAGTTTTGTGGCATTTTAATTGTGTGATTATTGGTAGTGCATGTGATATATTTTCGCCTTGCGTAGAAATATGCGACGGGTTGTCAAAATGCACCCACGAGTTACCTAAAAGTAACTTGGGGTGTGACAATGATTATGAGGGTCATGAGTACCAGGGTGGTGTTTGATGAAACATTCTTTGCTGGAATTAGGAAAATGTGGCCGTTGCACCCGACACAACAATACAAGGGCTAGGTAATAATTATTTCTTGGTGGAATTTAAATTACAAGAAGAAATACTGAAAGTTTTGGCTAAAGGAACCTGGTTATGTCAGAAAGATATGGTAGTATCTAGGTTGGCAGTGGGACCCAATGACCTAACAAACCCTAGTATCGAAGATTTTGATTGTTGGGTGGAGGTATGGTGTACCGCCTGTCTCTATGGATGATAAGGGACTACATTTGGTGATGAAGGGTGTTGGCACACCGATTATTGAGCTCAAAAGTTTTTACTATGGGGGTCAAAGGGTGTACAAACAGAAGGTTAATGTCAAGCTCAAGGAACCTCTAAAACCAAAACTACCTCTTAGACATCCTGAGCTTAGAAGGAAGTCAAATCTAAAGCCAAATCGAACCTATTGGAAAACAAAAAACGAATAGAAGAAGAAAACAACCCAAAAGCCAAAGATCAAGGGAGAATAGGAATAAAACCCCTTCAAAATTAGCAATAACTGTACTGGAACCCTAAAATAGCAACACCAAGAGAAGGCAAAAGGGGAAGGAAAGTTCGAATAGACTGACACCAAGCGAAGCAAAGAGAAAATAGGAGGCCACCAAAGCACCAGCGCACAAAAATAGGCGCACACGTGAACAGATGAGAAATCAAGCGATGCACCATGAAGAATTTTATCCGGTCCGTCTAAGGTGGCTATGAGATAGAGGGAGAGAGAGCGGTAGAGAGAGAGGGAATCGAACAGGGTGGCTGGGAAGTCTCTAGAATAAGCTCATCCAACGAAGGAGAAAGAAGCAATCAAAGGGCCAGGATGCGTAAAAGAGAAATAAACGGACACGATGTGTTACTGTCGGGAGAACTGTGTATCAACAATGTTCGGATGCGGATCTAATAATCCGGAATAATATATGTTTTGATTTGATTTGATTTAAGATCTTCATTTCTGCATTCATAATTTTATTTATACAAAATTCTTATATATTAAAAAATCCGGTGGCCCAATATACACTTATACAGACCACAACCTCGCGCCACGTCGACATGTTGAGGCTGCTAATCTGTTTTTTTTTTTAGACAACTTAGCAGCGGCTGCTAAGGAAGGCTGCTATCTGTTTAAACCACTTATTTATTATTATTAAAGTACTAAATCACTTTACAGAGAACCTCTCACAAGAGAACAACTGGATAGACAAAAGCAGCGAACCGAAAAAGAAGCATCTCACTTCTCTGTTCCCTCACTATCTCAATTATTTGAGGCAATTCGTCGAACACCTCGTGTGCAGGACCAATGGAGACCGTCGACAAGGTGTCAGTTGTACGGCGCCTTGCAGAGGCGAAGGAAAAGAGCGGAAAGAGCTACACCGAGATTGCGGCTGAGACGGGTCTGACCAACGTCTACGTGGCACAGCTGCTCCGGCGCCAGGCCCAGCTCAAACCCGACACTGCGCCGAAGCTGCGCAAGGCGATCCCTGCTCTCTCCGATGAATTGGTGAATTCTATGATGGCGCCGCCGTTTAGGTCCTATCATCCCAATATTATACAGGAGCCCGCCATTTATCGGTATATTTCTTTTTTTGGTACTTGATTGTTGTGAAATTTGTTTGGTTTTGGATGAATCAAGTTGGAATGTGTAAATATGTGCTTATGTAGTGATGTATAAACCATGCAGATTAAATGAAGCTGTGATGCACTTTGGAGAGAGTATAAAAGAAATTATAAATGAAGAGTTTGGTGATGGCATGTATGTGTCTCCACATTTGATCCTCTCTCAAATTTACAACTTCGGAACCATTAATTATACCAATTAGAGTAATACTAACAAATTTTGTTAATCTTTTCTTTTTTCTTAGCATGTCAGGCATCGACTTCTATTGCTCAGTCGACAAAATTCAAGGTGTAGATGGAAAGGATCGAGTCGTTCTTACCTTCGACGGGAAGTATCTCCCTCACAGTGAACAGGTTAGTACTTATTACAGGAACTTGTACCCATGTACCAGTGGATACCAAAGCTGTTTACAGTTTTGTTGCCTCTTGTTTCATACCAATTTTGGTAATCAATTTGAGGTCTTTTTTTACTGGAAACAACACCTTTGTTCGACCCAAATATAGGGTGCACAATAAGAGGTGTCAAAATTGTACCTCATCTGAGGTGAAGTTAATTTGCTTGATTCACATTTATTCCCTTTTTGGTGCAGAGGTCTGAGCATATGATGTCAAAGTTAAAGCGTGAAGCACCCTGAAGAATTTGGGATTGTTACTTATCTTCCAGTGTGATGGATTTTGCGTATTGGCTAGCACCTATGTGAAATACATAATAATAATAACGGTTGTTACAGCGGATATGCAAATTCCTGGAACTAGTTTGGACGCATTTTAAAGAGAAATAAGTGTCCTTTTCTAGTTTCTTAGTGTGCTTGTACTTGGTATTGACGTATTGTGATGTGCTTTAGTTTGTATTGCATTAGCTCCTATGTGGAATAGCATATCGACTGAACTTAGCTTCTTATTTCTTTATTGTTATGATTGGAATGTGATACTAACATAAAGTTCACCATAATTGCAGCTAATAGAATAGAAATGTAATTTATTTAACTAGCAGTAAACGACAGAACGTGCCTCTTTCTAATCTGAAAATGTTTGTCCGACTAAGGATTAAATGGGAAGCGCAAGCCCTTGCATCCAGACAGAAGCACCGCATAGAATAATTGAAACAGAAATGAGAGCATATTAGTGTGGTTTTCCTTTACATTTTTTTTTTTTTGTTAATATTAGCTTCATTGTACACGGAAAGACCTATTAGGTTTCAAAATCGGCCTGCATAATACACATTTTACTCCATGTTCCTAATAAATAAGGAATACATTATCAAAAAAGATCGAAGTGTGAATAAATAGTGAATCATATTTCTAGTGGTACACATTTGAGCTGTGCAACAACTCCACAGCTGCCGCTACAACATCTTTTCCTTCAGCAAAGACATCAAGTGTTGGATCTTCAATTTTCCTCTGTAGGAGTTTATCCAACTCTCCTCTCAGCCTCTATTAGAAATGTAAGAAAGAATTAACAAATCACATCAGCCTTTAATTCTAATAATATAAGCATCTTCATAAGAATTTACTGATAGTTATATGAAGAGAGAAAAAAAAGGAGATCATTTTACAACGGTGTAACTTGACAGTTTAGACAATCAATAAAAATATTTTATTTTAAAATCCATTATTTGAAGCATCATCAATGTTTTTATATTATTTATATAAACAATGATGAAATTTCAAGCAAGGTTTTCCATCCATCAAAAAAGACTCAGAAATTGCAACAGTCTAGATTAATGAAATTTAATTCAAACATCAAATGACACTTAAATTACATAAACTTTGATACCCAACCAATCTGTAAGGCCCACAGCATGTCTATAAATTATTTTCTACTTTTTAAGAAGTTATTGAATTGATTTGAAATTGAAGTAACAGTAAAGATTGTCAGGTTACATTGTATGGATCCCGACCTATTAAAAAACCTCAAGAGCTTATGCAACTTGCAGCGATTTTTGCAAGAGCTCCAAAGATTTTGGCTTGCAGTCATTTAATAGGTGTGCCTCCTAATGGTTCATTAAGCTACAATTAACCCTCAATTGTGAAACTAAGCACTAAAGTCAACCATAATTTAATTTCATATATAAGCATTAAAAAGCTCAGGAAGAAAACCAAAAGGTAACAAAGTGAAATGATTTAGGTGCAAACAAACCGTACAAGCTGGCTCAGAGCCTCAGACCAATACACTAGATCAAAATGACCTGAAACTGATTTTGTGATACTTAATGTAAGCAGTCTTTTAATGCTGTTGATAAAATGATTTGATCAACATTTCTGTCTATGAAATTTCCAAATTCCTGATTGGTCATAGCCATCCTTAAAAATGCTATTCTTCTAACGAAAGATGACCCCACTAAATATTGAGTATTGCCACAGTACCACATCAAGATTTCTAACCATCTTATGGCTACAAATGGTAACTTCGCGATCAAAATATGAGCATCCAGGGATCAAAAGGGGACTGTAAAACCTTATTGCCAGTGTGTATTTAGAAAAACAATACCTGTATCAGTTGAATAACACTCTTCGGTGCTGAAAAGTGAAGGTACCCACCTAACATCTCAATCCCCTCACCAGTCTTGCTTGGCACAAGTGCTCCACCAAACAGCAATAATGCATAATCTGAAATATTTGTTGAATCCCTTACAAAAATACCAGTTGTCTTCACCTTCTCACTATACACCATATATGGCATGGGGAAAAGATGGGTCCCTGCATTGACTGATGAGGGGTGGAGATCAACTTTACCAACATCCTTGCTGTAAAAAGCACTCCTTTTACCACGTCTCTTGCACTGGATGACATTCGGATAAAGGCCCGCACATAAAACAGCACTTATCATTTCAAAATCGTTTCCAAATTGGTTGTATGCCTGGAAAATAAAAGTTGCAGCGTCTGAAAATTACCATGTCATACTTGCATAATATGGTCACATATTTCAAAGCTAGATAATTGCTACTATTTGCCTGGAAAAAATTAAGTATCATGTGAATATCAAATAGGAAAAATTACAAGAACACATCACCCATTTTCCATATAACTTAAATGAGACAAAAGATAAAGAATATTTCAGTCCTCCAAGGAAATTAGAAGGACTAGGTAACATTGCTATGTTTGAGAGGTAACATATAATGTTTCTCATTTTTTACAGTGTTTCGATGCTTTGGAGGGGAACAAGTGATTCTTTGCCATATAATAAGACTAGATATCACCATTCCTAAATGCAACTAAGTACAAATACTAAACATAAGTAGCATGCCACCATAAGTAGCATACCTTAACACCCCTAGCCTTGCTAATGAAGCCAATTTCAGACAACAAATCAATAAATTGGTTTCGCATGTCATCAATCATTTGAAGTGTAACAGGGGACAGAAAATTCTCCCAGCAAAATGATTTTTCCCTCCCATTTCTCCTTGCTAGCTTCCAGGCCTCATAAGCTCTCAACAGAGCAATATGATCACTGAAATATTAGTTAAACAGACAACACCAGACTACTAATTAGTCATTTGAAGTCTAATCATCTTAGGCCCATTTTTTTACAGCCCAAATTATCTTGAATAATCTAAGGCCATCTTGGTAACTATTCTGAGATCATTTGTGGAACTTTAGGTGAAGTTGCAAATATATATGCTGAGACTCTGTTCTAATTTACAGATTCTTCTTTTTATTTCTTTTAAAACTTAAGAATTGAAATCAGGCACATAATCTGAGCCGGCATTTTGAATGTTTAACCAAAAAATTCTATAATTTTCTGGTATATAAAATTACCATATTTCCAAGACCATGTGAGAGGTTTTAGACTCTTAAAACAAACAATACATCAGTCAGGTAAGGTAAGGTAACATTGTGCAGTATTAGTGCATACTATTATCAAGATGTACCAGACAAAAACTAGTATTGGACATGCTACATCATTCATTTGATCTTGCTTGACATCTATTACTTCGTATGTATGGATTATTAAATCCAACAGAAATCCTTGGATTAAAATATTAAACTTACCTGCATGAATCACCAGCAAAGGATCTTTTGATAGCATCAGCTTCTTCCTTCATAGTTATAGGAAGAACAAAAGGGCTTCGGTACGCTAGAGCAGCAGCTATTGTCAGAGCTGAGTCTAAGCACTGAAAAATGGACCCCATTAACAACATCTTTCCTATATTTGGATCCAATGGAAGCTTAGAGAGATGTTGACCTGCCAATCAATTAGTTTAGTAGAAAGACATAACAAGCTGTTGTGTTCATTTTTAACTAAATTTGATATGTTTTACAATCTCTATTTGGCTCAATTACATGGCCCAGATTTTAGGTTGAAAAGTCTGATAATCAACAGATGACAAGGTGAGCATTTGACATACTGAATTTCAAATAGTACCAATCAGGTCTAACAACTGTACATAACAAAAGTATTGTGCCAGTACCAGTTAGGATCCACTTAGTTTAACCACAACCTATGATTATTAGGCAAAATTGAGATTTGATTAATATCAGATACTTTGGATTGATACAACGCTCATAAGTTACCATTAGAGCCGGCAAAGTGGCCTAAACAAAAGGAGCTGACCGATAGGCAGCAACACAACATGAAAAAAGTTTTCGAGTCTAACAACTCAAAACCAAAACAAGTTCAACAGAACAGAACTGACCCAACAAGTTCCTCCTGTTTACCACCTCTAGGTATTGTGCCTACCCAGAAGTCCATGTGTGGTCAATATACATACCTAGTGGTGTAAGCTCCTCCCTGTCATCAAGTGCGCCAATAGTTTTCAACAACTCAATTGCATTTTGGACAGATAATGGGTCAGGCGGCTGCAGAGCCTTAGCCAGAAAGGTGCCCGCTGCGCCAAGCTGGAGAGTTTTGATATTGAGGCAGAGGTCCTGCAACGGAGTTCGAAGAATTTCCGGTAGCTGGTATTGCGGCATAGAGTCATGTATTATTTTAGGGTACAGTCTGTAACAGAATCCTGGCTGAACCCGACCTGCTCGACCTCGTCTCTGTTTAAAAAGGGCGACTTCATCAATCTATACCGATCTCAACATATAATGTCAATATCATTGGCAGATAAACAAAGGAAAGCCGAACTCAACTGAGCCTTCAACATTACCACTTAATAAGCCAGTGAACAATCACTTTGTGGAAGTACAATCTCTAGTACTGTGCAAATGGGCCAACATTGTGTAGGTAGACTGTTTTGGTGACGGTTATCATCCATATAGGGTTCAGCATAATTTGAGACAAATAATTCCTCCATACTTGCATGAACATCAGGTCACCAACACAACAGCACTTATAGTCAGATACTTGCAACAATATTTTCTTTCTTCAAAGGACCTCAAATTTTTGCTCTATTTTTTATTTAAAGAATATTCTTAATTGGAAAGGAGAGTTTAGAAATCAGATAACGGGTCCATAGCAGCCAGGCACTTTCTCATATGAGATAGGGATAGTAGCACTATTGGTTCATATCATAGATAATGGTTTAATCACATTTTGTTAGTTTTAGAATAAAAATATGCAACAAAAAAAATGACAAAATATAGAATTAAATAACACTGTCAAGTATAATAATTTATTTATTTGTCCTGCAGACATGTGTAATTGTAGCTTAGTATTAAAGCATACATCCTATTATAAACATAATCTGTTAAATCTGTCATACAAAATTATTTTTTCTGCCTAACTAAGTTTCTTGAAAGTTGTATTTGACTATACCATAACTGATGGTAAAGGAGACGTTAACACAACGTGGTTAAAATTATTTGAACTCACGCTGGTCAGATTGTTGGAGTCTTTGTAGTTTATGATGGCCCATGTGAATCAACAATCTCATATTTATAACAACAACTTCATAGTTCATTTATATGTATCCACGTTTACTCTCTTGCTTTGCTTTTCTCTCTTACTTGATAATTCAGCCCAATCCAACTTAGCGAAACCTCATTGATCTTAAAGCACTTAAGAGCATTGGGCTTTATAGCACTCATTGCATCCGCAATAACCGCTAAATACCCGCTATTCGACCTTTACTACTATGTAGGCTGCTACCATACCAGCTGGTAAATTGCTAAAAGCTGATAGTCACAGAATTTTGAATTACCCGACAGCTACAACAGCGCTGTAGCAGCTGCCGTGATGCTATTTAAACCTTTAAGAAAAAACCATACCAATTCATATTATCTGCAACCACAAGAATAGCTAATATAAAAATCAAGGTATTGGAGTATATAAGCGCCTTTATTATCTGAGGCTGACTGCATGAGTTATCTTATAGAGAGTTAATTAGAAAGATTATGCCACATGGTGGAGTGTACTTGTGAATAAGGCGTACGGGTGGTGGAACCCTCTGTAAAGCAACTAACAACAGGAAACCAAGAACAAGCCTACATTTGTACTTACTTTAAAAGTACAAAATTGAATTTGTTTTCAGGTGGTTGGGCGGTTCTTTGATGAGCCATTCTCAGAACCCTAAAATAAAAAACATTTTCCTTGATAATTTTAAACACTACTTGTTGCACACACTGCGCAAAATGACTTTGCACATCATGTATATCCTCCAAATAAAGATATCATGTGTATGCGTACAATACATAGACATACCATACATACCCCTTTAAGAAAATTAACACTCCTCGGGCACTCATTTCTTGGCTGATTTTATTTTTGAAGATACTTAAAAGAGGAATGGTAGCAATGCCATATTCCATTTTTTAGAGAGCAATATGAGGCATTCCTTGTCATGAGGATATATATGCATTCTATAAACAGTAGGGGTGCACAACTGTACATGAAATTATTCTAAAATAATAACCTCATGAGTCGCAAGATTCCTTATGGCTAATGTGATAAACTACACTGTCAAATGAAATCAAAAGTTTAAATGAAGATTATTGTGATGAAATGACTTAGAATGAATCCAAAAATGATTGAAATGTTGAAATGATACTCAGAAATGCATTATTTGCACTTTATATGCGTAATTACTATGTTTAATCCAATGTTTTCGAATAAATAAGAAATGAATCACATTCAGGACAGTATGAAGAGTTTAAATGTAGATTATTGTGATGAAATGACTTAGAATGAATCCAGAAACGATTGAAATGCTCAAATGATACTCAGAATTGCATTATTTGCACTTTATATGCGTAATTACCATATATAATCCAGTCTTTTTGAATAAATAAGATATGAATCACATTCTAGACAGAGTAAGGAGTTTAAATGTAGATTATTGTGATGAAATGACTTAGAATAAATTCAAAAAAGATTGAAATGCTCAAAAGATACTCAGAATTATATTATTTGCACTTTATATGCGTAATTACCATGTATAATCTAATATTTTTGAATAAATAAGATATAAATCATATTATAGATAGTACAAAGAGTTTGAATGTGGAATATTGTGATGAAATAACTTAGAATGAATCCAGAAAAAGTTAAAATGCTCAAATGATACTCAGAATTGCATTATCTGCACAATATATGCGCAATTACCATGTATAATCCAATCTTTTTGAATAAACAAGATATAAATCTTTGTCTGGAGATGATAAAGAGTTTAAATGTAGATTATTGTGATGAAATAACTTAGAATGAATCTAGAAATGATTGAAAATGCTTAAATGATACTCAGAATTGCATTATTTGCACTTTATATGCGTAATTACCATATAGAATCCAATATTTTTGAATAAACAAGATATGAAACTTAGTCTGGACAGTATAAAGAATTTAGCTGCAGATTATTGTGATGATATGACTTATAATGTATCATGAAACGATTGAAATGCTCAAATAATACTCAAAATTGCATAATTTGCACTTTATATGCGTAATTACCATGTATAATCCAATATTTTTGAATAAATAAGGTATGAATCGAATTCTAGACATTATAAAGAGTTTAAATGTAGATTATTGAGATAAAATGACTTAGAATAAATTCTGAAACGATTGAAATGCTCAAATGATACTCAGAATTTCAATATTTGCACTTTATATGCGCAATTACAATGTATAATCTAATCTTTTTTAATATCCAAGATTTGAATCTTAGTATGGAAAGTATAAAGAGTTTAAATGTTGATTATTATGATGAATTGACTTAGAATGAATGCATAAACGATTGAAATGCTCAAATGATACTCAGAATTGCATTATTTGCACTTTATATGCGTAATTACAATGTATAATCCAATCTTTTTTAATATCCAATATTTGAATCTTAGTCTGGACAGTATAAAGACTTGAAATGTAGATTATTGTGATGAAATGACTTAGAATGAATCCAGAAACGATTGAAATGCTCAAATGATACACAGAATTGCATTATTTGCACTTTATATGCGTAATTACCGTGTTTAATTCAATATTTTCAAATAAATAAGATACGAATCACATTCATAAATAAGATGCTCAGTATGAAGAGTTTAAATGTAGATTATTGTGATGAAATGATTTAGAATCAATCCAGAAACGATTGAAATGCTCAAATGATACTTAGAATTACATTATTTGCAATTTATATGCGTAATTACAAATTATAATCTAACCTTTTTGTATAAATAAGATGTGAATCATATTCTAGACAGTATAAATATTTTAAATGTAGATTTTTTTTGATGAAATAACTTAGAATGAATCCAGAAACGATTCAAATGCTCAAATGATACTCAGAATTGCATTATTTGCAATTTATATGCGTAATTACCAAGTATAATCCAATCTTTTTGGAAATCCAAGATTTGAATCTTAGTTTGGACAGTATAAATAGTGTAAATGTAGATTATTGTGATGAAATGACTTTGAATGAATCCAGAAAACGTTGAAATGCTCAAATGATACTCAGAATTGCATTATTTGCACATTATACGCGTAATTACCATGTATAATCCAATCTTTTTGAATAAACAAGATGTGAATATTTGTATGGACACTATAAAGTGTTTAAAAGTAGATTATTGTGATGAAATAACTTAGCATGAATACAGAAACGATTGAAATGCTCAAATGATCTTCAGAATTGTATTATTTGCACTTTGTATGCATAATTACCATGTATAATACAATCTTCTTTATTAAATAAGATATGAAACAGTATAAAGAGTATAAATGTAGATTATTGTGATGAAATGACTTAGAATGAATGCAGAAACGATTGAAATGCTCAAATGATACTCAGAATTGCATTATTTGTAATTTATATGCGTAATTTCCATAATTAATCCAATCTTTTTGAATAAAAAATATATGAATCATATTATAGACAGTATAAAGAGTTTAAATGTTGATTATTGTGATGAAATAACTTAGAATGAATCCGGAAACGTTTGAAATGCTCAAATGATACTAAGAATTGCATTATTTGCACGTTATATGCGTAATTACCATGTATAATCCAATATTTTTGAATAAATATTATATGAATCATATTTTAGACAGTATAAAGAGTTTAAATGTAGATTATTGTGATGAAATGACTTAAAATGAATCCAGAAATGTTGAAATGCTCAAATGGTACTAAGAATTGCATTATTTGCACTTATATGTGTAATTAGTAATTACCAAGTATAATCCAATCTTTTTGAATAAATAAGATATGAATCATATTCCAGACAATATATAGAATTTAAATTTAGATTATTGTGATGAAATGACTTAAAATGAATCCAGAAACAATTGAAATGCTCAAATAATACTCGAAATTGCACTATTTGCACTTTATTACGTAATGACCATGTATAATCAAATCATTTTGAATAAATGAGGTATGAATCATATTGTAGACAGTATAAAAAGTTTAAATGTAGATTATTGTGATGAAATGATTTAGAATGATTCCAGAAATGATTGAAATGCACAAATGACAATCAGAATTGTATTATTTGCAATTTATGTGCGCAATTACCATATATAATCCAATGTTTTTCAATAAATAAGATATGAATTATATTCTAGACAGTATAAAGACCTTTAATGTAGATTATTGTGACGAAATGACTTAGAATGAATCATGAAACGGTCGAAATGCTCAAACGATACTTAGAATTGAATTATTTGCACTTTATATGCGTAATTACCATGTTTAATCCAATAATCCAATCTTTTTATATAAATAAGAAATGAATCATATTCTAGACATTATAAAGAGTTTAAATGTACATCATAGTGATGAAATGACCAAGAATGAAGTCAGAAAAAGATTGAAATGCCCGAATGATACTCAGAATTGCATTATCTACACTTTATATGTGTAATTACAATGTATAATCCAATCTTCTTAAATAAACAAGATATGAATCTTAGTCTGAACAGTTTAAAGAGTTTAAATGTAGAGTATTGTGTTGAAATGACTTAGAATGAATCCAGAAACAATTGAAATGCTCAAATGTTACACAGAATTGCATTATTTCCACTTTATATGGGTAATTACCATGTATAATCCAATATTTTTGAATAAACAAGATATGAATCATATTCTAGACAGTATATAGACCTTAAATGTACATTATTGTGATGAAATGACTTAGAATGAATCAAGAAACGGTTGAAATGCTCAAATGATACTTAGAATTGAATTATTTGCACTTTATATGCATAATTACCAAGTATAATCTAATGTTTTTGAATAAATAAGATATGAATTATATTCTAGACAGTATAAAGAGTTTAAATATAGATTATTATGGTGAAATGACTTATAATGAATCCAGAAACGATTGAAATGCTCAAATGATTCTCAGAATTGCATTATCTGCTCTTTATATGTGTAATTACAATGTATAATCCAATCTTCTTAAATAAACAAGATATGAATCTTAGTCTGGACAGTATAAAGTGTTTAAATGTAGATTATTGTGTTGAAATGACTTAGAATGAATCCCGAAACGATTGAAATGATCAAATGTTACTCAGAATTGCATTATTTGCAGTTTATATGTGTAATTACCATGTATAATCCAATCTTTTTGAATTAACAAGATGTGAATCTTAGTATGGACACTATAAAGGGTTTAAATGTAGATTATAGTGATGAAATAACTTTGAATGAAGTCAGAAACGATTGAAATGCTCAAATGAAACTCAGAATTGCATTATTTGCACTTTATATGCGTAATTACCATGTATAATCTAATTTTTTTAAATAAACAAGATATAAATCATAGTCTGAACAGTATAAAGAGTTTAAATATAGATTATTTTGATTAAATGATTTAGAATGAATCCAGAAACGATTGAAATGCTCAAAATGATACTCAGAATTGCATTATTTTCACTTTATATGCGTAATTACCTTGTATAATCCAATATTATTTAATAAACAAGATATGAATTTTAGTATAGACACAATAAAGAGTTTAAATGCAGATTATTGTGATGAAATGACTTATAATGAATCTAGAAACGATTGAAATGCTCAAATGATACTAAGAATTGCATTATTTGCAATTTATATGCGTAATTACCAAGTATAATCCAATCTTTTTGAATAAATAAGATATGAATTATATTCTAGACAGTATAAAGAGTTTAAATATAGATTATTATGATGAAATGACTTAGAATGAATCCAGAAACGATTGAAATGCTCAAATGATTCTCAGAATTGCATTATTTGCACTTTATATGCATAATGACCATGTATAATCCAATAATTTTGAACAAATGAGATATGAATCATATTCTAGACAGTATAAAAAGTTTAAATGTAGATTATTGTGATGAAATGATTTAGAATGATTCCAGAAATGATTGAAATGATCAAATGACACTCAGAATTGTATTATTTGCAATTTATGTGCGCAATTAACATATATAATCCAATATTTATCAATAAATATGATATGAATCATATTCTAAACAGTATAAAGACCTTAAATGTACATTATTGTGATGAAATGACTTAGAATGAATTAAGAAACGGTTGAAATACTCAAACGATACTTAGAATTGAATTATTTGAATTTTTTATACGTAATTACCATATTTAATCCAATCTTTTTAAATAAAAAAGAAATGAATCATATTCTAGAAATTATAAAGAGTTTAAATGTAGATCATAGTGACGAAATGACTTAGAATGAAGTTAGAAAAGATTGAAATGCTCAAATGATACTCAGAATTGCATTTACAATGTATAATTCAGTCTTCTTAAACAAACAAGATATGAATCTTAGTCTCGACAGTATAAAGTGTTTAAATGTAGATTATTGTGATGAAATGACTTAGAATGAATCCCAAAACGATTTAAATGTTCAAATGTTACTCAGAATTGCATTATTTGCACTTTATATGTGTAATTGGCATGTATAATCCAATCTTTTTGAATAAACAAGATATGAATCTTAGTCTGGACACTATAAAGGGTTTAAATGTAGATTATTGTGGTAAAATGATTTAGAATGAATCCAGAAACGATAAAAATGCTCAAATGATACTCAGAAATGAATTATTTTCAATTCATATGCGTAATTACCATGTATAATCCAATCTTTTTAAATAAATTAGAAATGAATCATATTCTGGACATTATAAAGAGTTTAAATGTAGATTATAATGATGAAATAAATTTGAAAGATGTCAGAAACGATTGAAATGCTCAAATGAAACTCAGAATTACATTATTTGCACTTTATATGTGTAATTACCATGTATAATCTAATTTTTTTGAATAAACAAGATATAAATCATAGTCTGAACAGTATAAAGAGTTTAAATGTAGATTATTTTGATTAAATGATTTAGAATGAATCCAGAAACGATTGAAATGCTCAAATGATACTCAGAATTGCATTATTTACACTTTATATGCGTAATTACCTTGTATAATCCAATATTTTTTAATAAACAAGATATGAATTTTAGTATGGACAGTATAAAGAGTTTAAATGCAGATTATTGTGATGAAATGACTTATAATGAATCTAGAAACGATTGAAATGCTCAAATGATGCTAAGAATTGCATTATTTGAACTTCATATGCGTAATTACCAAGTATAATCTAATCTTTTTGAATAAATATGATATGAATTATATTCTAGACAGTATAAAGTGTTTAAATGTAGATTATTGTGATGAAATGACTTAGAATGAATCCTGAAACGATTGAAATGCTCAAATGATTCTCAGCATTGTAATATTTGCACTTTATTACGTAATGACCATGTACAATCCAATCATTTTGAATAAATGAGATATGAATCATATTCTAGACTGTATAAAAAGTTTAAATATAGATTATTGTGATGAAATGATTTAGCATGATTCCAGAAATGATTGAAATGATCAAATGACACTCAGAATTGCATTATTTGCAATTTATGTGCGCAATTACCATGTATAATCCTATATTTATCAATAAATAAGATATGAATCATATTCTAGACAGTATATAGACCTTAAATGTACATTATTGTGATGAAATGACTTAGAATGAATCTAGAAACGGTTGAAATGCTCAAACGATACTTAGAATTGAATTATTTACACTTTATATGTGTAATTACCATGTTTAATCCAATTTTTTTTAAATAAATAAGAAATGAATCATATTCTAGACATTATAAAGAGTTTAAATGTAGATCAGAGTGATGAAATGAATTAGAATGAAGTCAGAAAAGATTGAAATGCTCAAATGATACTCAGAATTGCATTATTTGCACTTTATATGCGTAATTACAATGTATAATTCAATCTTCTTAAATAAACATGATATGAATCTTAGTCTGGACAGTATAAAGTGTTTAAATGTAGATTATTGTGATGAAATTACTTAGAATGAATCCCAAAACGATTGAAATGATTAAATGTTTCTCAGAATTGCATTATTTGCACTTTTTATATGTGTAATTACCATGTATAATCCAATCTTTTTGAATAAACAAGATATGAATCTTAGTCTGGACACTATAAAGAGTTTGTGTTCAAATGACTTAGAATGAATCCGAAAACGATAAAAATGCTCAAATGATACACAGAAATGAATTATTTTCAATTTATCTGCGCAATTACCTTGTATAATCCAATCTTTTTAAATAAATAAGAAATTAATCATATTCTAGACATTATAAAGAGTTTAAATGTAGATTATAGTGATGAAATAACTTTGAATGAAGTCAGAAACGATTGAAATGCTCAAATGAAACTCAGAATTGTATTATTTTGCACTTTATATGAGTAATTACAATGTATAATCCAATCTTTTAGAATAAATAAGATATGAATTATATTCTAGACAATATAAAAAGTTCAAATGTAAATTATTGTGATAAAATGATTTAGAATGATTCCAGAAATGATTGAATGATCAAATGACACTCAGAATTGCATTATTTGCAATTTATGTGCACAACTACCATGTATAATCCAATATTTATCAATAAATAAGATATGAATCATATTCTTGACAGTATAAAGACCTTAAATGTACATTATTGTGATGAAATGACTTAGAATGAATCAAGAAACGGTTGAAATGCTCAAACGATACTTAGAATTGAATTATTTGCACTTTATATGCGTAATTACCATGTTTAATCCAATCTTTTTAAATAAATAAGAAATGAACCATATTCTAGATATTATAAAGAGTTTAAATGTAGATCATAGTGATGAAATGACTTAGAATGAAGTCAGAAAAAATTGAAATGCTCAAATGATACTCAGAATTGCATTATTTGCACTTTATATGCATAATTACAATGTATAATTCCATCTTCTTAAATAAACAAGATATGAATCTTAGTCTGGACAGTATAAAGTGTCTAAATGTAAATTATTGTGATGAAATTACTTAGAATGAATCCCGAAACGATTGAAATGCTCAAATGTTACTCAGAATTGCATTATTTGCAATTCATAAGCGTAATTACAGTGTTTATTCCAACATTTTTTAATAAATATGATATGAATCATATTCTAGATAGTATGAATAGTTGTAATGTAGATTATTGTAATGAAATGACGTAGAATGAATCCAGAAACGATTGAAATGCTGAAATGGTACTTAGAATTGCATTATTTGAACTTTATATGCACAATTAACTTGTATAATACAATTTTTTTAAATAAATAAGTAATGTAGATTATTGTAATGAAATGACTTAGAATGAATCCAGAAACGATTGACATGCTCAAATGATACTCAAAATTGCATTATTTGCACTTTATATGCGTAATTACAATGTATAATCCAATCTTTTTGAATAAATAAGATATGAATCGCATTCTAAACATTATAAAGAGTTTCGATGTAGATTATTGTGATGAAATGACTTAGAATGAATTCAGAAACGATTGACATGCTCAAATGATACTCCGAATTGTATTATTTGCACTTTATATGCGTAATTTCCATGTATAATCCAATCTTTTTGAATAAATAAGATATGAATCATATTCTAGATGGTATAAAGAGTTTAAAAGTATATTATTGTATTGAGATGACTTAGAATGAATCCAGAAACAATTGAAATGCTCAAATGATACTCAGAATTGCATTATTTGCAGTTTATATGTGTAATTACCATGTATAATCCAATCTTTTTGAATAAATAAGATATGAATTATATTCTAGATATTATAAAGTGTTTAAATGTTGATTATAGTGATGAAATGACTTAGAATGAATTCAAAAACGATTGACATGCTCAAATGATACTCAGAATTGCATTATTTGCACTTTATATGCGTAATTATAATGTATAATTCAATCTTTTTGAATAAACAAGATATGAATCATATTCTAGACAATATAGGAAGTTTAAATATAGATTAATGTGTTGAAATGACTTAAAATGAATCCAGAAACAATTGAAATCCTCAAATGATACTCAGAATTGCATTATTTGCACTTTATATGTGTAATTACCATGTATAATACAATTTTTTTGAATAAACAAAATATAAATCTTAGTCTGGACAGTATAAAAGAGTTTAAATCTAGATTATTGTGTTGAAATGACTTAGATTGAATCCAGAAACGATCGAAATGCTTAAATGATACTCAGAATTGTATTATTTGCACTTTATATGTGTATTTACCCTGTATAATCCAATCTTTTTGAATAAACAAGATACGAATCTTAGTCTGGACAGTATAAATAGTTTAAATGTAGATTATTGTGATGCAATGACTTTAAATAAATCCAGAAATAATTGAAATGCTCAAATGATACTCAAAATTGTATTATTTACAATTTATATGTGTTTTATTTATAATCCAATCTTTTTGAATAAATAAGATATGAATCATATTCTAGACTGGATAAAGAGTTTAAATATTAATTATTGTGATGGAAATGACCTAGAATGAATCCAGAAACGATTGAAATGCTCAAATGATACACAGAATTGCATTCTTTGTAATTTATATAAGTAATTACCATGTATAATACAATTTTTTTGAATAAATAAGATTTTAATCATATTCTAGGCATTATAAAGAGTTTAAATGTAGATTATTGTGATGAAATGACTTAGAATGAATTCAAAAACGATTGAAATGCTCAAATGATATTCAGAATTGCATTATTTGCACTCTATATGCGTAATTACCATTTATAATCCAATCTTTTTGAATAAATAAGATATGGATCATATTCTAGAAGTATAAAGAATTTAAATGTAGATTATTGTGATGAAATGACTTAGAATGAATCTAGAAATAATTGAAATGCTCAAATTATTCTAAATATTACATTATTTGCACATTCTTCAACCCAGCACACACAATACAGACTAAACCTTCTTTGCTTGGACCTGTACCAACTGCACCCTCTTTCAAAAATTCTCTTATTAAGATCACTCAAAGAGCCTTGGTAGGAGAGATGGAATTATCAGACGAGGAGCCGATAGCACAGTTTGCAGTCTTGAGCTCTAGTGGAGATGATGTGGTTGACGAGATTCAAATACCACAGACAGCAGTAAAATTATGAAATTTGGAGAGGTGCATGCTTGTAACAACCTAAATTTTTAGCATGTTGTAGCATTTTATTTTCGTTTTAATTATTTTTCTAACCATAATTATCAGTTGTCAATTTTTATTTAGTATAAGAGTTTGAGATTTTTTTATTATTTTGTATTATAAATTCAATACTCTTGTCCTTCACTTCTTGATTTTGCTTGGTTCAGATTAAATAATTTGGTAGTTATTTTAAGAGGCGCCAATATATGCAGCTCTTCCTTTCAGCGCAAACAAATTAGTTATTCAAATTCTTTGTCTAATACAGTTATCTCCGTATACTATTTTTTTATTCCACACTTCTTTATCTGATACTTATTTAAGGACAGTTATTAAAGGCCACTAACCAAATGCAACAGAGGTAGTTATTTTGATTTTTGCAAGTCAGCGATTGTCCTGTCCAAGAGGTGCCAATATAATTGATACATTTACACATCCTCTGTTCCAATTTCATTTTTCTGGCTCGAAGTTATGTATATTATCTATCTCGTTCTGCTCTCTATTAATTACTATTTCCTTCATTTTGGAGTTCGGACTGAAGTTGGCACCCAGGTTTTGCTCTTTGTTTGAGTGGTAAACTCCATTACTCTTTCTTTCTAGAGCAAGGTTCCGCTACTATAAGTGATTGTGATTAGTGAATTCGGAAATGTGATAAGTGATAAAGTGAAAGTGAAAAATGATAATGGGATAAACGATAATTGAAAAAAATGCATTGCATCAATACTTGCATGGCAACATAATTGTATTAGTATACTTTATTATTTCAATGTTGGTATTTGAAGAATTCCACTAGGAGGATTTTACAATATCCGGACTGGAACTGAATACCGCACTGAGAGACTGTCCGATCTCTCACCCGTTTCACTTTTTATATGAGTTCCAGGTATTAAGGATGACGTTACAGAGCTTCTACAAGAATAGCGAGTTGAACAAGTGGGTCAAATAAATGCCACTATTTGTTTTGTTTTTATTTTGTTATGTTTGTATTGATACATCGAACTAGCATGGAGTCGTGTGTTAAACTCACCATGTCAGTCTTTGTCGTTTATTGAATTCTATTATTATTGAATAAATAAAGTTTTGTGGCATTTTAATTGTGTGATTATTGGTAGTGCATGTGATATATTTTCGCCTTGCGTAGAAATATGCGACGGGTTGTCAAAATGCACCCACGAGTTACCTAAAAGTAACTTGGGGTGTGACAATGATTATGAGGGTCATGAGTACCAGGGTGGTGTTTGATGAAACATTCTTTGCTGGAATTAGGAAAATGTGGCCGTTGCACCCGACACAACAATACAAGGGCTAGGTAATAATTATTTCTTGGTGGAATTTAAATTACAAGAAGAAATACTGAAAGTTTTGGCTAAAGGAACCTGGTTATGTCAGAAAGATATGGTAGTATCTAGGTTGGCAGTGGGACCCAATGACCTAACAAACCCTAGTATCGAAGATTTTGATTGTTGGGTGGAGGTATGGTGTACCGCCTGTCTCTATGGATGATAAGGGACTACATTTGGTGATGAAGGGTGTTGGCACACCGATTATTGAGCTCAAAAGTTTTTACTATGGGGGTCAAAGGGTGTACAAACAGAAGGTTAATGTCAAGCTCAAGGAACCTCTAAAACCAAAACTACCTCTTAGACATCCTGAGCTTAGAAGGAAGTCAAATCTAAAGCCAAATCGAACCTATTGGAAAACAAAAAACGAATAGAAGAAGAAAACAACCCAAAAGCCAAAGATCAAGGGAGAATAGGAATAAAACCCCTTCAAAATTAGCAATAACTGTACTGGAACCCTAAAATAGCAACACCAAGAGAAGGCAAAAGGGGAAGGAAAGTTCGAATAGACTGACACCAAGCGAAGCAAAGAGAAAATAGGAGGCCACCAAAGCACCAGCGCACAAAAATAGGCGCACACGTGAACAGATGAGAAATCAAGCGATGCACCATGAAGAATTTTATCCGGTCCGTCTAAGGTGGCTATGAGATAGAGGGAGAGAGAGCGGTAGAGAGAGAGGGAATCGAACAGGGTGGCTGGGAAGTCTCTAGAATAAGCTCATCCAACGAAGGAGAAAGAAGCAATCAAAGGGCCAGGATGCGTAAAAGAGAAATAAACGGACACGATGTGTTACTGTCGGGAGAACTGTGTATCAACAATGTTCGGATGCGGATCTAATAATCCGGAATAATATATGTTTTGATTTGATTTGATTTAAGATCTTCATTTCTGCATTCATAATTTTATTTATACAAAATTCTTATATATTAAAAAATCCGGTGGCCCAATATACACTTATACAGACCACAACCTCGCGCCACGTCGACATGTTGAGGCTGCTAATCTGTTTTTTTTTTTAGACAACTTAGCAGCGGCTGCTAAGGAAGGCTGCTATCTGTTTAAACCACTTATTTATTATTATTAAAGTACTAAATCACTTTACAGAGAACCTCTCACAAGAGAACAACTGGATAGACAAAAGCAGCGAACCGAAAAAGAAGCATCTCACTTCTCTGTTCCCTCACTATCTCAATTATTTGAGGCAATTCGTCGAACACCTCGTGTGCAGGACCAATGGAGACCGTCGACAAGGTGTCAGTTGTACGGCGCCTTGCAGAGGCGAAGGAAAAGAGCGGAAAGAGCTACACCGAGATTGCGGCTGAGACGGGTCTGACCAACGTCTACGTGGCACAGCTGCTCCGGCGCCAGGCCCAGCTCAAACCCGACACTGCGCCGAAGCTGCGCAAGGCGATCCCTGCTCTCTCCGATGAATTGGTGAATTCTATGATGGCGCCGCCGTTTAGGTCCTATCATCCCAATATTATACAGGAGCCCGCCATTTATCGGTATATTTCTTTTTTTGGTACTTGATTGTTGTGAAATTTGTTTGGTTTTGGATGAATCAAGTTGGAATGTGTAAATATGTGCTTATGTAGTGATGTATAAACCATGCAGATTAAATGAAGCTGTGATGCACTTTGGAGAGAGTATAAAAGAAATTATAAATGAAGAGTTTGGTGATGGCATGTATGTGTCTCCACATTTGATCCTCTCTCAAATTTACAACTTCGGAACCATTAATTATACCAATTAGAGTAATACTAACAAATTTTGTTAATCTTTTCTTTTTTCTTAGCATGTCAGGCATCGACTTCTATTGCTCAGTCGACAAAATTCAAGGTGTAGATGGAAAGGATCGAGTCGTTCTTACCTTCGACGGGAAGTATCTCCCTCACAGTGAACAGGTTAGTACTTATTACAGGAACTTGTACCCATGTACCAGTGGATACCAAAGCTGTTTACAGTTTTGTTGCCTCTTGTTTCATACCAATTTTGGTAATCAATTTGAGGTCTTTTTTTACTGGAAACAACACCTTTGTTCGACCCAAATATAGGGTGCACAATAAGAGGTGTCAAAATTGTACCTCATCTGAGGTGAAGTTAATTTGCTTGATTCACATTTATTCCCTTTTTGGTGCAGAGGTCTGAGCATATGATGTCAAAGTTAAAGCGTGAAGCACCCTGAAGAATTTGGGATTGTTACTTATCTTCCAGTGTGATGGATTTTGCGTATTGGCTAGCACCTATGTGAAATACATAATAATAATAACGGTTGTTACAGCGGATATGCAAATTCCTGGAACTAGTTTGGACGCATTTTAAAGAGAAATAAGTGTCCTTTTCTAGTTTCTTAGTGTGCTTGTACTTGGTATTGACGTATTGTGATGTGCTTTAGTTTGTATTGCATTAGCTCCTATGTGGAATAGCATATCGACTGAACTTAGCTTCTTATTTCTTTATTGTTATGATTGGAATGTGATACTAACATAAAGTTCACCATAATTGCAGCTAATAGAATAGAAATGTAATTTATTTAACTAGCAGTAAACGACAGAACGTGCCTCTTTCTAATCTGAAAATGTTTGTCCGACTAAGGATTAAATGGGAAGCGCAAGCCCTTGCATCCAGACAGAAGCACCGCATAGAATAATTGAAACAGAAATGAGAGCATATTAGTGTGGTTTTCCTTTACATTTTTTTTTTTTTGTTAATATTAGCTTCATTGTACACGGAAAGACCTATTAGGTTTCAAAATCGGCCTGCATAATACACATTTTACTCCATGTTCCTAATAAATAAGGAATACATTATCAAAAAAGATCGAAGTGTGAATAAATAGTGAATCATATTTCTAGTGGTACACATTTGAGCTGTGCAACAACTCCACAGCTGCCGCTACAACATCTTTTCCTTCAGCAAAGACATCAAGTGTTGGATCTTCAATTTTCCTCTGTAGGAGTTTATCCAACTCTCCTCTCAGCCTCTATTAGAAATGTAAGAAAGAATTAACAAATCACATCAGCCTTTAATTCTAATAATATAAGCATCTTCATAAGAATTTACTGATAGTTATATGAAGAGAGAAAAAAAAGGAGATCATTTTACAACGGTGTAACTTGACAGTTTAGACAATCAATAAAAATATTTTATTTTAAAATCCATTATTTGAAGCATCATCAATGTTTTTATATTATTTATATAAACAATGATGAAATTTCAAGCAAGGTTTTCCATCCATCAAAAAAGACTCAGAAATTGCAACAGTCTAGATTAATGAAATTTAATTCAAACATCAAATGACACTTAAATTACATAAACTTTGATACCCAACCAATCTGTAAGGCCCACAGCATGTCTATAAATTATTTTCTACTTTTTAAGAAGTTATTGAATTGATTTGAAATTGAAGTAACAGTAAAGATTGTCAGGTTACATTGTATGGATCCCGACCTATTAAAAAACCTCAAGAGCTTATGCAACTTGCAGCGATTTTTGCAAGAGCTCCAAAGATTTTGGCTTGCAGTCATTTAATAGGTGTGCCTCCTAATGGTTCATTAAGCTACAATTAACCCTCAATTGTGAAACTAAGCACTAAAGTCAACCATAATTTAATTTCATATATAAGCATTAAAAAGCTCAGGAAGAAAACCAAAAGGTAACAAAGTGAAATGATTTAGGTGCAAACAAACCGTACAAGCTGGCTCAGAGCCTCAGACCAATACACTAGATCAAAATGACCTGAAACTGATTTTGTGATACTTAATGTAAGCAGTCTTTTAATGCTGTTGATAAAATGATTTGATCAACATTTCTGTCTATGAAATTTCCAAATTCCTGATTGGTCATAGCCATCCTTAAAAATGCTATTCTTCTAACGAAAGATAACCCCACTAAATATTGAGTATTGCCACAGTACCACATCAAGATTTCTAACCATCTTATGGCTACAAATGGTAACTTCGCGATCAAAATATGAGCATCCAGGGATCAAAAGGGGACTGTAAAACCTTATTGCCAGTGTGTATTTAGAAAAACAATACCTGTATCAGTTGAATAACACTCTTCGGTGCTGAAAAGTGAAGGTACCCACCTAACATCTCAATCCCCTCACCAGTCTTGCTTGGCACAAGTGCTCCACCAAACAGCAATAATGCATAATCTGAAATATTTGTTGAATCCCTTACAAAAATACCAGTTGTCTTCACCTTCTCACTATACACCATATATGGCATGGGGAAAAGATGGGTCCCTGCATTGACTGATGAGGGGTGGAGATCAACTTTACCAACATCCTTGCTGTAAAAAGCACTCCTTTTACCACGTCTCTTGCACTGGATGACATTCGGATAAAGGCCCGCACATAAAACAGCACTTATCATTTCAAAATCGTTTCCAAATTGGTTGTATGCCTGGAAAATAAAAGTTGCAGCGTCTGAAAATTACCATGTCATACTTGCATAATATGGTCACATATTTCAAAGCTAGATAATTGCTACTATTTGCCTGGAAAAAATTAAGTATCATGTGAATATCAAATAGGAAAAATTACAAGAACACATCACCCATTTTCCATATAACTTAAATGAGACAAAAGATAAAGAATATTTCAGTCCTCCAAGGAAATTAGAAGGACTAGGTAATATTGCTATGTTTGAGAGGTAACATATAATGTTTCTCATTTTTTACAGTGTTTCGATGCTTTGGAGGGGAACAAGTGATTCTTTGCCATATAATAAGACTAGATATCACCATTCCTAAATGCAACTAAGTACAAATACTAAACATAAGTAGCATGCCACCATAAGTAGCATACCTTAACACCCCTAGCCTTGCTAATGAAGCCAATTTCAGACAACAAATCAATAAATTGGTTTCGCATGTCATCAATCATTTGAAGTGTAACAGGGGACAGAAAATTCTCCCAGCAAAATGATTTTTCCCTCCCATTTCTCCTTGCTAGCTTCCAGGCCTCATAAGCTCTCAACAGAGCAATATGATCACTGAAATATTAGTTAAACAGACAACACCAGACTACTAATTAGTCATTTGAAGTCTAATCATCTTAGGCCCATTTTTTTACAGCCCAAATTATCTTGAATAATCTAAGGCCATCTTGGTAACTATTCTGAGATCATTTGTGGAACTTTAGGTGAAGTTGCAAATATATATGCTGAGACTCTGTTCTAATTTACAGATTCTTCTTTTTATTTCTTTTAAAACTTAAGAATTGAAATCAGGCACATAATCTGAGCCGGCATTTTGAATGTTTAACCAAAAAATTCTATAATTTTCTGGTATATAAAATTACCATATTTCCAAGACCATGTGAGAGGTTTTAGACTCTTAAAACAAACAATACATCAGTCAGGTAAGGTAAGGTAACATTGTGCAGTATTAGTGCATACTATTATCAAGATGTACCAGACAAAAACTAGTATTGGACATGCTACATCATTCATTTGATCTTGCTTGACATCTATTACTTCGTATGTATGGATTATTAAATCCAACAGAAATCCTTGGATTAAAATATTAAACTTACCTGCATGAATCACCAGCAAAGGATCTTTTGATAGCATCAGCTTCTTCCTTCATAGTTATAGGAAGAACAAAAGGGCTTCGGTACGCTAGAGCAGCAGCTATTGTCAGAGCTGAGTCTAAGCACTGAAAAATGGACCCCATTAACAACATCTTTCCTATATTTGGATCCAATGGAAGCTTAGAGAGATGTTGACCTGCCAATCAATTAGTTTAGTAGAAAGACATAACAAGCTGTTGTGTTCATTTTTAACTAAATTTGATATGTTTTACAATCTCTATTTGGCTCAATTACATGGCCCAGATTTTAGGTTGAAAAGTCTGATAATCAACAGATGACAAGGTGAGCATTTGACATACTGAATTTCAAATAGTACCAATCAGGTCTAACAACTGTACATAACAAAAGTATTGTGCCAGTACCAGTTAGGATCCACTTAGTTTAACCACAACCTATGATTATTAGGCAAAATTGAGATTTGATTAATATCAGATACTTTGGATTGACACAACGCTCATAAGTTACCATTAGAGCCGGCAAAGTGGCCTAAACAAAAGGAGCTGACCGATAGGCAGCAACACAACATGAAAAAAAGTTTTCGAGTCTAACAACTCAAAACCAAAACAAGTTCAACAGAACAGAACTGACCCAACAAGTTCCTCCTGTTTACCACCTCTAGGTATTGTGCCTACCCAGAAGTCCATGTGTGGTCAATATACATACCTAGTGGTGTAAGCTCCTCCCTGTCATCAAGTGCGCCAATAGTTTTCAACAACTCAATTGCATTTTGGACAGATAATGGGTCAGGCGGCTGCAGAGCCTTAGCCAGAAAGGTGCCCGCTGCGCCAAGCTGGAGAGTTTTGATATTGAGGCAGAGGTCCTGCAACGGAGTTCGAAGAATTTCCGGTAGCTGGTATTGCGGCATAGAGTCATGTATTATTTTAGGGTACAGTCTGTAACAGAATCCTGGCTGAACCCGACCTGCTCGACCTCGTCTCTGTTTAAAAAGGGCGACTTCATCAATCTATACCGATCTCAACATATAATGTCAATATCATTGGCAGATAAACAAAGGAAAGCCGAACTCAACTGAGCCTTCAACATTACCACTTAATAAGCCAGTGAACAATCACTTTGTGGAAGTACAATCTCTAGTACTGTGCAAATGGGCCAACATTGTGTAGGTAGACTGTTTTGGTGACGGTTATCATCCATATAGGGTTCAGCATAATTTGAGACAAATAATTCCTCCATACTTGCATGAACATCAGGTCACCAACACAACAGCACTTATAGTCAGATACTTGCAACAATATTTTCTTTCTTCAAAGGACCTCAAATTTTTGCTCTATTTTTTATTTAAAGAATATTCTTAATTGGAAAGGAGAGTTTAGAAATCAGATAACGGGTCCATAGCAGCCAGGCACTTTCTCATATGAGATAGGGATAGTAGCACTATTGGTTCATATCATAGATAATGGTTTAATCACATTTTGTTAGTTTTAGAATAAAAATATGCAACAAAAAAAATGACAAAATATAGAATTAAATAACACTGTCAAGTATAATAATTTATTTATTTGTCCTGCAGACATGTGTAATTGTAGCTTAGTATTAAAGCATACATCCTATTATAAACATAATCTGTTAAATCTGTCATACAAAATTATTTTTTCTGCCTAACTAAGTTTCTTGAAAGTTGTATTTGACTATACCATAACTGATGGTAAAGGAGACGTTAACACAACGTGGTTAAAATTATTTGAACTCACGCTGGTCAGATTGTTGGAGTCTTTGTAGTTTATGATGGCCCATGTGAATCAACAATCTCATATTTATAACAACAACTTCATAGTTCATTTATATGTATCCACGTTTACTCTCTTGCTTTGCTTTTCTCTCTTACTTGATAATTCAGCCCAATCCAACTTAGCGAAACCTCATTGATCTTAAAGCACTTAAGAGCATTGGGCTTTATAGCACTCATTGCATCCGCAATAACCGCTAAATACCCGCTATTCGACCTTTACTACTATGTAGGCTGCTACCATACCAGCTGGTAAATTGCTAAAAGCTGATAGTCACAGAATTTTGAATTACCCGACAGCTACAACAGCGCTGTAGCAGCTGCCGTGATGCTATTTAAACCTTTAAGAAAAAACCATACCAATTCATATTATCTGCAACCACAAGAATAGCTAATATAAAAATCAAGGTATTGGAGTATATAAGCGCCTTTATTATCTGAGGCTGACTGCATGAGTTATCTTATAGAGAGTTAATTAGAAAGATTATGCCACATGGTGGAGTGTACTTGTGAATAAGGCGTACGGGTGGTGGAACCCTCTGTAAAGCAACTAACAACAGGAAACCAAGAACAAGCCTACATTTGTACTTACTTTAAAAGTACAAAATTGAATTTGTTTTCAGGTGGTTGGGCGGTTCTTTGATGAGCCATTCTCAGAACCCTAAAATAAAAAACATATTCCTTGATAATTTTAAACACTACTTGTTGCACACACTGCGCAAAATGACTTTGCACATCATGTATATCCTCCAAATAAAGATATCATGTGTATGCGTACAATACATAGACATACCATACATACCCCTTTAAGAAAATTAACACTCCTCGGGCACTCATTTCTTGGCTGATTTTATTTTTGAAGATACTTAAAAGAGGAATGGTAGCAATGCCATATTCCATTTTTTAGAGAGCAATATGAGGCATTCCTTGTCATGAGGATATATATGCATTCTATAAACAGTAGGGGTGCACAACTGTACATGAAATTATTCTAAAATAATAACCTCATGAGTCGCAAGATTCCTTATGGCTAATGTGATAAACTACACTGTCAAATGAAATCAAAAGAACTGAACAAGCAGGCGGCAACAATATATACAAAACAATATGAGATGCATGTACCTGATGTGCAGATGCCTTAGATATCCATGAGGGCAGTAAGCATGCTAGTTTATTCAAGGCATCATAACTTGTCTCTTTTGCTTTTCCGCAGTCAATAACATACACCACATCATCTACTGTTATGCTACTTTCAGCAATATTTGTTGCTAAAACAATTTTCCTATTGACAAAAAAGTAAAATATCAAAAAGTCCATACATAGAAGTAAATAAAATTATAAGAAAAGCACTAGCTAGAAAAAAGAATTATATTCAAAATTCACTCCGCCAAATATGGACCTGTCATTCATATTTCTTCTTATTATGATCAACAGAATGAGTATTATATTGCAAAATAAACTTTTGTCAAGAGAAATAACATTTTAATTTTAGTCATTATAGAGATATTCAAAAACTTTAATAACATGTTTTCAGATGTTTCTGATACGTAAAAATCATCACACAGAAGTCAACGTTAATAACTATCTCCAGGTTCAAAAAACCAATTCCCCTTCAGCATTGGGAACTTTGTGACATGCGAAAGCTTTTTCAAGGGTCAATATGCAAAATATTGGCAATAGCTCTTTATTGGCAACTTAAGCAGAATTTAATACTGGATAGAAAAGAAATATTTTAAAAAATAAACAACCCTAACAAGTATATACAGATGAGTGAAAGCGAGAAAGAAAAAAATAGAAGTAAAGATATATTGCTTACCTCACACCATTTGGCGGTCTGTCAAAAATTTCACGCTGATTGACTGTAGGCATGGAACCATGCAAAGGAAGAACTAGAAATTTACGAGGGTTTCGAAGAAAATTGTTTGATTTTATCTTGTCCAGAAGATTAGATATTTCATCCCAGCCAGTTAAAAAAACAAGAATTGCTCCATCACCTTCACTTCGACATATATACTCGATTGTATTT
Organism: Rhynchospora breviuscula; assembly: GCA_027562975.1. Classification (NCBI taxonomy): domain Eukaryota; kingdom Viridiplantae; phylum Streptophyta; class Magnoliopsida; order Poales; family Cyperaceae; genus Rhynchospora; species Rhynchospora breviuscula. The sequence goes on from CM050400.1 coordinate 35,685,792, forward strand.
TCCACCTAAGAGTTCCTCATAATGGATTATAAATATGATTTTTTTTTTCCCACCTAAAGGAAGATGCTATTTGTTCATAATGCCATTTACAAAAGAGAGTTACCAGAAAGACAACAGCTAAAATCACTATTACTTGTTTGCATCACTGAAAACACAGATAATGTTAAAATTGGGAAGAAATTTTTTGACAGAATTTTTTTTTGTATCGACAACCATTTTTGACAAATTCAGCATCATTATCTTTGTAAATTATTTTTTTTTCCAAATTTTGTCCTTACTAAGTAAAAAGGGGCTGAGAGTTTCAAGGAAGAGTAAATAGGAGATATACTTCATCTACAGGGTAACTACGAAGCCCTCACATAAGGTTTAAAGCTGGGTCAACAAACCTTGCCTATTATTGTTTATCTTCTAGTATTCACATAAATTATGGCTCAATGTGACCCATCATATGTGCTTTATGCAAATACTGATTAAAAGTAGAAGTCGAGGAAAATGTACTTACAAGGTCTAGATCTAATTGGGAGCCAGACCAAGCTTCAAGAGATCGTCTAGTTGCTGCAGTATACTTTTGGTATGTGGTCTCAATATCGACTTCCTGACATAAAACAGAAACATTAAAATGATCCCAAAATTATTAGTAGCTTTGTTTTGATACTCAGGAATCAAATCAAAATGAGAACTATATAAAGAACCTGACAAAAAGATATACCTCAAAAATTTCAGTTAATGGGTCAGTTTTCTGCAATGCGAACCTTTTTCTTCTTGAATTTCCTTGGAAATTGTCATACTCAGACTTAATCTTATATCTAGTTTTTTTCAGAATTTCCTCCAAAAAGAATTCTTGTACAGGAAATGTGAAGCCCTAAATGAACAAAAAGAAGAAAACAATACAAACAAAATTATATTAAAATTATAATTAAGTCAAGCAAATAAATAGAAACTTAATTTTCATGTTTGGAGGAAGAGCGTAGTTCAATACTATGTATGCCTACTATACAAGAAATGATAACATTAAGGCACTAGTCAGACCCGCAGTCCCCATCACTTACTCTGAATTTTATTACAGACATTAGATATAGAGGCATTATTATAAATCATTTGGTGACTTTGGTCTTGTTGGGTTTCATTTCTGGCCTACCCCAACTTGTTTGGGACTAAATGTTTTTTTGCTGTTGTATCGTCTTGTCCGAATCTAACTAACTGGTATAATTGGTACATCATTCATCCCAGGTGTAATTGAGCCGTGAGCACTATGATGGGTCAGTCTAACTGTTGTTTCTACCTCTTTTTATCACATCCACAATAAATAATGACCTGATCAAGACTTGAGTCATTGGTTGACTGGTTCAATTGGTGGGTCAAGTGGTTGTACCCTTCTTTTTTACAAAATGCAACATTTCATGCACAAAAATTATATATTTTATAACGATCAATAGTTAATCATATAAATATATAGTTCAAATGAGTGTATATTTGAAAACCGAGTAACATTATTCTTTAAATAAAACATACATAAAGTTAATAACTATGAATAACTCCTCAATCAAAACTAGCAAAAATATATCCATATGCGTAACTTTTACCTTCATTGTCATGGACAGGTACAAAAAAAAAAAACTATAATGAGTGCTCCGCTTGATTGTCCAATCTCCTCTGTTCTTTCTTTATGACCTTTATTATTTTTATAATAGGTAATTATTAACTCTTATACTTTATATCTATCTTTCAGAAGAATTTTTCTTGTTCTTAAACACAACCTTACTTCTTTGCTCATCTTATATTTGAACTTGAGTAAGGCTATTGTACTATGCATAGCAATGATCAACCAGAGGTATGACTCTAAATCTTGATTTTCAAAACTCAAAATGGTTAGTCTCAGCCATTTATATTGGATGCTCTAAAATTTCTAAAATAAAGGGTTTTCACCCTAGCAGAAAACAGTAAAAAAGATATGAAATTTAGTTTAGTACAAGTTCTCAATATGTAAATCGAACTAGACAGCTTGGATTGACTATTTGAAGCTCGAAAAAGAATTAAGATATGGAGCTATTGTACCATTTGATTGGTACTACGCATAGCACCAAAGCCTCTTTCTGAACTTTGAACGAAACCATCCGGTCTAAATGTGAACAGTTCAGTGCTCCTTTGCAAAAACCGGATGGTTCAACCAGTTTTTTGTGGTTCAAGAACTTAATTGGCCCTTTAAACAAACCAAATCGTAACTATGTCCGATTCCAGTTCCTTTTCTTAACTTGAACTGGCAGGTTGTTGCGGTGTTAATATCAGTGTTTCAACAGAGACTCGAAAGAATCAAAACAATAAATATATATATTCTAGTACTATTGTGATGGCCAAAACTTAATAAGACAAAAAAAATATATTACAGGAATGTGCATGATTGGAGCACTGTTGAAGTACTTGGAGAAGAGATCAGCATTTATAGTTGCACTCATTAAGATCACACGAAGGTCCGGCCTCCGCGGCAAAAGATCTCGTAATATAATTATTAGAAAATCCTCATTCATGCCTCTCTCATGGATTTCATCAACCAGCAGGTGGCTAACCCCTCTTAAATCTGGCTCTTCGATCTATAATAAAAAGACAAAAAAATTAAGGCCCCTTACTTTCTTAATTCGGTTTCATTAGGATTTTTTTCATGTTGCAATACAAACTGATACATTAGAGAACTAGCTCTTGGTATAGTGGAAAGGTCGCATGTTCAATTTCTATTTAATTTAAAATAAGTTGGGAGCCTTGACCCCCAATTTATCTTCAAAAAAAACAAAAAAAAAAAACTGATACATTAATTCTCCAAGCAGAAATATTCTATAATAAAATTATTTTATGGGTCAAGAAATTTCTCAGATTCTGTACCAATTCAGTACATCTCATGACCAAGTTCACCGATAAAACTATCCTTCCTTCGTTAATTTCAAAACAGCCAACACAAATTCAATTTATTTAACTCCTTTGTTTAGTACATGTGCAGTCAAGGCCAATTATGATTTCAATTAGTATTATATTATAGCAAATAATCAATCCTAAGCTGGTAAGATGCTGCCATATATGGTAAGATAAATAGAAATTGAACATTTAGAACCATACTAATCTCCTGAGCAAGACTCCAGTAGTACAGAATAGAAGCCGAGTCAGTGCAGACTGTTTCGACTCCAGCCGAATCTGGTAACCCACAGTTTCACCTAATTCTTCGCCCCTCTCTGATGCAATTCGAGCAGCAACAGAGATGGCTGAGATACGCCTTGGTTGGGTGCATATTATATTGCAGCGAGCCCCACGTAGGTTTTCTATTTCTTCTTCTAGAATGAACTGTGGTAACTGCGTGGTTTTACCACATCCAGTCTCACCAGAAATGACAATCACCTGCATTTGTGCAGAAAGAATCAACTATCAATTTTATAAATTCAGTAACATATTTGCAAAGGACACCAAATGTTGACACAACGGCGGAGGCAAAGAAAAATAGCCAAAACCACTGACATCCTTAGCATTTCATCTCAACAAGCTTAGCCTGATTCCAAATCAATGTGATGTAGAATTATATTTGCCAATTTTTTAAACAAATATTATTTTCCCACAAAACCATTAATTTCTACCAGCAAATGTGAGAAATTTTAGAGAAAAGTTTTATAATTGACTATTTTCTTAAAAACGAAAGCAATTAGTTTATTTTATACATTTAGCCAATTTCTTGATTTAATATATTTTCAGGTTTTCATCTTTTTCTTAGAATCAACGTATTTACTTTTGTTTTTGCTACTCTATTCTTAGTGTAAACTAATTCTGATTTACCTGGTTTGACATAACAGCTTTCAAAAATTCATCTTTGGCTTTAAATGCTGGCAATTTTTCCCTAAAAGACTGCAATTCTTTTGCACCTGGATGCAACTGTAAGAAAAAAATCAACTGTCAAGTTTCAAATTTAAATTTTCATATATAGCCTTCAGATAATATAAAGTTAATTCAACATACCTTCTTAGAATTTTGCAAATCCCTCAGTTGAGCACTGAACTCCTTGTTATCAAAATCTGATGCAGTCTTGGTTCCATCTAATGTAGAAGCATCTGTTGAAGTTATAATCTTTGGAAAATTAGAAGGGCCTGCACCATCATTTCCTCCTACTCTCATCTTATTTGATAAAAGATTTTCAACCCTTCTCTCAGTCTCAGTAGACATCTTTATCTGCCAATTTTAGCCCACAAAGAACAATGATAATAACAGTTATAGAAAGAAGAATGGTATCATAAGCAAAATAAATTTTGGAAGTAAACAAATACAAATAGGAAATGTGTGACACATGAACCCACTACATGACAAATAAAGTAGATGTACACTCCCCCCACCCAAAAAAAAAAAACAAGGAAAAAAAAACCCTTGGCCCCAAAATTTGCATCAAGCTTTGAAACTGCATTCCTAAATGAGAATAAAAGGAAGGTTAAATTGGCACATGTAAATAGATTATGATGCAACATCTTGAATGTTTTAAGGGTAACAGGTGATAAAGAATTTGAGATTTCTTTTTGTCCTTAGGCTAGCAGCATAAACACTACAACTTTTTGTTGGGACAATAGTAAAATTATCCTAAAATTGTATTGATAATTACAGTTTACCTCCTTCTGTGTTGATCCATGGCGGTCATCAAGATCAGCACGATAATCTGGTAGAGGGACTTTACTGAAAACAAGTGCCTTCCCTTTGTTGTATGCATGGCTTTCATCCCCCAAATCAGTCAACAAAGTAATATATTTTAGTAGTTTTCAGGAAACTTAAATCAGTAAGATCAATCAAACATAGCAACAAGCACAAACACTCTGAAGAAGATCAATATTATTGTAAATTATACAAAAAGGCGCAGTTTAAATTTATCTATTATTTTGTTGATGCCAAAAGTGCCCCTACAATAATAGTGAAAGTCATACCACTTCTGATTGATAATTTTCGATAAATTCCATACAAATACTTCTTTCAGAGGGAGAGACATCTCACTCTTTTTACAAAAAAAGGAAAAACTAAAAACAAAATGGAGGTACTTGAACGGCATAAGAAAAGATAGGAGGGTTGAGGCAGTATTCTTACAAGTAAAGTCCCTGCTTGTGGGCCATATTTGCCAGGATATTCTGACCATCTCGACCGAAATTTCGCTTGACAACCAGCTCCAGTTGAGATCCTTCTTTCAGTTGCTTAATTTTATTGAACCATTCATTTTCATCTAGTTTTTCAACCTACATTAACAATCCCATAAAGTCAACAGAAAAAAAGAGGTAACTCTAAGAAGTAAAATAATTGAGAATAATAATGAAAATCTAAATTTTATAGGAAATTTATAGATCACAAAGACAAAACCAAATTAATTTTTTTTAAAGAAGCAAATAAGTGTTTGGCTTTCATTATAAAATAATCAGCACCTTGAACATGTAATCACTTATAAGCAAAGCACAAACTAATCACATAAGAAAGTAAGTGCCAACAGATTCCACCTTTTCCCTTAAAGTAAGTTCATAAAATATTGGGAAAAAAATAATACTTTATGGGTTAAGAAACCAATACAAGGTATCAGAACCTCAGTTTGCTAGTTAAGAGTTAAGACCTAAATGCACTCACACTTACCCATAATTCAGGTTCTTTAAGACTATTGTATGAAGTTTTTTCTGACAATTATGTGAACTAACTTCATTACTCAACCTTGAACCATGTAAAAGCCTAATTTAATTAAATCCCACGAACAAGTGATCACATGAATATAACAAAACTAACAGCCCCACCTCAGCTGCCATCTGTCTCAAACGCTCAGCTCTCCACTGCGGGTCCCACCACCTCTGCTGGCCCCCACCTCTCCCTCCACCACCGCCACTCCTACCACCTCCTCTTCCGCCTCCGCCACCTCTCCGACCGCCATGGCTGTTGGGACGATACGGCATGGCAATAGCGCTCGCACTAGTAGCGACGCTCTTTACCAAGGGATGTCGCAAAGAGAAGCAGCGCAGAGTATTGCAAGAGACGCGACAAAGGTTCGCGCCGAAACTGGACATGTACAGAGAGACTACAACACAGTCGGAAAGTTTGTGTTTTTATTTTTTTCATGAAGGTTCGATTCAATGGCAGCAAATTTGGGCCGGACCGGGCCGAGATGTAAAATAGTTTGGGCCTGTCTTTCCAAATGGTGAATCGATACAGACCGTTGATGGTCAAACAGAGGGTTAGATGATGTTAAAGGACGCTCCGATTGTGCCAGGATTGGAGGGGAGATGAACCAGTGTAGCTCTTCCTCCAGTTCATTCTTTCTTCCTCGCTGGCGAAAACCACTCCGCTCTTTCTTCTTGGAAAACCCTAGAAAGTAGACATGAAATTATTTTTCGTGAACAGCGATGCAACATTCTGATTCTTTTGTACGACTTATGAGCTAGTAAGTAATATTTTTCTGAAATTTTGATTTTGATTTTTACTGAAATTGTGGATTAAGAGGTGGCTTAGAAAGAAGAGAAAATTTCTCGCCTTTTTTGTATTCTTCAATTCATATTATAGCCTCAGTAATAATTAGCTGTAAAATCCAAAGTAATAATTCAAAAAAATCAAAAGTTCCTTAAATTCTTTTAAAAATTGTAAAGACAGAAGCTCCTTACTTAAATTGCATACATTGTTGTGTTACCATTCCAATAACTTTTCTTATCTCTTTCGATGTTATCATATGTTTGAACTGTTTTCTCACTCAATTTTATTTTTACTCCACAGCTTCTTTTCTCATGGTCTAATTCCAAACAGACCATAGTTTCAAAATCCATTAATGGTTTTATAACATGAGTGAAACAAATAGTGAATTGGCCTTGTCTGAGGCTGAGGAGAACTTTGATGAGGGGACTGCAGCCCGTACGAGACCTTTCAGCTTTGAAGAGATCATAGAAAGGCGAAAAAGTAAATCTGAAATCCTTAATTTGCCAAAAGAACCTCCAATAAGCAGAGATTTTGATGAGGGTTCTGAGGGTGAACCCCAGCCAAGAAAGGGAACCGACGGTTGGCGCCTGGCTTCTATGGTGGTTAGTTCTAGAGCTGCAGAAGAATTTGAATCAAAGGAGAGAGATAGAGATAATGATATCGGTAGAGAGAGTGCGAGAGATAAAGGTCCCACATCAAAGAGGAGTGATTTGAGAAAAAATGACAGGTGTGAGGAGCCAAGGGAGAAAAGGAGAAGATCCACTAGTCTGGAAAGACACGTAAGAGAGAGTCGTTTTAGAGAGAGAAACAGACAGGATCCTCCTCCAGAAAGGAAATTCCATAGGAAGGATTCGCCTCCAGAGAGGAGAGTTAATAGGAGGGACCTACGTTCTTCTCGCTCTCCCAATAGGAAAGCTGATAGGCAGGACCACCCTCCTGCTAAGTCAGCAGAGAATATAGCTGGTAAGCGGGACCAGCCTCGTTCTCCGGAAAGAAATTCTGACAGGATGAATCGCCCGAGTTCTCGCTCTCCAGAAAGGAAACCATACAATCGGGACCGTCTTCATTCTCGATCTCCTGAAAGGAGACCTGATAAGGGGGAACAGTCTCGTCGTCGTCCTCATTCTCGCCCTCCTGAAAAGCAATCTGACAGGGTGGACCCTCATCCTCACTTGCAAGAAAGAAACTCAGATAAGCTCTCGCGGGTTACTTCTCACTCCTTGGAAAGAAGATCTGACAGACGGGACCAGCCCCGCCGTCGCTCCCCAGAAAGGAGACCTGAAAAGATGGACCGTCCTCGATCTCGCTCCCCGGGAATGAGATCTGACAAGAGGCACCGGCCCCGTTCATGCTCCCCACAAAGGAGACCTGAAAATCGGGACCGACCCCGGTCTCGCTCCCCACAAAGGAGACCTGAAAATCGGGACCGACACCGGTCTCGCTCCCCACAAAGGAGACCTGAAAAGCGGGAACGGCCCCGTTCTCGCTCCCCAGAGAAGAGACCTGAAAAAAGGAACCGTCCTCGTTCTCGCCCCCCAGGAAGGAGACCTGAGCAGGATAGGCCTCGTTCCTGCTCCCCAAGTAGGAAATCCAACAAGCAAGACCGACCCATTTCCCGCTCCCCAGAAAGAAGATCCCACAAGCGGGAAAAGCCCCGTTCTCGCTCTCCAGTAAGGAAATCTGACAAGCAAGACCACCTTTGTAGCCGCTCCCGGTCCCACTCCCCAGAGAGAAAATCTGGTAAATGGGATCAGCCTGAGAGGAAACCAGACAAGCCATTGCACCAGGACAAAGAGAATGTTGTTGACAACTTGTCAGGCCAGCAGGACCAGGAGAACAAAACGGAAAAACCACAAGTTTCCTCAGTAGAGAAGAAATCTGACAAATGGGACAAGCCTCCGGCTGGGGTTTCCATCCCTGATCAGCCTGGTTTTGGCTCCATATTTGGTGTTTTTCAGACGACGATCCAAAACATGCTTGAGGCTGGCACTAAGAGTACAACAATTGAGCCTGCACAACTCACACAAGCAACAAGGCCTCAAAGGCGGCTCTACATAGAGAATATTCCTGATTCAGCTTCTGAGAAGACAATAATTGATGAAATTAACACTTTCTTTCCAGAGACAAATCCATGCCTATATTGCACTGTAGGTGATTTATAGTAGTATCTGTTTTTTTTTTGAGTTTTCAGGACTGGGCTTGCCTCTTGTTTACTCTTATAAATGCCAAATACAGATAAATAAAGAGAAGCGACAGGCTGTGGTGGAGTTTCTATCACCTGGGGATGCAACTAAGGCTCTTTCCTTTGATGGGAGGTCGTTGCTTGGTACTGTTTTGAAGATAAGGCGCCCAAAAGACTATGTTCAGATGCCAGTAAGATATTTTAGGAATTGTTATCATGTTTTAAAAAATGCCCCTGTTATTTTGGATATTATATATGCCTTGGAAGAATACTTTTGTAGATCCATGTAATAGACCTAACTATACCCCTCTTTTGCCAAACTGGTAACGTGCTGAACTAACCATCCTTTTACCTCTTATTTGAGAGAAATAATGCCACAAGTTTGGTGGCATGCATTAATGTCATATAAGGAAAAAGAGGATTTGGTGGATTGTTTTTCAATTCTTTTTAGTTATGTTTTGGATTTGAAGTTGTCTATCATTCTTTCTAGTTATGTTTTCAGAATTTTCTTTTTTATCCCTTTTCCTTTTTATGTGCAGAATGTAGCCCCAGAAAAACCTGTTGAAGAAGTAAAAGTAATTTCTGACATAGTCAATGATTCACCTCACAAGGTAATATGCTTACTGCAAAATATTAATGGTTTTTTTTTTTGGTATAGGTTCCATGTGACTTCTGTTTAGACATCCAAGTTCCAAGAATTTATTTTAGGAACAGTTACACAATTCTGAGTCTTTTAAACTATTAATGTGCTTAGCTTTATTTTGTTTGTTGATTCAATATTTCTTATTTTACAGATATTTGTTGCTGGAATTGATTCCCAGTTTCTTTCATCTGAGGAGGTAAATTGTCTGCAGATCATTTTTTAGGGCCTAATTATCTGCCCCATAGTATGGTTTTATAAAGATAATATCTATTTAGTTTAAAACTTATTTTCTTTCACTCTTATAGTTGATGGAACTTGTGAGTGTGTGGGGTCCCTTGAAAGCATACCGCTTCATGCACAATGAAGAGCTTGGGGAGCCATGTGCATTTCTAGAGGTAACAGCTGCAGAAAGCAAAAGTTTGCATGCATCTTTGAGATTGCAGCCTAAATTTATGTATTTGGCTATTTGCTAATAACACCAAACATTTCTCTGCACCACTTTGGACTTGACTGATGGCAACATATCCTGTTAAAAAAATTGGCAACTCTATCCTCCTTTTGTTGTGAGCTGAAATAAAGCCAAGCAAATCTCAGGTCTAGAGTCCAAACTTGGATTAACCACTACAAAGAAAGTTGTTCTTCCATTTTAAGACATTTTGGGCTCATCTTTAAACAATTTTCTGCACTTAAATAAAAAAAAATATTTGTTATTTGCACATAGAAAGGCATTGGTTCTTATTTGCAGACAAGCCTTTTTCAATTTTTAAGTTGTATGAACAATGTTCTTATGTTGATGTTAGTATGAAGATCACTCAGTCACACTATATGCTTGTGCTGGTTTAAATGGAATGAAGATTGGTACAAGAGTGATAACTGCAGTTCGAGCTTTACCTGATGCTCCTGACAAGGTATGTTATCAATACAGAAAGCTTTGCAGGAGTTGTCAATTGATTGAATTTGAGAATTTTCTATTTGTTTCTGCAATTTCCTGTTTCTTGACGTGTTCATAATGGTATCTGCTGGGTTCATGGCAATACTGAACAGTACCGTCCACAAAGTCTGGCATACACCATGAAGTTTTTGCTAAATACAAATACTACAGTAACATCAATCTTTCCTACCTGACCCTTACACATACCGTTGGGTTAACAGCAATACTGAACAGTACTGTCCAGAATGTCTGGCATGCACCCATGAAGTTTGGCTGAATATAAATACTACATTATCATCAATCTTTCTTACCTGACCCTCATCCATAAGATATCAAATGTACAAAGCAAATTATAAAACTGACATGGTTATTTGTAGAATTACACTGAAAAAAATGGTGTGGTTATTTGCAGAAGTATCACAGGAAATATACTTGTCAAAATTTGTGTATTATGGTAGGAATATCCCATGATCTTCAAACTATGTGCATAAACAGCCGCTATAATGCCTCTCTATATACTTTTTAAGATCTTTATTCTTATGTAATACATTTCTGTGCCAACCAGCCTTTGGATGAAAACTCGCCATCTTATGATGTACCACTGCATGTTAAATCACTACTTATGGACGCCACGCCAATCCTTCAGCTAAAAAATATGGTATGTCCCACTTCTTTTATGTAAAAAAAAAAAAAAAAATCCCTCAGCGTCCATGATAAGAAATGAAAAGAGGGCTAAATTTGAAAATTCCCAAGGAAATTAGAAGACAAAGAGGTTTATGTGATTTTCACCATGTTTGAAAGGAGCACATGAGACGGTTATTTTGTTGTTAGGGAATGCATATTATTTTTTCAGTTATTTAGTGTTATTGGTGCATGACTGAATTTTTCTGTGTGCTCTTCCAGTATGACAGGGAAATATTTCTTCAGATGTCAAAAACTGAGGTCACAGAAGATATAGAAGATATACGCATTACGTGTTCAAGGTTTTCTACTTAGCTTGTCCGTTTAAATTACTTTATTATCTTTCAAATCCAAATATACTTCCACACAAAAGAGAATCAAAAAACAAAAACAAAAAAAAACAAAATTAGTGCACAATTGCAGAAGGGAGGAATTTCTTAGTACTATTCTGATTGATTACATGTATGAAGATATGGCCCTTGAAAATGACCAACGTCCCATTTGAGCAGGTTTGGAACTGTTAAGTCTGTGAAGATAGTACCATACAAATCAACTGCACCTAAGGAACCAAATGGTACTACTATCATAGACAACGATACAGGTATGCATGATACCGACCAGATACATGAAAATGGTCCTGATGAAATAGAAAATGCTGATTCTTCTCATGAAAATGGTCCTGATGAAATAGAAAATGCTGATTCTTCTCCGCTAGTATCGTCAACTGGAGAGGAGCTGGTAAACGGTGTAGGTCAAGGTCCATCAGCCAATGAAGAAGCTACTGGACAGGAGAAGGGCTTGGTTTCTGAAATCACAACCAAACATGAAGGGGATGCTATATATGACACATCAAATGGAGAAATAGCACAAAATAGGGATGTTCCAAATGGAGAGGGAATGGAAAATGCAGAAGACATTGAGGATGCATTTTTGGCAGGGTCTGCGTTGGTTGAATTTGTTAGAAAAGAAGCAGCTTGCATGGCTGCACATGAGTTGCATGGTGAGTCGTTTGGTGGTAGGGTTGTGGAAGCTAGTTATGTCCCTTTTGAGCTCTTTTTGGAGAGGTTTTCAAAGTAAATATAGGGAGGAGAGAGATAGAGAGAGCAAGTGCTATAGTAGTTCTGTTGGAATTTTGCTAGTAATCATTCCCATAATTTTTGTGGATGTATAATTCTGATATGATGCTTAAAATTAATGTAGAGCTTTAAGACTTGATTTCTGGTCGTCACCGCATGAAAATGCTTTTGCTGCAAGTTATTATTTATCTTGATAAGTTTTATAATCATGTAAATTGCAGTTTATATTTGAAATTCAATATTATAAGCTTTGATCTATATATATTGAAATATTAGTCTATAAAAAATGGTGAGATTTTAGTGCAGTTAAGTCATGTATGAAGTTAGCTTATATTTTTGACGGTTTAAATTAACAATTCTTGATGCATCATTAAATGAAATTATAATTGCATGATGATAATCTATATATCGACGTCTATAAATTTATTTTTTTAGTTTAATATTTTATTTGAATTAATTTGAGAAAGAAAAATATGAAGATTGCCAAGAAGAGTCAGAAGTGATCTAATGTTGACAGTTTTAGTTGGGTTTTGACGTCTACCATTTCCCATTCCTACTTTTCAAGTGATCTTTAAAGTATTACTAGTTGTTTATAGTTTGGGTGGTGTCTTGACGTTTACCATTTCAATTCCTGATTTTCCTGGATATTGTTTATACAACTTTTACTTGTCTACGAGGCATCAAGTTAGTGCTGAGTTTCCCCAGTTTCAAATAGTCTCCGACTCTCCGGACATAGCGATTCTGTTTTTCTTTTACGTTTCATACAAATGAATTAAAATAATAATATAAATGAACGGGATATCATGTATTATATATAAAAAAAATTAGTTCTTAGAAAATATTTATCATGTTTTTTTAGGAATAAATATTTATCATGTATAAAAAAACTATTACCATGCTGAAAACCTGAAGCGTTTACCGCAAAAATTGTCATAGTATATTTTCGCCCTCGCATTTTGCCACACGTGTCATGAAATATTTATAGCCACCATTTAGCGGTCCTCAAATTATAAAAGCTTTTGCAAATCAGCCCTTCATATATAATTAAGGAGATTTAGATATATGGCACTGCAAAAATTTGAAATTTGCATTTATCCGTCGTAGACAAATTGATAACAGGCACAGAGTACCCGTATAAATAATAAAAATTAAAGTCTGCTATTGCATGATGGCTTTCCCTTTATTATAATCTGGACGCTTCCATTAGATATTGAAAAGTTGTATGATTGTATCTAGAATCTTTGAGAAACATAAATGTGGTACAAAGTAATTGCAATTTGTTTTCCTAATCCTTGGCTGTCATCACCAGTAAGATATTTGAATAATAAAGACAAACTTAGGTAAGCTACTGAGCTCACTTTTGAACACAACTTGAAGATAAAAAAGTATTTCTGAAAAAGAACTTGAAGATAAAGCAGGGACCACTTTCACAATAGAAAAGAACTTCAGGACATTTTTGTAATTCGTCCTTCTCGAAACACCAGCACCAAAAAAAAAATCGTGAACGTGAGAATAATTGAACAAATGGAATGCCACGTGGCAGCCTCCAGCTAGATGAACTTTTCCAAACCAATGAGGGTCCAACTTTTTCTTTTACCTTCTCTGAGTTCTTTCTCCTTTTCTTCTTTTCCTTTATTTCTTTGCCTTCTTTTTAATGATCCAGCTACTTTCTCTCCACGACCCATTAGCCCACTTAAATTAATTTTTTAATTTATTCATTAGTCCCACATTTCTCCGTTATTTGACTTGCCTAAAACCCTGGAAATTCGTTATCTACTAAAGAACGGTTCTATCATTTTTCTTCGCGAGAATTTTTCCCCTTTCTGTTCGATTGTTCAATTCAAGCGATCAAGGAATCTAGAAGAGATTTTGCGTGGTGGGTGTTGTTAGATACATGCAATTATTGGATGCTTTGGTGAGAATTTAATGCCTGATGTGAAAAAGGTACGTTATTCAATCGTTCTTTTATTGAATTAATGTGAAATGAATAACCCGTGTTTTGTGGGTGTTTGATTTCCCTCCATCTGTAGAAGTCGCTTAATTTGCTTTTAACTAAGGTAAATTTAGGTTTAGTTGAAAAGACTTTGTGTTGGGTATTGGTTTTATGCCCTTATATACCTTCAATTGATGCCTTTTTTTTCCTCTTTATCATTTTCTGGTTTTATTGTTGTTGGTTTTTGGGTTTGTGGCTAGGTTAGGGTTAGAGTAAATGATGATCTTCTTATCTATCAAAAGAAATTAGCAGTGAATCTTCTTTAATACAATGAATTTTAAACTTTATATTTACTTTTGATAAGTGTTCATCTCCCTTAAGTTCTGTTTTCCTCTGTGAAGGTGTCATATAGTATAAATATTTTATGGCAAGGCCTTGGAATTCCTCCTGATTGTATATGATTTTTCTGTAATTTAATTATTTGACTCATCAGCTAATTTTAATTGAACATAGAAATTACAAAATTTCCTTTTGGTTTATATCTCAGGTGGCACAAGAAAAGAACGGTACTTCAAAAAACTACAAAAAGAAAAAGAAAAAGAAAAAGAAATATTTTTAAAAAAAAGAAACAAATGGCTCAGCATGAAGAATGAGCAATGGGTGAGAGGTAAAAACATCAACAAGAGGAAGCGAAACCCTATTAATTGTCTCCTGAAGTCTGCAACCATGAAGTGTTTATGCACAGGAGATCAACTCAGGTGGATGGATGAGATGGCCACTGATAAAACAAATCAAGTTGACCCAGATGAATACACCATTGAACAAGCTGAATCTAATCTTCGTGAGGCAGCAGATCTTAATCACGAGGTGTGTTTCTTTCATTACCAGCATGGGTATCATTATTGGTCGGTAATTCAGTACAGTGCCTCTAGCAGATGAGTGTACTGATTTTAGTTAGAGACCATATTGAGAAGAAAAAATGGTGTGGTGGGTACAGACTCATGTCTAGTTATGCATTAGCGCAATGCTTGGTAAGATTGGTCTCTGTAAAAAGTACAAACAAGATTTAGACAACATATGATACTGGTATATACTACCATACTATTTCCAACTAAAAGTAGTATGGCATCAGTTCCAGACATTCTGACAAGTGCATGAGAGGTGAGGCCCAAGCACTACTAGCTGGCTACCATTTCCTTTGCACTGCAGTACATGCGAACAAGATGGAAGTGTACCTGATTTCACTGTTTTTTTTGTTAATTTGTACTGTAGGAGGCAAGAGCACTTTTAGGAAGGATGGAGTTTCTGAAGGGCCATAAAGAAGCAGCTTTAAGTTTGTATGATGGGATAGATTTTCGTGGTGCTATTTCAAAAATGAAGGCGACGCTTTCTTCTCTAAGCGCTGATCCTCGAAAGCAACATTCTCGTCAGTCTGGTGAGACGCCCATGCAATTCAGCGCCGTCGTCCTCCGTCTGGAGTCCCTTTATCTCAAATCAATGGCCCTTCACGATCTTGGTCGATATAAAGGTACGATTTTGAGTCATCACATTTAGTCCAGTTACTATTTTATAATATGCATGACAAGAATGATATTGATTTCAGAGATTTTGGTGCTAGATGTAAACTATGGTATTTGGTGAGTTTGTTTCAGGAAAGCAAGATTGTAGATGTTCATTGAATGTAGTGTGTTCCTAGCTGTTTGAGCCAGTACCTTTGAATTGATTATTTATATCTAATTTAGTCATTTTATGTAACCTAGTTAAGTTAGTATGTTATTCTGACCAGAAAGGTGATTTTGTTCAGAATGTAATGCTTGACATAAGATACAAACTTATAAAATTCAACAAAAAAAATCAATAAAATAGATGATCAAATTGGATATGGTCATTACATATTCAACAAACTGTACCACATAGTTCATCATTGTACCGAACTGAGCTGTATGGTATCAAGATCCAAATCAATGAATTATTTTAACAAAAAAAGCAAGCAAACCATGATTGAACTTTTTGATTATGGTGCAGTCAGATTACTACCTGGTTATCAAATACGGTCTAATTATTTGTTACCGATTTTTTTTTTCATAGATGCTGCTGAAGAATGCAGCATGATTTTAGACATTGCTGAGTCAGCTCTGCCAAATGGCCTACGTCGAGGCAGTTCTGTCAATCAGAACAAGTTGCATGAATTAGTTTGCAAGACTGCAGAGTTCTTACCAGAGCTACACAAGCTTGCCGGGTCAACACAAGAGGCAATCTCCTCTTACAGACAGGTCCTGCTTACAAACTGGCATCTTGATCCTGGCACTGTAACCAGCATCCAAAAAGATTTTGCAATTCTCCTGCTCTATGGGGGGTGTGAGGCAAATTCACCAGGTTTAAGGTACCAGAATGGGGGTTCATTTGTCCCAACAAACAACTTAGAAGAGGCAATTCTTCTATTGATGATTATTTTGAGGAAATGTAACACGAAGCAGATTGAGTGGGACCCATCTGTCGTGCAACACCTCACCTTTGCCTTGTCGATGTCATCCCAATGGGAAGTGCTGGCAAGGGAGTATGAAGAGATCCTGCCAAGTATGCTGGAGAAAAAAGAGAGGCTGCATTCTCTTGCGTTGTGCTATTTTAATGAAGAAAATGATGAAACTGCCCTTCGGTTGTTGAGACAGATGGTTGACTCAAGGGAGGTCAATTCAGGGTCTTTAGACCCTGTTATACTGAGGTCGTGGTTGCTAGCCTCAAAAGTTTGCTCAGACAAAACCCAGTATGCAAAAGAGGCAGCTGATTTTGCAAAAAGAGCAATTGCGCAATCACATAAATTCCAATGGAGTGATGTGGAGAGCATAGGGGAACGCTTACTCGGCATCTCTCTCTCTACCCAGGCAAGGTTTACCTCGTCGGACTCAGAGAGGGTTAAACTTCAGAAAGATGCACTTGAGGCTCTGCTAAATGCTGAGAAAAAAAGTGGAAATGATCCTGATGTCCTTCAAATGCTGGCACTAGAGTATGCTGAGGAGAGAAAGCTAGATGAGGCTTTGAAATATGCGAAGCGGGTCATGAAGTTGAAATTTGGCTCAGATGTAAATGTATGGATCTTACTGGCCAGGATATTCAGCGCACAAAAAAGGTATGCTGAAGCAGAGAGTGTAGTGAATGCAGGCCTGGGTGAGACTGGAAAGTGGGACCAGCTCGGGTTACTAAGGACTAAAGCCAAAATTTATATGTCTCAGAGGCAATTCAAAAGTGCGATTGAGACTTGCACACAAATTCTTGCAGTCATTCAGCTCAGAACCAGGACCTTTGGAACTGCAATGAAATTTCTCAAGGTTATTTTCCTTTATTCCTGATTATTTGTGCATTCATTTTGTGACAATGGGTTGGTTCTGTTGGATTCTGTTTTTTTTTTCCCTCTTTGGGACAAAAGTAGCAACCATGTTGAAAAATAGTAAGTAGAGAGAGACATAGATAGGTCTTACTTTGTCCCTCCTCGAATGAACAGGGTATCAATGATGACAGAACAATTGAAATGGAGACATGGTATGATCTGGCACATGTATACCTGAGCATGAAGCAACTGAAAGATGTCGAGCTTTGTCTTTCAAGGCTCAAAGCTATTAGATCTTATTCTTCATTGTATTGGCATGCCACAGGTACTAGATCTATATTGGATGTTTGTAGTCTTTTCTTATCCTTTGGTGCTTTACAGCCCAAGGCTCTGATGGAGTGCTTTTCATTTGTTTGCTTCCAAAATTGTTATCAAGCTCATAGGTTAAGGATGTCATGCATATAAAGAAGCTGACAATCAGATTTACCACCTTCTTTAAACCTTATCACTGCTATAGTTACCAATCAGCGTTGCAAAAAATATATATAAACTGGTAGATCTTGGTCTCTTGGAAATATAAAATTTGAAAAATAATAAAAAAAACTAAATGATCGAAAAACCAGGTTGTCAGTAAGCATCCTTAAACCAAAATATTTTATATTTCAAGGTAAGCTACATGAAACTCAAGGGTTTGTGAGTGAAGCCCTTGGTGCATACAACAAGGCGTTAGATCTCGACCCAGCACATGTTCCGAGCATTTTATCACTGGCCATCCTTCTTCGGCAATTAGGCGACCGGCCATTACCTGTTGTCAGATCTTTACTGACTGAAGCCTTGCGGCTTGACAGAACAAACCATGTGGCATGGTTCCAACTAGGGTTATTACATGAAGACGAAGGCACTGCATCAGCAGTGGAAGCAGCAGAGTGCTTTCAAGCTGCAGCATTACTTGAAGAAACAGCACCTGTTGAACCCTTCAGATGACCAATATCCTTTTCGTTTCCTTCTTCTTATTATGTCTTTCTGAGTTTACTCTTACAGAAAGTCAAAAAAAAAAAAAGGAGCAGATGCATAATGTGGAAGTGTTTTGACTCCTCATTTTTCTTCAGATCCTCTTTTTTTTTTTTCCATTTGGTAAAGATAGTTGATTTTTGTTGATGAAAATATGTAGGTGTTTTTGTTGGTTGTTTTTTGATTAGTGGTGCATATAGGTTGTTGCTAATTGAGAATTCTGCTATTGTTTGTACATCAATGTCGGTGACAATAAATTGATCATTTGACATTGTAAAGATTAACAGTTGTTAAAGAAATATAGGCAATTTCATATGTGCTTTGTTGTTATATTAGCATTTTTATATGCAGGTCATTTTTCTGCTATCTGTGTGATGAAAGATTTAAATCTTTAAAGACCTTTAAGAGGATTCCAGCTTGCAAATTTTTGGTTGGTATCGTGTCTTCTTTTTATCCTTTACGCTTTGTAATTTTTTTATATTATCGGTATGTCGTTCATTTATGTAGAAGGCATGAGTCAATTTGTTCCGAAACAGAATAGAATTAAATGTATTGTATGAAAGAAATCTAAATTCATCATAGAACGTACCTTACCAGGTCATAATTTTGTTCTGTCGATTTCAAGCATTATTTAATCTCACCATGTACTATTTTTCTGTTCTGAGATTGAAATGTTATGATTGGGTGCAATAAAAGCATCAGCTGGTCCATAGATTGAAGCACACAAAATCAGGCATTGCCAGAACTGCCATCACTCGTGTTATACAATTCACTGTTTACAGGTCCAGCCAACAGTGCATACTGCATAGTATATGGAAATCAATGAAGTTGGAACGCTCATATGGCACCCCAACTTGCACATATAATCTCGTTGGTTCATTTTCTAAGTTTGTATAAAATGTCAAGAAGGCAACGAATCATTTTATTGCGTCATGTAAAAGTGTATTAGCTGGAGAGGCTAACAAAATTCACAGCTTTATAATTAATGCATGTCCGTGTAGATTTATGATTTTTTTTTTTTAAGTAGTTTCTGTTTATGATTGAACGGTCCAGCGATAAGCCAGATATATATAACATAAACTTTCTAACTAACATATCATCTGTAGAGGCAAAAATCAAATGGTTTTGAAGTTCTTGAACATGAACTTAGCACAATTAATATTATACAAAGACTTATAAATTCACATTACTATTTCAATAAGCCGTGCACCTATTATCTTAAATTACAACTCACAGTAAAAATATATGTAATTATTCAACGTTTATAAGTATACCTCTTTAACTCGCCAATTTTCATTTTGTAACTAGTTTGACCCATAATCTCCCCAAGTATGAGTCGCATGGGAGGAAACGCTGCCATATGCAAGTTGGAGATGAAAAGCATAACTCTGAACCCCCTCAGAATAACCACAGATAATGAGAGGCATTTCTCTGAAGATATTGACAAAAATAAACCCCAAAGGGGCCCAAAAAGAACAGCCCATTAATTGATGCACAGAATGATTTAAGGCTTGATTTAAGCCCAGATAGAAAAATATTTCCTGTATCTTTTTGGTGATCTTCGGCCCCACGTTGGGAATAGTTCTCGTGTAAAATTGTCCTTTTGAGCGTTGGAAATGCATCCCCTTATCTATATTCATGCACTCTTGAAATAAATAACTGTGCTTTTAAGCTTCTGAACATTAAGCTATGTGCATAGATTACAAGAAATGACTATGGAAGGACCACATATGTATAAATAAATTCTATATAACTGTACGGTATTATTTTTCTGTTGAATGTTGTACGTGCTGGTGTCCATTTGAGTTTCTATATTTATGTACTTCCAATTTTGAAACAGCAATTCAAACTATAATGCTGTTCATCGGCCATAAAAGAAGAAGGATTTTGTGTTCAAATGTTGCAATAGATGTTTGGATTGACAAGGTATAATGCTAATTCAATTGGCAACTATTCCGAAATGCTAGTTGACGACTTGACGTAATAGATGGATAGTTGTCATCTTGTTGGCCATTGTTCCTCTGTTCCGATTAAAAGTAAACTTAGCGACTAATTGAAAAACTCAAATTTGCACCCAAAAAAATGAACAAGTTTAAAGGAAAAAAAAAAAAAATCAAATTTGCTACCCCTGATTTCTGGCAATTTTGCACAGGGAATGCAGTGCTTTTGCCCTTGAGCAAGAGAGAATACATATAACATTAAATAGTTGAACGAAATTCATTTTTAAGAAGGAAACTGCATTCTTTTCAGTTGTCTTTTTTTCCTTGTATTCTTGTATAGGTACAGACATATAGGCACTATTTCAATAAAATCACCATTCCTATTTTCCCTTGTATTCTTGTATAGGTATAGACATGTAGGCACTATTTCAATAAAAATACCATTCCGGTACCAGTGGCGTATAGCACAATCGTTGGTAACAACTTGCTTGTGAAATATTTTCATTTTCGTATTTCGTCAATTTGCAGGGAATATTCCTGTATGGAATCTTGTGTTTGATATGAATGCCAATACTGTCAACCCAACTAAAAGCGCCTACCATTGGAGAGCACTGTAAAATAAAATCCAAATTAAATTTGTAAGGTGCAGTTTGTGTTCTCCAATTAAAAATTTCTCAGAACTGTGAAGGATGTCAAAAAAAAAATGCACGAGAAAACATAGCAAGGCAAACAAATTTGTCCAAGCAAATCTGAAATTGTGGCAGAAAAAGACCAATTATGAATTTAGTACTATCATTTTATCAATAAATAGCACTGCTTAGGTTGTGGTCGCCACTGTACTAGAATCGAAAAGAGAGAACTGTACAAAATATGCAAAGAAATTTAATTTCTCTCCAAAAAAAAACGATGCATGCCACTTGTGTTTCTGGTATCAATCAGTTCGCTGACCTCATCAAAACTCACGATAACAGGATTCTCTTTTTGCGCGCTCCCGACTCTCATGTGCTTCCTCCATTGGTACTTTTATTAATGAGAGAGATTTCATTTTTTGCATTTTTTTGTTACTTTATCAACTCTTGTTATCCTGTTGGAATCCAAAGATAAAACATTCACATATAAACAAGGAAATAGTACTTGGCTCCTGAATGCAACTTCTGTTTGGTTTTACGTACAGTGAAGGTAAACAAAATATGGCAGTACGTTGGTCTTATCATATATATTGGCTTAGCACTATCTTTTGAGTCTTTCTTTTTAAATTTTATTATAATTGTACTTGACTTTTGAAAGTAACTCCTGTTTAGCTTAATTTGGTCCGACTTGTTCAATATCGACATTGCTTAATAACATCATTTTTCGTTGTTACTAATTGCTTTATAATTTTAAAACATACATTTGAACACAATACTGAATACAGAACACTTCTTAAAAAAATAAAAAATAAAAAATGAGTAAAAGGTTTAACATTAGTTAGGTTCTCATGCTTTAGTAATATCCAATAACCAAAACGCTTAACTAATATATCATGCTAGATGTAGTATGGATCAAAACTAATTGATTTAGTTTGCCTCATTGAACATTGAGTTTGACTATATTAGCTCTCGGGTCAAATTAGTCTAAACAAATTTAACCAACTCCTGGTCCGGAGGTAAGAGTTTTTATTATAAGAAAATGTAACTCAAAATATACACAAAACAATCATCATTTACAGGGATCCAGTTTTACAAAAAAAAATAAATAAAAATAAAAAAATAAGAAGTATGGATTGAAAATGAGCAGATGTATAATGCTTTTATTTATATACAAATACTTCACGTCGGTAGGGAACTTTTTGTGGGAGCCAACCTATTTCACTCGTTGTTTGGGGTCTTCAATCTCAACTAAATTTCCATTCATACTTTTTATACCCATGATAGACTAACAGAAAATTACACGAGTGCGCCATTGCAACCTACTCACCCAGCTTTGCCTCCACTTTGCAAAAATGTGGTCAAACACCCATCTTTATAAAATTAAAGTAAAGTTTAGCCAGTGGATAATTAAGGTACAAGAAACTGTTTGTCGCATTGGGTCCACGTGTATGTTATGTAGTGATAGAAGAGCCTTTTGGGTAGGGGTGTCAAACGTGATAAGTGGCGACAGAAATGGGTGTTATCGTTAACGTTATGTTTAATTAAACAGCGCACATATTAATGTCACTAATCAATTCGTTTAGAAAACGACAGAGAATTCAATGCCACAAATCGTTCCGTAAAAATTTAACGGCAAAACGATTTAACGTTTAAATCGTTTCACACAGTACATCAAAATTTAATACATAAAAATTTGACACAATTACATTATTACAATGCACAAATTCCATACAATATTGTTTCGCCCAGCAAAATATCAAACATGCATAAAATTCCAGACAATATTGTTTCACCCAGCAAAATATTAAACATGCATAAAATTCCATACATCAAAACAACCCAAACATGCATAAAAACAAACCCAGTAGCAGCTAGTGTACAACCAAATAATCAAAACATACATAAATTTCATCTAAGCTCACCCAGATCTCAAACTCTCTTCTCAGACATACCAAATTACCAATCTCAGCTAATGACTCAAAAAGAAAAACAGA
Organism: Rhynchospora breviuscula; assembly: GCA_027562975.1. Lineage (NCBI taxonomy): Eukaryota > Viridiplantae > Streptophyta > Magnoliopsida > Poales > Cyperaceae > Rhynchospora > Rhynchospora breviuscula. The sequence continues at coordinate 35,708,584 of CM050400.1, forward strand.
AAGCATCATCATTGAAGATCATGGCTTGAGATCTGAGAAGCCAAAGATGATAAATCCAAGCTCAAATACATCATAGTTTCACTGAGCAACATATAAAACATGCATGCATTTAATACATCAAAAAAACAAATAAAGCATCATCACTCAAGACCTGAAGGAGCATACTACATACCTCTGCCAAAGTCTCATTCCTCATTGCCACAATTTTCATCAGTGGTCCATAGAGGATCACCAAAATATTCACCAATTTCTGAAAAAAAAAATGAAACATTTAAGTAATATTTTTATAAAACTTCAATTGATGCTACTGTTGATAAAAAAAATAAAAAATATTTACCAATAATTGATCCCCTCAACCAATCCTGAGTACAAAGCAGAGGTTCAATGCTCTCATCATTGAGAGAGCTCCTAACAGGACTTAGTACTCTACCACTTGTGCTAAAGGCAACTTCAGATGCTATTGTCGATATTGGGGCAGCCAAGATGTCCCTGGCCATTTTAGATAATATTGGATACTTGGGAACTTTCAATTTCCACCAAGCTAGAATGTCAAACTCCTCATCCACAGCTGCTGCATCAAGCTCACCACCTATTTTCATAACATAGATAAAGATTAAATACTAATGATAAACAGATAAAAATTTTAATAATTGAGAAAAGATCATCACCTAGATAGTCATCTAACTCTGATTTTGAGGGTTCGGATTTTCTTTTTTCTTTTATATAATCTTTCAGTGCAGCCTTTCTATTGTCGACACTAGTTGACGCATCTGCATTCTTCTGCCTGTTTAGTATATGTTACAAGTTAAAAAGTATAAAAATAATAATTACAAAGGCTAAACCAAATAAAATTAAGTTCTTGTACCTCTTTAACATGTCAGTTAGGTTCTGTCCAGATGGAGCATTTGCATTTGCTTCCACATACTCTTTGAACAATGCATTCATGCATTGTATCAACATGGCAATAAAGCTATCACAATCTTGAGGGGACACTTGTTTCGTGTAGTACTCAACAACTACAAGCTTGCATCTAGGATCAAACACACAAGCTATTTGCCAATAGAGAATTTCCAATTGTCCAATACTTATTAAACTTGATAAGCATGTCAAGCCCCATCCGGACAATAAAGGTGTATGGACTACTAGCCATGTTTTTAATGGTAAGGTAAACATCACAGAACTCAGTGAAGAAGAGGTTTAATGTGGGATACTTGGTGCCACTCAACTTCAATGTGGCATCATAAAAAACCTTCAAGTGAACAGCTAAAACTTTCACTGCCTCCCATTGAAAATCAGTTGGGTTTAGGTTATACCTCTTATCAAGGCTAGCATACCTACATAAGGCTGTTTGAGCTCCGTGGCTAGCTCTAACATCAAATATGCCGGTTTCTTGTATGGAACTTGGGACTAAAATAAAGAAAAACTAATTTGTTAGTTGGCTGGAAGATTAAAATATTAAGCAAATACAGAAATAAATGGCTAAATTAATGGGACCTGAGAGCAAGCTAGCTTGAATTTCTCCATTCTACTTTGCGAGTGACGTATATACTTCATCGTATCACGTATACCTGTTATCTCTGTTAGAAAGTGCTCAATTTTCAATTTTAGTTACTAATTAACTTAATTATCCATCAAGCACAAAGGATCTTGCCAAGCAATCAACACACAACATGAGAGAAGGGAAGGAATCGTTTACCTCTCGCGAAATCGTATTCGCGAGTCTCGATCCATATCTCTAGGAATCGATGGCGTGCCTTCAACACCACCACCACCGTCGAGCCGCCGGCCTCGAGTCCACCAAGAAATTTAATCACCTCCTCTTTCAACTTGTGCTAGCAAGGAAGAGGAGAGCAACTAATCCCCAAGGTTTTCTCTCTTCTACCTTTGTCAATTAACTATTTTAATTAATGGAGAAGGGAGAAATCTCAACACATGAGCTAGATGAGGTGGAAAAGAGCAAGAGAAAGAGATGAAAATTTTGAAATTTTCTCTCTAATTTTCGTTCTAGGAGGAAGAGGGAGAGAAAAGGCTATGGTGGCTAGGATTTCTCTCTCCAAATGACCTCCTTTTATAGACCAACCACTCCACAAACTTTAGGGATCTTTTTATCCCTATTAGGACAGCCACTATATGGGCTATCATGCCCATTTTGTGGTGTGTTAAATGTCCACTAATTCAATTAATTAATGGACCTTTCTCTTGTACTCAAATCGGGCCTTTAATTTACTAATTAAATAAAGGTCCATAAACTCTATTTAATTCCTATAATTAAATTGTGTTGAACAAAATTAATTATTAACTTATTAATAATTATTTTGGGATTAGTTAATGCATTAATTTATTTCTATATGATCTCCTTGACTTAATTAATTATAACGGTTCGCAACAGTATATAATTAATTAATCAACTTATCATATTTTCACAATACACTGCTGCGAATAAATAAATAATGCACTGTGTGATTAAAGTCCTATTTGTGTGACCCTTTGAGGATTTATACTACGTTGACCATGAAATTAAATCGCTATTTAATTCCAATAATCATAAGCGGTATCTAGCAACACGTTATGATTCCCAATTCGCATAAATAATGTACTGCTATAATATCTCAATCCTGCATAAGAAATAAAAGTATCTCCTTGTCTGATTCTTATGTCACATGATATCATCGTATAATCCAAGATAGGAATGTGTCATTCTTGCAGATTATACGTTTCTTGATCTAGAGTTGATTGTACAAGTTGGCCAAACAATCCAACTCCATCAAGGGGCCCAAACAGATATCATCACTCACTAGGTATACTAATGAGGGACATACAGTTTTCTTGATAAACAACTTTTCCCCGCACAATTCAAGAGAGCATAAATAAAGTCCGTATAGCAGCCCTTATCAAGAATCAACGGTAGACGATATTTATTGAACCTATCCTCATGTGGAAAAGTTGAACCATCTCAAACTTAGAATCAAACTCATATGAAATAAACAATGACACATAACACAATCCATATGTTTATTTCATTGGGTCAAGTCATGTACTATGTTCTAATAACATACACATATGCAATTAAGTTGGTAACTCCTTACTTACGATTTGTACAACTTAATCATCACTTAACTTGCATACTAATCTTTTATGATAATTAATGTTCCTTGTTAATTATCAAGATTATGGACGATTCAGATTTATTACTGTCATTCTAATGAATGATCCACAGAGATCTACAATTCAGATCCTCAACCTGAATGATCTGTCAGTAATAAACTCTAGGAACAAATGATCAAATATCATCAATAACATAAACTAAGATGTTAAGTCATTAAATATTGACTTCTAGGACACAACTCCAACAATCTCATCTTTCAAAATATCCAGTCCATCTTGTACAATCAGATTTAAGATGTGACAACCACACCTCTGGTGGAAGATGTTACCATCAACCGGTAAGTCACCTTTCATGGATGTTGTCATCAAAAGGTGATTAATGCAAGTATCATTAGAAGAGGCATTATCATAGACAAGACAGAATGCCTTTTTATCTAAGTTCCACAAGACCAATTTATCATAAACAGCTTCAGCTATGTGTTTACCGGTATGTGGGCTTGGCAAAGGAACAAATGAGATGATTTTTTTTCTCAAAACCCAACTTTCATCAATGAAATGACATGTAATTGTCATGAACCCTCTATCTCTACCCTTGTTGGTCCACAAATCAGTAGTAAAACTGAATCTACAACTAAGGTTGCCAAATTGTTCATACATGTTAACTTGTTCTTCTTCATAAATCTTAATGCAGTCTGACCTTAGGGTGTTCCTTGATGGAACCTTGAAAGAAGGTTGCAAGTCACCAAGGAAGCCTTTAAAGAAGAAGTGATTTACACAATTGAAGGGATATTCATGGGCAATTACCATTTTTGCCGAACCCTTTCTACACTTCATCTGATCAAAAACCCATGGAAGAATTTTTGCCCCTTCTATTTTAATAAAAAATAAATTAGCATATAAACAAATCAAGCAAGCATTTAAACAAATAACATAACGATTTCTACCTGCTATTTTAGCAGCTTGCAACATTTTTTGCAAGGCATCACTATTATTTCTAGAAAATTTTTTGCACTGTTTGTTGATGTGATTCTTCATAGAGCTTGTGCCCTTTTGTTGGCCTTGCAAATACTTGGCACCACAATATTTGCAAATGGCCTCATAGCTACCATCTTCTTCAGTGGGCCCTCTTGTGAAAAATTTCCAAAGTTCAGAGGTAGTTTTCCTTGTTTTCCTCTTTTTAGGAATTTCTCCTTCATCATCACAAGCTGGTGTTTTATCACCATCTTGCTAAGTGTCTTGAGGGGCATCAGGCTATGCCTGTATTCTTTCAATTTCATCTGGAGTCTCAAAATGCAACCTAGGACCCATGCTATCAACAAACATGTATCAATTCTAATTTATGCATCACAGTTCTAATTTAAGCATGCAAATCAAGCCAGATCAAGAGTAGTATCAGTTCTAATTTGAGTAGTATCACTATATCAGTTCTAATTTAAGCATGCAAATCAAGCCAGATCAAGAGTAGTATCAGTTCAAGAGTAGCATCACTGTATCAGTTCTAATTTAAGGATGCAAGTCAAGCCAGATCAAGAGTAGTATCAGTTCTAAGCATCATAGCTAAGAATTATGCAGGCAAATCAACTCAATTCAAAAGTATGCAATAGTTCTAAGTTAAGTAACAGTTCAAAAGTATGCAACAATAGAGATATGCATGCAAATCAAGCAAGTTCAAGTATACCATCAAAGCACGGCCAACATTTATGCATCACAAATTCCAATTATAGCATGCAAATCAAGCCAGTTCAACTATAGCATTAAAGCATAGCCAACATTTATACATCAAAGCCAGTTCAACTATAGCATCAAAGCACATTTCAACTATAGCATCAAAGCACAGCCAACATTAGAACTTTCCAAATTTTGCAACTGACAGAATTATCACAAATTCAAAATAGGCAAGTTAGAAAACATACTCATCATCAGAAATATCGGGCTCTGATGGTTCATCTCCTCTGTCCATGGAAACCTTGTTTGATTGCTTGAACTCATGTATAGAAAGGAAAAAAATCAGATACTAAAAAAACAATACCACAACAGAAAGTAAAAAAAAACATACTATTTAGTAGTTATATTTTACCTCAAACAAAAGTTCAGCTGTTGTTCTTCAACTCTCTTTTTTTCTTCTTTTGCCTCTTTTTCTTTCTCTCTGTCTAACTGTCTCTCTTCTTTTTTTCTCTTCTGTTCTCATCTGCTGTTCTCTTTCTCGTATTATACAAAATAGCCAAGAAAAGGTCATCATTGCTGGTGGCAATATGGTTCTGACAGTCGATCTCGTCACCGTTCTCTCAGATCTCTCAGATACAAAATGATAATCCTATCTTAGCCTCTTAAGCTACTGGCTTTCTAGAAAACAGCAACGGATCGACAACTAATCGGGACCCGTCACCTACTAGCTTTCCAAATCTGACTAGGTTTTAGGAAAAAAACAACTAACCAAATCATCAGTTTAGGGTTTCGAGAGAAAAAGAAAGAGCAGATCTGAGATTGATTGATCAAGGTGTGCAAAGGAGAGAGGCAGAGCTAGAAAGAAGAGAGGTGAGCGTGAGGGAACAAACTCTGAGGTGACAGCGACACTTAGGGTTTCGACACAGAGAGAGGGGGGGAACAAAGAGAAGAAAGGATCGAGTACTTGAGTGGTTGGGAAAAGGTTCAGCGCTATCTACTACCCCTCGTGAAATATCCAGAGCAGCGACCCCTCGACTACTCCGCACTCTATCCCTCTCTATTATCTATAAAATTTTATACGCGAAAACGAGATAACGTAAACGGAATAGCCTATACGGTTTACCGTTCCATTTATATGCGCATTTACCAGTCTATTATGTTTGCCATTTCGTTTAATTACCGAAACAAATTTCAGTGTCATTTACCGTTCCATTTAGTGATAACGTCACGGCATAACGTTAAACACTGTACCGTTGACACCCCTACTTTCGGGATAGCATGCAGTGCCTTTCGTTAGGCGTATGGAAAATGTTCTGTTATGAATTTCAGTTACGATTTTCATAATTTATGATTAAGAAAACAACCCTACAGATCGTCAAGAGTCAATATGAAGAGCCAATGGGTTTTTACTCTGAAAAGAGATTGAAGCTTCAAGAGAGGAGGAGAGACGGAGAGAACATGAAAGTTATTGCTATATAATTATTGTTCCTTCGCGAGATGTTCATGTGGTGATGATTTGACACTTTTCACATTTTCCGAGTTACAGATCATTGGAGTTAAGAATCTGGACCCTTGCCTTAGAAATATTTGTTCCCTTCTCGCGTGTTGTCTGAAATGGACAGCGTTGATTATATTTATAAAGGAATTTATGTTCATTTTAAGAATTCTTATATAAATTTGAAATAATATCACCGTCTGATCTCTAGGCAGCATAAATGCACGACAGAGGATGACAGGGATTTTGATTCACACCTTAGGTTCCTGCTGAAAAAATAATTATAGAACAGGTCAAGAAGAATTAAAATGAAAAGCCAAAATTGTCTGATAATAATCTTGGTGTCATATTTTTATGACACCTCAATATTATTCAATAATGAGTAAAAAAATATTAAATTAAAATTGTTATTATCTTCCTTGATGTGTGTGAAAGGGGAGGATCACTTGACAATTTTGACAATTTTAAAAAATAAAGTATAAATTTAAATTATAACTATGTAGGTACATTTTATATGGTGCAAATATCATCCTTGCAAAAAAATTAAACTATCGACTATTGAGGCATCATTGAACAATACTCAAGTTAAATGAAATTTTATTATTGTATACCAAATAACATATCTGTAAATTTATTTCTTAATTTTTCAACCTTATTTGAGTTGATTTTAAAAATACATTGTCAAAATTGTTAAAATAAGTTCTTGTTAAGTAATCCTGACCGTATACGAAATATAGAATTATTCTTGGTGTTTACTGAAATTATAAAGTCACAAAGTATGTCAGTACGCGTGTCTTAACAGAAAAGGACTTATTCTGCAAAAATAGAGATTACTTGAGTTCGAGATTTGGACAACTCTTGTGTTTCCCCATTTCCAGAATTCCAGCCTAAAAAATTTCCCCAAAATAATATAGTAGAAAAGAGAAAAGTAACCCCAAATTTTTACTTGTGCAAAGAAAGCAGTCTACGGAGGAAGGCACTGACTCTCCAACTGTCACATCCGGATAAATTTTCTTGGCAGAATCATCATAGCTTTTCCACCTTGAAAAGAATAAAAACCAGAGTCCATAATCGCAGCAGAAGAGAGGAGAGGGAGGTGAAAAGATCAAAGTTTTACCACTTAGGCTTGAACCAGTGATTAAGTAAAAAGGCAAGGCATGTCATGCTGAGTTGCTGACCCATCACATACTGTAGCCAAGTGGCAGATCCACTGTAAACAGACATCCCACGCTCACCACAGTAAAAACTTGACTCCAACACTCTCCATTTGTTGAAAACTGGAGATGTGTCCAGTGTTTTTGTTATAGACTAATACTTATGGGGTCGTTTGGATGGGCTAAGAATAGCCAATTCCTAGGAAGGAATAAGGATTTTCGTTGGGAAGTGTGTAACTTTGTGAGAGAGATGAAATTCCTAGGAATATGAAATTCCTAGGAATTGGCTATTCCTAGCCCATCCAAACGACCCCTATCTTAATATTGCTGTTTTGTTCTGTGTACATAAACTTTTGTTTGCCATTTGATAACTTGTTTTGCTTTTTAGCAATGTTTTGAAAATCGACCCGGACATCGAACCGGTGAAGCTAAAGGTTCGATGGTTCAACCGGTTCAACCGGTCGAACCGGTTGAAAGAACCGGAGGACATTATCATTGCAATATAGTTTATAAAAACTAAATGTCCATTTATTTACAACAAAAGCCCACTGGCCTAGTGGTATTGCATCTCTTTGCTATTCTAAACATCTCAAGTTCGATTCCCCCACTTTCCATTTTTTGAGAATTTCATTGAACCACTTGAAAAATATAAACCGGCCGGTTCGGTTCAGAGGTTCAGTAGAAAACCGGACCGAACCGGCCGGTTCGTTTCGGTTCGGAAACAGACAAAAAACCGGGCCAGTTTGGACCGGAGAGGTGTCCGGTTCGCGGTTGAACCGGTCGAACCGGCCGGTCCGGTTTTCAAAACATTGCTTTTTAGTGTGTTTCTCTAAAAAAAAAGGACTGCAACAATAGTTTATGCGTGAGTTTAATCTCTTTAAAACTCACTAAAACCAACTAAACAACAAAAATATTAATTATTAATAAAAAAAACTCTCAATCTGACTTATTTGAATCGCACTGCAACCTTAGCAAAATCTATCCAATCCCACTGGAAGCTCTGAAAGCATTCACAAAATTTATAGGACCATGCTTTAATAAAGTACTAGAAATAACAGAGGAAACTATAGAAAGTGGTGTAGTCATTTAAATGGAAAATGGCTATTGTTTGCCAGAGAAAATGACATCACAGATTCACAGCGCAACTCTTCTACAGTGAAGAATCGAACAAACCTCCACAGTAAAGAAAAAGCCTACGTGCAATAGAACTCAAAACCCTAGAAAGAAGAGTTCAAAACACATGGAGGTGGATTGAAACAATAAATGGAGGCACATAGACACATCCAATCCAATCACATCTCAGTGTAATTAATTGCGCAACAAAACCAAGGTGGCAATCCAAAAAAGTCGCCAGTGGGCAGAGGTAGAGTTTGTCTCATTAAAAATATAAAATTTCGTGAGCAATTTTCATATTTTAAATATTAATTAATTTGTGCAGAATACTATATATTTCTACTGACAGAACCCTAAAGTTATATTCATAATAATAATGCTCTTTATTATTAGTATTGTTATTATTAATTTTACTTGTAGAAGACTTTTCAAATTAATATCAAGAAACATAAACATTTTTTTTTTTCGATAAGGCCTGTAGGCAAACATAAACATTTGAAAAAGAATAGCAATGTTAGTGTACGAGTGCAAGCAGTGCGAATTCGAAGTGTCGCAGGGGATCAAAATCCTCGACAGCCGCTGATACGGCTGTTTGGTACAGTCGAGTCATCTTTTCTTTTCAATTTAAAAATTTTAAAATTTAAATGATGAATTCAAACCGTTCATCTTGTTTAATTCTAGGAGCGATGCATTTTCATACAAGTTTTATAAACTTTAGAATCGATTTGACGCTAGATCAAGTAGTCAACAAATGAACGAATCTGGTTAACTATCACTGATTAATTCTAATACGTTCATAATTGGGTCACTTAATCAACTATCAAATTGACTCCAAAATTTATAAAACTTTTATGAAAACGCATCGTCCGTAAAATTGAACAAGATGAACGGTTTGGATTCAACATTTGATTTTTAAAATTTTTAAATTTTAAAATAAAATGGACTCGGCCGTACCAAATAGCCGTTTCAGCGGCTGTCGAGGATTTTGATCAGTGTAGCAAGAGTCTAAATTTTGGGCTATCTCAGAATAGTACAACTGCTATTCGAATTGTATAGTTGAAAATAGCACTAATTTAAAAATATGAATATTAATTACTCCCACAATTATATTAGATTACTTCAGTGTACTGGTTCACACTATAAGAAAGATGGTCTTTACATAGATTTTTATAGCAAAGATTTTTTTAAGTTATGTTAGATCTTGTTTTATTGCTAGATTTACTTGATACACTAAAATCTAGTAATTTTTTTAGCAAGACTCAATTTTCTATTAATAGTTCATTAAAACTAGCAATTTATTTTTGATAGACTTTTTCGAATCTTATAATATCTAATATAGAAAAAATAAATTGCTAATATTGCAAGATTTAGAAAAGTCTATCAAAAATAAATTGCTACATTTTTAATTAGATATTAATAGAAAATTGAGTCTTGCTAAAAAAAATTCTAAATTTAGTGCATCAAGTAAATCTAGTAATAAAAAAATAAATCTAGCAATAGCAATAGAACAATGTCCAACATAAATAAAAAAATCTAGCTATAAAAATCTACGTAAAAACCATCTTTTTTGTTAGTGTCAACATTATTTCAAAAAATATAGAATACATCCAAATCATTGTGGAAGCAGCATTACACTTTCCAAATGTACATGCATAACCGTCTAAAATGACTACGAAAATGGAATGTTGCGTTAACCATTTCGTTTTGGACACGAACTGACTACTTGTTTGCGTTAACCGTTTCGTTTTGAACGAAACAATCGAAATTACAAAAATACCAAAAAATACATATGGACGAAACTGATTACGTGTTGCGTTAACCGTTTCGTTTTTGAAACATAACCAAAATCTTTAACCGTTTCGTTTTGTCCAACGGTTAAAACAGTCGTCGTTTTCACCCCTGACTACATACACTGGTACACAACACCTAAGATATCGTCACTGGAACGAGTAGAACGTCACTTGCGGAAATCTAGCGTTTAATTAACTACGGATACACATTTTTTCTTATACTTCCACATTTGTTTCATCGTCCGTTTGTTAGTACTGGCGCTATGGCAGACGTGCCCTCAAAAACTGATTCAGCATACAAAACTCTGGTACATAATTAAAAAAGATTAAGCACTGAAAAATCTGAAGCACAATCTTAGAGTTACAATGAAGTTGGGGCATTTTATCTCATAGATTTAACTAAGCACCACCACCACTTTAAAGTTAAGACTGATTTCACTAACCTACACCTCTAACCTAAACTAAATTACATTCCTACCCTTTTTGAGACCTACATCCTTTTTTACAACTACCGACGAAATCAGCTGCTTAGTTTTGAAGAAAGATAACTGCAGTTACGGATTCAGTGGTTAGCAATCCAACTTCTCCCATTCATACCGGCCTCCTGGTATCGGACGCTCATTTACCGGATCAAAATTATACCTAAAAGAACAATTTCCAGACAAGGCAAGTCAGTATAGATGTGTGCTCAGTCAAATAAGTCATAAAGGCCACTTGTATGGGGGAAATTATACAAGAAACAGTAGCATGAAAACAAATTTTACCTTTCCATGAAATTCCTCTGTTGGAGCTGCTCTGCAACTGAGAAGAACTCTTCAATTTCAACTGGAGTGGGCATGATTTGTTCTAATGAATTACGCACACGGTATCGGTTAATGGGATATGTGTTAGTAACAGGTCGAGTTGTGGATCCTGGTGTGCAACATATCAAGTCTGAATCCATTATTAAGTTGCATGGTGTCGACTCCCTTGTGCTCCTACAAAAAAATTATTTAAAAAAAGAGTAAATTAATATGTTACCAGCAAAACTAACCAAAAATTTCACCATATTTCTACTTTGTTGTATCATCATCTTTACTCTCTCAAGTAACCAAAATAACTTCAGAAAAATATAAAAAAAAAAACAGAATATTTTGTACTAAAATAACATCATAATCTTGCATTGTGTTGTAATAAACAGCAAAACCAGTTGCATCAAAGGACCACTTTACTAGCTACAATATAACCAGCTTTTTGGAAGAAACAAACAAATTCTCTACAAACTTCAGTCACATGATTGAGATAACTCAGATACACAACAAATATTTCAGACCCTCATTAAAACCCTAAAATAGTGATTTTTGGTTTGTTGGTCCCTTGACAATGGTACATAGATAAGTACTAAGATATAACAAGGGATCCCAAAAGAAACAAATTTTAACAGTGGTCCCTGGTAAAATATTAGCAGTCTTAAGGGGGTAAATGACAAACTAGGCAGTGGAGCTCTGTATCTCTTCGTGGCTTCAAGCCAAAGAAAGTACATACTGCTTGGTTGTATATGCGACTCTTACTAAGAAAACACAATTCTACCAGTCTAGGAGTTATTTAAATGTTAGATCTTTTCTAAATTCTAAATATTGGGGCGTTTGGATGGGCTAGGAATAAGGAAGGAAGAACTATTCCGAGCGGAAATATTAGGAAGAGTGTTATTTCGGAAAGCGTGGGAAGAGTGCTATTCCGGGAAAAAGAAATGTTGTTTGGATGATGTGTTAGGAATAAGGAATGAATGTGTGGTAAAATAAGGAATGTGTTAGGAAGAGTGCTATTCCGGGATGAACTATTCCCACCTTACGCCTAACACGTTTGGATGCTTAGGAATAACTCTTCCTAATGCAGTTTGAAAATAAGGATACTAAGATGTACACCCCTATATGAGTCATATACAGCCATGTAGGCTGTAATATAACTACACAATATGGTAGCTTCACCATCATGTCTCCACTTTTTCAAATTGTGCCATTTGTGCAAACAAGTTTTAATTTACCAAAATAAGGGCTATGGATGTTATTCCCAACTTCAAAAGTCTCGCATACAATTTGAAGCTTTCAATAAATTTTGAAATTTACAGAATGATTTAGTTTTGAAAGTTATGGACCATTTTCTTTATTCTTCTCATTTTTTTTAAAGCAAGATGAAAACCCATTGACATCACCCAAGGAAACACTTATTAAGCAATAAGTTAGTATATAAAGCAAATTTTATAATAAAACAATATGTCAACACACACAAGTCCAGTAAACTTTTGAAATTAACCTAGATGCAAGTCCAATAGGAGTTCGAACCTCTCATGTATATCATACTTGATAACACCCTAAAGGTTTCAGCACCATAGATTGCACTCATTTTTACAGTGAATTATTTTATATACACAACCACAGAAAATTGTAAGTATTTTAGAACATATGCTAACTTTTGAGGGGGAAAGCATTGTAGATTGTGGCAGACGTAAAAGGAGCTGGTCCTGATGAAGATGCATTCAATTTTACAATAATTTTGCACAAAAAAGCTCCTCCCTGGGGACGGTATGGACCAAATAAAATTTTGTAACATTTACCCATAGTATCTGATAGATAGAGACCCGGGAGTTAAAAAAACTAGAAAGGGATAGGTGACAGAGAAATCATTTTAAATAGGTGAAAAACATCCAGGTAAAGAAACTTTTCTCTTTGAGGGAGGTAGATGCCAAGAGAAAAGTTCCCTTTCTTAAAATAATATACAGAGACAGGAAAGGAGTTTCGGGCCCCCTACAAGCACCACTAAACCAAAAATGGTGAGAAAATACAAAGAACAAAAGCACCAAAAGGGGGAGTTCTAGCTTCTTTTTTTTTTTCTCTCTCTCTTTCATTAGAGAAAAGAGGGATCAATCATACCCAAACCCACTAAGTGAAGTACGATTGCTATAAAAATTGCTACCTTCTTTTTCTCTCCTTATACAAAACAGCCACTACACCACAAAACAATTCAAAGCCCATAAAGCATCTTTTCATTAAAGACAAAATTCTTAATTGGTGGCATAGTTTTAGGTACAAATTATCAAAGTGGAAATGCTGAAACAATCATGAGACTAGATATGAAAATCCAAAATTGCAACGATGGCTTGCTACTTATGACAAGCACTTGAACCTAAATTTGAAATGATTACTTGCGTCCTTAACCAACCTACGACCTGACACAATTGCAAATATAATTTGAAAATTACGCATACCTGAATCCATGGTTTAGCGTTTTTCTCGCGTTTTTCAGAGAAAAAGGTAGAAATTTTTTAATTCGAAATGAGTAGAATTCAGAAATTACTTTTTTTAAATAGCAAACAAAGGCAACAATTATAAGCAGGTGGAAAAAAAGTAAAATCTAACGCTAATTCCTGAACAGACCAAACAAACAATAAACAAATTATTTTAAAAAAAAAAAAAAAGAAAACCCTAGCTTGAACAGTAAACCAAAATTAAATCAATAGAAAATCAAAGAAATCGCACCTATCAACAGCGTCCGATTCAAGAACGTTCTCTCCAATAAAGGAAACCTCCAATCCTTCCTCCTCCTCTTCTTCCCTCTTCTCTCGTTGCTCCAACTCGGGTTTCTTCAAACCAGGTTTCGTCAATCCAGGTCTGACGGAAGTGGGTTTCGGGCTCGGCGGAGCGGGTTTCTCGAGGCGCCGGTTCCTCAACTCGAGGTAGTCGGAGGAGGGTTTTTGCAAAGCGAGAGTTCGAGTTCGGGCACGGGTTCGGACTCCGAGCGGAGGATCCATTACCGCCACGACCTCGCCCGACACCTTTCCCTTTCTCGTGTACTTCCCCATGGGTGCTTACTGCTTAACGGGTTGTCGGGTTGGGTTTTGGAGAAGAGAAGAGTTGTGAGAAGGAGCTAAAAAGGAGGGAAAAGAAGGGAGTTGGGAGGGAAAGAAAAGGAAAGGCGGCTGGGGTGTATTTGTACAGGGGAAGGGTTTTTCTGGGAAGTTTACCAAATACACCTCTTATTTAGGATAAATTAAAGTTGCATATTTTTTTAATGTGTGTTGTTGGAAAAACTGTATTTCACGAAATCAAATCTAGTGCAGCGCCTTATCTGAGCCGTCCAGATTAAATCCAATGATGATGGATGCCCAGTGCATGTAACCAGATTGTAAGGCCCGAAAAAATCTAACCGTCGAGATCAAATCGAACGGCTTGGATTAGTGAGCGGCATCGTGCCGCGCTGCACCGGATAGGGATTCGTATTTCACGGGGTAGGGTGGCTACGTTTTTTTTTTCTTTTTTAGTTTTTACAAAAAGTTGGGCGTGAGTCTTGACACGTGTGGTAATTATAATTAAGAAGTCAATGTGTACAGTGCACAGAATTATATTATGATTTTTTAAGTGAAAATAGTAAATTATTTTTGAGAAAGTAATTTTGTGCCCATCATTGACGTGTGGTAATTAAGAAGTCAATATGCACAGTGCAAAGAATTATATTATAATTTTTTATGTGAAGATAGTAAATTATTTTTGAGAAAGTAATTTTGTGCCCGTCATTGATGATATTTCGGTTGCTTGCCTGCTTTGAAATTAATTCAATTTTGTTAGATCTTTTTGGGTAATTTTAACTTTTAAGATCATGTGGAATGTGTGAGAACTGCATTGCATGCTTATTGCTTGCCGCTATCTCAAGCGTCCAAATGTCCAATTGGAAGTTTTATTTATTTTACTCCGTAACAATTTCTTTAGTTTTCTTTTTGTAAACTCACCAGTGTATGGCAAATTAACCAATAGTAAATCAGTGAAATAATTAGCAGAGTAGCCTGCTTGCTTCGTCACAAAAATAGATTATAAGCTGCCTTTCTTCTGCAAATCTGGATTTATTTCATTCGAATTCCGAAGCGAATATTCAGTTCTAAAAATCGTTCTCGATTAGTTCGAAATTTTAACAATTTTTAAAACCGTTTTTTATTTAAAAAACTTCACCCCGTATAGGTTAAATGAGGGAATAAATTTGAGAAATGATAACTGTCATCTGCAGTTTTATCATCGCTTGAACAAAGTGAATACATAAAATAGACAAGGTGAACATATAGATAATCAAAATCAACACATACAAAAAATTAAGTTTTGTCATATCTTATTCAGATTTTTATATGCATATTCAACTTATTTTTATTTAACTTTTTTGTTTGTATACGTTCACCTTGTCTATTTTATATGTTCATTTTGTTCAAACGATTGCAAGTAATGACAAAACTGCAAATGAAGGTAATCAATTTCCAATAAATTTAACAACTTTCATGCAATTTTATGAAGCTTTCAAATTTTTAAATAGTAATGCATACGTATTCATTTTTTTTTTTTCAAATTTCTTGGCAGCGGCCGAGTGTTGCTCCTTTTTATTTTATTTTTTTTGACTAATGCATTATTGTCGACGAGTAATGTACCCTTTAGTTTTTAGCTTTCTTTTTTTGATGACATATTCGTATGTTTGTTTAGATAATAAAATACAGCCTTTTATCATGTATATTTATTAATTTTATAAGGTGCGAATAATTTTTATATTTTTAAAAAACTCGCGACGTCCAACGTACTTTGCCAAAAACATTTTAAGTAGTTCGTAAAAGTTACGAGATTGAAACCCGAGATTTTTAAGGATAATGATGATCAGTAGATGTTTGCCTCAGATAAGGATATATGAAAATAAGAATATGTTCAGATCGCAGCATGGCGCAAACCAATATAAAGAGAGAATAGTGGAATATTCTGCATAAATTATCCTTTTGTTCCACCATCGTGTGAACAAAGAATCAAGCATGTAAGTGTACTACGGTTGGTTATCAGCGCGGAGACATTGACTTCAACATCTGATAACCTTGGCTTATGTACCATTTTATTGTGGAAATGGTCTGGACCACAAATAATCACCACGGAACTATCTTTTTCTAGAGTAAACGTGTGATTTACTCTTTTATCTATCTCTATGTGTTCCTATTCGTAATCATTTATGAAATAATATTTTGAAACAGAGACATAAGAACTATTGTTATGAAAATTAACATGGTTGATCTTTTTCATGCGTGGATCATTGATATGATGGGAATTTTTTTTGGACGAAATCTGCATAATGGTCCTCCAGATGAAGAAAAAGCAACCTTGTGAAAAATAAAAAAATGGTCTTTACCTAAATAATTTTTTTAAGAAGAATTATACTAATAAATACTGTTCGTCACAAAACGACGAGTTGCAAATTCTTAACGGTTCAGTACAAATTTCATACAAATATTTTTCTTTAAAATGCCGCTTTGTCATGTGCGCATTCATCGCTATCACTATTTATAAAAGCACGAATTAAAGAGTGTATCGCCTTTAAATCTAGTGTATATAACTATATATAGAGAGAGAGAGAGATTGGCTAAAGTATACTTGAGTCATTTTTCAAATCTAAAATTCAAACAGTCGATTCAAACCGTTCAAGTTGCTTTCCATATAAAAATATCCTTCAAGACCAAATTTTATATTTTTTCGAATTTTTTTGCTATATATTATGCTATTTTCAAATTGAAGGGTCAGAAATACTCTTTTATAGTGTTTTTTAAAATAGCATAATATATAGCAAAAAAATTCGAAAAATATAAATTTTGGTTTCATAGGAGATTTCAATATGGAGAACAATTTGAACAGTTCGGATCGACCGTATGAATTTTAGATTTTGACAAACGACTCCAGCAGTGACTGGATTTTGATTTTGATCAGTGACTGGATTAATCAATAGTTGAAATAAAATTAATTTTGGTTTTACTTCTATAATAAAAAGGTCATTGATTAGAATATAATAATAATAGTTTTTTTCTATTATGTAAAGAGAGCACAAATGTAAATTTTTTATCATTTATGATTTTTCAAATATTTTTATTATAAACAATAAGAAATATATATTTATATTAAAAATATATTCCATGTTTATATGTTGATTTTAATTTTTGCTGAAGTATTGAATATTTTGTAAATTTTTATTTGCCCACACATTATGTAGGTACGTTTTCTAGTTATGAATAAGTCTGTCAAGATTGCTGTCATAGATTGTTCGTCAATTTTGCTCGTGTACCATATAAAAACTCACTAAATAATTATAAAAAAAATATAATAACGGGTATATTTATGTAGTCTGAATTGGTTGTGTATTACGATTGTTAAATTAAAATTAGCATCTTTAATTGTATGTCAAATGCCGAGGCAAACTATTGATCTTTCAAACGGCAATCGGTTTTGAAAGCACACTGTATTTTGCGCATAATATATTTGAAACATAGAGGAAAAAAGTGTAATTTACTTTTTTATTTTGAAAAATGTTTGGTTGATAGTAATGCAACAAATTTGTTGTTTAATTTTATTTGTTTTTTCAAGTTCATCCTTTTTTTTCTAAATAAAAGAAAAGCCCTAGAGATGAATTTATCTGTAACACGATGAATACCTTTTTTTTGTGACATGCATGGAAAGTTTGTAAAAAATGGACGTCCTTACTACTGCCTTCGAATTATCCGCCCGTGTAATAAAAGACAGCTGTGTTGTCCAAATTCACTGAATATTTTATTCACCGCTGTTATTTTCTGTCTCGTGAAGAAGTATCAAGTATATATATATTTTTTTGGTTTTTATTGAGAGGAGGAAAGTATACTTTAAATGTACTAATTCAATGGCATTATTATATCTCTGAGGTCATTTTCGTCGTCTTATCCATCATTCGAAACTACTACATTACATTTTTCCAACCGTTCAATTGGCATCTTTTTAATCAGTTTGGTGCATAATTTGGTCTATACAATGTTCCAAATTTACCTGGACACGTAGAGCGAGGATGTCGGAGCATGTGACGTTGTTTACTCAATTTTTGGATTACGACTGTTTGGTAGCAAGCATATCAACAAAAAACGAACAAATAAAAAAGTCTACATTGGTCCTGGAGGTTGAAAATCTAGATAATTTAGCTTGTACCAAGAATGGAAAGAAAAGAGAATTTCAAATTTTAATACAATAGCCTTCTCATAATGTTAAAATTTAAATGTCAAATTCAAACTATTAATATTATTTATTTTCATGAAAGATGTGTCCCCAAAAATCTTAGAATATTTTTAAATCCATTTTATAATGATCAAGTAGTAAAAAAAAAAAAATCAAGCTCTTTCTTTAATTTACTATTTATAATAAAATTTTCACTGGAGATGACTTAAATACTCAGAGTGCGTTTGGATCTCTAAATAAAATTAAAATTAGTTATTCGAAATAAAAAAAATATTATTTCTAGACGGTCAAGAATAAACTTTTCTAAATTAAGAGTGCTCTTTTTAAAAAAAATCCAACATCCGGAATATTTTTTATTACATGTGTGTTTGGATTATGTTTTTAATCCGCATTAAAAGGTTATTGGACCACTTTAATCCGGATTAAAAGAAGCCGATCACACATATAGTAGGAATAAAAAAAATATTTAAATTTGGACCACTTAGAAATAACACTCTAAATTTTTAAAATTTTATTCTTGATCATTTAAGAATAATATTTTTTTACTCCGAATAATTAATCACAATTTGAGTTTTAAACGATCCAAACGCACCCTTAAGGATAAAATAAATCTACTAGTTGTGTTTTTATGAACTACAAAATTGCAGGCGGGCTGACGAAAAAGATACATCATTCTCATTAAAATTCGTTCATAAATCTGATAACAGTTTCCTCCTTTTATTGTCATTTCAGGTTATTTAAACATAAAAATTATTTATATATCATTTACCTATGTTTACAAAACTACAAATATGTTGTTCTTATATGAAATCCAACTTGTTTATGCTAAATCTCAATCATTCCAATTAGAAGCGGGAATAAATAAATAAAATCAACAAAACATTGCGAGGAAAATAATTAGTCTTAAGATAAAAAAAATTAAATTACATTCATTTACCATCGTTAGAGAATATTTATGCTTGGTTACAAAAATGAGTTATACTATACCAAGTCATTCCTTGAATTATTTTGAAAGCCGAAAATAAAAATAAATTGTATCTCCTATACTTTTACCAAAGACCACCTACAATTTAAAAGTTTTCACGATTCCCATTTGTTCCAAAAATGAACTACCGAGTAGGCGAGTAGTGATTACCGAGCACATTTATTTGCACTTCTCTCGAGTTACAGACACGTAACCGATGACGTTTAAGTAGCGAAGGCACAGTGTCAACTACTATTTTGATAGCCGAATCGAAACACACCAAATCGAGAACAAAATCGCAAGTACTTTTATCGGGAATGCCGAGCTTTGATTGTTCTTTATGACTATTATTTCTTCGACGGATTTTAAATTGGGAACAAATTAATTAATTAAAAAAGTTTGATTTTTGGCCCCACGTAGGTCAAACTATAAAATAAGAACTGATAAAGCATAATCAATTTTTTTATTTTTTATTTTTGTGTGTCATTAAACATTTTCTCAAATTTATTAAGAATTGATGTACTAATACACAGGATGTTAAAGAAAACAAACACACACACACAAATTAAAAATGTGAACGGATAAACTCACATATCGAATTGAGATAATTTTATGTCTGTATTTATTAAAGATTGATCTTATAAATATTCTACCTTTATCGATTTACAATTAGTCTTATCTATATTCTAGTCATGTTCATTATAATTATCAGATAACGAATGAATAACAGATAATTAGCTAATATAAAAAACACACATTTAGATTATCTCGTAAAGTATAAAACTCATTTCCTAAACAAGTGCCACAAATTTTTAGAATATTCAAAATCGTAGCAATGATGATGGTTCATATAAGACCCGGATATACATTCACAAACACGTTTCGCGTCACAGAAGATCTATTGAGACTGAAACAACCGTGAGCCGTCCATGGGTTTTTTGATCGGTTCTGATCGTTTTCTGAGTATGGGCATTTAATTCTACTTCTTTTCCTTCGTACGATGCGTCTATTGCGGTCAAGATTGTCATAAGTATAGGTTATACCGAAGCACGAGAAGTCGAGAACGACATTTTTTCCTTTGTATTTTTTCATCCTGCCCCTCCCACTCTTTCTAATTATATTGGTGTGCTAGAGTTCACTTGTTTAAATACTTCGATATATGTAATCGCGGCTGTAAATTTTGGATCGGGAGTACCAACATTATAATAACAATGATAACAATCAGAATTATTAACTTAGTAGCGGCTAATAATTTTATTTTTCATAGTTAGATATTAAGATCAATATCGAGCATATCTTGTACATTATTCAACAACATTTTTTTCCTGCGCAAAATTTGAATCTATACATAGTTTCGGCATGCATTTCATGATATGCGAAATTTGCAGTTCATTTTTTTTTTTGGTATTTTTTGTAGTTTCGACACATTTGCTATACAATATGGTCTAACATGTCTAACGCGCATTATAAAGTCGCATAAGAGACACGTTAGAACTTTAGTTGTGTGAACATAATGTATAATCAATATAAATATGGATAAATTATTTACAATTTTTTTGAAAAGCACGGATATTAAAATTATAGAAAACCTGAATGTACCGGAGCTTCGGTATATATTGATCTAAACTTTTCGATCTGCTTCAAAATGACCGTTGCAAACCGTCCAATATAATCTCCCTATTAAAATCTCCTTGCCGATCAAATTTTATATTTTTTCGAAATTTTTAACTATTTTTTTCAGATTTTTAAAAACTATTATTTTTGAATGGTTCAGAAAAAAAGTAGATTATCGATTTTCTAAAATTTAAAAAAAAAGTAAAAAATAAAATAAATATAATAAAATTTGGTCAGCAAGGAGATTATAATAGGAAAATCATATTGAACGGTTTAGATCAGTCATTTTGAAACATATCGAAGAGTTTGAATTAGTATACACAAAGCTCCGATACATTTGTATGCACCATAGATTTTCTCTTAAAATTATTCAAGCATCCACCTTCCCTTTCGATTCTGGAGGTTTCTTATATTTTGTATACCTGATTTCTATTATTTTCCATTGATATTCTAAAATGCATGTTTTTATCATACTCGCATTATCGGATCGTTGTTAGAAAAATTTGTTCCTATAAAATATTTGAATTTGTATCTATCAAATTGGATTTATGTTAATACGAATATAATATTAAAGTTGATATCTACGATGGATAAGTTTTTAAATATTTTAGCTTGTAGGCAATATCTATAATCTGTATTTGTGTATATCTGAACATTTTCCTCTGGGCATGCCTCCTGTTTTTATTCCATTTTATGGCCAGTAAAGGAAAAACTAGAACCGCAACTTCATTAAATTCTAAAAGAATGGACAAGTACAGGTATGAAGAAATGGACAGGAATCGTCATACCCAAATAATAATTTTTTTATCTCGAGTAGGAACGGACGGTCCGTGGGCCGTGGCTCTGTGCCATGAAACTCGAGCCAGAATCCGAGGCAAAATTTCCCGCCAAAATCAAATCTGTGTGAATTATAAACTACTTAACCATGCTTGGTCCAAAAGATTTTAGAAAAATATACTTCAGGCGTGATTTTTTCATTGTTGACATACGTTCTATTCTTTGGCTGCAGTTATCCAGAATAGTCACCGGTCAAATAGTTGTGAACTTGCGATTACATGATGCAATTTTTTGCCAATCGGGCTTTTATGAATAGCATTATAAATTATTCTGGACTGGGTATATTTCAGTCTTTTTTTTGAGAATGAGGATAGATTTGAACATTTTCTGGCTTGGGGAACAAACAAGTTCGTGCCGCTTCCATCCCGCACGTGTGACCTAGCGTGGTTGAGCCTCGCCCGCTGAGCGGTGGGAGCCCCAAAAACTTGACCCAAAGTCCAAGCCTAGCGTCAAGGGACCAATGTTGTGTTCTTCTTCGACCCTTGTTTTCCATTTTGTTGTTGCTAACACATTTTTATACCAGGTCGCTGACACTAATTTGTTTGATCAAAATGATTTTCACGCAATTTTATTGGAATTGATTTTTCGAAATTTCGTTGGATCTAATAATATGAAAATTCTAAAATAAAAATTCGATTATTTTCATAAAAAAGTTTCTAATGACATGCAATGAATGGAATTAAATCTCGTGTGAAAAAAAATGATTTTATTAGAGCCGAAGTTAGTTAAATTATTATAATTCAAGTGAAGATATCATCTAACAATTAAGATAATTTGACGATCTTAAAAGTTCATCTCGTTGTTGAAGCAAAATTCAAAGAAATCTAGATATATATATTTTTTATATACAGATCATAAATTGCCTTCGAATATATTCAGTTCCAGATGTTACTCGTACAAGACAATAAAATTACCACTAAGATGATTGGGATTGTTACTTCTCGAAACTAGGGTAGTTCTCCAAATTTGCCCCGGATATAATTTTTATTTTTCTAAATCAACATTTTAAAATAAGACAACTTATATAAATGTTTTTGTCTCTATCAAAATGTAGACATAAATAAATATATTTTTGAAATGCTAAAACACATGCATATCAAACATATATCTATTCTTTTATATTAAGGCTTTGCTCTAGAATTTGAAGGAAAAAATAAAAAAAGGTAAAAAATGGGAAACAAAAACAAAGAAAAGGTCAATACACCCCAAATTCGGAGGTGAACCAAGTTTCCATTTTCTTCATTGGTTTACATTATGTTTCTCTAGATTTTTCCAAGTTTATCTTCATTTCCTTTGAAATTTTATTGATTGGGAACATGTTAACATCTTAAGCAGAATTTGGTCAGTATACCTTCTCTCTATTTTTCTCCTCTACCCCTTTCTCAGCAGGCCCTAACATGCATTATGAGTCGTTCAATTAGGGATAAAGAAGAGCAGGAACAAAATTTGATGCCTACGAGCCGTTAGTCCGTTACTAAAAAAAAATAATAATAATAAAATAAAAAAAATAAAGAACAAAGTGTATAGATGACTAGGTGTGTGACAGCTTGGAAATTTAATCTTTTTATGTGTTCCTTAATTAAATTTATCGTCAAATAATCCCTCCTCAAGTACGTCAACAGTCAACTAATTACTTTTATAAAGAATTTTTTTAATCAACATTTATATTATTAAAAAAGGACAACAAGGAAAATGAAATATTTAATTATGATTTATTATTAAAAAATGTTAATAGCTTGAATTTTGATAATGGACAGCTAATCTATGCTGTCTCCCAATCTAAATTATTAAAAACTAACTAAAAATTGTGCCTCCAACTGAAATCAAACTGCACCAACATTTATTACATCCATCATACCTTCTTCCTCTTTTGAATTTTTATCTGCCAATGTCTCTTCCTATTCGTCAAGCTCCTTGCATCTCTCTCATAATCTGACAAACACCTTCTCTTATCTTGGTGGGACCAACCTTTCAGACAAATTGGGATTATGCAAATCTGCAACAATCCCAGTTTTCTGAATGCACTCGTCCTTAAACTTAACTTCCTCATGTTATCAGCGCTGAGTGACCAAAAAAACAAATAAAACACATGCATTTAAGGTTCAGACTTCATTAACACCTAGACAGTAGTTGTCATTGAATTGGTATCCGGGCCTTTAAATAATGGGTCCGGATCCGAAACAAGAGACCTCTTCAGCAGTTCTCTAGCTGTAATTGTTTCATTTCTCAGGACAGTGCATTGGATGCTACCACCTACCATCAAGAAATTATAAATTTATATCACACTACATATACATACAATTTAAAAAACCAATCAGAACTTTATTTTATTTATTTATTTCTCAATTCCGAACAGTTAACGAGCAAAACTATGTGCAACTTTTTGAAGTAACTAATAATTGTACAAGTTATATTTTCAGACTCTGGTTATCCTTCATTCAAACAATAATAATAAAAAGAATGAAAAAATAATTAAATAGACGACATATCTTGTCCTCCAAGCGTATCTCTAGTCCTTACATGTCATCAATCAAAGATGCTAATCAGCCTATACATTCGCATGACAGGCGACAGATAACAGACTTTATTCTCGCCTTGTGTTCGGAACAATATTCTCTTTCTTTCTTAAAAATTTATTTTTTTTATTAATATGGGATGCCTCTGAGAATAAAACTAAAATTTGTCCTTCAATATTAAAAATACTGTTTTAAGTTGATCAATGATAAGCTTGTTTTGATCAAGGGTGTTATTTCTGAGAAATTTTATTTTTTTAATCCATATTAAAAAATGATTCGAAATAAAAATTTAGTCACGGTTAAGAATAGACAAATAAACTCATTATTGCTTTTTTTGAATTCATAACCACTTAGAAAATCAGGGCTGATAAGTGTCATCTCCAGATTCCATCACTCCATCATCCCCTGAAAATGCGTTTCTATTTTTTGAAATCTATCGTAATTGCCATTTTCGTTTTTGGAAATCCAACGCTCATCCTTCCCTCAACGTCACACTTACCCCCTGTACCACCCCCTCCCTCCTAATTGTTCTAGTTCTGAGAACAAATGTTCTAGTTAATATAATAACTGTTCTATTTAATACATATAATTGTTCTAGTTTCAGAAATAATTGTTCTAGTTAATATGTTATGGAAAACTAATTGTTCTAGTTTTGAAAATTAATTCTAGTTAGTAACATTAACTAAAACAGTTAATTTTTTTCGAGAACAGTTAGTAACATTAACTAGAACAATTAGTTTTTTTCGAGAACAGTTAGTAACATTAACTATAACAGTTAGTAACATTAATTAGAATAGTTAAGAGGGAGGGAAATACGCTGATGGGGACCGGAGTTGGGGACCAACATTTAGGAGGGGATGAC
The DNA here is from genome assembly GCA_027562975.1 of Rhynchospora breviuscula. Lineage (NCBI taxonomy): Eukaryota > Viridiplantae > Streptophyta > Magnoliopsida > Poales > Cyperaceae > Rhynchospora > Rhynchospora breviuscula. Next base: position 35,733,717 of record CM050400.1, read on the forward strand.
GGGGATGAGACTGGATTAATTGCATTCCGAAAGTGGATTAACGCGTTTTCTAAAAAAGGAAAAAATTAAACGCGTTAGTGGAGGATGATAGGGATGATGGATTTGTTATTAACTAGTTTATTATTAACTATTTCAAAATAACATTTTTTTTATCATGAATAGTTTTAGTTTTGTTCTCAAAATCTCAAATGATTAATACGCATCCATTATTATTTTAATTTCGGTTGTGGCCTTGTCATTCTTTCAAATCAAAGACAGTTCGATAGATTAATTTGTTTCGTCTGGTTCTGAAATAAGAGACAGCTCCAATTCTTTGATATTTTATAGGATGCACAGTGGAAGTGGATACCCAATATAATTCCAAAAGCTCTACCGTCTACACTCTACACTATGCTCGAAAACTAATAGGTATATTTGGTTGGGGGTGAAATTAGGGTGTGTTCGGCACCTCCACGAACAGCTAGTTCGTGAACAAGTTGTGGTGGTGCACGAACTAAACATGGAACAACAGTTCACGAACTGGCGAACAGGAGGTAGTTCCTAGTTCTCGATTTTTCGCGAACTAGAAGATGTTCGTGGGCCGACCTCAACTTGTTCGTGGGCCTGTTCGTGGACCGCTATTCGTGGAGGTGCCAAACACAGGTATAAGTTAGTTTTTTTTTTTAAGTTAGTGATTGAAGTAAGGAAAGTTAGAGATTATGGAAAGTCAATGATAACTTGAGGTTAGAAAAATGTTGTTTGGTGTGATATATTGTAGTTAGAGATGAAAGCAAGAGAAATAATAAAATATTAGTTTATATATTTTTTTCTTTTATAACTAATTACATCTACTATAATAAATATTACCATTAATATTATGATTATCAAATTAATATTAAGTATTATATAATTTTTATAATTATAATTATCATTAATTATACAATTATATTTATTATTGTATTTTATTATTTTATTTCAATCAGAATTAATTGTTATAATTATTAGTAAATAATAACAACAACAACAATAATTAATATTATAATAATTTTATTACAACAGCAACAAAAATTATTATAAATATTTAACATTATAAGTATAATTATTAAGCATAATTAATATGAATTACTATACCACCACCACCACTATAATAATAATAATAATTCTAATAATAATTTCATTGAAATAATAACAACAGCAGCAATAATTATTATTAATATTTAATATTATTACTATAAATAATAATAATGATACTAATAATAATAATAATTATTATTATTATTATTATTATTGTAATAATAATAATTATTATTATAATTATTATAATGTTACTACATAGATAATAATAATAATTCTATTGATTTTATAATGGTCACGAGAACAAACTTTTCTAACTCAACATTTTGTCAAGTTAGAAAAATAGAGTGAGGTTAGCACTAATTTCACTAACTTTGGATGTGTTTAGTTGGTGAGGATTTGAAAGTTAGTGTTTTAACCTCAAGTTTGCTAACTTCACATGCAACCAAACATAACCATAATCAGTTGAGCTCTGGACCGTTGGATGCCATATACACCGTCCAGATCAATACCCAGTTTTGCCTAAAAAAAAAAAACCCCTCAAAACTTGTAAAGAAGCCCCCAAAATAAGCAATTCTCTAATGGGTTGTCTTGTCTAATCTTCGAGCCCACAAAACTTGCAAAGGAAACTGAGACAGACCACATACCCCTTTTTGGATTTTCCTCAAATATATAGACCCCTTTGGAAATGAATGAATGAATAAATGAATTGTTTCAGAGCCTCAGACATAGGAGCAATGCCAATATGCCATGCATTGGCTGTGCGTCTCTCTATCCATGCGTGCTTGTCTCCTTGAATGTACAACGAATATTTTTTATTGGGACTTGAATCCATCGCTAGCTAGTCCTGTATTGGAACCTTGCACGACAGAGAAGAAGCTGCTTGATTGGATATTGCTTTAAGTTTTGGTCTATTCAGAGCAGGAAATGTTGTCTCTTTGTTTGTATTTTAGTTTTGGTCTTGTTTTCTGTTGTTCAAAATTTCGAAAACTCGCTCGAAAATTGAGAAGTTCTGATCCGCTTTCTTTATCGAGAACTGTATTAGACTTTCAGTTGGTTTGAAAATCGTAATCAGATTGAGATAGAGCAGAGAGAAGAGACACTAATTAAGTTTTGTTTAATTAGGAAAACATTGTGTTTGTTAGTCCCTATACGGCTATACAAGTGTTAACAAGCTCTCGTTTCTTAAATCTCCAATACCTTTGTTCCTCTTTGTTTAACTTATACTGAATACAACAATAACAAATGTTCACGTTGTAAGTAGTATCATATATTCATATATAGTAGTCTAAATTATCTTAGATCTTTGTAGAGTTCAATGCTTATGCAAATTATACTTCAATTCTTTTCAAACAAGCAATATCAGAAAACATCTAAATTAAAAAAAAAAAAATTCTTCGAGACATCAAGTTGTGCAAGTATTATCACATATTTAGGTTAGCCTTTTAATTTATTGGTCCCTGCTGAAAACGTGTTCAAGCAATAGTTGGTCATGGCTCTGTCATTTCTCTATAAAAACGGGTTAATTTTGGGAAAAACGATAATTGGATCCCTGCTACTATAATGCTTTTGGATATTTGGTTCAAAAGGGGAGAGATCAATTGACAATTATTAGTTTTTTTTAATAATTGTGGCAATCATCAAAGTAAATATTATAGATATGATCTATATAGTACAATTATTAGGCCTATATGAAAATGTCTTAGTGCATGCTATTATCAACAGATTTGAATTTTTCAACGATATGAAATTAAAGATTCTTGATGCATCACCAATTGATACTCAAATTGCACGAAATTTGATCGACATTCTATTTTATATACCTAACAAGTCACCTATAATTCAAATTTTATTATAGAATGTTTATCTATAACTTAAAATATTTTAAATTATTGCTTAATTAAACTTAAGGCTTGCAATGAACTCTCAAGTAATTCAAATTTAATTTAAGTTAAATCGTGAATTGAACATTATATTCCTTGCTACAAACCTAATTAACAGCTATTCAAATTGGCCCTATATAATTATACCAATATGCATTTGAATTTACTCGTTATCTTGAAAATGTGTTGACGTCTTTAAACCTATCTTAAAAATAGGATAAATAATAGTCTTACAAATCTTTGTACGTTTTGATTTACTCGACATGTAATTAATTTATAAGATGTTAGCCGCTATTTTAAATCCTTTTTTCCTTTCATTTATTGTTTTAGTACAACCGATATTATTTTGAATTTGGAAAACCAAATATACAACGATACCAACCAGGCTTGCTGTGTGCAATCACAATGAAATCATCAAAACAAGTAAAATCAAAATCGACATTCCTTTTCAGATAACAACCATCATTATTACCTATTAATACGATTCAGTACTCTAGATAGAGATATGAACAATAACAAAAGTTTCCAACTGAAACCCTACGGTTTGACATGTACAGTATGTTCCTTAAATATCTTCAAATTGATCAAAGTGTCCTTCATTGCCATCATCTTGATCAGCGAATTCTTCCTCATTGAATTCTTCTTCATGGTTTTCAGCCACTGCTGTTTGTACAAGAATACGAGACAACAGAGTTGAGTCGTCTAGCTCAAACCTGTGGTCGGATGTGTGCTGCTGATTGAACCGACCTGGCAACTTTGAGTTTGTGTTGTAACACGACTCACAGAGGTCGAATCCAATATGTTCTTTGCAATCCTTGCATTTATACCTCTTTCCTTTAATAGGATACAACTGGATTGGAGAGATAACAAACAAGAATGTCAAAACAAGGTACACAACAAACAAAAATGACAAAACAATATATCAATCAGGTTAAGGTTACAATCATGTTTCATCCAATGATTCAATAATGTATATAGGCACTGAAAGATTAACATCACTGATACCTGGCCCAGTTTAGATTTTCTTGTATCTAACAGCTGAGGTTGCTACTTTCATATTAACATTGCCATTATTGAAGGCTTTAATGCTCAATCATGGGTTTACAAGTCAATTGAGTTTTGGCAAGCCAAGGCTGCTAATACCATAAATAATCAACAATACTGAACCAGAGAAATAGACATCTAACTAGGACCAAATATAAGAACAGTATATTACAAAAGCTGAACTTAACCAGTGAAATTTTGCAATCAATAGTGATTTTTGAACGAAATATAACAATTAGTTTAGAAAATTCATACATACCCCACAACAGTCACAACCAACTCCAACATGAATGTCATATCTTTCTTCACCTAGTAATAAACTTGCATCAGCTTTCTTCTTAGATTTACCATTGGCTTGAGCTGCTAGTAAAGACCACAAGTGGAATCGCATTAAACGAAGTGCGGTGAGCATTCATAATCTTAGACATATGGCATTTATTGTCAAATTTACAAACATAAAAAGTTCATCACTATCCAAAGATTTGAGATGTTAAAATTGTTCCTCCTTATTGTGAAAAGTTATAAAAAAAAGATTGAATCATGTAAAAATAATAACCATGAACTATATTGCCTAGTACCTCTAAATACATGTGCAGAAACAGACAGTGTGGTTTAAGAACCTTTAATTAAAGAGGACTACTTAGCAAACTTCCAATTCTAGCAAAAAGTTCGAGTTTCAGCACAACCAAATTAAAATCAGTGGCATTCCTGTCTGGTACACTAAATTTAAGAACAAATAGAACATGAAAGATTCAAGGTAATGGGGAAAAAAAACTGGGACCAGCACACAATCCAGTAATTCATGTCAAGTACAACCCCTGTGTACAGTTCATGAGTGCTATTGTGCCAGTATCCAAATAATAGATTGTTAATTCTTGCCGCATATGTGAAACTTCATGCTTGTTGTATACAACACACCATTGACGTGTCATGTATCCAACAAAGCAATTCATAATATTTTATTTTAGAGAACAGTTTTATCATTTATTCCATAAACCAGGGAGAAGAAAATATCATGTCTTACCAGATGATGATGAAGTGTTACCATGTTGGTGTTGGGACTTCTTAACCAATGCTGACTGCCTTCTAGCAGCATACTCTTCAGGGAAGTTCTCCTCCAGGAAGTGATCCAGGTCCAGACAAACATTTGGAAATTGTCCTGGATGTGGAGCCCCACACACCTTACACTCCACCCTTTCTCCAGCCATGCTAGCCAGACATGATTCACAGTACACTGCTCAATTGGAAATATTATGTTATTACAATGTTGTTATTCTTACTTAAGTAAAGCAAACATAAGCTTTGTTATATATATTATCTTACTTCCAGTTTTTCATGCTTATTCATTAACAGAGGTTATTAAAGTCAAATCATCAATAAGAGCATTACTGCACCGGTAAGATGCCCTACCAGCATGATCAAATGTACACAAGCATCCAAAGGTATTGACATCTTGAGTAAGGGGCTGATTTTCATATTCAACAGCTAAAGGCGTTTCATGCAAAATGTGAGATTAAAGTAAACGGTACATATAGCACTCACCATGGCCACAGTTCAGAACTGAGGGAAGGTATAGGAGTTCATTGCACAAACAACACAGTGCATCTTCCACAGTAATTTTCTTTGGTAATCCATGCGCTGAGCCATTTTCTGTTGATTCTCGTTGATTGGTGCCAGTGCTCCCACTCGAGTTGGAAGTAGAACTCAAATTTTTGGTTGCTAAAAAAAATAACAGTTAATTTATCAGTACAAGAATCTGATGATTAAAAATATGAAAATTCTAGTGTAATAGTTCTCTTTCCTACCAGAGTTTGGAAGTGTGACCTGATCTACGAATTGAGGAGATTCTACGCGCCTAATCTTTTCGTCCTCTGTTGAGAGAGTTAGAAGAAAGATAATAGAAAAATGAACAGTTAATGTCCAACCTCATAAAGCAACTAAATAAACAATAAGAATATAAGACATACAACAGGATTAATACACTAACCAAGCACCTCCCTTTCTCTCCGCTTGTACGCCACCGGTTCAAGCTTTAACAGCAAGAGATGAAGAAGCTGGCATATGCTAGGGAAATGGCTGTAAGATTGCCGACATACAGCACAGTGTGATTCCTGTACAATTTGCATTGCGTTGTGAACACACCAAAAGCATGATGTATGGCCACAAGCTGTGTAAACAAAATGCATCAGCAAAAAGCACTAAAGTAAAATTAATTACAGCGTTTTTAATATCTAATTATAAGTAAGTTATGATCTTACAAAGAACAATTGGCTTGTACAGTAGATCCCTGATACAAAAATTATGACAGAAAACATATACTAATTAGTTATATTCAAAATCAACAAACATGAGTACTTACCTCTCCTATAAAAATTGGGGAAAAAAGACAACTTATCAGTGCCAATTAACTATTATCTACTAAAAAAGAAAGAGAATGAATCGGATAAGCAAATGATACTGACAAACAAACGCAGCATTGGAAAAGAGAGCTGGAGTAATCGTCTTCTCCTGTGTGAAGCTCGTCGCAGGCCTTGTCGCCTCCTGCCTCCGCCATTGTTGAACGATTCCGAGTTCCGACAACCAACGAACAAGAGAGAAGATTTCGTCTTTTGAGAGAAGTGGAAGTGATACATCCAAAAGCCCATAAACGAGACAATTATATATACATCTTTGGAAAAAGTAAAATATATGGGCTTGTAGTGAAAACCAACTGTGATTGTATTTGTTGCCAAACAGGCCCATGGGCTTTGGAAGAACCATACAGACCAGCCCAGAATTATGACGGATTTGATTTGATGTTCATTCGGGTTGTCGGACCTCAAATACCGAAATTATTAAACCCGAATCTCGAACCAATGAGCGGCGGCACGTGCTGGAAAGAAGGGACTAACGGTAGAATACTCTAGAAGGCCCTCAAATCATGTGAGACCCACTCCGTCACCACGTAAAAGACAAAAAAAAAAAAAAAAAAAAACTTATTTGGGACCGCTTCTCTTTCTTTTACAAGAAGAAAAAAAAACCGTTGTTCTCTATTCTACCAAGTACTGTTTTTCCTTTGGCTTTCTGGAAAAGGGTAGAAAAGCAAATTAAGGTATAGATTCCTTGTCTTCTTTAGTATTATCTGTCTTCTTTTGCAATCGCTTAGCTATCAAGCATGCTAGATTCGGTTGAATTGTTTAATTCAAGATTTAAAGCGCAAAAGGTTTCAATTTCTTTTTGAAACTATGAAACTAGAGCTGATGGTGGTAGCTCTTTAGGCAGATGGCAAGTAATTTTGTGGATCCTTGAGATGAGGTTGTTAATTTAGTGTATTCACAACCAACATTTGAATAATTAGGGGAAATGCTTTTGGTTTTAGTAATAATCTAGGGGCTAGGGGTGATACTCTGTTTGATTAGTTAGTTGAATTGGTCAATTAGGTAGTTGGATAGGTTTAATAATTCTTTGAATAGTTTAATTTTGGTCCTTTAGTTCTTTCTTCTTCTCCAAGTCTAATCCTCCATACAAGTTTTATGTTGACTTGTGTATATTCAGATCAGTAATTCTTGCAGTTCAATTGGCTGACAGTGTATCTTGTGAATTGATTCTTTTTTGCGTAGGCTTCTTTGTTTTCCGATCTGTTGCAAGAAGGAGATGGAAGAGGTAATTTTTGGCCTTGCTCTATATCATTTTATTAGCCCCTCTGTAATTTCATAAATTTGACCAGTGGATGTTTTGTCTTCAGGAGGGATACCCAGTCAAGTTAAATGTATACGACCTTAGCCAGGGGCTTGCTCGCCAGCTGTCAACGACTTTTCTCGGCAAAGCCATTGAAGCCATATGGTAATTACACAGACACAATAAAGCAATTTTGATTATTAAACATAGGCAATTTAGAACTAACATATGAATCCTTCGTTGATTTTAGTCCAATTGAGATTTGAGGAGGATGGTCCTCTGAAAAATAGGAGCAAAAATTGATAACGTCTAAGATAACTCAACTGGGATTCTATTGCAAAGTAATTTTTAATTAGAGGTACAAATTCAGAAAAATGAATGCTTTTGTAGATGCAACAAATATTTGAGTGTTATACCCGAGAGAAAGAAATTGAAGCATGTTAGTTCCTAAACTGTAGCTTTTGTGATGACTCTGAAACACTTTTAAGTTATTAAACAGGCATACAGGAGTAGTGATATATGGGAGAGAATACTACTTTGGAGCTGGGATCCAGCAGGATCCGGCAGGGAAGACTCCGTATGGCAGGCCAATCAAAGTGGTCGACCTCGGCACGACACATGTTCCCAAGGAGGTGTTTGAGGAGTATCTACAAGAGATTAGTTCCCAATACACACCTGAGACATACAACCTCCTGACACATAACTGTAACAACTTCTCCAATGAGGTGGCACAATTTTTGGTTGGTAAAACAATCCCAGATTATATACTTGATTTGCCGAAGGAAGTCATGAATAGCCCTATGGGTGCCTTGATAAGTAAGAGAAAAATCTTATTCTTCCTTTATTAAATTTTTGAGGCTACACAAGAAACATACATTGTCATGGGAGAACCAATCATGACCAAACCAATAGCATTCAATTTTAGCCAGTTCTACTGGTATTTTACCAAAATATCTGATATAGTTATCTCTTTAGTTTAGTTGATAAGTTACAAAGCTAGAATTTAATGCCAAGTATCGCAGACCATTTTATGCAGTCTTAGTTTTGCAATTATGTGGTAGGACTTAGTTGAGTGTTTATCTGTAATGACATAAATTTTTTCGTCAATATGTTATGTTATTATGTTAAACAAGGTTTTATTCAAAGTATTCAATTACCTTTTTAATCAGTACTCACAATTTACATCCCTTTGGTGGTCTTTGCCTAATATACAGTGCCTATGATTCAGAGGCTGGAAACAACAATGCGGTCAGGAGCAGTCCCACAAGCTCCTCAATTTGTACCTTCTCCTGCCATGACTCCTAACACTTCAACCAACACAGCTAATTCTGCAAACTCAGTGCCACGAGCTGTTGAACTGGCACCTGAAACTAAGCCCAAGGAAAGCCAGGATTCCCTCGGAGATGCACGCAACCGAGTGCAAGATGAAATCACAAAAGAGTTCCAGGCCATCATGGCTACGGGCACTTTACGTGCCAGTGAGGCTGCAGCACTTGCGACAAGGCGAGTAATGGAACGGCATGGCCGGGTCGATGTCTCTATGCAGGGATAGCTGCCAAACATAATTGAAAGTTTTACTTGTTATCATGAAGTGCTGACGTGGATGTGATGTTTTAATTTCATTCTTTGTCCCATTGTCTGTTGGGAAACATTAAATGTACTGATTTTATTTTTTGTTTTAATCTGGTAGGTGTACTTGAGATGACTGTTGGCATTTAAATTGATAAATGGATACAAAAACTTCGCCATGGATCATACTTCAGATATCAATATGACATGATAAATAGAAATGCTATTCAGAATCACAAAATGTCCCTACCTTTTGATATCAAATGCTTATATGGGTGTTTTTTATGATTAGTATTGTTGTAGGTATGTGGTTACATCTTTGAGTAAAACACTCGTTCGAAACACTTGGAATTCTTTGAGATCTGAAACTTGGATTACTACAATTTTAGTTGATATTAGCTGAAAAAATAGACAAAAGAGCTGATATAAGCTGGGCTACTAATTTCATCAAGAACTTCAAAACAGCAGGAAATGGCTTGATAAAAAGCTCTATTCCTAGTAAATCCAAGTTTAATTATCATATACTGAACTTAGCTGAGCTGATATGAATTTTGATTTAATCCAACAATATACAAATTTCCATATACCGGCAATTTTCCATATGAAAGTATTATTCTTTTTCCCTCTAAACAAAATAAGGACATAGCGATGGCCCAGCTGATGATAATGCAACAGTATTTCTTAATGGGACACTGCTAAAAATATGAGATAGATACTCCAAAATGATTTTCCATATATATTGAAAGAATAGTATATTTTCTGAAGAAGATCGGCTGAAACCATGTTTTTAGGGACCAATTATCATATATTTAACAAAACATTTTTGTAATTATCTAGGCAGAATTTAGGATCACTGCCCACACACTGGGAACAACAGCCTCCTCCATTTTAACCAGTGCTTGCAAGCAGAAAATAAGCCTAACAAATAGAAACTAAATATAGCAAGCACTATTTCCAATAAATAGCTGTGTTTAAGCACTTCTTTTTGTGCACCCATTTCTTTGATATAAAAAAAATAGATACACAACAAAAACACACTGAGGAAATAGTGATGACGAGAGAGAACAGTAAAGTGGTTTTTTCACTCTTCATTATGATTCTCATCCACTCCTCTCTCAATCTCTCCAACGCTGACCAGTGCTATGATAATTGCATAAAACATGATTGTGCTGGTCGATTGATTCCATTCATTTGTCGTACTGGATGTTTTGTTGGTTGTGTTGGTGATCTCAGAGGTAGTTTATTTTTCTTATTTTTTTTGCTTGTTTATCAACTTTCCAGTTTAGTTAACTTTTAAAAAAAATTTCCAGTTTAGTTTTCTTGCTTACATGCTAGTAACACGAGCTATTGTGGTGCTATAGATAAATAACAGTAATCATGACTTCAAACATTACAGAGCAAAACTTTCATTTTTAAGAAATATAATAGTTTTGAATGAGCAATCAAAACCACCATACATAATGTATAACTTCTATGGAAATGTAACATAAAGTTGAATAAAATTGACTCCGACATATTTAATAATAGATATTCGTGCATATTTTATCATAATTTTATTCTATTATTATTCAGGGCACAGTGCACATTCAAGCAATAAATCCGCTCCGATAAGAACTTCTGATGAAACGAAAGGCTGACTAATCGAGTTGAGAAATACAAATACTGAAAGAAATTATTATACAGGGCTATTTGCACATGTGTGCATGTAATTAATTGTTTGCGACTTGTAATCTGCAACTGTAACCCAATTCATTTATACTCCATCTATTGCGACTTGTAATCTGCAACTGCAAAACCCAATTCATTTAGTTGAAATAAGAGTAAATTGCATTTATTTTTTCAGAAGGGATAATGACCTTAAGCAATTTTGCTTGGACATGTTCTTAATTTTTTTATTTCCACTGTTTTCTTTTCTCACGCCTGAGTTTGGACGGTATAGTCTTTTGTCATGTGAACTGAGATTAATGACTTTTTTATTTTTTTATTGTACTTTTATTTAGCGGTCAGCAGATTATCAGGATTTTTTGTAGAGTAATTCAGCACAGAACTTGAAAACGACAAAGCATGATGCTCAAATATTTGAATCCAGATTTGTAATAATAACGTCATTAGTACAAGTTGAACCATAGATATAATGGTTATTGCAAAATAGTTAGTTAATTCTAAAAAAGTTTAACAGCAAGAGCAACAATTTTTAAGCAGTGATCGTTTTACAGCCTAATGCATGTATTAATTCCTTACATCCATAATAAAAACTATGCCTGGTGTGTTTTGAAAATAAAAGTGAAGGTTCAGCACCCACATCCAACAAATATTCTTTTCTATAATGAAAGTTGATATGAATGCTGATGCACATTAATGGAAACATACATGGATTGAAGGCAACGCCACCGACTTACTGGTAAGTTAATTATTTATTCCCTGGTTCATTTGACTGCTGAGTCATCGTTGAGTCTAACCTCAAAAATACTGTAGTTATATAATATTATCCTGCATCAATTTGAATCAGAAGGAGAGCCTCTCATCTAAATAAAGGAAATTATTTTCTGAAAAAGCTTGCCAACTTTTAAGCTTAGATTAGAAAATCTCTTCAGAATTTGAACCACAAATTTATTTACTCATTAATTAGCACCAGAATTTTCCAGACAAGGATCATAATATCCTTTATCCTCCTCTTATATATTCCTTCGTCTCCTCAAAGGTGTCAAATCAATTCAGTTAATTTTACTAGCAGCAGTCAAAGACAGAGAAAAATGGCACTACTAAAAGCTCTCAAATCGTGGCCAGTGATGGCAAGACTAGCCCCTTTAAGTTCAAGGCCAATGACCACCTTCCCAACAAAACCTTTGCAGGTAAATAACTCAAATTTTTAAAAGTTAATTTTTTTTATAGTATCAGTAATATCTATTATGATGAGCCCATTCCAGTATAATGAACTTTTTGTTAATTTGAAAACAGAAAAATGAAGAGGCAAAAGCATTTTCTGAAAAGGTTGAAGATGCAAAAGAGTATGTCACTGACAAAGTTGAAACTGCAGCTACCGCTGCAAAAGAGAAGTTTTTTGAGACTAAGGATAAGGTTGCTGAGAAGGCCAGCGAAATGAAAGAATTTGCATCTGATGAAATGAAGAAAATGAAGTATACAACTGGAGAGAAGTATCACAAGGCTAAGGAAACACTTCAAGAAGAAGTTGATGATATGAAGAGCATTGGATCAGACAAATATGAGAAACTCAAGGATTCAACTCAAGAAAAGTTCCACAAGACAAAGGAATATGTTAGTGAGAAGAGTAGTGAAGCAAAGGAATTTGCAAACAATGAAGCAGAGAAAATGAATTGCTTAGCTGAGGAGAAATATCAACAAGCCAAGGAGACCATAAATGATGCCAAGGAATTTACATCCAACAAAATGGGGCAAATGAAAGATTCAGCAGAACACAAGTATCATCAAGCAAAAGACAATATTGGTGAAAAGGTTAATTGTGCAAAAGATTTTGCAATGGATAAAGGTGAGAAAATGAAGCATTCAGCTGGAGAGAAAATTTGTCAGGCCAAGGGAAAGATAGCCGAAGCAGCTGATGAGGTGAAAGAAAGAATGGATCAGTAAATCAATTAATTTACATGACACAAACAATTAAGTAGTACTTTTGTCCATTTGTATCTTAATTCTATGTTTTTTTTTTCCTTAGAGGACACGCTAACCATATGAGTCAGCAATATATGTAGGTTTTTGTTGTCAGTTCAACTGCCATTCCTTAATTGTTCAAAGTTGATATTGTGGATTCAGAAATTGTATTCATTTTTTTTTTCTGAAATAAACTGGCTTCATCTATATGTTGGACAAATCAAATTATAATTGGTAATAATGGAAATAATTTCTAAAACATAAAAAATACTATTCCACGTTAAATTGCAGTAAAGTAATACATTAGTATTCGAGTCCAGGACCATTTATTGCCCAGAAAAGAAACTTGAAGGTTCGGCAAGTCTAAATGCATTATTACAGATTTAATATCTAAAATAGGTCGAAAAACAAGTGGAAAATCGGTGTAAATATTTGAAGTTGACAGGTTAATGTTCATCTTTGTATCCAAAAAGGAAAATTAAATTGAATGGTCAGGTGTCTATGCTTGGTATCCTTAATTTGGCAATGGACTATTATGATAGTTTTCACATTGTCAAAGATAAGCACAATAAAATGATGGACTTTTTATTTATTATAGTTTTACTGAATTTATGGCTCATACTGGCATATGATAATTGCGAGTATGCATTATCAATTATGCATTCAGGAAAGCATTTCTACTAGCACTCCAGATTAACAGAAAACTGCCTAATTTTTTGTGTTTTCAAACTCAATTAGAAAATCTGAATTTTCACGATATTATACATATATAAAAGTTTGATACTATGTTTTCTTTAAAAACTGTGCTATGAACAGTGAAGTTTTTCATTTTCCAGGGAATTATCTGGACCTCACATCTGGGTTTGTGCGGTTAGAATTACAGGTGGGAAGATCGGCGGTGTGGGAATTTACATGGATTCTGTACTGCACGATCATTGTGGTTTCACGTGTTGTATGTTGTTTTGCACTGGGTGAGTCGCTCGGGCACGACCTCTTTATAGTTATGGGCGCAGAGAATCGTAGAAATACATCAGGGACTACGTTAGAGGTTGATCGGTCGCAATAAAATATATTTTATGTACAAATATGCACGCCGAACCAGGTGTACTGTCATAAATGAGGAACGATGTTTTGTTTTGTTCTTTCCGAATACATTAACCTTTTGGTTCACGACATTAGTTCTGATCTCCTCATATGTGTATACTTTGTTCATTACGATTCCCACCGTCTTATTCACTTTCCTCATTTGTCTGCTTCCTCTCTCCCTCTCTTTTCCCAATTCCCAAGCGGCAGCAAAGGTCATCTGTTCGTCTCCGTTGGCCTTGGCGAAAAAAGAGGGAAGAAAATCAAAACATTTTCCCTCAAATACCCGGTTATAGATTGGAGATGGTCTTCATTGATATTAACACGGTATTCTCCTGACCATGAGGAGTTGATAGAGACCCCGAATGCTCGTCTTTCTCAAAGGTTTTCTTGGCGATCTTGAGGAGGAAGAGGTGCAAGCCTACGAGGGCCCAGGCGAAGAGGATGTAGATGACCCATTAGGCGAAAAGTAGGAGAGAGTAGAAAAGGAAGGTCTCTATGAGCATACGATCCCGCCTTTCGCCCTTCCGCTCTAGCTTGCGAGTTGTGACTCAGGTTGTTTTCCTTCCCAGTAAAAGGAGGCAAGGCGTGCGGTGCTAACACCTCTATAACAACTAACGAGGCACTAATTTGCTAAAATAGAATCATATAAAATAGTTTTGGTTCCCTTCAAATTGTTATTCTCAAAGTTTCTGATCTTTATTTCTTTGTGTAATAAAACTTCAGGCTGCTCGGATAAATCTTGGACACGGAAAGAGGTACGAGTACTTTTTTAATTATTTCTCTTTCTTTCTATGTATTGGATTCAGATCAGCAGAAATGATAAGTGATAGCAATTTTCTCTGAACTTGCTCAGAATTTGCTGCGAATTTTCTTAATAATCTTCAAAAAAAAAATGATCAGAAATGCATTTCTAGAGCCAGGTCTTGTAATTGAGAAGGATGCACAATAAGACTTTAAGTAAGACCTTTGTAACAAGGCACTAATTTGTCAAAATATAATCATATAAAATAGTTTAGGCTGGCATCAAATTGTTATTGTTCACAATGCTTCTGAACTTTATTTCTTCATGCCATAAACTTCGGGGCGCTCAAATGAATCTAAGATATAAAAGAGGTACGAATAATTCTCTAATTACACTTTCTATGTGATAGATTCAGATCGTCAGAAGCGATAACTGACAAGGTAACTCATACAATGGCTGGATTTTTATATTGTTTTTTATGGCGTTTCTTTCAAGCTAGGCATATCCAACTCCATATGTCAAGTAGACATAAAAAAGAATGTTGCACTTTTACATTCGAGTTACCCAAATAAAATTTGAAACTATAAGAAAAGGAATAGCCATTAATGTCAATCATTGGTTTACTAATTAGATTATAATCAGATTATTCTTTTGAATTTCAGCTGCATGATGGATGAGTTGTATCAGTTTTGTATAGAAATTCCACTCCAAAGTTACTCTTTCTTCTTCTTCTTCTTCTTTTTTTTTTTTTTAAGTTTATACTATCAAAGATTCAATTGAAATATCTTAATATGTGTATTTTTTTCGCCCAAAGGTCTGATCGGCTATGTATACGGATGTGAGGTTTTCAATTTGAGGTAATTTCCTCAAATTTTTGGTTAATTATTGAAGTTCCTTTAATCTGAGTTATTGGGTAACAATTTGATTTTTGTTTTGTCTTTGGTACCACTACTATACGGACCTGATGCTTGTAGGAAGGCATTTGTATCTAAATTATGGAGAAATTATTTTGATTCATGATTGATTCACGATGGTGTGGACTGTGGAGGAGTGTTAAGGGCCAAATTGGTTTGGTAATTGATATGGTATAACTTTGTACCAAGCAAATATCCATCTTGCCTTTCTAAACTGTTTCCTGAACCAGTTAGAATGGTAATACGACACTTGTACCAGTTCGGGACACCCCTAATTGTCAACTGGTGCGAGTTTGAATATTCTATTTATTTATTTACAAATTGTGGTTAGAAATTTATGCCAAGATCATTTTGATATGGCTAGCTTCCAACTGTTGTTGAAGGTGTTTATTGGGCATGTGCTTAGATTTTGGGGAAAATTAACTGTAAACACTCCTTTCTTTTCGTTCACCTGGAGTAGTGATTTTATTTTGCACTGTTTAGAGCTTGTAAGAGTTTAGTACCTACCTCGATTTCCTACTGGCACAGAGCTGATTTCGGGATGTAAACCCCTTCTGCCCCTCTTGATGCCACAACTCGTCAATGAGTACAAATCTCATCACTCCCTCCCTTTCTTTATTATTTTTTAGATTTCAATTTTAAGGTTTACATCCCTCTGTCAATGCTCATTACCTGGTCCAATTCCAGTTCAATTTTTTTATTTTCCAAAGACATTTTTTTTTAACTTTGATTGATAGAACTTTTTCAAATTAATGGCACAATTTCCCATCACCGCCTCGCACATTATTTTTTTTCCTTAGTTTTTTTTTAAAGTTCATGCCACATTTTCAGACTATGACCTGGGACTTTCTTTATTTATTTCTCATTTTGTTTAAATTTTGTAGTGTTCCTAAATAATGTTTTTTTCATTTTTTTTACCAGAGAACATGCAGAATCCTGATGCCATCCAGAATTACTCCTCTGGTAATTAAATTCACTCAAATAGAAAAGGTTGGTTACTCAATTCGTTTATAGCCAAAACTTAAGAAAAAATGAGGAGATTTAATTTGTGTTTTTATTTCCGAAGGGGTCCAATGCTAGACTTTTCTTAAAATTGTTTTTAAATATTATTTCATTTCAACAGGGAGGGTGAACTTGATAGATGAGCACGTAGATTACGAATGATACTCTGTCTTTACCAATGGCTATTCGGCTAGACATGATCGTGGCCATTCGCAAGAACCCCGACAGTAAGGATCTTTGCATTGCCAATATCAAGAACAAGTACCCCATTTGCACTTTATCCTGCAGACCTTGATCATGTTTTTACTTTTATTATACTTTTATCTTTTTGTTAGCATTCAGCACTTTTTTCATTTTTGGCTTTTCCTTTGTTTTGGAATGAAGGTTAAAATTATGGCTTCAGAGCAATAATTTGTCAAATTAACACAATTGGGACCTTTCAGGTTTAATTACATAGTTGGGTAGGGGAGGGGTGATTGCGTAAAAATTTAAGTTCTAGGAGAACTATTGTAATTTTGTTGTGCAACTGCATAATTTTAGAAACTATGCTCAAGGCCTGACAAGGCAGGCTTGATTTCAAGAATTGTCGATGCAATCGTGAAAATGGATACAATCAGGTGAGTTATTTATTTATTTATTTAACTAAGTTGTTAGATTTGTACTCTGCTTAGTTTAAGTGGATGATTTAGTCAATTAGAACAATTATTTTCTATTATGTTACAAGTATGGCATAATTCTTGATGAAAATGGATCGTTCGGAAGGCAATTTGTGTAAAAAATGTGCAGCAAAGTTGAAAGTTTCAAGTGTCTTATCTTGATTTAGATTATGAATATGGGTTGTTAATTTGCAATAATCTGCTTCAATTGAATTTTATTTGAACAAGTACATGGGTGGGGGTTCAGAATTTTTTAAGTTATCAATCACCAACCATAGTGCTTTACATTTTCAAAAAAAAACCAAAATATAATTATCTGTCCTATGCTTGAAGTTTCTGTATTTTGAATAGAAAAAAAAAATGGTTTGATATTTTCTAATTCAACAGAGCAGCTCCTTCTAACTAAGTGAGGCGGTCATTTTGATAAATTTGGTTTCTTATTAAGGTCAAGTTAATGTCAATTTGGTATAGTTTGTATCATTTGAATTTCTCTCCCAGTTTGAAGTTTACTTAAGCATTGGCGTATTTTTTTTTATAAATAAATTGAACTGTGCTAGCGTTAGTACTTAAGGGATGTTTAGGGATTGCATGTTTTCTAATTTCTTTGACATCGGTAATAAACAATGAAGAATAATAGACATTTAGGATCTTAAAAATTGAAAGTTAGAAACTGCTTGATAGGCTGAGAGGTTACCATTAAGTATCTATGCGATATGTGTCTAAAAGATTTCTTGGGTACCGGGAACAAGTACAATTGTGATGTCATGGATTTGAAAAATATTCCTGATTAAATATCTCGATTGCTCTCTGTTTTTTTTTGGATTGTTTGGCAGCGGCTGCTAAAGCTAAAGAACAAAAATAAAAGAAACAAAACTAGACATCCTGAAATCTAGCAACATCTTAAATGCCATGCACCTCCAAACACATCAAATCTACTAGCACTACTGAAGTCGTAGAAACATTCCTAAACACCCTGTTGTTAAAAATACTCTAAACACATCCATAAATGCATCCATTGCTCTCTTGATTTGAAAAATTCTAATGTTAAAAATAATTCAACAGTTCAAAGGAAAAGATAAAGCTTATAAAAGTCGATTTGTCTTTTGATAGGTTAATGCATATGATATGACCATATTGGAGGGTATTTTGATTTTTTACTACCAGATAGTTTGTGAATTGATGAAAAAGTTAATTCATATGGTTCAACTTCCTAAGGGGGCGTTTGGATGGTGTGGGAATAAGGAAGGAATAAGGAATAACGTTGGAAAGTGTGTAACTTTATTGGGAAGTGCGTAAATTTGTGAAGGAAATATGAAGGATTTATGCCTAGGCGGAAATTTCCGCCCAATTCCCCTTATTCCCACACCATCCAAACGCCCCCTAAGATATTGAAGAAATGCATGAACCGTAAATCTTTCAGAAATTGCCACTAGATGCTTCCTTAAATGCATTTCATTCCAGTGAGTATGTAGGATTATTAAGCTCATTTTGTACAAGTCTTTTGTTTTTTTTTCCAAACAATAAGGAGGAAACATGAGGAAATCTTATTTGAGAAGAAACATGAGAAATCTTATAAAATTAAGCTCCAAATGAGTTCTTATTCAGTATTAAGCATTAAGTAACGAATAACTACACTTGATGGTGTTGTTGTGCCACAGCTCTTCAAAATGTCCACCCATGGTCACATATCTTTTGTTGGAAAATCCAAAAAGCAGTTTAGAGAGTTAATAATTTTAGCTGACCATTGTATTACTCCATTTGTGGGAAGGACGGTGAAAATTAGCAGAGACAGAAAGTTAATCATATTAAATTGATATTTCTGCATTTTGTTGTTACACGACACAATTGACAACATAAGTTAATCGTATATGTTTCATCGTTTTGAAAAAATATATGTAGTTTGAGATTTTTTTGTCAATTCTATGATCCTTTTGTAATTTGTAAGATAAGATAAATTAATCGTATTATCAACAATATTTTCAAAGTTAATCTTCACCTAATATATATTTTTTCTTTTTCAAAGCGAATCATATTATCAGCAATAATTGGTTCGTTCAATTTTTTTAAAATTCTATGTACATGAAATTCAAAGAGGCATTGCAGCTTATGTGTAATATTTATTTGTGCCTCTTCAGTCACAAAAGTAATTGCTTCCTAATAATTTTTTTCTGACTTTAATATATAAGGAAGCCATAGAGCCATTGCAGAAGAAGAGAATGAGAGTCTTTAGTAGTATGAAATTGATATTATGCAACACCATAAGTGAAAGTTCAGAGGGAAGTAAAAAAAAAAATGTCACATCACATTTAATTGTGCCCCTGTAAAAGGAGTGTAGATACTTGATTTAAGATTAAAATGCCCCACAAGTTCTAAATTGCAATAAAAAAAAGACAATATATTATATAGCTTAAAATTAGATATTATACTTAAAATCATTTGTTGGAAATAATACCTTCTATAATTAAATATTATACTAAGATAATGTACTGTGCCTTGGCATGTAACTTACTACAATCTTTTTTTTTTTGAAGGCTGGATAAACCAACAATTTTCATCAACTCAGACGAAAAAAAAATTATAGTAAAAATCGGACAAAAAAAACACCAAGAGAGAAAAAAACACTATGTGATCGGTATCACAGTTGTTACCCAATCGGTAACATAAAACATTAGGGTGTTACCTCTATGCTAGCAAGAGGAAGGAATGAGGAGCTTGGATCAGTTTTCTTCAACTACATGCATGCAGGCACTTGATTCTTTTCACCTTTGATAGTAATTTTCATTTTCTAATAACTTCTTTTGCATGCATTTGTGTTTAAGTTTTTACACCTTGCAATTGGTAGGAGTGCCTTATGGACCTGCTACATGTTGTTGCTACAATTAGTTTGATTGTTGTATCCGACACTTAAAATCTTGCATGAGTTGTTTGTAATAATTTTACGTTTTGAATGCAGGTGGTGCTTGGTGATCATATTGACCAGAAGGCTCTCATTTTCCTTCACAAGAAACTGAAATTTTATTTCTTTTGGTAATAAATTTGATAGATATATCTTTACCTTAATTTACTAGATAGACTTTTAAAAGATTAAAAGGACGTGATTTTTTTTTATGTCAGGACCTCTTATGTTGTTATTGATATATCGCCTGGAAAATTTAATTCATATATATATTTCGGTTCTTTTGAAAATAAATTTAAAAGGTTCTTTTAAAAAATAGAGTATTCATATTTCTTTGATTATTTCTTTCAGGTACATTTGCAAAATTTCCTAATGCATACTAAATTGGAGACCAACCAATTATTCTTATGGGTAAATGGTAATGCGATTGTTATTTGAATATGATAACGAATAAGACTTGCAAAGAAGATTGGAAGATTGAAAGCAGGTATTTGCAAGCATTTTAAATAATTTTTCAGAATGAATACCAACGGTACTGCAACTATACCATATAGATATTACTAGATGAACATCAATTTCGGCATGGTACTTTTGTTTTTGGTGGTGGTTCCTAATTGTGTTTAATAGAAGTTTTAGCATTTAGCTCTTTTCAAGAATATGACTTTTTATCCATCCTTGCAGGAACAGCTTTACCCAACTTTGTTTTTTTTTTAATATATTTTTCCTTTGACAGTACCACATTAGTTATCAACAAATCTTAGTATCTGGATGTTCCTAACAAAAATTTGAAAGATTAGGTAGCATTCTAAAATCTGACAACTGAAGATGTCATGTTGAGGTGGAGCCCACTTTGTCAGCCGCTAAACACCTTTGTAATGTTCCTCCATTTAACAACTCCACTGCTACCCACTCAGCTTAGGCACTACCTCTGTGGGAGCCTCTTTCTTCAACTTATTATCTGTTTGGGAAGAAGGTAAGTTTCTTTTTGGTGTTTTATTTATTTTTTATCACGAATTAAAAGTAGCTCTGCATTAATTTGTAGTTGAGGTGCTTTTATTCAGAATGCATTTTCTACGAGTGTTTGGGATTATCAGCAAGCAAAATAACTAAATTAATGATAATAAAAGCTAAACCTTTTGTCAAATTAGTTGAATTAATTTCAGAGGAATACTTAATTGTTACAATCTATTCACATATTAGTACACCAAACAATTTAGGTAAAGTGTATATTACACAAATAGACCTATAATTGTTATGATTCCACTTTCTTTTGTTGAAGTTTCAAAATTTTCATTTTAGTCCTTAATCCTTACAGTAATCAACGTATAACAAATTTATCCTATTGCTGATGCTAATTTGCTTATTTCATGAGCGCAAATTGTTGTGTTTTATCTTTGTCATATCCACTCTGAAGATGAGTACTAATTTTAACATCAGTATTTGATGAAGAAGCAAATTGTGCTTTTAAAATACAACAGGATGTCCTCTTAAAAGTTATGGCTTGAGTTCACATCAGTGCTATGGGCTCCTCAATGTTATGAGGTAAGCTAGCTGCATTCATCAATGGTATGCTGTCACTTCCATCCTCCAGTTGAACATTTTGTGCTTTATTTCTGCTTTAGTTTTATTTTGATTGAGGAAAACCATAATTTCTTCTCTCTTTTTTTCCCATGAGTTCATTCTTTTACCTAAAACAAATACACAAGATAAATTTAATCTCAATTTTTTCATGCAATACCATAATTGGTATGTGAATCTATGTTTTCCATAGGTAATTTATAAAGAAGATTGCCAAAAAAGGCCTGCCATTGTGCAGATGTGGTTAGTATTATTGGTACAACTAGACTTGCATGGAATTGGTAAAATTAACAAGCCCATAGAAAAAATTTGGAGGGCGATAAGGGGGGAGGGGGTACCAAAAGAATTGTAATGGTCATACAATAAGAAATAATCATATAATAATCCATAGTAGAGATGAACAGTTAAATCCAAAGGCTCTCATCTTATGTAAGCAATGCTATCACTTCAGATCAATTTATGAACTGTTTGGCTTCAAAGTATTTCATAGGGTCTTAAAATCGGAAACTAATGTTCTACATATTTAGGGTGATAGGTCAGGTGAGTTAAATAACAGAAGAAACAAATTGAGAACTCTAATTTAGTTGATATTTGAGATTCCTGGGTTTGCAATTGATGCTTGATCAAATAGTTTACATTAGTTTAGCGCCTTTTATCTAAATTATGACACATTATTATTTTGTGATTTGCATCCAGCCTGAGGGTGAAATACCATATTTTGTTTGCAGCTAACTAGAGTGAGGAGTTTGCATTGTGTAATCTTTACCCATTGAAGACATTGTTATATGACCTTTCTTATGGAACTTACCTAGCTACTTTGTTGGAAAACTTATATGGAGTTTACTCTTATGTCTCTATCGTGTTACATATCTATTCATTTCATTCATATAAATCTATATCTCGCAATCTAATTATTTAAACATTTCCAAATCACAAACTTCTTAATGTTTTGTTCAGGCACGGAGTGATTAGTCCACTAAACTTCAGTGATGACTGATAGTTGGAACGCATGTTGGCTTCACTTCATGAATGATCGCTGAAGCATGCAACTATTCCTATTATTGTAAAGGAAAGAGCAATGTAATTTTCTTTTTTTTTTAAAGGTGAAAGAGCAATGTAATTTTGTTGCAATAGAGACCTGTGAGGAATATAAGTTGTTTGTTTTTTATATTTATCATTGTCACAATTACTGTATTAAGTGTCTCAAATGTATAGGTGCTTCTACATGTGTAAGGATAGAAAATCTCCATGTTTGAGGAACTACAATTTAAGAGCAGCATTAAGTACAGCATAAACTACGCACACCTATTATTTATAAAAACATAACTTATGAGGGTGGTCGCGGCTGACAAAGCCCTCTAGTATATACTTAGATGAGAGGCCATTTGATAAACTTTGATGACTAAATTTATCAATATATAAAGAAATATAAATTTTCAATATATCTACTTTATATATAAAAAAAACTATCTTAGATGATTGGTACAACTATTTTTAATATATTTAACCAAAAAATATTTTTAATTAAAAGCCAATGTAATTACGATTTTTAATTAAGAAGAGTAAACTTCTAGAATATATTCAGATTGATCAATCAACAAAAATTAGAGGGCTCAGATTGCATGTCGTATGAGGAGATAATTTTTTTTTCTATAGATTAGGCATGAACTACCTTAGATTTCCAAATATATTTAATTTTTAAACTATTTTTAATCTATATAAATAACAATATAAAAAAATTAACTACTTCATAAGTTACTACAATACCTCCTATACACATTCACCGTTCTACAACAAATTGTCAGTTCAAAAAAAACAAAAATACCAATAAAAATCTATACAGAACTTTGTCCAAAAAATAGTCGCGGCTTCGCCGCGACACTCGAGCAATCTAGTGTATTAACAAAGAGAAATGAATAAAAATTGAATAGGCACAAACAAGGGCTCTCACTTCTATTACTAGGAAGCAAAGACGGTCGTTACACTAAAAAAAAAAAAAATAAATAAAAAACCTAAAACAAGCAAAACAGTCATTACATTACATAACCTTCAAATAAGTGGGCCCCACTTCTTATATAAACTTTAAAAAAAATTAATAACGCTAACATTAGATTGATTTAACGTCGAATTTTTTATGAAGGAAACGATACAAAGTTCCCTACTTTTAATTAAAAAAAATATAATAAATCTTATATATCTCCAATTTTATTTTCTCCACCATGCTGGGCTGTGGGTTCCACTTCCACATCAAAGTGGGCCCCACCAAAGCTACTGACATCCGGATCCACATCCTCAGAGAATTTTGGCTGCTCCAAGCAGCCAAAATTTGTTTTTTTTAATATTTCAATATTTTAAAATTCAAATGTTGAATTCAAACCGTTGATCTTGTTCAATTTTATGGACGATGCATTTTCATATAAGTTTTATAAAATTTGGAGTCGATTTGATACTTAATTAAGTGATCAAATTATGAACGTATTAGAATTAATCAGTGATAGTTAACCAGATTCGTTCATTTGTTGACCACTTGATCTAGTATCAAATCAACTCTAAATTTTATAAAACTTATATGAAAATGCATCGCCCGTAAAATTGAACAAGATCAACGGTTTGAATTCAATATTTGAATTTTAAAATATTAATAAAAATAAATTTTGGCTACTTGGAGCAGCCAAAACTCGGCTGCTGAGGATGTGGATCCACTGACAACCACCATTAATCTTTTTTTTTTGTTTTAATATTATTTCCATCCACTACGAACTACGAACGGGTCCGGGGTCCCACATGTCAGAAGCTCCTCTTCCTCCTCTACCTCACCAAAATTAGGAGCGGAGGCGCCTCAATTCGCTTCCGAATTTCAACAACGCGATTCTAATCTAATCTGGCGATAATATCCCAATGGAGAATATGCGATATGCAGAAGCACTCGTGCGCGAGTTTCTAATCTTCAGGGGTTTCACATCAACATTACAATCCTTCGAATCTGAGTTATCAACCGAGATAGGGAGAAATTTCGACGTGGATAAAATTCTAGATCTCATCTTCTCTCTCTACATACCCAAATTTCAGCTTGAGAAGTTGCGATCTCTACTGAATTTCTTCAAGCAATGCTTGACATCTCCTTCAGAAACCACACTGTTGTCGGCTATGTCGAAATTGGAACTGTCGGTGCTGAGGTATTATGTCGTGTATGCTTTGAAATCTTCAAGGCCAGACAAAGTATCAGAGTTCTTTGGTTTGCATGGGAGTTACTTATTAGAGAAGAAAGAAGACTGGTTGCCTTGGTTTGGTGAGTATTTTTTTTTTTTTTCACTCTGGGTAGTTTGACTCCAGAATTTTTTTAGAGGCAAATTTAATTGTTCACTTGCATCATGTACCTAATAGACTACAAATTGTGCAAAGCTGAAAAAGAAAGTACTTAGAATGTCTATTCTTTCAGTGAACATGATATTAGAAGTATTGCAAAAAGGAAATTACTTCTACTTATAATGTTTTTGAGCTAAAAAATGAATGTGATGTGCAGCTATTACATACATGAAAAACCCTAGCTTGGATCCCCAATTTCGAGTATATTTCTCCAAAGAATGGCTAGACGCATTGATTGCATCTTTTCGAAATTTCTTAAGTGAGATCTTCAGTGGAACTCATATCCTTTTTGGAGCTTATTCACATGTTATTTTGCGTCTATCATATGGTCCTGTAAATAAATGGTCTATACCCCTTGAAACAAGAACTGTTTCTGTACCAGTCAGCTTCAAACTGTCATATTACCAGTATCCACTGGGTGTGCTGAATCCGCATCACTTTTGTCTGGTCAGTCTGCAAAATTTCTCCTAATGTTTTCTGTAGGAATTTTTAATGCTTATTGAAGAATTATTGAGCTGAAAAGTTCTCAAGAAAATTAAAAGTTATAGTACCACTAGTTGTGCTTGAATTTATATTTTGTCCAAGCATCTTCCTTAATGTGCCACGTGTTCCAGAGTTATTAAAAATTAGTACAGAAACTATTACAGTAAAGCATCTGAAGAATGATATAAAGCAACTGAATTATAAGCTGTCAGAGCTTCAAGCCCTTCTAGAGGCAAAAGAAAATGAAATATCCCAGCTGAAAAGGTAATATTTTGTTCAGCTGGTTTCTGAGATTGCAATGCTAATCCGGTGGAGTTCAGAGTTTAAAGGTCTCTTTTGGCTATTAAGGATCTATCCATGGGATCAGTTCCAGTTCGTTGACCTTTTTCACTTGGGGGCACATTGGAATTGAATCGTTGAACTTTTCATAATTATTGATTTTAACTGGATCAAGTCGGACTTTAAATTCTCAAGTGGGTTTGAGTCCAACTTCAGATAAGTCCTTCAGTGTGACAAATATTGCTAGATCTACTGGTTTGTACTGGTACAAACTACAGAGATTGGCCCTGTAAAGTTGCTTAGTACACTCTTGTAATTTTAATGTTTGGTACGAGCTATAATTGGCAAATGCCTATTTCTGGTACTGAAATTTGTAGTTTCCTTTTTGTACCTAATTTTGTTAGATGAATTCATTGATAATATGTATTATTTATTCATTTGATATTGGTTTCGCCTTTTCAAGTGTGCCTTCTGTGCTTGGAGAAAACACTATCAATTATCAATCAATCAATAATCATCAAAGGAATAGCAGTGCCTCAGTACCTGAAACAATGGATCTGCAAGAATCTTCAGCTGGAACTGATATTATACATGAACCTGGTTCATGTTCAGCTCAGTCTCCTTTAAGAGATGAGCCATTTCACGATAACAGCAATAATTTAACTCAGGCAGGTTGAGCTTCTCAATTATTGCTTATTTTGTCTATTTATATTTAATATTTTTGGGCTTTATATATATGTATATGTTATTAAGTGAGCATGTTATGCAGGAAACCAACAAGATTTGACAAGAGAAGAAGATTTCCCTGAAGTTAAAGTTAATTTTCAGGTAATATGCAGTAAGATCAACTTTTTTGTTTCTTTGTTTTTTCTTACTTATATTCATTTTTTTTTTTTTATTTTGAAGGAAACATTTTTGGGACATACTAGCCCAATAAGCCGGTGTCGTTTCTCAGCATCTGGGGATAATATTGCAAGTTCTTCTTTAGATGGTACTGTCAGGTAAACAGCTTTTTTTCATTATAATTCACTCTTTTTTCTTCTACGAAAGAAGTATTAAAATTTGTAACAAAATTTATTGAAGGATCTGGACATATGACTCATCGTCACCTTCATCCAGAAATGCAACTATATATTGTGGTGCCGAGATTATGTCTCTCGATTGGGAGTGTAGATCAGACCGATTGGTGTGTGTGATTATTTGTTATTGTTTTAATTTGATTCCTTGTGTTGTCAAAAGGAAGAATTGAAGGCAAAAGCTTCATATCAGTGGTTAATTTGTCTTGACAATAGCTCCTCATAGGGACAGCAGATGGAGGCATTAAAGCTTGGAATGCTGATGCAAAGCGAGTTGTCGCTGATCTTAGCACATCAAAAGAGTATCCTAGGTTAGTTTAAAGCAGAATCGAGATTACTGAAACTCGATCTTATTAATCAACGTTATTATGAGTATTGCTTTTGCTTTTTCAGTGTATTGGATATGAAGTGTAGCCCAGTGGAACCAATTTTTGTCTCAGCAGCGGCTTCTAAACGGTAATGTTTGATTTTTTTTTTTTTTGATAAAATAATCGGCTAGTTCATACCCTCAGCTTTTTAAAATTTTAATTTTTTCTAGGCGTGGCTCGACCATACTTGACAGAGCTGGCTTTGCTTCCCTGACAGTTTGGAATATGAAATTGTTGAAACCTGTGGTATGGACTTTATCACAACATTATAATAATCTATACCTTTACTGGTACAGTTGTTTTTTGTTTTTAATTTATTTGTTTTTGGTATTGTGTATATCCTAAATTATACGATATATTCTTAATTTCAAATTTATCCGTACTAATAAAACTTATTACAAAATTCTATTTGCGAAGACAGTGCTCCCTCTTGGAGAGGACCCACCGGCCATAACTTCTCTCTGTTTTAACCACAATGGTAAAATTCTAGCTGCTGCTGCAACAGATGGAATGATCCACATGTTTGGTATCCTTTCCAATAGAATGCTTAATTTAGTTCTATTTCATATGAAGTTTTCCTGAACCAAATGATAGATATGTCTGCCGGCCTTCAGATAACAGGATGGCCGGCACATGACACAGCTGTTAGTTCAGTTAAATTTGGACCAGCTGAGACCAGTATCTTCAGCTTAGGCTCTGATGGCAAGGTTAGTTGCTTTATGTTTTTTACTCCTTTCTGAGAGATTAAATGCTAGATGGACCTTGAATTGTCTAAGCATTTATTGCAGATTTTTGAGTGGAGTTTGCACAATCAAGGTCAGCTCCTCTGGTCAAGAGACTGCAACAAGTAAGATGCTCATTTACCTGTATGACTTGAAAAGTGTTGTTCATTCACTGTGCCTATCTGGTCCTGTACTGGTGAAATACCTGGTATGGGATAAAGCGGTTAATACTGGCCATGTTTACAAGCTTTGTTCAGTCTTCAGTTGGTTGAAGTTCTATTCTGGGTTGGGCTTACAGCATCTGACCAGATAAAATGAAAATGTAGACAAACACATTTCTTGAGACCGACATTAATACTTGCTTTGTTATATTTCAGGTTTTGCAATCTGGAAAGCTTGAACCGATGCAGACATGAGATAGCGCTAGATGCTGATGGAAAGAGATTGCTGGTCACTTCCGGCTTGGTTAGGGCACCAATATACGAGGTCCAGTGCCATACCCACTCACAAATGAAAAGAATGAAAAAAAGGAGAATAGAAAGGAAAAAGAAAAATGATATTAGTTTAGAAATAAATAAAAAAAGATGCATTGAAAATCAAGTGGTAAAGATAATTATTTTATCAGCTAATCAGCTCAAGGGAGCCAATTAATAATTTTAAGTGATATGGTGGTATCAGATTAATGGAAAACATGGATTAATTATTGTACAGGTACAGGGGCAAATGAGTGGGATGAAAAGCCTCCCTCATAGTGCAGCTATAACAAGTGTGGATTGGCATCCGACTAATAACATATTCATTACCGGTTCTGCCGACCACTCTGTCCGTGTCACTTCAATTATTTGATTTAGTTTCTGTATGTATTACCATGTTTATTTCTTTCTGGTGTGCGAATTATGTTTTTTTTTAGTATAGGCATTTCTGCGTGGTGACTGTTTTGTTTAATTGTTTTTAGTTCTAGAAGGAATGAATGTCCTGTTGCTTGCTGGCCTCATGGTTGTTTAATAGTTTGATTTAGGAAGTAACAGTTAATGGTTTTTTGGGATGGATGAAGCAGCCATGGAGGTTTCTTGTAGTTAATCATTGAGTTAAAGATCGGCTCTTGCTACATACCCCAGTTCATTGATCCAATATAATACAAATTGGGAAAAAAAAATGTTTTCCCTATCCTCCGTCCAAACAGAGTCAAAAGTTACTTATCTGCCATTAAAGTTCTCCTCTTATTATTTATATATCAAGCATTGATTATCCATACGACTCTTCGTTCTACTATCTTTTTTTCTGCCATTCATGTCTAGATAGATATATTTTTATTTGACGTATATATAACTTCATCAGGCCGCACCGTCCATTTTAAATCAGGCTGAAAAGTTCTACAACAAGCATGCGGCACAACACGTGGATTTCCATTGTTTGGCCAGACTAATTTGTAACATCAGAGTTTATAGGGACGTTTCAGATCTGTCCGTCACCTTAAGCTTCTGCTTCGCAACCGAAACTAACGACCTCAGATATAGCCATTATTGTGAACAGTGTTTCTGAATGAAATTAATAAATGCCTACTCTGCATAAAGTGCTGCAATATCTCAGACATTAAATTGACACGCTGGTATCTTCTTCAAATAATCAAAATTGACGACCTTCAACAGTAAAAGCAAAGGAACAGAAACCATGCCAGATTAAAAATAAAGGAAAAATTACAAAAAAGAAGGCTGGGCCCATCATAAACCTAGATCTAAGATCACAATAAATGAGTTCTTCTTGGCAATTACTTATTGTTGTTATCTACCAACAAAAACTATTGTTTAGACTTTAACCAATAAGCCGCAGCTTCTAGCAGTAAACAGTTAATACAATAAAACCACTTACAGCTTATGCAAAGTAATAATTGATTCCCTTTAAAAAAATATATAAATGAGGTAAGTATGATTGACTAGGAGCTACATGAATGAAATAAGCTCATTGCAAAATTTTGATTTAGTTGAATTATGAGTTCGGTCTCCCTTGTTGAACAAATAAACAAAACAACATCCAATCTCAAATTTGATTACCTGAATAAAACACAAAAGAACATATTTTGTCAGAACAAAATTGAACGAAAATTCAAATAGACTGAGAGTCTAAAACAGGTTAAGGTACAACATACTAATTGTGTACTTTTAGTGAGTGGATCTTTAAAGAAAACATAACAAATTGCAGATGGCTCATTGTAAAATATAGGGGAAAATGTAGTAAACAGTAACTGAAAACTGAAGAATTCAGGTTGCAGTTTTCTTGAGTTTTAAGATTTAAAGAGAGGGAAAGGTTGCAGAACGGTGCTTGCAGAAGTTTTTTTTTATATATAAAAAAAAGAAGACTTCACATTTGTATATATGATGATGGCGGGTGTGCTATTTTAAAAAATTTTTTGATGAAAGGCGGGTGTGCTATT
The DNA here is from genome assembly GCA_027562975.1 of Rhynchospora breviuscula. Lineage (NCBI taxonomy): Eukaryota > Viridiplantae > Streptophyta > Magnoliopsida > Poales > Cyperaceae > Rhynchospora > Rhynchospora breviuscula. The sequence continues at coordinate 35,764,146 of CM050400.1, forward strand.
TATTGTTTCAGACACACTATTAATATTCGACGTTAGATTAGATAGGAAAATCCCCTCAGAAAATCAACCTCGGAGAATCAAGGTTTTATTTAGATCGTTCAATAATAATACACCTGCTGCCGTGACAATATTGGCAGCATATATTATTGTAAAAAGAGGTAGTAATTAAAAAAACAAGAAATACGCAAAAAAAGAAGAAACTGTAATGAGAAAAAAATGCTAAAATAAAAAAAATCTTTTTAGAATGGAAGAGGACATGCATTTACATTAAATCGACAACAAATAGATTGACATAGATTATTCTTTTAGAATCCACATGAAAAAAAAAATTCCTTTCTTTGAAGGAGAAAAGGCTAGGAGAATTTACAGTTATCACCAAAAACACAGGACCTCAAAAGAACTATCAAGATTTTTCTCTGGAAGTAACTCTCAAGACATCACTAGTTGACTAGTTAAAAGAATAAATGGCAAATCATGCATATAAACACTAATAGGCAATGCATTCCTGTTGGATCTGTTCTGGTCCCTATTTTTTTTTTTCTGCTTTAATTCGTGTCTACTCATGAATTTGTCAAATTGCTTTATGGAGACACCTTCAATATCCTCTAAGGAACATTGAAATCACAATATAAGCTGATATTCTGTTTTCAGCTAACAAATTAATCAAATAAAATTTGTTTTACAGGACAAAAGATAGAAAAAAAACAACAACAACACAACTAAGCTCCTACCAAAATGCATACCTGAAAAATGATCACCGATGACTTTATCTTCTATACTCAACCTTCACATGTCCTTCACATACCCATATTTCTCCATGAAAGGATTCACAAAATTCTTTGGTGGGTATCTCTTGATGCAATCTTCCCACACTCCTGCATCATTCAAATCTCTCTCTACAACCCACACACTGCTATTGCACTTAAAACCAGCTCCAAATGTGACCATGAAAACCCTCTCTCCTTTCCTCAACCTCTTCTTCCCTTCCATGTATGACAACACATACCAAACGCTGCTTGCCGATGTGTTGCCAAACCTGTGTAGAGTCATCCTTGCTGGCTCAATGTCATACTCGGTTAGACCGAGCCCCTTCCCAATCCCGTCTATCACTGCAGCCCCACCAGTGTGGAGACAAAAGTGCTCAAGAGCTGTAGTAGTGGAAAACTATTTTTGTCAGGTTTAATTGAGTTAATTGAAGTTCTGAACAGTGGCTCGGATTAAACTTTTTATCTTGTTTTTACCATGAAAGCTCGTAGGCAGATTGGATTAAATATTTGAGTGGACACATAGTGAAAGGTAACGGGGCTGGAAAAAAAAAGTGGAATGTCTTTGGGGAACAGGTATATTTATGATCAATTAATTTGACCCTCATTTATGACTGCTGCATTTGGATTTGTTATTGTACACAAGATCTGTATATTTCTTAGCTGTATTAATCTGACATTTTGATGAAATGTTTGTAATTTTGCTATCAACTTTCTTTTAAATTTGGATGCTTATTGCTGTTGAAATCATTGTCTTACAAATTAAAAACAAAAGTTTTCACTTCACAGAATAAATACCTCTATTTAGCAGCAGACCGCCACTACCTCTGCTGCCATGGCTGCCAGCTACTTTTATCCAATGCATGATTCCTCTGATAGCTTGATGTATCAGCTGGTCAATTGGTAAGATCTTTGGCACAAGCACGCGCATGTTATTCACAAATGCACGCGTGGCAGCTTTTGGGAGCTCTTTTCCAAGGTGGAAGCCGGGCCGACCCAATTCATCCTCATCTTGAATGCAACAATTGAAGGCTTCATTGTCTGCCCCAAGATGTGTGCGTACTAGGTGGACCAATCTTAATTTTGCAAATGATCGCAACCTTGGGTTGTTTGACAGAAAGAACGCACATCCTCCTGAGCGGAATAGGCAGTTACCTAGCATCATTGAACGCTTGTTTCCTGCATACCTGAATTTATGCAAGTTTATGGTGTAATTAACAATTATGCGATTGTTATGTGGGGTCTCAGCTGAGCATCTGGATGACTTGAATGTTTGGCTCCTAATTTTTCAATGTAATTACGTTTTCTAAATTTTTGATGGACAACCTATGTTGTAATGATCAGAACAAGAGGAGAGTGATAAGGATAATATATGAATTATATATTCCGTTGAGAATTTATTTTCGAAAATTTACAGTCTCATGGAGTTTGACTTCAATTGCAACTTTAACTAGTGCATACAGCATGATTAGCACAGAATTGCTTTACTAGAATGGCTATTGAAAAAGCATTCTTTACCAATTAGGGGCGATGGACTCAGAAGACACGACCAGTGCAAGCTGCCGGCGTCGGCACTTGAACAAATTATAGACCAGATCAATTGCAATCATGCTAGCACTGCAACCCATACCGGACAAATTATAAGTTATCACATCCTCCCGCAGCCCGTACCGCTTAACAATTCGCGAAGACAGAGACGGCGCCGGTGAAAACATCGACACATTCACCACCAACACATCCACAGCCTCAGGACTGAACCCAGTTTTCTTAAAGAGCTCACTGAGTGTGGCATCAAAACATTCATCCATCTCTTCAATGCCGTCAGCCCAGTGGTCAGGTGATGACTCAGTCCCAGCTATGATGTTGCGGGGCCCATAGGTCGACTCGCCAATGCCAGAGTTGACAATGACTTTAAGGAGGAATTTGTACTCATCCACCCCGAGATTCTTGTTCCGTTTTATGATCTCGCCGCACAGTTCAGTCGGGAGCTTGCGGTCGTCTGATGGCTTAAAGCATACATAGTCTATCAAGTAGCAATGCCGGTGTCGGGCCCAGTCTATGAGCCTGCAGAGAATGAAGCACAGTGAGGTTATGAGGAGACTGAGAATGAGCATTGCCAAATCCTGCATTCTCAGTGTGTGAGTTGAGTGTGCGTGAGTGAGAGAGAGGGAGAGAGGTTAAAGGGGCAGAGGGGGGGTACTAAGTAAAAGTGAGTAGGTGTAGAGGAGTAATGGTGAACAAATAGGGTATGAATAGATAGCACAAGAAAGGGAATGGAAAGAGGAAGTGATAATATGTGCGTAGGTGTAGTAGGAAGGGAGAGATGAATGCTACAAGGCAGCTGGCTTTTGAGCTGCCACTGCAACTCTGGTTACTGGAGCATTCACTGTGCCTTTGAGGTGCGATTTCCAAGTTGACTAAAGTAAATCAATTAAATGTCGGACCCAAGGGCAGATTCCTTGTCCTTTTCAATTAATTGTGCAAGGCGACAGATTATATATATGTAATGTATGTTATGTATACATGCTTAATTGTTCTGTGCAAGATATGAAGCACACATCAGACGGCTTCTCTTTCTCTGAGATTCGCTTCATGTACCATTCAACAGGGTTCAAGCGATGCAAAGGGTAGATGCTTATCATCTGTAATTGGAATCTTCTTTTTAAATATCTAAATGAATTGCAAAAATATTTTTATTTTTAAATATCTTAAAAGTATATCTATTTTTCTGACACGTCTGTTCACAACGATATTTGAACGTACTTATTTTCTCGGCTATTAAATATCTTACTTTTGTCTAAGTGTGAAATTGATTGAGTGTTTTATTTGACAGCCACAGTCAAATGTTCAAAAAAAAGAAATTGATTGAGTGTTTCTGAACGCACGATTTTAGATGTATATTTTGAATGCAAGTATTGATCTAGTGTTGTTTTGACTTTTCAATGCATGCATTTAGAAAATAGAAATGTCCAAAATTTTTAAAAAAAATGTTATTATTGATTTATAAATTGGGATGAGCAAAAACACAAAAAATTTCTCTGAGATTGGGTTATAAATTTTAGTCCTTAGAAAATTTATATAGATGAACTATCAATGTAGAGGTGGCAAGAGGTCTGTTCCGAGAGTGCCTCTAGTTAAATCCCTTTACAAGGAGGATTCCAAATTTCAAATGTCTTTTTAGAGGGCTGACTACTGCAGCTGGTGAACCACTTTCTCATATCAATAATCCAACATTTCATATGAAGATCCAACATTAATTACTCTGAGTATCTGAACAAAAGTTCACTTAGGATTTGCCAAACTAGTAAAAAAAAAACTAAATTTTATATTATTTCTGAGTTTTTTTTTTCTATTTTTGTGAATGTTAAAAAATCATCGATCTAAAAAATGAACCGTTTAAAATAATGGTTTCCTAAAAATCTAAAAAAAATAATAAAATATTTTAGAAAATATAAATTTTGGTTTTCTAATATATTTCATTATGAATATCATATTGAACGATTTGGATTGATCATTTAAAACTCAAAATCCGAAAATGAACGCATTGGATGGTCCTCTTATGTCTAATGCATTGGACTTTATCCTTGTTCATTGTTATATATCAAATTGCAGATACTAACTTGCATTGCTTTGAAAGAATTAATTTTTTATAAGCCTAAAAGAACCTAAACTATATTGTTCTACATTACCGAAAATTAAGAGCTTTCAAATCTATGTAAATCGTACAGTAAATGAGGCAAAGAAAAAAGAAGTTGCAGAAAGGACAATAACAAAGTATTTTATCACCCACAGAGACATTTCTTTGTAAAATTTGATGACAAATAATTTATTTTAACTTCTAAAATTCATTATTTGAGGAGCTTCCTCACATTTTCATTGCTCATAATAGGGTCAAGTTCTCTGTTTAGTTGTCACTAATATTCTATTACAAAGGATGAAAGCTTTGCATTTTTTTTTTTGATAATAAGGTTAAGAAAAAAATTTTAAAGGCAATATTTGTTCTAACTTTTAATGTTCTCATATAAGTTAATAAAAGGAAATTGATTCTGAGAATTTTTTTTCCCTTTGCGCTGTTTTAATCCTTGAACTTTTAATAGAAAGAATTCTTTGTGGAATTACAAATTTAACCTATTTAAAAAATAGAAATTGATTAAACTCCAAAGCTAATAAAGACATTGCATTGTTTAATCTTTTATAAGAATTTAGGGATAAAATAACGAAATAAAATTTGGTTTAATTTCTTTTTATACAATTTAAGAAAAGAAATTAAATGGTAGATTATTTATTTGCACCAGTTTAATTCTTAAACTTTTAGAAATTAACTGTCTTCTAAGGAGTAAATTTACTTCTTTTAAAAAATAGAAATCATTTTGATTCCTATTAAATGTTTATTAACCAACTTTACGTAAAAATTGAAGACCAACATAATTTGACTTCTAATAAACAATTCAGTGATTAATTTGATTCTTTTTAATGATCAAGAAACAAGTTGGCTTAATAAAATTAAAATAACAATTCAACTCTGTTAAAAAAAATTGAGGGCCAAAATTGAAGTTCTTCACAAAAAAATCATTAATTGAAATACTTGATCTTAAAAAATCAACATTAAATATTTATCAACATGGTATCAGAGTGAGCTATGAAAGATAGCTCACCATGATATCATGTCGAAACTTATTTAATGTTGATTTCTCAAATTTGAAGTCAACTAGCACTATAATATAGAACAAGCTTTACTCTTTGAAAATCTATGTGGGACTATGAGAAATTGATCCGGTGATCGGTTCTGTGCGTACGGGTCAAATTAAATCTTTAATTACCGATGCTAATTCGTTTGCAGTACAGTTTAAGGGTCGAATCTCGGGGACGGACTATTCGATATCCAAGTTTCAGTTTAATCAATTCAAATTAAATTCTAAGGTTTAATAAAAATCGAGAAGTTTCAGCAATTTTAAAATAAAGAATAAATAAGTAAAGTTCAAATCCTAAATCGCCAAATCCTAAATCAAACAGAAGATAATCAAATTGATGAAAACTAGGGGTTTAGATCCTCAAACAATTCTCTAACTGTCAAAGTTGGAACGGTCCGTTCCATTTCTGGAACAGTCCGTTCTGGACTCCGTCAGTCGATTGGAACAGGCCGTTCCAGACCAGACTCCCCCTTCCGGGCGGTCCGTTCTGACCTTGGAACGGTCCGTTCCGATTGACTGATACTTGTTTTGTCATGAATTTTAATTATTAATTAAATATTTTTATGCGAGATTAGACAATATTTAACCTATAGACTTGTACTCTAACTCCCGTTCAAGTCAAACTATTAAGTTTTATTGTTTAACTCCTAGAACGCCTAAATTTCAATTTCCGTTTCTTGGTTTAGTTGTTTTAGTCTACTTCTCGAGTCTTGGTAAACTTTTAATCTTTCGATTTCAAGTTAAACCCTAATTGATTAAGGTCTGGTTTAATCCTTCCGGATATCGCCTACCAAACAGTATAATTACTAAGTTAACGTGGCTGTGATTGATTTTAATCCTAACAGTTAAACTAGGCCTTTGTTTAACGAGGCAATCAGATCAAACAGAAACAAACTTTAGCAATTAAATAGAAAATTAAAGCACAAGAAGCAGAACATAACTTAATTTAACTAATAATTAAAGATTCAAATAAAAACAAGCAACTAGAGAAAGGTTCTCAGATCATAGTCCCTAAACTACTCTACTCTAACAAATCAATGCAAGAACATGCAGGTTTCATCAAATACAGAGACATAGAAAGAAGAAAAATCAAGTTACAACAATGCGTGCTCGAAAACTCCACGTTTCTGTGCTCTCTCCTGTCTGGGGCGGACCGTCCTGATCCTGGGGCGGGCCGTCTTAGGTAGGTCGATTCGTCTCTGCAGGCTATCTCCTTGGCTGAGTTGGAAAGAGACTAAAACCTAGAATATCGAACTTAGCCTGAATTGGAGACATGACAGAGCTTTTATAATGAGGCAATGGTGACTTCAATCGTGAGAGAAGTGCTTCTGGAAGGTCGATAATAGAGGAAACCGACTTGACAAACATAGCCCTCTATTTTCAGCAGTCTAAAGATAGCTGGAACGGCCTGTTCTAAGTCTGGGGTGGACCGTTCCAGCTTGATCAGGTGCAGTCCGTCTGAAATCTGGCTGAGTCCGTCTGGACTGATCTCCTCTGGTCAGGGCGGACCGTTCTAAGCTGTCTGAGCACTTCCCGCTTGCTGTTTTCTCTGTTCTCCACGCCGAATAAATGCTGAACTTGCAAAACAAACTTGCCGGGCTACGACTGGACCTTTCTACAATCTAAATTAGTAGAAATTGATAAAAACATATGCATTTGAACATAATTTTGGGGCTTAATCTGGTTGGAAAATGAGTACGAAAACTATACATCAAAACCCCCCAAGCTTGAACATTGCTTGTCCTCAAGCAAAACTCTAGACTTAGACCAGGTTTAGACCCAAATTAAGTTCAATAGATTGTGTGTTTAACAAGTTCTAAGGATTTCCTAACTAAACTCAGCAAATTGTGAAATTAGGTTATAAGGGCATTTTGGTCAAAAGGATTTTCAATAAGTCCAAACCAGTTTGTTTCAAGTGAATCAACTTTTCTGAAATCAACATAAGGATTCTCAAATCTTTCTGTCCATGATTCATTTTTCTAAGCATTAAACCGATTAATTTTTCGAAGTTCTCATTCAATCTGAAATCGAGTAGAAACGGGATCGAACCTTCTCAACTCAAATAACCCAAATTAATTCCAAGTCGTTATGCACATGTTTTTGAATTGTTTTAAACCACTAAATTTTTTGAAAACAAACAGAAAGTAAGATACATATTTTCTCGGGACTGGGAGTTTTCCTTGATGCGGGGGGATCGGCCAGATTAAAGAAGGCTTGGAATCATCGAGTTTTCTCTCATCCATTTGATTTAGTGGATCATTTTTTACCTTCAGTTACCTATAGCCTCTCGCAATATCCACTTGGAGAGCACAGCTTTTTAGTTCCCCTTGGAGGTCGGTCCGGTTTTTACGCATTTTTGCTACGGTCTACTACGAAATTTCAGCAATTTTCTGCCTTATTCCTTAAGCCTCCAGATTTGCAAAAAGTAAATTTATTTTTGTTTTTGTTTTTGTTGTTTTTCTGATTTTTTTTTTTGATTTGAAAAACAGTGGTTTAATTGTTTCTAAAACTTGTGCAGAACTACTTACAATTAATCGGGTTTTTGAGTTGAGAAAATGATCTTAGGCGAACTTAATCACCCTTTGCCGGCTCTAATCGACTAAATCAATCAATTGCTTGTGAAATTAATCAATTCAATGCTTAAGAAAATGATTTCTCAGACAATTTTCAAATCCTATCCTTAGGTTGCTCAAATCAGTTTCATCAAATTCATTTTGAAAAGATTTTCAATAAAATTTGCTTTTTTCAGAAAATGCCTTAATTCACTAAGTCACAATCGCTAAACCTAGTCATTAAATCCTTAAAACTTACCTAAATGCAATATTAAATGATTAAAAATGCAATTCCTACATGTATATACAAAAACCAGCCAACAACTGCACTTGGAACGGCCAGTTCTGGACTGGGACGACCCATTGGGGCGGACCGTTCCATCTGTGGGACGTATCGTTCCAAACGCATTTGTCAGCTAAGTCTTGAATTTTGTCAAGGCTGGGACGGCCTGTTCTGGATTTAGACGACCACTGGGGCGGACCGTTCCATGTGTGGGACGGACCGTTCTAGTCTTGACAGAAAAATACAATATGCCATGATATGCAACTTATCGTACCAGTTTTCGATTTTTCGATCCTTACCCCCCCAAGCTTATCTAATGGACTGTCCCTAGTCCAGATTAGATGCAAGAAAGAAAAGAAAAGAGAGAAAAATAGAAAACTTACAAACTTGGCTCAGTTGTGCGGTGGATCATGCGGTGGCCCGAAGATATGGCTGGCCAACCGAGCTAGCAGATCGTCATTTCTTGCATTCCGCTCGTCCTGCTGCTGCCTCCACCGCCTGTCCTCTTCTCTGTCACGCCTCCTCTCCTCTCTATCTTCATCGATTGAGGCTTGGATGTTCCACTGAGCCGTGTGGATGTCTTGGAGAATGTCGTGGTAGGCGCGATCAAATCCTCCCTGCCACTGGCCTGGTGATGGCTCTGGATGAGTGGGTATGTCATGAGACGGCATCCCTCCCCAAAACATCTGCTCACGCCTCTGAGTTTGAGGCTCATAGAAAGGCTTGACCGGTGGCTGTTCAGGTGGAGGTGGCTGGGAGCTGGCTGCTGCTGCCTCTGCGGACGTACCGGCTCCGGCTGCTCTGGCAGCTGCCTCCATCTCGGCTAATCGCCGCTGCAACTCCTCTTCTTCATGGTTTATGAATGTCCCGTCCTTGTCAACCAGCAACCAGGTCCTTTTATTGTTGATGTCAATAGGCCCGTTGAGAGGAAGAGGGAAACGGTACCGACCATAGATGTACTGGTACTTGTTTCCAACCTGAGCCACCATCTCCATTTCAGCCAATTGTCTCATAGAGACCCGGCTTGGTCCCCCACTCCGCTGCATCTCCGATAAGGCCATGTCGTATTGCTGCACCAGATGGGTGACATAGCCTCCAATGGTGATTTGTCCCTTGCCCGACCTCAAATTGTTGGCTTGTTTTTCGAAATGCTTCATCATGAAGTAGGCTAGGTTGAGCTTTGCATCGCCTTTTGGATAGAAGATCTGGTTGAGAATGGCCTGTTCTCCCCTTGTCAATTTCACTTCCGACTCACCCTTGGCAAAGATGGTGAGAGAGAGCATCCGCTGGATGAACCGGATTGTCGGGTGCTGGATGTGAGAGGATCTACGTGTATTGACCGGCTGCTTGTGCTCTAAAGAGAGCTCTTCCCACAGATTTTCCTCAAAATACTCATCTGTTATTGTCCCGTTCTCAAGCCCAAATATCCAAGCGAAGTCTAGCTCTGTGGCAATGTATTTCTTACCATCCACCCGAAATGTGAGCTGCCACAAGTCATTTTTATGGTAGAGGTCGAGAGACCACAGAAATTCCATGGTTAAAGCGGTGTAAGCTGGAGCTCTGATCTTCCAGAACCTCGGGCGAAACCCAATTGCTCTGGTCAGCCTGTAGAAATCCTCCTTGATACCTAGTGTGTCAAGTACCCGCAGATCAATCGAGCGGGTATTTTCGAATTTTTTGTTAAGGAGGTTTCTGTACCGCTGTTTTGCTTGGCTACCCTTAAGCCGGATATTCACGTTGGCTAGCTCAATGCTGGCTGGTTGGGATGGCCGGGTTTGTGCCTCTTCTTCTTTTGCATCTTCCTCAGCCTCTGCTGCAAACTCTGCCTCGACTGTTTCTACGTCGGCTGTCTCATCTTGTTCCTCTTGTTCTGGGTCCGAGGCAGCCTCGAGTTGGGACCAGTCAATCGCATCGGCCTCCCTCTGTCTTCGAGGAACATAAGACATGATTTCTGTGTAAGGAGGTGGATAGTCGACTGAGTATGGTGATGTGGCAGACAATGAATGCTCTGGTGTGGTGATCAAGTCCTCTGGTCTGAGCGGGAGCTTATCCATAGGTGGTACTAGATGAGAATCTTTTGTTGGCCACGGCAGATTGAACTCCGGAGGGATTGGAACAGATGTCTGGCCTGTTCTCCTTGGCCCCTTGCGAAAATATTTGGAGATTTTATCGCCTAAAGAACCAGAAGAAGAGCTGCTAGACATGGAACGGACCGTTTGAAGATTGGAACGGAGCGGTTTGGCTGGGAAGATAGGATGTTGGGTATGGAAGGTTGTTTGGGGCGGAACGTCCTAGATGTGGAACGGACCGTTCTGGATTGGTTGGACAGGGAGGTTTCGGCTAGGACGAGCTAGTTTTGGTTTGGGTTTGAGACTGGGGCGGACTATTCCAACCTAGGTTTGGCTGAAAATGGTTAAGTTCCAGGTATGGTTGGTATGGAGGTGCTACAGTTGGTGATTGGTTTGACAGTGGGTGTTTGGTCGGGATTGGTACCTGTAATGGAAAGAAGGAGAGAAAGATGTGATGTTACCGAAATTTTCGTTAAGACCGAGTGGTGTCGGGGCGGAGTTGGTGGCGCCGGCGTTTCTTCGAGTAATCGAAGAAACTAAAGGTGTGGTCGAGTAGAGGGCAACGAGGAGAGGTGATTGGTGGCGAGCAACGGCGAAATGGCGGCGATCTCGTCGGATTTAGTGGTGGCAGAGGGAGAGAGAGAGAGATAGAGAGAAATGAAGGGAACGATTGGGTTTGGGGAAGGAATAGGAGGGGACGGGTCGGTTAAGAGGATCTGGTGGGTTGGTTAGGTTTAGTGGGTAGTTAATACTAGTGGGTGGTTATTGGATTTTGGTTGGGGTTCGCTGTCAGGTTTAAAATGGGACGGACCGTTCCAGAAGTCGGGCGGACTGTTCCAGTCTGGTATTATCATCTAATCTGCATGGGTCGTCCTAGCCTTGGACGTCCTAGCCTTGGACCTGGCCGTCCTGATCTTTGGGCGAGCCGTTCCACTTGTGGGGCGGTCCGTTCCAATCCTTTGAAAACCATGAAAATTAAAAAGTTAAACGCAAACTAAGCCATGTATTTATCCTACTCCTAATTTTTTTTAGATTTTTCTGATTTTCTAATTTTTTTTATGTTTTAAGAAAATAGAAAGAAAACCCTAATTAATTTTTTTTTAACCCTTGGGTTGCTTCCTAAGCAGCGCTTGTTTAAAGTATCGAGCCTGACCCCGTATGGCTACGTCTCTACGGTTGAGGGGTTGTCCAAAAGCCGCACTTTCCCTCATTCTTCTTGTGCGGTTTGACTGACGTAGAGCTTGAGTCGTTGGCCATTCACTTTGAAAATCTCTTATCCTTCCTTCCAAATATCCACCGCTCCGAATGGGTAGACTTTTTTAACCTTATAAGGACCTGTCCATCGGGACCTCAATTTGCCCGGGAACAACCTCAATTGAGAATTAAACAGAAGCACCAGATCTCCCTCTTTAAAATCTCTCATTTGGATATGTTTGTCATGCCAATTCTTTGTTCTCTCTTTGTACATCTTAGCATTATCATAGGCGTTCAGTCTGATTTCTTCCAACTCATGCAAGTCTAGAACCCTTTTCTCTCCTGCTGATTTGTATTCCAGATTGAGTGCTTTGGTTGTCCAATATGCTTTGTGTTCGATCTCAACAGGCAGAAGACATGCTTTTCCATAAACCAGCTTGAATGGACTCATTCCGATTGGAGTCTTGAATGCGGTTCGGTATGCCCATAACGCATCGTCCAGCTTCAGTGCCCAATCCTTCCTTGTGCTTCCAACGATTTTCTGCAGAATGTTCTTTATTTCTCTGTTAGAAACTTCGACCTGGCCACTTGTTTGCGGGTGGTACGGTGTTGCCACCTTATATTTCACTCCATATTTCTTCAGAAGATTGTCAAACTGTTTGTTGATGAAGTGTTTACCCCCGTTACTGATGACAGCTCTCGGAATTCCAAACCGAGGAAAGATGATCTTGGTGAACAGTTTCTTGACTGTGGCTGAATCGGCATGCTTGCTCGGAAGAGCTTCAACCCATTTAGACATGTAGTCTACTGCCACAAGAATGTATTCATACCCGCACGAAGACGGGAAGGATCCCATGAAGTCAATCCCCCATAAATAAAAAATCTCGACCTCCAGAATCGGGTTCATTGGCATCTCTTGTCGGTTGGAGATATTGCCTATTCTTTGGCACTGATCGCAAGCCAAAACAAACTCCCTTGAATCCTTGAAAATAGATGGCCAGAAGAAACCTGATTGAAGGACTTTAGCTGCCGTTTTCGATGTTGAAGCGTGACCACCATAGGCGGATGAATGACACTGATGAAGGATTTGCTGCACCTCTTCCTTTGGTATGCATCTTCGAAAGATTCCATCTACCCCAAGTTTCCACAAGAATGGGTCCTCCCAGAAGTAGTATTTCGCGTCAGCAAGGAACATCTTCTTTTGCTGAGAAGATATCCTATAGGGCAGGACTTTGCTGGCCAAAAAGTTCGCGAAATCGGCGTACCATGGAACTTCCTGGATTGGGGCGGTCCGTTCCATCAGGCTGTTCTGTCTCAGATTGGCTCGTTCTGCCGGTTGTTGCTGCGCCGTCTAGAACTGGGACGGGCCGTTCCAGACTGGGGCGGTCCGTTCCAGACTGGATAGCTTGCAGATGTTCGTCCGGAAATGAATCGTTGATCGGCATGCTTGCTGTTCCTTGGTCTTCTATTTTCAATCTGGACAAATGGTCAGCCACACTATTTTCTGTACCTTTCTTGTCGCGAATTTCGAGGTCGAATTCTTGCAGCAAGAGAACCCATAGAATAAGTCGTGGCTTGGCATCTTTCTTGGATAGGAGGTATTTGAGTGCCGAGTGATCGGTATAGACTATGACTTTTGAACCAACCAGGTACGACTTGAATTTGTCTAAGGCATAGACTACTGCCAGCAGTTCCTTTTCGGTTGTGGTATAGTTGACTTGCGTCTCGTCCAATACCTTGCTTGCGTAGTAGATTGCATAAGGCTTCTTGTCTTTTCGCTGCCCCAGCACTGCATCGACTGCGTAGTCACTAGCATCACACATTAATTCGAATGGCTGATCCCAATCCAGAGGTTGCAAGATAGGGGCTGTCACAAGCGCTTCCTTCAACCTATTAAAAGCATCAACGCAATTTTTATCAAATAGAAATTCAGCATCATTCATTGTCAAATTGGTTAATGGCTTAGCAATTTTAGAGAAATCTTTGATAAAACGCCTATAGAAGCCTGCATGTCCAAGAAAGCTCCGCACGTCCTTCACACAAGTGGGCAAAGCCAGCTTCTCGATCACCTCCACCTTCGCTTGGTCCACCATGATCCCTTGTTCTGAAATTATATGGCCCAAAACAACTCATTCTTGCACCATGAAATGACATTTTTCCCAATTCAATACAAGGTTAACTTCCTCACATCTCTGCAAAATTTTTGACAAGTTAGCTAGACAATGATCAAAAGACGTACCATACACCGAAAAATCATCCATGAAAACTTCCATGTCTTCTTCGATAAAATCAGAAAAAATTGCCATCATGGCTCTTTGAAACATTACTGGTGCATTACACAAACCAAATGGCATCCTACGGTATGCATAAGTTCCATATGGACATGTAAAGGTTATTTTCTCTTGGTCAAGCGGGTGGATCGGTATTTGGAAGAAACATGAATAACCATCTAAATAACAAAAAAAAGAATGCTTAGCCAGTCGTTCGAGTAATTGGTCAACAAAGGGCAGAGGAAAGTGGTCTTTTCGTGTTGAAGCGTTCAGCTTGCGGTAGTCCACACACATCCTCCATCCTGTGACAATCCTTGTTTGAATCAGCTGGCCATCATTATTTTTCATCACCGTTGTGCCTCCCTTCTTTGGGACAACATGAATGGGGCTGACCCATTTGCTGTCCGAAATAGGGTAGATGATTCTAGCTTCCAAAAGTTTCTGCACCTCCTTCTTCACGACTTCACTCATGTTCGGGTTGAGCCTCCTTTGATGTTCTACTGTTGGTTTCGAGTTTTCTTCAAGTAGAATTCGGTGGGTGCATATCGAGGGATCGATACCCTTGAGATCTTCAATAGAGTAGCCAATTGCCTTGCGGTAAGCCCTCAACTCCTTTAGAAGTTTACCAGTCTGATCCAAGTCGAGTTTGGCATTGATGATGACAGGAAAGGTTTCGTCTGGGCCTAGGAATTCGTACCTAAGGCTCTCTGGTAACGCCTTTAATTCTGGTTTACCTTTCTCTGACTGGCAGCTAGGACGGTCTGTTTCAGGCTGGGGCAGGCCGTTCTGATCCGAATCGAGGCTGAAAATCTAATCGATTTCAGCCGCTGATCGTAGCTGCATGCTGACTTGGTCCGCCTGGATCTGGGGCGAGCCATTCCAGCCCTCTCTGGCAGCCAAGTATTCAACTGTTTGCAGAATTTCGTTAAATATCAGGTCTGCTTCCTCCTCTTCAGGTGTTGCCGAGAAAGAATGATACGCTTGCATAATCCGGTTGTTGAATGTCTCTTCCACCATGGCTTCCAAGGATTCAACCATAAAAATCGAGTCCACATGGTCAGGCATCCGCATTGCTTTTTCCACATCAAACTCAACTTTCTCATCTCCAACTTCCAACTTCATATTGCCGGTTCTGCAATTGATGAACACTCCGGCTGTGGTGAGGAAGGGTCTGCCTAGGATGATAGGAACTTCAGGATCTTCCTCCATGTCAACAACTATAAAATCGCAAGGAACAAAGATGTCCCCAACTTGAATTGGCACGTCTTTCACCTCCCCCAAAGGCAGTCTTATTGAATTATCAGCAAGTCTCAAAGTCACCGGAGTTGGCTCTAGTTCTCTTTTTCCAATTTGATTGAAGATGGTTTCAGGAATCAGACTCACGCTCGCTCCGATATCCAGCAATACTTTCTTCATACCTCAATCACCAACTTTGCAAGGAATAGTAAACCTACCTGGATCTTTCATCTTTGGTGGCATCTTCTTGATGGTTGGAGTGTCGAGATCTTCTGACAAGGCCATGACCCCGCTTAATTCCAAGTTCTTCTTGTTGGATAGGAGATCTTTGAGAAACTTAGCGTATAATGGCATCTTTGACAAGAGGTCAGTGAAGGAAATAGTGATCTTCATTTGCCTCAAGATATCTAGAAATTTTTCGTATTCCCTGTCCTTCTTAGCCTGAGCTAGCCTCTGCGGGTATGGGACTTCAATCGGAACATCGTTTGGCGTCGGAGGTGGGTAAGCGAAAACTTTCTCAACTCTTGGCAGAGTTGGGGCGGACCGTTCTGGACTAGGGCGGACCGTTCCAACTGGTCGTCCTGGTTCAGGCTGGGCCGTCCCAGCTGAGCCTGGCGGTTCCTGGATTGGGACGGTCCGTTCCGATGTGGGGCGGTCCGTTCCAGAGGTCCGTCATGCCTTAGGCCGGGCCGTTCCAGCTGAATCTGGCGGTAAATTCTTGGGCATCTCGGGGCCATCGTAACTGGTCCCGCTCCTCAGCCTGTGCGTGGCGGACACTCTTGCACTCTTCTCTGGGATTGGTTTCAGGCTGGCTTGGGAACATACCTGGCTTGGTTAGTGCTCCCGAGTTTGCTTGATCATTCCCTTGGTTCAGCTTGCTTATGAGTAGACCTAAATCTTCTCTTAGCAGTTTGATTTCGTCATGGACCGAGTGGTTGAATATACCCTGGTTTTGCATGAACTTTTCCACCGTTCACTGAGAGAGTCCGCTCTGGGCGTTGTTGCTGTTGTTAGAGTTCGACGCTTGACCAGTCTGGTCCGGGTTAGCACACCCATTAGGGTTGCTGTATGAGAGACCCGGATGATTCCGTTTGTCACGATATGAGTAGTTGTTGGTTGGGAAGAATGAGGGAGGAGCAATTAGAGCATTGACTTCTTCGGATTGGTCCTCCTTGGCTACCAAGTGGCAGGACTTGGCTGTATGGCCTTCCTCTTCGCAGAATTGACATTTGGCGACAGATTCGGAGGATTTGGAAAATTTTGCACTTATGTTCTTGAGCATGACTGTCAATGCATCAAGTTGAGACTGGAGGTGAGTGGAATTGTCTACTTCAAGCAGACCTCCCTTTTTCTTTGAGCGCACCGACCAGTTTGTTTGAGATTGGGCCATGCTTTCAATCAAGGCTTTTGCGTCTCTGCATTCCATTTCCAGGAAAGCACCACCTGCAGTTGAATTAATATTGTGACGAGTTATGTCATCCAAACCATCATAAAAACTAACAATCAGTCTACTATCAGGTACATCATGATGTGGACACATTCTTTGCAGGTCTTTAAACCGTTCCCATGCTTCGAACAGGTTTTCATCTTGGTCTTGTTGGAAGGTTAACAATTTCCTAACTAATTTGGTCGTTTTTACCCTAGGATAAAACCTATCCAAAAAGGTTTTGGCCAGATCGTTCCAAGACTCAAAAGGTCGGTCATTAAAACTATTCAACCAATCTTCGGCTTTATCACTGAGAGAAAAAGGAAAAAGAGTTAGGCGAATTATATCATGATCGACTTCTTCAGGAACCAAGGTTGTGCAATTCCGCAGAAAGGATTGTAAATGCCTGTTGGTATCTTCATGAGGAGACCCTGCAAAAGTGTTTTCCTTGATCAAAGACACGAGGTCAGGATTGTAGAAGAAATCCCTGGTCCTCTCAGCTTTCGGTGGCTTGACTCTGAGTCGAATGTTGTTTGCGGTTGGGGCCCCGATCTCCCTTAAAGGACGAGTTACCTCAGCCTCTTTGGCAGCTGCAAGGGCCTCACACAATGTACGCTCAAGTTCAGTTTCGTTGTTGTTGCCCCCGTTTCCGTTTAAGTTGTCTCCCATTACTTCTATGTCAGTTGATGAGGTTGATGTGGTTCGTCCTAGTGTGAAACGAGGTGTCTCGGATTGTACGAAAGGTGGCTGTGCTCCAGAAAGATTCCTACGGTTTCACTGGTAGAAAAGACGAAATGGCGGAACCAATGAGCTGTCACCTTGCCTCTCGGTCTGCTCAACTGTTTCTGGAATTTGCCGTTGCAAAACCGCACGGTTAGGTCCAGATGAGGAAGAGCTGGGCTGAGAGGGATCCTTCTCTCCTTTCCTCGGGTGTCGAAAGTTATAGTTGCAAGTGCTATTGGTCTTCTTCTTCTTTCCAGCCAGCACGTGTTCCTGCAATTTCCAAAATCTAAGAAAAAGTAAAAAGTAGAAAAGAGAATTTAACCTAATTTGAAAACTAAACTTAGATAAAGGCACTGTTCCCGGCAACGGCGCCAAAAATTTGATCGGTTCTGTGCGTACGGGTCAAATTAAATCCTTAATTACCGATGCTAATTCGTTTGCAGTACAGTTTAAGGGTCGAATTTCGGGGACGGACTATTCGATATCCAAGTTTCAGTTTAATCAATTCAAATTAAATTCTAAGATTTAATAAAAATCGAGAAGTTTCAACAATTTTAAAATAAAGAATAAATAAGTAAAGTTCAAATCCTAAATCGCCAAATCCTAAATCAAACAGAAGATAATCAAATTGATGAAAACTAGGGGTTTAGATCCTCAAACAATTCTCTAACTGTCAAAGTTGGAACGGTCCGTTCCATTTCTGGAACGGTCCATTCTGGACTCCGTCAGTCGATCGGAACAGGCCGTTCCAGGCCAGACTCCCCTTTCCGGGCGGTCCGTTCTGACCTTGGAACGGTCCGTTCCAATTGACTGATACTTGTTTTGTCATGATTTTTAATTATTAATTAAATATTTTTATGCGAGATTAGACAATACTTAACCTATAGACTTGTACTCTAACTCACGTTCAGGTCAAGCTATTAAGTGTTATTGTTTAACTCCTAGAATGCCTCAATTTCAACTTTTGTTTCTTGGTTTAGTTGTTCTAGTCTACTTCTCGAGTCTTGGTAAACTTTTAATCTTTCGATTTCAAGTTAAACCCTAATTGATTAAGGCCTGGTTTAATCCTTCCGGATATCGCCTACCAAACAGTATAATTACTAAGTTAACGTGGCTGTGATTGATTTTAATCCTAACAGTTAAACTAGGCCTTTATTTAACGAGGCAATCAGATCAAACAGAAACAAACTTTAGTAATTAAATAGAAAATTAAAGCACAAGAAGCAGAACATAACTTAATTTAACTAATAATTAAAGATTCAAATAAAAAACAAGCAACTAGAGAAAGGTTCTCAGATCATAGCCCCTAAACTACTCTACTCTAACAAATCCATACAAGAACAAGCAGGTTTTATCAAATACGGAGACATAGAAAGAAGAAAAATCAAGTTACAACAATCCGTGCTCGAAAACTCCACGTTTTTGTGCTCTGTCCTGTCTGGGGCGGACCGCCCTGATCCTGGGGCGGGCCGTCTCAGGTAGGTCGATTCGTCTCTGCAGGCTATCTCCTTGGCTGAGTTGGAAAGAGGCTAAAACCTAGAATATCGAACTTAGCCTGAATTGGAGACATGACAGAGCTTTTATAATGAGGCAATGGTGGCTTCAATCGTGGGAGAAGTGCTTCTGGAAGGTCGATAATAGAGGAAACCGATTTGACAAACATAGCCCTCTATTTTCAGCAGTCTAAAGATAGCTGGAACGGCCCGTTCTAAGTCTGGGGCGGACCGTTCCAGCTTGGTCAGGTGCAGTCCGTCTGAAATCTGGCTGAGTCCGTCTGGACTGATCTCCTCTGGTCAGGGCGGACCGTTCTGTTGTCCGGGCGGTCCGTTCCAAGCTGTCTGAGCACTTCCCACTTGCTGTTTTCTCTGTTCTCCACGCCGAATAAATGCTGAACCTGCAAAACAAACTTGCCGGGCTACGGCTGGACCTTTCTACAACCTAAATTAGTAGAAATTGATAAAAACACATGCATTTGAACATAATTTCGGGGCTTAATCTGGTTGGAAAATGAGTACGAAAACCATGCATCATCCGGTTTCTTTGGCTTCTCAAACTTACCAAACATAAAATGTACTCGTTTGAGAAATTTTTCTAAATTTTGATATTAAAATTTATTTCCTATTAATATGCCCAAGGTAAAATGTTTGGTCCAGGTAGTTGATATTGGCATGATTATTTTCGTAATTAACACATCTTCAAATATTTTAATTGTGTAGCTAGGCAACTTTGTCCTACCTTAAATGTTTGTCCAGTTGTTATATTTTTTCATGATAATTAAATGATATAATTTTTTATTACCTATTTGATCCCAAAAATTGTTAAACGTCCCTTCTAATTGTTCTCTAAACCTGTACTTCTCGAAAGAGGATAAAGAAAATCCTAACATGGCATATAGCGGCAGTAGGATAAAAAAACTAATGTAAGTCCTCATGTATCTACTTCAAACCTTAGTTTTAATAAATTCGATAAACTAACATGCTTCTTGACATTATTGGATAACATAATACCTGATATTTTTTAATGGAGAACACGACTATATAGTTTAAAGTTCTTTTACCTTTACGATCATTTATGTTACTCTTTGTTTGTTAGTTTTTATCTTATTAAAATTGAAAATGTTATAATTTATATTTCTGTAATTATTTGTTAATGATTAGATGGAAAATCAATATGCTAATTAGGAAGAGCTTCGAAGGCCAAGTGCAATATGGAGAATGAAAACAAACGTTGGGTGTCTCTTTCAGTTTTAAGAAAAGAACAAGATGATGGTTTTTGGACGTTGGAGATAAACACACAACCATGAACCGTCTGAGACTGGAGCATCTCTGGACATCGGTATTATCTGTTGTGTTGTCAACTGAAAAAATAGTATAAAAAAAAGGGTGATCAGAGTACCATCAAGGCATATTAATGTAATTTAGGACAAATTGATAATTTAAAATTATTAAAGTTTGTAATTGTAGAGTAAATGAGAGGAAGAAAGGATACGGATTAAGTACTTAACACTAAGTTTCATTGAAAAAAAAATTGAGAACAAACAATTGAGTTCAACTTTTAAAAGGGGATCATTTGTAAAACTGCCTCCCAATATCATTGTTCATGATTACTATGTTACATGTTACAAATGTCAAAAGATTTGCATTGTGAAATTTTTTAATAAGAAGTTAAGAAAAAAGTAATTAAAAAGTATTTCTTTTAATTTTCTTTTCATAAAAGCAAAAAAAAAAAAAAAAAAAAATCAGAGTCCTAATTATTAAAAAAAATAGAAGGATTAATTTTTATCTCATTCCAAAAATTTAGGAATAAAATTGATTTTCTTTTCTTAATGTTTAAGAACTAAGTTCGTATAAATAAAATTCAAAAACCAACCTTTTCTGCAAAAATTAAAGATCAAAAGTTAAATATTCCAAAAATCAACAATGAATATTTTCTAACATGGTATCAGAGCCAGGTATGAAAGATATCTAACTATAATACCATGCTGGAATTTATTCATTGTCAATTTCTCATAATTGATGCTAGCTGACACTCTAATATAGAGATAAATTTATCTTCCTACATCCATGTGGGACTAACGAAATTGGGCCGGTATCTTTGCCTTCCCAAAACCGGCCACACATCAAATGCTAATTTTAGTTAAGCTAATTTTTTTTTCAGATTTGATATTTGATACGAATATTAACTATTAAGACGCGCAATGTGTGGTCTAAGGCATTTTCTTTATTAACACAACATCTTTAAATATTTTATTTATTGTGTATACATCTTCGTCCCAAAAGTTGCCTTGGAAATCAAATAGGTAATAAATAATAAGGCATTTCCAACTTTGGAAATCAAATAGGTAATAAATAATAACATCGGTCAATTATGCCATGAAAAAATGCCTTATTATTGTGTATACATCGAGGGCAAGAAGGCAAGGAAAGAACTCCATTGAAGAAAACCATAATGTACAATGTTCTATGACAAAACTTTTTAGTACATTTTCTTATTATTTCTCAACTCTATAAAGAAAAAAGAAGCACAAACTTTTGTCTTCCTTTTCCTCAGAACAAACACTTGGAATCAGGAAATCATTGGAAAGGTGCAAAATTTGCTTGATTCAACATAATCTAATTCAAGGTTGTTCCTACGAACTCCTAGCCTTTTAATGTCAGCCTCGTCAAGGCGTTGACTTGCTGAGACTTGGATACAATCCATTATGTTTATTTTTGACATCTTGAGAATTGCCTCTGGAGGAGATAATGCATATTGCATAGCCCAAATTGAGAGTGGCCGCATGTAAATTAGAGACCTGTAATGCCCATCTGTTGTCCACGCTTCAGGTGTCTGGAACCAATACCTATAACGACCCAAAAAAAAAAACATTATTAAATACATTCTTAGAAATAGATGGGTTGAAACAGGCAGCATTTCTGAATTCCATTATCTTGTTGTACTCCTTGTTTATTAAGGAGCCTGCTTTGATAAAGAGTAACTTTTTATCTTTGCACAGTTTTGACCATCCTTTTCTAGCAAGGAGCTAAGGGAAAAGATAACAATATCATGGTCATACTATTCTCTTCTGTTCTCTCCCAAAGAAAAAAATATCAAAGTCTGAGGATAAAAATAAAAAAGAAAGTATACTCGCCTCAAGAGTTAAAAAGAACAAGAAAGAATTGCCACCAACCAGGGGTATCCATACATGCCAATACCAGTTCCAGTATTAACAGTTAAATGACACTTACCCAGAGCCTTCTTCTGACCACCCAGCAATATAAATTCCTTCAGCAGTCGTAAATGCCTGATGCTCCATCCCATGAGAAATCATGTTAGCTGCAACTGCATATGTGACACCGCTCCATATCTCCCTCGACTGCATGCATGTATCATCAACCTTGCCCCTTGGTGTCATCCCATTCACAGCTCCCATCCTCCCCCCTCTCACTTTCATCACATTATACTCAAATATCCTCTGAAGCGTGCTCCTTATTTTCTTCTCTTCAAACAACGGTGGCAATCCTGATGCAGCCGTGTACCATTGCCCTGCCAGCTGGTCGGCCTGGATAGACCTACTGTTCTTGCTTGATCCACTATCATAGTTAAAGTATGAGCCATTCCATAACTTCTCTTCAAATGCCTTTTTAGCCCTTAAGAACTTCACCTTGCATTTTTCAGCAAAGGCATGGTCCCCAAGGCTGTAAGCCATGGCTGCAGCAGCTTCAAGGGATGCCAACCAAAGGCAACCACAATAGGCACTTACACCATGTACAGTCCATGCATCATAAGTCTGATCAGGGAATCCATCGTTTTCTATCAAACCGTCACCATCTCGGTCGAATTGTGCCACGTAATCGATTGCTGCACGTACAGAGGGCCAGACAGCTTTGCCGAAGGAGAAGTCTCCAGTTGCAGCAAAATCTCGGTAGACCTGAAGCACAAACTTGGGGTTGAGATCTTTCCACTTGCTTGTGTCGTGAATGTTGTATGCATTCATTTCATGCCAAGGGTCATGGGTCCCAAGGTCATGAGGAACCGCACCTCTTACTTTTCGAATTCCATATTTACCATCAGCTAGGAATTTTACTCTTCTTGTATCTTCATGTAAGACTGCCTTTGCAAAATCACTTTGGATTGACAGTTCAATTTTTGGGAAGAGCTCTAGAAGGGCAAAGGAGGCATAGAAATGCACATCGTATGTGCACCACATTATATACTCTACACCTTCAAGGTATAGGAACTTGCCCACATTTTCGGTGTAATCTTGGGAGTCCTGATCATCAGAGAACCAAGGTGAGTTGTTGTGGCTATTTGGATTTAGGATTACACGCATGCTCTTTGAGTGTCCTGATTTTGAGATTTTGTTTTTTGACTTGGATGTCTTTGAGCGCCGCAATCTGGAGGTTGGTTTATTATTGTCTGCCACTGGACCTTCACCATCTGGGTGTAACCAGACAAAATGTATCAGTGCACTGTTAATTATTGTTCTGAATATAATGCTACATAAATGTGCTGATTAATTGTGATCAAATTAATTTCTGATTAGATTTAACAGTTCACAGTCACACTGGAATTTTAGTTGGTCGAGCTTCTAATCATATAAGGCCATATTTCTAAGATAAAAATTCATATTGAATAGTACCTGTCCAGACAGTTCCACCAGCAACGAGAAAGTACAGCTCATTGAAAAGTGTAAACTTGTACCTGAAACATAGTTGATAAATTTAAATATAGAAAAGAAATCAAGTACGAGCACACTACGAAGAACTTGATGGAGCTAAAATTACCATTCAGGAAGTCTTTCATCGCGAAGTATGGGATTCTGCCACTTTTCAATCTCTTCTTCCCATATTTTATAGTCTGTGATTGAAGGGTTGAGTATGTAAAAAGTATGAATCAAATATTATTGTTACCGAAAGAGGTTGATTAATGGTGGTAGAATATATCAATAACATACTCTTTAAGGCATCATGTACCATATTAATAGCTGATCTTTCAGAAGTTCCATAAAAGGATGTATACCTCCTGTATCACAGACACGAGCAAAAAAAAAAAAAAAAACAAAGAATAGCACTATCAGAAAAAAGTTTACATTCTCTATTAAAATAGCCAAGGAAAAACATTAGTAAAACATTAACATCTGACCTGTGGTAAGTGCATCCTTTCTGAAACTTCACTTTAGGTGAGGACCATGATAAACCAAACGCCACAGTGCTTCTCCCATGAGGTTCAACCCAAGTGGATGCACAAACAGCTGCACAGATTGAATCCCCTGGCAAGGAAGGCATGCTGCAGCCCACTTCAAAATTCTCCCGATCAAATTGACCGTCCTTCGTTGTTAAACAAAACATTAGTGAGAGAAAAGTCACATTACTTTACTGGTTTCATCAAAACCCCTTTTATCTTCATATAGGGGTCGTTTGGATGGGCTAGGAATAGCCAATTTCTAGGAAGGAATAAGGATTTTCGTTGGGAAGTGTGTAACTTTGTGAGAGAGATGAAATTCCTAGGAATATGAAATTCCTAGGAATTGGCTATTCCTAGCCCATCCAAACGACCCCATACAGCCCCCCTCAGGAATATAGGAATATGTAACCATAAAATATGAAAATCTGCAACCCCACCCCAAACAGCCAGGTTTTACATCTCCTACATTAATTTCAGAAAGCCCTCTTCTTTATCTAAATTAATAAAGATATCACAAGAGATCATATGCACTTGCCATGCATAGGAGTGCACCTGAGATGTTTCACATTTTGTTGCGTTTCTATATTTGATGCTCTGTAGGGTCAAAAAATGAAACTAAGACAATATTTTATATTAACCTGGACCATGGTGCCCCACATTTCTCTGGCTGTTATGCAATTTTCCCCAGAAAGGCCAAAAATGGGCAAAACAGTCACATTCACATTTTGTGTCTCGCATGCAGCAATAGCAAAAGTCACTGGTGGATTATCATAGTCTGTTCTGCAAAGTTATTAATCATTTATAAATTATATATGGAAATGTATGTTTCCCTGTTAGGTCAGGCTTTCGTCTAAAGCTCTGAAGGATGAGGGTACAAAAAGGCAAAGAAAAACTTATAATGAGCAAGCCAACCCATTTTTCATGGAAAAAATGTTACCATACCAAAGCTTCTTATGATAATCCTTTCCGAAGGTGCCTAAATAAAAAGGTAAAAGTTGCAACAAGAAATGACTATGAAGAGCCAAAGAGGGCTAAATTATATGCTCAAATAAATATTCTATTGACATTTCTCATTTCTTTTTTTCCCTTTTTTCTTGGTTCAGAAAATGTGATTCGCTTCGATAATGGAAGAAGTAACCACAGGAAACTGTTAACCAACTACAACAAAAGATCAATCAAGGGATAGACACTTGCTTGTGATGTAGAAGTACCCCTGATACTCCATCATCCCCTCTGCATTTTATACAAAATTAATTAGTGAGAAATCCAGCTTTAAGATGAAATAGAAAATATACCATTGCACATAACAGTCAAAATTCTCTTATTACCTTCAAAAATAAGAGAGTCAAAATTCTATTATTACCTAATGACCATGTAAGGAAAATGAGGTGTATCCTAAATATTGACAATTATGCCCCTGACTCAAATAAGAACTTTTTCCTAATCACTAATTGGCCAAGATCAATACAAGCTACTTGAGATCTTGGAGCCCCAGGGACAAATTACATAGATGGTCAAGTATACATATACATGTATACATGGGATGGCTATGGTACTTCGCGAAGTAGAAATGGGCCGACTTGTATCTTGACATTTGTCGATATGACTTGGTTCTGTTAGTCAACAATGCAAATCTTTTTTTTTTTTTTTTTAATATGCAAATTAGAGGATTGCTGAAACCACAAGTGCTTCAAGAATACAGTAGTTGCAAAAGCCTACACTACTGCAGGAGGAACATATGAGAAATGCTCACTTACATGAATGGCTCATTCACATGCCCTCCTGATTGATGAGACTCTCCTCCAATAGAATTCTGTACAAGAAAATTAAATAAAAAATTACACAGCAATAATACCTCAAGAAACAAACTGTTTTACTGTTTCAACAACATATCAACCCAAAATGGCAAGTTCTTACCGCCCAGGTGAATAATAGGCTCACTTTTGCTCTGTCTTTCCCTGTGTTAACTAGCTACAATAGAAATAAAATGTTCAGAATTCGTTTTGTCAGCATCAGCAAGACCACTGAAGGTATTAACTATTATGCTTATTTATTCATGCAATAGGTATCACTTACGGTGTAAACAAAAACAGCAGTTGGGACACTGCTTTCTTTATAATTGTGCGGTATGAAAGGAGAAATCTGCCGGCAAGAGATTTTTAGGTCTGGATCAGGTTCCCCTACAAGAAACCATGCAATACTTTGGATAAGGGATCAGCGTATACTTAGGTCAGACACAAAAGTCTTGGTAAGCAGGAGGAAGCATTCATTCTCAAAATCTCAGTAGATATTAATATTATGTTTGCATTACTTTCCTGTATCTTCTTTTCTTGGCTTATTTGGCACTTAATTTATGTTCACTGTAGGTGGTATTATTAATTACAGGGAAGTTTATGAAATAACCAAAGCTGGCAGGCGTACCATCATAGACAGTCCATGCTCTTGGGAACAAGGCATGGTATGTCGAATGCTGACCACTCAGATTCCAATCCCATGATGAAATCCCCGGGTCACCAAATTTTCTGAAATGCATCTGAAATAAGAATTACTCTACTGTACTTCAGCAGAAAGAAAAGGTGGATGCTACAAAAGATACAAGTCTTACTTTAAACCTTCATGATGACCAGGTGATAAAACTGATGAGTATTTTTTCTTGCCTCCGTCTCGTGATACAAAAATCTAAAATTTTGAACATGGAAAAGGAAAAATATGTAAAAAAGTGAATGAAAATTTCAGAATTTCACACGACTATTAAAATAAGAAATGTGGATCATACCGAAAATTGGTTTGCCATGACAGGAGACATTTCTCTTGACCCAGGAAGTATTTGCCAATTTTTAAATTCGCCTCTGAATCCTCTTGATATGCTGCCGCTTCTGAGAAATAATTTCATGGATTAGCTGAATTAAGGGAGCAACTAATAGAAAAGAATTTTCATTTGTATGATTTTTTTAAAATTACCCCATGCCGCCAAGTGGAACTCCTTCAGATGCTGATGGCTTACATCTTTCTCTGGTGAATGGATCAATGGGAGCTTTCTAAAAAATATAAAATGCTCCAAAATTAACTTTCAATACCAGCTGAAAAGAAGATAAGTAACTCAATTGGGATAAAGTTACCCTTCCTTGAGAAGCTTCTTCTCTGACATATGACCAAAGACGCACTCCAAGGCTCATCTAAATTTCACTTCCAAGGTTAAATGTAGTCCATCTCAAACATAAATTTTGATAATAAAAATAATAATACCATTCGGATAGCCTCCTTAAAGGTAACAGTAAATTCCTTCAACAAGTTTGCATGGCTGTTTAACCTTCTTCGCCATGCTTGTTCTGGTGGTGCACCACAGTCAAAATCCAACTGCAGAAGTTACAGTTTTAGTTACCATAAAAGGCACATTACTAGATAATTGAAGTATTTCAGGGGATGGTCAAGCCAAAGCATATTCTTGAATAATAAAAACGTATGACCCCTTTTTTGACCAACTGGAGTCTCTATTATATTAAAATATTATATAAAGAATAAATAAAAGGATCTGTCTATACAAAGGAAAAATAAATTTGATGCAGTGCATTAAAATAACTCCAGCAAAGCAGACAGAAGCAACTTAAAAGAAGTCTCGAAAACAGAAAAAACTCATCTCGAATAGATTTCTAATGATATCAAATTCAGAAACCAAAGCATATTGTTATACAATTTTATGTTATATCGAGAAATAATGCACCAAAATAAAAAGCAAATTCATTATAGCCAAACAGGGGTTAACAAAACCAACTAATCAAACAACTATAATACACAATTTATTAGTATAATATTTGCTATTCAAAAGTGGCCGAAATTAAATAGGGAAAGGTTAGATTATGCGCAAGTGTAATGAACCTGGGAAGACCAACAAAGAAGTACAGGAAGCATTTTAGAAAAAAGGAAAATACCTAACAAAAGACAAATCTAGATTGTGGAAAAAAGAGTATAATTCTCAATTTAAGCATAATATATATCAGAAAAAGAGAAGAAAAACTAACCAGTTGCAAAGTAGATTTGTTCACGTATTCTTCAGCTGGCCAGGATTTCTTTCTAGAGTGGAAAAGGTGCTTATTTATCATTGCAAATCACCTCAAGCAAAGCACCGAATTCAATTCTAATCCGAAAATCAGCTGTATCCTCAAATTTGTTACCAACTCAAATCACTACAAATTCACGCGTCGAGAAGCCTGACGATCCTGTATTTAAACGCCTTTACCCTCTCAACTGATCAAAAATCGCAAATTTCGCTTGTAAATTGCCTCGAGTACTTCGCTAATCGCATAAAATCGTTGCGATTAAACCAATGAAATAGAGGCGTATCAGATCAAAATGGCGCAACAATTTGATCAAACAAGATTCTTACAACTCGATTGGAAACCTCTGTATCTCTCTCTCTCTCTCTCTCTAATGGAGAATCGGAAACCAAAGATGTGATCACCAGTGAAGGTGAGAAGTAAGAGCAAGGGAAGAAAGGAATAGAGCAAATGGGATTCGTAGAGTCGAAATCTCTCTTTCAATTGGGAAAATTTGTAGTTAAGCCCTCGTAGGAATGTAAATTACTCATGTGCTGGAAAGTGTCGCGTAATATTTCAAAGCCACGTGTACAACTTTTTAACGCCCTCATGGCGTCTAGCGAACCGTAACTTGCGAAAAGTAGTTTCTCTAGTCTCTAGAGATCTGCAATTTTATCTTTTTTTTTGGGCGCGATAGCAGATGGTGACAGGTGTCAAGCATCTGCTATAGCTTTTTATGCGGACGTGTTCCCGGTTCTCTCCTGCTTTTGCTCTTCAGATCTTCTGTGGCCATTCTCGTTGATCAATAAAAGCTCAATATATACGCTGGAGAAGCAAAGGTTACGTTCTGTTCACAAAATTTACATCAAGGATCACTAGCTGATGGAACAAATCAAGTATATTTATCATTTATCATTCATTATCATTTTTCTCTGGAAACTTGATAAAAAGACTAAAAATGTTCTTTGATGGTATATTTTACCGAGTATATTAACATTATGTTTGAAATTTGAAGTTCTAATTTTTTAGATTTTAATTAAAAAAAATTTGGGTCATTTTACTCGACATGTTATTATATTTAAAAAGTACGACTTTTAAAATTATGAAATGATTATCATGACCATAGTACTAAGAAAACAGTTTTAAAAACCTATACTGGGGTGCCTTAGATATGTTATTTTTCTATTTAAATTTTGATGCTTGTTAGTGATGATCTACTCATCTACATGTTAAATTCTTAGAAAAAATAGTTGTATTTTAGATTTTCTTTTTGATAGGAGAAATTGACATCAATATTTCCTTCTTCTCTATCCAATTAAAAGAGCAAATTACATTTAGAATAGCTAGATTATTCAAAACGTAAGCAGCACAACTTTGAAGTTTGAATAGGAACGTGCCTCATTGAATGCTATATATGAACAATCTATTCTCCATCGTTGGGTTATTGAGTTACCAACGAAACTTCACCAACTATCAAATTAGAGTACGCCATCAATTTAGACCGATAACAATTTAATTAATAGAGGAAAGCAGGTAAAATGAAATGTTGAAGCAATTAAAAATGTAATATTTACTTTACGTTTATATATTCTCTTTTCTTTATATATTTTTGCTTCTTTAGATGTGCTTACCTTTTCATCAGCAATTGTGATTTTTTTTTATACAATTGCGTAAAAAAAAAAATGGTACGTCCTTTAGATAGGGACTCCGTGAGAACGGACTGTACGGTTCGGTGCCTCTACTTTCGGGGGAAAAGTCGTGTCAATTGACGTTATTTCATCTTTAAAATATTCAGTCAACAAAATTGTCTATATTTAATGCGGATAACATTCTTTTTGAAGTTGTTAGCGCCTTACCGGCAGCCAACTTATCTTTTTTTTTTTTTTTTTTTTTTTACGTTACGAAATTTATAAATTATAAGGATTTCTGTAACGCCTGTCTACCATGAGTCCATGAGATTCTGCCGAATAAAATTTATAGACATAACATCATATAATTCAATTATACAAATTACAAGGATAAAAAATGTACTAGAAATGATAAGGAAAAAAGAGGACCGTTCTAATGTATATATAGAACCATCATAAAAATTATGATGGGAAATCACTAGATTATAGAACCAAATAATTTTTAAATATTTTCGAGGGAATATATTATAGATAAAGTGCTTTTTTAGTGTATGCTGCAATATAAATGTCCTTCGTCTCCTTGTAGAAATTCACGAGAGCTCCTTTCAATATTATGATTTGAGCGATATTAATTTTTCCAATTGACTAATTTTATTGGTCATAACTCTTCAATGTTTTTTTTCTAAATGAAAATTAAATATAATTTTATTAGAATTAACATATGACGATTTTAATCAAACTACAGTTGAATAAGCCCGCTCAAGCTTTGACTTGTTTACAATCCTATATCGTTACCAAGTACCAACCAAGTTAGCAAAATGCTGTAAATTTTCAAGAAAATTGATTCTTTAGACTGCAAAACAATATTACTGCTGGATTTAATAAATTTTATATGGTCCTTAAACTATTATATTTGACCATCTTAATTTTAAAATAAAATTGGTCTTTTTCAGATGACATTAGACCTTAGTCTTTTGGCAATATCTTTTAACGGCTGAAGTAATCGCCATTTTAAAACGGCAAATAATATTCTTTCCTCAAGCATTTGCAAGGAATATGCTTATATTTGTCCATTTTTCGAGCGCGTTTTGTTTGTAATGAAGGAAATGGTTAAGAAAAGGTTAAATCTAGAGAAAAAATATATAGGCAAAATTGGATATAACCCCTCAAAACTTCTCTATATGGATATGACCTTGCAATTTTCAAAACCGGATATAACCCCTTTAATCTTGTTAAATTATATAAATATAAACCCTTCTTATTATTGTTAACTGTATTTTAAATACAAAAAAAATATTTTTTTTAAGACCGAAATACCCCTACTCTTTCTCCCCTTCAAGTTCAAAGTCATCATTTGTATAAAGAGGTTGACCTATTTTTTCTCATAAAATAGATCGAACAGTTCACGTGCAAAGCCAACATCACCACATAGCTCATAAAGTATGATCAGATTTTTCTCATATATAAGCATCATGCTCAACTCAATTTGGCTATATGTCATGAATCACTTTTTCCTCGGCCAATGCACATAAATTTGGAGATGGTTGCTCATTGGAAAGATGAATTATTTGTATGGTCTATATGCAATCTTTTTATTTATAATGAATGAGGAGACTTAAGTATATAAAAACGTATTTGGTTGTCTTTTTCATCTTTTTGTTTGCTTTTTTTTTTATTCATCTAATTCAAATTTCAGATTTCATGTAAATCACTTTTTTGTTGTTGAGATTAATGGACTCATTAAGACCTATATACACCGTATAGGTCATTAAGTTACTACCAATCCCAAACTAAATTTTGGGAACAGCCGAAAGTTTCACCTTTTCCTTCTCCGAACACACAATAACTAAATAAGAATGAAAAAAGAACCAACCCAGCAGTTGGGAGAAAGAGAAAGAGCAAGGAGTATTTTGGTCATAAAATTATAAAAATAAATCTGTTTATTTAAAATACTGTTAAAATAATAAGAAGGATTTATATCCGTGATTAATAAGATAAAAGGGGTTCATATCCAATTTCAATGATTTCAGGGGTTATTTCCTGATAGAGAAGTTTTAAGGGGTTATATCCAATTTTGCCAAATATATACTAGCTTCTACGCTTAACATTTTAACAATAATGGAGTTGGTATTTTTCCAGTGGGTAAACAAGATAATTAATTAATTAATTTGAAAAACTTTTTCAAAGTTATAATAATTAAGAAAAAAAGAAATAGAAGCTAGTACAGCGTTCTTCAAACAATTAAATCGGCTGATCTTAATACCGTATACTTCCTTCAATATTGGTCATTGATGTGGATATTCCTGCTTTTAAATTTATACCCTAATCTACCTAAATTAAGTCGCAAGCGCACGACAATCGTCTAAGTATTTCAGGGTCGAACCACAAGAACGGTTTGGATTATTTGATTCTAATTCAATTCAATTTGCTAAATCAAACGAACAACAATAAAAGTTGATTGGTCACAGTAACAATTTAACAAAAACTTACAGTAAAATAAATTCTAAATTAACAGATCACAATTAAAGAGGATTAAAACGTAATTAATAAAAACTAGAGGCTTAAGGCAACCTAATTCTTCAGTTTACTCCAGTTCTAGCGGCCCGCTGGCTCTCGTAGCGGCCCGCTGAAAGAATTCAGGTCGCTAATCCTATTGACTGGTCGCTGGCTACTTGGCGGGCATAGACCACCTCGCTGGTTCACTCAGCAGCCCGCCAGGATTAGTGCAGATTCAACAATTTAGTTAATTTAGAAGTCGTTTTGTGTAAGGAATAGGGTTTGGTTGATGTTTAACAGATCGAACTCTCGTTTTAGGTCTGGTTGACGATCAATTAACTCAAATCCCTTCGTATAAAATCTAGATTTCAACTCTCGTTTTGTGGTCTAGTTTCTATAAGTTTATACATTTCTAACCTAATGAATTCTTTGAGTTTTCACTCTTAGAAAGGACCTAACTCTCGTTATTAGTCCTGGTTTGAACCTCTCAGTTCAAACCTTCAAGTTGGTACAATTGCATCAAATATCTTAAGTTTGGTTTGGACTTAACCATTAAACAATCAAGCAAGGCCTATACTTGACGAATGCGAGCAAATCTAACTTAAGCAATTCAAGCAATCAGATCAGATATTAAAGAAAGAAAATAAAACACAACATGCAACAAAGAAATTAACTAAAAAGTATATTATCTAATCATAAACTAAAAGGTTCACTGCCATGGCCCCTAATCAGTATATATATTCGCTACAACTCATCAAATAAAACCAAAGGTATCAAAGATAAACAAAAACATAAGAAATAATCAAAGATTACAACAGATTGCAACTTGGACTCTATCTTTCTGTCTTCTGCTACTCTCCAGCGGTCCGCTGATGGTGTTGGCGACCCGCTGGCGATCCTGTTGGCTGTCTTAATTAGCTGCAATTGACATCCAAAATTGCGTCCCTTCTGGCATCAAGGCTTCTCTCTTTTATAATAGACATTGGCGGTTCTCTAGAGGTCAAGGACGTGCAATTGGAGGCTCCAGAAATAGATCAGAACGTGGTTGAGAAGTTAACAAATCTGGCTGTCTATATTTGGCTGTGGTTTCCTCCTTTCCAGCGGCCCGCTGTCGAACCTAGCGGCCCGCTGAAATCTTCTGAATCGCTAGTCTTCTCTTCTACCCGCTGGTGCTCTTGGTGGGTCGCCAATCAAGCTGGTGGGTCGCCGATCAATGCGGATTTCGCCGTTTTGAGTAGCTTATCTTCAATCCTGTACAAAAACAGAGCAAACATGGCAGTACATAGATTCTAACCTAAATTATCAGTTAAACAACAGAAATTACGATGAAATGTATGAAATTAAGTCCTATAAATGGCTGAAATACTACGTATGAAAACCATTTATCAGTCATCATCATGTACCAATTATCACATGACAATTTAATAGCAACATGTATGCTGGATCAGATCATCAATATAATGAATAACATAACATGGTTGCAGAATAAAGTGCTACTCAGAATACGCCACAGGAAATCAAGGGTCTGCCGTAGGTTGAGAAAAACAATTTAGTGGTTCTTCAGTTCCAATTTGGAACATAAATTAATTTTTTGGGCAAGGTCAGTTTCAAATATTTTATGTTTATTTTGATTACATATAAACAAGTACATAAAGGACGAAATCTCCTTTATTAGTGGAAAGGTTGATCCGTTGATGTGTCGCTTCCACTTGTATTTCCACACAAGCGAACGTGGGATCCAATCTTTTTCTAGAGCACTATATAGTGGGTTTGTAAATGTTGAATCTTCCTTGAACTTTTTAAACTTACTTTTCAGCCTTTCTGATTTTAACCCCATCACACAGATATAATGTGACTCCATTTCTTTTTTTAAAAAAAAAACAACTTAAAACAAGAATCTTAATGCAACTTCTGATTTTCAGACTATAGGCTTGCTAAGGCGGCACTATCTATCAATGAGGGGCACCGGATCCTCTGATCGTTTTTCGATCTTAGCAGTCCGATTTAATCTCAACGGTTAATTTTTTTTCGGACCTATCAATTTGATATAATTCACAGAACATCCATAACCGTTGAGATTAAATCGGACGGCTGAGATAAAAAAATGATCACTTGTCGTTTTATAAAAACGACCAGAGAATCTCGTTCCATCAATGAGGAGGTAGGGTACGCCTACTGAAGAAGGGTACGTTTTATAACACCAGTCTTTATAAGGATATATATGAAAAAGTGTTCAAGGTCACAAAAATTTAAGAACCAATAGTTCAATAGTAGTAATACGCCCCTCCAATCTCTAGGATCCTTATTTTGCGTTATTTTTGCTGTTTGAAAATTCCTTCTCAATAAATTTCTCTTTCAATTCGTTTATTTATCATACGGAATGTTTTTCTTCACGATTTAGAAGCACTCTTCTCCTCGCTCCGGGGCGAGATTTTCACGACTTCATTGGCTAATTTAATGCATGGCGAGGATCTTCTGTGGCGGATCTGCAATGTGAATCAAAATATGTGGTGCTTGTTGGGGATGTGAATTTGATGGTAGACAGGTAGAGGGTCGTTTGGATCGCTTGGGAATAAGAGGAATAGCCTATTCCTAGGCGGAAAGTATTGGGAAGTGTGTAACTTTGTGAAGAGTTTGGATTGTTTATAATAAAATTTCCGCCCGGAATTGCTTATTCCCCTTATTCCCAATGCATCCAAACGAGCCCAATAGGGGTTGTATAAACCATGCCACAACTTGTGGCGGAGTTATAAAGTCTAAACCATGCAGCGGATCGGTTCTTCGGCATAGTTGTAGACAGATTATGGACAGAGAATAGTTAAACTATATGTCTATATTTATATTTTATTAGGTATAGATATTAGACAAGTATGAATAGGATCAAATATTAAATAATACTAAACTAAGCAAAAAATATAATTCGAATATCGAGACAGTATTATTATCTTTTTATAAAAAAAACATATATTACGTGGACATTTGTAAGATTAATTATATAATAATTTCATTAAAAACTTACATGTTTCTGAAAATCAATCAATAGTTATTATTTGTCCAAAATAATTAAAGAGATTATAAATGATAATAAATGGCGATTTTATTAATAGATACAATTTAAAAATATTTAATTGGTAACCGTTCTTCATAAAGGTTTAAATAGCGGCCGCTCTAGCGGGTTAACGTGGTGGAACGCTACAGCGCGACAGATTTAGCGGGTTGTCCGATAGTGTGCATCATAGCGGGATTTAGCAGGCATATAGCAGAAAATTAGCGGCGATATAGCGGGAAATTAGCAGAAATAGCGGTGCAATTTATAATTTGCTGATATAACAATAGTATTTTGGGCATATCTTTCACATATGAACTCCGATTGACGTGATTCGAAGTTCTATGGAGCAGTTATAAAATAAGCTACAACTTTTATGTTTTGAGTTTTTTCAAATTCTAAATATTTAGTGGTCAAATATGCATAGATAATGAATATAATTTTAGTTGGCATTAATTAGTTGCATGAAAATATTTTAATTTTTTATTTTAGGCAAAACTAGACCTTCAAAATACACTTGTGTGTACAAATCCGCTATGGTCCGATATCAGCTGCGAAATAACCGCTATCCGCTATGACATTAGTCTGTCTGCTATCCGCTATTTAAACCTTTGCTTCATATACATCTAGATAGAGGGCCAAAGAAGAGGGGTTGAATTACCGTAATATTTTACAAATAAATACTCCAAAGAAGAGGGGTCACAACCTCCAAAAATTATCATTGTTGGTGGAATTGGAAAAAGGAATCGCTAGGCTGGCAGTTTCGTAATTATCACTTGAAAATTCATATTGATCTCCAAATGTTATAGACTAAAAAAAAAAAAAAACATCGTGCATTTCTAACAAAAGGGCATTTATTATTTTACAATTAATAAAATTTAACAATTAGCTGGCTGAAACATAATATGTGTATATTATGCATGCGGATGGAATTTTACATATGCTCATTTCTTGTAGAAAATTAAAATGAGCAAGCTTAGAATTTTGGAGTTTCTGAAACAGCATATGGGAACCAATAAATAATTCTATATAATAACAGTTGACCATATCAACGTGTCCCATTTTTCTTCAAAAGCAAGTAAAAAATGCTAATGAAATTCCACCAACGACCAGGAAAATGCATGTTAAATATTTTATGTCTACTTGGTTTTTAAAGTGTTATGTCTGTTATCTTTCTCTGTTAGATTATTCTCTTCCAACTGTTGGCAGTTGACCGTTCCCTCAGAAATAAAGGAATACGTAAAGAAGGGAAGAAAGCAATCAGAAAAACTAACAAAAAAGGATAAGTCCTCTTTCTATACCTCTACCATGGCAATGGTACCAAGTGCATATATTGCAAATGCCATTAATTCATTTGGAGATCTAATAAACAGCAAAATAACCAAGGTTTTATGTATTACAAATGAGGCGAAAAAAATAGTTAATAGGCTGGAGAATGTTTTGGACGTATTAGAAGATGCTGAGAGGAAGAAAATAAGAGATGAAGATGTCAAACAATGGCTCCTGGAGTTGCGAGAGGTGGTGTTCGAGTCAGAAAAGATTATCGATTATTGTATAATTGAAGCTCACAACACCAGAAGAAAGGAAAAACAAACACCTAAGCAGGTATGCAAAAACAAACACATTAGCAGGTATGTATACAGTGTATATAATCATGATAAACACCATACCATCCTGCACTCTACCAGAAATTGAACAAGATGGTGTAAGACTCCATGGTTGTACCGGTTTTTTTTTTTTTTTTTTCTTTCTTTCTTATTTTATCAGTTTCCCTTTTGACTTCTTGGTATCAGTATATATACTGGTGATTCCATTTCCTCATTTGTGCTGGCCCTCATTGCAATTCCGACAACCGACACCAGATATTGGTTTATTCATTCACAAGAAAGAGAGAGCAAAAAAAAATAAAAATAAAAAATAATAATAAATTAATTAATTAAAGATACTAGTGGAACCCTATCGGTACCAAAGATGTGAACCTGAATGCCAGCCCAAGCTTTCTGGTAGCTTGTCTCAGAGGCATAATTTTGTCATCTGGAATGAAACACCTGACAGGATTTGATCGGAGGTAGAACCTAAGTCAAATTAAACCTCAAATCTAATCTAATGCAATATAGCTTGAGGGTCGAATCACAGGGACGGAATTTCTAAACTTTTAGTTTCTAGCAATTCTATTCTATTTAACCTAGGGGTATAATGGTCAAAAACAAGTAAATCAAGTTTGTTTAATTTAGAACTAAGAATTAAACTAAGGAAATTAAACCTAAATTACTGGAATACTCTCTAAATTAATCTAAGACTTAAAGGAAATTAAATAACTCGAATTTATGGCTTAAACTAGGGTCAATTGATCGGGTTCCTCTACCTGGCCCTATCCAGGCGGATCCGCCAGCTTCCTGGCGGGGTCGCCAGAATAGATCGTTAACTTTGTTTAATTAGTTTTATATCCTCTCTAAGTGCAGGTTGTTGATCAAACCTCAGGGTCAAATATAAACTCTCGTTCTCTATTTGGATAACTAAGTTTTAACCTTCAAACCTCCTAAAAATCCTAAGTTTCAACTCTCGTTCCTTGGCTTAGGATTTCTAGGTTTACCTTTCTATTCGGTAGGATATCCTATATCTCTCGATACTAGGTAAAGACATACTTCTCAGCTAAGTCCTGGTTTCTCCTCTCGGTTACTCCCTATCCTATATTGTGCGACTTTGAACTTAACTTGAAATTAGGGTTTTTGATACCAAACTATTAGACAAGGCCTTAATCTAACGGGTAAACTTTCAAATCAAGCAATTTGAAATCACAAACTTCAAGCAATAAAGATCGAGAAAGGCAAAGCAAATAGAAAAGATATAATCCTAATTAAACTTATATTAACTACCAAGTTAAGAGGTTCCCTACAATTGCCCCTAAACTAAACTACTCACTACTTAACATATTCAACATACAAAACTCAGGTTTTATCGAATCAAACATCAAAGCAAATAAATAAAAGGAAGAATACAACAATAGGCAATGATTTCTCCTCTCAGCTTGGATTCAGGCGGGGTCGACAGAATCCTGGCGGGGTCGACTGGATCCTGGCTGTGATGGTTTGCTGCAACTTCCTCCCAAAATTTGCCCTAAAATTTGACTCCCTTGAAATCTCCTCAAACCATGTTTATATAGGCTTTAGCATTGATAGGAGACGCTCATAATAGCAGAGAAATGCTTCTGGACGTGATGGGAATAGGAAATAACCACCTTCCTAACATAAAGCTCTAAAACGGGCACTTTCTGCTAATTCTGGCAGGTTTCGGGCGGACCCGCTTGAATCCGGGCGAACCCGTCTGAAATCTGGCCGAGAACAGGTCGTTTGGAAATTTCAGCACTGCGTCTTGTTCGTATTTTGCCCATATCTTCTTCATCCGGACTCCGTTTGAGGTGATTCAAGAATCGTTAGAAAGCTTGTGAGAAGCTCTACGTCTTTATGGATTCATATATGTCATGTTTTTTGTCCAGAATCTGCATAAAAAAGAGAGATTATTGTAGTAACTCCTTCTTTGACTCAAACTTAATTAAAACTAACCTAAATATATCAAAATCTAACTAAAACACAAACATTTAATTGAAATTAAGGCCTAAAAGCGTTGAATATTTCAATGTGAAACCCGTCTATCAAATCTCCCCAAACTTAAACTTGCTTGTCCCTAAGCAACAATTCAAACTTAGAAAGATAGTTTAGGACTTAATTGCAATTCAATGGTTGGTTTTCTACAAATCTAGGAAGGGTTCTTGACAACAATTAACATTTAAACTTGAGCAACTTCGACTTTGAACTCATCAAAACATTTTTCAAATCTAATTTCAAATCAATTTGAGTTCAAGTGACCAATGACTTCACACAAATTAGGTTTTTAAAGCAATTATTTTTCATTGTTCAAGATCTATCTCGTTTTTCTCCAACTCCAATCGGTTTTCGAATTCCCAATTTACATTAACAATCAAGGCACGGGATCTAACCCTTCCATCACAAACGTTAGCTCAACAAATTTAATCACACGCAAGAGTCAAGAGGTATCACCACGAATTTTTGAAAACGCACTGAAAAACGACTAAAGTGGGGCGGAAAAAATGGTACAACTCCCCACCCATCGTCTCCAAAGTTTTTGGGTTGGAACTTTTAATTTTTTCTCCCGGGGCTAGGAGGTTTTTCTCGCTGCGGGGGGATCGGCCAGATTAAAGAAGGTTTGGACTTTTTGAGGTTTTCCTCGTCCTTTTGATTTGGTGGATCCTTTTTTACCTTCAATTACCTATAGCCTCTCGCAATGTCCACTTCAGAGCACAGCTTTTTAGTTCCCTTTTTTTCTTTTTTTTATTTTGTTTTTGTTTTTTTTGTATTTTTTTTTGTATTTTTTTGTTTTTTTTTGTCTTCGACTTTTAATTAAACTTGAAAACAGCGGTGAAATTACTTAACTCTTACAGCTCATTCCTTTGTTGAATCTCGATTTTGTGTCGCAAGAATTGATCTAAGGGCATTTTTGGTATTCATTTTGGGGTGGATGCCTAAAAAAACGAAATCTCAAGTTGTCAAAGCAAATAGTTAACTCAAAAACTCAATTGAACCTAAAGATCTACGAGATAACTCATGCACAATGCTTTCTTTCACTTTAAAAACCTAATTGTGTTAAGGTTGGTCAAATTCAAATTCAATTTTCTCAAAATTTTGTTTTCACGACACATTCAAACCCTAATTTGCTCAAATCTCAACACTAATTAATGCCAATTATCTTCCTAAACTTCCTAAATGCAAATTATATGAAATTATAATGCAAATCTTCAATGAATGCAAATCGATAACTTAAATGCCATGATGCAAATCCTAGATACAAATTCCTATTCTCTCCCCAAACTTAAAACTTTGCATCATTTGATGTAAAGAAAATAAAACTTAAAAGAGAGAAAGGAATAGAGAAACTTATCGGATCTTTGTAGAGGCTATGAAAGGTCGAGTCACGCAACATGAGCCTTGCTTGCTTTCATGAATCATTGCACTTCAAGTTGTCTCTAGGTTCGTCTCGTTGGAGAAGGCATGTCTTGAAAATAGTGGAGATGGTTGGTTTTGGTTAAGGATAGAAATTGTTTAGGGGTTGGTACAATTCTACCCTTAGGTTAGGGTTTGGTGAGAATTTGATGAATGGCAAGATTGAGCAAAAATTTGGTTCGTCGACTAACCAATGAAAACTCAAAATCTAGCCATTGATATGAGTTGGTTTAGGTTGGGTTTAGGTCTAGGTTTTGGTCTCAGGTTGGTTTCAGGCGGGGTCGTCTGGTTTCTGGCGGCCTCGTCTGGAACAGGTCTGGATTTAGGTGGTCTCGGGATAGTTTCTGGCGGGGTCGTCAGAATTCAGGCGGGGTAGCCAGAATTCAGGCGGGGTAGTCTGAATTCAGGCGGGGTAGTCTGAAATGGTTCAAGTATGGCACGAGATAGTTTTTCTCCGCTATTTTAAGACTTGTTGGGTTGAGTCGACTCATATGCTCCTTCGTGGTGTGTTCCCCAAACTTGAGTTCTTTCATATGGTGCGATTTTTCAACTTCCTACATCCTTCTTCCATGTGTTGTGATGTTTGCGTTGAAGTTTATTTGACCTTTTGACACTTGCACGACTCGAACGGTTGTGCTTCTAAAAAGCTTGTATTCTCATTTAAAATCTGAAACCAATCAACAAAGATCAATAAGTTCTACCTAACTTAACTAAACTAAACTAAATTAAACTAAAGTTAAACTAAATGCAAGAAATTGAAATTTTTAGTCTTGGGTTGCCTCCCAAGAAGCGCTTGTTTTAGGTCATTAGCTCGACCCCTTGTGTTTGCTCATCTTATCTTCGCTTTTCTTCCTCTCAACGCATCATAGTCTTTCCAAATGTGCTCGAAAGGACGCCTTAAAACATGCTTGGTGTGTTCTTCTTTAGATGTCATCTTCTTTGGCTCGATTTGGATGTGATATTTGAATGAAGTTTTGTTGCTTTCCATCACATCGATTTTCTCCAAGCGTAGTCTAGGCGTGCTCAAGTTGATGTTGTGGCCTCCTTGGTTTCTATTTGCTCTCCCGGAAAACGAACGGTTTGGGAAGCAAATGAAGCGGAAGGTCGGGGTGTCTCGTCGCTCTTCGCTTGGCTCTATGTAAAGTACTTGCACTCGCTAACGGGTTGTTTTTGCTTAGGCTTCTTCTTCCCGGCCAGCGTGTACTCCTACAAGACAAAGAGTAAAGAGTGAAAAGACAATAGATCAAACAAAATAGAATTACTAAAAACCCTAATTTAGTCACCGTCCCCGGCAACGGCGCCAAATTTGATCGGAGGTAAAACCTAAGTCAAATTAAACCTCAAATCTAATCTAATGCAATATAGCTTGAGGGTCGAATCACAGGGACGGAATTTCTAAACTTTTAGTTTCTAGCAATTCTATTCTATTTAACCTAGGGGTATAATGGTCAAAAACAAGTAAATCAAGTTTGTTTAATTTAGAACTAAGAATTAAACTAAGGAAATTAAACCTAAATTACTGGAATACTCTCTAAATTAATCTAAGACTTAAAGGAAATTAAATAACTCGAATTTATGGCTTAAACTAGGGTCAATTGATCGGGTTCCTCTACCTGGCCCTATCCAGGCGGATCCGCCAGCTTCCTGGCGGGGTCGCCAGAATAGGTCGTTAACTTTGTTTAATTAGTTTTATATCCTCTCTAAGTGCAGGTTGTTGATCAAACCTCAGGGTCAAATATAAACTCTCGTTCTCTATTTGGATAACTAAGTTTTAACCTTCAAACCTCCTAAAAATCCTAAGTTTCAACTCTCGTTCCTTGGCTTAGGATTTCTAGGTTTACCTTTCTATTCGGTAGGATATCCTATATCTCTCGATACTAGGTAAAGACATACTTCTCAGCTAAGTCCTGGTTTCTCCTCTCGGTTACTCCCTATCCTATATTGTGCGACTTTGAACTTAACTTGAAATTAGGGTTTTTGATACCAAACTATTAGACAAGGCCTTAATCTAACGGGTAAACTTTCAAATCAAGCAATTTGAAATCACAAACTTCAAGCAATAAAGATCGAGAAAGGCAAAGCAAATAGAAAAGATATAATCCTAATTAAACTTATATTAACTACCAAGTTAAGAGGTTCCCTACAATTGCCCCTAAACTAAACTACTCACTACTTAACATATTCAACATACAAAACTCAGGTTTTATCGAATCAAACATCAAAGCAAATAAATAAAAGGAAGAATACAACAATAGGCAATGATTTCTCCTCTCAGCTTGGATTCAGGCGGGGTCGACAGAATCCTGGCGGGGTCGACTGGATCCTGGCTGTGATGGTTTGCTGCAACTTCCTCCCAAAATTTGCCCTAAAATTTGACTCCCTTGAAATCTCCTCAAACCATGTTTATATAGGCTTTAGCATTGATAGGAGACGCTCATAATAGCAGAGAAATGCTTCTGGACGTGATGGGAATAGGAAATAACCACCTTCCTAACATAAAGCTCTAAAACGGGCACTTTCTGCTAATTCTGGCAGGTTTCGGGCGGACCCGCTTGAATCCGGGCGAACCCGTCTGAAATCTGGCCGAGAACAGGTCGTTTGGAAATTTCAGCACTGCGTCTTGTTCGTATTTTGCCCATATCTTCTTCATCCGGACTCCGTTTGAGGTGATTCAAGAATCGTTAGAAAGCTTGTGAGAAGCTCTACGTCTTTATGGATTCATATATGTCATGTTTTTTGTCCAGAATCTGCATAAAAAAGAGAGATTATTGTAGTAACTCCTTCTTTGACTCAAACTTAATTAAAACTAACCTAAATATATCAAAATCTAACTAAAACACAAACATTTAATTGAAATTAAGGCCTAAAAGCGTTGAATATTTCAATGTGAAACCCGTCTATCAGGATTTTCTAAGCTAAACAATTTCTCTCTTCTGTGCAGGAAATATCAATTTACTGAAACCAAGAAAGAGAAAAATATCCAATTGCATTTTTTACATTAAAAATGGTGAATCTCGACATTTTTATTTGTTTGTCTTATGTGTTTCTGTGTATGTGGGTGTAGGTAGCTACCCGTCCCAAGTTACTTGCATCTTGCTTTAACAAATCTGGCCTCAAAGATGAGATCTCAAAAAGCATAAGAACTTTAAACCTAAAAATGAAGGCTATACTAAAGGAGAAAGCTCGACTTAATCTTCAGAAAATTATCATTAACAACAGATATACAACAACGGTTCCAATTCAAAAATCCTCCCAATCTCTCTCTTCCAATACTTGCATTGGTGCAACCCTAGAAACTGATGCCTATTACCTGGTAAATAT
The DNA here is from genome assembly GCA_027562975.1 of Rhynchospora breviuscula. Lineage (NCBI taxonomy): Eukaryota > Viridiplantae > Streptophyta > Magnoliopsida > Poales > Cyperaceae > Rhynchospora > Rhynchospora breviuscula. Next base: position 35,807,563 of record CM050400.1, read on the forward strand.
TTTAATCAGAGAAGCAACAAATGAAGAAGAAGAAGATGGGTCTCACACTCTCATGGCCATAGTTGGTGTTGGTGGGATTGGGAAAACAACTCTAGCAAGAAAAATATTTAATGATGAAAGGATAAGGGGTAGTTTTGACATAAGAATATGGATATCTCTATCCTCAAGCTTGAAAGATACCACCTTACTTTCAATGATAATTGATGCTGCAGGTGGTAATCCTGGGAAATCAACAACCCGAGCTCAGCTCAAGCCTAAATTAGCCTCAACGATCACTAGAAAGAGATTCTTCCTTGTACTTGATGATGTTTCAGATGGCAGCATTTGGATCAATTTGTTAAAGGCCCCCTTACAAGCCGGTGCAAGAGGTAGTAGAATTTTGGTTACTGCTAGAGAAAAGAATGTTGCCACACAGATGGGGGTTTCTCATGTCCATGATGTGAAGAATATAAACCCTGACGAAGGTTGGTTGTTGCTCCGTGAAAGTTCATCTTTAGAGGACGAGGATGAAAGTGACATTTTGGTTGAAATTGGCTTAAACATATCTGAGCAGTGCAATGGCCTTCCATTAGCAATAAAGACTGTTGGTGGTATTCTAAAGAGCAGGGAACCTACAATAAAGGACTGGCTAGCCATTTCTGAAAGTCAAACTTGGTCAATTGAAGGTCTCCCTGATGGAACAGTACCTGCTTTTTATTTGGGGTATGAAGATCTGTCGTTGAACTTGAAGCAATGCTTTATATATTGCTTCATGTTTCCAAGAAACTTTGGTATCAACCGGCATGATCTAATTAAACGATGGGTCTCAGAAGGATTTGTGGTGAAGAGAGATAGTTCAACACTTGAAGAGACTGGAGAAGAGTACTACAGGGAATTAGTAGAGAGGTATCTCATATGCCCAGAACCAGAATGTGATGATACTGAAAGATGCAAGATGCATGATTGCCTCATGAATATGGCAAGATCGCTCTCTGCAGAGGATATCTTGGTTGATGATATCAAGAAACTCAGTGAAATAACATTTAGGCCCACCCATATTTCACTCATGAGAAAAGGAATGGAGAATATTCCTGAAGAAATCAAAACCAAAGAGAAATTAAGAACGCTCATTCTTGCACAGAACCCACTTAAAGATGAGAACTTGAGAAATGTCTTTACAAGACTTAAACAGTTGCGGTTGCTAGATATCAGCGAAACATCAATTGAGGTGATTCCTGATACATTGCGAAATTTATTACACTTGAGGTACCTAAATCTCTCAAGAACAAATATAAGGGAGCTCCCTGAATCAATTAGATACCTCCCTTTCCTTCAATATTTGCTTCTCCAGGAATGCAATAGTCTTCATTCTCTCCCAGAAGGGACTGAGCACCTCAAAAGCCTAAGAAACCTTGATCTTACTGGAACCATGATACACCAATTTCTCTTTAGAATAGGCAAGTTAGTGAACCTTAGATCATTGGATTTCTTCATTGTAAACACTACACTGGAGCCACAAGAAGAAAACAAGGGCTGGCCTTTAGGAGAATTAAGGAACCTCAACAAACTTGGAAGCCTTAGTATACTACAAATAGACAAAACCAGGGATCTGGATGAGGCAAAAGAAGCATTACTATGTAGCAAACCTTACCTTAAGGAACTTGAGTTAAATTGTAGCAATGAGGCTACCCCATTGGAGAATCCCATAATAATCCAAAAAATCGAGGGAATAATTGATGAATTGTGTCCTCCACCTTGTCTTGAAACCCTGAAAATCATGAACTATTTTGGGACCAGGTATCCTTCTTGGCTATCCATTGATTCACTCTCAAATCTTCGCCAACTTGAGCTGATTGGCTGCCAGTTCTGCCCAACCCTACCACCTCTTGGCCAACTACAACGATTGCAGTTCCTGTATATAGCCAATTCTTCCTTTCTAAAAGATATTGGACATACTATTTTGGGAAATGGCCAGGAAGTTGCATTTCCAAAATTGGAAAAACTGCACATTCAAAGCTTGTACAAGTTGGAGTCCTGGACTGGATTAGAAAGACCAGGAACAATGCCTTGTTTGAAAGCATTTCAATTAGAGAGTTGTCCTGAGATGAAATTTCTTCCTTTATGCATAAGGCACTCCGAGTCTCTCAAAGAACTGAGGATAATCGATTGTAAGAACCTTGAGATAATAAAGAACCTTACTAGAATCAAAGAATTGAGCGTTTGGAATACACCCAATTTGAGAAAGATCTCAAATCTCACTTCACTTGAGGATTTAAACATTAGCCATTCCCCTAATCTGAAAATAATTAAGAATGTCAATTCCTTGAAATCTGTGCATATATTTGACTATGATATAGAGGCCATTCCAAGATGGGTGAAAACTCATGCTTTTCGCATTCAGTCTTTGGACTTGGCTTGTTCAGAGGAGATGCTTCAAAGGTGCATTGTTCATGGTCCAGATTGGGACATAATTCAAGACATCACACACGTATATGGCCACTCAAATAATTGTACCTATTTCTTGTACAAGAAAAGTCCCTTCAGTTTTGAAACTAATCTAAGTGTACCATCACCCCCACAAGAGAACTCTTCTACTACTGAGACTATTATTATTGAGACAATAGATGAAGAAACTCTAGAAAGCTTATCCAAAGAGGAGAGTTTGATAATTAATGAAACTGTTACTGTAGCTGTTGATACTAGAAGCAAGGAGCCTTCTACTTCAAAGCCACTACACCTTGACACCCCCAGTATCTCAATGAACCAGATTTCTCCTCCAATAACTGTAATTAGGGATAACATTCTAGTTAAAATGACACAGAATGCATCCAGTGATACCGATACCATTGGTACAAGCACCGGCAGTCTGGTGAGGCAAAAGCATAGAAAAAGTAATATTGCAGAAGTATCAATTGAACCGGACGTAAATGCTGATACTGAAGGTTCAATGCCCTCAAATTTGGCTGTTGATACGAGAAGTAAGGAGCCTTCTTCTTCAAAGCCACTACACCTTGACACAACCAATATCTCAATGAACCCAATTTCTCCTCCTATAACTGTAATTAGAGATAACAATCTAGTTAACATGTCAAAGAATACATACAGTCTTTCCAATTCTGATACAGATACAGACACCATTAGTAAAAGCACAAGTAGTTTGGTGAGGCGAAGGCCTAGAAAAAGTAACGTTACCAAAGTTGTATCAATTGATGTGGACATAAATGCCGATACTGAAGGTTCGATGCCGTCAAATTTGGCTGTTAATACAAGTAGTAAGGATTCTTATACTTCAAAGCCACTACACCTTCGCACCAACAATATCTCAATGAACCCAATTTTTCCTCCTATAACTGTAATCAGAGACAACATTCTAGTTAACATGTCAGAGAATACATCTGGCCTTTCCAATTCTGATACTGACACCATTGGTAAAAGCACCAGTAGTTTGGTGAGGCGAAGGCGTAGAAAAAGTAATATTACCAAATTTAAATCAATTGATGCAGACATAAATGCTGATTCTGAAGGTTTGATGCCATCCAATTTGGCTGTTGATACAAAGAGTAAGGAGCCTTCAACTTCAAAGCCACCCACCAATATCTCAATGACCCCGATTTCTCCTCCTATAACTGTAGTTAGAGATGGCATTTTGGTTAACACGTCAGAGAATACACCTGGTCTTTCCAATTCTGATACTGACACCATTAGTAAAAGCACCAGTAATTTGGTGAGGCAAAGGCGTAGAGAAAGTAACATTACCAAAGTTGTTTCAATTGATGCAGGCATAAATACCGATGGAGGTTCAATGCCCTCAAATTTGTCCTTCAACTTTGATGTTAGTGTGCCAAATGATGCAGCAGATAACGCAGAAACATCAATCTCTGAAATAGAAACTTTATTAAGCTATAAATCAGAAAAGAACTCAAATCAAAATGCCAGTGATTCATTCTCTCTAAATTCTAATTCTCTTGCAAATACTAATCTATTAAGCTCAAGAACAGAAACCTTATGCCATCAAAGCTTAGAAAAACATGCAATGGAGAAATCATTTGCATCCGATTTAGCCTCTTATTTATTTTATGATGATCCTAATGTGTCTACTACTAATAAAGAAGAATTGGCTGAAAACACCGTTACAATAAATCCAAGAATAGAAAAATTGAGTGACCAGAACTCAGAAAAGGAGGCAAGTGAAAATACCAGTTTAGACTTTCAGCTCAGTTCTGACCTTGAAATTGAGCCCATAAAAATTCAGAGACTACATAATTTTGACTCAACCTTGGATTCACTTAGCAATGAAGCCATGATAGAAGAGACCAACCACATCATTGCAACAGTTAGAGAAATTACAAATGATGCCACTGACCATGTAGGACTGCCACAATCACATAAGATTGCGGAAGATGATCTTGTTAAACAACCAATAGAAAATAATGCATCTCCTCGTACAGTTGTAGTTGTTGGCAGCTCCACCTCAGAAATGGTGTCTACACAAAAATCTGAAGTTAATAATAAACTACTGATTAAGGAAAGGCTGAAAGATTACTTGATTGTGATTCTTCTGGCTGTGTCAGTAATGCAATTATTTCTCATTTTTTGGCTGGTATTGTGGTTTATGAAAGAAGTTAAGGCTAGTCGAAATTGAATATGCTTATTCTAAGCCACCCTCTTATAAGGTACTTCATCTGTCTGTTTTTTCAAGCATGCTATGACTTTGATTCGGTAGTAGAGTACTTCCTTAAAAATAACTACATGCACTTCACACCAATTTGTTGATATCTTATTAGGTAATAACAGTTTAAGATTCTGTGGGTTTGTACCATGAGTTTTTTCTTTTCTTCTAACTTTTGTACAGTAATATGTCCTTTTAACAGCAATATACCTAATTGGTCAGATCAAATGAGGAAACAACAATTGATCAAAATTAAAATACGAGTCGTCTCATTGGAGAAGATGAAACCGCCGAAAGTTGAGCTCTTAGAGGTAATTCATCAAACACCTTGTGAGCATGGCAAGAGACGTGTTGCCTCAGCTCCTCACATTTCGTTTTTGCTGAAGGCTCCTAGTGTTTCTCGGTCTGACATAAATACTCATATGGTGCGCTGCATTGAGCTTTGAGCATGTGGCTACCAGGTCAGCATAGAGACCCCACTGTCAGCGACAGAGAAAACCGATGGGGGGAATTATTTTACTTAGATCAAGTGGAAACTAAAAATATAATTTTGGGCCTAGAGAGCCCGGTCCATTAACACTTGCACGTGCTAAAAAATTTTCCAATCGCGTTTCGACGAATTGTTAAATTTTCCCGCCGGAGTACTCTCTCTCTATATTTCTCAGTGAAACTGTTTCTGTTTGGGATTTTTGTGGGAAGTGTGAAGTGAAATTTCGGAAGAGAATTCTGAGGCGAAATGAAGCAAAAGGATTCAGCTAGTAATATGAGACCGTTTGGTCAGACTTCGATCTCGTCTTTCCTCTCTAAAACCAGGTATTTCTCTTCCTCGCCATTGTTTTCTTCTGTGTAATTTTTCATAATTACCCTTCCAAATATATCGTTTTGCAAAGCTTGCCCCAACAGTTAATCTTTATTTTCGAGCCATCCTTCATTTTGACTAAACTCAAAGTCAAAAGGAAAGAGGTGAAATTGGGTGGGGTTGATGCGGGAATAAGCCTTTCACTTTGTTATTTTTCAAGATTCCACTGTTCTTGATTGTTTTCTTATTGAGTACAATGCTCGTAGATCACTTGAAGAAGAAAAGCAGCCGAAGCCTCTTAGCCAATCAATCTCTAAGACCTTGGATTCTGGTTTAGCCAAACTTGGTAATGGAGCAATCAAGGTACGGTTTCTCGGTACATTGTCAGAATATGCATGGTAACGGACTAACAGTGTGTACCAGGCTGTACAACTGCAAGGACCAGTCTGACTTTAAAAAGTACTGAATATCATTTTAGGTGAAGAAAAATGCTTTTTCATCAATTGGTTCAACAAGAAACAACTCAAATGATGAAAAGGAGAAAGAGAGTGGTAACAGTGTTCTAAGTGAAGCTATATTCAAGCAATTTAATAGTTCAGCTGTGAGAGAAGACCTTCTGGGAATAGAGAAAGATGAAGGCCAATATAACTCTGAATCACCAGTCAGTCAAAGTGAGATTGAACCTTGCTTTGATTCAGGCAAACGAAAGAACCCATTCGGTAATTGCTTCTAATTTGCCTTGAATTAAGTTTTTGAAGCTTTTAAGTAAACCTGTATTCCATGATTAATTTACGAATCAGACGTTGATTACTTAAATTAGTTCTCTTGGTATGTGTCTTTTTATCTGTTGTAGTGGCCTTGCACGTAGGTCAATTTTTTCATTTCATAATATATAATGCTATTAAAATGAAGCTGAGGACTTTACCATAATTTTTTTATAGCAAATTTCTTACGTCTCTACAGTAAATTACAATGATCCCACTTTCCTATATTATATGTGATCCTTTTGGGGTTTTAGGTGAAAATCTGAACAAATATACTCCAAGATTACTGGTTTTGGGTGATGACCCAAAGCCGCAGCTGAAGTTGAAAAGAAGAAAATTGGTGTCTCAAGATAACAGAGAAAAACCTCTCTATAACCACTGTAAGCTATCATATTCCATACCAATAGCCCATTCTTTTCATGTAGGAAATATTAAATAGTTTTTTATCCTCATTTTCCTTTTTTTTTTCTTTCTGTTATGTTTGTTTTTAGATGCGAATGGAAGGGGTCGGTGGGATGGAGACTCAGAGGGAGTTGATCATGAAGAGGTTGGCTGGGATGAAGATATGTGGGAAGGAATGGGTTCAATAATGTTAGGTGGTCTCGACTGGAACTAAAAGCGTTGATAAGCATTTTATATGCTCATGAGTTCCGAGTCAGGTGCTTTGTTTGAACAGTCAAGTTGACATATTTGAGAGTATTGTGCTACAATAGACGCAAAACTCTTGCAGTCGTATTTAATATCAATTTCCAGTCATCATTTTTTGTAGATGTCGGAAAAGTCGCTTGACTTGTGATGTTTCTAGCGTGTTTTGTAAAAGGTTTCTGGGCTCCCTTGTTTCTTTCTTAGGCTTTCTTCAACTCTTTTAGTTACTGATAATGATCCACCATTTCAATATATTGTATCGGAGAACATATTTCATCTATGAAACAAAATTCTGATACAATACAAACAGAGAAAATTAGTTATACCTATATTCTATGACATCCAAAAATTGTGTTGGCAAAATTCTCCTTAGGACTACAAAATTAAAATGCTCAGGCATTCTGCCTTACATATACCCCCCAAAATACAAAAATGTGTTGGGCTTATGGCTAGTGTACAAATGGAGCAGCACACGCAAAAATTATACATCCAACTACAATATTAAACTCACAATTCATCATGCTCCTGAGCTTTCTCATCAGATGGTGCTTCTGAAAAGGTTGGGGTTGAAGGAGCAGGTGAATCCCTGGTCTCCAGCTGCTCCCCTATAATTCTTCCTGTGAATTGTCTTGCCTCTGTGTCCAGATCCACCCACTCTGACACAATTCTCCTTGCACCCTGAGAAACATAAGCACACACACACAAACAAAGAGAGTGTTAATGACCCACAAGTACAAGCGATAGATCAGTACAGAATCTGCATAGTGCATGGCAATTTATGTTATCTTATCATCTTTTTGACACTAATGCAATTCTTAAATCACTGAACAACACAAGCATAACCCGCAACTGAAACTTAAAAAAAAAAACATAGATATATATATATTGGAAACAAGGAAATTAAGATAACTCCTGTGGTACAACAGCATAGGTGGCCGATATTGAGATATCACAATCCTTAACAAAAGTAAGACGTGTAATGAGTATTAAAAGTACCTGTAGCTTAGGCTCCTTTGTCATGGGGTTGTTGCACAAGTCAATGGTTTTAGCTTTCGCCTTTGTTGCATTACCACACCAGGACTCACACCAAAGCCATTCTTGTGGGAGAGAGAAAATTGGTACATTGTGTTGTGCATAATTTGGTAGATCCTGATTAATAAATATCACGCCAAAAGTACACAAATCAACGTGAGGCTAAACTTCGCAGATTGTGGGATTTGCATTAGTAAATGCTTACCTGATCAAGATTGGAAAGACTGTTGGGGTCCTTGCTTAGATTTTCATAGTATACTCTTAAGGTATCTCCAGCTGCTGTTTGTCGAAGTTTCACCAGATCGACGACGTATAAGGCACTGATCACAAAGATGAACAAATTAAATGAATGAATAAAAATAATCTCTCGTATCAACCCTAAGAAACAACAACTATCATGTAGATCCCCAGAATGCAAAAGGTATTTCGTAGCCATAATTACCTTTTGCCCTGGTTTTTATGAAGACATCCAAATTTAACCTCATTCACAAGATGTGCAGAGACAAAGAATGAAGAAGAAACTTATGGAATCATTTTTGCATTTTCAAGAACAGGGTACAGAGGAGATTTTTCCCATTATGAGATATTTCTAATGATTATATCTGTTGAATCTATGCAGGATAATCCCATCTTGCAGGTGTATTCTGACACTTACAAGAATATTTGTGAAATCATACATCCAAAAGCAAAAATAAATGAACACATAAAGACTAATGCAAGTGGAATAAAGATGTAAAGATAGAAAGCATACCTAATGTGGTAAGGTCTACCTCGCAAGTGGTCCTTCCAGAAACCCTTTTAACATGATAACAAAGGGTAAATCAGATGTGTTTGTTATCCTTCTCATTTGAATACAGAAAAAAAGCTAGGACACTTAACCTGTTTCCAAAACCGATAGCCATCCATATCTTTATTATTGTCACAGAATGGGGTGTATGCAAGAGGTCTTCCTTTCAAATCCATATCATATAATTCTCCCATATCAGCCCTCACCACTTGATCAGCGTCAACAAAGATCACCTACAAAAAAGAAGGCCTTGGATGCTCTTATTAATAATAATGATAATAATACTTTTGTTCCAGAGTTCATTAGGCAGAGAGGACATTATTTTACCTTCCTAAGCGAAATAGGAAATATGACATCAAGAAATAAGATTTTGTATGCCCATATGATACGCTGCTTCTCCTTTTGTTTGTGTAGCCATGTGGGCCACTTGTATGTTACAAGCTCATACTCGAACCCATACTCGTGTGCCATATAGGGTATAACATCCTAAGAAAGATTTGGAAATTGAAATATGAATTTTGATAAAGAACAAGGGTTGCGTTGAGTAAAATCCTAATAAATGAAGTTTCTTATATACCTTGAACTGGGGGGAGAGGTAATTTTTTATGAACCAGAACTTCACAGGTCTTTGGGTGTTTCTAAGGACACTAAGTATCATAATTTTGAGGAAGCGTTCATACCTACAAGGAAAAAAAAAAAGTTGCATTCCACATAAAAAGACTTGATTTCTTTTTTATCTCTTTCCTATGTTCCTTCCTTTCCTTTTATCTTTTTATTTTTTATTTATTATTATATATTTATTTATTTATTTGAGAGAGAGAGAGACTCGTGAACATACAGGTGGCCAGAAGCAACAGAAAAAATGTTAATGGTCTCTCCATGTCTTGCACCCTTCTCCTGATCACAAGGTCAAAATAGCATACAAAATTATTTAATCTAACTTTGCAATGAGATTTGCTATAAGTATTTCAATTGCGGTTACAAAAATGCTTTTTTGTATTGGAACAGTTAAGACGATCTAATTTCAAAATCTCATAGGAAACCAAGTTTTACTACATCTAGAAATTTTAACTATTTGTTTGAAATATTTTAATATGGTACATTTTGGTTAAATACATATTTATATTTTACTAATTTAGAGTAATCTTTCAAAAATCTAAAAAGTAGTAAACTAATATTAAAAATAAACCCGGTTTCCTATGAGACTTTGATATGCATATTACATAGCAATTTGAAACAATCATTTGGAAACAAACAAAATGGTTGTTTGGACATGACCTGGAGTACATTAGCAAAACTCCAATACAATAACAAACAAATGCAACACAAAATACGAGTAAATTTACCACTTGAGTCTCAGCTTGCTTTTTTGAAGACCCATTACCGCCAATTAATCCACTTGCCCATTTCAATAAATTTGAGTTCCAACCATTTCGGTTTTCCTATAAAAATAACAAGCATACAATCTTATCACCAAAACTATAGCTTTGCACTCTGAAAAATAAAAATAAAACAACAAAATTTTGACAAGATCTTGAAACATCATAAAGCAAGAATTACAATATATAGATGTAATTTGTCAACATTTGGAAAGATGAGGGTAGAGGAACATTAAATTCTAAATAAAGGTGAAAATGAGGGTTCCCAATGTTCATCCAGGGCATTCATATAATTCCATCTAAAAAAGTATTTACCTTTTTCTCCTGAGGTTGATTGTCATCAGAAGAATTCAATAGATCCTCCTGCTCCTTTCCTCTCTTTTTCTCCACCTCCATGTGAAGGATCTTACCTCTAAGTCCATCTATGGCTACCAACTTTGAGGAGGGATATGTATGATTCCCACCTCCAGTTTCCCTGAATCGGTACAGCTCTGAGCTCCGGCCTGGCGCCAGCTGCAGGAACCAAACGCCAGGAGAAACCTTCATTTGCCAGTAACCCAAATTGGCCATGACAAGTGTGTCAACCAAGTGGGGTCTTTGTTTAGTGCCAAGTATTAACTGAAGCCCACGCGGTGGTTCCCTTCCTTTCTCTGAACAATGACCTGATGCAAACACATATTATGATTGGATGAAAAATACAATATTTCCCTGTAATATCAACTTCAATATTAGAACACTGAATAACAATGATTCCGTCAATTTTGACACTGTAGCATTAATTTGATGCTTGTGGCCCTTCATCACTTAGAAATATTATCTGCTTTAATGTGTAACTCAACAGGTGGAAATCAAACTACAGGAAGATATAATAAAAGAGATACTTTTCAGGAATGAGGAATTTATTCCCTTATGGAATTGAAGTACCTGATTCTGCAATTACAAAGTGATGACTAATCTTTTATAATCATCACAAACAGCCAGATTCTTGTTTTATTGTGTCCTTTTAAATAAAATTCTCATCAAACTTGAAATTTGATCATACGAGAAATGTAAGAGTGGTGATAACACAGAAGATGCCAAAAGTGGGGATAACTGGGTTTAAGATGGAAAGATCAACTACAATTGTATAATATTCATTTTTGTTCCTGTTTCTTCCAATAGAGCTGATACTGGTGATCAATCTATCAGGGCTTCTGGCGTCTAACATATTTCCATGTGAATGGCTTTTACACTACTCTGTAAGATACTTTTTGAGAAGGTGCTACTTAAAAATGAGTGTAAAATGTTCGCTTATTAGCCGCTTCTCTCAAGAAAAAGAAAATGCAACAAAATAACCTCAAGTAAACAGCCAACAATTTACCCCATTTGGTCCTAGTTATCGTTCAGTAGTGCAATAAGCATTGGTTTTTCTTCAACTTTGACTAAATTACACTCCTTTTACCTTCAATTCCACAGTTCTTCCAAAGAAACAACCCCAACAAATTGACAAAGAACGAGTAGCATATAGACACCAAAAGATGGTCCAGACAGCAAGTGACACTAATTGCTTTTGGTTTAGCATGAGAATAAGAAACATCAACGGCATTGACAAAACGAAAAGGGAGAAAAAAGATACTGCTAGGACCAATATGTAATGCAACAGTATTCTGATCGCTTATGCAACCAGAGAGCCAGACTAGCACTTCAAAAAAAAAGGTCTGATGAACTAAGTAATAAAGGAACCTGTTAAAAGAAGTGCTTCCAGCTCAAATACAGCTTGCAATGTACGTGTGTCACCCAAATTCTCCAATAATATGTTATCCAAGTCATGCCTGAGAAAAGAAAAGATGTCCAGAAAAACATTTTAATTTCAACTATACAATACTTTTTTTTTACTATGAAAGTCTCAGTAGCAGGCATATGATAAACCAAAATAGTTAGAACCATGCAACAACAAAGTACTTACTCTGCAACAACAGGCTCAACGAGCCATGGCTCAGGCACATCAATATTCATTGTTAGTGTCTTGGAAAGAGGCATATTTGAGAAGAATGCCTTTGATCCATGTACTGAATAATCGACGGAGCTAAAATCATCCTATAAATGTAAATATTGGTTAGATACGAAGAAGTTAGTTTCAAATATATGCCAAAGTACGAGTAAAGATTGTTACAATGGAGGGGAGAACAAATCTGTAGTAATTCTTCAGAGGAATATCACCAAGGGAACTCTGCAAAATAGGAAAGTAAATCACCAATAAAGAACCTTCATTTCTAAAGTTGGTTTAAAAAACTTTTTCTCAGGAAGATGCAAATTCCTTTACTTGTAGACCAAAACAAAATCAAGGTTCACATTTGGCCATTCTATAGAATCTGTGTGAAAAATCCACTGCTAGCAGCAAGTTTGACCCGTTGCTACATGCGACTGACATCCACAATGCCCCTCACCTAGCCACTGAAAAGATAAAGGTGGGAACTTACAACTGGATTAAGAACAATTCTCATACTAGGTTGAATTTGTCTCTGCAAAACACGAAGAAGAGGAGTAAGTTTTTGCCCAGAAGGACTCAATGGATCTATCACAGCATCTATATGGATTGTTGAGTTCTCATTTGGCAAAATCACGGCACTGAAATAGAAAAAATAAAAAAGAAAGAAAAACATGAAAAAGGTTAAATAATTATTCAGAAAAAGTAATTGTGATGATAACTTAATCCATGCATTTCCAATGTTGGATACCTGTGGCCAGCATTTAAGACTTCAAAATGGGCTCTTTCAGAACTCCTTTCACGAATAGACATAGAAGAGGAAACCAGCATGACAAGATCACTATAGAACTGACTGCATAGTCAAACATAGAAAAAGATCTGTCATAACTTCGGATGATCAACAATTTAATGGAGTTAGGTTTCAAAAAAAGATAATAAATAAATAAATAAATAAAATAATGGAGTTTAGTTAGCTGGAGAAAGACAGAGAAATTGAATTGAGCAAATCCACTGATACCACAAACAGCCAGATCATCAACTTGGTTCGTGTTGTATTTCTTTCAGATTTTGAAAGTTTGAACAATCAAGTCTCAGTTGAGGTTTAATACAAGCTCAAACCTGCAAAGCACCCTATCTAATGCTAATACGAGTTTATAATAGCACACTTGGTTAACACAGTAGCTACTTTACCTTGTTAATTCATCAGGGTCAACATCAGCCCATTTCTCTACCCCTTCAATTATCTCAAATATGTGCTTCACCTTCATATCGAACTCCACAGTCTCAAGGAGATGTAAATCATCACCTAAAAAGGAGGTTCCTTCACTCAAAGTGAATATCTACAAGATAAAACAGAAGGAAAACAAATGTGAGAAGTAAAATAACATTAAAAAAAGAAAAGAAAAGGAGATACATCAGGTTTAGGATAATGCCTACTCGTCCATTTGTAACAACAGCATTAGCACCATATCCAAGGCCCAACTCATCAAACAAAAATTTTGACACCTATAACAAAAGAAAGAAAGAAAGAAAGAAAGAAAGAAAGAGTTAGCATAACAAGCAGAAGTTCCACAAATCTGTCAAGATACAGATCTCAAACACTTTACCACCTTCAAATAAGGAAAATTACATATTACAGAGACTCCACAAATATTGTATCATACGTGTTTCAGACTTTTTCTTAAAGTTTGTTTTTTGGTCTCTACATATAACCCAATTTTTTAAAAAAAAGAACCGAAAGGAATAACAAATGCAACAGTAGATGCACCTTGTTAGTTCTTTGCTGAACCTTCTCAAGAGAAAAGCTTGATAAAGCTTCTTTGTAAAAATCTATTGGCAAGTCATTTTCACCAGCTAGTTGATAGACTTTTTCCAACAAAGCAGAATCTGATGGAATATTTTTGCTTTCATAAAACAAGCAAAGTTCTCTCAAGAATTCCAGCACTTTCTCCTTGTTGCTTCAATGATACAAAAATCAATTACCAATCAGATGAAAAATGGTGAAAAATCAGTTCAATATACCTTCACACTCTTTATATAGTTTTGTTATTGCTTTAAACTGTGTAATGATTCATGTTTGACAATTGTCACAAATAGTAAGCAAAATTTAAAAAGTAAAATTATAGATATCTTAGTTATAGTTTAGATATATCGTGTATCGAGTTTGCATTTTCAAAATAGATGATTAATCATCCGTGAAGAGTTAGAAAAGTTCAGTTTTTGCAGCAGTTGATCAACAGCGAAACGATCCTCAAAATTGCATCAAATTTTACACACAACCAATTAAAACTATAGAGAATAAATCTAAATTTTTTTTATTAATTTCGATAATTGTTTTCTCAGTTGTCGTAGATGTCAATATATCCCTTCCCAATATTTTAATGCTTGCACTTTTTTATTTTTATACCTGAAAGAAGCAATAGTCTTGTCAAATACTTCTAAAAGTAAAGCAGACGATGAAGAGTCGATGTTGGCGTAAAGTAGCAAACCTAGCCGGGCTCTTTGAGATCCTTTTTTCTGCATAATTCCAGAAGAAACTGGTTAACCCATGTCAAGAACGAAAAAAATTATGATAAAGTTAACTCTGAAGAATGAGCATCATTTACCAAGAACAGTAATCCCCCCTGCAATAATTTGAAGCCAGTCCTTGAACATATATTAATTGCGAGAAGATGAGTCATCGGTTTTATATCATCTTCAGCTGAAAATGCACACAGATTTCATCAGTTCCTAATTTCCTATATTTTAAAAAAGGAATGAAAAAAAAAACTAGGACGAAGTACTAGTCTGTACAGACTGTTAGAGCTGTCAACCAGAGGGACTTAGAAATAACAAAGCACAAAAAAGTAGAAAATGGCCAGTTGTACCAGGCCCACTAATTACGTGGTACAAAGTTGAAGCTGTTAATGACCAATACATAACATGACCATGACTAATTACACAGAAGGTAAAGAAAAAAATAGCAATCATACAGAAGGGCACAAATAGAGTTTCTCAAATGGAATGGACTTACTTCCAGGAGTGTGTAAGTAGCTGATCTCATGAACTATAGATTCTTTGTTTAGATATGAAGCAAAAAGTGATACATATTTTTTCGTCCCCTTGCCATCACCAATGATCTAACAAAAAAGATATATTAAATAAATTACATCACCAAGTAAGACGTGTAGAATTTCTGTTTATCATGAAAACCCAGGAACATCAAAATTTACAGCTAAAAAAGGGAGTCTCATATATATATTGCTCTGCCGACCAAATTCCAACAGAAATCCACTTTAGGGAACCAAATTTATCTATACTTTTCTGGTACCAAAAGGAGAAAAGTTGGCTATGTTTTAACCCAAAAAAAATAACAGGTAAAATAAGAAAGAAGAAACACTATTTGGAGGATCTATTTACATTTTCCAGTTGTACAACAGGAAAATTTGTTATTTAAAAATTTTCAAACGACAAGATATAAATTTTCATCAAGTAAAGAGTGCCCACAAAGGTTGTGGCTTACAGCAGGATTATAGCGTTTATAACCACTCTCAGAAAGAAACTTATCAAGTATATCTGTGTGGGAGCCAATTTGGCCATAATACACTTGCTCTTGTAATCTTTGCATTTCTTCATTCATAGCATTCATCAAAGACTCCTGATTAAAAGACAAAAGAGCATAGTCAATACTACTTTTAGTGTGGTATTGCCAATGTGAAAAATTCATAAAAAATCTTTTCTCTGCCATAGACTAACTAGAGCATGCATGCTTTCAGAACACAATGTAAAAGATGGCAAACACACACACATAAAGTGAGAAAGAAAGAAAAGAAAAAACTAAAAAGACAGCATAACATTCGGTGAATAGTCGCTTATATAAGGTATTTTTCCCTCTAGAGGTGCAACAAAGTTTTTTGGTGTTATCTGGCTTTGAACCAAACAAAGGCCAAGCTAAAGCTTGCTTTAAAGGCCATACTCACATCTAACATCTAACATCAACCCTGGGTCAAGCTTCCGATAACAATTCCTACATTCATGGTTCTTGTTAAATGCTCTCATCTGACATTAACTTATCCTGTAACTATGAAGTCAAACATACATGATGTTTGGTAACACAGTGCTATTTTACATAATCCCAGACCACCTAACATAAATGCAGATTGCACATCTACATGAATAATGCAAAGTCAGACATAGTCATAACTTAAAAATTCTACCTCACTTGCTTCATGTACAAGCCCATTCATCAACAAAGAACAACCAAGTTTATACAAGCCAATCTTGAAAGAGAAAAGGGAGCTCTCTGCAGCCTCTTCCTTGAACTTGTTTTCTCGTTGTATATTTAGTAATACATCTTGAGGAGGTGATTTGGCCCTTGATCTACATCAAAAGAAACTTATGTATATAAATTCTCCCACTTTACATTAAACAGCTATGGCTAAACCACAGAACATATCTGGGATAAAATAAAAACCAGTATGGTTCTGCACAATTTCCAGTAGTGGGACCGAGCAACCAATCAGGTTCTACTGTTCTAGAAGATGATAGTATTTACCTGTTCTAGAAGCTAGAGATCCATGTATCAGAGTCATGTTCTAGGAAATAAGGTTTAAGAGTGGTGTTCTAGGTTTTAGGTCTTAATTTTAGCTCACAGATGAGGACATAGGTCTTAGTTTTTGTTCTAGGTTTATACAACAAGAAGTTCTATAGGTTGTGTCAGGTCAGGTCAAGAATATCTGACCCAGAACTGTCCATCAACATGGAAAGTCGTCTTATAAAAGCAGGCTCAGGCACCTGTCAGACAGGGTTAAGGACTATCCAATCCCGTTTCTCATAATTGACATGATTGGTATAGTATCAAAAACCAGCTATAACAAAGTGATTCCTGACAAGTGAAAATCATTCAGAGAAACTTACATTACAGTATCTACAAAGGCTTCTTCCACATGATGTGCTTCGACCGGCTCCTCACCAAAATCACCTCTTGCCTTGTTTACCTACAAATAATAGGGCAAAATAACAATTGAAAAAAAATAAATAAATAAACAAATAAGGTAAACACATTAGAAAAAATGGCCTGAATCCTACAAAAACTTAAATATTTAATAACAAGGTTAATTTGAAAAGGCATCTTACATTGCTTAGAAACTCAAAAGCCAGTTGAGTTGTATATGTTTGCTTGATGTAAAGGAAAAGACGAATCATCTGCAAAACAACATCACAAGTAAGATCAATCCTTCATGCATCACAGCTATGATTCATAAGCAAGTAAAAAGAACAATAATTCAAAAGAACCTCCAAAATAGTCAGTTCTAGTATTTCATCTTTCATGTATTTTGCTCTTCATAATGATTTTTCATCAGTTCTTCCTCTAAGAAAATTACTGAGGAATGATCTCAACGTTTTGTACATATTGTTTTAATAAATTCTATGTCTGTATAATGAAAGCACATACATAATACTAGTAAATTAACAAGTTACCAAAGTTGAGACATCTGTTTCATCATTCGCTGAGGTTGAAGGAAGCATGCCATCATTTTCTTCAATAGCCTTAACAAGTTTAGATGAGTAAAGTAACAATCCAAACCTCACTGGCACACTGTTCTCGTACATTGACAAAATTGCATCAATAGCCTAAAAAGAATTCAAGGAGATGTAATTAACACAGTTACAGAATATAAATTCCTCAGAAGGCAACTTAAAATAAATCAAGATAGAAAATGACATACCTCAGCACCGCACTCTGTGGCTGGATCCAACAAATAAACAGCATGAAACATGTTTTTACGAATGTATCGAAGCTGACCAGGAAACACTGGCATTAATATCTACAACAAAAAAAAGAATTTATGAATAAAAAGAATAATAATTTTAGAGCATTTAATATTTCACTCAAAGTGCCCTGGTCAGTGACTGCGGTGGTTCCATATTGGAACAGGTTTAGATTCCACAAGGCGCAAGGGGTGCTTTAAATTATAGGGAATTTTTATAGGGAGAATACGGGTTCGTTCGATAGAATTAGGGTGCAGAATAAATAGAAAACATCGATAGAATTTGACTTCTTCAGATGCCAGGCCTTACCCCTCTAAAAATAATTAATAACATGTGTATTTGTGTGTGCACGTGTGTGTGGTTTCACGCGAAGACCACAGATTGTCATGATGATCATGACCACTACAGTCTAATTAGCAATCAGATAGAAAGTGCCCTCCATCCAATATCAGCTATACCGCTTGAGCACGTTACACAAAGAGATGGCAATACATTAAAAAAGAAAAGAAATATTCTCACATTGCTTATACAATGCTCAATCATTGACACCACCATGGCCAAAACCATGCAACAAGGAACATAGAACGAAATAATTACAACGGAAAAGTAATCTGTAGAAAGGGTTCCTAATGTATCAGTTATTTCAAGTTTTGCTTTGGATTTTTACCACTTTGAACCTACAATCATTCGCACAACAAAACATGGATGGAAGTAAAGATCAAGCCAACATCTTTTGGTCAAAATAACACCCTATATCAGGAAGGGAGCAAGCGAACGAGGGAGCGAGGGAGAGAGAGAGAGAGTGAGTAAGGGACGGAGGGAGGGGGGGAGGGAGGGGCAAAGAAGAAGACCTCTTGAATATTGCTTCGCCACCGCCGGTACATAGCATCTTCTTCAAGGTTATTAAGGAAGTGAACATGATCTGAACGGAAATCAACACGAATTGCATTACTCTCACTTGGAGGTGCAGCAGATAGAAGCTTTCTGACTGTGCCATGTGGAAGCTGAAAATGATGAAACAAAATTAATATCAAGGATTGGAACGCATGTAATAGAATTGATCTGTAACAGTACAGGCTGAAACCTCTGATCTTACATAACAAGAAAGAAGCTAAATAAAGGCATTGAAAAGTGAACACTACTAGAGACCAAATTTCTACAATGTCAAATTATTTGGTAAGTGTAACTGTCAAAATAGTCATCACTGGTTATTTGGGTAGTTTAATCCTTACTTTATTTACAATAACAACATAACAATCACAGGACCAAAAACAAACATGAGGAAGGAGAAAGCTATTGCGATCGTAAGTATTTCCTATTGGCTAGTTTAACTAATCCTCAGTTAAAAATAAAGCCAAGTAACAAGTATTGCACCTTAAGCTTCAAGAATTGATCAGTCAATGATAACTCTTCATGAACCAAATTCATCAACCTAAAAGAAAGGAACAAGAGTAAGCACCCTACCCATTATTGGTTTCATAACTTATGCATAAACAATGCATTTTTCTAAAAAAAAGGATATGAGTACATGGACCTACACTATAAGGAGAAATATCTTAACCAACATGGGTAAGCAAGTTTATCCTCGATGAAAAATCCATAGTGATTTGGTGATTTCAATGAAAAGAATGCACTAGCACAACCTAGCTAAATCCTAGCTAAAACTCGGATATTCATTTTAGAAAGGAAATTATTAGTCGTTCCTTCAAACAAAGGCCTTGGGTGCTCATTAAATAACTTGTTTCTACCACCGCAATTGAGGTATTGTTCAGATTCATTAACATATACCCAAACACGGCCATTGCAAGGACCAATGCTGTCAGGACAATCATGCTTTTAAAAAGAATTACAGATAAAGGTCGATTTCTTCAATGTTGATCAATGCACCATTCAAGGCCATGAGTGACTTGCCAGGAGGCACCATTCGCTGGTTCGCGAGAATCTCATCCTGTATAGAACTATCAAGCTGCACAGAAAAATTATTGATGAATGGATTATTTGCAAAGATTCTGACAATAATATATTCAGGGAAGACATAACTGGTCCACCTTCATGCGAGATAGTGATGATACTATGCTTGGAAAGTTTTGGTTGATATCTTGCATGGATTGTAATGGGTCAGAGGCTTGAACAATCCTCTGAGTCGTCTGATGCCCCAAATCTATAAGAAATATCAAGTTAAGTATTCAAGTGGAGACAGAAAAATACATCTAACATATATGAAGAAGAGAAAAATACAGAAGACCTTTCAGTTCCCAAACTTCCAAGGTATCTGTAAGTGATGCAGTTGAAGACAAGAGATATTCCCTGAAGGCCATGATATCCGAACTCAGCTCTGGCTTGCGCTCCTATGTATTCAAGTATTAATTAACAAATAAAGATTTCATGCCATCACAGCATGTATAAGTTTTTATGCAGGGATCATGGTACCACTATCAGTTTATCACCAGACATGGTCAGTATAACTGCACCTGTGCTCTACCAGTACAAGCAAGTTCGTTATTCTATCTTTAGTAAATTTTTCTTTTAAATTTCCTGGCATCTGGCTTCCGATGCCCATATACAAGTATTGGTATTAGGGACCTAGCTCACTAGGTTAGATTAATCAAGAGAATGTGTACAAACCAAGATCTTGGAAAATATGAAACCCCTGACATCTTGAGTAAGGTCCTCAGCCTTAGTGTCTTCTAAAGTAGAACCTGAAATACAATATAACTTTAAATGTCACAAATAACATCATCAAATCTAATCTGCAAGGAATTTCTGCATTCCTTTAGAGAACATCAACCTACCAGGAAAACATACAGATAGCAACTTCAGTTGGTGTTTTGAAATTAAGCTGGTCCATTCCATCAACCTGACCAGCATTGTATTGATACAGTATCATGCTGATATAAAAGGTAATTTAAGGGGGTCATCACCAAAAAATTCATGTTGAACCAGATCAAACCAGGAAATTGGGGTTGAATATTTATCAGCCATTGACACAACTGAACAACCAACTAACTAGAGAAAGAGGTACCAGTCAATAAACTCTTCCTTTAGTAGGTATTAACCCAAAAGTTTAAAAACCTACCTTTCTTTATGGCGGTATCATCCATAGCTTTATATTCCATGTTTTTCAAAGCAAGTTCCACCCCATATCCACTAAGTGTAACAGCATCAATAGAACCAACAGTGCTACAATAGCTAGACTTAGATTGGCATCCAGAAGGCAGCACGGGCCTCAACACGTATTTGATTTTCCCCTAAAAACCACAAGTATTAAGAGTTATAAAAAATCATAACCGAGAAGGAAGAACAGCAATGGATAACATTGCAAAAAGGATATGCTGAAATTACTTTTCAAGTTTTCATACATAAATTAATTGTCAGTTTAACATGATGCTGCCCTCATAAATTATGATAAATGTAATTCATCTTTCTAAAAGATTGAACTTATGTCAGGTCAATCAAGTTATTACAGAACATGAGCCTCTCAATTATGTAAATCTAAAAATTTATGATGGTTAATTATATCTTTACCTTGTCAGATGACTCCGACAGAATAGTATGAAACTCTTTAAAGCACTCTGTCCCCAAAGCCCCGTAAAGAACAGAAACAGGCGCACCTGTCCTCGAGTTAGGGTATATATGGTCAAAGTCAAAAAGTTCAGGGAGGTCCACAGAGTTCTCGCCCCTGTTCAGTAAAGAAGGTGAAATGAAAAGCTGTGGTGGTGCAGCCAACATTAAGAAATTTTTGCTGATTTTCTCTTCATGGTGCTCAAAAGTTATATGGACCGGAATAGTTAAAACTACCACTAAATCTAAAATTGGTATGGTAAAAAAGATTAAAAAAAAAAGAACAGAGAAAGGCTCAAAACAAATGACCCGTTTGATTTCTTTTCAAGCCAAAGGAGCACATCAGCCGTGTTAAACAGAAGCTCACTTCCTGTATCAACCCAACAGCATGTTCCTCTCGGAATGCTAGCAGGTTTCTGTACCAACTCTCCCTGTCCAGTTGACTCCTCACCGGATTGCTCCACTGCAACCCCCTCCGAAGTGACCGAAGAGAGAGAATCCTCTGCTAGTTGTTTATACAACACTAATCTAGGAGACGCCGATCGAAGAGTGAGAGAAAGCTCAAATATTGAACCAAGAGATTCGCTCAGAAGCGACTTGGAGTCAGACACTATTCTTTCAACGCAACATTTGGCTGTTGTGCAGTCAGAAGCTTTATTAGGTTCGATCCAGAGATCAATTACATCCCAGAAAAGATTCAACCATTCCTTGGAAAGCAATTCACTGTTTTTTGTCAAAGAAAAACTACAAGATCAGCTATCCAAGTTTCACAAATGATGTAAATTAAACATAATGGTTTAGTCAGGTGGGTATAGTAAGTAAATGCGTTTGATTTACTACCTGGCTTCGAGCAACAACGGAGTTCCAGCCCATTTCGCTCTTAACGCGACCTGAACATTCTTCGACTGTCGAACAGTGGCGGCGCCATGACTAGCGAGGAAGCTGAGAAGGAACAAGAGTAAGAGAGAGATCGGGAGAGATCTGGACGGGCAGTATCTTGCGCGGAGCCTCTCCATTTCTACGGGAGAGAGATCTAAGCGGTCGATTTGGTCGGAGGTTTATTGCATGGTGATTTGACGGGAACGGTGTAGACTGTAGAGGTGGGAGTCGAGTCGAATTGCGGCTTCGATCAGGGGTGGAGTACTGGAGGAACGGAGCAGGAGGAGAAATGGGAAGCGCTGCTCTCTCTCAGGGAAGACTTCGGTCCACTCGGGTAGGGTCAAAAGCAAATGGTATGAATCACGGGATCGAGATCTGTCTGGTGTTTGCTGTGGCGGGTCATACTGAACAGTGAATTTTTTCACAATTTTTTTTATTTTAAACATATTCTGCGGTGAGCTGAATTTTTAAGCCAAACTGATGGATGATTTAGATTTAAATTCGATTTAAAAATTTAGTCCACAAAACTTCAATATGGATGAGTTTCACATCCACTTCTGCGTTCTTATTTTATCTTTTTCTTTTTGGATTTTCAAATTTTTAAGTTGCGATGGTTGAATCAAAATTCTCTGTTGCGCTACACGGAACAAAGCGGTGCACGAACCATCTGATCGATGTGGGTGCTCTGTGATAAATATCAGGCACGTCGAGATTCATCTAATCCGTAAAAATTTATCCGTCGAGATTAGATCGGACAGATAGAAATTGGTCTGTAACACGATGTTTCTGTCTGCTACCAAAGATACGGATCCGTGATGGTTGGGCTATATTTTATTTCCCAATACTGTATTGAAGTGTAAATTCAGAGTAGGGCTGTCAATGGGTACAGTACGGTATGGTAGAAGATATTTTCATACCCGCACCCGTTAAAAATTTCTTTACCCATACCCTACCCGTACCCGTTAAAAAATGACTTTACCCGCACCCTACCCGTACTTGTTGAGAATTAACGGTAAGGGTACGGTAACGGTACATAATGGATAATAATAATATTAGTAATTTAATAAAAATTATATAATGTGCTAAATAAATAACATCAAATAAATATACAAATAAAGTATAATATTTAGATAATACTTTACATATAATAAAAATCATAAAATTTATTCTCATTAAAAAAAATCTATATAAATAATTATAAATTATAATATAATATAGTGCAAATTAATTTTTTCATCAATATAAACAAATTTGGATGAAGATCAAACCAACACCATATCTTATGAAATATGCTAACTACATGATTATATATTACATATATGTTTGTAAAATTTTACCCGTTAGATAATGAGTACGAAATAGCCCTTATCCGTACATGTACCCGTTAACTTAACGAAATTTTTTCTTTACCCATACCCATACCCGTTAAGCTAGCGAAAATAAAACCTTACCCATACCCACCTTATTGAATGCGGTACGAGTACGGTAAATGAATAAACGGGTTTCATTGACAACCCTAATTTAGAGGTCCGTTTACTCTTAACCAAATTTCTTTTATTTTATATAAGGTAATAAAAAAAGAAAATTACTACTTACCATCCAATTTCTCCTCATCCACTAAGCTCCGCCTTCATTAGATGGGCCTAGGACTGGCCCAGCCTTCATTTTCGTTCTGACTTTTCTCCTTGTCATGTGATATCACGTGAGGCAGTTCTTTCGTTTTTTTTAATTCACTTTCATCTGACGGCCCTTCAACCTACATCGCAACAGAAAAACAAATAGAGTTACGTACAAACCTCAGTAACCGGTTATTTAACGACACAATTTTTCTATAATTAATTAATATAACAACATTCAATAAGATCAGATTAATCCACATAACAAATAATATATTTTATGAAGATAAGCGAGTCTAGCCATTCAGTCAGCCAGAACGAGGAAGTTATCGTTTGCTAACTAATTTTCAGTTCAAAGTTTGCTCAAATTCTAATACAAATTTAAGGCCTTCTTTCTTTCTTCATTTGTTAAAATAATTGGGCTTTAAATAAACTTATACATGTCATAATAATATTTATATATTATTATAATATGTGAAAGTTATATTATCCTCATAATATTCACATATCAATAAATTTATTCCTTACTAGTTAATCACGTCATGTGATATAATTTTCTATTTGTATTTTTATTTCATACAACATGAAACCTTGTACATAGAAAATATATTTTTCATTTCCCATTTAGTTGGTGTCATAACTTGAGAAGATGTTGATTAATCTTTGTGGATCTTAGGTGCTTGCAAGAAGGAAGAAGAAGAGCTCTACACCACCTCCATTGTAAGGAGCGAGCCTTCTCATTGCGATACGAGAAGAGGTACAAGTTTTCATTCCATCTCTTTGTGAAATTGCATGAAAAAGACTTGATTCTACTCGTTCCTTGTTTAGATCGGTTTTTATGCATTTAAAATTTGTTTTGAATTACTCACTTGGTCTAAACTAAATTTCTACACCTAAGTACATCACCAAGGTTTTTTTATACCGATGAAGAAGTGGGTGATGCTATAGAGTTTTTGAGGAATTCTGATGATCCTTTTATCTAAGGGTTTTTTTTTTTTTTTAGACAAAATGTCGATGTCTTTGGTATTTTTGGGATTATGTTACCAGTAATGTTAATTTACATGAACTAAGTGTTCAGTTTACTTAGTGAAGGGTTTATTTTGTAGAATAAATATATGTTGATGTGTTATATAGGCAGATTAGGATTAGTTGTCCAGTAATGGTCTTGTAGATGTAATAAGTGTTCAGTTGACATTCTTTAGGGTGCACTTTGTTTCAAATGATGAGAATTATGGTTGAGTTTATTATGTGTTGAGTATGTACTTAATTGCAGAATCGATCAATTCGAGTCTTTCATTTTTTTTCTGAACCGTTTCAAGTGAGAAAATTCTCTGGCTTCTTTGATGAATGGTCAAAGCACACAAAAAGTTCTGGCACTAAAATGAGTTCTATGGGTCGTGTGTACACAAGTCAAATAAGAACTATAGGAGCCCGTACGCAGACCCTTTCGTGTTTAAAGGTGATGGAAAGAAAAGGAAGAGGAAGGCTGATGTGGACCGTTTTCTGGGGAGAGTTTGATTTCCATGCAAAACAACAAATATCTCCTAATATGAAGAATGAAATGTCCAAAGTTATTGAAGATATGCGAAGCGGGAAAGTACATGAGGTTGTTTACTGCAATGGCTCTCTTTTTGTAAAATCATATGAAATGGTGTAGTTTCTAATGAAAGGGTCCATGCCAATGAGCGTAAGTCTCTTATTTAATATTAAACATGTTTAATTACTATTTTTCCATATGTTCAAATAAATAATTTAATATATTTTTATTTTTAAATTTAGGTCATGTGCACTTTGCTTGATCTAATAAGAAAAAATTGATACGAAGAGAGATGATTTATGCTATAGAAGTGACAATTTTCTAACTAAATTGCATTTAGAGTGGCAATTTTTAAAAGTCCAATTTTAAGGGTGGAAATTTTTTTATTTTTTAATTTTAGGGTGGCACAAAACTATTTTTTTCCTTTTTTTATTTATTAAACTGAAAGACAAATTTGATGAATTTAAGCTGGTATTAATTTTTCGAGAAAATTATTATATCAAAAGCTCATAATAGAAAGTTCTTCGAATTAGCAAAAATACTAAAATAGTGCAATCCATTTAATCAATATATAGAGAAGCGAAGTTTATACAATTAATTTTTTTGTTGGTTGAATTAAAAAGTGAAGTTTACACAAATATTTCTCCATATTCAATTATTCACTATATAAGAAGGTTTAAAGCATTTTTTTCACAACTTCATTTGGCATGAAAATATGCAATGTACGTTATTGTCTAGAAAACTCCTTACACACATAAATGCTGAGCTTATTAAAAGTGCATGCGCTCCTGATCATTGATTACAACTCTAATTTGATATAAAAGAAGGTTTCTAGTTCCAAAAGCCATAAAAGTCATTAAAAGAAAGGGGTTTTCTAATGTATGATAACTATTGAAAGTGAAACTCAAATTTTGATTAAAAGAATGATGTTACATTATTTAATTTAATGAAAGGTTGAAGTGGAGAGGTGCTTCCATGCTACATATATATAAACACCACCCGTAAACATCCATGATCACAACTCTCTTACTATTCCATCTATAAATTAACATAATTAACTTGTAGGTAAGAAAAGAAAAGATCGAGATGGATGCCAAGAAGGGCAGCAGAAGTGGCAGAGGAGTGGAGATTTTGCTAGTCGCATTTTTGTTGCTGTCGGGAGGACAAATGGAGGTAGCGCATGGATTTTTCACAGATTATTTAACATGTGTTATTCCATGTACAGTTGAGTTCAAGAGATTTAAGGACTGCTACAAAGAATGCACACATCGCAATCCAAAATATTGGCCTCGACGTCCAGAGGATGATGAGCTTGACCGGTATTATAATGAACACATAAAAAAGCGAGGCCTAGCAAAGATAAATGCCGTAGGCAGTCAGATATACGGCGGTGGGGCAATTCCACCCTTCAGATCACCACTCAACGATGATCAGACGGCATATTAATTTTCTTGATAATTATAATCAAAACATTGTTGATGTAATAGATTTTTTACACCATCGGGATAAATTTTAATTAATTAAAGACAAAGCTCGGAGTTTCATAACTGATGATCAGTCGTAGTTTCATAACTCATAATATATATATATATATATATTTTTTTGAATAAAAGCGGCCTGAGGTAATGTATAAGCAGAACTTTTTTGTACTGGCTAAAAATAAGATTGTTTTTTTTTTCTATTATCAATTATGGCGATTAATCAAGATTCAATCAGATAAAAAGTTAATGCACAAGCAGAACGTCCCTACTTATAATTCTCTCTCACATGCATACAGATTAGACTGCAATTTTACGAACTCGAGACAAATTAATTCTCGTTAAAATTGAGGGACCGATTTATGATAGAAAAAAATATAATTTTTTAGATAAATATGACTGAGGCTATCTAGCAGAAAAATATTTTAGCAACCTCGAATAAATTAACCAAATTCAAAGGAAGAGACGACCTCTGCTGTGCATCAATCATATCGCAGCGCAATAATACATTCCAATCTGAATCTCCCACGAAAAAAAAATTTCCAATCTAATTTCATATTTATTTATTATTGAGGTAATCCAATCCAACTTGTTAGCAGTACGAAGCTTGACAAATCAGATGGCTGGACTTGTTCTAGTATCAGAGAATATAAATTGAGGAAACAAATATATAATTCAATGACGCCTATTGGTCAAAAGCGGGCCTACTGTCTTCCCAGGGACCCAGATCCAGAGCCCGGAGATAGTTGCAAAAAAAAAAGCAAAGAAAAAAGAAAAGGAAATTAAAATTAGGGTTACAACAATTTATTGCTACTTTCATAGTTTCATTCGCTTCGCTGTGAACATTCTAACATTTCTTCTCGCCTCGAGAGAGAAAAAAAAGAGAAAAATGGTGAGAGGATCTCTTAGAAAGCTCGTGAGTGGATCTCTCTCTCTCGCCGGAAAATGGCAACACCAGCAGCTCCGCCGCCTCAACATCCACGAATATCAGGTTATCTCGCTTTCTCTTTCAAAGCCTTTTCTCCGATCCGATCGGATTTAAAAACTATTAAGAAAAAGAGAAATGGTATGGGTAGATAAGTGAACTGATTTCATTTTGAACTGGAGGCTATGGTTGCGATCACTTGGGAACTGCGTGCATTGACTGATCGACTCGCTGTACCTTGGCAGATAGTTTTTTTTTTTAAATTTCGATGCACTTTTTTAGTCTTGGTTTCTTTTTGATTGAGGGTAAATATAAATAATAAAATTCACAGTACAGTGCATCAGTATGGCTCTAATTTAGATAACTGGCTGGACAACATCATATGGGCATATGCAACAAGCAATGCAAACTGATTGAGCTATCAAGTGAACTTGGCTTAGTTTGACAAAGCAACTCAGTTTTATTTTGAGCTTACCAGCTTGCATCCTCTTTAGCTTGATATTCAAAAGGGTCATCTCATTTTGAGCTATATTTCGTGTCAAAAGGAGCAATTGCGTCTGCAGCCTAATTGAGATGTCACTGAAATAGAACACAACAACTAAGCCTTTTGTCCCAAACAAGTTGGGGTAGGCTAGAAAAGAAACCCAGCAAAAAAAGTCTTAGTACTTTTTTTTTTTTTTTTTTTTTTTGATAGAACGTACTTTAGAAAAGTCTTAATTCTTATTTTGCTGCATCTGAGTTGCACTATATGTATTTAGCGTGCCTCCTGTTGAATGGAATATGTTGTAGTATAAGCTATCACATGTTACAACATTAGCTCCTACAGAATCATAGATCTGATCAACTTTCCTAACCATTATACTCAGTTGTCGAGGACAAACCCTCCTTCCTTCCACATTTTATTTATTTATTTATTTTATATCGATCCCTCCTTTTTAGTTTGGGCAGGGAGGAGGGAGGTGGGTAGTGGCAATTTGTGACACCAATTAGACTATTAATTTACTACATTCAAGAAAGGAAGGACTATGAAAGAAAATATTAATTATTATTTGTTGTCAGGGAGCTGAATTAATGGGCAAGTATGGGATTAATGTGCCTAAAGGAATTGCAGTTAGCTCTCTTTCCGAGGTGAAAGATGCCATTCAAAAAGTTTTCCCTAATGAAAGTGAGGTAAGCTTTCTATGCTAGATTGTATACCATTAGTTATTTTCTGCTAAAATGCTTGGTTGTCATGTGCTAATTCAGAAAATTTTTTATAAAGGAGGTAATTGTGATTAATATTTAATTTAAATTGGGCAAACCACTCAGTTCCAATTACAACAGGAAGATGTGAAAGTGAGATATGTTTTCTATGCACTTTACTATATAAAAGTAAAAGTAAATGGTACTGTTCCTAGATTTTAATATCATTAGTTATTTTGAGCTATTTATGCTTGGGTGTCTTTTGCTGAATCAGTAACTAATTGAGGTTTTATAAAGAAGCTAATCGAGATTATTTTTTTTATTTAATTTAAATTTGGCAAAAAAACTCAGTTCCTGATTAGATTAAGAAGACAAACTCTATATGGGTGCGGTACTATGGTGTACTGTACTGACCAAATTCTATTTATCTATTACTTCAATTCTAATGTTGTATTATTGTATGCAAAATTGCTACAAGATGAAACTGTATTTTTCCAATAACGTGCAACTCAAAATTGGAATAATCTAAAAAAGCTCAACTATTCTTTCCCACATGATCAGGTTGTTGTAAAAAGTCAAATCCTTGCTGGTGGAAGAGGATTGGGTACTTTCAAAAGTGGTATACAGGGTGGAGTTCATATTGTTAAAAAAGATGAGGTTGAAGACTTGGCCAGTAAGGATGCGAACATTAAATATTTATGTTTGCTTTTGCACTCTGAGTTACATGAATCAGTTTGTTCTGCAAGTTAAACATGTGTTTTATCTGTAACCTTCAACCATTTACTGAGCTCTAGAGGGTGCTTCCTAGTTCCTATTTTTATTCAAGTTGCATACTGTACTCCCTGTATGACTGTATCAATCAATTTGTATTTGTATATTTAATGGTGAAAAATGCTTTCTTACATCTTGTGATGACTTGTAATTTATGTTGGTAGTGAAGCAATGTGCATAATTAAGTGATTTTTTTTCCTTGTACCCTTCTAGGATGAATGCCAAATGATTTTTGGCCATCACAACTGCTTTCAAGTGATACATCTGTATATTATTTAATTGAGGCAAATATACCAAAAAGAAAAGAAACTATGGAAAACAGTACTGGATTTTGTACGTCATTTTGTAGGTCTAACTCGACATTTGGTTATACAGGTAAGATGCTAGGTCAAATACTTGTGACAAAACAGACTGGGCCACAAGGAAAGGTTGTCAACAAGGTAAAACGATTTCTACTTCTTTCTGAAATACAGACAATTCCTTTTTTAACAGTTTGCAAAAAGATTTTTACTCAACTCTGGCAATTCAAAATAAAATCTAAATTAAGATTCTTAAGAAGAATATTTGAAATATTTGAACAAGCAAGTTAAAAGGATGGTTTAAGTGATGAGCTTGCCATATATTAAGATTAGAGAATTGAGAATTTTTCTATTGTTCTTTTCAAACTTCTTTTTGTTCCTACATTTTTTCATTTTCAGGTTTACTTGTGCGAGAAGCTATCACTTGTCAATGAGATGTACTTCTCTATCATCCTTGACAGGAAGACTGCTGGACCTGTATGTTTACTTTACTTTTTAATGTGTTTAGTGGAGAACAGTAATTGTTATTAAGTACCTCTTATAGTTGGCCGTCTTGTTGCGATAACATCCAAAATTTTTTATCTTTTGTAACAATCTTAAGTATCACACTTTTGTGATGGAAATACTCTTATCTCTTGAAAAGTTTTCACTTGCACTAGTGATGTTTTTTTTATCCTTCTCTTTATATTTTAAGCTGTATGTAGCAAGGTATCTTTTTTTGTTAATCCTAATTCAAGTGTACATTATTCCAGATGCTTATTCTGCATAAGATGTTATGAAGCCATTTGTTTCAGATAATATAAAGAATCTTCATTTAGAACCATTGATTTGGGAATTTTTTGAACTAGAAGAGCAAGGTATCTGGTAAAGCCTCTGTAGGATAAATGTCCTTATAATCCTCTAAGCAACAGTTCAGTTATTGTTTGGTTTGCTTATTCATTAATTTACCAATGGGTGTTATTTTCTGAAGCCGAAAATGGTGGGAGTCAGTTGCATATAATTTTCAGGAGTGTTAATGTATAAATCACTGGCAAATTGTGTTGTCACCTCAAATAATCGTTTTTCTCTATTTTTTATTTTAGTTGATCATCGCGTGCAGTAAAGGTGGGACCACCATTGAAGACCTTGCTGAAAAATACCCAGACATGATCATCAAGGTGACAACTTTCTTTTCTCAAATATTATATACTAAGTTCGATGGACTTTGCTATCCATATAATAGTATCCTGACCTAAACATATTCCAAATTCATACTCTAGGTGCCTATCAATGTTTTCAAGGGAATCACTGATGAAGATGCAGCTAAGGTTGTTGATGGGTTGGCTCCGAAGGGAGCTGACAGAAGCTCCTGCATTGAGCAAGTGAAAAAGCTCTATGAGCTGTTCTGTAAAAGTGACTGCACTTTGTTGGAGGTTATATCTTCTTACTATTTCTCATGTAGAATGATCATTTTTACCCTACTTGGTCTTAATGCTTGGTTAAATTCACTAACATGAGATTTGTAATTATTATTTGTTAGATAAATCCACTTGCTGAGACTGCTGATAACCAGCTGGTGGCTGCTGATGCCAAGATGAATTTTGATGATAATGCAGCATTTAGGCAGAAGGAGATTTTTGCTATGCGCGACACTTCCCAAGAAGACCCTAGGGAGGTCAGTTTTTTCAACTTTATTGGGCCTTCCTTTTCTGGACCACCAAAATAAACAGTTTGAACTGTGTAGGAAATATATCTAAGTAACACATTCTTTCTCTGAGAATTGTGCACCCTCTCTTTTCATCTACATTTCTACCTTTTTGTATTGGTCCCTTGTTCTGCATTTGGTTGCATGCTTAAGTAGTTTTTGTCATGTGCATTTTGTGTAATTAATATTCAACATATAAATAGGATAAGGCTGTAAAATGGTCGAGTTGTAGAATAATTTTAGAGATTGGCATTTCAGAGGCAGACAAGATGCTAAGGTGTCTTGCACTTGTGTATCTTGTGGGGTATTTACATTTCAGGATCTGTTTGTGTTTGTGTGTGTGGTGGTGGGGTGGGGGGTTACAGATTTGGAAGGAGATAGTAAGGGTTCTTTGAAATGACATTTATCTGGCCTTTTTTTTTCTTGTTTTTTTCGTCAGGTGGATGCTGCAAA
This sequence comes from Rhynchospora breviuscula, assembly GCA_027562975.1. Classification (NCBI taxonomy): domain Eukaryota; kingdom Viridiplantae; phylum Streptophyta; class Magnoliopsida; order Poales; family Cyperaceae; genus Rhynchospora; species Rhynchospora breviuscula. The sequence goes on from CM050400.1 coordinate 35,839,719, forward strand.
GGCAGATTTGAACTATATCGGTTTGGATGGAGAAATAGGTTGCATGGTTAATGGTGCAGGATTGGCTATGGCTACCATGGACATTATTAAATTGCATGGTGGGACCCCAGCTAACTTTCTTGATGTTGGCGGCAATGCATCTGAAGGACAGGTATACTTGATATATATATTGTATCAATGTTTTTATACACAACCTTTGAAAGAACAAAAGCATAGTGGTATAAAACTCTGCAGTGTTTCGTAGTACAATGTGTCAGGACTAATGGAATGAATTATTTAATAGCCAATCTTTTGCTGTGTCATGCTGCTTAGGTTGTGGAGGCATTCAAAATATTGACATCAGATGACAGAGTGAAGGCTATTCTGGTAAACATCTTTGGGGGTATCATGAAGTGTGATGTCATTGCCAGTGGTATTGTCAATGCTGCCAAGCAGGTCCGTTCAGCATCATATAAAGTCCATTACTTGTTAAGATTTACACCTCATATATCTTTGTGCCTGGTCTAGGGCCAATGGCTTACTGAGTGTGCCAATTTTTATGGCCTTCTTTTCTGCAAAAGTTGGTGAATTTTTACTGTGACTGACATTGATTCGAATTTCTGTAAGGTTTCCTTGAAAGTGCCAGTGGTTGTCCGTCTGGAGGGAACCAATGTCGATCAAGGAAAAAGAATTCTCAAGGTAATATATGCTTGGACATATTCTGTAACCTTATTTTGATATCTCACACTCTTCTGAGCTACTGATCGTAATAATTTTTCCTTAGTAATTCAGTATTGAACCTATATGCAAGTATTTTTACCTGTATGGGCAGTTTCCCCAGACACCAGGTTTTGGTTTCATTCTTTTGACCTCAATTTACATTAGTAACTACTTGGGTTGGTTGGTTGGTTTTTAATAAAATGCATCATGCTACAGTTCTCAAGGATGCAGCAATCTTTTCTTTTTGGAAGTCCTGTAGTAATTTTAATAATTATTTTAATTCTGTAGGAGAGTGGGATGACTCTAATTACAGCTGAAGATTTGGATGATGCGGCAGAGAAAGCTGTGAAAGCCATTTCAGCATAACTTTAGAATTCATTCTCTTCCAGCCTTTAGTTTGGAGTTTATGTTTTCTGAAATTTTTTGAAAAGTGATGTGTTAAAATAAATATAGTACAGAACCACTTGGGCAAACCATTTAAAGTTGAGGGAGATCCCCGTGGCTGAGGTTTTGGGTTTTGATATTCTAACATGTCAGCAATTTTTCATCTAAATGGCAATTCCTTTGCTAATATTGGGACTGCGAAATAGATTTCTTTTACCTCGTTTAACTTTTTCTGGTAGGGCAATAATTTGTGCAGCTCGCAATGCCATAATTGTCTTTTGAATATGTTTCAAATCTTTTAATCAATAATTACCTTACTCTACTTATTTCTATTTTATAACTCATATAGTCATATATGTCAAATTTATCTAAATCTTAAAGAAAACTCTAGGTCCTAAACAAATCTATTGGGCCCTAAACAGTAACAAAATTTATCCAAATATCTAGATAACCAACAAGGGTTTCTGTAGCCATTATTAGCCCAGGACGAAGACAGCGAGAATTTAAGTCATTACTTTAGGTGATTAACGTCTAATCACAATGTCATTATCTACGCCATTTGATAAAAGTCGACTGATTTGGAGGTTATGTAACAAAAGTTTCAAAACAGTTCGTTCCACGTGATCAATTATTAACGATGTCATTGGTATCAAATGATTAATTTATTTGAGTTCTTTAGGTCGTCCACGTGAACAATTCAGACATGATAGTTGAAGCATTTATGTTTCCTGTTAGTACTTGCACGGGTCGATAATCCTGTGCTACTTGAACCCATGTGAACGAAAGAGTTTAGTTCTCAGAAAGAAAACAAAAGAGTTTCACAGGTTGCACTGATGAGTGGAAAAAGATGAACGATTTTTCGGTTTGTTTGATTCTTTCGTAGGTTTGTTTCAATAATTGTCTGTTCTGATTATTTTATCAACTTGGGAAAAGGTTTTACAATTACTGAAATTAGCTTCAATTTTGTCGGAGGATCACTCGTTTCCTTTTGCAGGCTATGCAACTTTTTATTTCAATAAACATCTGATTTGAGATAATTAATAACAACTCCAATGCACTACAAATGATAAGCTAAACATCGAATGTTCATATTTACGAGAATCACAGGCCGAAAAAACAAAAGAAAAAGGAAAAAAATTACGGGAAACAGATAACTTTTCAACCGCCGTGGTAGGGTTTCTCCATATTAAATGTGAAAGACATGCTATAACGGTCCAATATAGTATCGAAAGATGATTCGGTTCATGACAACTGACAAGTATGTTAAGCAGTTATAAACGCAATCAATGCGCGCATCACCCAATCCGTCCAAAATTATGGTACCGAGCCAACCCGTACCGACAGATTTTAATTTTCGGGCAGTGCTATGGTGGGGGGATGATCGGCTCTGTGTGTACGGGTCAAATTAAATCCTTAATTACCGATACGAATTCGTTTGCAGTTCAGTTTAAGGGTCGAATCTTAGGGACAGATTTTTCGATATCCAAGTTTCAGTTTAAACAATTCAAATTAAATTATAAGTTTAATAAAAATCGATAAGTTTCAACAGTTTTAAAATAAAGAATAATAAAGTAAAGTTCAATTCCTAAATTACCAAATCCTAACTCAAACAAATTATAATCAAATTGATGAAAACTAGGGGTTTAGATCTTCAAACAATTCTCTCTGTCAAAGTTGGAACGGTCCGTTCCATCTCTGAAACGGTCCGTTATGGACTTCGTCAGTCGATCGGAACAGGCCGTTCCAGGCCAGACTCCCCCTTCCGGACGGTCCGTCCTGACCTTGGAACGGTCCGTTCCGATTGACTGATACTTGTTTTGTCATGATTTTTAATTATTAATTAAATATTTTTATGCGAGATTAGACAATACATAACCTATAGACTTGTACTCTAACTCCCGTTCAGGTCAAACTATTAAGTTTTATTGTTTAACTCCTAGAACGCCTAAATTTCAACTTCCGTTTCTTGGTTTAGTTGTTCTAGTTTACTTCTCGAGTCTTGGTAAACTTTTAATCTTCCGATTTCAAGTTAAACCCTAATTGAATAAGGTCTGGTTTAATCCTTCCGAATATCGCCTACCAAACAGCATAATTACTAAGTTAACGTGGCTGTGATTGATTTTAATCCTAACAGTTAAACTAGGCCTTTGTTTAACGAGGCAATCAGATCAAACATAAACAAACTTAGCAATTAAATAGAAATTTAAAGCACAAGAAGCAGAACATAACTTAATTTAACTAATAATTAAATATTCAAATAAAAAACAAGCAACTAGAGAAAAGTTCTCAGATCATAGCCCCTAAACTACTCTACTCTAACAAATCCATACAAGAACAAGCAGGTTTCATCAAATACAGAGACATAGAAAGAAGAAAAATCAAGTTACGACAATGCGTGCTCGAAAACTCCACGTTTCTGCGCTCTGTCCTGTCTGGGGCGGACCGTCCTGATCCTGGGGCGGGTAGTCTCAGGTAGGTCGATTCGTCTCTGCAGGCTATCTCCTTTGCTGAGTTGGAAAGAGGCTAAAACCTAGAATATCGAACTTGGCCTGAATTGGAGACAGGACAGAGCTTTTATAATGAGGCAATGGTGGCTTCAAACGTGGGAGACGTGCTTCTGGAAGGTCGGTAATATAGGAAACCGACTTGACAAACATAGCCTTCTATTTTTAGCAATCCAAAGATAGCTGGAACGGCCCGTTCTGAGTCTGGGGCGGACCGTTCCAGCCTGGTCAGGTGCAGTCCGTCTGAAATCAGGTTGAGTCCGTCTGGACTTGGTTCCTCTGGTCAGGGCGGACCGTCCTGTTGTCCGGGCGGTCCGTTCCAATCTGTCTGAGCACCTCCCGTTTGCTTTTTTCTCCGTTCTTCACGCCGAATAAATGCTGAACCTGCAAAATAAACTTGCCGAGCTACGGTTGGACCTTTCTACAACCTAAGTTAGCAGAAATTGATAAAAACACATGCATTTGAACGTAATTTTAGGGCTTAATCTGGTTGGAAATTGAGTATGAAAACCATACATCAAAACCCCCTAAGCTTGAACATTGCTTGTCCTCAAGCAAAACTCTAAACCTAGATCAGGTTCAGATCTAAATTAAGTTCAATTGATTGTGTATCTAACAAGTTCTAAGGATTTCCTAACTAAAATCAGCAAACTGTGACATTAGGTTATAGGGGCATTTTGGTCAAAAAGATTTTTCAACAAGTTCAAACCAGTTTGTTTCAAGTGAATCAACTTTTTTGAAATCAACCTAAGGATTCTCAAATCTTTCTGTCCATGGTTTATTTTTCTAAGCAATAATCCGATTAATTTTTCGAAGTTCTCATTCAATCTGAAATCAAGTAGAAACGGGATCGAACCTTCTCAACTCAAATAATCTAAATTAATTCCAAGTCGTTATGCACATATTTTTGAATTGTTTTAAACCACTTAAAATTTTCGAAAACAAACAGAAAGTAAGATACATTTGAAACAGATTTTCTCGGGGCTGGGAGTTTTCCTCGCTGCGGGGGGATCGGCCAGATTAAAGAAGACTTGGAATCATTGAGTTTTCTCTCATCCATTTGATTTAGTAGATCATTTTTTACCTTCAGTTACCTATAGTCTCTCGCAATATCCACTTGGAGAGCACAGCTTTTTAGTTCCCCTTGGAGGTCGGTCCAGTTTTTATGCATTTTTGCAACGGTCCACTACGAAAGTTCAGCAATTTTTCTGCCTTATTCCTTATGCCTCCAGAAAAGAAAATTTATTTTTATTTTTGTTTTTGTTGTTTTTCTGATTTTTTTTTTTTTTTTTTTTTTTAGGTTTGAAAAACAGTGGTTTAATTGTTTCTAAAACTTGTGCAGATCTACTTACAATTAATCAGGTTTTTGAGTTGAGAAAATGATCTTAGGCGAACTTAATCACCCTTTGCCGGCTCTAATCGACTAAATCAATCAATTGCTTGTGAAATTAATCAATTCAATGCTTAAGAAAATGATTTCTCAGACAATTTTCAAATCACATCCTTAGGTTGCTCAAATCAGTTTCATCAAATTCATTTCGAAAAGATTTTCAATAAAATTCGCTTCTTTCAGAAAATGCCTTAATTTTCTAAGTCACAATCGCTAAGCTTAGTCATTAAATCCTTAAGAATTACCTAAATACAACATTAAATGATTAAAAATGCAATTCCTACATGTATATACAAAAACCAGCTAACAACTGCACTTGGAATGGCCAGTTCTGGACTGGGACGACCCATTGGGGCGGACCGTTCCATCTGTGGGACGGACCGTTCCAGGCGCATTTGTCAGCCAAGTTTTCAATTCTGTCAAGTCTGGGACGGCCTGTTCTGGATTTGGACGACCACTGGGGCGGACCGTTCCAATCTTGACAGAAAAATGCAATATGCCATGAAATGCATCCTATCGTACCAGTTTTTTATTTTTTTTTTTTGACTTTTACCCCCCCTAAGCTTATCTACAGAACTGTCCCTAATTCTGTTAGATGCAAGAAAGAAAAGAAAAGAGAGAAAAATAGAAAACTTACAAAACTTGGCTCAGTGGTGCGGTGGATCCTGCGGTGGCCCGAAGAAGTGGCTGGCCAACCAAGCTAGCAAATCATCGTTTCTGGCATTCCTTTCATCTTGCTGCTGCCTCCACCGCCTGTCCTCTTCTCTTGCTTGGCGTCTCTCATCCCTGTCTTACCTCCTCTCCTCTATATCTTCAGCAATTGAGGTTTGGATGTTCCACTAAGCTGTGTGGACATCCTGGAGGAGATCGAGGTATGCCGGGTTCCACCCGCCTTGCCACTGTCCTTGTGGTGGTACTTGCTGGTACTGTGGCTGCTGTGGGTCCCACTCTGGCTGCTGATAGCCTGTATCCCCGGCTTGCTGAGCCTCGGCAGAAGTGCTTGCTCCGGCTGCCCTGGCAGCTGCCTCCATCTCGGCTAACCGCCGCTGTAACTCCTCCTCTTCATGATTGATCAATTGTCCATTCTTATCAACTAGCAACCAGGTCCTTTTGTTGTTGATGTCAATAGGCCTGTTGAGAGGAAGAGGGAAACGGTACCGACTATAGATATACTGGTACTCGTTTCCAACCTGAGCCACCATCTGCATCTCAACCAGTTGTCTCATGGAGACCCGGCTTGGTCCCCCGCTCCGCTGCATCTCAGATAAGGCCATGTCGTATTGCTGAACCAGATGGGTGACATAGCCTCCAATGGTGATCTGTCCCTTGCCTGACCTCAAATTATTGGCCTGTTTCTCGAAGTGCTTCATCATGAAGTAGGCAAGGTTGAGCTTTGCATCGCCTTTTGGGTAGAAAATCTCTCCCCTTGTCAGCTTGACACCAGATTCTCCCTTTGCAAAGATCGTCAGAGATAGCATGCGTTGGATGAACCGGATGGTCGGATGCTGGATGTGAGAAGATCTGCGTGTGTTGACTGGCTGTTTGTGCTCTAAAGAGAGCTCTTCCCACTAGTCCTCCTCAAAATACTCGTCTGTTATCGTGCCATTCTCCAGCCTAAAGATCTGTGCGAAGTCTAGCTCTGCGGCAATGTATTTCTTCCCTTCCACCCGAAATGTGAGCTGCCACAAGTCATTCTTGTGAAACAAATCCAGGGAGCACAGAAACTCCATGGTGAGGGCAGTGTATGCATCTGAACGGATCTTCCAGAATTTCGTGTCGAACCCGATTGCTGTGGTCAGCCGGTAGAAATCTTCTTTGATGCCCAGATAATCTAACACCTGCAAGTCAATTGATCTGGTGTTTTCAAATTTTTTATGAATGAGATTTCTGTACCGTTGTTTTGCAGTTTTGCCCTTGAGAGGTAGGTCAACAGTGGCTAATTCAATGCTAGCAGTCCGTGCTGGCCGGGTTTGTGTCTCTGGGACAAGATCTTCGGCCTCTGCTTCATCTTGTTGGACCTCCTCAGTATGCTCTGTTGTAGCCTCACCCTCGGCAGTCTCACCATGTCCCTCTGGTTTCGGGTCTGAAGCAGCCTCCAGTTGGGACCAGTTGATCGCGTCTGCCTCCATCCATCTCCTTGGAATGTATGACATGATCTCTGTATCCGGTGGTGGATAGTCGACTGTGTAAGGTGGCGTGACAGAGAGGGAATGTTCTGGCGTGGTGATGAAGTCCTCAGATCTGAGCGGGAGCTTATCTAGAGGAGGTATCGGATGTGATTCCTTGGTTGGCCACGGCAGATTAAATTCGGGAGGAATTGGAACAGATGTCTGTCCCTGTCTCCGTTGTCCCTTGCGGAAGAATTTGGAGATTTCGTCGCCCAATGAACCAGAAGATGAGCTGCTAGACATGGAAGGTTGGAACGGACTGGTTTGGCTGGGGAGATAGGGTTTTGGGTCTGGAAGGTTGGCTGGGACGGACCGTCGAAGGTTGGAATGGACCGTTCTGGATGTGCAGGACGGAGAGGTTTCGGCTAGGAAGGGTTGTTTTTGGATTGGGTTCGAGACTGGGGCGGACCGTTCCAAGTTTGGGACGAACCGTTCCAATCTAGATTTGCCCGAAAATGGTTAAGTTCCGGTATGGTTGGTGCTACAGTTGGTGGTTGGTTTGACAGTGGGTTTTGGTTAGGGTTGGTACCTGTAATGGAAAGAAGGAGAGAAAGAGGTGATGTTACCGAAATGTTCATTGAGGCTGAGTGGTGTCGGGGCGGAGTTGGTGGCGCCGGCATTTCTTCGAGTAATCGGAGAAATTGAGGGGTCCACCGACTCGAAAGTGCTCTGGAGAGGCGATTGGTGCTTCGAAATTGTCGAATGGAGTTGTGTAGCGGCGGTTTGGGTCGGAGAGTGGAGGAGAGAGAGTTTTCGGTTTTGAAAAGTTAAGGAGAAAGGAACGGTGGGGAAGAGAAGGAGACGGGGGGGTATTAATGAACGGGTTGGGTAGTGGGTGGTTATCGGGTTGGTTTTGAGATAGTGGGTGGTTATTGTGTTCAGGTCTGGGTTCACTGTCAGTTTTAAAATGGGGAGGACCGTTCCAATATTGGGGCGGTCCGTTCCATTCAGGTCGTGTCATCCGTTTCGCCTGTGTCGTCCCAGCCTCGGATCTTGCCGTCCTGCTATTGGGGCGGGCCGTTCCACAAGTGAGGCGGTCCGTTCCAATCCTTTTGAAACCCTGAAATTCACAAGTTAAACCAAGAACTGAGCCAAGTATTTATCATACTCCTAATTTTTTTATATTTTTATGATTTTCTAATTTTTTGTGGTTTTTAATTTTCCATTTTTTTTTATATTTTTAAGAGAATAGAAAGAAAAATCCTAATTTTTTTTTAACCCTTGGGTTGCCTCCCAAGCAGCGCTTGTTTAAGGTCTCGAGCCTGACCCCGTATGGCTACGTCTCTACGGTTGAGGGATTGTCCAAAAATCGTACTTTACCTACTTCTTGTGCGGTTTGACTGATGTAGAGCTTGAGTCTTTGGCCATTCACTTTAAAAGTTTCTGATCCTTCCTTCCAAATATCTACCGCTCCGAATGGGTAGACCTTTTTAACCTCATATGGACCTGTCCATCGGGACCTCAATTTGCCCGGAAACAACCTCAATCGAGAATTAAATAAAAGCACTAGATCACCCTCTTTAAAATCTCGCCTTTGGATATGCTTGTCATGCCAATTCTTAGTTCTCCCCTTGTACATCTTAGCATTATCATAGGCGTTCAGTCTGATCTCTTCCAGCTCATGCAAGTCTAGAACCCTTTTCTCTCCTGCAGATTTGTACTCCAGATTGAGTGCTCTGGTTGCCCAATATGCTTTGTGTTCGATCTCAACAGGCAGATGGCACGCCTTTCCATACACCAGCTTGAATGGACTCATTCTGATTAGAGTCTTGAATGCGGTTCGATATGCCCATAATGCATCATCCAACTTCAGTGCCCAATCCTTCCTAGTGCTTCCAACAGTTTTCTGCAGTATGTTCTTTATCTCACGGTTGGACACCTCAACCTGGCCACTAGTTTGCGGGTGGTATGGTGTTGTCACCTTGTGTTTCACTCCATACTTCTTTAGTAAATTGTCAAATTGTTTGTTGATGAAGTGTTTACCCCCGTCACTGATGACGGCCCTCGAAATTCCAAACCGAGAAAAGATGATCTTTGTGAACAATTTCTTGACTGTGGCTGAGTCGGCATGCTTGCTCGGAATAGCTTCAACCTATTTAGACACGTAGTCTACTACCACAAGGATGTATTCATACCCGCACGAAGACGGAAAGGGTCCCATGAAGTCAATCCCCTACAAATAAAAAATTTCAACCTCCAGAATCGAGTTCATTGGCATCTCTTGTCGGCTGGATATATTACCCATCCTTTGGCACTGATCGCAAGCCAAAACAAACTCCCTGGAATCCTTAAAAATAAATGGCCAGAAGAAACCTGATTGAAAAACTTTCGCTGCGGTTTTCGAGGTTGAAACGTGGCCACCATAGGCAGACGAATGGCACTGATAAATGATTTGCTGCACCTCTTCTTTTGATATACACCTTCGAAAGATTCCGTCAACCCCAAGTTTCCACAAGAATGGATCCTCCCAGAAGTAGTATTTTACGTCAGCTAGGAACCTCTTCTTTTGCTGAGAAGACATCTTATAGGGCAGGACTTTGCTGGCCAAGAAGTTCGCGAAATCAGCATACCATGGAACTTCCTGGTTTGGGGCGGACCGTTCCAACGGACCGTTCTGGCTCAAACTGGGCCGTTCTGTCCGCTGCTGCAGCGTCGTCAGGAGCTGGAACGGGCCGTTCCAGCCTGGGGCGGTCCGTTCCAGACTGGATCGCCAGCAGATGCTCGTCTGGAAACGAGTCGTTGATCGGTATGGTTTCTGTTCCTTGTTCTTCCACCCTCAACCTGGACAAGTGATCAGCTACACTATTTTCTGTACCTTTCTTGTCGCGAAATTCGAGGTCGAATTCTTGCAGCAAGAGAACCCATCGAATGAGTCGTGGCTTGACATCTTTCTTGGATAGGAGATATTTAAGTGCCGAGTGATCGGTATAGACTATGACTTTCGAGCCAACCAGGTACGACCTGAATTTGTCTAAGGCATAGACTACTGCCAGCAGCTCCTTTTCAGTTGTGGTATAGTTGATTTGCGCCTCGTCCAATACCTTGCTCGCGTAGTAGATTGCATAAAACTTCTTGTCTTTCCGCTGTCCCAGCACTGCACCAACTGCGTAGTCACTAGCATCACACATTAATTCGAATGGTTGTTCCCAATCCGGAGGTTGCAAGATAGGGGCTGTCACAAGCGCTTCCTTCAACCTATTGAAAGCATCAATACAATTTTTATCAAACAGAAATTCAGCATCCTTCATTGTTAAATTGGTTAATGGTTTAGCGATTTTAGAGAAATCTTTGATAAAATGCCTGTAGAAGCCTGCATGTCCAAGAAAACTCCGCACATCCTTTACGCAAGTCGGCAGAGCTAGCTTCTCAATAACCTCCACCTTAGCTTGATCGACCATGATTCCTTGTTCTGAAATTATATGCCCTAGAAAAACCCCTTCTTGCACCATGAAATGGCATTTCTCCCAATTCAAGACCAGGTTGACTTCCTCACATCGCTGCAGAATTTTTGACAAGTTAGCTAGACAATGATAAAAAAAAAATACCATATACTGAAAAATCATCCATGAAAATCTCCATGTCTTTTTCAATAAAATCAGAGAATATTGTCATCATGGCTCTTTGAAACGTTGCTGGTGCGTTACACAAATCAAATGGCATCCTACGGTATGCATAAGTTCCATATGGACATGTAAAGGTTGTTTTCTCTTGGTCAAGCGGGTGGATCGGTATCTGGAAGAAACCTGAATAACCATCTAAATAACAAAAGAAAGAATGCTTAGCCAGTCGCTCGAGTAATTGGTCAACGAAGGGTAGAGGGAAGTGGTTTTTTCGTGTTGAAGCGTTCAGCTTGCGGTAGTCCACACACATCCTCCATCCTGTGACAATCCTTGTTTGAATCAGCTGGCCTTCATTATTCTTCATCACTGTCGTGCCTCCTTTCTTAGGGACAACATGAATGTGGCTGACCCATTTGCTGTCCGAGATCGGGTAGATAATTCTGGCTTCCAAAAGTTTCTGCACCTCTTTCTTCACGACTTCACTCATGTTTGGGTTGAGCCTCCTTTGGTGTTCTACTGTCGGTTTTGAATCTTCTTCAAGCAGAATTCGGTGGGTGCATATCGAGGGATCGATACCCTTGAGATCTTCGATAGAGTAGCCAATTGCTTTGCGGTGAGCCCTCAACTCCTTTAGAAGTTTATCAGTCTGATCCAAATCGAGTTTGGCATTGATGATGACAGGAAATGTTTCGTCTGGGCCAAGGAATTCGTACCTGAGGCTCTCTGGTAATGTCTTCAGTTCTGGTCTACCTTTCTCTGACTGGCAGCTGGGACGGTCCGTTTCAAGCTGGGGCGGGCCGTTCTGATCTGAATCGAGGCCGAAAATCTGATCGATTTCAGCTGCTGATCGTAGCTGCATGCTGACTTGGTCCGCCTGGATCTGGGGCGGGCCGTTCCAGCCCCCTCTGGCAGCCAAGTATTCAACGGTTTGCAAAATTTCGTTGAATATCAAGTCTGCCTATTCCTCTTCAGGTGTGGCCGAGAAGGAATGATACGCTTGCACAATCCGGTTGTTGAATGTCTCCTCTACCATGACTTCCAATGATTCAACCATAAAAATCGAGTCCACTTGGTCAGGCATGCGCATTGCTTTTTCCACATCAAACTCAATTTTCTAATCTCTGACTTCCAATTTCATCTTGCCGGTTCTGCAATTGATGAACACACCGGCTGTGGTGAGGAAGGGTCTGCCTAGGATGATAGAAACTTCAGGGTCTTCTTTCATGTCAACAACTATAAAATCACAAGGAACAAAGATGTCCCCAACTTGAATTGGCACATCTTTCACCTCCCCCAATGGCAATCTTATTGAATTATCAGCAAGTCTGAAAGTCACTGGAGTTGGCTCTAATTCTCTTTTTCCAATTCGATTGAAGATGGTTTCAGGAATCAGACTCACGCTCGCTCCGATATCCAGCAATGCTCTCTTCATACCTAAATCACCAACTTTACAAGGAATAGTAAACCTACCTGGGTCCTTCATCTTTGGTGGCATCTTCTTGGTGATTGGAGTGTCGGGATCTCCTGACAAGGCCATGACACCGCTTAATTCCAAGTTTTTCTTGTTGGATAGGAGATCTTTGAGAAACTTGGCGTAGGATGGCATCTTCGACAAGAGGTCAGTGAAGGGAATAGTGATCTTCATTTGCCTCAAGATATCCAGAAATTTTTCGTATTCCCTGTCCTTCTTAGCCTGAGCTAGCCTCTGCGGGTATGGGACCTCAATCGGAAGATTGTTCGGCGTCGGAGGTAGATAAGCGAAGACTTTCTCAACCTTAGGCAGTGTTGGGGCGGACCGTTCTGGACTAGGGCGGACTGTTCCAACTGGTCGTCCCGCTTCAGGCTGGGCCGTCCCAGCTGAGACTGGCGGTTCCTGGGTTGGGGCGGTCCGTTCTGATGTGGGGCGGTCCGTTCCATTGGTCCGTTCTGGCTCAGACCGGGTCGTTCCAGCTGAGTCGGGCAGTAAATCCTTGGGCATCTCGGGGCCATCGTAACTGGTCCCGCTTCTCAGTCTGTGCGTGACGCTCTTGCACTCTTCTCTGGGATTGGTTTCAGGTTGGCTTGGGAACATACCCGGCTTGGTTAGTGCTCCCGAGTTGGCTTGATCATTCCCTTGGTTCAGCTTGCTTATGAGTAGACCTAAGTCTTCTCTTAACAGTTTGATCTCGTCATGGACTGAGTGATTGAATATGTCTTGGTTTTGCATGAACTTTTCCACCGTTCGCTGAGAGAGACCGCTCTGGGCGTTGTTGCTGTTGTTGGAGTTTGACGCTTGACCAGTCTGGCCCGGGTTGGCACACCCGTTGGGGTTGCTGTATGAGAGTCCCGGATGGTTCTGTTTGTCGCGATACGAGTAGTTATTGCTTGGGAAGAAGGAGGGAGGAGCAATTAGAGCATTTACTTCTTCGGACTGGTCTTCCCTGGCTACCAAGTGGCAGGACTTGGCTGTATGGCCTTCCTCTTCGCAGAATTGACATTTGACGACAGATTCGGAGGTTTTGGAAGATTTTCACTTATGTTCTTGAGCATGACTGTTAGGGAATCAAGTTGACACTGGAGGTGAGTGAAATTGTCTACTTCAATCAGGCCTCCCTTCTTCTTTGAGCGCACCGACTAGTTTGTTTGAGATTGTGTCATGCTTTCAATCAAGGCCTTTGCGTCCTTGCATCCCATCTCCAGAAAAGCACCACCTGGAGTTGAATTAATATTCTGACGAGTTATGTCATCCAAACCATCATAAAAACTAATAATAAGTCTACTATTAGGTACATCATGATGTGGACACATTCTTTGCAGGTTTTTAAACCGTTCCCATGCTTCGAACAAGATTTCATCTTGGTCCTGCTGAAAGGTTAACAATTCCCTAACTAATTTGGTCGTTTTTACCCTAGGATAAAACCTATCCAAGAAGGCTTTAGTCAAATCGTTCCAAGTTTCAAAGGGTCGGTCATTAAAACTATTCAACCAATCTTCGGCTTTGTCCCTAATAGAAAAAAAAAGAGTTAGGCGAATTATATCCGGATCGACTTCTTCAGGAACCAAGGTTGTGCAATTTCGCAGGAAGGATTGTAAATGCCTGTTGGCATCTTCATGAGGAGATCCTGCAAAAGTGTTTTCCTTGATCAAAGACACGAGGCCAGGATTGTAGAAGAAATCCCTGGTCCTCTCGGCTTTCGGTGGCTTGACCCCAAGTCGGATGTTATTTGCGGTTGGTGCCCCGATCTCCCTCAAAGGTCGAGTTGCCTCAGCCTCCTTGGCAGCTTCAAGGGCCTCACGCAATGCACGCTCAAGTTCAGTTTCGTTGTTGTTGCCCCCGTTTCCGTTTAAGTTGTCTCCCATTGCTTCTATGTCAGTTGATGCGGTTGATGTGGTTCGTCCTAATGTAAAACGAAGTGTCTCGGATTGCGCTACAGGTGGCTGTGCTCCAGAGAGATTCCTACGGTTTCGCTGGTAGAAAAGGCGAAAAGGCGGAACCAAAGAGCTGTCATCCTGCCTCTCGGTCTGCTCAACTGTTTCTGGAATTTGCCGTTGCAAAACCGCACGGTTAGGTCCAGATGAGGAAGAGCTGGCCTGAGAGGGGTTTTTCTCTCCTTTTCTTGGGTGTCGAAAGTCGTAGTTGCAAGTGCTGTTGGTGGTCTTCTTCTTTCCAGCCAGCGCGTGTTCCTGCAATTTCCAAAAACCAAGAAAAAGTGAAAAGAGATAGAGAATTTAATCTAATTTGAAAACTAAACTAAGATAAAGGCACCGTCCCCGGCAACGGCGCCAAAAATTTGATCGGCTCTGTGTGTACGGGTCAAATTAAATCCTTAATTACCAATGCGAATTCGTTTGCAGTTCAGTTTAAGGGTCGAATCTCAGGGACAGACTTTTCGATATCCAAGTTTCAGTTTAAACAATTCAAATTAAATTCTAGGTTTAATAAAAATCGATAAGTTTCAATAGTTTTAAAATAAAGAATAATAAAGTAAAGTTCAATTCCTAAATTACCAAATCCTAACTCAAACAAATTATAATCAAATTGATGAAAACTAGAGGTTTAGATCTTCAAACAATTCTCTCTGTCAAAATTGGAACGGTCCGTTCTGGACTTCGTCAATCGATCGGAACAGGCCGTTCCAGGCCAGACTCCCCCTTCCGGGCTGTCCGTCCTGACCTTGGAACGGTCCGTTCCGATTGACTGATACTTGTTTTGTCATGATTTTTAATTATTAATTAAATATTTTTATGCGAGATTAGACAATACATAACCTATAGACTTGTACTCTAACTCCCGTTCAGGTCAAGCTATTAAGTTTTATTGTTTAACTCCTAGAACGCCTAAATTTCAACTTCCGTTTCTTAGTTTAGTTGTTCTGGTCTACTTCTCGAGTCTTGGTAAACTTTTAATCTTTCGATTTCAAGTTAAACCCTAAGGGTGTGTTTGGAAGTGTGGTGAATAAGAATAGAATAGCTTATTTTAGAATAAGAGTGATGAATAAGGAATGTTAAATAATTGCTTATTCTTAAATTAAGAGATGTTGTTTGGGTGGTTAGTTAAGAATAAGAACAAGAAAAAAGTATAAAATAATGATTTGTTGTTGGATGGTTGGCTTGTTCTAATTTAGTTCCAACATTTTGTTGGAACAAGAATAAGGAGCCGAATAAGCTATTCGGCTTATTCTAAAATGTGTTTGGCAACTCTCGGAACAAGCAATTCCGAATAAGGGCTTATTCCAAAGCTTCCAAACATCCCCTAATTGAATAAGGTCTGGTTTAATCCTTCCGAATATCGCCTACCAAACAGCATAATTACTAAGTTAACGTGGCTGTGAGTGATTTTAATCCTAACAGTTAAACTAGGCCTTTGTTTAACGAGGCAATCAGATCAAACAGAAACAAACTTAGCAATTAAATAGAAATTTAAAGCACAAGAAGAAGAACATAACTTAATTTAACTAATAATTAAAGATTCAAATAAAAAACAAGCAACTAGAGAAAGGTTCTCAGATCATAGCCCCTAAACTACTCTACTCTAACAAATCCATACAAGAATAAGCAGGTTTCATCAAATACAGAGACATAGAAAGAAGAAAAATCAAGTTACGACAATGCGTGCTCGAAAACTCCACGTTTCTGCGCTCTGTCCTGTCTGGGGCGGACCGTCCTGATCCTGGGGTGAGTAGTCTCAGGTAGGTCGATTCGTCTCTGCAGGCTATCTCCTTTGCTGAGTTGGAAAGATGCTAAAACCTAGAATATCGAACTTGGCCTGAATTGGAGACAGGACAGAGCTTTTATAATGAGGCAATGGTGGCTTCAAACGTGGGAGACGTGCTTCTGGAAGGTCGGTAATATAGGAAACCGACTTGACAAACATAGCCTTCTATTTTTAGCAATCCAAAGATAGCTGGAACGGCCCGTTCTGAGTCTGGGGCGGACCGTTCCAGCCTGGTCAGGTGCAGTCCGTCTGAAATCAGGTTGAGTCCGTCTGGACTTGGTTCCTCTGGTCAGGGCGGACCGTCCTGTTGTCCGGACGGTCCGTTCCAATCTGTCTGAGCACCTCCCGTTTGCTTTTTTCTCCGTTCTTCACGCCGAATAAATGCTGAACCTGCAAAATAAACTTGCCGAGCTACGGTTGGACCTTTCTACAACCTAAGTTAGCAGAAATTGATAAAAACACATGCATTTGAACGTAATTTTAGGGCTTAATCTGGTTGGAAATTGAGTATGAAAACCATACATCAGGGGACTCATAGATGTGACGCGTAGTTGAAATATGAAAGATATAGTAGGAAGTATGCTAATAAATTGTGATTTTTGTAAAAAAAAAAAAAACAGAGATTAATGAAATATCAGCTCTTTGGCCTAATGATGAAAAGCAATACGTGAAAAGTCTCAAGTTCGTTCGGCTGGAAGATTTTTTTTACGGATATTTAATTCAAGAGTAAATTGGGAGGCTTGATCCTAATTTATCTTAAAAGAAATGAATTAGTTTTCACTTGTCCGTTGGTTTGATAAAATGACTTTTATGGATCTTAGTGATGAGGTGATATGTTTGGAGTACACTTAGCAAAATTATAAACCTTAATTATTTCCAATAGATATTTAGACAAAATTTTTAGCTGAAAATATTCATTTTTCTATAATTTTTATAGTTAAAGACTTTCTTTGTGAGTATTAAGTGTTGAGGTTTTTTTTTTTCGAATTATGGAATATGTTATGATTTGTACCGTTATAAAGATATGGTATAACAGCAAAAATTCAGTGTTTAACTTTTTACCTTGATTTTTTTAATAATGTTAGTGAAATAGATATTTAAATAATAAACTTAATAAAATGAAATTGTAATAATAAACATCTAAGCATTTAGGTGGTGAAGAACTGTAGCGTTACCTCAACGACGTCATCCTACTGGCGTAGTGGGCTTTGGGTGCAATTTTCATCGAAAATTGATTACCCCCGTTTGCCACATACAATCTTGTTATCGCTCGAACAAAATGAACACATAAAATAAACAAAAATGAATATATAAACGATCAAAATAAATAAAAATCTGAACAAGGAATGAGAAAACATATTTGTTTGTATGTATTCTCTTTGATATTTTATATGTTCACCTTGTCTATTTAATATCTTCACTTTGTTCAAGCGATGACAAGCGATAATAAAACTGCAGATGACAGTTATCATTTCTCATTTCCATTCTTGTCGTTAGCTACACAGTGCTAATGCGTCTTTGAAACTTTGAAGAAGCTACAATTATTTTCAAAATTTTGAAAATAAATTTTTTTTTTCTTTGACGGCACCACACCAATTGTTCGCACAGATATTTATTATTAAAATATCCTTTTGTAAAAGTTGGCACGATATATTTTTTGCAATTATAAAAGATTTATTTCGACAAAAGAAACAGGAACTATCAAAAACTTTTAACGGTAGATGTTAAAACTTTTTCTAAAAGTAATTAAGACATTTGATGATAAATGTGAAGAAAAGTCCACATTCTAATTTCTAAGAAACAGGGAGTATGAGTACCGAGTATCTATGTTGTAATGATTGTGGTAAAATTTGAGGTTGGAGTACAACTATTTTCTCTCTCAAAATAATTTAGTATCCACTTGTTTTTCGTTTTATTTTATTTTGCTTAACTCAGAGTTAAGACTCAGAAAATACCAAGATACCCCTACGGACGGGAACCGAATCCTGTGTCGCGCGGCACAATTACAGCGCAGAAAATCGTAACCGTTCGTCAAATCCAACGGCTCGTGTTTAATTCTCTCCGCTTCCTCTTTATTGGATCCCTCTCCACTCGCCTCATATCGGATCCGAAAGAAATCCGAAAGACAACAAAATAAAGGACGCAGAAATAGTGGACCCACTCGTCAAAATTTCCTTCCCCATCTCTATCTGGCCATCTTCCGTTGTTCAAAGAAAAAATTGTTATTTTCACATAAGTCCCTCATCTTTTGGATTTATTTTTTTCTGCAATATTAGCCACCGTGATCAACAAAAATAGGCTCTATAGCATCGGGACGGGGAGGAGAGCGTGACGCTAGGGTTAGTTTTGGTTGCGTTGAGTCTGTTTGGTGGGACCTTCTCGATTTTAGTACGTCATGAGGGAGGAATTAGTACCACTAGATGTCCTCATAATTTATAAATTGGGCTCGTTAAATATATATTAAACAATGACTCAATAGTTTGCTCGGTTCAATGACTCAATAAACTGTCTCTGGTTCCATGTACCTGGGCTCATACGGTGTAGAAATGAAATTTAAAAGTCGTATTCTTCTCAGGATCATCTTAACTTAATTAAAGAAATGTCATAGCTTGAATGAGTTGTGTGTAATCCTTATAACCCAATTGGCATTGAGATGGTTTATTATGCAAATTCCACAACCCACACATCTAATACTGGAATTGTTGGAGAAATAACCCAGAATGGATACTGGTACCATTCTCAATATTACTTACTCATAATGGATACTAGTACCAACCAAAAACTGTACAAGTATTATATATTAAACACCCTCTAGTGTATTAAATATTTTTTCATTATACTTATCTCTTTCAAATTTTAAAAGATTACTCCTTTTAAGGAAAATGAAGGCAATCACAAAAGAAAGTTCCTTCACATGTTTCATCGAGCATTTCAATTTATTATTCTTCACTTCCTGTATTGACAAATGTTGCCAAGCAAGTCGTGTACCGATCCTTTCTCCAAAATCTAGTGGTACTAATTCCCTCTCTCATGAAGTACCAAAATCGAGATGGTCCCACCAAACAGACTCAACGCAACCAAAACTAACCCTAGCGTCACGCTCTCCTCCCCGTCCCGATGCTATAGAGCCTATTTTTGTTGATCACGGTGGCCAACATTGCAAAAAAAATAAATCCAAAAGATGAGGGACTTAAGTGAAAATAACAATTTTTTCTTTGAACAACGGAAGATGGCCAGATGGAGATGGGGAAGGAAATTCTGACGAGTGGGTCCACTATTTCTGCGTCCTTTATTATGTTGTCTTTTGGATTTCTTTCGGATCCGATAGGAGGCGAGTGGAGAGGGATCCAATATAGAGGAAGCGGAGAGAATAAAACACGAGCCGTTAGATTTGACGAAGTTACGATTTCCTGCGTTGTAACTGTGCCGCGCGACACAGGATTCGGTTCTCTACGGTAGTGGTATTAAATTTTTGACCCTCTGTAGTCTGTGCTTTGCTATTTCTGTTTGGTGTGGTCTGGAATGATGTCTTCTTAAAACTTCCAAATAAATAGTTTCAAAAGCTTCATGTGTAGTGCTACCAACATAGGATCCATTCTCTGACGTGGAACCATTTACCTCGGTAGGTTTTAACCTACACAGCGACCAGAAATTGATCTGTTTTTATTGCCAAAAATAAAGAACAATAATGAATTTATGTGTACTGCTACAAAACAGTCCCATGATATTAAAGTCGTACATTACGTCGGTTTGGTTGTGAACTTAAATAAATCAAAAGATTTTTGTGTCATGCACTAATGTCCCTAACCATATCTAATTAATAAAAATAAGTAATATATAAATTATTACCACACAACATCAGAAATGGTCATAATATAACTCACAGAAAATGTACCATCCCACCTTACATAACAACCCTGAACAATTTTATTATTATTCCACAAAACCCTCAAAATAAATCAATCATTTTTCTTCAGGGTCTCCACAATCCCTTCAGAAAGGCAATAAGCCACAGATTGAATGGTAACCATGGGATTAACACCGACCGCACTAGGCAACACACTTCCATCAACCACAAACAATCCCTCCGCCTCCCAGCTCTCTCCCTTCCCATCCACAGTGCCTTTCCTCGGAGTGGGCCCCATTCTACAGCTTCCCATTTGGTGCGCCGAGCAAAACAAACTGTACAGTGCATTTGTGCTAATAGGCCCTCCTAAAATTTGTATATCATCCAAAAACTCCTCCAAGTCTTCCTCTCTCAAACCTTTGCACTTGAGCCTCTGTCCGTCGCTCCGGTGGGTCCCAACCTCAGTCGCACCCGCTGCAACTAACACCCTCAGGACCGTTCTGAGCCCGCGTTTCAGATTTTCTCTATCTTGAGGGGTCAATCCGTAACTTATACGCCCCTCGGATTGAACCGAACCCGACCCGAAATCTCTCACCAGTGCGAATAAATGCGCAGTGCGACCATATTTAAGCATTCTCTCTTTCATATCTATACCTGAGGTCCATGGCGTCACCGCTGAGAACTGAGCTGGACCCAGCGCAGGAGCCTCTACTATGGCACGACACCCTCCATTGTGCGCGTAATTTACATCTTTGACCTTGTGAATTGAGGTTATTATACCCCCTTCGTACATTTTTCCCGTGATTTCTTTGTTCGATTCGGGGAAGTATCCCCACCCGAAAACTACGGGGTGTAAGTGCAAATTCTTACCAATGTGAGGGTTTCTTAGCCCACTGGCTTTCAACAAGAGAGGAGTCCAGAGGGACCCACATGC
This sequence comes from Rhynchospora breviuscula, assembly GCA_027562975.1. Taxonomy (NCBI): domain Eukaryota; kingdom Viridiplantae; phylum Streptophyta; class Magnoliopsida; order Poales; family Cyperaceae; genus Rhynchospora; species Rhynchospora breviuscula. The sequence continues at coordinate 35,860,399 of CM050400.1, forward strand.
AGAGATGGTGACCTTGGCCTCTATTTTAATTCCCTTCGTAATATGTTCCCCCGAGGTTTTCACAATCACCCCTACACATTTTTTTCGCTTTACCCCCTCGCCTTTTCTGTTATTCTTTTGAAATAAAAACTTCTCAGCTTTAGCTCCAGTTAAAATTATGGCGCCATTTTTAACTGCATCAACAAGCCATGTAGTATCAGTGCCTTTCTTCTCTCCAGTTAGACAACCATAGCAACAGCTGCCGCAATAATGCTTCTCTGACGAATTTCTCGGCACATAGTCGACCTCCAACCCGAGTTCCTCGCACCCTTTTCTCATCACACTGTTCTGAAACCCTTCTTGCACACACTTGTGTGTGACACCTAGTCTCTCAAATACCAAATCCATTGCTTTTTTATACTTCAAACTATCAAACAATGCCAAGCCATTCTCTTTTCCCCATTCTGATAGAACATTGTCTGGCGTTTTTATACAAGCCGACCAATTAATGGCCGAACCACCGCCTACCGTGGAACCCGCTAGAATGAAGGCTGTAACATCAGATGTCGACAGTATACCACCTGACTCGTACATTTCTTTCATAGAGGGGCCTTCTACCAGTGTATAATCTTTGCTTGTAAAATAATTTCCTTTTTCAACAACGATTACTTTGTAGCCATTCTTAGCTAAAACTGCAGCAGCCACACCACCACCACACCCTGAACCAACAATGACAGCATCACATTGGATCCGGTAGAGGTTGGATTTTGCATCCTGAGTGATTTGGAGGCCCTTGGAGGCAAACTCTTGGAGAAGGCTTTTGTCGTCTAAGGTGACGGATTCTATGAGCCCTTTATTCAGAGGCCTATCTGCGGTTGTTGGTGCGGCTGTTTCTTCTTGGATAGATGGCAATGTATATCCAAGTGCTTTCCAATGTGGGTTCTCTGACTTCTCATTAGTCTACATATAAAAATTAAGATATGAATATCTGATAGATTCAAATAATAAATTTAGTTATTTGAAGGTTTTAAACTTTGCAAGAGTTGTGCCAGTGTTTGAATTTTTCAGAAATGCATCAATTTCTAGCATAAAAAATTGTCCAGATGATTTTTTTTTTTTATCGTAGGAACCATATCAATGTAGAAATACTAGTATATGATTCTGTTCAGAGGTTGCTTAGATGTTTGATCACTGCCTAAACCACAAAAAAAGGGAAATAAAAAAAACAAAATTAATACTTGTGATTTGGTGGTCCAGCATCCACCTTGTACATTTTGATACATATAGTTGCACGATATAGGTTAGTGCTGAAACTATCAAGGCTTTGCTGATTAGTGATTGCTAACAAAAGTATAAGCTGATTTAAAACTCTTGCTCTTTATCAATGAATTAAGTTCTATTCTGTCCAAATCTTATCTACATCTCCCACCTAATGTCTCTTTGTCAATTTCCTCAAGTAATTGTCTTTATTCTGATACTATTTTAGATAAAATTCCTGCCAAGTTTCTTATTGCATGATATGGGAACTAGACAGGTAATGAGCAACCGCTAACAATAACTTTTATTTGTTTTAAATACCAAAACAGAAAAAAGGTAAAAGCCTAGTGTCTATGGCTATAACGCATTTTACCAAGGTTGCACTAGTTAAGCATAAAAGGCCAAAATGAGAGAAATCTGTCCTTAATAGATAACAGAAATACAGAATAGTCCCGGAGAATGAAGTTTCCAAAATTCCACCTCTCAAAAAGAGAAAAAATGATGGCCCCATAAGTCCTTTTGCACTTAATGGCACCCCTGGTTTACATTACAAAACTTGTACAGTGCAAATCTGGTATTGGGAGAACAGTAAGCCTCATTATGACTGCATCTCCCAATTTATTATAGGACAGACATTGCAAAATATTAATAAGGGCATGGGCCTAGCTAGAAGTTAGGTCTGGTAAGGAGCAACAGTTTCATACCAGTAGTTAATTAATAAAAAAACTGCCAAATTTTCAACTGTACCACCTCAGAACCGATGTTTACTATTATGGGTTCCTCAAATACTATTTAGGATGAGCAAACCAAATTTCATATTACATTATTTCCAGGTACTTTAATGAAAGAACTTACCAATGAGTAAAAAACGAAGTGGCACAGTATCTTGACAACCATAAAGACTACCCTCAAAGGGAAGAAGAGTCTTGTTTTATTCCACCTCTGCATGACCTTCTCTCTTCTCTCCAGAGGCATATCTTTGAATTTGTAAATGTAAGGGGCATTTCCGCAAATTGATAGGGTGCCACATAAAAGAAGTGTGCCTAGCCTTGTTGAAAGCAACCATAGTATCACTCTGACCAAAATTACTGCTTCTGTGAGCCTAATCTTCACTAGCACATCAGCAACCTGTTCAAAACAAGTGATAATTAAATGCTGTTAGGTTTTCCGTCTCATGGTTCCTTTCATTTTTTCTGGCACTTTATTGTTGTGGTTTGCGCCCCCAAGCTGTTCTTGTTGACAAATTTGCGTATGATAAAACCCCGCTAATTCATTTCATAAAAGAGCATTATTGTTCATATAGTTGAAATTATATGAGGTTGGTAAAGCATTTTCGGCAGTTCATTCTATGATTGGTATTCATCTATTTGTCACGACAAAATTTAGATTGGTCGTTTACTGCTTTCTCGTTTGAATTAACTTGACCTTTGTGGTATGCTTGTAATCTTGTATTATAATTTTGAGGAAGGTTCCGCTACCAACATTTTGGTTGCCCCAAATGCTAACATTTTTCTATTTAGTTATTTTTTAAAATTTTAAATTTCAAATGTTAAATCCAAACCGTTGATCTTATTTAATTTAATGAGCGATGTGTTTTCATATAAATTTTGTAAATTTTAGAGTTTATTTGATACTCGATCAAAGGCTATTATTAGAATGAATCTATCACAGTTAACAAGGTTCGTTTGTTTTTCTATCTATTGATGGAGTATCAAATAAATTCCAAATTTTACAAAACTTATATGAAAATGCATCGCTCGTTAAACTAAATAAGATCAACGGTTTGAATTTAACGTTTGAGTTTTAAAATTTGAAAAAAAAATAACTTAATAGCAAAATATTGGCATTTGGGGTAACCAAAATATTAGTAGCGGAACTCTCCTCTATAATTTTTTGACCATTTTAGTTTTGATTAGAATCTAAGCTGGACGAATAATGTGCGCTTACATAATCAAATAGTTAACCTGTTGAACTTTTAATCCCTAATTATTTTAATTTGACAGACTAAACAATTTTGGTAATTAATACTTCGGTTATGAAACATCTAGTACAATTTTTTATGTTGCACAGGCGACAATAAATGACACAAGGCAAGCGCAACAGAAAATCAGAGGTTTCTGTTTGTCTGATCGTTATTTATTGTTTCAGACAACAGGAAAGAGTCAGAGCCAAGGCTACTGACAGCGATATTAGCCTCCATACTGTTTTGACATCTCAAGATTAAATGGAGTTTAGTTGTTAGTTTTAGTCACCCCATGATAGTTTATGACAAATTGCACGCAAGTACAATTTCAAATGCATATGTTTATATTTAAATAGACTAATTGCAAGCAGGAAACACATGCCATGCGTATCAAACTTTAAATAGGCTAATTTTGCTAGAGAAACAATAGAGTAAAGAAAATTGTATGAACTCTCCAATGTCTAGTCTAACAGCGTAATCTCATTACTTTTTTTTTCCCTGCGCCAACCACCATAACGTTAATCAAAATAAGAGTTTATAAAATAACACAAAGAATAAATAAAATTAAAAACAAGCTAGAAAATTAGAAAGAAAACACATGGAATGCTAAGAAAATAAAAAACAAGCACCCTTAACAGTCTCTAAATAAACCGTCCAAACTAAAAACTGAGATATTTTGCTGATGTGTGAAAATATTCCCTCATTTATTTCTATGTCAGTTTCATTTATTTTTTATTTTTTATTTTTTTTGAAGAACGTTTCATTTACTTTTTATCTTTAAGTCTGTCTGAGCAAACCTGTTTCATGCTACAGCAGAAATACTGTTATTTTCTGTTGCGCGCCAAAAACAATTTAACACATTGAATTTGCAATAAATTGATCCATTATCCTCACCATGACTCAAAAGAAATGAAACCAATAAGACAAATGATAACTTCCTGAAAAAAAATAAAAAAAATAATGATACTGTTGCAATAGAAGATGCACAATGGGCTATAGAGTAATAGATTGAGTTAGGTGAGCAAAGAAAAAAGTAGACGTGTAATAGACTTATCAAAAGTTTCTAGATAATGCATAATAGAAATACAGAAACAAATGTAATTTGGTCAAAGACACAAATCCAAAAAAGTAAAATCAAACAAGTTGTGCTTAACTAACAATGACAATGACAATGACAACGTAAAATAAACCAATTCAAATCAGAGAAACAGAACAGTCCACAAAAAATTTGCCAAAAAAAAAACAAAAGAAAGGCCAGGAACCAGAAATGTAGATAAGGAGAGAGAAGATAGAACCTCATCTGGTACAGGAAAATCAGAGGCAGAAGCCAAGTAGAAGGCCTCAAGAGTCTTGCTTAGTGGGTCCTGCTTGCCAGTGACCTCATGGATCTTATCTACTGGTACAGAAGGTATGACAGCCCCACACATGGCAGAGAGCGATTGCATTTCTGCCTCGCTCAAGCCATGGTTGTATTCCTCTTTCTCTCTCCTCTTTCCTCCTCTCAGCAATGGGTGCCCATGTGTTGTTTCTTCCATCTCTTTCTGGCCTCTCTTCTCTGAATTGGGTTTTGAACTGAGAAGGAACAGAGGTTCTTATAGAATTGTTAGACTTTTATAACTGAGGGAGGTAAAACTGGCAACTTCTGAATTTGGAAATTACATATTAGCCCCTGGTTAGTGGCAAAAGGATAAAGGGTAAATTTGGTTGAACAGGAGTGGTGGTACCGTAAATCCGTAATAGAAGGTTACTACTTACTATAAACTTCTCTCTCTAGTTGGTTTGAAGTTTGAACACACAAGAGGAACAAAATATAAATTATTCCGCTATCATACCATTCAAACAGAATAAGATTAATTAATAATTATTGCAACAAAGAAATGGCACCAAATAGCGGATTGAAAAAATGTAAGTAGTATAACAGCGCTCTCTTTGTTCATAAATCCTAAAAAAATCATGACAAATTATTGTCGGCGCACACCATTTCAGTTTTTCTAAACCCGTTTTAGACATGTTTAAGTACACGATGGCAGCCACACATTTGTTTTGAAATGCAGTTGTTCAAAGATATTAATTTTAATATTATGATTTTGTAATGGCGTGTAATTGGAGGAAGAAAATAGTATTTTTAAGAGGAAAAAAATGATCAAAACATAATGGTGGTAGTGGTACTCGTGTATATAATAAAAGACAAAATTTGGCATTTTCCAAGTTCCTTTATTTTTTCTTTTTTTTTTTTTAGGTCCTTCCCTCTATTCCCTATTTTTTTATTAACGGTGTGAGATATCTTTCTGGAAATATGTATCCTATCTTATGAGTCGAAAAAAAAAATATATTAATAAATTTGTTGTAGATTGAAATGTAAGTCAAACATGACTGAAATATATATAACTCTTTCCTCCACCTGTCAACCTTAACATATTTGGTTAATAAGATTATCATGTCATTTCCGTCCTTATGGCAACAAACATAACACTAAGCTTTGTGTTAGTTGCCCTCGAATTAGGTTTCCAACCTATTGTGAGTATGCAAGGGAAGGGAGCATCTTCCCTCCGTTTTAATTAATTCGGACAGTCAAACTAGTATGATTGTGCAACTATTTTATCTCCCATTACACATGATTAATGATATTTACGTATGTTTAGAGTGCAAGCACAATTGGTTAGCGACTCCGCCATTTACTTAAAAGATAAAAAGTTCAATTCATTTTTTTTTAGGGATAAACGGCCCCGTAGGCCAAGTTCAATTCATGTTAGATGTAAAAGAGGGATAGAATCAAATTGGATTAATTAGGTTTATGACACTGTCAAAATTAGATAATCAGAAATATATCATTGTTAGATTGCTAATTAGATTTATGTCATTATCAAATTGTTCAAATTAGATATATCACATTATCTTATTCCAAAAAAAGATTAAATTCTAAAAATGCCATCATGAAATCTCTCATTATTTATAAAAATTTTCAAACTGTCATCGCTAATAAATCCTAAAACCAAAAGCGCTGAACAACCAAGTGACATTTAGTGTGGTAATTTAGAGAAAACTTCAAATAGATTTTGGCCCATATATATGTTACCTTTGCATATGTTAATTCAGAAAAAATACGAACAAAGGTATTAATTTGGGGAAAATACGAACATATTTTGGTTTATCTATTACCTTTGAATTTGGACAAAGCTACTGATGAAGGCTTAAAACCTAGAATATCAAATAAATTTGTAAACCTAGAGCTAACCTCACTAGTCGTTTGGAGTTAAGCTTTAGGGTCGAACCCAAGGGACGGTACAATTGAATACCAGACTTATCATTTTTCAAAAGCTAGACGAGAATATTTTTATGGAGTTTTGAGTTATAAATCCTAAAGGTGCAATAAAATAGATGTTTTTGGTTGTTTTTGTCAATTAAAATAATCTAAATAATATCTAAATAGGTAAAGTAGAGTTTTGGGATTTTTAACAATATAAAAAGTGTCTAGGGTTCAGGTTTCACCTTGGTTTGGACTCTAGAACACAGAACTTATCACTTTCATGCATCGAACAGTGTTTTTCAAGCGTATACCACTCTGTTCGGTCCGAACAGGGATCCGTTCGGTCCGAACAGAAGGTATAAGTGTGTGGTTTTGACTCTTTATGATACTTTATGTTTTGCGCTAGGGTTTGTTGGTCAAACCTAGATATTCTAAACCTCAGCTTTCGCTTGTTGGACTAGACCCTAGTTCAATCACAACCTAACCTAATTAATTCGATTGGTTCGCAACTTTTGGTATAGAATTCAATCAACTTAAACTTGTTTGTTGGATTTCTTAGGGATATCTAGATGTCTTTTGAACTATCTAAAACCTACACTTTTGGTGTCAACTAATCTCCCATTTCGGATCTACAATTTATCCCAAATACTTTATCTAAATTATTTTGATTAACCTAACTTTAGAACTTAACTAAATGTGGCCATTCATCTAGAAGTTAATTAGATTCAACTAAGCAATTCAAACAAGCAATTAACATAATTCTCAACAAAACAAATCAACAAAACATATCATATCATATCAAGTCAAATCACAACATCCAAACCTAAGTTATTTTCCTACTCCTAAGACTACATAAAATTAGCCTAACATAGTATTAAAACACACAACAACAAGAGTATAAATCACAAGATACAAGCCCATGGAAATTAGAGATAAAAACATAGGAAGAATAAACCGAATTGTCCTTCTATGCTTGATCTTCAATCTTCAAGGGCGATGGAGTGCTGCAGGGGCGTGTCACAACTTCTCCTTGCTGCCGTCGCCTCAAGAATAGGTCATCTTCAATGAATAATGGTGGATGGAGGCTATGGAAAGTGAATTTGAGCAATGGAAGGTAGAATTAGAGGTGTGGAGGCTTGGATTCCCTTCCTTCTGGTCTAGGGGCGCATTTATACTGATCTCCATGCACATAGAAAGGTAATTGGAGCACTAAGGAAATAAAACTTGCCAAAATAACCAATTTTTCGCATAAAAACTTGCCATTTGAGCTCTGCCGGTGCTCTGTTCGGACCGAACAGAGGAGAGGAAATCCAGCAGTGCGGGCTACAGTGTCATTCGGACCGAACCACTGTTCATTCGTACCGAATAGTAAGCGTGATATTCAGATTTTGGTCTCCGCTAGTATTTTGAGTATTATTTCTTCATCCGGACTCCAATTGAGGTGATTCAAAAACCGTTGGAAAGCTTACGATGAGGTCTTCAATGCTATTGATGTCATTTGGTCATTTTCTTCTCCTAAATCCTCCATTTTATGCAATATTTGAGCGTTTGGTCCAAGAAAAGCCATCTTCGATCCAAGCATAAGTGATTCGGTCCGAACGATGGCTTGAACAATGCCTCCAAGTGCTAGGAATGAGTCATCTAGCATATGTCGAGTGTCAAAATCCTTCTAAAATTTGAGAATCCACCAAAAATCATCAAGAAACATGAGAATAAGAGAAAAGACGACGGCAAAGCCAAATCTTTGGAAAAACATAGCAATTCATTGAATAATTTAATGGTTTGAATGTCTTTTGAGTGCCAAGTACGGTCCAAATACCAATAAATAATGACGATATCAGCTACCATGGTAATTTAGTGAAAAATGAATTACATAAAGAATTAATTTCCCTTTTTTTAGCATAAAACAGATGTATTAATTGTTACCCATTATATTTCATTACCAATGATAATAATTTGGGTTTATTATTTTTCTAGTGATGGTATTTTTCTAATATCAAATTTTTATAGTGGCATAAAACTAATTTGTCATTTAGTAATGGTATTTTTCTAATTTTAAATTTTTGTTGTGCCATATTCAAAAGGGTAAAATTGGCAAATCAATTTGTTGATGGAAAAAAAATATTTTTTACTATTTTATAATGGCATAAAATTAATTTGTCATTTAGTGATAGCATTTTATTAATTTTAAATTTTCATATTGGCATAAATCTAACTAACCCTTTTTAATTTATTAGTCTCTAATCGGAAAGAATTTCAAAGCAGATTTAATTGGAATTGATTTATGAGAAAATGAAATGAATTGATCGGATGAGTGACAACACTGACAAGGGAACTGATGCGAGTTCATTTATAACCACAAATAAGGATAATCAGACGCTCTCTATCAATTCTCGTCAAATTTCTTCTTTCTTGATGGAATTTCAAAATGAGATTTGAAGAGAGTGAACTTCCATCAATTCAATTCTCACGGTTAATTATCCTCCATTCCGATCAGCTAATTTGGATGGAATCATAATTCCAATTTCAAATTCATGCTTAAATTTCCTTTCCGATCAGGCATTATAGTTTTCGTTCCCAAATGTTGATTTTGGAACAAGTATTGAACATATATTTAGATATTGGAACACAACATTTTTCGTATAAAAATATGAATTATTTTTAATTGTTAATTACTATTAATTATTAGTTATCGTTGAGAGGTAGACTAAAATCAGCAATGACTGACGGTTGGACTCGTCAGCTGCGATTATATCTCAACTTTTGAGGTTTTAATAGCTAATCCAAACCGTTCAATGTATTCTCCGTATTGAAATCTCATTGGAGACCAAATTACATTTTTCTGAATTCTTTTACTATTTTTTTTTGAGATTTTAAAAAATCATTATTATTGAAGGGTCCATAATTGTTTAGATTAAGAATTTTGTAAAATACAAAAAAATACTAAAAAATTTCATAAAATTATAAAATTTGGTCTCCAACGAGATTTCAATATAGAGAACACATTGAACTGTTCGGATCGACTGTTAGAATCTCAAAAATTGAAATTTGATCGTAACTGACGGTCTCATCCGTCAGTCACGACTGATTTTAGTCAACCTCTATTATTAATTATTTTGAATTACAATTAACTATTATTAATTATTGTAAATTTATATTAATTAATTATTATTATTAATACAAAATTAGTGCTAACCCCCGAAGAGTTGAAATCGCTAACTCACATCTTGGGAGAGTTAGAGAGTTAGCACAAAGTTAGCGCTAACCTTAGCTAACCTCAATTCATTTTGTGAATTAAAGTTAGTTGATTAGTTCCACTAACTTTAGGTCAGTACTAACCTTGGCATGCCAAATGCACCCTTAGAGTGCAAGCACAATTGGTTTGCCACTTTGCCATTTACTTAAAAGATAAAAAGTTCAATTCATTTTTATTTTTTAGGATAAACGGCCCCGTAGGCCCAAGTTCAATTCATGTTAGTGTTTACCACATACCCGGCGGGTCAGACCCGACCCGTGTTAAACCCGTCCTTTGGACCGGACCGGCCCGGACCGTGCATGAACCGTGATGGACCGAGGGGGTGGTCCGGGTCGGGTTCATCACGGGTTTAGGCCGCCATTCTAGTATAGACCCGCCATAAATCCGTCCCGTCTTAACCCGTGGACCGGCTTGGACCGGACCGTAGACCCGCGTTAAACCCGTCTAAACCCGCTTTGTACCGCGTTAAACCAGCAAAAAACCCGTCTAAACCAGCCACACCCCAGCGCCAACCCGTCTAAACCAGCCACTCACCTCTCGACACCTGTCCCCCAAGACGTCCCCCACTCTCCTCTGATTTTCGCGCCCAACCAAGACCCGACACGCGTCCACTCCCATGGTCCCACCCACCCAGACCCAGACTCACGCGTTGACTGACGCTCCCTCTGCCTCTTTGTTTTTCACGCCCATCCCAACCAGCCAACCAGGCCTCGACACATGGCTGGAAATTGCCAAAAAAAAAAAAAAAATCAAACGGCTCTTTTAGCCGTTGTAAATTAAAAAAATTACAAATCAAGTTTTTAAAATAAAATAAATTTAAAATAAACTACAAAATTATTTTATTATTAATTTTATTAGACATAATATATTTTAACTAATTTTTATAACTTATATTTTACAATCTTTTGTCATGCAAACCATTAACCATCAACAATAAAAAAAAAACATTAAAAAATTACAAATCAAATTAAAAAAAATAAAATAGACTACAAAATTATACTTAATTATTTGATCTATAAATATAATATATTTTAACGAATTTTTATAAATTTATTTTACAAATTTTTGAGATGAAAACAATGAAAAAAGAAAAAAAATAAAAATTTGAAAAAAACCGCCCTCGGACCGGCCTGGACCGGACCGGACCGCCTTTACCCGCCCGGTTCACCTAGGGTCGGGTCTATCAAGGGTTTGGGTCAAGGTTTGGGAGGTGGATCGTGATAACCCGTCCCGTTTTAACCCGTGAACCCGTGCTAGACCGGCCCGGGATAACCCGTGGACCGTGGGAATTTGGACCGGACCGGACCGAACCGGACCGTTTGGTAAACACTAATTCATGTTAGATGCAAAAGAGGAATTAAAATCAAATTACGTTTATGCTACTGTCAAAATTAGATAATTAGAAATATATCATTGTTAGATTTCTAATTAGATTTACGTCATTATCAAATTGTTTAAATTAGATATATACCATTATCTTATTCCAAAAAATATTAAATTCTAAAAATGCCATCATGAAATCTCTCATTATTTATAAAAATTTCCAAACTGTCCTCGTTAATAAATCCTAAAACCAAAAGCGCTGAACAACCAAGTGACATTTAGTGTGAAAATTTAGAGAAAACTTCACATAGATTTTCGCCCATATATATGTCACCTTCGCATATGTTAATTCAGGGAAAATACGAACATGGGTATTAATTTAGGGAAAATACGAACATATTTTGGTCTATCTGTTACTTTTGCATTTGGACAAAACTACCATGATAATTTAGTGAAAAAATGAATTATGCAAAGAATTAATTTTACTTTTTTTTCAGCGTGAAACAGATGAATTAATTGTTACCCATTATATTTCATTACGAATGATAATAATTTGGGTTTATTATTTTCTAGTGATGGTATTTTTCTAATATCAAATTTTTATAGTGGCATAAAACTAATTTGTCATTAGTAATGGTATTTTTCTTATTTTAAATTTTTGTGGTGCCATATTTAAAAGGGTCAAATTGACAAATCAATTCGTTGATGGCAAAAAACTAATTTCTACTATTTTATAATGGCATAAAATTAATTTGTCATTTAGTGATGGCATTTTACTAATTTTAATTTTCATAGTGGCATAAATCTAATTAACCCTTTTTAATTTATTAGGTTCTAATCAGAAAGAATTTCAAAGCAGATTTAATTGGAATTGATTTATGAGGAAATGAAATGATTTGATTTTCAAATGAATTGATCGGATGAGTGACAACACTGACAAGGAAATTGATGCGAGTTCATTTGTAACCACAAATAAAGATAATCGGATGCTCTCTATCAATTCTCTTCAAATTTCTTCTTTCTTGATAGGATTTCAAAATGAGATTTGAGGAGAGTGAATTTCAATCAATTCAATTCTCACAGTTAACTATCCTCCTTTCAGATCAACTGATTTGGATGGATATGGAATCATAACTCCAATTTCAAATTCATACTTAAATTTCCTTTCCGATCAGGCATTATAGTTTTCGTTCTCAAATGTTGATTTTGGAACACGAAGTATTGAACATGTATTTAGATATTAGAACACAACACTTTTCGTATAAAAATACATGGACGGATAGAACTTACACATCTAAATACGTCTAAATCTAAAAATAATATATATTTTTTTGACAACTTAAATCTAAACACAATATTTGATGATGTTGTACATCTAGTATGTCAGCACATGTCATGTTTATGAAAATACTTTGACTCTGTCTGTGAGATAAACATGGGCTCACGAACTAGTTTGAAATAAACATATATCATTCAAATTTTTATTTAATATGTTATTCTAGTATTAATTTTTTTTTTGACATATACAGTATTGTAAACAATAAAATTGTTGTCTTTTATATTTTTTTTATTGATTTGAAACAAAATATGTCCTGAAACTCAATCTATCATATGTAATATTATTTAAAATAAAAATATATAATAAGAAAATTCTTATCATTAATTTATAAATTTTTAATACTCATAAATTATGTTGATAATATATATCTGAAATATAAATTTATTATCTCACGAGTTGCGAGCTGAGCTGACCTCAACTCAAACTTGACTTGTCAACCAACCGAGTTAGTTCAACTCGAGTTCCGTTGGCTCAAATTACAATCGAGTTTTTTCCTAAGTCGAGTTCGAGTTAACTCACGAGTTACGAGTTTTTTACTCACCCTTAATCTTAACCGTCCGATCAATTATGGGTGTCCGTGATTAATATCGAGATTCATCGAGACTCGTACTGTTAGTTAATCTTAACCGTCGAAATTGTACTTATAGCAAAATTTTATCGGACAGTCAACTTTACTGGTGCTTCATGGGTTATGATTGCCAACTCCACAACTAGTAAATCGAGACATTCTCTAACCCTCTCATCCAATTTAGTTCTCCAATGGAATTCAGGCGAATCTAGATGAGTATGCGAATGTCTGTATGGTCTCAAGTTAATGAGTTATGCATCACTATTGAGTTGAATTTGAATGTTGATATCGATATTTTGACCAGACTTTACATCGAAATTTGGACTAAAACTGCTATTTTTCCTTATTTTTATCTTTGTTCTCCAGATTTGGCACTGCCGTTGCGCTTTTGTTTTATATTTGCAGGAACTCGAAAAAAATAGCAAGGAAACAGCAAAATAGACGGCTAGACGACTCATTCCTAGCCAAAGATCAAATTCCGACTCGACCCGGTGCATTGCCCAGACACAAGGCCACGCGAATTACAACTCAGCCAAGTCAGCTCCATCAATTCGGACAGAATTCCTCTCAATTCGGACCGAATTCCTCTCAATTCGGACCGAATTCACATGCGCAGAAATTCCAGCAGCAACAATTCGGTCCGAATTGCTTAACAGGGAAGGTTTTCTGGTTGAATTCTGAGGCGTTTTCTCTTATGGAAATGCCTCAATTTCGACCTAGATGGATGGAGAGCGTGCACTAGCTGTCTAGGGGCCAGGGGAGAGTTTATTAGGCGCCTTCCATCTTGGGAGGGGGCCATCTTTTGATTCCACATTCATCTTTCTCTCTCCACCAGATCTGGATCTGGTCTTCTCTCCCACTTTGTGGACGGTAAGGGCAGAAGGGAAGGCATTTGGAGCTGTTTCCGGCTGTAGCAACGAGTTCTAAAGGATCTAAGGTGCTCTCTAGTGCGACGGCAGCAGTTGATAACCTAAGAAACTTGGATATTTGTTGTATCTTTCATATTTCTCTCTAAATTCTGATTTTATGGCTTGTTTGAATTTATCTACTGTTATTTGCATGGATTTAAGTAGTATGCTAGGCTAATCTCTTGTTGCTTTAGGGGTAGATGTAGCCTAGGATTTGGTTTGCTTAATTTACTCATTTTGTTGACGGACGAAGTCAATTACTACTTGGAAACTTTAATGACCTGCTTGTGTTTTTGAGTTGATTATTTCTTGCATTGCTTGACATTTGTTCGGCCGCACTTGTTAGGACTACAATCCCAATTTATAACCAAGTCTTGCACAAGAATTCGAGGTAGGTCAAGGACGAAAGTCGACCAGTTAGTAACCAAAAGTAAACCCTTCTAATTAGGCGACGGCCTAAGTTAGATATCTCGTAGAAAACCAATTAGTAATCTCAAATAAGTCCACCGACAAACGAAAGTTGAGGTGCAATGCATTCGATGAAGGTTAACACTAGTTCCCGTACCAAATACCGTACCCAATAGGCGAAAGCAGAGGGTTAGGTAGTTTAGGTATGGCTAGATGGACCTTTGGCTTGAACAGATCAACAATCGAGTAAATTCCAGCATTTACACAGTGGAATTCGGACCGAATTGGCCACAATTCAGACCGAATTGGTAGGACAGAACCGCGACAGCGGTATGTTTCGCGACCCTGTGACCAATCTTAAGTGAAATCGAACCCTAAGGCACGTTTCTCATCATATATTAAACTGTTATAAACCCCCAAAAATATTTATTTGAATTGTTTTGCATTACTTTCTACTTTAGCACTTGCATTCTTCATTTCACCTCTATTTATTTGATTCGAGAACTTTTCCAAAATTTTATTGTCTAGATTTAGCGAACCAATAAGAATAGTAATCATACCCATCTCTGTGGGATCGACACCTTTACTTTGCTATAAACGACTAGTCGAGTAAAAGGTTTATTTGTTTGACCTTGGTTTATACCTCGATCAGGTCCGTAGAAAACCGGACAAATGGGACATACCAAAACAACAGTGCCAACATGGAAATTTTGCTATGAGTACAATTTTTGAATCGGACTTTGATCGCAACCGATCATGAGTGTTAATGAATTAATCTTTTTTTCAAATGAACGGTTGAGATTAAAGTCTGATTTAGAAATTGTACTCATGGCAGAATTTCCCTAAAAATAATTAAAGTACCATGAGCAATAGTTTCTTTATACACGATTTCGAGATTTTGAAATTTGAATTAATCAAGAATGATGTTTTTGAGTAAAGTTTGCATACTCAAATTATTAAGTATTATTATATTATAAAGTTTTTTTTATCTTAAAAAGAATTAACATTACTCAGAAACGCAAAAAAAAAAATTACGAAAATAATAAATTATTGAGATGAAAAAGGGAATTAGAAGTCACCGAATTAAAAAGGCAACTTTTCCTGTAGAAACTTAAGAAAATTGATTAGTGCTATCGCACTAATTATTATCTTGCGCCATTGTCCCCTCTGTGCAGAGATAGCGCCTCAGCGATGGTCTGTCACCCAGCGCACTTTCGTCGTATCTAAATATTCAGTTTAATAAGTACAAATGTTATGCTATTTAAGTATAAATGTTCAGTTAGTTGCAACAAAAAATATAAATACTATAAGCAAAAATATTTATTTTATTAAGATAAATGTTTAGTTTAGTAAGTACAAATGTTCAGTTAGATAAGTACAAATGTTCTGTTAATTGTTTATAAATGTTCAGTTAGTTGTAGTAAAAAAATATAAATGTTATAAGAAAAAATATTATTACTAAACCAAGCGAAGGGGTCACGAACTGGACAAAAAACACATGAAAAAATTAAAAAGGGTCATGAACCGGTCCGGTTCAAATTAAATTTTTTCCGACTCTGCCCCTAGCACGTCTCTCTCCAAGACTGAAGCACGATTTTATATTAAATCATTAATTGACGCATTTAACTGAACACTTATGATTATTAAAGTGAACACAATTCGTTGTTAAACTGAACATTTGTAACAAACACAGACACTGCTAGTCATGCGAGGGTCACGCGCGCGCCATCTGTCTAGCGATGACACGTGATAGTAAATCTGCCGATGGCAGTTATCATTCCTGAAAACTTAACCGTAGTTAGAGTGAAAGACTAGAAAGGCCAGGTCGGATCTGAAAAGGACGAGTCTACTAGGATCTATGCAAGGATCGGACCGGATTAGACTTACGAAGGCTTAAGAAGGACCGGATTTGAAGGGTCTAAATTTTGAAAATTTAGCATGGTCCTTCTTAAGCTTGGCACTTCTAGACCCTTCGAGTTTTGGAAGGTTGGACTTGAAGAGCCAAATTAGGCTTAAGAAAGGATCGAATTAAACATTTTTTTAATGTTAATTTAGCATAATCATGTCATTTCGGAAAACTAAAAAAATAAA
This sequence comes from Rhynchospora breviuscula, assembly GCA_027562975.1. Taxonomy (NCBI): domain Eukaryota; kingdom Viridiplantae; phylum Streptophyta; class Magnoliopsida; order Poales; family Cyperaceae; genus Rhynchospora; species Rhynchospora breviuscula. Next base: position 35,876,738 of record CM050400.1, read on the forward strand.
ATATGAATAAATAAATATTATGATTATATTATAATCAGGCCAAATTCAAATATAAATATAAATAAATTTGAATCTCGTCCTTCTTAAACTTGACCCTTATAAGTTCTTGGCCCTTGAAATCTGGCCCTTCAAAGCTTTCCTACCGATAAAATTTAGAGTCTAATTCTTTCTAAGTCCGCCCTTCTAAACCCTTAGCCCTTCTTAAGTTCTTAAACCTTGTGTAAGAATAGGACCGGACTAGACTTTCATAAGGGCTGGTCGAGGGCCAGAGTTTTTTTACATACCTCTCTCTACGTGGTTATAATTAAACAGATTTACTACAAAATTAAAATCGACTAACTATTATTCAGGCGCTAGCTAGAACGAACTCTCTAATCGTACTTAATGTAATCCGTTAATTTACACAAAATTTATACTTAACATGGTTCTATATAAAAATTTGTATTTGGTCATCAAAATCTATAACGCATTGTATATGGTCTCATTTCCAAAACATCGAACCCATACGAGAGCACTGCGTCATAGCGGTTAAACATTTTTCCTTGATTAAAACTTGAAAATTATAATAATTATAAAATTTTAACCATCGGATGTATGATAACTAATAAAATATAGTATACTGTAAAACTTGACCCTGAATTAGAATTAACCTTATTTAATAGGACTATTAAAATATTATGTAATTAGTTTCAGATATTTGAGTTTTTTACGTTTTCTTTAAATTAAGTTCGTAAGAAACCTGAATATTGTAGCAACTTGTTAAATTTATAATTTTGTTGTTTCGCATTAAGACGATCTTTGTGTTGGCTTAGGTCGACATTGATGGAGCTCGTGGTTTTTTTTTTTTTTTTTTTGCTAAGTATTTAAATAAGAAGATTTTTTTTTTCTAAAAATGCATTGGGAGGTGTGCTATACATTTTAATGGATATGTTATATTCCTTCATATTTTATTAGTTTTGTTTAGAGGGACGGTGGCAGTTGGTACTGGAATCCTTATCCCGTCCGCGCAGGACGGTGCAGCGCACCTGATCCCACCGTCCAATTTGATCTAGATGGTTATTTTTTTCGGGCCTTATAATCCGATATTTTTTAAAGGCCGTCTAGATCAGATCGGACGGTGAGATCAGGTGCGCTGCATCGTCCCGTGCGGCACCTGATCTCGTTTGGTTGGTCCTGGTCTCCTGGATTTTATTTTATACAACTTTTTTCATTTTTTTGATCGTGATTATTGTAGTATATACATAATTTTATTATATCTTTGTATGTTTGTCTTGTTGCATTAAATCTCGATGGTGCAACGGAGCTGACGTAATTATTATTATACTTATTTAGAGAATTCTAGTTAATAATTTGATTGGGTTAATTAGATTTATACCACCGTGAAAATTTAAAATTAGTAAAATGCTATCACTGAATGACAAATTAGTTTTATGTCATTATAAAATAGTAAAAATTAGTTTTTTTTTCCATCAACAAATTGATTTGCCAATTTTACCCTTTTAATTATGCCACCGCAAAAACTTCAAATTAGAAAAATATCATTACTAAATGACATATTAGTTTTATGCAACTATAAAAATTTGATATTAGAAAAATACCATCACTAGAAAAACAATAAACCCGAATTAATATTCTTGACTATAAAAATGTGTAGACTTTGAAACTACAGATTTAATATTCTTGTCTGGATTTTTCAGAGTTCGGTCATAATCACGTTGTATCCATTTTAGACCTGAAATGGCTACTTTGGAGTCGATTTAAGTGACAAAATTTCAAAGCTGTTGGTTTTGATGCACAATCAAACTTACTAAAGTCCAATTTTGATCTTCGATAATTAATTCTAAAAAGAAATTCTTTTTTTTTTTTTTAGTTCTCATCTTTTCTACTGTCTCGTTGAACTCAGTTTAAACATGCGAATGATTTTTACTGCACATAAACCCGTAGACAGACACTACAACGCTATCTCTTTTAAATTTTTAATTCCGACCTAGCCGCAGTTTTCTAGTTCCAACCAAGTCCATTATTATTATTATTTTTTTTTGAAAGCTTGAAAGCCCATATGCATTTCATTAACTAATTTGAGTTCATACATCGTACCTATACCTGTAAAATTAACATGTTCTAACATACACCAAACCTAACAGCTCCCTTTTATACTACACAGAGAAAGGGATTCATCTAAAACATTTAGACTAAAGAGTTCATTTTACTTAACCTTTCTACCGTACAAAAAACAAAAATGGGAAAGTTAATAAAAAAGTGACACCTAAACATTTCTCATTATCCCTCTAGATTCCACTAAAAGTAACTAGGTGCGAAGTAGAGTCCAACCAAGTCCATTATATGGACCCATAGTCCATAGATTTGTGGGGTTAAACCAAATGCTTGAACTTTCTAGAAAGAAAGTACATTCAGCAAAACATAATTATGGCACATTCATTATGAGTCTGTATTAATTGGATACGATTAAGCAACTAAAGATGAAAATAGATAAAAAAGCTACAGACTGTGCATGCTGTCGCTTAGGAGTCTGTATCTGTTGTGATATAAGTTTTCATTTTGGATCAAATATGGATGGAATGATGTGGTTTTTATGGATTATTTGGAATGCTGAAGAATTTGAGGGACGTTTGAGACTGTGTAGTGTGTGCAACGGTATCTCGACTAAAGCCCACTCAAAAGTGACTAGAACACATGCTCGCTTGATATGCCTAGCACCGAGAAGAGCGGACCCTCTACTCCTCTAGAATTCCAAAAGAACAACTAAGATTTATCGCGTTGAAATCAAAATCACATTCTAATAACTTAGCAACTTTTAAACTCGTTTTCGTGCCAAGATGACAGAGCCTTGCACCCAATTTTAGTTCCTGATTTGATTGACCATCTTATAGGTTGTTTATGAATTAACTAAATTAAGCACTCCGTGAAAGTAGTTTGAATTGATTTATCAGTTTGTCCAATCTAGTTGTTATCTACGCGTGATTTAGCAGTAGATCCACGTTTGTGGAACTTGTACAATTCCCATTTCCTAATCCAATTTCCTGCCCTTTCTCCTCAAGCCCACTTGAATTGGGCCAGGCCATCCCACTTTTATTAAAGTATTGGAATTGGAATTATATAGTTGTTGTCACTTCCAAATCGTCAAATATATTTAGGTGCTTGTAATTAAGTTTATTTTATTTGTAGATCAATGAAAATAACATTCAAGACATATATCTCCTTCATTGGCAATGGGCGGAAATATAATGTTGTATAAATCATGTTGTACAATATAATAATGGATAATGTTTTACAATATAGTATAGATAATTTTTTTTTTTTTTTAAAAGATGAGGTTTGCAGTTACTACCTATATATATATCCGTCAAATGACGTACTGTCTTGTTCATCTTAAATAACCGTAAATTGCTTGTTATCTGTTTCTAGATGTCTGTTAACAAATCTTTACCACAAATTCTGAGATAGCCCATTTTTTTTTCCTAAGAAACAATGGCCAATCAATATTCCAACGCATGCAAATCCCACGAATTGCAACTAACAAACCCTAAATATAGCAAATTGTAGTGGTTACAAATGACAAATTCTTTAGTCGTTGATCAAATGCACCGCCTCTTGTACTCGTGAATCTCTAGAAGAAGAAAGGGAGAATTCCTTGAACGTTATGGCGGGCTTAATGAACAAGATATTACTTGTGTTATTCATAGCAATCTTGCTAGCACAACCAATAAGCGCTTACAAGAATATGGTATGTTTGAACAATTGCATCCAAGGTTGTCCGACTGCTATGTGCGAATTACTTTGTAGGTGGAAATGTCTTGGGCAATGTATGACTTTTGAAACCCTTCACTTCTTTAATTTGACATCATTATCTTTTTTTTTTTTAATATTCTGTTCTTATATATGCATAATTTCTCTTTGTTGTGTTTATTTTCCTTTCTTTTCCAACCAGCTATAACAATCTCGCATGTTTTAATTTCAGATGATCCAAATCTTGATCCAAATCGTAATTTGGAGTAATCTTCGAGAAAATTTAGTATTTCTAGATGATCATCTTCTGATTATAGGAGCAGCAAAATCAACGACGTCTGAGTTCCTGTTGGGTTTTCTTTGAGGAGATTACTTTTGGGCATACTGGTGCATCAGAAAATCATTATGAGTAGGATGCGATCATCATCAATAATTCACTTCCCTATTTATGTTATCATTACTGGTTTGTCTTAGTGCATCAAGTGCATTCCCAAATGGATGCAATTTGATACCTGTAATATATATAATCTGAATTAATCAAGGCATTATTTTAGCTGTAAAGAACAAATGCATTCTCTATCTGTGCTTTTACGATTAGAATTTGTTTCTCCTCTCTTCCTTTAAGAACAGACGACTCGATTGTTCTTGCGCCAAGCCGACAATATTTTATTTTTGGTGTGAATTTAGCTCCAAGGTGTATTGTACTAATTATATTATATGCTCTGACCTCAATCATATATATAGCTTTTTTACATGCATTAATTCTACTTACAAGTTACAACTTTATCAAGAGGCTAGGCTTAAGAATATTTCTCCACAGACTCTACGTGCACCTTTGAAGATACATATGATACATTATACTACCCCTTCATCATTCGATTCTAAGGCGTTTATAGATTTTCTGATAAAAAAAAAGTGTTATTTACAAAATTAAGCAATTTTGGGCGTCCGATATTGTCAACAAGTACCTCTAAATGCAATCTCTTGCGATTATATGCAACATGTATTCTCCCTCAAAATCTGTGGTTCTTGTAGTTTGATTTGTAAATTATCCTTCAAGAACTAATATATACATTATTAGCATACAGTCTAAAGATCGAAAATATATCACGTAGACTCATAATTTAACATTCGAGTTGCAAATGAGATGAATACCATGTATTAGTAAGATTGTATTATCTATATCTTGACGGATGAGTTCAATTTAAATTTAAATGGAAGGGAAATTAAAAGTGAACGGTGTGTAATATAAGTTCATGTATTTAGTTTCTGTTTTCTTCCACAAAAAAAAAAAAGAAAAACTGTCCCGTCTCTCTTTTGTTAAAAAGTTGGTTAATGTATAGAAAAATACAAAATGACAATATGCCCTTGTTGCCTAGTTCCCAACATTTCCCACTTTGTTGTTTCTCTGTCATCAAAATTTAATTTCAGGAATTTTTCTCTCTCTAGAATTTTACATCTTATTTTTCTAGAAATTCTATTCGCTCGCTAAGAGTATAATTGTATAAATACGAAAATTGATTACTGCCATCTTCAGTTTTACCATCCCTGCCATCGCTAAATATAAAGTGAACACATAGAATAGACAAGGTGAACATATATAGTGATCAAAGTGAACACATACAAACAAGTAAGTTTAATAAAAATAAGTTCAATATACATATAAAAATCTGAACAAAAGATGACAATACTTATTTGTTTGTAAGTGTTCACTTTGTTAGCCTATATGTTTATCTTGTTTGTTGTATGTGTTCACTTTGTGTTTAGCGATGGCTCGCGATGGTTTATTTGCCGATGGTGGTTATAATTCCTGTATAAATACAAGTATAATTGTATAAATGTATAATTATTTGTGGGCCAAACTGAAACAATTTTTGGGCCCTACTATGTCTAGAATCAGGCCCAGTAAATCAGTGGAAATAGGATTCGTCAAATTAGATAAATTTGAGGGGGTGATTTGAAAAATCCTTCGCCTCAAAAGAAGAGCTGGTTCTTGCAAAGAAAGGAAAGCGATCGACGAATTGAAGTCGAAGAAGGGTCTAAAAATGGAGTCCGACGATCTGTCAATGAAGGCTCGTCTTCTTTCCCTTTTAAGCTTTTTTTTTTTTTTCTATTTACCTCTTGTTTTACTTGCATTATTAGTTCACATTTTGGTGCTTCACTTGTTGCTATTTGAGTAGGGTTTAAGTCTCCCAGCTATTTCATGTCTTTATATTTTTAAATTTTCTATTGGCAAAAGTTTGAGAACACAAGTACCAAACTAAAATTGCTAGATCTGATGATACATATTGTCTTTTCTACAAGCGTATAAAAAAAATGTAGTATTTTATTTATTTATTTATTTTTTTTGGTGGGGATAACTCTTGATGATTATCAAATCAAACTTGAAATGTCATCATTTTTGTGAGCACATCAAAAGTGACCCAATCAGATCTAATGGTTTTACTTTGATTGGAGGTTTAGATTTATTTAGCAAAGAGGGAGGCTATTCCTTATACTATGTGTTTATGGGAAGAGGGAATGAGTATTCTTCTTAGTTTATTCTTTGTTTGGTTGTGCTTCCCTCTTCACTCTCTCCTCTCCATCTTCTTATGCAACCAAACACACCCTTGAAGATGAAAACATGAAGGTGCTAAAAATAGAGGCATTTAACTCTTTTTTTATAATCTTTCTACCTTGGAGTTAGCTATTTTCCGGCAAGGCATCATAAACCATCTGATCAGAATAGCTCGAGTTGGTTATTAATATGAACCGATTAGATCAAAATCGATGAACATTGTTTAAGCATGCTTTTGTACCATCGAATGTAGATCCACCTACTCTTATTTCGATAGGATATGTGCTGCCGATTCAATAAATAATTGATGACTTTTTTGTGCTTTTCCCTTTTTGAGGGAGTGGGTTTGAGCAACACTGTTACAGAAATTTTAAGAGGATTCTTGAGGACTAAAAAAATTATAGAGTTTGCTCAAACTGAGAAACTTAAGATTTTCTGCATTAATGCATCATAATTATTTCGATGTTTATCCTACCTTATAATTTTTTTATAATCATCCTTGAATTGTTCCTTGCTGTTTTGTCAACAAGTGATAATGGAGCCATGGTAAGCTAACCAATGGCGGAGCCAGAAATAAACATTTGTGGGGGACAAAATTGCAATTTTCTGTATTGGGGGGGGGGGGGGGGGGGCAAATTGGTTAATTTGTATGTAATATTATCAAAATTGTTATGGCTAATATTGTACAAATTGAAATCACGGGGTTGCAACTTCCCACCCCTGTGCCTCCGCAACTGAAGCTAACTGTACCAACATTTTATCATGTCTTTGATTGCCTGTCTTACTCTTCTCAGCGCTGTTAAGAAAGAGTCAAAAGTATGAGTAACTTCTCAACAGAGGTTACAACAACATTGCTCATTTTATATACCATTATAGGTAGAATTAGTTTTCTAGGCAAATGTTTTGTTATAAGTTAGCTTATTATTATTAGTTTTTTTTTTAACTCCTTTACTATGCTTTATTGGTTGTTCATATTTTCACTTCACTGAACTTGTAAGAACCACCCACAAGACACCTTGAATCTTTCCTTTCTTCAATTTTCTGAGACTGAGAATAATTTTTGATGTAGATCTTTGTGAAGATGATGAAAACTATAGCTGTCAATGTAAAGAATACTGATACAATTGACACACTCAAAACCATGGTGCGAGAAGTGGAGGGGCTTGCATTGAATCAACAAGAGCTGTTTTTTGCTGGGGCACACCTTGGATGCAACAAAACCCTAGGTTACTATAATGTACCCAATAATGCATCCATTGACTTGTACGTCACAGATGGTATTATAATTCTGATCAAGACCGTCAAAAATTCATTTCCACTCAATGTGAAGAAATGGGACACTGTATCAAACATTAAGGCTATGATTCATGATATAGAGGGCATACCTCCTGGTCAACAAACTCTCATCTTTTCCCATAAGAAGCTCAATGAGGACCAAATACTTGCATCATGCGGTGTACACCACAATGCTGTCCTTCACATGTTGACTCGACCTAGTCGTACTCGACATGTTACAGTGAAGTTATTTCGGGGTCCAGCCATAAACCTGGAGGTGCAGAGCTGGTACACCATTGCTGAGGTGAAGCTCATTGTTGGTCTCCCACAGGACCGTCAATTCAAACTTTTCTATTCTGACCAGGAGTTGAAGGATGAGAAGCAATTGGCTCATTACAAGATACAGGATAATGCTGTGCTCGAATTTAAGCCAGCACTGATGCAGATCTTTGTCATGTCCATTGATGCGAAGAAGAGCATTGTACTGATTGTAGATGAGTATGAGAAAGTTTCTGATGTTGCTGTTCGTGCTGGGGAGAAGCTGAAACTCAATCCCCAGCATTGTGGCTTTTTTTATATGGGACGACGTCTTATTAGCGAGTCTACGCTTGGTGAGAATGGTATTGGGGATGATTCGACTCTTTATTTGGTACGCAACAAGACAGTAGGAGCATAGAATATTAGTGCAAGTAGTTAAATGTTAATATTTTGGAAGTAGGTTATGCATATATTAATATGGTCACCAACTCACCATATAGTTTTGGACTTTGGAGCGAACTATTAACTGATACTTCTGACTGGTACTCTTTTTCTTTTTGGCTAGCAGAATATGTTGACTTTTGGAATATGCTTTCCTTTTTGAGTTGTAATGGAAAGAATTTAAATGGTTTAAAAACCTTTCCCTCTTTTTATTTGCGCCTCTTATCAATGCATGTTGTCTGGCTAAGTACTGTTTGCCTTGTATGGATCTTTTGTTTGTCTAAGACTCCAGAGTTAGGCATTTGAGAATCTGCAATTTTCAACTAGACAAGACTGTAAAAAACAAAGGAGCTCACATGAGGGCTGTGCTGTGCTAGATTGAGAAAATTGAACTATTTTTGGTATCAAGATATTATATTCTCATGCCTCTGTATATGCATATTGTTACATTTTATACCTCGAACATAGTAGCCACCTCTATGAACTCGACTTCTAAAAATCCCTCAAGTCTCCCAGGGATAGAATGCAAGCTTAATTACTGTCTCTATGCTTGCTTATTTAAGTTAAAAAATATAATTCGTTGACAACTGTACTTATTTTTAACTAAATCATAAAACACATGTTGAGAGCTTTTAAATAATTCTATTGACATATCGAAACTCCTGAATATGCATACTTGATCATAGCATTTAATGCGCTCTTGACTATTGCATAATGCACACTTGAGTATGAGTTGATGCATACTAAAGTATTGGTGCTAATACATACTTGATTAATGATTATCGTGCAATATACACCTTAGTATTGAGCCAATACCACTCAACAATTGTGACAACGCATACAATGCATGCTCTGTTTTTTTTTTTTTTTTTTCTTTTTGGAAAACTCGGCCTAAAACAGTAAAGGCGACGAGATTATTCATGGAGTTCATGCTGCTTAAGAGCAAGGGATTTTGCTTAAAATCAATTTGGTTTATTCTTTTTATTTTTCTGACCAAAGCCTCAGCTACGTGGCACAAACATATGCTCTTCGGCTCATCATGTAACAATAAGCAAAGGTTGCAAAACTTCAAATCGTGTTCACGGAAACAAAGAAAAGATGTACCGCTTGCTTAACGTGTATCCAAGAACAAACTGTTAATCCATTGTCATTGCTTAGATTAAATAACAGAATACTCCAGAGTAAACCTACCTTTTTAAAATTTTATGAATATGATCTATATCCGTTAATAGACGGCTGAGAATTGAGATACTGATAATCGGACGGCTCCGTTTCCTCAACCCAAAAGAGTAGGTACTCCGAAATTATTTGGGCCACTTCTATTACAATCACAACCGAACTTACATAAACAGAATAACAGATCATTATTTTTTAAGACAAAAGGCCCAAAATTGGCTCGGCCCAATAGTTATAATTTTATCGAAGGAGATGGATTCACGTGTACGTGTTAAATCGTCTCTACAAACACCCGACTTCATACCGAACTCGCTCACTCTCTGCCTAATTTTTCGGATCGGATCTCACAAATCCTCTAGGTATTTTCTAAATCTTGCGCTATTTTTTTTTTATTCAATTTATTTAAACTTCAATTTTTTTCAAAACAAAATTATGATAAGAAGCCATTTTGTGCACTCGACAACTTCGATTTCGCTCCCAGGTTTTCGGGATCGTAATTGTAGTCGCATTTTTGGCGGTAAAATCATTTCTTCCCTAAATTTTTCTCGTTGTTTAATGTTTCCTTTTCGTTTCAATTCGACGAGGCACATTGAGTGCAGATCTGAAGTTTATAGTTTGATTGGCGTACAAAATGTCATAAATTTCGTTTAATTTTTCTGGATACAATGTTAGCTTGATCTCGGATCTATGCTGGCACCTGCCTCGATTGCGTTATGAGTTAATTCGATCTTTTCTTATTGGATCTGATTCTTTTACTTTTTGCCAGGTTATCATATTGAGTTTGTATTTTCGATTCGAGATCAGAAATCATGGGGCACGAATTCAGAGACTATTCCAGGGTTAGTGTTTCTTTTAAAAGCGTTTATCCTATTATTTTGTGCTGGTTATATTATATATATATTTTTTATAGTTCCAGTTGTTTTGGAGTTGCAATAGATGCTTGTATCATTTCAAAAGTGAACAAACAGGAAAAAAAGAAAAAAAAAAAAAAACTGTTTCCTTACCAAATAGGTAATGGTCTGGTACTGACAGGTACAGACTGGTACCAAGGGTTAAACTGAAGTTTTGCATGATGGAAGGTTAGTCGAATTATATGATTGCACTATTAAGAAGAACATCTGAGTTCAACTTGTGCGATTAATGGAATGAGCAAACCACTATGTTGTTCATATTTTTGTGTAAACATTGAACTGTTTGATTTTATTCAGGAATCATGTCCTACAGTGAAGAATATTCTTTTATTGGATTCAGAAGGGAAGCGTGTGGCTGTCAAATATTATTCTGATGATTGGCCGACTCATGCAGCAAAATTGGCCTTTGAGAAATCTGTCTTCACCAAAACTCTCAAGACAAATGCCCGCTCAGAAGGTTTCTACTTTTTACACCCCATAATAAAAGTATTAAAACTTGTTGGTTTAGATTAACCTGTAGTGTACCAGTAGAGGCTCTTTGAACAATACTTATGTGTGGCATGGTTTGACTCGCATTAATACCCCACTGCTGCCAGAATCTCATAAACTGTACCAATGAATCTAATGTTATCTTCCTTATATGTCAAAATGGAATGCAATTACAATAAATGATACATATAATTAGTCAATTAATAAAAATTCATTGGATTTACCTGCATTAACAAAGTTTGGTTTTTTTGTGCAGCTGAGATAACAATGTTTGATGGATATATTGTGGTGTATAAATTTATTCACGACCTTCATTTCTTTGTGACGGCTGGAGATGATGAGAATGAACTTATACTGGCCAGCGTTCTTCAGGGCTTCACTGAGTCTGTTGCTCTTCTCCTTAGGTACACCAATTCTTTCTTCTTTATTATACCTCTCTCCTTCTATATTTAATATTTCTGTTGAACATGAAGATTCAATCTGAATACTAAATTCTTTGGTCAAAGTGTGTATGAGATTAAGTGACAAAAATGCCCTTGTCCTTGAGCTTCCTGTGTCAGAACCTGTTAAACCGGATAATATTACAAAAGATTGGCTTAGGTCCAATCTTTTAGTACATCACAAGAAAAAATTACAGCATTGGTGGTGTATTTCTAATTCATATTATGATGTGCCTGTAATAAGCAATATGCCTTTGCTTTTATCTCAGGAATGATGTAGAGAAGAGAACTGCTCTTGAGAACCTTGACTTGATTCTCCTTTGCATTGATGAAATCGTGGATGGCGGGTAATGTACCCCTGACCTTTTTTAGCTGAACCCATTGTTTGAATCCTTTTGTTTTGTGACTCTGGTTCTTGAAACTAGTGCATTTCTACAATTTATCTGACTTTTTTTTTGAAAGTCATGGATGTAAGATCGTGCTTATATTTTCCATGTCTAGCCAACTAAAGCAATCGCATTTATTTTATTTTTATTTTTTTTAAGAAAAACAAGGGCCAAGCCCTTATCTTTTTATTAATTATTAATAAGATGAAAATATGTACGGATATTATTTAGCCAGTGGCTAATCAAAAAGGGGGGAAAAAAAAAAGTAGAAACCTGTACAATTACTAAAAGAATAAAATATGTTCAAGAATTGTTTAGCCCTTATCTCATCAGATTTATTGTTTTGTGTGATATTCTGATTCTTTTGCTTTCTCGTAGGATAATTCTGGAAACTGATGCTAATAACATTGCTGGAAAAGTGGCTACTAATGCTGTTGATGGCTCTGTACCCTTTTCTGAGCAGGTAATTTGTTTTGAACTGCTAGGGTTCGCAATATCTCTTGCATTAATCCTCTCAAGAATGTTTATTCAATTTTACATGTTGGCTTTTAATTTACAAAAATAAGAAGTTTGCATTTTTGTTATTCTTGTGCAGACAATTTCTCAAGCTCTGGCTACTGCAAGAGAGCACCTTGCGAGGTCCCTACTTAAATAAATCGTTGCCTTTTTGGGTTCCCCTTCTTGTTTTGAAATTTAATATTGTCCTTAATTAATCAAATCTTTATGTGCTTACTTGTACTGGACCTGTTGTTGTCACAGTGGATTGGTGTGAAAATCAGATAATTTAGTCTAAAGTTAACATCTGCTTGCTTTTACTTTTAGTTCTGTGAAATTTATATACAAAAATATATGCTGCTTTAAAAATCTAGATATTTATATCGAAGATCTTTTAAAAAGTTGATAAGTGAAATTCTTGCTCTAATTGAAAAATAATTAAATAAATGATCGAACGATAAAATTTATTCCTCGCCAGACAATAGATTGTGTTGTAACTTGTAAGTGATTCTTTTTTTTATTCTTTTGAGAAAAGCAATCAAAAGACTAATTGCCTGTTTTCATTAAAGTCAAGTTTAGTCAGAGACAAGAAGAAACAAAAAAAATAGCTAAAAAAGAAAGAAAAAAACGCTAAGTCATAACCGCTGAGCAGATTCAGCAGAATGGATAGAACATGCCTCTATCCTAGCAAAATAAAACCAAAGCTGTACATTAAAGAATAGAAGGCCTCGGTCCAGAATATGCACCATTTGTCCATTGCTTAGGACTTAGGATCACATTCACCAAGTAGCAACAATTACTATCCTGTTCCAGAGCTTCGATTAAGCACTAAAGATTAATTTTTTTACTAGCTGGTCTAACTGTACTAATGCAATATATAACAACAATTACGGAACCATTCAAATCAGACTAATATCACAAACAAAAAAGGAAAGAAGACGGAGACGAGGGAGCACAACTAATATGCTAACTTTAAAACGAGAGCTTTGTTTTACACCAGCGACTAGTTCATAAAAACAGATGCATCAAAGCCAAATTACGACATGATTTACCTGTCTCATTTCTTCTTTGACTTGAAAATGTCTATCCTTCTAAAGCCTAACCCTACAAATAAAATAATAAAAAACTAAACCTGCAAAACATGAAACTGGGAGTCTTCCTTTTATCTCCCTCCTCTGTCTTATTATCTGCTGTTTGCTTCGTTTAAACTCTCCAAGATTTCAGCAAAGTACAGAGGAGCTGTCATGTAAAGTTGTTCTTCTCCTCATTGATAGATACTTTCTTACTCGTCATCCATTTCATCAGGCAGGTATAGTTTCTCCATTGCTGCCTGGAAGGACAAATAAAAAAAGTCAATATGTAGTTATTAGGCAAATTTACAAAGCTTATATATAATATAACCAAGATCTGGCATTGGTATCAACAAGACCACATGCAGGTTCAAACCACCCAACACACCTGAAGAAACCCTGACCTCCTAGAGGAATCAAGTTCAAGTCAGTTTGGCTCTGGGCACTTGAGTTCAGGTGGTTGTGGTGTTGGAGCTTTCAGGTTTTCAGGTTGTGTTTATATCAAGCTTGGGTTGTGTAGGGTATTGATTTTACAGGTTTTCAGGTCATCATAGCTCAACCCTCTAGTATACAAGCTACCATTTTTATTAGATTGGTACTGTTCATAGCTGCCAATTTGCCATTTAAATATCTCTTGGATTGTATCAGGATATAAGTGATAAGTCTGGATGAGCAGGTTGCTAGGCCCGATCATTGATTCAGATAATAGGTTGAGATTTCAGGTCTTCGATCCATTTGAAAGTCGACAACAAAGTGATCTGCAATGCCTAGATAGACCTGCGAGGTCTTGCACTGAAGCAGAAACAGAACTGCCCAGACTAAACCTAATTGTCCCAAAACATGTACTTAACCCACCCAACCCCCTCCTCTCAAGGACTATACACAACACTCAGACATAATTTTATGAATCTTTTGACCTAACATGACTGAACTGCAAGATTCTTGACCTGACAGAATCCGACAGCAATCTTCAAACTTGTCTAATATATTTTAGAAGTTTTTCATTTAATGGGCGTTTGGCATGCATGAGGTAAGCCTAACTTCTAGGTTAGTAAGCTAATTTGTTTACCTAGAAGTTAACAAATTTGCTTAAAAGTACTAACTTTAACCCTTGATCTCACTAATCAATGGTGTTGCCAAACGCCCACTTAATTGCTTAAAAAAGAAACTGACTCAACCCAATGATTGTACCCACAATCCTATACCAAAAGCTCATCATCAGAACCATTGGCTAATGAGTAACTGGTACAAGCTGTGTACCTTAATGGCTGCCACGTCAGCAGCAGGAGGCTTCAAATCCAAAGCAATACCAAAATAAAACATGGCCTTGTGTTGCATGTTAAGGAGTTTATATATCTTTCCCATCAGTGCAAAGATGGTGCTTTCCTTTGGCACCAGCCCCTCTAGCCGGTGCAACTCCTCCAATGCGAGGTCGTACCGCTCGACCGATATCATTATCTGGGCTTTCTGGTAAATGGGCAGAACATTCTTGGGATCAGCCTCCATCGCCCTATCTATCATCTCCAGTGCCTCCATTTCTCTCTGAAAAGTTTGTAAATAAGAATTGAATCAGGAATTTCTCCAAGTTATCCTCGGAAACATTAAATACACAAATATCCATTAAAAAACAGAACTTAGCAAGCACTCTTTCTTCCTCATCTTTTTGAACTCAAGGCAGGTGTAATACTTCTCGTTTAAGTAGAAATAAAGAATTATACTTTTTATAATATTTGTGGGTATGCATAATCCAATTTGATGGGTTCATATGATACCGTCCCTCGAAAAATATACACATACCTTTAAAGAATGCAAAGCCATGCCAAGGTAGCACATAAGGACAGACGACACAGGGTTAATGCGGTATGCAAATCTGAAATGGTGCTCAGCAAACTCAAACTTCTCCTGGCGCAGAAAGACAACACCTAAACCATACCAGGCATTGTAGTGTCGTTCATCCACTTGAAGAGCACTCATGTAGCACTTTATCGCATTCTCATAATCCTCCATTGCAGTATACCTACCTCATCATAAACATAGAAAAATTGTTAGAATAATAAAATAAAGGATTTTGAACACTGGACCAATTATGACCAAACTTTCGGTGTCCAGTTTACCAATTTATTCTTTCAGCGGTTCCAAGATTTGGAGGAGAAACACTCTTGTACCAATCTTCAAGAATAAAGGAGAGTAACAATCTTCAAGAATAAAGGAGATGCTCAAAGCTATACAAACTAAAGAGGAATTAAGCTTATGAGTCATACAATGAAGCTTTGGGAGAGAGTGATCGAGCATTGTGTGAGACGGATGACAGACGTTTCAAAAAATCAATTTGGTTTTATGCCTGAGAGGTCGACTATGGAGGCCATTTTCTTGATAAGGCAGCTATGGAAGCTATACAAAAAAGAAGTATGTTGTCCTCATCAAGGAGATGTAAGATGGTGCTGTCACTTGCATTAAAACATGTGATAGTGCGACTAGCGACTTTCCTATTAAAATAGGATTACATCAGGGATCAACATTGAGCCCTTACATTTTTTGCCTTAGTGATGGATGAGATCACGAAAGATATACAAGGAGAGATTCCCTGGTGTGTGCTTTTGCTGACGATGTGGTGCTAATCGAGGAGAGTATGACGTGTCAATAGAAAATTAGAGTTATGGAGAGAAACTCTAGAGTCGAAAGAGTTTAGGCTTAGTAGAACTAAGACGGAGTATATGAAGTGTGAGTTTAGTGGGATAGGACCAGAAGATGGGGATGTCCGTTTAAGCGGGTAGGTAGTGCCATTGAAAGACACTTTTCGATATTTAGGGTTGATGCTCCAGAGCGAAAGCGAGATAGATGAAGATGTTAGTCAAAGGATAGAGTGGGGTTAGTGAAATGGCGGCAAGCATCAAGCGTCTTATGCGATAAGAAAGTCCCACAGAACCTAAAAGGCAAGTTTTATAAGACGGCGATTAGACCTAGGATATTGTATGGCGCAGAATGTTGGGCTACTAAAAGACGACACGTCAAGAAGATGAATGTAGTAGAGATGCATATGTTCGAGGGACTAGATTAAAAATGATAACATACGACATATGGTTACACCGATATGATTTGGACATATCCAGCGTACCTCTTGAGGCACCGGTGCATAGCAGAATTCTCAACTATTTTGGAAACACAAGGAGACAGGCAGACCAAGGTTGACATGGGAGGAAGCATTAAAAAGTGACCGTAAAGAATGGAGTGTCCCCAAGAAGTTGGCGTTCAATGGAAGAGCATGCAAGTTAGCAATTCACATACCGGAGCCATGACATAAGAATCTAGGTATAGGAGTGATGTCATAGGTATATAGGTCACGGTATTAGATTACTGCTGAAATTGTCGGTTTTATTATCATTATTATTACTACTACTATTATTACTATTATTTTTGTGTTTTTCTATATATATATAGATATTTTTGTTTTTTTTTTTTGGTGACTTTTTTGCTGGGTTTCTTTTCTAGCCTAGCCAACTTATTTCGGACCAAAAACTTAGTTGTTGTTGTTACTGTTGCTGCTGCTTTTGTATACAATGACAACAAAGCACTTAGTCCCAAACTGTTTTTTTTTTCTTTTTCTGTGATTTACTAAAAATTTCGTTTAGTTTGGATTTATAAGCAAAACATATGCAAGATAGCACCATATTTAGTTTGCATTTATGTGATGGTATATTCTTGATCAGTGCCAATAGAGGATTTTGTGTTATACCAAGATTGGAATTATTTGCTATGTAAATATGCAAAACAGATGAGCAAAAAGATAAATATGTGAGTATGAATTTGAGACAGAGAGAGAGAGAGGTTTACTCATGGCCACAAAGAGTGTGAGCGTAAGCAAATCTTGGGTCCAGCTGTACAGCCCGTTGGAACGTTTTCAAAGCAGTTTCATGGTCCTTTTGTATGCTATAACAATTTCCGACTGCACACCTAAATATTGATTGTTCCCAACAACATGACAAAACATGCGAGATTTGATAAATCATTAATAAGATTTAAACCAAAGTGTAGATTAAAGAAGCATAATGAGGAAGAAGCAATTAATCCAAAAAACCCTTTTAAAGTATGATTATATGACTTATGCCCCTCTCTGCTAATTCATTTAAAAACATAAATACCAAAATAAACCTCCTCTTATATCTTCAGAACAGTGAGAAAGGAGAGGCACAAGACCTGGTAGGCCATTCATCTGAATGAAATGGGTAAAGGGTGCAGATGACTTTCGATAGAGCTATATAGATATTGAAATGAACTTCATCTCTATGTTTTGTTTGGTTTGACATGTATATTCTCTAGTATAACAGTTCTTGAGGGTTTTATACAGGTAAAACAAAATTTGCCTCAGAAATAACAAGAATACATATTCAATACCAAGCTTGAGGAGACAGGCGATCAATTGAAGCAAGTTCACGAGCAAGATAACTTAGCCGCATTTCATCCTTCCTATGCTGTAAACAAAACAAGGCAATTTCCGTATTAAATACTTTGCTATTGCACATCCAATAGCTCTCAATATTTGGAACCAAAAGTACAATGTCTCATATCTGCAATATTCTAATGCTAAAAACTGCTTCTCACACCCATAAAGCTAAAGCACAATTCATGTAAAGTTAAGCCAAAGCAAGTGGTACAAAATTTTGATCTCCAAGTTAGTTTCAAATGAGTAATGTTGGTGCTTTTTTCACTTTAGCCAAATTACAATTGCTTTGGTAAATCTGGTCAATTTGGAAGATTAAGTTGGAGAGCAAGATTCAGTTAGTATGTGCTTATTTTATTTTATTATTATTATTATTATTTTTTAGATGGAAGCATAATATTTCACTACAAAACAAAGAAGAAGCTTACAAAAAGAACAGTGGAATAGACATCCATTCCTTCCAGAGTGTGTGGTGACAGCCGATGTGCCAAATCAAAGAAACGATCAGCCTCTGCATACTCAAACAATTCAGAGTACGCTTTTCCAACCTGCATAATTTTATTATTAACTTATTTATCTAGCCATCTATTTATTACTTTTTGTCGTTGGAACAGACCTGCAAAAGCCCAAACAAACATACTCCTGAAAACTGAGGACTACAATGTAGACCTTCCAATGTGTGCAACATATATCCATGCAGTTCTTGTTCTTGTTTGTTTTATATAGAATACTACACAGTATATGTATCCCTTCCACAGTATATCCATGCAGTTCTGTTCTTGACTGTGGAAGGGAGGGCCACAGGCCCACATATCTTTTGTAACTTCCACTATCAACACTATTGAATAGTTACTCAAGGACCTTAAAAAAATGAAACTAGAAGCTGACCATATAGTTGGAGAAAAGAAATTGATAAGTTGGTAACAGACGCAACTGAAGAAACAAAGTATCAAGAAATAGAACTGACAACAATAGAAGTTTACCTGAATGAGCACCCATCCAGTATTAAAATGTTGTTCAGAAAGGGTGTGATAAACTTCCAATGCTTCCTGGTAATTTGAAAATAACAGATATCAATACTGATCCATCCATCTACAAGAAGACATGAGTACTCTTTAACAAATACAGCTCTCAGGTAAAGATTTTCAAGTTCAGACTGGGTAATCTAGCAAGAAGGTTATATGCCAGACTTTTTGAACATGTGGCATAAGTATGTGTCTTATAAAATAAAGATTTCTCAAGTAAAGATTTTTCAGACTGCATTCTTTAACAAATACGCGTATGGGACTTATATAAGTTCAAAACTACAAAGTCAAACCTGGGATTTGTACTTCCACGATAGAACCCCCACCCCCACCCCCACCCCCACCACACCTCCACCCCACCACTCAGGCTCGAGCTCATACATCCCACAATTCATTTTCTCCATTAATCCTCAGACACATTCATCTTGCTAATGTCCTCCACTATAGTGATCTGATCTAAACTCTCCTTTTACCTCTTGAAGAATCATTCATCTATACTTCCACAATAGAACCTCTTTTTTCTAGCCTACCCAAACTTGTTCGGGATTAAAGGCTTTGTTGTTGTTATTTGAACTTTTAATGCAAAGTTCTTAATCTATACTTGTTTTATTAGATGATGGTACTTCTACAGGTCCACCTCTGAAAGGAAAGAACACTAGAACAAATTTTAACATCAAACGGTACCTGCTATATATGAATTAATATTGCAAGTAATGAACAAAGTCAAACCTGGGATTTGTACAAGCAGGATAGCCTGTAGCCTTCACCGAGGATTCTTAAAAGCTCCAAGAGCTCCTTTATGCCAACTAAAAGTTTTGAGTCATGCGAGGAAATAACTGAAACACCCCCAACTCTATCCTGCTCAGTGGATCTGGCATCAGCCATAGAAGATGTAGAAGAGGGATGCGTAGTTCCTAAATTGTTTTCAGATGGGGTCCACATTTCTTCATACACATCATGCCTTCTACCTATATTTACATTTAAATTGTCTAGTCAGCTATTGGAATATTCTGGTTCGCATATTTGGGTCAGTTTTATCATGAAATAACAGTAGAGAGCCAACCGACCCATGCTGGTAATGGTACTGGGACACTCTCAGTACTGACCGAGCTTGGAGTTGATAACTACTGGATTAGTAAACTGGAATCAAACTATTCAAAAAACAAATATGCCAACCAAAAACGGGGAAAAAAGCACAGTCAAATGTATTCTCGGCCCAAACAAATATCATATAATAGGTACCTTCATCGAAATTCTCCAAAGATCGATTAGGACCCCGCCTGAGAGTGACGGACCGAAGTGCGCTGAGGCTCCTACTTGTGGAATTGTAACTCCCAAAAAGCCTATTCCCAGGAGGCCCATTCACAGTGGTGCTAGGGTTTACATTTGGTGTAGAGTCCTTGTTTGAATTCCTTGTAATTCGTCGGGTCCCACTCTCGAATAGTCTCTCCGAGACCTGCAGATTATTGACTTTCACCATAAGATGCATTCAATCCTAGATAACGACCCTCTAATACTAGATACCAATTGCCTAATAACACTGATGTCAAAGAGTTTCAAGTTGCGTCAAATTTGCATTTTGAGGCTGACACAGCTCACCTGAGGCAATAATACAAAATTTTAGGCAAGCATTCAACAACAACAACTAAGCCTTTTGTCCCAAACAAGTTGGGGTAGGCTAGAAAAGAAACCCAACAAGAAAAAGGATCCACGAAAAAAGTCAGAGCCTTTTGTCCCAAACAAGTTGGGTAGGCTAGAAATGACACCCCGACCCTGGTCATTTCTTGTATATATGGCTGAGTTTTTACACTGGCTCGCCAAGCCTATCGCAAGCATGCAGGCTTGAACCCTGGACCTCCTAGAAGAGAGCCCAGTGCTCTTACCACCTGAGCTACTAGACCACATGCAAGATCAATAATAAAAAATGATCTATTGTGTACAGATTAGGCAAGCATTCAAATGAAAACAAATCAAGAAATGAAACTATCTGAACAGATCACATTGTGTACAGATTCAAAACATACATGCAAGTCATGCAGAGGTAATCTCTAAGAGGCAAAATATACCTTTCTCAGTTTGGATTCGTCCACGTACTTTCTCCTATGAACTTGACCTGTTGCATTCGAATTTGACTTTGTAGGAGTATCTGCACCTAATGCATTGTTGTTCAGGTGCATGAGATTTCTATTGAGTGGTGGCGGGGCGATAACATTCCCTGATACCTGAAACTTTTATAAAGGAGACAAAATCAGATGGATTCTTTATATTTACTAATTACATCTCTAATCACTCCTTTATTGTGAAGTTCTTTATGTGGAATGTGTTTCTGCAATAGTAATCTCTACAAGCAATCCACTCTAATAACTTCGTCCAACCCATTTTACCCCATGCATATGTGAAATCATGCATTATATTATAAGGGATTTAAATTACCCTTATACACATCAAGCACAAATTCATACCACTCCTAATTAATATGTATGATATTCATATATTTTATAAGGGCTTCAAATATGAAGGCGCACGTAAATCACACTTCCATTTTCTGATCCATACACCATGCTTAAAAATGAAAAGAAGCAAAATAGTAATAAAAAAAAAATGGAAACAATGATACAAACCTGATGAGCAGTTGGTGAAGGGGTGTCATATGGTGTAAGATACTTGGATGGCATGCTATTGGTTACTGAATTAGAAGAAAGCAACTGTTCTGTCTCCACATTTGAAGCTAAACCCTGTTTATCAATAGAAATGTTCAGGTTTCTTGAGGTCAGATCAGAAAAATGTTGCTGGTGTATCCGCAGAGCCACATCATCACCAAAGCATTCTTTAGCTTCCTTAGCAGCCCCTGAATCATACAAACAAACTAATTTGATAAATTGCTGCTACCATATATACTTTTCTGAAATAAAATTAATCAAAAGATATATATCAATTTTAAATTAAAAAGCAAATATTCACGAGGTGATCAATAGACTCGATATGCACTTTGTGCACATAATTATGTTTTAATAAATATTTTACCTTTCATCAAGAAATTTAGAATACACAATGTTTTGTATGAACGACGCAGGTAGATTATCAAACTGTACTGAACTTTGTGCACATAATTAAAAAAACACTACTGATATGCACAAAAAAACATTGCTATACTTTTTTTTTTTTTTTTTGCAGTTTTATCTTAATTTGAAGAATGTCATCAAACTTGCTGGCGACATTTGAAAGAAAATAATTTTTCACTCCAAACGTAAGTGATACTCACAAATGATAGAAAATATACCTCATAGTTGTAAGTGTTGATTTGTGAACATATTGAACACAGACTAATTTCCAAAAGAATCCTTATATTTAAAAATTCAAATTTTCAATGTTTGCCACAAACAATTACCTAAAGCACAGAGTTCCTCGTATGCAACCCACAAAAGGGGGTCAATCACCAAAGCTTGTGTGAAATGGTCAATTGCAGCTTTTTTTCTACCTGTATACCTATAATTAATAATAAATAGTAGAACTGTTAACAAAATACTAGACATGCCATAAAGCTAAACAGTTACTGGCGCAGTTTACGAATATGGAGCATAAGAATAACCTGTAAACCAGCCCAAGGAGGTAGTGCCCTGCTGCACCATTTGGAACCTACCAATCAATAATTTAAAGTACTTACAAAAAATGACAAATAATCTTAAAATCAGTAAATAAGTGAAGAAAAACTATACACCACAAAGTTGGTGGAAATCATAAGCACAGATGCTATACTTAAAGACAATCGTGGGCTAAAACAACCCAAAGAAGCGCGTTATAAAAATTTAACAAAGAAAAAAAAAAAGAATAATAGAATACAATGGAGATCAGTTAGGCTGTTTTGACCTGAACTTGCTGCCAAAATCCACAATACAGTATCTGCTTGATATACCAGTATGGCAATAGCAAACATAACACATTGTTGTGCAAGACATATAGTAAGGTAAGTTAGTACCTCTGAATTCGGTTCATTCGGGGAACACAGAGCCTTTTCTGCTTCTTTAAATAGATCCATTCTATAGCATGATACTGCAAATAGGTACCTCGACTGTGACATGCTTGAACCTTATTTGTTGAAAAAAACATTGCAGTCATTTAATATCAACCAGAGAAAAAATAAAAATTTCCCAAACAATTGTAAAATCAACAATTTATGAACTCAAATAAAGAAAAAGAGGGAATACTGATCAATTGTTACTATAATTTTAGTATTCTACCCAATATTATAATGCCATTAAACACAGAACATGGTTGACAAGAACCAGTAAGATCCCACTGATCCAACAACCAACTGTGTTATTAACACAACAGAAATGTACAACCCTTATATTGCCAATTTTGCCCTTATTTTGATTTCTCCCCTAAGTTCAAAATAATGAACCAACTAGGACAATAGATGTAGTCATCTTTAGCCATCTTTTTTTATAAATTTAACCTTGAATAGAAGGTTCTGGTGTAACTTCAAATAAGTAAGCATTAATTAATCGACCTACCATTTCTACCATAAAGTAACTTACACTAAGAAAAAAGAAGAAAACTACAAAAGCAGAACATAGTACCTTTCAATATATTGTAAGCCGCATAAGCTTGGTTATTTTGAAGGTAACAAGTAGCTAACAGTTGCAGGTTTATCTGAAATTCAGAACAGATACATTTCAGCACCTAATTTTTCAGATTGAACATCAAATAAAATTTGACACCATCCATTGCTAACAAGTTAATTCTTTCAAGAACAAAAAAAGGAAAAAGGTCTTAGACATTCTGAGTTTTGTTGCATTGGTAATAGAAGAGAGAAAAATGAGAAAATTGGAGTACAAGAAGCTGCTAGAAAAAGAAGAGATTGTTGGTCGTTCCAACAAAACCCTAGGTTGATGATTATGAATAAATAAATAAATGAGGAAAGGAACAGAGGGTTTTTGACCTCAGAAGGGAAGTGGGCACAGAGGCGCTCGCAGAGGAAAAGGGCATTGCGAGGCATGAATTGAGCCAAGCTGCTTTGGACCTTGTCCGCCATAAGCGCCTCCATTTCTTCTCTGTCTCTCTACTAAAAACGACGCATCAACAGACTCCACTCCACGCAAGCAAGCAATGCACAGAACAAGGAGGTGCTGGGAGTGAGAGAGAGAGAGAGAGAGGGCTCGTTAAGGCGTTGGAAAAGGGGAGATTCGAGGAAAGGAACTGAGAAAGAGCAGAAACCAGAATGAGATTAGATGGGAGTTAGAGTGAGGCGTCGGAGCTCCAATTCCGAAGAGGAGGAGTGGTGTCGCCGTATAGGAAGAGAGAAATGCGCCGAGGATATCGGGAAGAACGCCGGAGAACAACAATTTTGAAAAAGAACGCCGACGAAGTACGAGAGGGGAAAAAAACGCCGGAAAAATAAAACAATTTTGAAAAAGAAAAGAAAGAGTGGTCCCGCATGTCAGTCATTTCCCATATCGGAAAGATTTATCCGTGATATTATCTGGAGAAGACTGGTACAGTATTTAGTGTTTCAGCCCGAGTTGGAGAGAACTAGATCGAGGGATATAAAAAAATTGAATCTGAAAAATAAACACACTAGAGCATTTTACATTAGAAATATGTGTTTTTTTCTGATTTTTAACGGTATAAATATGTGTTTTTTTTCTATCTAGGATTCAAACTAATCAGGGTGCCTCGTAATTATACGCTATAATATGAAAGGAGCACAGAAGTTCTTATTTTTAGTGTTTATCGTATCGGTCATATTCATCTTGGTCGCAAATCGAGATATTTTTTATGGCACTACTCGGTTGGCCCTAGTAATTGTGTTCGTCATAGTCTTTCTTGGCATGATTTTTCATGTTTGTTTTGAAAGAATTAAATATTGACATTCACAAAGAAACATCGTACCGGTCCTCTCATCAAGCATGACATCGGCGAAAATGATTACTGCTAAATCACATGAACCACCTCGCATAAATCTTGTGCATAATTGGAGGGTCTATTATGTTGTAACATATTTGTAGCAAACAGATGGAAATGCAGTGGGAAGTTGTTGTGGCGTGTGCTTGGACCAATTACAGCAGGGCCACACAGTGGGGAAGTTATTGTAGCATATCTTCAAAAGTAGCTAGATGCTCGATCTGCAGGCGCAATCACTAAATTAATTAGGTGATTAATAAGTTATGGCAGTTAGCAAGTACCTACAACATCAGGATACATCTTTTATATGACAATCAATGTTTTTTTTATTAGTTTGTCCTTTCATTTTATTCTAAGAAGTTATGTATTTGTGATGGCTCCTTAACCGAGTTACTGGGTTAAATAGCCTCATATTTTCCAATTTACGAAATAATGTTTCTTACCTTGAAGACTTTTCCTTTTAATTCCACATATTTTTTTATTAATCGATGCAAATTTGGTTGGTCAGTTGCCAAACTAATAACTTTTGTTCTCACTAGACAAATTATATAAACCTTTTGCGCGGTTTCAGATAAAGCAAAAAAAAAATCAAAAGCATGCATATATTTTTCTCAAAATATGAGAGAAAATCGTTAATTTACTTATATGATTGTAATTTTGTCATTGTTCAAGTAATTTTTAATACAAATAATATAAAAAAAGTGATAAACTCAATAAATAATATAAATTATAATGAAAACATTAAAAATTACCATACTAATTGTGTATCTAGATAACCGTTGCGGTGGAACGCAACCAAAAAGTCTAGTTTACTTTAATATAAAAGAGTTCAAACTATTGTTTTCAATGCATGTTTCAAATTTTTCATTGAGAAATTTGCAACCGTGAAGCATGCATGCAGATTAGGTTTGCATTGAAGGTAATTAAAAGAGAGAGGCTAACAAATTAATCAAAAGATGATTATCTTTTTCTAGATCTTAACCAACAATATTGCTATCGGTTTCAAGAATCATCACGTAGGTTTTCTAGTTTAGATCTACCCACTTCCAATTGGTCTTTATCTTTTGGAAAGCGCACAATTGCAAAACTCAAAGTAGCATTTGACATGCTCAAATTTGGTAAGTTAATAGGTTGTTTTCAATTTCTTCTGTTACTTTTTTCTCTCTTCGATAGTAAGTTAGCAGAATGTCGCTTGCTATAGAAAAAGTAATAAAGCACCCAAAATGTTTAATCTCATGACAAAGCACCCAAAATGTTTAAGAACTAAACTTTATTGACGACTTCATGAATACAATATACTCAGCTACTCCATTTTCTATAAACAAACGAGGGGAAACATATATTATCATCTTCATTTTTAGTTCGAAGTAACAGTACAAAGGTTCAAACTGTACAACTGGAAATATAATGTCCAATGGTTATAGAAAAAAATCAATTTTGAAGAAGCTTATTAAAAAAATAATAAATAAATAAAAATAAAAGGAATTGCAGCAAGTAGTGTGGCATTGCATACAATATCTTACAAGTCTTGTAAAAAAAAAAAAGAAAATCTTACAAGAAACTAAAATAGTGCTGGTTCCCAATATTATATTCTTGTTCATAAAACAATAACTAATGTTTCCCAAAGAGAAAGTAGATAGAAGAAAGAAACTCAGGCGAGGTCATTATAGAACTATAGATATAGCACACCGTGATACAAACATGCGAAATTGTGAACACATGCTGCAAACTCCAACAACAAACCACATGTAAGGGAGTTAATGCTGGAATAATCTAACAGCAGCTTCTGGCCTAACCAGATGGAGACAGGGCCCAAACCTCCGAACTTGACAAGATGCGAACATAGAGAACTTACTATCTATTGTTATTTTAAGCTAGTTGTATCAGAATATCGACATACCTTATCTGATGCGTTGGTATACCGACACAAAAGAGTTTGTTATTTTTGTTAGTAATAGGTTTTGGTAATATTTTATGTTTCCTTGTTTTTTGAGATTCAAATGCTATTTGTTGCTGGGTTTTTTTTTTTTTTTTGTTTTAGAGACGATTGGAAAATAAGAAATTGATTGTTATTTTAGTTAAGTATTGTATTAAGAAATATTTTTCTTACTATGTAATAGATGTAATAGTAGTATAAAGTAATGAAAGAAAATAGAAAATGGTGTAGCAAGATTTACACATCACAAAAATATTCTCTCTGTTTTGTCTATTGTCATTGCAAATTTGAGTTGATTACTTGAGTATTTCCAACAATTGGTATCAGAGCGCAGTGCTATGGGAGACAAAAATATCGAGACAAAGAAGACTCCACCACTGAAAGTACTGGTGAGAGGAGGTGGTGTGCCGATCCAGTACCCCATATTGAACCATGAGAATTATGACCTATGGGCTATAAAAATGAAGATCATCATACGATCCATGTGTGGGAAGCAATAGATGGTAGCGCATCGGTCGATGCGGAGAAGGATCATGGTGCCATGGCAGTGATCTCTCGAGCCGTGCCAGATGATGTGACAATGGCAATTGCTAAAAAGGAAACAACGAAGGAGGCGTGGAAGGCAATCAAGGAGATGAGTATAGGTGAGGACCGTGTCAAAAAAGCAAAGGCACAGGTCCTGAAGCGACAGTTTGATCGGATCGTTATGGATGATTCCGACAACATTCTTGATTTTTCAAGGAGATTTACTTGTGTTGTGAGCGAGATTCACTCTCTTAGAGAAGAATTGAAAGAAAGCACTGTAGTTGAAAAATTATTTGGGGTTGTCCCTGATAGGTTTCTTCCAATTATTGGTACCATAGAACAATGGGGGGACATGACCACGATGTCTGTTACAGAGGCAATAGGGCGATTGCGAGTCTTTGAGGAAAGTTTGAAAGGGAGACACAAATTTGAGGAAGGAGAAGAGCAGTTATTGTTGACACGTGCACAGTGGGAAGCATTAGCTCTAAAAGAAAAAAAAAGGCACTGAAGGAAAAAGGCCATATAGAAAATTTTACAAGTGAAAGATTAAGTGTTTCGATTGCTCAAAATATGGTCACTTTGCGTCTGAATGCACCCAACTTAAAAAGGAGAAAGCGTATGTGGCAGAAGAAGAAGATGATAAACCTACTCTGTTGATGCTTGAAGCAAGCGAGTTACTGTGAAATGTGACACAACTAGCTTAGGGAAGTGAATGTTATTTTAAGCTAGTTGTGTCAGAATATCGACATACTTTATCTGATGCGTTGGTATACCGACACAAAAGAGTTTGTTATTTTTGTTAATAATAGGTTTTGGTAATATTTTATGTTCCCTTGTTTTTAGAGCTTCAGATGCTATTTGTTGCTGCGTTTTTGTTTTTGTTTTTGTTTTAGAGACAATTGGAAAATAAGAAATTGATTGTTATTTTAGTTAAGTATTGTATTAGGAAATATTTTTCTTACTATGTAGTAGATGTAATAGTAGTATAAAGTAATGAAAGAAAATAAAAAATGGTGTAGCAAGATTTACACACCACAAAAATATTCTCTCTGTTTTGTATGTGGTCATTGCAAATTTAAGTTGATTACTTGAGTATTTCCAACATCTGTGTCCCGAACCCGATCTGTACTTGAATTTGAATATATCAGGAACTAAAAATCATGCAAACCTGAACTAAACTTGCTTCACCTAATACTAAAAGAAAAAGAAAAGGTGCAAGCTCAAATCAATGTTATTAGGGTAAATGAACCCGGAAACAGTGTTCTTCTAGCTAGCTAAACACACACCAGAATGAAAACTGGCAGTAACTGATGCAAACAGAATCTAAATCAATCCAACCAAATAGCCCAAAGCCTAGCAAATGACCAAACATTGATCAGAAGTTTACAACATCCAATTTGGCCCAACAGAACTATCTCTTTGTTACTTCATGTCACTCTCATAGTCTTATTCTCTGCTTACTGGTCACATGGGTATGTACTAACTACTAAATACAATCAAGGATTCAACCACATAGTTAGCCATGAGACTACCAAACCTATGTTCATAATCTATAAGTCTTGTAAGCCATACAAATGTCTGTCAATCATGCAAATTGACTACTTATTACCTTGGCAAATATGAATTTAGTCGAGTTGGGGGCTCTCCTTGCTTTCCACTCTTAGCTACTAAAAAATATTCAAATTCCAAACAACAAAACTTAACCATTGTTGTTACTTTCTGTCTTTTTTATGTCAATTTGTGAAATTTGGAGGTTCATTTCACACAAGTATGGCCAAATTGATACTGTATAAAGTGATTTTTCAGCTGTGAAATTGTTGCCCACGTATATTGTATAAAGTGATTTTTTCAGCTGGGGCTGCTGACGTGCCCAAATTTAAAAAATACAACAGGTAGGTATAGCATCTAATAATTATGAGTTGGTGCCGGCCTGCCATTCTTACCCTGAACAGCAAGCCTTTACATGTGACAGACAACATGACCATCTATGATTTTCATGGGGTCCATGACTGAAGCATAGGTCCCCTCTGATGCCTTATACAACGCCTTAACATACCTGTGAAACTTCCTGGTGCAACAACCCAAGCCAGATAACGTCTCTAGCTTCCTATATATAGAAAAATGTGCCATCAAGCCACGAGAAGACATTTCTTTGAGGGACTCATCAAAGAGGCAATTGGCCCTGAAAGATGGGCTGAGTGTGGCCTTAAGGTGTAGACTTTCTGGGAGTCAATTATTTTCAAAGCAAGAAGCCCCATCCACATGGTTAAGTACAGCAATGCCATATCTTTTCCTCTTTCAAGTGAATCAGTGATCCGTTTTTATAAGAAAATAGAGGGGCCACACCAGCTTCGCCGCTCTATGATTTTCATCTTAAATCCTGAACAAATTAAATCTGTATGTCTGCATGGTTTTTTTTTTCTTTGCATAAAATATGACATATATGTCTTTTGGGCTTTTAAGACAAAAAAAATGAACTTGAATATTCCTTTGTTTGGTTAATATTTTATTTGAGATCAACAAACATACATTAATGGAAATCAAATTGAAAATTCCTTACGCACAAATAAAAGAAATATTAAAGCGAGATCAACAAATAAACTGATTAGCTAAACACATTTGCATATATACAAAAATAATAAGTGCACATAGGACTAAATATAAGACTTCGCATTACAAAAAGTAATAAGTGCATATTAGTATCTCACTGCAACCGTCCAAGATGTCATCTTCCATGCTGGCATTTTAGCAAATCTCATGTTGCTTATTGTCCTTGCAACTGTTGGCTCAAATCACCGCACATCTTGCATGTTAGTAAGCAGGATATATGATACTTTTTATCGAGTTCAAACTGAAGAATATCATACTCATGTTTTTTATCCAATATAACGAATGACACATAAATTATACTCTGGACTTACTATGTAAGAAATACATTATATAAATTAAGTGGCTAAATGAGAGTACCTTATAGAATCAGATGCCTACTGAAGTTCATTCAAATCAAACCAATTCCTTCAAATTACTAAGCCTAGTGTACAGCAAGAGGCAGAGCGTTAGAGAAAGAGAGACAATTTGAGTTGAGGTTTAAGATTTTATTAAAACTAACATAAATCAACAATCAACAAAAAAAATAATTAAAAAAAGAATCAGAGAATTATGTAGAAATCGAAAAGAACTCTTCGGAAAAAGAAGAGATCCAAGGATTAAAACTAGCATCTGTCGCCTTTACTGTTTGTCTTTTGTATGCAGCTCTTATTATGAAATCACATCCCATGTCCACAACCTATTTCAATCTAAACTACAATATGCCATAAGTTAAATTGCTGGACCAAAAAAATTATGATTCTAATCATATGGACAAAAATGCCCCCAATGAGTTGCCATTTTTAAGAACTAAACATTAGAAAATTACAAAGTAAAATAATTTATCTTCAACTAAGATGTGATGAACTAATTATACACTCAATCTAAAATAATATTTGTTTTCTGCTGCTAAATGCCTGCAGTAAAATACGTAGTGTTCTCTATTAGTAAATGGATAAGATTTATTTTTCATATTCTCAGTATTATCTATCTTAGTATCTTGGAGGTATCATACCAAACTGAGGAAATAAATACTTAAAAAAATCTTTATTTTCAAATGAATGTGCTTCTTCCAACTTAATATTTTTGTTCCTACATTTAAAACTAAAATAAGTATTTTTGTTTTCAAATGAATGGATAAAATTCAATGTTACTTTTGTGTGCGTGTGTGTGTATTTTTTTTTTTTGGCAAAAGTAGCAAATAGTGAACATGAGTTTTTTTTTTTTTTTTTGTAAGCCGTGCCACATAGCGAATAGTGAAAATGGATAAGATTCAATGCAGGTCCTCACATAGAAAATTCTAAAAAAAAAAATTATTATTACCATTCTGATTTGAAAGGATCCATAAACAAATTTAATATTTTTTTTTTTTTTGCGTATCAATCTTCAAGGAGGAATAAATTTGTCAATGCCATGCCAGCACCAGCTTAATAAGTACTGCTTTATCGAGACTTAATTGATCATCACATTCGCTATCACAATCAATGGTTCCTGTAATCAAAATACATGTTACACATTGTGACACCCCGTCGAGCATTGTGACTAGACGACACACGACGGCGTGCCCGCCGCGGATGCCTCCACACCCGCAAGGCTTACCAAGACTTAATTAACTCTAATTATCAATTTAAATATAGCTAGATAATCAAAACTCATTAAAAATAATCAAGTTACATGCCAAATACAAATGAAAAATATTTACTTAAAAATAAGATATGTGTTGCAATAGTGTGGTTCACATGTTTTAGGTTACTAACCATACAGTCCAATGGTCTACTAGTCGTCTTGCTGTCCAGCGCTCGAATTGAAACATGGAACCCACAACTACCGTGGAAACAATGCAAAAGTAAAGAATGAGATAAATATAATTTATCTCAATGCGGTATTCAGTTCCAGCCACATGGACGATCATCCTGTTTAGAGCCACCGACAATAATAGGGTTCCTTATCGAACAAACAAAAAAGAGCAGTGGTGGGAGAGAGCCTGGAGTGAAGAAATTCATCTAGAAAATTATTATAAACATGTCTATTTGAAAGAAATAAGATAAAAAAAAAAAGCACCAGCTCATTTCATAGAAATTAGGTCTATCTGATGACATAAATGCTTTTATTAGTAAAGAAATAAGATAATAAGCTTATTGATAAACAATTTGTAGAAATAAGCTGGCGTTATTAGTGAAATGCTTATCTGATGACATAAATGCTTTTATTATAAACATGTCTATTGAAAGAAATAAGATAAAAAAAAAAATAGTGCCAGCTCATTTCACTAATAACTCTATTTAGGCCTATCTGATGACATAAATGTTTTTATTAGTAAAGAAATCCTAAACCTTACTGATTATCCGTCTGATAGAAATTAAGGAGGTACCACACCTAGTAAAAAATCAAACACTTAATAGCATTACTTAAGACTCAACTTCTAAACATGTCTATCAGCTAGAAACATATTTGTCAGATTATACTTAAAACTTATAAAGGCTACTACTTTCATAAAAAATCTTGACCATAGCATGACATTTAAGGTACAACTTTCTTAGAAAAAAAAAAGACTATGTCTAAGACCAAAATACAAATAACATAAAAGTAGTAGGAGACAATCTAGTTATTGAAGTTACCAATTGAAGTAGATCCAGTCATATTAGCCCCAAATTTAAGACATTCCAGCTATCCTTAACTAAGAATGAGAGCAAGAAAAGGCACTCCTGCAATAAGAAAAAGAGAGAACAACCATATAACACCACAAATGTTCGCATCATTATAATTTTTTTTGGGGCATTATTTGTTTGACAAACATACAAATTAACCTCAATTAATCCTAAACTCTCTGACTAACACCAATTGTACCCAAATTATAGAACTGACTGCAATTTTTGAAATTTATGCCAAAATCATGTCTCAGTTTAGTAGGTTACCACAGACTATGAAATTTATATAAAGAAACCAAAGGATTTCAAGTAGGAAGAATACACAATGAATAACAAAAAAGAGAAAAAAAATTAAAACAATCCTTGAACATTGTGGGTGTAGATAGAGAGAAGAAAGAATAGCCCCAAATTTTGTAAAAACAATAAAGGATTAGGTTAGAAGAATTCACAAAGTAAAAAAGAAAGTAGAACTAACAGAGAAATCTGATATCTCTCATATTCATTAGTATTTTGACCGTACTTGGCACCGAAATTATACCCAAACCAATAAATTGCTTAACAAATACTTGCTATTTTCCTAGGATTTGGCTCTGCCGCTGCTTCTACTTGTGTTTTATAGGGTTTGATGAAGACAGGCTCAAAAGGAGGTGATATCGTTATTATTCATTGGTATTTGGACCGTACTTGGCACTCACATGACACTCAAACCATTAAAATTATTCAATAGATTGCTATGTTTTCCAAGAATTTGGCTTTGCCGTCGTTTCTTCTCTTATTTTACAGGACTTTGATGATTTCTGTTGATGTTCGAGCTAGTAGAAGGTTTCCGGCTGTTTGACCCTAAAAATCAACCCTGAAAACCAAACCCAAATTGCTAAAACCAAATTCAAATAGCGAAAACCAAAATTCCAAAAAAAAAAATCAAATTCAAATCGCAAAAAATGTCAAACAAACTCCAAAAATTCCCAAAATTTATCCAAAAATTCCTTGAGAATTATGAATATTTATCATAATTTTTAAATCCTAAAAATATCAACAGAAATTTCATAATTTACAAAGAAACCCTTAAAATCCACAAAATTTCCGAAAAATATCTGTGAGGAATTTTGCAAAACCCTTTGAACCATTAAATTCCTCATATTTTTATGAGTTCACCCATAAAATTTCATGCGAAAATTCAATTGGGAAGTGCCCCAAACAATTTCTTTCCTTCCAGCAGCTGATAAATTGAATAAATGAAAATAATGGAGAGAACAGAGAGTAAAATGAAATGGAGAAGAGGCGCTGGATTAAAAAAATTACCATCCTTGTTATGAGGCCGGGTGCACCCATTTCTTGTGAACCATGCGCAGAAATTCAAAAGAAGTTGATTGGTGCACCATGAACCCGATCCACCCATCTTTTACTCTCTCATTAAAACTTACAACTGGGGCCCATCTGAAAAGCCTCCTTCTCCAACGGAAAAGAGAGGGGAATTGCTGGGTGAAAATCTTGCCATGGTGAAATCGTAAAAAAAAAAAAGAGAAGAAAGGAAGAAGGCGCTCTCTCTCTGCGAATTTACTGCAACTACGTGGCCTCTCCTCACACCAGAGAAAGGAGGCTTAACTCACACGCAATTACAGCAGCCCTTGGATCAAAATCAAAGAAGGGAAATCAAACCACGGCCATGGAGGTGTAACCCTAATGGCAGCCTATATAAACCCCTAATTTCGACAGAAAGAGGGGTCTCCACGCAGCCACAAGTTTGGGCTAGGGTTAGATTCTTGCCATTTCGTTCAATTAGGATAGAGAAAGTCAAATTGGTGGGAGGCAATAGTACAAACAGTTGAAAAGAGGAAGAAAGAAGGAGATTGAGGAGTTTTAAGCTTGTAATTTTCTGTGTAAGGATCAAAGAAATCAGTTTGAAGTGCAAATCTGTTGCTTGACTTTCTCTTCTCTTCTCTCACCTATCTCCATTAAGGCTTATACTAAGGGGTCCTTAGATATAGGCTGGGGAAGGTGGCTTAACTTGAGGGTTCCTCCTGTTAGGTGTGGCTGACGGCCTAAGTTGAGGGTTCCTCAGTTTTAGGCCATGGTTCTGTAATTTGAGTGTGCATAGCTCAAATTAGAGGATCTTTGAACAACTCTGTGAACATTAACCGAAATGCTGCCAAAATCTTATTAGGTTGAAATTGCACACGATTTAGGGTTAAAGTGCTTAAAATCACGTGAACTATGTAATTAAAATTGATTCTGGACAATAAATAGAAAAGTTGAGGACAACATATAAGAGTTTAGACTATGACCTTGGTATAATTCATGACTTTTGCAAATAGCATATAATATCAGATTCATCAGTCATAAAGAGATTATGGATGCTTTATTTCATTTCAGAATTGTGTTTGCCTTGCTTGTCTTGCAATAAATTGAAAATTAAGGAATCAATTGGTAAAGTTTTGGAAGACCAAACATTTAAGCTTGAATCATATCAAATTATTTTCAGAAACCAAAATGACCTTCTGAAACGATAAATCAGCATTATGTCTTTCTTTTTATCTTTTAAATCCCCAAATTTGATTCTGATTCACCGACTTTCCTTCAAAAAAAAAATTATTATTAGCAAGTACACAAGAAACAATAATTGGTGGTACAGAGCAAATGAAATGGTACCATATGGGTTTGCATCTGTATCAAGCGCATGCCATGTCAGATAAAACTACATCAAGTATGAATCATTTGTACCTGATCCACATCTCACGACGCGAGATCATGGTGGCCCTACTAACGCAGCCAGACGCAACCTAAATTAGCCATAAAATCATTTTCTTCTCGCTTCACTGATGTTCAATAAGTTATTTCGGGTATCAACACCCATCCTCAACACGTCTATACCAACTCATTTCTGAGCCATATCAAATTCGAGGCAACCCCCCTAAATTGAGACGACGCGAGATAAACCGACACCACCAGCGGGTTCTCATCTCCGTCACGATGCTAACGGACCCAGCCTCGTCGATTGCGATGACTCCGTTCGCCGGAAAACCTAAATAGAAAAATGCGAGGACTAAAGTGAATAAAAATCCAATACAGACATACCAAAAATCTCAGTCTCCCTACCAAATGGAGGCGACGCGAGACGAACTAATCACAGGATGATGTTCTCCTCTACCTCATGAGTACAGCAAGCCTAACCTTGCCGTCAATGGCCACTTGCATCGCCGGAATCGAGTGGGACGGGAGTCAGTTAGGAATAAAAATAAAGAAAGGGCTTCCTTGTAAAAGTTCTTTTCCTCTTCAAAACGCAGCGCCAAAAAAAAAACACAGGGATCCTCTGTGGCTAATGGGTCACATGACCCACCACGCTAAATTTATCTGATTAATCAAAATGATAAAATAAAAAAAAGGAAAAATAATATGTCGGCCCAAAAAGAAGTAAAGCCCATTGTTGGAAGTTAGTCAAGCCCAGCGCCTAAATCCTCATGCCACCTCAGCAGATCCATTTAGCGTCGCCACTTCAGCATTCCTGCATACGTGGCCCAATCAGAAAATTCCAAATAATCAGAAAACTTCAAAAATTCACTAAAAATAGTAGGAAACTCAGAAAAATTCAAATAAAATATCCAAAAATTTATAAAAATCTAAACAAACCAAATTTACTTATACTTTGATATAAAATTTTGTCAAAATATTGGTCTTTTGTATTTTTGAAGTATTTTCAATGTTAAACAAATTTTATAAAATCCAAAAAATAATATTAATTAAATAAAATTATAAAATGATGTACAAACTCATTTCAAATTTCCAATAATAAAGATATAAATAAAATTTAAGTAATTTCAAAAATAGAAATAATTTCAAAAGGATATGTTAAATATCAAATATTTTCAAAAATAAACATGATTAAAAATATAAAAAGAAATTCTAAAAGTCTTAAATTAAAAATAAAAATAAAATGAAACTGTGACAATGGTAAAACCCAAAGATGAACTTCAAAAGTCAAAACACGAATCCCAAAACCAAAGCCGAAACCTCTTCACTAGAGAAAAGACAAGCTCTTCAGCAAATCAAAATCAACTTCAAGCAAGTCCAAAAGCTAGAAACCCTGAAACTCAAACTCAAAATCCAAAAACCATGAAACTCAAACCCAAAAGACATAAACTTTGAAATTCAAACTCAAAAGCCGAAAACTCTGAAACTCAAACCCTTATTCTCACAAGTGGTCCAAAATAGCCCCGAGAACTCCCAAGTTTTGTTTCCACAAGAGACCCAAAATAGTCCCGGAAATCCTTCTCACAAGTGGCCCAAAATAGCTCCGAGAAACCAAAATTCTGTTTCCACAAGAGACCCAAAATAGTCCCGGAAATCCTTCTCACAAGTGGCCCAAAATAGCCCCGAGAAACCAAAATTCTTTTTCCACAAGCGACCCAAAATAGTCCCGAAAACCAATCCTTACAAGCGACCCAAAATAGTCCCAAGGATTGTCAAAAATTAAATTCTCACAAGTGGCCAAAAATAGCTCCGAGAAACCAAAACTTTGTTTCCATAAGCGACCCAAAATAGTCCCGGAAACTCCTTCTCACAAGTGACCCAAAATAGTCCCGAGAAATTCAAATCAAATCCAAAAAGGTCCAAAATAGCCTCAAGAAATCCAAATTCAAATCCAAATTCACAAAGGCCCAAAATAGCCTTAAACAACCCAACCAAATCCCAATCCAAGTGGCCCAAAATAGCCTTGATAAACTCAAAATCCAAATCTAAATCCTACAAAGGCCCAAAATAACCTCAGGACCAAAAACTACATCCCGACATAAAAAAAAAAACAAATCTGTTTCAAATAAAAATCTAAAATTATTCAAGTGTCCTCAATTGAGTCCCGTCAATTAGGTCTGGTACCATCAATTGAGTCCGATTTAAACCAAAAGAATAAATTTCTATATAAATACAAAATCATTTAGAGACGATTTTCCTAGCCTATTACATACAATTCTTTAGATCCCTTAATCAGAGGTTCCTGTAGGCAACTACGGGGTAATTAATAGTAGGGGCTTGCGCCTACTGGAAAGAAAGGACCCGCGAAATTAATAAACCCTCGTAAGAAGCGACTCTTGTTCAGGTTCTCTTGTCGTCAAGAGATACTCAGCGCAGAGATCGAACCTTAAGAGGGGTGAATCTAAGGCTTATTCCACTTTCTCGAGGAAACCCTTTCATTCTTCGAGAGATGACGAAAAAGTCCACGCACCGGCACAAGACGAATGCTAGACGACTCATTCCTAGCACAAGAAGGCATTTTTCAGACTTAAACTCGGGCCGAGATGTATCCAACTCGGACCGAGTTCTCCATCTCGGTCCGAGTTGGACGCCGTCTTGACTCATATGACAAGTTTTTATACAAGGAAGTTGATTGTTTTGGTAGATTTTCTTGCCCTGGCGCCCTAGACCTCTTTCCTTGTGCGTGGAACCAATATTTAAGGCTGTCTCTCTGCCTTAGAAGGATATCAAAGCCTCCATACCCTAATTCCACCCTTCCATAGGCGTTTTCTCTCTTCCACCATTGGAGATCATCAACCCTCGATTCCTTGAAGCGACGGCAGCAAGGAGACATGTGGGACGACCATCTTGCAACACCCTACTGCCTAGAGATCGTAGTTTGAAAGCATAAAGGAGTATCCGGTTTAATGAGGCACTGTTGCTTATAAAACTTAGGTTTTTGCATGAAATTGTTGAACCGTGAGTTTTAGAAGTCCAAACTAAAGCGAAACATGATCCCTAAGACGTCTTTATACTATTTGAAAACCTGATATCTCTTATTTTTATACTCATTTTGACCATGCTTGGCACCAAAATTACACTCAAACCAATGCAATTATCTCATAATTAACTATGATTTCCAGGATATTGGTACTGCCGCCGCTTCTTATTTATTTTGTAGAACTTTCGTGAAAATTGAAGACGAGACAGACGAGCAAGAGGAATTGAAGCCTAACCCATAGCCAGACGACTCATTCCTGGCTCACAGACGCATGACATAGACCAGGAAAGATCCACAAGTACCAAGGCAAATTAGATTTTCCATGGAGGCCCGAGTTCGGGCCCAAACCTCAGAAACAGAGCGCAATTTCGGTCCGAAATTTGGGAATTTTGGTCCGAAATTTAATTATGGAAAGTAATTTTTGATAATTTTGCAAAGAAGGAAGGATCCTCTCTTGCCCTAGCCGCCTTCTGGACTTTCCTGGGGTATTTCTAGGCGTGATTGATAGGCAGACAGACATCCTACTCTCTCCTACATAGTTTTCCACCTCTTGCACAAATGTTTTTGGCTCTTTCCACGAAGTTCGAAGGCAAGGCAGGGCAGTTTGGACACGGCGGCAGCAATCCAATTCTGTTCTCCATCGACTTCTGCCCATAGAAGAAGAAGTAAAGCATAGGGGCTATTTGGTTAACTCTTTCATGACTTTATCTTGTTATTCTATGGGTTTATTTGTTGTTTTATGCATGATATTTGTTGTTATTTGTAGTTTGAATATGTTAGGCTAAATTTTAATATGTCTTAAGGTTAGGTAGTAGTGTAATTTGGTATTTGTTATGGTTTGATGAGATACGATTACGTTATGTGATGTTGATGTGTTGAGATATTATTTTTATGCTTGGCTATGTTTATGATTTGTTTGATTGTTTACCTATGGATGAACTGCAGCGTCTTTAGGTCATTAAACTAGAATAGATCGTAAAAATTGCTAAGTACTTGAGGTAAACCATTCACTCGAAAGAGGGGTTAACTAATCAACCGATAAGTGTAGTTTCTACTGATCTGAAAAGACTTAGATATCTCTGGAATTCCAACACAAAGGCCTTAATTGACTAAATTCCAACACGAAAGTCTAGGACTAGTCGGTTGCGTGGTAAAAATCGAGTTCCTTACCAAGTCCAATCCAAAATCGCGACAGCTGAGGCAAGGATTTAGGTCTGGTTGACAAGTAGCCTTCACATAACTTAACCAAAAATTATCAAACCAAAACAGAGAGTCTTGAGTAAATTTTGGCACGATGATCTATAAATTTCGGTCCGAAATTTATAGATTTCGGTCCGAAATTTCCTCTGTTACGCGCGAAAGTGAGTAGCATCAGCGCTCCAGAGCCAAATTAAATGAACCCAAAACCTTAGGACATTTTCTTGCATCTGTTTGAGTCCAGAAAAATACAAAAACAAACCCCAAAATATATTATTATTTATATCTTCAATTTTAATTGTTATTTAATATTGCCTTTTTAAATCAAAACTTCACAAAAATTATTCTGTCTAGCTTTTAAGAAAAATTAAGTCCGGTAATCATTTTTACTGTCCCTGTGGATCGACCATTAGCTTTGCCCAACGACTAGTAGGGTATAACAAAGGAATATAAATTCATTTGACCTAGGTTCTGAAACTTCTATAAAATTGGCGTCGTTGCCGGGGACGGTTTTGATATCGAGCACTTATTTTAGTATTAAGAGACTAGATTTCTTTTTTTTATTTAATTTTTCGTTGTTTTCTCTTGTGTTGTAGGTTGAGAACTGGCCGGAAAATCTAAAAAGAGCAAGTCACAGCCTCAGATTTCGCGAAAATATTTCACCAGAAGGCTTGATTCAGATCCAGAACTCAGCGACCAAGCAGATTCGAGCCAGACTCACTCCGTAGTTCAACCGGCACCTGAAACAACACAAATTTCGGACCGAAATTC
The DNA here is from genome assembly GCA_027562975.1 of Rhynchospora breviuscula. NCBI lineage: Eukaryota > Viridiplantae > Streptophyta > Magnoliopsida > Poales > Cyperaceae > Rhynchospora > Rhynchospora breviuscula. The sequence continues at coordinate 35,916,741 of CM050400.1, forward strand.
TCAAGAAAAAGAGGAAACAGTGGGCGACATGGCAGGAAACGGAGGCCCTCTCAACATAGAAGCAGAGACCCAGAGGTTGGAGGCCCTGAGACTCCAACTTGAGCAACGGGAGGCCAAAATCGCAGCCGATCACACTCGTCTTGACAACCAAAGGCGAGCACTTGATGACGAGCGTCGGAGATGGGAGAATGAAGACGAGAGCGTCCATGGCAACTCTGATGGGGAAGATGCAGAGGAACCGGCCAGATCTCTCATGGAGATTGCAGCCCCGAAAGCTAAGGACGTAGCAGGACCAGTGATCATCCTAGGAATCGATGCTAATAACATACAAATTGCTGCAGCGCATGTTACATTAGTGCAACAAAATCCATTTTATGGAAGTGAAAATGAGGACCCACATGCTCACTTGCAAACCTTTATTGATTGCACTCGTTTGATTAAATTTAATGGTGTCCCTCAACAGGCCATTAGACTTTTGTTGTTTAGATTCACTCTTAAGGACCGAGCCCAAAAATGGTACAAAACTCTCAAAAAGGGGTCTATTAGGAGTTGGGATGCAATGGCACAAACTTTTCTTGATAGGTATTTCTCTTCTGATAGGGCAGATTCAATTAGGAGGGAAATCAATAATTTTCAATAAAGGGAAGATGAATCAATGAGGGATGCATGGGAACGTTTTAGGGACCTAGAAAACTCATGCCCACATCATGGCATTCAAGATTGGATGGTAATTAAGGACTTTTACAATGGTCTTTATGACAACATCAAAATTAATCTTGATTTTCTTTCAGGTGTAGCATTTAAGAGACTTGATGCAACGCGAGCACGCGACTTGGTAGATGAATGTTCAAGGAGCTATACTTGGCTACCACTTGTTAACAATCGATGCCCAATTGGCAAGCAACAAGTGCATGGGATCACGACAAGGGACACGAGGATCGCCGACCTCGAGGCGGAATTGGCGGCTTACCAGTCAGCCCAAGGCACCCACCTTAACTCCAACAATTGTGGTGCATGTGGCGAAGAAGGGCACACTTCAATTGATTGTCCGCTTGCAAAAACTAGCAACGGAGGGCACCGAGTCAATTTGATCAACAACGAGCCCTCCTATTTTTCAAGACACATATTCAGTCGAAGTTATTCATTGAGTGATGGGGAACAAGCAAATTGGGAAAACATGAACCACCCCAAGTACCATAATAATGTGACAAATAGACCATATGTGCCAAGGAACCAGTACAAAAATACCAACCAACCAACTTTGTTTAAAAATGCACAATTTAATAACAACAATCGTGACCAGCCCTTTCCAAAGAAATCTGTTTACAATAGGGATGATATACCACCTGTTGTCCAAGACTTTATGCATGAACAAGGCAAGTTTAATTAAATGTTGGTTGAAGGCATGGAAGAACTTAAGGCTAATTCTGGAACTTTGATCAGGTTGGAACAAATGATGGAATCGCAGTTCTCAAGGCAACAAGGCAAGCTACCAAGCTAACCGGAGGTGAACCCGAATGCTCAGTGCAAGGCTTTGCACACCTTGCAGAGTGGCACACAGTACAAGGACCCACCAATGCCATCTGGAGCCGAAGCGCATGCAACCAACATTGGCGAAGGGGCCAGTGAGCAAGAAGAGCCAGTTCTGGAGCAAGTAATACCTTTCCCACCTCTTCCAGACGCAGCTGGTACAACAGGGGCTCAAATCGGCACACAGGCAACACAGAAACCGCAACCAGTGCCTGAATTTCAGTCCGAAATTTCTGGTCCAGAGGGCGAGAAGGTGATTCCAGAGAAGAATAAAGGAGAGAAATCAGTTCCAGAGGCTCCCTACCAACCCCCTGTCCCTTTTCCTAGAAGGATGACCAAAGAAAAGGAGGACATACAGTTCAGACATTTTTGGAAGATGTTAAGGGAAGTCCATATCACTATTCCATTCTCTGATGTGTTCACCAAGGTACCCATTTATGCCAAATTTCTCAAGGAACTGTGCGCTGGGAAGAGATCCTTGGAAGAATTGAAAACTGTGATCCTGACGAACCGAAGCAGTGAGGCTTTACAAATCAGGATGCCACCAAAGTTGAAGGATCCAGAGAGGTTCGCTTTGCCCTGTGTGATTGGGAATAATTTCATTAAACAAGCATTGTGTGACATGGGAGCAAGCGTGAGCCTAATGCCTAAGACGTGTTAGGAAGTCTAAGTTTTCAAATTTTTATGCTAATTAACCATTTAATAAGCAATCCAAACGACTTAGACCTCGAAGGATCTAGTCTAAGCATTCACACACAAGAGTGAGAGATTAGGAAGGCTACCTCTCCTTGTATCGCAACAAGGAGGCTCGAATCCGGCGATGTCGAGGTTGTGCGCACCACCACGCGTGTCTCGGCCTCAAGTCCACCAAGGTATTAACCAAAACCTCGATCTATGCTAGTAGATGAGAGGTTAAGCCTAATCCCTTCCTTCCCTTTGCCTTAATTAACTATTTAATTGGATGGAGGCAAGAGGTGCTCAACACATGAGCTTAAGAGAGCAATGGTGGAGAGGAAAAATTCTGAAATTTTTCCTTTAATTTTCGTCCAAAATATTAGGGAGAGAGAAAAAGGCAAGGTGGCTAGGGTTTTGGCTCCCAAAGTGGTCCTTTTATAGACCAACCACTCTCCCAAAAAGTTGTAATTAATTTACAACTATGCCATCACTAGGGCAGCCATAAAATGGGCCTAAATGGGCTCTATCAATTATTTAATTGGTCCTCTAATTCAATTAATTAGTGGCCCAATTAATTACTCTCAATTTGGACCTTTAATTTACCATTTAAATATAGGCCCGTTAGCTCAAATTAATTACTTTAATTAATTCATGTTGAACAAATTAATTATCAACACTTTGATAATTATTTAAGGATTAGAATATGCATTAATTTATTTCTATATAATCCGTTTGACTTAATTAATTAAGACGGTTCGCAACAGTACATAATTAATCAGTCAACATATCATATTGTTGCATTCCTTAATACAACCAAATAAATAATGCACGCATGGTCAAAACCTATTTGTGTGACCCTTTGAGGATTTATGCTCTGTTGGACATGGAAAATAAATCGCTATTTATTTCCAATAATCATAAGCGGTATCTAGCAACACGTTATGATTCCCAATTCGCATAAATAATGTACTGCTACAATATTTTAATCCTGCATAAGAAATAATAGTATTTCCTTGTCTGATTCTTATGTCACATGATATCATCGTATAATCCAAGATAGGAATGTGTCATTCTTGCAGATTATACGTTTCTTGATCTAGAGATGACTGTATCAGTTGCTAGCAAACAATCCATCTCCATCAAGGGGCCCAAACAGATATCATCGCTCACTAAGTAAATTAATGAGGAACATACGATTTTCTTGATGAACAACTTTTTCCCGCACATTTCAAGAGAACATAAATAAAGTCCGTATAGCAGCCCTTATCAGGAATCAACGGTAGACGATATTTATTGAACCTATCCTCATGTGGAAAAGTTGAACCATCTCAAACTTAGAATCAAACTCAAATGAAATAAATAATGACACATAACACAATCCATATATTTATTTCATTGGGTCGTGTCCTGTACTATGTTCCATAACATACACATATGCAATTAAGTTGGCAACTCCTTACCTATGATTTGTAGAACTTAATCATCACTTAACTTGCATAATAATCTTATCCGATAATTAATATTCCTTGTTAATTATCAAGATTACGGACCTTTTAGATTTATTATTGTCATTTAATTATAAATGAACTACAGAGATCCACAATTCAGATCCTCAACCTGAATGATCTGTCAATAAATAAATCAAGGAATAAATGATCAAATATCATCAATAACATAAACCATAGAAGTAGCCATATAATGATTGGCTTCTAGGACATAACTCTAACAATCTCCCACTTGGCCTAGAGTCAATCAATAGTGACTTCTAACCAGTGCATAGTACTCAATGTAATATCCAAAATATACATGTCTCATACTAAAGCCTCAAAAGATAAAAGATACAACTCAAAGCCACTCAGGCATACGCCTAATCCCCATGGATGCAACATGCAACTCATGCGCGGCTCGAGATAGAGGCTTTGTCAGAGGGTCCGCTGTGTTCGTGGCACCGTCCACCTTCTTGACCTTGATCCATCCGTCATTCACAAACTGACGGATAAGATGGAATCGTCGTAGAATGTGCTTGGTCTTCTGGTGAGACCTAGGCTCCTTTGACTGAGCTATGGCTCCCGTGTTGTCGCAGTAGAGATCCACTGGACCAGAGATGCTTGGAACCACCTCCAGCTCGGTCAAGAATTCCTTGATCCAAACTCCTTCTTTCGCCGCTTCACCAGCCGCTAAGTATTCTGCTTCGGTGACGGAATCGGCCGTGGTATCCTGTTTGGAACTCTTCCAACTCACGGCTCCACCATTGAGCAGATATACGAAACCGGACTGTGACTTCGCATCATCTCGATCGGTTTGGAAACTAGCATCGGTGTAACCACTTACAACGAGCTCTTGGTCTCCACCGTACACGAGAATGCTATCCTTTGTTCTCTTGAGATACTTGAGGATATTCTTGACTGCGGTCCAATGTGGCATACCAGGGTTAGCTTGGTATCGACTAGTCACACTAATCGGATGCGCAACATCGGGGCGAGTGCATAGCATGGCATACATGATCGAACCGACTACAGATGGATACTTGAACCGCTTCATGAAATTTCTATCTGTATCAGTCGTCGGACATTGAGTCTTGCTCAAGAATATGCCATGTGACATAGGCAAGTAACCCTTCTTGGAACCAGCCATTTTGTGTTTTTCCAACACTTTGTCAATATATGCATCTTGGCTTAAACCTAACAACCTTCTTGATCTATCTCGATAGATCTTGATCCCTAGGATGTAGGCGGCTTCGCCCAAGTCTTTCATTGAGAACACTTTCTTCAATGAATCCTTGACTGCATTCAATTCGGAGATATCATTCCCGATCAAGAGTATATCATCAACATATAGAACAAGAAACACAACCACGCTCCCACTAATCCTCTTGTAAACACAAGGTTCCTTCTCGCTTTGAATGAAATTCAACTTCTTGACCTCTTCATCAAAGCGTTTGTTCCAACTCCTTGATGCTTGCTTCAATCCATAAATGGACCTTTGAAGCTTGCACACCTTGTTAGCATTCTTTGGATCCACAAAACACTCGGGTTGTGTCATATACACATCCTCTTCCAAGTTGCCATTTAAGAAGGCGGTTTTGACATCCATTTGCCATATCCCATAGTCATAATATGCGGCAATCGCTAACAAGATCCGAATTGACTTGAACATGACGACAGGCGAGAAAGTTTCTTCATAGTCAATACCATGAACTTGCTTGTAACCTTTCGCAACTAGTCGTGCTTTGTAAATGCTCAAGTTGCCATCCATGTCGACCTTTCTCTTAAAGATCCACTTGTTCTCAACGGGTTTTACTCTGTCGGGAAGGTCAACCAAGGTCCATACCTTGTTTTCATACATGGATTGCATTTCGGATTCCATGGCCTTAAGCCATTCCTTGGAGTCGGGTTTATCTTTCATGTCCTTTATGGTCAAGGGTTCGTCATTCGCAATGACGAGAACATCGTGCAAACCCAAGTACCTTTCGGGTGGGTGACTTTCCCTCGTTGACCTTCGTAGGATCGGTGCTTGGGGTTGAGGCTCTTGAACTTGTTCCACAACGGCTTGTGGACTTGGTTCTTGGTTCTCGAAAGTTTGAGTGTCTTGAACACTATCGACTCGCGATATGTTCGAGTCCTCATTTGAGGGAGCGTACTCTTGAACCTCTTCCATAACGGCTTGTGGAACGGGTTCGGCTACAATCTCGTTTGGCACCATATTGGAAATCGCTAGATTACCTACTTGAGGCACATCTTGCGGTGGTTCATGAATTTCTTCAATGACCACATTACTCCCACTACTTCTTCTTGAGAGAAACTCCTTCTCTAAGAACACACCATAACGAGCAACAACTATCTTGTTCTCGTTGCGGTTGTAGAAGTAGTAACCCTTAGTTTCCTTTGGGTATCCCACGAAATGACACTTGTCCGATTTGGGTCCAAGCTTATCGCTCATTAGCCTTTTCACATAAGCTTCACAACCCCAAATCTTGAGAAACGACATGCTTGGTTTCCTACCAAACCAAAGCTCATAAGGCGTCTTCTCAACGGACTTTGATGGAACACGGTTTAATGTAAAAGCTGCGGTTTCTATTGCAAAACCCCAAAACGATTTGGGCAAGTCGGCTTGGCTCATCATCGATCGAACCATATCTAACAAAGTTCGATTCCTCCTTTCGGATACACCATTCCATTGTGGTGTTCCCGGTGGAGTGAGTTGTGGAACGATTCCACACTCCTTTAGATAATCACCAAATTCGTGGCTCAAGTACTCTCCACCTCGATCGGAACGCAAGACTTTGATCTTTCGATTGAGTTGGTTCTCAACTTCATTCTTGAACTCCTTGAACTTTTCGAAGGATTCGAACTTGTGCCGCATCAAGTAGATATACCCGTATCTACTATGATCATCGGTGAAAGTGATGAAGTATGAATAACCTCCTCGTGCGCAAATGCTCATAGGTCCACATACATCGGTATGCACGAGGTCTAATAAGCCACTTGCCCTTGTACCTTTGTTGGTAAAAGGCGCTTCGGTCATCTTTCCCATCAAACATGATTCGCATGTGTCAATTGGCTCGAAAGCGAATTGATCCAAGAGACCAACTGTTTGTAATCTCTTGATGCGTTTCTCGTTGATATGACCTAAGCGGCAATGCCACATTAGAGTCGTACTTTCATGTGAGATCTTACGTTTTCTACTGTCATGTTCAACACTCAAAACATGTTCGTTAGAATCAAGCACATAAAGACCACTCAATAAATGCGCAACACAATAACAAACATCATCACGCAACAAAGTACAACTTTTGTTCTTTATTACAACACCAAATCCATCCAAGTCTAAACACGAAATAGAGATGATGTTCCGAGTGATACAAGGAACTACATAAACATCTTTTAGTTCCAAAACTAAACCAGAAGGCAAAGTAAGCTCTACGTTCCCAACGGCCATAGCAGAGACGCACGTGCCGTTACCGACGCGGAGTTGAACTTCGCCTTTCTCGAGCCGCCTCCTACTCTTTAGTGCCTGCACATTTCGACAAATGTAAGCACATGAACCAGTATCAAATATCCAGTCTGTACTAGAGGTAGCGAGAAGGGTTTCAATGACAAATATACCTGAAGTAGAAGGCCGGACAGTTCCCGCCTTCTTGTCAGCGAGGTACTTGGGGCAATTCCTCTTCCAATGGCCCTTGTTGCTACAGTAGTAGCACACGGTCTCGGAAGTGGCCGGGTTCTTCTTTCTCTTGGAACCCTCGGGAGCTCCCTTGGCCGAACCTTGGGGCGTCACCGTGCCTTTGCCCTTTCTAGTTCTGCGGGTCTTTCTTTTCTTGCTCTTCTTGCTCTTGTCACTCACCGCAAGAACATCTTTGGGCCCTTTTTCCTTTTTGAGACTCTCCTCCGTCTCGACAAGCATGTTTTGGAGATCATCCATGCTCTTGTCCATGCCATTCATCCGGTAGTTCACAACAAAACCGGTGAAGTTATGAGGGAGAGAGTTGAGAATGAAGTCTTGAATCGCCCCTGACGGGAAGGGCGTATCAAGCCTTTCGAGCTGCCGAAACAACCCCGCCATCTTCATGACATGTGGTCCGACTTCATGACCTTCCGCCAATCGAGTATTGGCGACGGCCTTGATGAGACGAGCCCTTTCGGTGCGGGCCTTTGTTTGGAACATGTTCGAGAGACGAGAGACCATTTCAAACACTCCATAACCACTATCCATGAACTCCTTTTGGAGTTCCGCCTCCATGACAGCGACAATCAGGACGGACATCTCCATGTCGTCCATGACGTGCTTGTCATGGGCATCCTTGTCCGCTTGAGGGGCATCCGACTTGGGAGCCGCGGGGATGGGAGTGGTAAGGAGGTATTCCTTCTTTTCAAACCTTAGGACAAGCCTTAGGTTCCAGTGCCAATCCAGAAAGTTGGCACCGTTGAAGGCGAGCTTTTCTTTCTCTAAAAGAGATCGAAGCGAAAAGGATGAGGAAGACATCTACAACAATTAATTCAAATTAAGGCCAATTAGTTTATGTTTTTATTTTATTTTCAATAAAGTAAAACTTTCACTACTTTAATATAAGTCCCTTAAAAGTAATGAATTTCCAAGACCCCTATTTTCGTCAAGTTGGACCTGCTATGGCACGTCACCCAAAATGACTAGATAAGGTAGGTTCTCTTTAACCAATCATACAACTTTATGATTCTTGGTTCGCATCGCGAACTTCGTCCCGATGTCCAAACTCTAGTTGGGTCCATCGATAAGTAACATCTCTCTATTTGCTCCTTACAAATCCCTTTATTTGTACCCCGACTATCAAATTGACAACCATGACGTCCGCTTGGGCGGACCGCGCCATGAGAGGGCAATTGACGTGAAGGGGATAGAGAGAAGGAGGGCGGTCGACTTAATCAAATTTGGGACAAACAATTATGTGACTATTGTTTGGTGGTCGTGTAATCATACACCCATACCTATCCTATGACATTCATAGCATCCACAAACATTCACATAATAATAAGCATCTCAAGCATTGTTGTGGGTTTGTATGGCTCCCGCTTGCATTAGTTCCGCCGCATCTCCATGTAGCAAAACTAATCTAATTGTCCCTCCCACTAATCATATGGATCCTATCCTATATAATTAAAGGACAAAATACATGTGAAAATATCCCTAATTCCCTCCTAGCCTTAGGGGCATGCAAGCCTCACAAGTTACATTAAGAAATTAATCATAATTAATTAATTAACCATGGCACCAAAGGCCTTACATACAATCAATCACATGCATTCACAAATTACAACACACAAGACATTGGTTTCTTGAGCCATACTAAACCCACGATCCTTCCTACAAAACAAAGTTAGCACATGTCCCTTTGTTTCTTAATTAACAACAATGAATTAGAGTCTTTGCACATCGCTTGTAGTTCGGATCTTTCCGCATAAAAGTTTAACTTTTAAACAACTAATTTGCTTAAACCATTTGAAAAGCCAATTCAACAATTGTAAACAGAAAGGAGGAATATCATGGAGTATTCTAATTAATTTATTCAACCAATTTGATTAATTAGAAAATACTTTAACTATTTAAAATATTAAATGGGACCCGATAAAATTCGAAGTTTTTCGGTCTCCAAAAATTATGAAATAAATAATGCATACTCCCTATTATGAGTGTAACTATCTGTCAAAATTTCAGGGAGAGATCACTTACCATCAGAGAGAAATAAAATTAACAAATCGTCAAACTGTGCGCGAAACACCGTTATCCGATTTTCTGTTTTTGTCTAACTCTTTTGGTCTGTAGGATCATCTTCCAAAACGTTTTCATGAAAACATTTTACATAACAAATCTACTATATGTTATTGGCTACCAATCCATCAAACGAAATCCAACTAGTCTTATTTAAAATCATCAAGATAAATAGCAAACAAGCCACTTACCCTGTTCTGAAACAGACTAACGACTAAAAACTATTGACTCAGTTGAGGTATCAAACCTTAATAAAATTCTTTGAAACTAATTTTCACAGAATCTTAACTTCAAGTAGAAACTTTCTCAAACACTTTTTCATAAAGTTTTCTCAATAAGTACAGTTTATCCAAACAATCAGTTTGTTGGAAAACCAGATCTGACAACCGATTCATTTCTCATGACTTAATTAATTAAGACGGTTCGCAACAGTACATAATTAATCAGTCAACATATCATATTGTTGCATTCCTTAATACAACCAAATAAATAATGCACGCATGGTCAAAACCTATTTGTGTGACCCTTTGAGGATTTATGCTCTGTTGGACATGGAAAATAAATCGCTATTTATTTCCAATAATCATAAGCGGTATCTAGCAACACGTTATGATTCCCAATTCGCATAAATAATGTACTGCTACAATATTTTAATCCTGCATAAGAAATAATAGTATTTTCTTGTCTGATTCTTATGTCACATGATATCATCGTATAATCCAAGATAGGAATGTGTCATTCTTGCAGATTATACGTTTCTTGATCTAGAGATGACTGTATCAGTTGCTAGCAAACAATCCATCTCCATCAAGGGGCCCAAACAGATATCATCGCTCACTAAGTAAATTAATGAGGGACATACGATTTTCTTGATGAACAACTTTTCCCCGCACATTTCAAGAGAACATAAATAAAGTCCGTATAGCAGCCCTTATCAGGAATCAACGGTAGACGATATTTATTAAACCTATCCTCATGTGGAAAAGTTGAACCATCTCAAACTTAGAATCAAACTCAAATGAAATAAATAATGACACATAACACAATCCATATATTTATTTCATTGGGTCGTGTCCTGTACTATGTTCCATAACATACACATATGCAATTAAGTTGGCAACTCCTTACCTATGATTTGTAGAACTTAATCATCACTTAACTTGCATACTAATCTTATCCGATAATTAATATTCCTTGTTAATTATCAAGATTACGGACCTTTTAGATTTATTATTGTCATTTATTATAAATGAAACACAGAGATCTACAATTCAGATCCTCAACCTGAATGATCTGTCAATAAATAAATCAAGGAATAAATGATCAAATATCATCAATAACATAAACCATAGAAGTAGCCATATAATGATTGGCTTCTAGGACATAACTCTAACAAGACGGTCTTTGAGAGGATAGGATTTGGAGAATTGGTGCCTACCGACATGATAATACAGCTAGCAGACTCCTCCAAGCGCCTACCCATGGGTGAAATTAAGAATGTCCCTGTGCAGGTTGGAAAATTCTTGGTGCCAGGCGATTTTGTTGTGATGGACATGGAGGAAGACAGAGAGGTCCCTATCATTTTGGGGCGTCTATTCCTAAGGACCGCATGAGTTATGATGGATGCCAGAGACGGCACGATCTTGGTCAGAGTGGGGGAGGGGAGACACTTCGTTTTTCCATTGAACAAGCCATGAAGTGCCCTAGCTCCAACAACAACTCATGTTTCATGATCGAGGAAGTCGAGCCCACAATAGAAGAATCGCTCGAAAATCAATATGAAATTGCTCTCAATTCTTATCAAAATTTTCTCTCTGATGTGCAGGAAGCCATAGGAGTCGAGGAGACAATGGAGGAGCTGGAATATGACCAGAACAGCAGCGAAACCCATCGGACAGAAGAAATTTCGGACCGAAATTCATCTCTGGAGGAGGTCAGGGCAGCAGATACAGAGAATTTCGGTCCGAAATTTAGCATCCCAGGTCGAATTAAAGCCTCTTCCAGCGACTCTCAGGTACGAATTTCTTGGCCCAGATCAAACTTTTCCTGTTATTGTTAATTCTGGATTGGATGCAGATCAGACAGAATAGCTTTTGGTGGTACTTCGAGCTCATAAAGGTGCAATTGGCTATTCCATCGACGATTTGAAGGGTATCGACCTCTCAATTTGCACTCATAGAATTCTCTTGGAGGAGAGCCACAAACCATCCATAGAAGGGCAGAGGCGACTCAACCCTAATCTCAAGGAGGTGGTCAAGAAGGAAATCCTCAAACTCCTCGACGCGGGCATTATATACCCAATCTCTGACAGCAAATGGGTGAGCCCGGTGCATGTAGTGCCCAAGAAGGGAGGTACAACAGTGGTCAAGAACGAAAAAGATGAAATGATTCAGACAAGAATGGTGACTGGATGGCGGATGTGTATCGATTATCGTAAACTCAACACCGCGACTCGAAAGGATCACTTCCCACTTTCATTTGTGGACCAATTGCTTGAAAGAGTTGCTAATCATTCTTATTTTTGTTATTTAGATGGTTATTCTGGTTTCTTTCAAATACCCATCCATCCAAATGACCAAGAAAAAATCACTTTTACTTGTCCTTATGGTACTTATGCATACAGACGCATGCCTTTTGGCCTTTGTAATGCACCAGCGACCTTCCAAAGAGCCATGATGGCCATTTTCTCGGATTTCATTGAAAAAGAAATAGAAGTATTTATGGATGATTTTTCTGTTTATGGCACTTGCTTTGATTCATGTCTAGCTAACCTTTCTAAAATTTTACAGAGATGCGAAGAGGTTAATTTAGTCTTAAATTGGAAAAAGTGTCACTTTATGGTGCAACAAGGAGTCGTGCTTGGGCATGTGGTGACATCTAAAGGCATAGAGGTTGACAAGGCGAAAATCGAGGTGATAGAGAAGCTTGATATGCCTAAAAGTGTCAAGCACGTTAGAAGCTTCTTGGGACACGCTGGATTTTATCGCCGATTTATCGAAGATTTTTCTAAAATTGCCAAACCTCTAACTAATCTTTTGATCAAAGATAATGAATTTATTATTAATGATGAGTGTCTTGATGCTTTTCGTAGGATAAAGGAGGCTCTCATCTCAGCCCCTATCCTACAACCACCGGATTGGAGCCAACCATTTGAGCTTATGTGTGACGCGAGCGACTATGCGATTGGAGCAGTTCTTGGGCAGTGAAAGGACAAGAAGCCAGTGGCTATATACTATGCTAGCAAGGTGCTAGACCCCGCCCAAGTCAACTACACTACCACGGAGAAAGAACTTCTCGCCATAGTCTTCGCGCATGACAAGTTTCGGTCTTATCTTGTGGGATCCAAGGTGATAGTCTACACTGACCATGCGGTGATTCGATATCTCCTAAGCAAGAAAGATGCCAAGCCCAGATTGATTCGTTGGGTGTTGCTTCTCCAAGAATTCGACATTGAGATCAAGGACAAAAAGGGCTCTGAAAATTCAGTGGCAGATCACTTATCTCGATTGCGTTGGGAAGAGGAACAAGGTAATGAAATTTCTATCAATGATCTCTTCCCTGATGAAAAGTTGTTCTCTGTACAGGAAAATTTCGAGCCGAAACTAGAAAACTTCGGGGCGAAATTTGATGATGTGGTGGCCGAAATCATGTCGATGGCAGAAATTTCGGACCGAAATTTTGGTGAAAAGCGGAGAACAGAGGAGCCCTGGTATGCAGATCTGCCTAATTCATTATCTTTTGATACACACCCCATACATCAAAGATTTTTCTAAAAATGTCAAACCTCTAACTAATCTTTTGATAGAGGTTTCAGAACCTAGGTCAAATGAATTTATATTCATTTGTTCTACCCTACTAGTCGTTGGGAAAAGCTAAGGGTCGATCCACAGGGACAGTAAAAATGATTATCGGACTTAATTTTTCTTAAAAGCTAGACAGAATAATTTTTGTGAAGTTTTGATTTAAAAAGGCAATATTAAATAACAATTAAAATTGAAGATATAAATAATAATATATTTTTGGGTTGATTTTTGTATTTTTCTGGACTCAAACAGATGCAAGAAAATGTCCTAAGGTTTTGGGTTCATTTAATTTGGCTCTGGAGCGCTGATGCTACTCACTTTCGCGCGTAACAGAGGAAATTTCGGACCAAAATTTATAGATCATCGTGCCGAAATTCACTCCAGACTCTCTGTTTTGATTTGATAATTTTTGGTTAAGTTATGTGAAGGCTACTTGTCGACCAGACCTAAATCCTAGCCTCAGCTGTCGCGATTTTGGATTGGACTTGGTAAGGAACTCGATTTTTACCACGTAACCGACTAGTCCTAGACTTTCGTGTTGGAATTTAGTCAATTAAGGCCTTTGTGTTGGAATTCCAGAGATATCTAAGTCCTTTCAGATCAGTAGAAACTACACCTATCGGTTGATTAGTTAACCCCTCTTTCGAGTGAATGGTTTACCTCAAGTACTTAGCAATTTTTACGATCTATTCTAGTTTAATGACCTAAAGACGCTGCAGTTCATCCATAGGTAAACAATCAAACAAATCATAAACATAGCCAATCATAAAAATAATATCTCAACACATCAACATCACATAACGTAATCGTATCTCATCAAACCATAACAAATACCAAATTAAACTACTACCTAACCTTAAGACATATTAAAATTTAGCCTAACATATTCAAACTACAAATAACAACAAATATCATGCATAGAACAACAAATAAACCCATAGAATAACAAGATAAAGTCATGAAAGAGTTAACCAAATAGCCCCTATGCTTTACTTCTTCTTCTATGGGCAGAAGTCGATGGAGAACAGAACTGGATTGCTGCCGCCATGTCCAAACTCCGCTGCCTTGCCTTCGAACTTCGTGGAAAGAGCCAAAAACACTTGTGCAAGGGGTGAAAAACTATGTAGGAGAGAGTAGGATGTCTGTCTGCCTGTCAATCACGCCTAGAAATACCCCAGAAAAGTCCAGAAGGCGGCTAGGGCAAGAGAGGATCTTTCCTTCTTTGCAAAATTACCAAAAATTACTTTCTATAATTAAATTTCGGACCGAAATTCCCAAATTTCAGATCGAAATTCCCAAATTTCGGACCGAAATTGCGCTCTGTTTCTGAGGTTTGGGCTGGAACTCGGGCCTCCATGGAAAATCTGATTTGCCTTGGTATTTGTGGATCTTTCCTGGTCTATGTCATGCGTTTGTGAGCCAGGAATGAGTCGTCTGGCTATGGGTTAGGCTTCAATTCCTCTTGCTCGTCGTGTCTCGTCTTCAATTTTCACGAAAGTTCTACAAAATAAATAAGAAGCGGCGGCAGTACCAATATCCTAGAAATCACAGTTAATTATGAGATAATTGCATTAGTTTGAGTGTAATTTTGGTGCCAAGCATGGTCAAAATGAGTATAAAAATAAGAGATATCAAATCCCCCCAAACTTGAACTTTTGTTTGTCCTCAAACAATATCCTAAATTTAAAGGAATCGACAATACCTAGACTTACAATTAAATCATCTCAAACCAAACAATGCATTGAAAAATCTATCATTCAAGTTTACTCAAAAATTTCACACAATGAATTAAAGCAAGTTCAAAAAATAAATTCATGGACAAGGGTTTAGTTTTCTTTTGGATTGAATTTGTGCCTCTCTCAGTCCTAATGAATTTCATTTTTCAAATCAAGAACCCTAGCTTCTCTCTGTCTAAACAATTGTAAACTCAATTTTAATTGCCCGTTCTTTTTCATATCTCACAAAAATTTGTAAAGGAATTTTATCAAAGTCGAAAATTTTATAATGAACCCTTCTCAAAACATTTTCATTTTCACCAATTTTTTATTGTGCAAGTCGAGTCGTGGGGCTTTGCACCCTAGAGGATTTGATGCGAGTCATTGACCTTGTAAAAGCTACTGGCACATGTCGCACCAGGGAGGTCGGTCCGGTTTTTACGCATTTTTCGCTACAGACCACTACGGACTTCAAGCAGATTTTTGTTTCTGTTAAGTTCCTTAAGCCTCCGATATTTGTGGTTCAGTTGGTGAAAAAAGGTCTCGACGCGTTCTCGTTTTCACAACTATTTTGGATTTAAGTCACTTTAAAAATTTGCTCGTTGGTGATTCAAGCATTCAAAACACATCCAGATTCATCTTATAATTTTCCAAATTCATAAAATCCCTTTTTAAACAAAAGTTTGCAAGATACAAAATCGTTCACTTGACAAAAGTTTATGAGATTTGACTTAGACCATTTTGACAATTTTCAAGCATCCAAATTCAGATTCTTTTATCTCAAATTATTTTCCAACTCGGTCTCTTAGTGCATAAATCAATTAAAAGCATCTAAACAATCAAGAGTCCTTGAGAAAAAAAATTTCAAAATGCTTTTAATATTCAAACAGTGTGAAACATTGAGAAATTTTATCAATTGAACCAAAACAGAGACCGCACATGCATAAGAAATCAATTTCCCAATTTTTCAGAATTTAAAATGCATCAGAAAAGTAAAGCAGTGAAAATTTCGGACCAAACAACAAGAATTTCGGACCAAAATGTCCCTGGTACCTAAAATCCATTTTTCCAGAAAAGATTTCGGACCGAAATTTAAAAATTTCAGACTGAAATTTTGCATTCAATTTCAAAACCAGCGTGCAATAATTCAAAATTTGGCAATTTTTCCTCTGTAGCCCCCCCAAACTGAATAAGGCACTGTCCCAGTGCTTCACATTCACTGAAAAAGTAAAAAGGAGGGGGAAATTGCACGTACCAAATCAATAGAAGTGACCGGGGCCACCGTATGGCCTGCCTGGAGGATTGTTGGGGTTGTAGTTGGGGAAAATGTCCAGGAAGCCTCCTGCTTGCTGCTGCTCATTTGGCGCGAAGATCGGATTGGATTGCGCCTGTCGAGGTGGAACAATTGGTTGTGTCTCCGGAGGAGGGCCGTGCCAAGAAGTGCTTGGTTGTTGGGGTTGCTGCTGTGGTGTAGGCTCTTGGTGAGTCGAGTGCACGGAGGGAATGCTCGAGGAATCCGGAGAAGGCAAGTTTGGGTCATTGCCTCCGCCTGGCCAATAGCCTTTTTCCAAATAGAACTTGATCTCATTAGTCATATCGATCGAGTCACTGAGTCGCTGCCCAAAACTTTCAAGTTGCTTGCCATAGTTCATCACTTCATCAGAAACTCTGCCAAGCTATAGGCCAAACTCATCTCGCCTCTCAAGGCTTGTTCTCACCCCTTCCTTCACATCCTGGATATCAACCAACATTGCCTTCATCAAATCAGTCAGTTCTCCGTACCATGGCGGGTACTCAGTCGTACTGACACGTCCCCCAGAGCTCTCAGGTATGTTTGTCTGCATAGGCGTGGGCTGAAAGTATATGGAGCCTCTATGCTGTGCTGGCTCCGGCTCTGCATAGTCATAAGGAACTAACCAAGTAGAAGGGTTAGAAGGATCTACCTTGTTTGGGTATGGCAAAAGGAAACCTGGGTGGTCATGCATCCTTCATCTGTACTTGTACAACGGTCCAACTCCCTCAATCTGAATGAACTGCATTTCTCTATACCTGTCTGCATCAGTAAATGACCATGCTGTGCAATCCGTCCGCTCTGGTAGCGGAACATCTGATGCAAGTGCAAGAAGAGTAACAAAGGCACCCATAGAGATAGCACCAGTACCTGTTTGATCACGCTGGTCGATCCAATGATCTATCATGAGCTTAATGATGCACAATTTCTGTGGCTCGGGCTGAAGTATCTGATCCAAGAGTAAGAGATCCTCTGTGATGGCACGCCTCATGGTCTCGCCACGAGAAAACACCATGGATGCTATTGATCGGGTCAAAATCCTCAAAGTAGGGTGCTCAATCAAGTGGATAAAAGTGTTAGATCCTGGGGAGCGTGTAATCCGGCTCCAAACTTTATCTCTTCTCCCTTTACTAACTCGTTCCTTGATATCCCTAACCGGGCATCCAATCTACAACCCAAACACATGCCCAATTGCATCCGGTGTGGTTCTAATATCAGCATTATTCATCCTGTACTCAATCCAATCTTCCCCATTGTTAGAGTTATGTCCTAGGAGCCAATTATTAAATGGCCACTTCTATGGTTTATGTGATTGATGATATTTTATCATTTATTCCTTGATTTATTAATTGACAGATCATTCAGGTTGAGGATCTGAATTGTGGATCTCTGTAGTTCATTTATAATTAAATGACAATAATAAATCTAAAAGGTCCGTAATCTTGATAATTAACAAGGAATATTAATTATCGGATAAGATTAGTATGCAAGTTAAGTGATGATTAAGTTCTACAGATCATAGGTAAGGAGTTGCCAACTTAATTGCATATGTATATGTTATAGAACATAGTACAGGACGCGACCCAGTGAAATAAATATATGGATTGTGTTATGTGTCATTATTTATTTCATTTGAGTTTGATTCTAAGTTTGAGATGGTTCAGCTTTTCCACATGAGGATAGGTTCAATAAATATCGTCTACCGTTGATTCCTGATAAGGGCTGCTATACGGACTTTATTTATGTTCTCTTGAATTGTGCGGGGAAAAGTTGTTCATCAAGAAAACCGTATGTCCCTCATTAATTAACTTAGTGAGCGATGATATCTGTTTGGGCCCCTTGATGGAGATGGATTGTTTGCTAGCAACTGATACAGTCATCTCTAGATCAAGAAACGTATAATCTGCAAGAATGACACATTCCTATCTTGGATTATACGATGATATCATGTGACATAAGAATCAGACAAGGAAATACTATTATTTCTTATGCAGGATTAAAAATATTGTAGCAGTACACTATTTATGCGAATTGGGAATCATAACGTGTTGCTAGATACCGCTTATGATTATTGGAAATAAATAGCGATTTATTTTCCATGTCCAACAGAGCATAAATCCTCAAAGGGTCACACAAATAGGTTTTGACCATGCGTGCATTATTTATTTGGTTGTATTAAGGAATGCAACAATATGATATGTTGACTGATTAATTATGTACTGTTGCGAACCGTCATAATTAATTAATTAAGTCAAACGGATTATATAGAAATAAATTAATGCATATTCTAATCCTTAAATAATTATCAAATTGTTGATAATTAATTTGTTCAACATGAATTAATTAAAGTAATTAATTTGAGCTAACGGGCCTATATTTAAATTGTAAATTAAAGGTCCAACTTGAGAGCAATTAATTGGGCCACTAATTAATTGAATTAGAGGACCAATTAAATAATTAATGGAGCCCATTTAGGCCCATTTTATGGCTGCCCTAGTGATGGCATAGTTGTAAATTAGTTACAACTTTTTGGGAGAGTGGTTGGTCTATAAAAGGACCACTTTGGGAGCCAAAACCCAAGCCACCTTGCCTTTTTCTCTCTCCCTAATATTTTGGACGAAAATTAAAGGAAAAATTTCAGAATTTTTCCTCTCCACCATTGCTCTCTTAAGCTCATGTGTTGAGCACCTCTTGCCTCCATCCAATTAAATAGTTAATTAAGGCAAAGGGAAGGAAGGGATTAGGCTTAACCTCTCATCTACTAGCATAGATCGAGGTTTTGGTTAATACCTTGGTGGACTTGAGGCCGAGACACGCGTGGTGGTGCGCACAACCTCGACTCGACGGATTCGAGCCTTGCGATTACAAGTTCGCAAGAGGTAGCCCTTTTTCCCTCTTTCTCTTGTGTGTTTGGATGGCTTTTGCACTAGATCTCCTTTGCACTTAGTTTAATTAGGATTAATTAAGAGTAATTAGTCTAAAAATTAAATTTGTGCACTTCCTAACAGTGGTATCAGAGCACATGGTCGTGCTTAAGTTATTTTGACACTTAATTAAGAGAAATTGGTTAATTAATGGATTAGTAGAGTTGATGCTATTGCTTGCTGTCTGGAAACAGCAATTTCTGTGTTGTTATGCGTTTTTCGCTATGAAATGTTCTCTGGAAATTTTTTCTGTCAACTAGAAAGTTGTAGATCTGTGGATTGTGGTTCTTTTGGCGTTGGATTCACATTTTTCTGAAATTGTATGGATTTACTGTGAATAAAATGGCAACGGTGCGCAGAACCAGTTTCTGCTTGCACTGTTCTGTTTGAATGGCTTAAAAGATTTATATTTTGAATATAAGTACCAGTGTTCTTTGGCTAGATTTTAAGAGGACTTGAAACACTTTCTGGACATGTATAGAATGTTGCATGGTTCAGATTAATTCGTGGTTTTTCAAGTATGAAAAGAAAGATCTCGTCAGATCTGGTTTATTGAGCAAACTGATTGTTCTAATAAACTGTACCAACTGAGAACTCTTTCTGGAAAATTGTTTGAATAGAGTTGTTTATTTTTAAGTTAGGATTCCAGGAAAATTAATTTCATAATTTTTCATGGAAGTTTGGTACCTCAACCAGGTCAAACCTTTTCGGTCGATAGTCTGTTCCTGTACAGGTCTAGTCGATTGTTAAGCTTGTAACTTGAATTTCTTAAACAGAACTTAGTGGTTTTCTTTTCATGAATAGTTAGCCAATAGATTAAACAAGTTTTTCTATGTATATTGTATGTATAAAAACTGGATGGAAGGTGATCTTTCAGACCGGATGGTTGAGAAGAAAAACAGAATATCTCAAAACGGTGCGTTCGCGCACTTGTTTCAGATTTGTCTTTTTTTATTCTCTCAGATGGTATATGATCTCTTCCTGAAATTTTGACTGGTATTTACAATCTAGACAAGGAGCTTATATAAATTATTTCATAATTTTTGGAGACCGAAAACTGTGGTTTTTGTCGTGTCCCATTAGATACTTTTTTATCAAAGTATTATTTATCTAATTATTCAATCTAGTTGAAAAAGTAATTAGGATACTCCTTGTGCGATCTCCTTTCAGTTTTTTGATGATTGAAAAGTTTTCAAAAGGAATTTAAACAAGTTTGGTTGTTTGAAATTTGAGCATTTATACACGGAAATTGCGAATGGCAAATAATACGCAAAGACACTTGAAAGTCATTAATTATAAACAAAGTACACTAGTGGATAGACTTGTGCTAACTTTGTTTTGTAGGAGGATGTGGGTTTAGTATGGCTCATGATTCAATGCCTTGTGGTTTGTAAATTGAATGCATGTGTGATTGTGTGTAATTAGGCCTTTGGTGCCATTAATTAATTTTGATTAATTTTTGTGTAACTTGTGTGGCTTGCATGCCCCTAAGGTTAGGATGGGAATAGAAATTTACACATGTAATTTTGTTCCTTTATTTTATATAGGATTTAGATCCATATAGAATTTAGTGGGAGGGACAAAGGTTAGATTAGTTTTGCTACATGGAGATGCGGCGAAAACTAATGCAAGCGGGAGCCATACAAACCCACAACAATGCTTGAGATGCTTATTATGTGAATGTTTGTGAATGCTATGAATGTCATAGGATAGGTATGGGTGTATGCTTACACGACCACCAAACAAGAGTCACATAATTGTTTGTCCCAAACGATTGAGCCAAATCACTCTCCTTCTCTCTATCCCCTTCACGCCTTATGTTCGGCCATTGATGCATTCCGCCGACGCGGACATCGTGGTCCACCATAGGTAGTCGGGGTGTAAATCGGATTTGCAAGGAGCAAATAGAGAGGAGTTACTTAACAATGGACCCTAATCGGATTGGACATTGGAGTGAAGTTCGCGACGCGAACCAAGAGTCATAAAGTTGTATGATTGGTTAAGGAGAACCTACCTCATTATTAGTTGCTTTGATGTTGTGCCGACGCCGGCATCATCTCAACGAAAGTGGGGGTCTTGGAAATTCATTACTTTTAGGGACTTATATTAAAGTAGTGAAAGTTTTACTTTATTGGAAATTAAAACAAAACATAAACTAATTGACCTTTAATTTGAAAATTGTTGTAGATGTCTTCCTCGTCTTTTTCGCTACGTTCTCTTTTAGAGAAAGAGAAGCTCGCCTTCAACGGTGCCAACTTTCTGGATTGGCACCGGAACCTTAGGCTTGTCCTTAGGTTTGAAAAGAAGGAATATCTCTTGACCACTCCCGTCCCCGCGGCTCCCAAGTCGGATGCCCCTAAAGCGGATCAGGACAAACATGACAAGCACGTCACGGACGACATGGAGATGTCCGTCTTGATTGTCGCTGTCATGGAGTCAGAACTCCAAAAGGAGTTCATGGATAGTGGTCTAGGAGTGTTTGAAATGGTCTCTCGTCTCTCGAACATGTTCCAAACCAAGGCCCGCACCGAAAGGGCTCGTCTCATCAAGGCCGTCGCCAATACTCGATTGGCGGAGGGTCACGAAGTCGGGCCACACGTCATGAAGATGGCGGGGTTGTTTCGGCAGCTTGAAAGGCTTGATACGCCCTTCCCGTCAGGGGCGATTCAAGACTTTATTCTCAACTCTCTCCCTCACAGCTTCACCGGTTTTGTTGTGAACTACCGGATGAATGGTATGGACAAGAGCATGGATGATCTCCAAAACATGCTTGTCGAGACGGAGGAGAGTCTCAAGAAAGAGAAGGGCCCCAAAGATGTTCTTGCGGTGAGTGACAAGAGCAAGAAGAGCAAGAAAAGAAAGACCCGCCGAACTAAAAAGGGCAAAGGCCCGGTGACGCCCCAAGGTCCGGCCAAGGGAGCTCCCGAGGGTTCCAAGAGAAAGAAGAACCCGGCCACTTCCGAGACCGTATGCTATTACTGTAGCAAGACGGGCCATTGGAAGAGGAACTGCCCCAAGTACCTCGCTGACAAGAAGGCGGGAACCGTCCAGCCTTCTACCTCAGGTATATTTGTCATTGAAACCCTTCTCGCTACCTCTAACACAGACTGGATTTTTGACACCGGTTCTTGTGCTCACATTTGTCGAAATGTGCAGGCACTAAAGAGTAGGAGGCGGCTCGAGAAAGGCGAAGTACAACTCCGCATCGGTAACGGCACGTGTGTCTCCGCTATGGCCGTTGGGAATGTGGATGTAACTTTGCCTTCTGGTTTCATTTTGGAACTCAAAGATGTCTATGTAGTTCCTTGTATCACTCGGAACATTATCTCTATTTCTTGTTTAGACTTGGATGGATTTGGTGTTGTAATAAAGAACAAAAGTTGTACTTTGTTGCGTGATGATGTTTGTTATGGTGTTGCGCATTTATTGAATGGTCTTTATGTGCTTGATTCTAGCGAACATGTTTTGAGTGTTGAACGTGACAGTAGGAAACGTAAGATTTCACATGAAAGTACGACTCTAATGTGGCATTGCCGCTTAGGTCATATCAACGAGAAACGCATTAAGAGATTGCAAACCGTTGGTCTCTTAGATCAATTCGCTTTCGAGCCAATTGACACATGCGAATCATGTTTGATGGGAAAGATGACCAAAGCGCCTTTTCCTAACAAAGGGATTAGGACAAACGACTTGTTAGATCTCATACATACCGATGTGTGTGGACCTATGAGCATTTGTGCACGAGGAGGTTATTCATACTTCATCACTTTCACCGATGATCATAGTAGATACGGGTATATCTACTTGATGCGGCACAAGTCTGAATCCTTTGAAAAGTTCAAGGAGTTCAAGAATGAAGTTGAGAACCAACTCAATCGAAAGATCAAGGTCTTGCGTTCCGATCGAGGTGGAGAGTACTTGAGCCACGAATTTGGTGATTATCTAAAGGAGTGTGGAATCGTTCCACAACTCACTCCACCGGGAACACCACAATGGAATGGTGTATCTGAGAGGAGGAATCGAACTTTGCTAGACATGGTTCGATCGATGATGAGCCAAACCGACTTGCCTAAATCGTTTTGGGGTTTTGCATTAGAAACCGCAGCTTTTACTTTAAACCGTGTTCCGTCAAATTCCGTTGAGAAGACGCCTTATGAGCTTTGGTTTGGTAGGAAACCAAGCATGCTTTTTCTCAAGATTTGGGGTTGTGAAGCTTATGTGAAAAGGCTAATGAGCGATAAGCTTGGACCCAAATCGGACAAATGTTATTTCGTAGGATACCCTAAGGAAACAAAGGGTTACTACTTCTACAACCGTGTCGAGAACAAGATAGTTGTTGCACGACATGCGGAGTTCTTGGAGAAGGAGTTTCTCTCAAGAAGAAGTAGTGGGAGCAACGTGGTGATTGAAGAAATTCAAGAACCGCAGCAACAAGAGATGCCTCAAGTAGGCAATCTAGTTGTTCCCAATGTGGTGCCAAATGAGGTGGTAGTCGAACCCATTCCACAAGTAGTTGTAGAAGAAGAGGTTCAAGAGCAAGCTCCCTCAATTGAAGACTCAAACATATCGCGAGTCGATGATGTTGAAGTTGCACCCACACTTGAAGTTCAAGAACTAAGTCCGCAAATCGTTGTGGAACAAGTTCAAGAACCTCAAGCGTCTACCCTACGAAGATCGGCAAGGCCAAGTCGTCCACCTATAAGATACTTAGGTTTGCACGACGTTCTCGTCATTGCGAATGACGAACCCTTGACCATAAAGGACATGAAGGAAAAATCCGACTCAAAGGAATGGCTTAAAGCCATGGAATCCGAAATGCAATCCATGTATGAGAACAAGGTATGGACCTTAGTTGACCTTCCCGACGGAGTAAAACCCGTTGAGAACAAATGGATCTTTAAGAGAAAGGTCGACATGGATGGCAACTTGACCATTTACAAAGCACGACTAGTTGCGAAAGGTTACAAGCAAGTTCATGGTATTGACTATGAAGAAACCTTCTCGCCAGTCGTCATGTTCAAGTCAATTCGGATCTTGTTAGCAATTGCCGCATTCTACGACTATGAGATATGGCAAATGGATGTCAAAACTGCCTTCCTAAATGGAAACTTGGAAGAGGATGTGTATATGACACAACCCGAGTGTTTTGTGGATCCAAAGAATGCTAACAAGGTGTGCAAGCTTCAAAGGTCCATTTATGGATTGAAGCAAGCATCAAGGAGTTGGAACAAGCGCTTTGATGAAGAGGTCAAGAAGTTGAACTTCATTCAAAGCGAGAAGGAACCTTGTGTTTACAAGAGGATTAGTGGGAGCGTGGTTGTGTTTCTTGTTCTATATGTTGATGATATACTCTTGATCGGGAATGATATCCCCGAATTGAATGCAGTCAAGGATTCATTGAAGAAGGTGTTCTCAATGAAAAACTTGGGCGAAGCCGCCTACATCCTAGGAATCAAGATCTATCGAGATAGATCAAGAAGGTTGTTAGGCTTGAGCCAAGATGCATATATTGACAAAGTGTTGGAAAAACACAACATGGCTAGTTCCAAGAAGGGTTACTTGCCTATGTCACATGGCATATTCTTGAGCAAGACTCAATGTCCGACGACTGATACAGATAGAAAGTACATGAATCAGTTCAAGTATCCATCTGTGGTCGGTTCGATTATGTATGCCATGCTATGCACTCGCCCCGATGTGGCGCATCCGATTAGTGTGACTAGTCGATACCAAGCTAACCCTGGTATGCCACACTGGACCGCAGTCAAGAATATCCTCAAGTATCTCAAGAGAACAAAGGATAGCATCCTCGTGTATGGTGGAGACCAAGAGCTCGTTGTAAGTGGTTACACCGATGCTAGTTTCCAAACCGATCGAGATGATGCGAAGTCACAGTCCGGCTTCGTATATCTGCTCAATGGTGGGGCCGTGAGTTGGAAGAGTTCCAAACAGGATACCACGGCCGATTCCGTCACCGAAGCAGAATACTTAGCGGCGGGTGAAGCAGCGAAAGAAGGCGTTTGGATCAAGGAATTCTTGACCGAGCTGGAGGTGGTTCCAAGCATCTCAGGTCCAGTGGATCTCTACTGCGACAACACGGGAGCCATAGCTCAGTCCAAGGAGCCTAGGTCTCACCAAAAGACCAAGCACATTCTACGACGATTCCATCTCATCCGTCAGTTTGTGAATGACGGGTGGATCAAGGTCAAGAAGGTGGACGGTGCCGCGAACACAGCGGACCCTCTGACAAAGCCTCTATCTCGAGCCGCACATGAGTTGCACGTTGCATCCATGGGGATTAGGCGTATGCCTGAGTGGCTTTGAGTTGTATCTTTTATCTTTTGAGGTTTTAGTATGAGACATGTATATTTTGGATATTACATTGAGTACTATGCACTGGCTAGAAGTCGCTGTTGATTGACTCTAGGCCAAGTGGGAGATTGTTAGAGTTATGTCCTAGGAGCCAATTATTAAATGGCCACTTCTATGGTTTATGTGATTGATGATATTTTATCATTTATTCCTTGATTTATTAATTGACAGATCATTCAGGTTGAGGATCTGAATTGTGGATCTCTGTAGTTCATTTATAATTAAATGACAATAATAAATCTAAAAGGTCCGTAATCTTGATAATTAACAAGGAATATTAATTATCGGATAAGATTAGTATGCAAGTTAAGTGATGATTAAGTTCTACAGATCATAGGTAAGGAGTTGCCAACTTAATTGCATATGTATATGTTATAGAACATAGTACAGGACGCGACCCAGTGAAATAAATATATGGATTGTGTTATGTGTCATTATTTATTTCATTTGAGTTTGATTCTAAGTTTGAGATGGTTCAGCTTTTCCACATGAGGATAGGTTCAATAAATATCGTCTACCGTTGATTCCTGATAAGGGCTGCTATACGGACTTTATTTATGTTCTCTTGAATTGTGCGGGGAAAAGTTGTTCATCAAGAAAACCGTATGTCCCTCATTAATTAACTTAGTGAGCGATGATATCTGTTTGGGCCCCTTGATGGAGATGGATTGTTTGCTAGCAACTGATACAGTCATCTCTAGATCAAGAAACGTATAATCTGCAAGAATGACACATTCCTATCTTGGATTATACGATGATATCATGTGACATAAGAATCAGACAAGGAAATACTATTATTTCTTATGCAGGATTAAAAATATTGTAGCAGTACACTATTTATGCGAATTGGGAATCATAACGTGTTGCTAGATACCGCTTATGATTATTGGAAATAAATAGCGATTTATTTTCCATGTCCAACAGAGCATAAATCCTCAAAGGGTCACACAAATAGGTTTTGACCATGCGTGCATTATTTATTTGGTTGTATTAAGGAATGCAACAATATGATATGTTGACTGATTAATTATGTACTGTTGCGAACCGTCATAATTAATTAATTAAGTCAAACGGATTATATAGAAATAAATTAATGCATATTCTAATCCTTAAATAATTATCAAATTGTTGATAATTAATTTGTTCAACATGAATTAATTAAAGTAATTAATTTGAGCTAACGGGCCTATATTTAAATTGTAAATTAAAGGTCCAACTTGAGAGCAATTAATTGGGCCACTAATTAATTGAATTAGAGGACCAATTAAATAATTAATGGAGCCCATTTAGGCCCATTTTATGGCTGCCCTAGTGATGGCATAGTTGTAAATTAGTTACAACTTTTTGGGAGAGTGGTTGGTCTATAAAAGGACCACTTTGGGAGCCAAAACCCAAGCCACCTTGCCTTTTTCTCTCTCCCTAATATTTTGGACGAAAATTAAAGGAAAAATTTCAGAATTTTTCCTCTCCACCATTGCTCTCTTAAGCTCATGTGTTGAGCACCTCTTGCCTCCATCCAATTAAATAGTTAATTAAGGCAAAGGGAAGGAAGGGATTAGGCTTAACCTCTCATCTACTAGCATAGATCGAGGTTTTGGTTAATACCTTGGTGGACTTGAGGCCGAGACACGCGTGGTGGTGCGCACAACCTCGACTCGACGGATTCGAGCCTTGCGATTACAAGTTCGCAAGAGGTAGCCCTTTTTCCCTCTTTCTCTTGTGTGTTTGGATGGCTTTTGCACTAGATCTCCTTTGCACTTAGTTTAATTAGGATTAATTAAGAGTAATTAGTCTAAAAATTAAATTTGTGCACTTCCTAACACCCATTTCTTTTATTCCATTTCAAAGAAGAGAGAAATTCAAGAGTGTACATTTTGTAAGCATGGTGTTCAATCGACCAGAACTGTTCAGTAAACCCAATCTTTGCTGTCAAATCCAAGAATTCATCCTTGACCCCAAGTGTCTCCAACACATCCAAATCGACCAGCCTGGTATGCTCGATGGGCCGCCTAGAAAGCCGCTTGTAATTGTCAAATTGTCACTTCGTGGGCATGTAGAAACCGGCTTGTGGCTCGTACCGTGCTGCTTCGGGGTCTCTGGCCTCATTACTGCCCAGAGGTGGCTGTCTGGAGGTAGAACTTCCCTCTCCACGTGTCTGGGACCTAGTTTTTCTTCTCAAAAAGTTCATTTTTCTCCACAAAATCACACAGTCAATCACAAATTTCGGTCCGAAATTTTCAATAAAAATTCAATTTAGTCCCTGTTATTTTGTTGTATTCCTCCAATCTCTCGGGTACAATTCCAATTTTCCTCCACACTTCTTTTACACCATGTTAAAGCCTCTGTTCAACCCAGAGAAATTCAATAAAGAGAGATAGGAGAAATTCGACCTTTAAAAACCCTTGGAAAATTCGAATTCCGTTATTTTCATCAATAAGGCACCCTCCACTGCGGGAAAAAGAGACAAGAGACTCAAGGCACTGCAAGAAGAGGAAGGGAACCAAATTTCGGGTCTATTTTGGTGCGAAACCGTCGGTTTCAAGTGAAAAATCCGTCACGAATAGACCGCCTCGGCCGAAATTAACGGCACCAGCTAGGAGAGGGCAGCGAGCTGGTTCTAATGGGGGTTCGATTTGTGGCAATGGTGGAGTGGAGGTGAGGCGTGAGTGGTGGAGGTTGGTGTCGGGTAGGGAAGAAAAGAGGAGTTACCGAGTTAGGCGTTTTTCTTGGGTTTTCGATCGGGGAAGAGATGAGACAGGGAGAGATGGGTTTTTTAACAATAAATTCATTATCTTTGATCAAAAGATTAATTAGAGGTTTGGCCCATGAAATCCACACCCTATACATCAAAAATAATTCTTTAAATTTCTTGATTATTTTAATTAGCAAAACACCCAAAAATATTTACTTATTTACATCGTTATTTAGTTACTTTAATTTTTGGTATTCCTCACTTTATTTTACTGTCTAGCTTCTGAAAAATAACAAGTCCAGTATTCGAAAATCCATCCTTTGGGTTCGACCCTAAGCTTAACTCTAAACGACTAGTGAGGTTAGGTTTAGGTACAAATTTATTTGATCCTAGGGTTAAATTCCTTCATCAGGAGGACTTTTATGGTTGCACGCACGCCAGACGACTCATTCATAGCGCTAGGACACATTCTGGACCGACATGCGGGTCACATGCCACCTAGACGACTCATACCTAGGCTCAGTTCGACCCCAGCTCACCTTAGTTTGACCCCATCTCCACCAGTTCGGACCGAACTGGCCACTGCTCGAACCGAAGTGCATCACTTGCACTTCCATGTCTCCTCTCCAGACCGAGCAGCTCTCTTTCGGGTCAAACAACTCTTCTTCGGGTCGAACAGATCACATATGGCATGATTTTCATAGAAGGAAATGGACATTTTGGCATGTTTTGATAGCAGGGACGCCCTAGCCTCTCTCCCAAGCAACCAGACCTACTATAAATGCCTTCTCCTACCTCCAGAGCCGTATCTTTGATCCCACACGCATAACCACCTTCCATAGAGCGATTTGAGCGATTGTTCTTTGGATTTCTTCATCGACCCGACAAGTAGACCTTTGTTTGAAGCGACGGCAACAGCAAGGATCGACTGACTCATCTCTCTAGGCATTCATTGCCTTAGAGAAGATTGTTCTAGCGTGAAAGGAGTAGACTTTACTATCTTTTATGCTTCTATATTCTTATTCTATGGGCTTGTATCTTTATTATGCTTGTACTGAGTTTTATTATTGTCTTGAGAACATGTTAGAGTAGTTTATTTTATGTCTTATGGTATGGATGTAATTTAGGTTTAGTTTGATGTTATGATTTGATATGACTTGATATTTGGCTTTATGATCTGTTTATTGAGTAATATTTTGATTGCTTGTTTAATTCTATGATTGACCTGATTTACTTCTCAATTCTAGTCCTGTTTAGTTAAGTTACAAGGTTAGGTTAATTAATTGGAATTAAATTAAGTATTTGGGATAAGTTGACGATTCGAAAGAGGAGATTAGCGTGAACTGAAAGGTGCAGCTTCTAAGTTGGTTGAAAGGCAACTTAGATATTCCTAAGAAAACCAATAAACAAGACATAGGTTAATTAAAATACCGACACGACAGTTTAGGTTTAATTGGTCTATGTGGCCAAAGTAGAGTCATGTACTAATTTCTAGTCCAAAAGACGACAGTTGAGGATTAGGTAATCTAGTTATAGCCAATCGGAGCCCTTCATAAAATTAAAACTCAAGTTGTTCGGTCACAACTCAGCATACCAGCCTCTGTTCGGACCGAACAGGTCTTGTTCGAACCGAACTGATGGCCTTTGTTCCGCTTTGTTGGTATTTAACGCGAAAGTGAGCGATCCAGCGAATCGGAGGCTAAACCTAAGTGAATCCCGATCCCTAGGACGCCTTTTTATACCTGAAAAACACCAAAATTTACCAGCTTTAGTTTGTCTTATTAGGATTATTATTTAAATACCCAAAATACCCAAAAATATTTACTTAATTGCATTGATAATTAGTTTGTCTTATTAGGATTATTATTTAACCATCCAATCAATTATAGATGTCCCGTGATTAATACTAGATTAATGTGGACATCGACATCTGATCTGGACGGTTAAATTTTTTCGGACCTATCAATCCGGTATTATTTAGGGGCTATCCAGATTAGATCGGACGGTTGGAATGAAAAGCGCGGTCCGTGCCGTGCGGCAGAGGATGTGAATTCTACACTACACTGGCTCCAGTACTCAAAACTGGCAGGGTCGATTCAGTCCCAAACCCACTCCCACGCCATGTCAGCATCCTCCGACGATGTCTTCTACTCCGCTCCGGAATCACCTCCTCCAAACCCTTACTCCAGTCAAGACCATCAGCAATCTCTTTTTACTCCTCCAAACCCTGACCCCCCTTCTCGCGCCGACCAAAACCAATCACCGTCTGACACGTGGTTCCAGAGGGCGGCTTTAAGCGCCGGAAAGGTTCTTTCCTCGGTGCTTGGTTTGTCGGATGGGAGTAGCAGCGAGTACGAATCTCAAGGAGATGTTTCTGATATTGTTTGCTCTGGTATGTTATTAGGTCTTTGAATCTGTAAATCTTTGATCTTTGGTATTGAGTGGTTGCATTTTGTAAGGAATTAAATTTTTTATATGCAGATATTATCAGAAAGCAGTTGTTAAATTAAAGCCTCTCTCGCTCCTTGTTTCGTTTAGTTATTGTAATTAAAATTAATAGTTAATAATTCAACTCTGTAATTTATGCATAGCCGAAGAGAAAGATGAATTTGTTGAGAGGATTAAGGAACCGAAACAGGTACCTTTCTGTACTTTGAATGAAGGAGAGTGAGGAATTACAGATTACTTTGAATGGGCAGGGTGGTACTGGTGCCTATACCTGTTCTTACTCATAACCTACCTAACTAGTATAGTACCATTCATGCCTTACAAACTGAGACTTGTTCGAAATATTTGTGTTTAATGAAAGCAATACATGCCTTTACTAGGCCTGATCAGCATAGTATTGCATTGACATTTTACTTCTACAAAGAAGATTTCCATGTTTCAACAATAGTCCTAACCCCAGCCCCACCCCAACAAAGAGAAAGGAGAAAACTTGTATTTAGTCATCAAGGCCTTAAGTAAATGTGGAGTCACTGGAAGGACCATTTGCATTAAATCTCATTAGTATTTATTTTGATTATGCTAGGGAATGGCATTGAGTCAGGTTGAAGAACCAAAACCAAAAACAACTTTAAGTAGCTCGGATATTACGGTTGAAGAGCTGGTCATGCAAGAGACTCTGTCAAGGCAGATATTATCTCTATTAGTATTCTTTTTTGTTTGTTTTGTTCTACTTTCTTGTTCTGTAGCGTTCTTGAACAGTCGACAGTAAACTAAGGTATCATTTGGTTTAATTTGTTGAAACTAAAATTGATTAATTACAGGGAAAAAAATGGTATTGCAGTAATTGCAGAAACTCAAAAGAAATGGAACAACCTTTATATTTTTTTACTTTTTTTTTTTCCTGGGGATTAATCGTAATCATCTCCTTTTTTCAGGAAACAAAGTGAGAAGCAGATAAATCTAATACAGTCACAGAGAGTGGAATCTTCTTCTCCCTTTGTGCAGATGCCATTATCTCCAGTCCAGGCATCACTGGAGATTCACAGTGTTGTAGTAGACAAGGCACAGAAATGGTCTGGAGAGAACAAATGTACCTCTTCAAGTTTTGCAATACCTCTAAACCCCAATACTTCTCCTCCCGCTGGCCATAGCCAACAACTACCTCTGGCAACCAAAAAACCACCTTTAAACCCTGATCCTAATCATTGCCTTTCTCCTGGCCAAAGCCAGCAACAATCTTCCTCCAAAATCATACCACCTGTGAGCCCTTTGCTTCCCCCTTCCCCTGGCCAATATCAACCACCACCTTTCTCCAACATCATACCACCTGTGAATCCTGTGTGTTCACCTTCTATCATCCAAAACCAGCAACTACCCTCACACTCTGCACCACTTCTAAGCCCTAATGCTAGCATCTCTTGCACCAGCCCAAAGCGGTCATCATCTTATTCATCACCAGTGATGTCTTACCCTGAGAAGCAGTCCAAACCTTGCTCTAAGAGGGACAAGCCTGAACCTAAGTGCCGTGTGACCTCCTCAAAACGCAGAGAAGTGGTCAAAAAGAAGGATACCCCAGCCTTGATCTTTGATCCAATGGATGAGGAGAGATCTGGGGACAAGAGATTGCCGAGCAACTTAAAGGAGGTAGTTGAGCTTTTTTCTGGGGACTTAGATTATAAGCAACTCGCTGACATGGATTTGTTGGATGTCCTGGAGATGAAGGGGATTAAGTTTGAAGACCCTCCTTGGTGGCCCAAATGATATACTTTGGGCGTTGATGCATCCATAATTATGAAGTGATTGATGCATGTTAGCTACTAGTTGGTTTTGTATATAGTTATGTTCTTGTTTAAAGCTTCAGTTGCAGTTTTTGCAGAAACAGGGTTCTATAAATTGTGATAGAATTTTTGCTACTTTTGTGTTAAAGTTTAATGTTTGATGGATAAATCATGGTCGTAAATCTATTTTATGGCCTCCAATTCTTTGTGTTGGCCGGAGATGAAGAGCATGAATCCAAAAAATAGCTATTTCTCTTCAGGGTTTCCAGAACTGCTGTTTCTTCTGTTTAGTGCTTCCATTGTTTCAGGTATGGGAGGTCCTTGACATTGAGATTTAGATGCCCCCCTTCTGTTTTGTTAAGTGCTTCATTGACACAAGCATGAAGTCAACAATTTAGTTCAATCTATTTTGCAGTGATCATGCGCTTACAGCCATGATCGTCCACATTTTTAATTTACTTATCAAAGCATAAAACATGATTATTTTCGAGCGAAAGTCGAGGTTCGTTATGGATACTTCTTGGTACATCATCTTGTATGCTTCGTCTATAAGGTTAATCGAAATTATTTGTTAGGTTAAGATTATCTTAATTTTGATAGATTATAACTTTTTATGTTTAAACTCTTGATGGTGATTTTCAAATCAGAAAACTTTCATAGACATGCACACAATTGAGCCTAGTTTTATTATTTATATTTATATATTTACTAGTCTCATTTCCCAGCATACAACAAAGCAGGTTCTAACCATTTTCAACCAAAACGCAAAAGTGCAGTAATCAATTTCCGAAGTGATTACTGCCCTATGCAGTTTTTCCATCACTTGCCATCACTAAATAGAAAGTGAACATGAACATATATAATAGACAAGATGAACATATATAATGATCATAGTGAACACACACAAACAAATAAGTTCAATAAAAATAAGTTGAATATACATATAAAAATCTGAACAAGAGATGATAACTTTTATTTGTTTGTATAAGTGTTCACTTTGATCGTCTATATGTTTATGTTGTCTATTTTATGTGTTCATTTTGTGTTTAGCGATGGAAAATTATGGCAAAACTCTGCACAGTATGTAGATGACAGTAATAATTTCTGATTTCCAAATGAACTTCCACAGAAACCAAAGACCGAAAAAATTAATAATAGCTTTACTGTTCACTCGAATTTCGAGATTAATTGTAAAAAATTCAGAATTTTACAAATAGCGTTGTAGGATCGGCATCCGGGATGTCGATTCTGCAAATTGCTTGGATCGGCATCCCAATTGCCGATCCAATTAAATGCACATATAACAATGTGTAACACATTGCGTTTTCAACTTTGTACATTTTTTTTATTTGCAATTTTGCTTTTTAGCCCTCAACTTTTTTATTATTACAAAACATATAATTAGTGATTAGTAATTAAACATAATTGAAACTTCTATAATGAAATATAAGTATATAATTAAATTATTTATGTTAAATACACAATATTGTATATGTGTATAATTCTTATTTATACATATATATATATATATATATATTATGTATCATATATTTTATATATTAAATACATATTATTGTATATAATTAAATATATGATACATATTATTATATGTACATAAAATGTACATATATTTCTATGTATATTTATTTATACATTAAAAAAAATTTATATATTAATATCTACATTTAATGTATAACAAAATTTTTTTATTGGACTATTTTGTAAAAATAATAATTTTAGGGTCATCGGCGAATAAATTCAACAA
This sequence comes from Rhynchospora breviuscula, assembly GCA_027562975.1. Taxonomy (NCBI): domain Eukaryota; kingdom Viridiplantae; phylum Streptophyta; class Magnoliopsida; order Poales; family Cyperaceae; genus Rhynchospora; species Rhynchospora breviuscula. The sequence goes on from CM050400.1 coordinate 35,950,976, forward strand.
AAATATATTCAATTTTTTTGCCGATGACCCTAAAATTATTATTTTTACAATATAGTCCAATAAATTTTTTTTGTTATACATTAAATGTAAATAAAAATATATAAAAGATTTTTAATGTATAAATTAATATACATATAAATATATAAAAGATTTTTTATATACATTAAATATACATACAAATATATATAATTATAAATATAATATACATGTATAAAATTAAATATAATTTATACTACAACATGTGTAATACTTTCATTCGTATTTAATTTTATACATACGTATTTGTATGTATATTTAATATATATAATTATAAATATAATATACATGTATAAAATTAAATATAATTTATATTACGACATGTGTAATACTTTCATTCGTATTTAATTTTATACATACGTATTTGTATGTATATTTAATGTATATAATTTTTTTATGTATTTATATGTATATTTATTTATACATTAAAAAAAATTTATATAGTTTTATTTACATTTAATGTACAACAAAAAATTTTATTGGACTATATTGTGAAAATAATAATTTTAGGGTCATCGGCAAAAAAATTGAATATATTTTTATTGAATTTATTCGCTGATGACCCTAAAATTATTATTTTTACAAAATAGTCCAATAAAAAAATTTTGTTATACATTAAATGTAGATATTAATATATAAAAATTTTTAATGTATAAATAAATATACATAGAAATATATACATAGTGTGTGTGTATATATATATATTATGTATCATATATTTTAATTATATATAATAATATGTTAAATTATGAATGTTGAATTAAATTATGCATGTTGAATAGCTTTATATACATATATTATGTATCATATATTTTAATTATATACAATAATATGTATTTAATATATAAAATATATGACACATAATATATATATATATATATATATATGTATAAATAAGTATTATACACATATACAATATTATGCATTTAACATAAATAATTTAATTATATACTTATATTTCATTATAGAAGTTTCAATTATGTTTAATTACTAATCACTAATTATATGTTTTGTAATAATAAAAAAGTTGAGGGCTAAAAAGTAAAATTACAAATGAAAAAAATGTACAAAAGTTGGAAAAATCTAGATAAATGGATGTAGTTCTCCATGTAAATTTGATGGACTTACACTTGGCTTTGTCTTTTCCTTGCGCAACCGAGTCAAAAGCTTTTTTGAAGATATACAAAGCAACGGAATGTAACACATTGTTATATGTGCATTTAATTGGATCAGTAATTGGGATGCCGATCCAAGCAATTTGCAGAATCGGCATCCCGGATGCCGATCCTACAATACTATTTTTAAAATTCCGAATTTTTTACAATTAATGTCGAAATTTGAGTGAACAGTAAAGCTATTATTAATTTTTTCGGAACCAAAGAGGTACTTTGGGCCAATTTCAGGCCCATGGTTCTGTCGGTGGCCCGTTGCCTCATTACATGTCGCATCTGACATTCTGGACAAGTGACAAACAACTTTTTCATTATTAATTGCTTAAATAAGAAAATGGAGAGGTCCAGTCATTCGGCGCAAAAAATGATGAACGGAGATCTCCAGTTTTCAGGAAATTGAGGTGTGGGTCGAGATACCAGTCGTCTCTCCCACACAACCTCCCCCACCATTTTTTTTCCCTTCGCACCCACGTCTCCGCGTTTCACTTTCGACTTCTCACCTCCACCTTTCAAATACAAACTTCTCACCTCACCTCACCTCTGTCTTTCTATCTTTCTTTCTCTTTCCGAACCTCCATTCGCTCGATCGTCGTCAACTTCAATCTCAAATCGGTACGAGACCTGGCTTCCCTTCATCTCCTGTTTTTTTCTTTCAGATCTAACTGTGTAATGTCTTAATTTGTGCTTCTTCGTTTAGTTAAGCATCACAAAGTTGTTTCTTTTTCGCCAAGCGTGAATTGGGAGCTGTGGTGTATAGTTCCGTGTAACTAGTAACTTACAATTTATTTTTTTTTACAAATGTTGGCTACAATTTGTGTCCATACGAGTTGAATTTGTTAATTGTTCATGATCTGAGATTCGCATCACAAATAAATCTTTACTTCTAAGTTTCTGTTCAGCAGGAACTGAAGTTTTATGTGATGAAGAATTGGTCAATAGAGAAATGTATCTAATGATCATCTTTCTCTGTCTGAACAAACCATTGCACTGATTTACATCTATTCCTTTTTCAATTTTTTTTTATGCAGTTCTGTTAAACTTAGACATGAAGATTTGTTTACTGATAAATTACTTGTTAAATAGGTGCTTCCTTTAGGAGACATGTTATCTACCACTCACGATAACAGTATTAGTTATATTTTTTAAATTCTCTCTTGGTTCAAATTGCCGATCACAATAAAAAGCATATGCACCCTGTATTTAGCTCATGACCTCAATGATGCCTCTTGTGGCAAAGAAATGAGCTTTTTGTTATGGGACTTTACTCTTTTGTACTTCATCTGTTCCTAACCATCTTATAGATTTGAGATCCAGTTTCGCTAGCTTTGTCATGGACAAATTTATCCAAGAGAATATCCTTAAATAATTCCCTTCAACTAAGTTGAACAAGTAAAGCCAAAATGTCTGACATTTTACATTCTATTTTTTCTTAGCCTAGGTTTGACAATGTTACAGTTAGTTTCTTCTATATACATTTAATTTTGTTTTTGCTCTTACTTTGCAGATCTAGGCTATAATCATGTCAGGCTCCTCCTTTGAGGAAGCAGATGAGGCCTTTGAGCACACACTTCTAGTGGTGCGTGAGGTCTCTGTCTACAAGATACCACCACGTGCCAGTAGCGGAGGCTACAAGTGTGGTGAGTGGCTCCAGTCTGATAAGATCTGGTCTGGCCGTCTTCGTGTAGTCTCCTGTGGGACCCGTTGTGAAGTCCGCCTTGAGGACCCTGCGTCAGGCGAACTGTTTGCTGCCTGTTTTGTTCACCCAGGCCAGAGAGAACAGTCTGTCGAAACAGTTTTGGATTCTTCTAGATATTTTGTAATTAAAATTGAGGATGGGACGGGGAAACATGCTTTTGTCGGGCTGGGGTTTAATGAGAGAAATGAGGCATTTGACTTTAATGTAGCATTATCAGACCATGAGAAGTATCTGAAGAGGGAGAATGAGAAGGAGGTGGTAGGAGAGGAGGGGGAAGATAGCCATATTGACATAAATCCTGTGGTTAATCGCCGGTTAAAGGTAAATTTGGAATTGATTTGTGAGAGCCATTTATTTCCTTTGCTAGTTGGTGAGAAAATTTTCAATGGGGTTCTTCATATAGACAGATGTTTGCTTTTTGCTTTTGGTCTTATTTATATTAACATAGGCAGTTAAATCTGGTCGTTACTGGTTCCATTTGACTGATCCCAGCTATCAGTTTTGTTTATCTTGCTTATTTAATTGAGACAAACATATTAGCCAAGTACACCACAACAGTTTGCAAAATGTGAACCTTGGCTAGCTTTTGATTGTAGACCTATTTTAGCAAAGGAGCAAAACATAGCATCATGGGATGTACTAAATTATATCTTATATCACAAATGGGTCAATCTGAGTTGTGCATGTGAGGTCCTTATCTCCTTACAGAGAATGATGGATTAACTTATTGGGACAAAATGAATATTTAAAAAGACTTTGAAGAAGACATAAAAGTGCATGATCAAAGTCCATGAATATTGATCGACCCATTTACTGACCTTGACAAAATTTACCCAACATTGTTAAAAAATATACATTTCAGTTAATATTATGATTCACACGTGATATAGGAAGGAGAAACTATCAGGATAAATGTGAAGACAAAGACATCTGGCAGTGGGGCCAGTGCAGGCATGCTCTCCTCAGCTGGCTTGTCTGGAGTTGGGCAGGCTAAGGAGAAAGCAACTGTGGGTGGGGCAGGCAGCCTCCTGGCACCCCCACCTGGGGCTGGGAAACTGAGGTCACCTTTGCCACCTCCACCTAACGACCCTGCTGTTGGAAAAATATCTCAAAAGGCAATTCTTCTGGCACCGCCACGTGAGAATATGGGGGCTGCAACGCAGAAAAATCCCGACCCTTTCTCTGATCTTTCATCTATCGAGGTCTGATTTCTTGTGCCAAAACACAGTTTTCCTTACTTCTGTATAGATGTGTTTAGTTATAACTCCATAATCACTATTGGTGAGTAATATAAACTAACAGAAAACGCTGGTACAGTTACCTGCTGACATGCCTATTTTAGGTATAATGATGTTGTTAGACTCATTAAACACAAATGAGCAGAGAAACAATAAATGATTAATACTGCGATAAGTCTGCTTGCAACTTGTACCAGACTTGTTCTGTGTAATTTTATTTACTGTAATGACTTACACTTGGTTACCTCTGACTTACAGAAAAGTTTGCCTTCAACAACAACCAGCTCAGTGCCTAAGAAAACTTCAGCTTCTGGATGGGCTGCGTTTTGAGTAATATAAACCGCTAAAGTCGAGGAAAAAGAAAATGATAGATCAGAGAAGCTGAAATATTCCTTTATTTCTGAAATATTGGGGCGACTTTGTTGAGTTTATCTCCTTAGTTATCCCTAATATAAGCGTCACAAAGGTCATGTTGCTCTTCTTTCTGTTATTATTTTTTCCTTGTTTCATCCTTTTTCTCTCATGGTATGTTATTTGAAGCCCTGAAATGTGAGCTGATGTACACTGTTGTATTGATGAGAACCATTGTAGTAATGCTGGAGCTGTATTGTCACGGCTCCTTTGTAATATTTTTTTTGCGGAAGTAATCCATTTTCACTGTTGGTGTCATATAATGAAAGTGCTTGCACTCATTTCTGTACTATTAAAATTTACTATAGGTTTTCCTGCTATATGAACAAGTTCTGGAACGTATCATGTTTCAGAGTTTAATGGGACTAGCTTCCATCTCAGTACTGTACTTAAATCAGAGACAAAGTGCAGATATCCAAGGAAAGGGAAGAGATTTCCTCGAAGCCAGCAGTTTATATTTGAAATGATTCTTTCATTTATATTATGGCGAATAAAAGGTTGAATTTTCAGGAGAAAATGAGAACATCAGCTCTCAATAAAAAATATAAATGTGACAATTAAATACTATAAATTATAATTGTTCATGCATCGGATTACGCTGGCCATTGTTGACCTAAAGCGAAACTGCGAATAGAATACATATCTGCATGTGTATTTCATTAGGCAGATATGAGTACGAGTAAGTTTTGTTTTAGACAGATGCCACAATTTGAAACTAAATTTGTATAAGAATAGGAACAAAATTTTGAACTAGAGTACAAATAGAAGCTTCAACAATTTGTCATTGTCGTTCAATTAAGAAAATCATAACATATGCTTTTATTTCAAATATGGATAATCCAGATATTGGCATTATTTCTCCTGATACAAATTGAATACGAATGTGAATGATTTGAACCCTAAATCACCATCTAACCGCTAAACCACACAAACCACATTTTAAAACCTTATTTGAACCATAAATTATCGATGATTTTTTTAGTCAAATCGGGATATACAATTCGTATTAGACTTTCCCAAATATTATTTGATAATATTTATTCAACAAAATGTTTACAACAGGCCATTTATAATAAGCTGTTCAATAGAAAGTTCCTTCAGTATTCCAATCGGCCGGACCTTAAATCAGAAATAAATGTAAATACATTGCCATAAATAAATTGTAGCCCTCAGGTCAGCTTTTTAAGAATAAATTAAAATTAAATAAATATTTCTTAAAATATTGCGTGTTTGTCATGTTAGTCCTTAAAATTATGAATATATATTATGGTTAGATGTACGTAAATATTATTTTAAATTGACTTTATGACGAAATGAACATTGATATTAGTATTCGAGCAATTGATATATGATTTCAAAGATGTACTTGTTTGCATTCTTTTTTTTTCAATGGATGTTAAATAATAAACGGTGCAGTAGATATTGAAAATTGTAAGGACTAAATTGGATAATACTCAAACTTAAGGATTATAAACAATGAATAGGTATTATTTAAAATCCATTTGCTTGATTTAGGAATTTTTTTTAGAACAAATTTAGAAGTTACAACATGTTCTACGATCATTCTTCCCCAGAAGAAAAAAAAAAGTACATTTACTTCAAAAAAAATAATAAATAAAGTACACATTCTAGCATCACGTTTTCAGAGTAGCCGTTGACCATACAATAGTTTGAATTTTTCATTCGGCTCAACAAATTGAGGCAGGTTTAGGGGCTGATTTTAGAAAAAATATTTTGTTTCAAATTGAAAAGTTCCGTTCTGTCAATTTTGTCATTGACTTTATCCGGGCGTTGCATGCTTATCTTAAATTATTGCGTGGCACTTCCATAACTTGTTTTTTTTTTTGAAGGTCACTTCCATAACTTGTTAAGAGTGATGTCCAAACCGTGTTAAGACTAACATTCGGTTGCCTAACATTACAAGTATTAGTGGAGAGGAAGTTGCTTAAGGATATGTTTGGGGGAAAATGGAGGTTGTTTAATCATGGGCTTTTAACCAAAATAAGTAAGTGTTTGTTAGAAGTATTGACCAAACAGAGTCAGATGACTGATATAAAAGACAAGTATATTAACTTTATGTACAACAAAAATGTACTGAACCATCGATCTTTTAAAATAAAAATTATACTAAAATTTTTTTGTTTAAATAACATAAAACATCTCTAATGAATTTGACTTTTCATAATCCACCCCTATGCGGTGGGGCCATCATGTGCACACAGACGGCCATCTAGGCGAATTTTACTTTTTTATAAGAATCGGATTCAAAATCCTGAAAAACATAGTAAATTCCAAATAATGTATTTAAAAATATTTAATTCAGGATAAAGAAAAAATAAAATAAGGACCACGTTTTCGGCCGACCTACAGGGATAATAACGATGTTGTTATTAAAATTTAAATAAAACCATTCATGATGTTAAAAATGGCAAAAGGATCACGTTTTCCCCTCCAGTATGCACACTTGGATGTATCCTGTTGTTGGCACCGGTTATATCCTTTGAGATATCAGAAATGGACCAATCCAGTTAACTGTAACGGAGAGAACAGGAAAGCAGTTTGGAAATAAGTTTGTTCAACGCCCTGTCCAAGAGAATTTCAATTAGGTCCTTAAAAAGTTTTTTGGTTAATTACATATCTCGGAACTACAATTAATTTTGGTTAATCCACGTTTTCACTGGCTGAAGGAACATTCATAACAAAAACATAAATTTGACATCTTACTATGTCTAAAAGAATAATCAATATCTATTTATATATCATAACATCATATCATTAAACAACAAAGGACGAATTGTTGGTTGCAAGAAGAACTATGGTCTTAATAGAAAAGGTAAAATAGTCTTTATGAAGTTAATTGAACTAAAAGAATCTATAACTCTACTTGCACTGAGCTATATAATTTATAGGTTCGGTAAATATAACTTTGTCGACAAGACGACAATATCAGAGTGTGAAAATGAAGTACGTCGGTGTCGGCATTCTTAAAGTCTAATAATTGCATAAATTGTCATGAATAATTCATAAATCAACAACTTTGAAGGACACTGGTGTAAAAGTGCCGACATTTCTAATTCAAAATTACTAATACTCCCTTGTAAAATCGGAAAAACAAATGAAAGTGGCCAGTCTCTCTCACGAGAGAATCCAGCGTCGACAAGCTAAATAATAATCACAACGTTATCCACTCCTAACACATTTACGACTTCCTACGCATAGGTTGCGTGGCATGCTGATCTTGCTCATTTTCTCCCACCTCTCCATGCCTAATCATCATAACAAAAATTCTGAATATTATATTATTTATAGTATTATTGCATTATTTATTTTTGACCTCTCTCCAAGCTACGAGAAATTGCACAAACTATCTAAACTTAATTTCTCCTATACTTATATTATTTTAAATTATACGAATAAATAATACACAATTTATATTTGTACTATTTTGAATTTCAATATATTTTTTTCTTATATAAATTTCAACAATTTAATATATTATTTGTATAATAAAAAAAATATGATGATGATAACATAAATTTTGGACCTTATTCATTCAATTTTGAATTTGCTTTAAAAATATGCCAATCATGACCACGTTAGGTAAGAGTAACTTAGAGTAATAGTCATATTTGGCATATACAAATACAGTTGTCATGTACCCATTCCACTTCAGATACCCCCTGTTGCTTTTACTTTGATGGAGCGGGAATGACGGCCTCCCGCGTCTTTTCCTTGATCTTAGATTCTCCATACCACCAAAGTCTACATATTTCTCTACCACAAATTTATTTGCTTTTAAATTAAACCCGCTACACGTAAACTATACAGAAGAATAAACAGGAGATCGGAGACATATTCTCAGGCCGAAGGATAAATTCCAAATATATCCCTCTCTTTAGAGTTGCAGTTGTATCTGATCTCTTCGTCTTCGGCTCTTAAGTCGATCTAGCGAGTGGTAATCCGATCATTTCGCTTGTTGCGTCTCTAATTGAATCATTAATCTTCCCTTAATTGAGAAATTAACTAACCTACCTTCCTTCCTCCCTCCATTTTCTCCCCATTTCGCTCCCTTTTTCTCGTTTCTGCTCCACCTTCTCCTCTTCGCCATCATCTCCAATTAGTACTTTCGTTGAATTGGTGGATTAGGTTCTGAACCGTTTTGTCGAATTTGAAATCTTTCGTAGATAATTCTCGCATTGTTTACATTTTTTATCGTGGAATTGGTATCATGAGTGGATTCGCTGGAAGGAATTGAGTATGTTATTCCGTACAATTTCTGAAATTGAGGCCGTCTGAAAGAGGAAAAGGAGAATTGGAAATCGGAGATTGGGCTACCATTTAAGAGGATTGTCATTGAAACATGAGTTCTGCAAGGAGTTGGTTGAGCAAGCTCCAGCCCAAGGAAAAATCGCCTGGGAAAAAGAAAGATTTACCCCCAAATGGAGGACAAGAGGATGCGCCATCTAATGCCACTAAGCAGCGAGTTGCAGCTGCAAAGCAATACATTGAGAATCACTATAAAGAACAGATGAAGAACTTACAAGAGAGAAAGGAGAGGTATGGATGATCTTATTATTCGTTTAGTTGATGAATTTGTGTTTCGAGCAGGAGAAATTCATTTCGTTTCTGATGAAGGATTGTTCTTTTTTGGTTGGTTTTTGGTGGGTATTGATTTGATTTTGATAACGGCTTTACTTTTTGGTTCAATATTATGTTTGGTGGGATATGGTTGAAAATGGGACTGAGTTGGTTTCATTCTAGCCATGTGAGGATAATGAAACATTGGGATATGCATGTTCTCAAATACATTTATGCAATTCGTTTATATTTAATTTGTAGTAAGTTGAAGTTAATGATTGTAGGAGGGATAACCTGGAAAAGAAGCTCGCTGATGCTGAAATTTCAGAGGAGGAACAAACCAATATACTAAAATACTTTGAGAAAAAAGAAACAGAATATATGCGTCTACAAAGGCACAAAATGGGTGTGGAAGACTTCGAAATTGTGGCTATGATAGGGAAAGGTGCATTTGGGGAGGTATACTACTAGTATCTCCAATTGACCCTTCTGCAAATTATTATGAGTTTGTTTAAGTAATGAGATATTGGTCAGTACTTAAGCAGTTCAAGAAGTAAAAAAAAAAAAAAAAAAAAAAAAAAAAAACGATCTGCTTAGTTAATGTGATAATTATTGGAATTAATTTTCCATTAAGTTATCTCTAGGATTTCAATTTGTTTAGCTCATTTATGTTGCAGGTGAGGATCTGTAAGGAGAAAACAACAGGAAATGTGTATGCAATGAAGAAGCTCAAGAAATCAGAGATGCTTCGCCGAGGCCAGGTAAGCAACCTCTCTTACCTGCTGCAGAAAACTAGTGCTTTCCAATTTCTGACTGTACCTTAACCGTATCAGGTAGAGCATGTAAAAGCAGAGAGGAATCTATTAGCAGAGGTTGACAGCAACTGTATAGTGAAACTATACTGCTCTTTTCAAGATTCAGATTATTTGTACCTAATAATGGAATATTTGCCGGGAGGCGACATGATGACGCTTTTGATGCGTAAAGATACACTTACTGAAGATGAGTCTCGGTTTTATGTTGCTGAATGTGTTCTCGCCATCCAATCAATTCACAAGCATAACTACATCCACAGGTACTGTGCGCACTCTCCTAAGATATGCCAGTTGCTAGCTTGATTTGAATAAGAATTTAAATATATAAGATTAGCTAACTCATCCTTCGGTCCAGTATTAATGATGCTGTAATAATAGGTACCAGATTGATCATCTTTTAAGTATCTCTTTGTAATTCTCAGGATATGGTGGGTCTCAGTCTCACCCCAAACTAGCCCAATAAATCCAACAGAAAATGTGTACCTACCTACTAAGGGTGTAAAAGGAATGGATATATATCTGTTTCGCCCATGCCCACATATTATTAGTAAAATACTATGAATATCTGTAAAATTATCAATTTCATATCTGCTCCAAATCCAACAAAATGATGTAGATACAGACACATAACTGGTTTTTGATTGTTACAGTCCAGGCCAGTGCCAGACTGGACTGAAACGTAATTGGAATTCTTGTAGTGTTGTCAGACCTTATAATGGACCCAAAAAAGAAGCATGGGTGAACTGAATAAAAACAGAATTTAACTTTAAATAGATCGTTATATTTAAAATTAAGAGGGGCAGGCTTGTTTGTGTTACTTGAATTTTTTTAAAATAATTCCATTTAATGAATTATCATATAATTATTTTTAGGGATATAAAGCCAGACAATTTGTTATTAGACCGGTATGGACATCTAAAGCTGTCAGATTTTGGGCTGTGCAAGCCTCTTGATGCAATGAACTTCCCAAATTTGAATGAAAAGGATGTGGTGTACAACAAAAGTCAAAGTAGTGGGTCTCTGCTGGGCGACCATCGGCCAAAGTGCAGTCAGCAGGAGCAGCTGGAACATTGGCAAAGGAACAGGAGAACACTGGTCAGTTGAGATGGACTTACTATTTTGCCCCTGCTAGCTTAAGGATGGCAATGAGACCTAAAACCATTGTCTCACAAAATTTTTAAAATGTGAATTTAATGATGCAAATTGTTTTTAAAAATCTAAACCAATTTTAGTGAATAAGTTCTGTGGTAATTACGAAATGCCCTTGTCAGTTTTTCTTTTGTTGATTTAAAATAACATTAGACTGTAAGCTATCAAACAAAAAATTAAATGTAATTTCTTAATCTCAAGGCATCAGACCATCTTTAATATTTTGTAAATAGTGATTATTATTTTAATAGCAGGCTGTTTGAAAGAATTCGGCATGGCTACTAAAATGCATTGCTTGTATGTATGTAGGCTTATTCAACAGTTGGCACACCTGACTACATTGCGCCAGAAGTCCTTCTGAAGAAGGGATATGGGATGGAATGTGATTGGTAATTCATTTATTATTATATTTCGAATATCGCAAATGTATGATACTCTTGGTAAATAGAATAATGTACATCTCTTTATGTAGGTGGTCCCTTGGAGCTATCATGTATGAAATGCTGGTTGGGTATCCCCCGTTTTATTCTGATGAACCTATGAATACATGTCGAAAGGTAATAACACATGGAGCAGTTTGTTTTGTACATTAAAGGATTTTAAAATGTCAGGTGTTCCAGGGTAAACCAATGAAACGTCACATGGTTCCTACAAAATGCTAAAAATATTGCCGATACACCACTTCGATTTCTTTAGAATATACCCAAGCTAGCTTGCTTTCTCACACTAGGCATCTATATAAAGGATGACAAAGTAGTGCAGCTTGATGCTGTGAGACATCTCATTTGTAGGTTATTCGCAGCCAATTGGAATTTTGTGTTCTCTTATTTAATATATACTTAGATTCCTTCTTTGATTACTTCACAACTCTTGACTAGAAACATTTTCAACTTGTACAATAATGCACCAATCCATGCAGATTGTAAATTGGAGAACCCACTTGAAATTTCCTGAGGAGGCAAAATTAAGTCTAGAGGCGAAAGATCTAATGAGCAGATTTTTATGCAACGTTGACCAGAGAATTGGTACTAGAGGTGCTGACGAGATAAAGGTACTTTTACTTTTTTTTTTTTTTGGTTTATGCAATAATGTCTCAATTGTGGAGTATTTGGGGGGCTTTTAATAATAAATTTCAAGTGTAGGCACACCCTTGGTTCAGGGGAATTGATTGGGACAGACTATATGAGATTAAGGCTGCATATGTGCCTCAAGTCAATGATGATTTGGACACTCAAAATTTTGAGAAATTTGATGAGGTACATGTGATCTCTTTCATTTTGTTTTTTCTCTTTGTCAAATGATTATAGTATAAGTATTTTCTCCTTTTTCTGGAGTGCTATATGTGATAAAAAGCAAAAAAAAAAAAAAAAAAAAAATCAACAACCATCACAAATATAGAAAATCTATAGTTTGTTTTATACTTGTTTATCATCTTATAATAATAAGCTCACTGCTCTGTCATACTTTAAGGGATCCCAGCCTCTGGACCATTGCCGGGCTTCATCAAAAGGACCTTGGAGAAAGGTAGCATTTAATTTTATATATTTATATATATATATGACTGTCTTGTGATACGCATTTCTCTTAACATGTTTTGGAAACTAAAAATAAAAAGTTATCAATCCTTTATTTACCGTTGTTCTATTTGTTTTCAGATGCTTTCTTCTAAGGATTTGAATTTTGTTGGCTATACATATAAGAACTTTGAACTTGTGAATGAACATGAGGCTTCTGGGATAGGTTTATTTTATGTTTCTTCACCTGCTTTACATTATTACATGTGCAAGTATTACCTCACTGTTTACTAAAAATTTATTTGTTGTTTCACCTTGCAGCTGAGTTGAAAAAAGTGAGCAAATCAAAGAGGCCAACTATAAAGTCTCTTTTTGGTAATTTTTCCGGTGTTCTGTGTTTATTGAATATATCAACTTGATGTCTCTACACACACTCTCACTATATTACAATTCGTTGCATCGCTGCCTTTTCTTTTAGATTTCTGTGACAAACTAAATGCTGTTTCCTTCTGACATATGAATTCTCCTAAGATATCTAACTTAAATTTTATCTGAAGCTAATATAATTATTTACAATCAATCTTTTTTTTTTTTGTGCAATTTCAGATGCATCAGAAGAAGAGGATTACTCCAACGAATCAGAAGGGAATCTCAGCCGGTATCCATCCCGGTTAGAGATATCTGGAAGCCAAAGCAGCTCTTCTTCTTCGTAAAAATGAAACAAACAAACTAAAGATAAACACAGCACAGAACCAAAAAGAAAAGAAAAAAAAAAATGCATATCAGCTATACTTACAGTTACCGTTCAAATTACAACGCTGAAATGAAGAGTTTTTTCTTGGTTGTTTGATGCCTCCTCCTGAGGTAGTACATACTTTTCTTTCTTTCTTTCTTTTTTTTCATTTGTCCTTTCCTTGTATTTATTATTTGCAAATACTTTATAGGATATAGTTTTTTTGAAAAGATCAATTGTAATTGTGATGTATGTTTTATGATAAAACGTTATATAGGGGATAGATATAAAAAAATTGTTGATATTTTTATTTTAAAGCAGACGATTTTTTTGTCTGCCTGGAGACAGGAATTTTGAGATAACTAAAGTTTTGGAATATATAATTTTGTATTTTCTTTCCAGTTCTCTTTTTACTTTTTCATATTCATGATTAACCATAAGTTGAAAGTAACATAGCATCTGCCAAGACCAAAGTAAACGAGTCAATAAATTGAAAACCTTTTCGACCAGTAAAATAATAATGAAACTAAACAATAATAAAATAAGGAGAGGTTTCTGTTAAATTTGATCCAAACTCAGGACCGAATTTATGGTGCATGGTGTATGGCCCACTGGGACAATTCGGACCGAATTGTCTTATATTCAGACCGTATTTGTAAGGTCCTGGTTTTTAAATTAAAAGAAAAGAGCAAAATTTTACAATAAAAAAAATTATTGGCGATGTCCTGGTATACTTCAGAAATAGACCGTATCACCGTTATTATTTCTTTTTATCCATTGACACAAATTTTACATAGTGACAGAGTGAGGGTTCCATCGATGAAAGGGCCGAAATTAAGTAATTATAACTTATGATATACGACCCAAAATAATTGATAACTTATGATACACGACCTAATTCTTTTCAGTATGTTTTGATTGAGAGGCTGAACTTATAAATTTCAATGTCATGTATCATATATTGTTTTTAGAAGCTTGATAACATAACATGCGCCATAAAAAAAATGTGGGAGGGATGCATGGTTAAGTCTTCTTTTAGAGGGACAGGATGCATAATAAAGTTCCTTTAGCACCATTGACAATATTTCCTAGTTTTCTCTTCATTGAGAAAAGATCCTAGGCGGCAGAGCCACGTGGAAAGAAGTAGGGTGGTCAAATGATTCTAATAAAATTTTAAAGTTGTCTTATAATTTTATAAAATTGATTATTTTCCGGTGTATTATTTTATCAAAAATTAACTAGTCGCAATTCCAAAACTTTGACTTGGCGACATGTTTCTTTACCGTTGCTTTATTCTCGAGAATGGATCATTCAATTTAATATAATTTAAGCGTGCAATGGTCAATGGTCAAATGTTAATCAATTGGTCGTTGATCTTAGAAATTATTTCACAAATATCGTCCTCCAATATGGTAACTGAGAAATTACTTTGCCTTTTCAACGGGAAAATGGCTATGCGACCATATTTTAAGTTGAGGTAGAGAGTAAATACAGAAATAATAACCGATCAGTTTGATATCTCTATTCCTCCTAAGCAAGCACATTTTAATATTTTACTATTATTATTATCTCTATCTCTCATCTCTACTTCTATATTTTTATATAAAAGCTAGATCTAGCATGTAAACACATTTTTGTGCCGTTCGATTAATTTGATCTGTAGTTGAATATCAATTACTAGATGAAACAACAATATGTTTTGATTTTTTATCCAATACGGAAAAAAAAAATTGGACAATATATATATCTACCTATATCACTGATAGATTGAAAAACGTATCTTTATTATCTAACATTATTTTGTTTATTTTTATTTGCCTACATATGATGGCATCTTTTGCTAGTAATTTAAAATATTTAGAGAAATATCTAATAATACAATTGATTTCTTTTGTGAAGATAAACAATCATATTACGAGAAACCAGGTATAAGTAAAAGTGCTAGGTATAGTAAAAGTGCTAGTTATAAAACATGACTAGAAATTTGAAGTTTGAAGACTTTGAACCCAAAAGAAAAAGATAAGCATAATACACTTGACTTCAAATTTTATTTACGATACTATTTCTTCCAAAATAGGGGAGTGGCTAGTGTCCAACATATAGGACACACATACTCGTCCAACATGATAAAATTTTAAATTTTTGAGATTAGAATGACCGATCCGAATCGCTCAAATTGTTTTCCATAACAAAATCTCCGTGGAGACCAAATTTTATATTTTTTTCAAAATTTTTTACTATTTTTTCATAATTTTTTAATATGGTCATCTAAAAAGTTATGAACCCTCCAATTTTAAAAATTCGAAAAAAATAGTTAGAAAATTTGAAAAAAATATAAAATTTAATTTTTTAAAATATTTTAATATAGAGATCATATTGAGCGGTTCGAATCGGCCGTTTGAAATTTTAACGGTCAATATTTGGATCGTGTTTGACGTCCTATACATTGATTCTACCATTCCTCCTAAAATAGATGTCTTCCGAACCGTTAAAAAATTACTATTGAGGAATCAAGACATTTTATGCGGAGTTGAAACTTGATATATATAGATAAGCAATTAACTATGCACATGAGATGAGACTGTCGTTCTATCTTTTTGGAGCATACATTTTCGCCTGGTTGGTGTACCAAAATAATCTTAGACTTTTCTTCAAATATGATATAATATACTTGATTTAAAATTTCAAAGTTCTAACTTTATTTATTTTGCAATCCTCATTAACAAAAAGGTTTAATTTATCAAAGGAATATCCAAAAGTTTCATCTACTCTTCTGAAACTGTTATTATTTAACCGGGAAAAATAATTTCTTACTTCACCGAAAAAGAAACAAATATCATAGTGCTTATGTAATTTGGCGAGAGAGGCGTACATGATATTATATATCTCTCAAGAAGACAATATGCCCTCGAAATTATATAAGAAAACAAGAGTCCAATTTCACATGATAAATTTTCGGAACTACTGCACATGAATTTTCATGCAATTATTGTCAGAATATGCTTATATTTTTCTCATTTTTTTTAACAATCAGTCAGACCGTTTAATCTAAAATAAATGAATTGGATCAACTAACTCGTGGTTGTAACGATAGTGTGGTTTATGGATCAACTAACTAGTACTTCCATTTAATTTCAGATCAAATTAATCAAACGATTGTAATTAATTATAATACCTACTTTCTTAAGCATGGAGGGATAAAAACGGATACTGATACCCTCTGTATGGAATCATACAAACGCAATTTTTACTTAATTAATACCTACTTTCTTAAGCATAAATGCATATTCTATCTGAACTAGTCAAATAACGATGCCTAATAAAAACATAATCTAAAAGCAGCTAATTAAACCCATGTTTTGTGCACGCCTAACCAAGGCATGCATAAACCCAGTGCCTTGATTTAGGCATACAAAAACTTAACATGTAAGCAATGCTATTTACAATATGAAGCATGTAGTTGCAAATTGGAAGTTGGAACTTGCAGTAGTTTAGAATACTTTAATTACAGACAATATTCTAGAAAAAGAAATTTGAAACTAGCAATAAAGGTTGCTTTTTTTTGTGTCGTTTTCAGGTACCCTATATGGAAGAGTTAATAATTCCATTGTCGTTGGACGGTTTTGCCATGTTTGTCAGTGAGTTTTTTCTTTTCCTCCATTGAATGAGCATATATTTTTTAATTAAAAATACGAAATGGGCAAATGCAGCTCTGATGATTATGTTTACTTTTGGTAAAGTTGTCTAAAGAATAGCTTTCTCATGTGACATGGTAAAGCAAGCATGTAGAATTATTGTGAGTTAATTAGCTATCTAGCCTTACGTGAAATAATTTAGAATCAAGTAGACAATTTGTTTAATGTTTCACTTTTAGTTAGGAATTAGCAGCTTAAAATTGTGTAATTAGACTATAATTACAGCAAGAAAATAACTTGATATAGAAAATACAATCACCATGATACCAAAGAAAAGCTCATATTCAATTTATTTGATAATCTTTAAGTATCAGAGTTTTAGATCTGATTTCACTGTGCCTTGACTACATTAACCAGCTGATATTGGCTCTTAGATTTAACAGCATTGGCTGTATTTGTCACTGACACAGAGGATCCTTAGGCTTTAGTTTGGCCCATTCCTAACTAATCCAAAGAAAACAATGATACAACCGAATTAGTATCTTTAGGCATTGACACACAGCTCCCACTAAAACTCCATTGAAGAATATACAAAAATTTGTATAGTATGATTATTGATGCCGGCAATTAGTCGAATCTTGAAATGTTACAAAATAAGTTCTTAATTTAGTAAGATAAAAAAAATAACAAAATTAGCACTCAAAACTTAATGATTTAAAAAAATATATATATTTTTAAAAACCTTGACAGCAGCTGCCAAGAGAAATTATTTCAGCGGAGTTAAAAAAAACAGTCATGCTTAACAAAAGGAAAATTATTTCAGAGATTATTAAATTAACTAAAAAGTTATAATGAATAAATAACTAATGTAATTAAAGTATTGAAAATTTATTGATTATACAATTAGTAAAATGGTTTGTTTTTTTCTAAATTAAATGGTACTAATAGTCCAAATTTGATGCAGCCTACGCAAATAAACTAAATTTATACAAAAGTAACATATGAGTATGAAGAAAAAGAAAATACAAATTCAGATGACCCCCACCCATCGAGTTTTGTCCATGATTATTTTATATCATTTTAGTAACTGTCCTTGCTGCAACTGTCATGAATGATGAATGAATAATATCAAACTAAATTACTAGGGAAAATAACCAAGTTTGTTTATTTGGTTAATAATATGGGCGGTGTTGCTGGGAGAGCTCAAGCATCACTCTAATATTTTCATTTTGCTTCTAAAAGAAATAGGACCTACCAGCTCACTCATTTTTATTTCCGCCTCACCATAACGCCATTATTATCATCTTTGGTTTTGTTAATAATCACAATTCGTTTCTACAAATTGCCACTTCCGATTGACACATCACAGTTCTCAAGCTCTATCTAGATACTGTATTTTTTTTTTCTGTTAGAAGATTAATAAAAGCTAGTACTCTAAATCAAGTTCGTGAGATTCATTTTGGAGGTTATTCTAGTTTTATTTACAAAATTGAGTAAATTAGTGTTTCCGCATAATACATCGTTTGTTTTGAATTATTAATTTTATGATGACTGTTGATGCATTTTGCATATTTATTGCGCAAAAGAAATATAAAAACGTGTAATGCACAGAGCCACAGAGCCACAGAGCTAGATTAACCTTTTTCGCCGTTTTGGGTAATTCTATTATCTTTATTCATTTCACAAGAAGCTATTAACGCGAATATTTTACTTCACGCACAAATTATTTGAATAGTTTCGTACTCTTTATTAATTCTTTATGAAAACCATAGTAATTATTTATAGTTTCTATGGGGAATTGATCGTTTAACAAGTACGAAAACAAGACACCATATGTTTATTACGAAAATAGTATAGTCAATTGAAAGTGAAGATAAATTTCAATGCATGAATGAAACATTGTATGCTATAATGTTTTTGTTTTAGGAAAAAAAATATATACCTTAACGAACAAGTATTATAAATAGGATCAGCCTCCCAACGTAAATATCCAAAAAAAAAAAAATTCCAGTCAATTTTCAAAATACATATCTTAGTTAGTCACCTCCTTTTTCTAAAAAAAAAAGTGAAATTTATCACATCAAACGAGGTATAATATTAGAATTGATAATAATCATATAAATAATTATTACTATCATATCTCATATAATCCGGATAGGAAAAGTTTGAGTAATGCTAGAGTCAAACGCGATTAGATCTCAATTTTCGAGATTAGTACGACCGATCCGAACCGCTCAATTTGTTCTCCGTAATGAAATATTCTTGGAGATCAAATTTTATAATTTTTTAAATTTTTTACTACTTATTTTGGATTTTAGAAAATTGTCAATCTAATTAATTTTAGTCCCTTCAATTTTAAAAAATCTAAAAAATAGTTAAAAAATTCAAAAAAAATATAAAATTTATTCGGTAAGAATATTTCAATATGAAAATCATATTGAGTGGTTTGAATCGGTAATTTAAAATTTCAATAGTTGAGTCTAGAATCGTGTTTGACATCAAAAGCGCTTGATTCTAGCATTATTCTAAAATATTTGAAAAATTTGTAGAAATATTATTTCTCAAAATAAAATCCCTAGCAAAGATGAAATAATGATTGCTTTGCTGAGCGGTGCCACGTCAGGCAAAAGTACAAGGTAGTAGAAACGTACGGGTGGCATGAATACAAAAGCGATTAATGCATAGTGGCTCTTTTTCAAATTCAGATCCGCTGCCGCGCGACACATGGTGTAGCGCGGCATGCTGGCTGTCTGATCAAGATCCAATGGACAAGGGAGCCCCGTGCATGTAATCTAGATTGATAGGTCCGTAAAAAATTAACCGTCCGATCAAGATCAGACGGCTCGTACGTGCGCTACACCATTTGTCGCGCAACAGCAACCTCTTTTTCTAATGCGCCCCTTATTATTCCCTTCTTTTTCGCCTGCCTCTCCGCCTCTGTCCCTCGCCTTTCTCCGACACTCCTCCATTCTCTCCATTTCTTTTTTCTTCCCAAATTAAACAACACTATTCTTCAATTCTTTACCCATTTTTTTTTCAATTTTTGCCCCGCCCAAATCCCCAAAACCCTCTATTTCTCTGTTGATTGAATTTCCCTTCTCAATCTTTTCTTTTCTTATTGAAGCCCTATTTCACAGAATCCGAGAAAAGGCGAATTTCGTGCTCAATTTGAGAGAAATTTCGACTTGAAGTTTGGGGCTTTTGGGTCCGAATCGATCGCAGTGTTCGGAAGTTTCTCGGATTTGTACGGAAATCGAGTGTTGACTTCTTGAATCTCGAGGTTTGTGGAGGAGCGAGAGAAACGCTGGTATCTGATATGGATTTGGAACTTTGAAAGGGTTTCCTTGTTAAATTGGTTGTCGAATTTCAATTGCATTGGCATTTGCACCAATTTGGGTTGTTGGTGCAGATTTGTTAAGTTCTTTGCGTCGGAGAATAGCGACTTTTGAAAGAAGTCGTTGGTCGTATCGGGAGAGGAAGCTTTTTCTCAGTAAGTTTTGAGGAAGCACAGTGATCTTATCTAAATTCGATTGCTTTTTCCGTCCCATTCTACTTGGTTTTTGATCCTGGACTTTTAATTTGTTGAATCTAAAGAATTAGAAGAGAATTGGGGCTCAACGTGAGGGGAATCCAAAGGAAGCAGAGAAGCGATTATCTTTGAATTTGCTGGAAGCTTGAGGTTTTATACAAATTTGTGCAAATTATTAATTTCTGGTAGTTGTGGCATATTGGTGGTTTAAAATAAAATGGAACATGTGATTGGTGGGAAGTTTAAGCTTGGTAGAAAGATCGGAAGTGGATCATTTGGAGAGCTGTATCTTGGTGTGTAATTGATTCTCTTCTTTATAATTTGAGCATAGCTTCATTTTGATATGTCATAGTGTCAGTTTTATCATATTTCTTAATTTGTTTCAGGTGTGAACATACAAACTGGAGAGGAAGTGGCTATCAAACTGGTATGCTGTGTTCTAATTAACTCTATCTGACCAACATCACTTTAATTGCTATACTGTTGAAATTTAGTTTATTATTTTGTCAGCTGAGCTTTTCATTTCAAAGCTCATCATGTAATTTTTCCTGAAAAATGCCACTGTTGTAAACTGAAAGTCCAAAACTAATGACAACTCATTGATATTGTTTGTTTGAAGCTTAAAAATCACAAGATGCATATTGAAATGTTAACTTAGATTGTAAACAAAGGGTCATAGTGTTCTGTACTTCTTGATTATGATGATGGCTAGCTATCTTAAAATTTTAATGTATAATAGGAATCGGTGAAATCAAAACATCCCCAGCTCCAATATGAGTCAAAGGTGTACATGCTCTTGCAAGGGGGAAGTAAGTTGATTAGACAAGGATTTTCTCATTTTAATTTAATTGTTTCCGTAATAACATTATGCTCATTTTTCATGTATTTGTTTTTTTTTTTTTTAAATTAATGAAGCTGGTGTCCCACATCTGAAATGGTATGGTGTGGAGGGAGAATACAATGTGATGGTGATAGACCTTCTTGGCCCAAGCTTAGAGGACTTGTTCAATTATTGTAATAGAAAGTTCTCTCTTAAAACTGTGCTTATGCTTGCGGATCAGCTGGTATGTGACTAGTTTGTTTGGAATAATTTTAATTGTACTACTGCAAACCAGCAATATTTTTTTAAATTTCCCTCTCATAGGTTCCACATGCAGAATAATTAATCTTAATTTTTATTTTATGATTTTTGCTAGATTAACCGGGTAGAGTACATGCATTCAAGGGGTTTCCTACATCGTGACATTAAGCCTGACAACTTCCTCATGGGCTTAGGCCGAAAAGCTAACCAGGCTAGTAAATATACTTCAAGATTAATATATCAAGACTGCTTTGAAACAATCCATTATATTAAGACTTATGTTGATGTTCTGATTTTATTGTATGTCCAGGTTTATATCATTGACTATGGCCTTGCCAAGAAGTATAGAGATCTCCAGACTCACAAGCACATTCCTTACAGGTACAATTTATATGAATTTCTTACTTGTATAGTTTAAAAAATGCTCCTCTACTATTGAAGCATTTTTTTGAAGATTTATATTCCTCTTTCTCATATTAATAACATGTTTTTAATTATTCGTAGAGAGAACAAAAACCTTACTGGCACAGCACGATATGCAAGTGTTAATACTCATCTTGGAGTAGGTATGCATTTTAATCAGCAGACAAACCCTTCCTCCCTCCCTTGCCCTCTCTCAAATTGAGGAACAGTTTCCCTTTATAAACCTTTTTTTGTGTACTGAATCTAATATAAAATAAGCACCCTACTTCAGTTTACTTGAATTTGATTCATTCTCTGAATGATATGTTTTAGTGTTATGTTAGAATGATGTTTTATCTGGATTACAAATATTGGAAAGAAGACTACACAAAATGAAATCGAAAAGATCTGACCTTGATCGCTAGTATCATTAATCTTATGCTTTTCTGACATGATTTATTCTTGGCCTTTTTAATTGTAGAGCAAAGCAGGAGAGATGATCTAGAATCTCTTGGCTATGTGCTCATGTATTTTCTTAGAGGAAGGTTAGATTTTAACAGTTTTTGGTTTCACTGTTTGATTAGATTTTTTTGTAATGTTTGTTCAACTGTTCATATGCTCATTAAAATTTAAATTATGACCTTTTCCATTCCCTCAAACTTAACTATATATGTAGTTTAATTAGGTGAATCCTAGTTCGACATCAATACTCTGACCCAGGAAGCTTATGTGCTTTTCTTTGTTTTTTTTTCGGGGAGGGGGTGGGGAGTCAAAAGGGGCACAATTTAGTTACAATTTTACAACAGTTATATTAGAGAAGAATATTATAAATTAGAGCTACTGACTTGTACGATGGTGAGAGGTTAACATGGCTGCCATCTAGAAAATGAGTAAGCCTAGTATAAGCTTAAGTTCATATCAAAATAGTTTGCGAGATTAACTTAAAAATCTGCCCAAATGACAAATTCAAACTGCAGATCTTGATCTACTTGATGAACCAAACATTTACCATTCTAAGGCTATGATTCAGAAATTGCTGAAAATTGAAGGCACCCAAATAACTTGTTTCCAAGCTTGATCTCATACAAAACAATCTCACAAGATTGAAAATTTGGAATGCAAAAGCTTGGATTCATTGTTTGAAGCCGTTCCTGCTATTTTTTTGGTCAAGCTCACGAACTGCTTTGATAAGATTAAGCTTATTTTATTATTATTCTGTAAAATTTAATAGTCAAAGGCAAGACATTTGCCTACTTTTTAAGTTCGGTTGTATTAATATCGACACTAACTTGACACCATCATGTATGTGAGTACCAAGTTTGCGACAATAGTTGTTATCTCACAAAATACCCAAAGCCAGAGGCAATTAAATAAAGATCATGTTGGATAATTCTTAATGAGATTGCAAGCATGTTAATTTTAATAAAATGAAGAGCAAAGCAGTTAGAACGAGAGTAAATATAATTATAATTATTTATTTGTACTATCCTTTTACTTTTCTTGATACATCTCTCTTGAATAATCTAAGAACAAGGACCTAACTTTCTGTTGAATGAGGGGTCATGAAACCGGTTCTGTTGAATGAGGGGTCATGAAACCGGGGTCAAAGGAACTTTAGATGCCCCATATATTAGTTTATTTAGGTGTAATTTAGTCTAAATACAGTTAACCTAGGACTCTCCCCTCAGCCTGTACCATTGAGAAGTGCAAACTTAGATGAAAACTGCTGCTGGAGATTCCTTACTATTGGAAAACTACCTTTTTTAATTGGATAAGGGCTCAATGGCTGACTTTTAGTTTCAGTCTGAATACGATGGGCAAGTGTCAAATTAGAGAAGTTTTTGAAACATGTACACAAAATTAAGTCACTATTTTTATCCCTTGTACTGAATTGGTTTTTGTATTTTCTCTTTAGCCTTCCATGGCAAGGTCTGAAAGCTGGCACTAAGAAACAAAAATATGATAAAATCAGTGAGAAGAAAATGTTGACTCCTGTCGAGGTACTTGAATTTGATTTTATGACAATCTTCTGAACTTAAATGACATGATAATTTTCAATGATTAAAATATAAATTCTTACAAATATATATTGGACCAGGTTTTATGCAAGTCCTATCCACCTGAGTTTATATCTTACTTCCACTACTGCCGCTCTCTTCGGTTTGAAGACAAGCCAGACTACTCCTACTTGAAGAGGCTATTCCGTGACCTATTTATCAGAGAAGGTACATAGTTGATGGCTTCAAACACCATCCCATGCCACTTAATAAGCATTGAGTCTCATGTACTTGATGAATGTGTATTTCATTCAGGTTATCAGTTCGACTATGTATTTGACTGGACTATACTCAAGTACCCTCAAATTGGTGCCAACACAAGAGTACGAGTATGCTTGTTTATCTCTTTCTTTTAAATTGTGTACTTTTCTTCTCAGTTGTTGCAATAACATAGGGTTTTGTTAGCAATAGATGTTGCTTAAGTGCCAATTTAATTAGAGATTTGTAAATATGTTAGCTATCCCAGCATTATTCCATTACAGAAGTGCATTGTGCCAGAATTCTTGGTAGAGTGGTTGGCAACTTGGCAATACAAAATGTTATTTGCTTTTTACTAGATTAAATAGTATGACATAATATTTGTTTTATTTCAGGAATAACTAACCCATATATATGCATGTTTTTTTTTGGTTAAATAGCCTAATGTAAAAGCAGCTGGTGTCGGACCATCTACTGAAAGAGTAGATAAAACTTCAGGTCTGTTATCTAAGCCCAAAATGATGATGTCATTGTTTTGCTACACAACTTTGCAATTTAAATTTACAATTTCGATTTACTTTTACAGTGGGGCAAGAGATAAAGGATCGGTTTTCTGGTGCGGTGGAAGCATTTACAAGGAAAAGTACTTCGGCATCTGGCCAGAATGGAGAACCTACAAGGCACAGAACTCTGAAGGATGCATTGGCGTCTACTAAAGAGGTCACATGTTCTTTTTTTTTTTTATATACTATGTGGTACATCCAAAACATTCCCTTGTGATTGAAGATGCTTGACATGATTGGTCATTTATACTTGCGATCTTAGCGACAAACTAGTGAAAACTGCATAATATAGTGGCAGAGTTTGATCTGACATAGAGGATCCATCAGAATGGCAACCTGATCCACTCAGTGATTAAAATGGTTGAGGATCAGAACCTGGAATCAGATCTGACCTAAGAATTTAGAAGGCCAAAATGGTACTGAACTTATCTGAGCTGAATCCAATTAATCCAAAACCACCCATAGTTGCAAAAAATCTGATCAGACCAGAAGTACCCAGTAAATTCCTCAAATCCATGTCCAACTGACCTGACGATTTTGGAAAATAAGCCTGTTTGACCTGAATTAACCAAAGCTGATAATTTTTGTGTTGGACAACCTGATACAGAGGCTCAATTTGAGCTGAAACACCTGCCTCCTTTACACATCAGCCTTCTGGGATTCATATTAAGTGGTATTAATTGTTCCATTTAAAGAGTTGCGTGGTATTTATAACAGTAATGCTGCGCACCAACCATATTGTCTCTAAAGTTATAATTTCAGTCTCGTGGTGGAATATACATCTAAATCTATGAACTTTATGCAGAGTGATGCTGCAGAGAAGGGGACACATGCCTCCTCTTCTCGTAATGGGAGCACCTCTAAGCGCGCAGTCTACTACTCCAACCGGCCACCAAGCTCCTCAGGAGGTGACCCAAATGATATTACTCGGTCAACTGCTCGTGTAATGTCCAACAGCACCGGCCGCCCATCCACAATCCAAAGGCTCCACCACTCGGGCAGTGTTGAAGCACGGGCTTCTCCCTTAGCACGAGCTACTGTGACCTCACGGGGCCCAGCCCCCAAGGAGGACTCCTCAGCACTTCGTAACTTCGAATTTCTTTCCATTAGTGCCGAGAGAAGGAAATAAATAGAGGAATAGAGAACATGCAAGCAAGTCTTTTGCTTCATTTCAAGTTTTATCGAAAGAAAAAGTGTCATGTATGCATAGTTCTTTTCTTTACTTTTTTTTTTTTGAATCCCTTTCTTTCTTCCTGTTTTGTTATGTTGTGAAGTAAGGGAAAAAGAGCAGTCTGGATTAATCTGACTATTGTCTAGCATCTGGAGAGATTTTTGCTTGTCTTATTGTGGGGTGATAGGCTGATGAATGCAGTGGGGTATAAGATCCTTGGCTGTGTATCATTGTGTGTGTATTGAGGGGTAGTTTGGTCAGTGCTCTATATTTTTACTTTATCATGTGTGAAAAAAAAATAAAAAAAGAAAGCATGTGTAAGAATCTAAACAACTATTGTTGTATTGTCATGGAAAAAATATACCTGAAGAATTGTTGGAATTGACATATAAGATTGTTATTAAATTCGTGCCAATTCTACAAAACTTGAACACTCAATTTTTTCTGTATACTTAAGCAAGTGTCAAAATGCATTCCCCGGCAGGTGCTGGACTGTTCGAGTAGCTAGCAAATTGCTTCAGAAACATTCCTATTTCAATTATGGGGATTTGACATTTGCTTATTAAGTTGTTGAGTTGGAAACTTGAAATTAATGCAGTTGTGCAATTAAATTAGGAATGTATAGTTAAAGTAGTGAAGGCCATGGATGCAGCCATGGAGGATCTCTGAAGGATTTAAGGATTCTTCAATTCATTGTACATCCATGACCTGGTTTACAGACAAATCCTCGTCCAGATATGCAAATCCTTGTGCAGAAAGCACGACGCATTTATGATTTCTCAATTCGTTAATTACATTTTGCTTATGCACAGAAAGACGGATTGCAAGTCCGTGAATTTTAACACAAAAAGAATTAATAAAATGGCACATTGTCCATGTTTCCTCTAGATGCAAATCCTCGATGAATTCTCAATTCGTATTAACATTTGCTAGCACATAAAACCTATCGCAAAGCGTTCATGAATTTCATACAAGAAAAGAAGTAACAAAAATGGCACACAATCCATATTTCGTCCAGAGAAAGATCGCTCAATTTTGCCAATACATCTTGCACAATTTTTGACGCACTACAAAAGTGTAAACCATGAACAAATACATTAGCACAAAAGTTGATGTGTCAACTTGAGCATGAATCATGTATAAAATTGAGCACGCAACACAGCAAAAGTTGTGTCAACAGTTGGGGCAAAATCTGACGATCTTGCATCTGGAGAAGATTAGCACACACAAAAAAAAAGCACATTCTACATTTTCTGTGGGATTTGTCCAACTTAAACCTCAGGTGCCTTTCAGCGCAGCAAGCCTCTTCTCGAGTTCGTCATTATCCCAACTGCAAGATACCACAATAGTGAAGCACCAAAAATTTATGAAATAGAACAAAATCTATATATCTATGACAAAGGGAACTAATGTTTATAATACACAAGAAGATCAATCTAGCAAATGTGAACCTGTCATCAATTTGTGCCTTCTTCGCAGCAAGTTTTCCCTTAGGAGCAGAAGACAACTACGCAAATTTTCAACATTTAAAGGTCAGCTGAAAGATTTTCACTAAAGGAAGATACAAAAGAGAATCTTTTATTTTCTGAAATAGAAAAGTTAAAAGATAGGACATGAAAACAAACCTGTGATGCCAAGTCGATGCCAATCTCATCAAGCACCTAGAACATTCATCATAAGAAATTAGAAAAAAAAAATACTGTCTAAATTAGCAAAAGATAATGTGGATAAGAGCAACACTGAAGTATTGCCTGGTTCGTTAATTCGTCACTCTCCTCTTCATCCACTTCATCGTCTAACACACTGTCGATGGAGTCAGACATCATCTCAGTCTGAATGACAAATATAAAATTTAGTTATATTACTGTCGTTATTTCTTTTTGTGTTCCTAGCATTACAAAATGTAAAGGAAAATGAAGTATAAGCTGTTGTGCTTACAGTGTTATCCATTACAGCTGATTGCTTTTGAAATTCTTGCATAATCTTCATTTGCTTAGCTGGTTCCATTTGCTGTGGATGGTACAAAAGTAAATAAAAGGATTAGAGATTACCTAACCAAGTCAAAACAACAAACAAAATAGAAAAAAAAAAGATACAAAACCTTGTTCATTGCTCCCATAGCCTTGCTCGCGCCTTCTAATCCAGCGGCCACAGAGGTATTAGCATGCATTGCCTGATAGTCAGTACTATCAAATATTAACATTGCATAACACATAAATTGTAACTAAATAATTTTTATTTAGAATAAGTTAACCAACTTTTCAAATCTAGATATCCATAGCGAGGTTATTATGCCAAATTGTGATAACTTACCCACTAACTCTGCACTAGTATAAACCAAACCAGTATGCCACCAGAGCCATCCTTTTTTAGGTGGGGACACTCAAATCGTTATATCTGATTGGGGCAAGTTGATTAAATCCCTTGCGAAAATCTTATTCTCTTATTGGTCGTGTTTAATAAAATAGTTATACATAGATCAATGCAGCATAGTGAAGATCAATGTCTAGTGCTGACCAGCCACCACTAGGTACTGGTGCATAATGTAAAAACAGGAATAGACTTGTATATATAATTTTATATTTACCGTTGTGTGGGTCATTATGCCACGCAGTTGTGCTCTATTTCCTTGAAGCTTTGAAATCTGTTGTCTTAGCCTAATAAGCTGACGTGCTAAAATTTTTGTTGCTGCCTAGAAACAACAGAAAGGGTTTTAATGCATCCACAACATATTAATTTCAAGATAAAAAAAATTATCTTATAATACTTCATCACTTTAAGACACATTTTATTTTTGGAAATAAAATATTCAATGGCATTTTATCAGTTCCCTAAAATCTTAATAGGCCTCTCTATTATATCCACGCACCAGGTACCTTTTGTCTCTTGGTACCATCGCTGCCTATGCTATCTATCGCTGTACTACTTTATAGAAAGTTTTGATACAAGCATGAAGCTGATACAAACAATTAAGACACCTTTTTGTGTACTAACCTCATTTCCACCTTTGGCAGTCCTTTTAATCTCAGCAAGCAGCTTCTTCTCCTGTAATTTTATGAAAAAGGAAAAAAAAACAAAATAACAAAATGACAAGAATGGAATGAGTCTGCTTGCTTTAATTTTACATGTTTACCCAATACCATATATAAATCATAAAATCCAATTTGAACGCAAAGAAAGGTTCCATGCTTCTTTTTTTTCTCTAGATAACACATCCTTTTGCAATAATCCCAGCAGTTTTTGGTTATAACCAGACTGTTAGAAATAATGATTAATACACAGCAACTAAGTAGCACCATCATTTTTGTATTAACTCAACCAATCCATAAAAAACAGCTCATTTAGATGCCCTACATTTAATTCTTTTGTTTGATATTTTGGTCCCCTGTGCTTTATGGACAAAGCTTAATAAAGATAAATGCAATGGCATCAATGTCTACTGAATTAATACATATTATCCACCATAGTGAACTGACAGTTTGGGTCCAGTTGCAAATATCTAAAATGCATGTTTAGTGCCAGTTGCAAAATATAGAAAGTTGTGGTGCTGCTATCTAACAAAAATGGTGCTATTTTAAAAAACCTCCCTCCCTTTGAAACCTCATTTAGGGTGGATATCAAGAAGGCACTGAGAGGTGAGTATACTTACCTCAGCTTGTAAGCTTGCAATTTCCCTTTCTAGGCCTGAAATGGGAATATGATGGATAAATTAGCTATAAACGTATGATATACGAATGAAAATAGACTATTATTCTAAATACGATCATTCAAAGAATAAGGGAGAAAATTTGGACAGGTACCAAAAAGAGATGGTACCGATGAGGTATTATGGGTCGGTTTCTTTTGGAGGTACCAGTTCCTTCTTAGCTTTGTAATCTTTACTTTCTATGTTTAATAGAAAGTGGTAGGGGTTTTTACCCTACTTGTTTCAAAAAAAAAAAGAGAGAAAATATGAACTTTAATTGCATATAACTGAATTGAATGATATCCTCATGTTACTAGTTCATACTGAATTAACATGAGAAACCATGTTGGATTATTTTCTATTTTCCAGTTCAGGAAAAAATAGCACAGAAGCTCAAATGACTTTTCCAGTTAAAATATGATCTCTCTGTACCTCTTGTGGCATGTGTCATCTCCCTCTTACTGTTTCTAAGTGCCTCTGTAAAAAGGGAAAAAAATAAACAAGAAGAAAGGTATAAGATGTGTTAGCGTGTTACCACTTCAATTACTATAAGCTTAAGAACAAAGGTTTTTTTTTTCCCCTCGAGGAAACTACTTAATAATTCTAACATGTTGCTAAAAATCTTGGCATATTTATTGGACAAGATAATATAACAACGCAATCATTGCGAGGGAACTGTTTAGACAATAAATGTACTCATTGAAACTTCTTTGTTTGACAAATTTATTGTTTTCTCTCCTCTTTTCTGAAAATAGGTTAACTACCATTGAGTAGCCACCCGTTCCATTAAAACAATGAAACAGTATTACACTAACACAAAACTAAGATAAATCTGTTGTTAGTAAAATCTCAACCTCATGCTAAATCAAAGTATAAGATGAAACACAAACATAAAATTTGACTCTGAATTTAGGACAATTGAGATTTTTGCGAAACCAAAGCATAATTGAATTTAATCAGTTCATTCAGATTGCGAAATCGGATGAAAGGCGCAAATAGGGCGCAAATTTAGCGCAAAACTTGTCAGAATTAATAAAATAGCGCTTGATTCAACGAAAGAGATTACCTCGTGCGTTAGGTTTCTTCGCGAAGGGGTTCATCTTCTGTTCCGTTTTTCGAGCAAGAAGAATTCGAGATACTTCCTTCAATCAAAGCTTGATCCGATTATTGAGATTATAGATATAGAAATTCTTGGGAGCAGATGATTAAAATTCAGGACTAAGCGAAGGAAGGAAAGGAAGACGAGAAGCAATTCATACAAGAAATATGGATAGACTTGGTTTGCTTCAGGTTATATGAACCGTTGGAACCGACAACCGACGGGTAGAATATGGCTTTGCCTCTATACGGATGAACCAGGTGCATGGAAAAATGAAATGATATATGCTGTTCTTAGGTGGTAGACTATTGTCTATTGCGAACTGCGAAGACCTTTCATTGCCGCGGTTCCGAATGGGTCCCACAATTTTGTTTCCGGGTCGGATTTTATTCAGATCTGACGCGGAATAGAAGCGGAGTCTAAATAGATCTTATATTCCGGCCTCCCGGGCATGGGTTTCGAATTGAATCCGTTAAAAGGAGGCCTTTCCGCTTTTCAGGCCCAGTCAGAGAGCACGCAAGAAACGTGACGTCATCTCTGGATCCACTGAATTTCTTTGTTTTATTTTATTTTTTCAGTACAGGTTAATACCGGCTGCTTACATTCTACTAGAAAACATACCACGTAAGCAAATAATAAAATTTAAAAAAATATTTAATACTTTTTACTTCAACAAAACTTAAAATCAACATGAAAAGATAATTCAATAAAAATATATATTTCTTATTTTCTTTACAACTAATATATTAAAAAATTATAGGTCATAAAAGTTTTTTCATTTGTGTTGTTTTTCCAAAATGAAAAAATAATTATTATTGTTATAATCAATGTTCTTTTCATTGTGGATGTAAATCTAATTTGATATCATTTTTTTCTATAGATTGAAATCGAGCCATAGATCAAATCGATCGATGATACAGAAAATAGGTACATGCTAGATCTGAAGGTGATACACTCTTGAATTCATGTGTTATAAGAAATATATGATGATAGTGTTTGTGTTATTATTACAAACCGGCCTCTTTTTTCTTTTTTTTCTTTTTTTTTTTGCCAAAACTATTATGCAAGCGGCAAGCCCTTGGTGTACTCCGGTTCCGGTAAGAGAAAAAGTACAGCACGAATGTTTGTGTTATATGTCACAAATCTGTATACCTTTGCATAGTGCACCAATTCATTTGGACAAACACTACAGTCCAATTATTAATTCTTAAAAGAAAAGTAAATAATTAATTCACAATAGGTTCGAGGCAACTTGTAATTTTCTTTGTAATCAATTTATAACTACAATGTGACAAAGATATGGATGTGTATTTATCAACAAATAGATCTTATATTGAATTGTAATTGTCAAATGATTGCAAGAACATAAGTGTACGTGACTACTAATCATTTTTTATTAAATTAACTAGATGGAAATGCAACTTAACTATCCATGGGTAGAGTTGTCCTTTGAACTCAGTCCTCACTAAGTTGTCCTTACGTGACTATTAACCAATTAAATTGAATCTTTTAGCAATTCAATTTTTCATCCAAGTATATTTCATCTAAATGTGCCTATGACATATGTCGATTACGTTATGTAAACACCTGAATGAATTATTTGGACAAGTTTTACTCATTTCATGAGATAAAAGATTCAAGTCAAATAATTACAAGCATTGATGACAAAACGCTTAAGTTAAATCCTTCAAACTTTAAAAGTTTAGATAATCGAGATTTATTGATTCTTAATAATAATATATACAGTCGAACAAACTTTATTGTAACAAGAAAAATCTCATATTGAAGCGGGTAATTAGAAGTGGTGTTTAAAATATCGTGTCATTCTGACCGATATATTTGTTAAGTGTAAGAGAAAGACTAAAGAGAAAAAATCGCCAAATATAAATTTTGGTCACCCCTCCCCTCCTATTTGGGATGTAAAATTTTTTTATTTTATTTTTTTAAAGTCTTGGGATGTAGAAATTTACCTCCTCAATTATGCTTAACATCATCCTTTTCTTTCTCTTTTTCGGCTTTCAGATATTTTCTGGAACACGACCTTTATTTCGCCATGTAAAATAGCTTGTTGGATAGCAACCACTATTCACAATGTTTTTTTTTTTTTTTTTCAAACCAAGACGCGATGATAATAACTATTTGAAACTTTAGCTATCTTTTATCTACTAAATACAAAAAATATTACTTCAATAAAAAAGTTCTGTCATACACACTATCTTTTTTTTATCCAAAAGCTCCTCAAGCATAAATCAACAACTTCATTACTTATAAAAAAGTCAAGGCACAATTAATAAGCAAACACAAACTCTGAGAGTGTCACGCAGGGACACCACTCTCAAGACTAGAGTATGCACAAAAGAAAGTAGTAGCAAAAATTATAGAGCATTTACAAAACAACAAACTAACTAAACACAACAACTACATGCAACACAATTCTAGTTATGTGCTGAGGATGTATCATCGGTCGTCTATCCATCTCTCAGCTCATCTGTGTCTTCATTGTTGATGGGTGTTGCCTGAAATGGTGCCAGATCCCTGTATTTCTTTTCCATTTCTGCATTAAAGCCAGTCTAGTTTGTGAAGATATTAAAAGTGTTGAAGTAAATAGAATTATAAGAAGCAGTTTTTTTAGACCTAAATACATAATTATTTCTTTCATTTCATACAACCCAACACCAGGTGGCTAAAAGTGCTTTTGTAAAGCTTCTATTGTTTGACTGAAGTTTGTTAATACTGCCCTAAAGGATTTCCATGTAAAAACAATCTAAATTAATTCCTCTCTTGTTGAAAAGATCAAAGCCTGTATAAAACCCTTTAGAGAAGTGACAGTCAACAAAAAGGTGATTCACGATTTCAGAATTATAGCAGAAGACACACTTATTAGAATCTTGCCACCCTTTCCTATTTAAGTTGTCTATTGTGAGTATTTTATTAATCAAGGCCAACTAGAGAAAGAGTTTGGCCTTGAGTGGCACCTTGATGGGTCAGATAGTGGAGTTAAGATCTATAGTAATATTAGTGTTATTAAGAAAGGAATAAAAAGAACTAACAATATAGATCCCCTTTGTTATCTAGGTGCTAATAAGCAGAATCAGTAGTAGTAC
Source organism: Rhynchospora breviuscula (assembly GCA_027562975.1). Taxonomy (NCBI): domain Eukaryota; kingdom Viridiplantae; phylum Streptophyta; class Magnoliopsida; order Poales; family Cyperaceae; genus Rhynchospora; species Rhynchospora breviuscula. The sequence goes on from CM050400.1 coordinate 35,984,842, forward strand.
TTGAGGTAATGTCCTGAGTTAGCTTGAGCACAGTATCTTTTTGTTCCCTAACTGTCTTAGAAATATCCCTAGTTAGAAATAGTTTTGTGTTCCCTTTGTTAACTACTTGACTAATAGTGGCTAGGGGCAATTGATCTTTTCATACAATTCATGAAAAAGTTTGTAAAGAGGAATGTTATCAGTTCATATATATATACCAAAATTTAGTTGTACTACCATCTCCAGTGACTTTTTGGATACCAATTTTGAGCATTGGATAAATCTTTGCTACAGGCCTCCAGAGGAAGGAAGTAGTGTCTCTTCCAATGTTACCTTTGTATTTGCTGGTTTATTTTCTAGCCTACCCCAATTTTTTTGGGACAAAAAGTTTAGTTGTTGTTGTAATATCCTTCCAAAGAGAGGTGTGTCAATTGTACATATATTTCCGTAACCACTTTCCTAAAAGGGATAAATTCATTTGTTCCAAGTTAATAATATTACTTCAATTGATAAGGCTAAGTTTTTTCCAATCAGTGCTTTAGTAACTTCTCCAGAGGAAGTCTCCTTGAATTCTGTCAATTTTGAGTAAGGCTCATTTAGGACACTTGTATAGAGAAGTGATATAGGAGCGAAGCAGTGAAGACTGAGTTCAGAAGAACTACTCTATCCATGGATAGTAAGTTGCCTTTCCATGTAGTTAATTTACTTTTGATCTTGTCTATAATATTGAGCCAATCTTTCTCCATGCACACTGTCTCTTAGAAAATAATTAATCAGGTAACTATAGTTAACATTTTTTAAATAATTTAAAAGTATAGCTCGAACCAAGCAGTAAAATTTTCGAAATATTGTATAGCAATTATCATACTCAACATTGTTACTAATTACTAAATAATATATAAGGCGTTAGAATGTAGTTTTGACGATAAAAAAAATGTTCTTACCATTTTGAAGTTCAGAAAATGTTTATATATTTTAATTTTAGCAACTAAAGATAAGACTTTGGATTGAAAATGTCGGATTCAAGGTCCGACCAAAAGATCTATTATGAATTTTTAAAGTTGGAAGATTTAGTTAAATTTATTTAAGATAAGAAGATATATTCAATGTATTGATAGTGAGATATATTGTATGCAACTATCACAGTGGGACATTAAATTTTGTGGAAAATAAGAAGCCTTGTTATAATTAAAAAATTATATTGTAAATAAACTAAAAAAAGAAATACTTGACACAGCCATCATACAAGAAAAATACAAATAATCAAAGGACAGCTTAATATAATAATAATAATAATAATAATAATAATAATAATATATATGTTAAATTCCTTGTCCAATCCAACAAAACAAAAAAGTATTTCCCCAAGCCCTAAATGATGATAATAATACGCTTTCCTCTTGGCCTCTCTCTACTAAAGCCTTTTTTTTGCCCCAATTTCATTCTTGCTTTTGCTTCTGCTGTTGTATATCGCTCGCTGGCTCGCTGTCTTTCTCTCTCGATCAAACTCTTTTTCTTCTCTGAGTAGGTTTTCTCTTTCCTCTCTATCTCAGCAAAAACCCGCCTCCAATTCCTCTCTCAATCTCGATCTATCTCTTAGGGTTTGTAGAGATTAGGAAAAGCTTGGTTCTTTGCACAGACAGCGAGCTCTTTGCTCTGTCTGTTCTCTTCTGTGTCTTGCTGTTGCATGAGAGAAGCTAGGATATCTGGTGTTAGATGGAGGTGGAGAGACAAGAACCTTGCGCAGGAAGGGACATGGCATCTCTTGACCTTGACCTCTTGCAACTGTCGGAGCTTTCTCCTTTTGCACTGAGGGACAGGCCGAGTCTTCCCGAGACCTTGTTTCGTCAGTGGCTTTCCCTTCCAGAGACTTCCAAATCGGTAAGAGCTTTCTCACTCTCTCTCCTTTTTCTCACTCTCAGGTGGAAGGTAGCCTTTGGATTTGATCTGTGGTGGGAAATTTGGGTTAGAAGAGCTTGCATCGTTTAGTTTAGGGAAAATTCAGGTTTAACTGTTCTAATCAGTTATAAGTAATTTTAGAAGCTTACATAAGTTAACTCAGTTTCTTGAATTGAGATCCAGTATTGGAAACAGTAATAAGAAAGTTGTATTTTCTCCTTCACTCGGGAGTTTTTAGGTACTAATCACTGGGAGAAGTGAATTATATATACCCTAGAATTGTAAAATTATCAGAAGTACTATAATAAATATTGCTTTTAGAGATTATGGTTACATGTAATTTATGCGGATGCCGACAGATTTCTACTTTTAGTTCGATTTCCCAAATCTATCTCTATCTTGGGTACTCGTGGCGTTACCGAGAGGATCCCTTTTCCGGTAAATTCCAAATTTGGCACTTTTTATATTTTTTTTTGTGAGATTACTGTATGCTCAAGCGTACTCTATCGCTTCTGAATTATCGGAGTCTCCTGTGTTGTCTGTTATTTTCATTCAATTTTTCTAAAGCGGCAAGAATGGTACATACACAAACCCGGTTCTTAGGAGTGGTTCCTCATTCTAACTCTTAATTACGACGATAATAGAAAAGGTGCTTGGTAGTATCCATATCGGGTTGTGGTTTCCCAAAATTGGAATTGCCCATTTCAAATTCAGATGCTCTTAATTTCGGGTATCCTGTATGTAATGTTTTAATGTTTAACAAATGTAGTAATTAACTATTGCTTTTATAATTTTTTTTTACTATAAATAAACATGGAAGGCCAAAAGACGCTATCTTATAATAATAGTATAATAAATGCCAGCATTCTGAAATAAATTATTGCGGTACAATTTACCTGTTCCACCGCATTTTGTTTGCAAAATTGCCCTAAAAAGTGTCTTACCTTATTCATGCCAATAGGTGAAGTCATTGATAGAAGAAACGCAAGCCGGAGGGTCCATAAACGTCTCCAGCAGTGCCACTGCAACAAATGCTAATATTAGTGGTTCGTTGCCTTCTATGTTCCCTGCTGGGAGTGCACCGCCCCTGTCTCCCCGCAGCTCTACCAGTTCACCTCGATTTGCACGCCGTGCCTCTGTGGGACCCTCCTCCCTTGGTTCTCCTCTGAAATTAGTTAGTGAACCTGTCAAAGAAGTTATCCCGCAGGTAACCTTTAATGACCATTTTTATTCTGTCCAGCTTAATTTGGGAGCTATCTTGTTATTGATGGGTTCTGTAATAAGTTACGCCTGAACAGACTGCTGAACCCCAAATAGATCTGTAGAGAGAATAATTTGAATGATTACAAGCTTTGAAATGTCAGATGGTCTTAGCGAATCAGCCCTAGACCTAAAGCAACGAAATCTGATTTGTGCCGATAGAAACACAAACCTGCTGAAACAATATGCTCCTTTTAATATGTAAAATTTATCCAGCCTATGATGGCTTGTAGTTTGCCTATTAGAAACTCTGCCCAAAGAAGGTTAGTATACTCACCAGCTGGTTAAGCAATGAATTAGTTGATAAATAGTAAAGCAGTTCTTGGTCTGTCTGTTCTATTATTTTTGTTATTCTAATCCTAAACGTCTATTTTTTCCCCATTATCTATTCTATTATAGTTCTATTTCAAAAATGGACGTCCACCTCCAAAAGAAATAAAGGAGCAGTGTCTATCTCGACTTGATCATCTTTTCTTTGGAGGCGAGGGGCTTTCTATCCAAGGTGGTTTTCAGTTGAAAGTAGTTATTCATCTTGCATTCTCTTTTTGTAAGTTGGATATGTGAATCCACAGCTTACTATTTCCCTATCTGGTTTCTGATTTCAGAATTTAGATCTGTTACGAAGGATATATGTAAGCTACCGGCTTTCCTCTCTAGTTCACTCTTCAGAAAGATTGACACCGGTGAAACTGGAACTGTGACCAGGTATTTAGCCCTCTCTGTTAGCCTTTTGTATTTTGGAGAAGTATGAAAAACATATTCATCACATAGTTGACCAAAACATTAAATTTGAAACGATTCCAGGGATGCATTTGTTGACTATTGGATTAATGGCAACATGATGACAATGGATGCAGCTACACAAATATTTACCATATTAAAAAAGCCAAATTTGGACTATCTCACAAAGGTGAGTTCCTAGAGTTATACAAATAAGTAAATTTGTTATCTAATTTTTTGTTTCCTTTTTTCTTATCAAGGTAGGTGGCATTTCTAATTTCAGTTTGTTGCTTTTGTTGTAGGATGATTTTAAGCCAATATTAAGGGAACTCTTGGCAACTCATCCTGGACTGGAGTTTCTGCAAGGCACACCTGAATTTCAGGAGAGATATGGTATGTTTTTTGTCAATTCTAGCTTATCTGTACTGATTGACTCTGGTATAATTACATTTTCAAGTGAGTGGGTATTAACAGTCATGAAATTTCATTTTTTCCTGTTTTTAATAGTTTCTTGGTTCTTTGAGGATTAATTAAGCTGTATGCACCTATCTGATGCCCACATTATGTTTTAGAAGTTCATGATCTATCTTTGTATGCAAGTCTGATATTTATGATGTCAAATTTACTGCAGCGGAGACGGTAATATACAGGATATATTACTTTATAAATAAATCTGGGAATGGTCGTATTGCTCTGAGAGACCTCAAGCATGGAAATTTGGTTGCTGCCATGCAACAACTAGATGAAGAGGAGGATATTAACAAAGTGTTAAGGTAGTTCTATACTTGAAATTTGTGTCTTCACATGGATTATCGTATAGAGTGATAAACCACCTGATTCAAAGCCATTCTAACAGGTTAACAAAAATAGTCTTATTTCGTTTGGTTAGCTTTATCAATGACTGGTTTTGGCATCTTGTCCGTCTGTATTTCAGTACTTAAGGATATTTCATGAAATTTATTTATCTTTTATAAATCTCTGGTACAGGTACTTCTCGTACGAGCACTTCTATGTGATATATTGCAAGTTCTGGGAACTGGATACAGATCATGATTTTTTGATTGACAAGGAAAACCTAATCAGATATGGCAATCACTCTCTGACTTACAGAATAGTCGATAGGATATTTTCTCAGGTAAGCCCAATTGCCGCCACCCCCTGCATGTGTGGAAACAAGGACAATTGATTATGTTCCTTATAATACTGCATTCATCTCTGACTAAAACAAGAGGTCAATTATATTTTCCATCTGTGTCTCTGTAAATATGGTGGATATTAACATAAACCTTACGAGTATACAGGGGGTGCTAGTATGGGCATTGTCCCCCCCCCCCCCCCCCCTAAATGAAAATTTATGTGAGTAGCATACTGGCATGGCTGAAACCATCATTAGAAGACTTTAGCACCCCCCGTCAAAAGCAGATCTTGACCCCCAGGCCCATCAGTCCATCACACAAGCCTTGTATATATTAATAAAAACCTTATAATATCTCTTTCTCTCTCATCTTTATCTTAGAAAAAAGAATTTAGGTGCTGAAAATTTTGATCAGCTTTTGCATTGAGAATTAAAATATATTTAGCGTTGTCCTTTTAGGTTTGGAGTTAGCACCTATGCCCCCCCCAATCTCCAATCCTGCCTCCGCCCCTGCGAGTATAGTTTTATTCTGATAAAAAAAAAAAGAAGTGAAACATAACATTCCCCTAACTCAAATTTATTGGTGAAATTTCATGCAAGTGAGACAATAGTTCTCTGTTTTGGTTTTTGTTAAGGTAAAACTGCCTTCAAGTTTCTCTGCTGATCTCAGTTCTTTAAGTATATCAGATGCGTTTTGCGTTTTTTCTGTTAGGTCCCAAGGAAATTCACAAGCATTAGTGAAGGGAAAATGGGTTATGAAGATTTTGTTTATTTTATCTTGTCAGAGGAGGATAAATCATCTGAGCCGAGTATCGAATTCTGGTAAGTTTCCATTGTTAGATTGTGAAGAAAATACTCCTGGTTTTATTATCTAAATTTTGTTATTGCTGCAATGTCAGGTTCAAGTGCATAGATCTGGATGGAAATGGGATCCTCACTCCTAATGAGATGCAATTTTTCTATGAGGAGCAGTTGCACAGAATGGAATGCATGGCACAAGAACCTGTTCTTTTTGAAGATATTCTATGTCAGATGTTTGATATGATTAAACCCGAGGTTTGTCATTACCAATTTTACCATTTGAATCTGAACCCCCCAAAATTCAAATATAATGGCACTGTTTGTCTGAAAGTATTGATTTGATTTGCAGAATGGAAGCTATTTTACTTTGCGCGACCTAAAGAAATCCAAGCTCTCGGGGAATATTTTCAACATACTGTTTAATCTCAACAAGTTTATGGCATTTGAGACGCGAGATCCGTTTCTCATTCGTCAGGTAAGGACAATTTTAAAAATTTCAGACTGAATTTGGTCTATCCATAAACCTCTAATTATCACTTTCCCTTAAAATGTGGGAACATCCTGGATAGTTATAAAACCATGAAAGTACCTAGAATGCTCTTACAAACACAAAGTTAGATTAATCAATACCAGGGATACTTTGATTAATGTCAATATTACTTTGTTAATAACCTGACTTGACTTGTATAGGTTGATATGGCTTTTTGTATACAAACAAGTAAAAAATATGTTTAGTTATTGCATTGCATTTTCCTTTTATGCATCAAACATATATTTAGTTATTGCATTGCATTTTCAACATACTGTTTAATCTCACCATGCATGAGTGAGGGAAGCATCTTGTAGACGGAGCTGCTAGCAGGGGAAATCTGTACTTTTTTATTGTTTCATGGGTATATGTTATACACTTATACTAACTATTTTTGAAGGATACACTTGATATGTTCAAATTCTACAGCCGTCCACATTCTTCTGTCAAAATTGTCAAACAAGATTATTTTCAATAATCAATATATATAATTTTGACACCTCATTTGTTTTGTTTCTATCAGGAAAGGGAGAACCCAACAATGACTGAGTGGGACCGGTTTGCACATAGAGAGTATATAAGGTTGTCAATGGAAGAAGATGGTGAAGATGCCTCCAATGGCAGTGGCGATGTATGGGATGACTCTTCACTTGAGGCTCCATTTTGAAGTAGGCGCTCTCTCTTTCTTTGTAGATTGTTTTGATTAAAACTAAAGTAGAGAGAAATCTAGCCTTTTACCTATGCTTATCTATTATATAATTATTTGATCATTTTTTTTTTCAATCAGATGGAAGGCAAACTGGATGGTGACGAACTGTTATCTTTTCAATGAAGTCTCGTGAGGATCATGACATAAGCTTGTGGCGTTGGCAGATGACTAATTTAAAGTTTTACTGTGCAGTTCTAATTTGAAATTCATTTTTTTATTCTGTGCAAAGGGGCAAGTGGCGTCTTATGTGGGTGGCTAGAAAGGTGCCTCGAATTTGCAGTGAGGCTCCTGGTTTAGTTTGTATTGACAATTGGTGGTCCAGCAAATGACCTGTTTATTCTAAGTATTGGGCCGAAATTTTGAACTTTGTCATTTGTAGTTGTCTTTTATTGAATAGTTATGGATTGTGCGGCTAGTCATTAACAGCTGGATAAATAGCCCATGGAATGCATTTCGGTTTGCATTGGATGTCAGATTTGGGGGCCGTATGTTGAATGTTGGTTATGACAATAGGTCAAAAATTGTTGTGTTATAACATTTCTCTCTGTGAATTTTCTTGTTTGGATTTTTTTTTTAATCTCTTCAATATTTTTTGACTTTGGTAGTTGAAATGAAGAAAGTGCAACGGCTCTTTTGAATTGTCAATAATATAATGTTTTTAAACTATAGAAATTTTTAGTTTCTTAATAGACCGTTTAATTGCATCTTACCGATTTAGAAGTTCAAATTCTTTTAACCGTCTAATGGCTCGTGCGTTCCTTCTCTTTTCTCTAAATTGGGCGCCATATCTTGTTCAAACTCATTTCTAAATAATGCACCGTGATTATTATTAAAAGCTATTTGAAGCAAGTGGTGATAAAAATAATAGTTTTTTGTATATAACTTGTGTAGGAGGAAAATATATGTGTCAATAAGTTAATTGTCATTCATTAATTGAGGAAGGATATTATAAAGGGCCTCTTGGTAAAGTAAGATTATAAATGGATCTAATATAACTGAAGTGTAGTTATAATTATATAATCCTACTTATTGGAGATCAATAAAAGATTATAATACGAGGATGACACAATCCTACTTTGTATAATAATCATAATATCATATGACAAGGAATAAATACAAGTAATGTTAAACATCTATATTATTTGGGTAGCTGTAATGTATGTTAGAGTACCGCTTACAGTTTATGGAATAAAATATTTTATTCCATTGCCAACATAATACGAATCCTCAATATAGGTCACACCAACTGAATGAGAAACAAGAAATATATTTTCTATGTACAAGGTTTTATGCTGTATGAAATAAAAGTACAAATAGAAAATTATATTAAGGAATAAATTTATTGATACTAGCAAATGAGCCCACCCGACTGTGTGAGAATAAGAAATGAAATTTAAGGCGATTTTATTAGACGGCAATTTTGGTATGATGGAAGAGGGAAGATTTGTTTTTTTTTTTCTTTCCTTTACTATGCGCACAAATTAAGAAAGAATAAAAAAGTAAATAACCATTTAGCGCCTTGACCACTTTCTGTAAAGGGGTCTGACTCTTTGTCTGAAATACAATCTAAACTGTACATCAGATCAAGTTGCACAGATCAACGATCTATAATGATGTTAGCAAATGTTTGAACCCCTTTTGTGAAATTATTATGACCTTGTTTTGGATGCTTTTATAAGTAGTATAGATGTGCATATTATGAGGATAATATAAGTTTCACATATTATAATAATATATGAATATTATTATAAAGTGTATAAATTTATTTAAAGCCCAAGCCAAATTATTTTAACAAATGAAGAGAGAAATAAGGTCTTAAATTCGGGTCATAATTTGAGTCAATTTTAAACTAAAAATTAGTATAGCAAATGATATATGAAAATTATAGCCATGGAAGTGTAGAATCCAATGGTTCAAGTTTCATGTCGTTTGGAATTTTGTACAGAGAGTTATCAATATTTTAGTGCTGCAACGTCAGAAATTAAAGTGTTGTTTTAATTTCTGGTTAGTGACTTTAAATGCTATACGAATTTGAAAGGTTTATTCTGATATTTTAAAAGTAAAATATATCAGAAAAATTTGAACACAAGTAAGTCTTCATGTGTTGAAGCTTTGTTCTCCTCTTCTTCTAGATATTTGTTAAAATATTCTATCGATTAAGCAATCAATCAAGACACGAGTGGCGGAGCTAGGTGTTTACGGAGCGTTCAAGGTGAATCGAAGAGGAATAGAGTTTCGTTAGAGACCATAGATATGGCTCAACAATCCTTCTTGTAGGAATATATGTGATTGTGATGCAAATAAAATAAAAGAAAATTAGCGATAATAAGAACGATCCTAGATGTTATCGATTAATAAAAATTTTAAAAATTACCCGATTCGCATCATGAAATCCTTCACCCCTCTCTCGTTTCCCCCAAAATCTCATTAATATCTCTTATTTTTATATATATTTTGACCGTACTTGACATCGAAATGACACTCAAACTAATACAATTATCTTATATTAAACTCTATTTTCTAAAATTTTTGTACTGTCGTCGCGTCTATATATATTTTGTAAGATTTTCGTGGAAATTGAAGATGAGGCACATCGATTGAGAAGAATGGAACTTAAGAGTTGTTTCTCTCGAAAGTTTCCACTATTTATTCCGAGCATTCCCTTTCCTTTCATATGCGTATTTATATAGAATTTTTACCATCGATGCCCCCCCCCCCAACCCCCCACCCACCCACCACCCCAAACTTAAAATGGAGAAACCAATGGACAGTTGGACACGATATCCCAATTCCATGGATTCTAAATCTGAACGTGTGTCCAGATACGGTCAACTAATCAACTTTTTGTTTGGCATAATTTTTGTTTGTACAACTCTCTGTGTTCTGAGATTATAATTTGATAATATAAACAAATAATCAAATGTGATTGACACGGCCTATTAGCTCAGTTGGTTAGAGCGTCGTGCTAATAACGCGAAGGTCGCAGGTTCGAGACCTGCATGGGCCATTTTTTTTTTTATTAAATATTAAATTTAAGGGGTATGTTTTGTAGTATTCGGACACGTCTTTCCTATTAGTCCATTTCTTATCTTAAAAACTAAACATCCGGACAGTTAAGTTATGTGGATCTTTTTTTCCTTCTAAAATAGCCAGCGTTTTTCTTAATATTTATTTTCTTGTTTTGTTATTATCCATTTTTAAGCGAGGAAAAAAATGCAGAAACGTAAATCATCAATCAAGTAATAAAAAGTTTCTTTTTTTTCACTAATAGTTTATAATTGTATACAAAATTTGTAGAATCAACCTGTGCTCTTTATATGTAATTTTTGTCAACCAGATTTTTTAATGAAATGGGAAAAACAATCCCACAAATATTAAAGGGGCCGTTTGGATGAGTTGGGAATTGGAGGAATTTCCAATTCCAAGCATAAATTTTATTATAAACAATTCAACCTCTTCACAAAGTTACACACTTCCCAATAAATTTATGCCTAGGAATAGGCTATTCCCCAAATTCCTAACCCATCCAAACGGCCCCAAAGTTTTTACGGAGTACTAGAAAATAAAATTGGTAAGATAATAAATTTATGTAAATCCGCAACAAGAGGATGTATTTCACTATGACTTATCGTTAACTGGACATAAGAAAGATGTTTCATTATTGTGATTTGTGTACCTATGTCAGTAGGTGTCTTTACCTGGTATTATCATTTATTTTTGGGACATTTTGATTTATACCATTGTAAAGGTTTTGAAATTCGAGATATGCCATTGCAAAACGACTTATTAGTTTTATGTCATTATAAAACAAGAAAAATTAGTTTTATGTTACCAGTCGATTAAAATGATCATATTACCTATAAATATGCCACTACAACAATATACCATCATGAATAACTACTTTATTTTTTGCCACAAAATAATAAAAATTTTTATACCACCGATAAAGAAACAGTGGATTCGGATCCTTACCAGTCGTCGACATATTTGACTACTGACTGTCAAACGATAAGTGTGGTCTAAAAGATCATGATTAATAAAATGATGGGATCTATTCGGCACACTAATGTGTTGTCTGTCTCTCTCCATTATCAAAAAAATGAAGCAGTGACGGAGCCAAGTAGGATTGCTTGAAAATAAGGCCCGTTATGTATTTTTAATATTATGTCTGGGCAAATTTTTTATGAGGCAGACTAAAATCAGTAGCGACCGATGGATGAGACCGTCAGCTATGATCAAATTTCAATTTTCGAAATTCTAACAGTCGATCCGAACCGTTCAATGTGTTCTCCATATTGAAATCTCGTTGGAGACAAAATTTTATATTTTTCTGAATTTTTTTAGTATTTGTTTGGTATTTTACAAAATTCTTAATCTAAACAATTCTGGACCCTTCAATAACTATGATTTTTAAAAATCTAAAAAAAAATAGTAAATAAAATCAGAAAAATGTAAAATTTGGTCTCCAATGAGATTTTAATATGGAGAACACATTAAATGGTTCATATTAGCCATTAGAACCTCAAAAGTTGAGATATAATCGCAGCTGACGAGTCCATCCGTCAGTCGTGGCTGATTTTAGCCTGTCTCTTTTTTTATTGTGTCTAGGTTGGGTCTATGATTTTCTTTCTCTTTATGCCTGGTCTTGCTTTGTGTCCATGCTTAAATTTTTTTGTGAATCCGTCCCTGGAAGGAAGAAAGACCTGAAGAGCTAAAAAGGACTAGACTATGTGATTAAAATAATGCAGCGGAGAAAAACGAACAAGAAGGGACAATATGAATTACGAAAGAAATAATCTTGCCGATGAGAAAGCATTTTTTTTTTTAAAGATTGATCAGATATGTGATATTTTCATTAAGGGTGTTTTAGTAATTATTAAAAAATCTAACACGCAAAAACAAAATTTAATATATTTCAATTGAAAATAGTGGTATAAAACTAATTTGTGTTGTTTTATGATGGCATATATTAAATTATTAGTTGTTTTGTGATGACGTATTTGAAATTGCATTATTTTGGAGTGGCATAAAATTAACTAATTTTCTCTTTATTTTTTTATTTGTATTGATCAATTTTCCCTCTTTATAACTTGACTGTTCCCACGTTGTAACAGGGACACAATGCTTTATTGTTGTGTTACTTAATTACTTAACACGGATGATTATTTGTTACGTACAGGTTACCTTTCCCAGCCTGTAAGTTGTAAGTTGTAACTTGGCAATTGGTATGCATGGCCAATTGTTCGTTATATTTTTGACGATCATTACAGCGTGGCGGCGTTGTTTGTCATCTTAATCCAAAATAAAAAGAAAGTTATATACCTAATTACCTATATATATATTCTCAAGGAAGTGGAACTAAATACCTTATTTATATATTTTTATTGTCGTAGATCCTTCATTATACATTTTTTTTTATTTTGATGACAAAATAAAATTTTCTTATTGTGATATATATAAATATTATGATATTTAACTTTTTTTTTAATAAAAGACGTTTAAATACCATCTCGTTGAATTTTACAAGCTCCGATGCCAACCGAATGATTCGAGATGTCAAATTTTTTTTCGGTCTGTACAGTAAAGGCAACAAAAACCGCATCTACTAATACGTGAATTCTAAATTTCGAGTTCTTAAAGTTTTTAAAGAATAGAAGCACCAAACAACTTTCGTGAACAAAGTACTTTGAAATTTTGAGCAGCGAAGAAGCTATGAATATTTTCTTTTTCTTTTGATAAAAAGTAGCCAACAAAAATTATGGATAATCGATCGGGTAGTTTTGCAAACTCTCAAAACATCCCGTACACTGCAAAGTGCTAAGAACTATTATTGTTGATGTATATATATAAGTGAGCCCCAAAAGCACATCATATATCTCCATCCCTACAACAAGTTATTGTTTTTAAGTTCTTTAATCTTGATGACATTAGCACTAGAAGCTTTCCAATTTCTTTCATAAGAACATCAAATTAATGAGTTCGTGGTCAATATTTTCCATATGATGAATTAATATATTGAGTGCTTTGAAGTATATACGCCGAAAACATTCCTAAAATAAACTAAAAATTTAACATTAATCCAATTGTTGGGATGGACTAGTGTATATTTTTTGGTACATAAAGCGTTCCCCTAGAAAAAAAGTTATGGTTAAAATGGAGGTTTAGATAGAAGTTTGGACCGCATTGACCGAAACCATGACATGCATGCCATAATAGAAGCAATCGCTATGATCTTAAATAGTTGAAAGGGAGATCTGATAAAAAAAAATACAAAAACTCCGGGGCTATTTTCCAGTTTTTGTTTTCCATTAGTAAAAAATAGCTGTACCAAAATTGGTTTGTGATTGGCAAGAGCCACTCATTTTACCGCGTGCCATCTTGATTGATCAGGCGCCGAAACGAGTGCATGAGCTAGCTACAAGAGCAACAAACACATGGCTTTTGTTATATGAAAAGCTAATAACCAACCAATGTCTTAGATTTAAAACACCGATTTTGGTTCCGCAATTGGATTTGGAGAGAGAATTTACATGAAGTGAAGGTAAATTAAACATCTTTTTAGAAGAGAAAATAGAAAGGGGCAGAAAGGAGCAGATCTTAAGAGATATTAAATTCACTAGGCAGCTTTGAATTCTAATTTGGGTCTGAAATGCGACTGATAAGATCGTTCCAAAGGTAAGTTAATAATTTGGTTTTATGATCTATGTCATTGTTTATTTGGTGAAGGTCATGTTCTCTAAATTGTTTTAAATGAGGTAGATTCCAAATGCCTTGTGATTTCAATAGAACCGATTGAGATTAATGCAAACTTTTTTGTTAGCTATTTCATGTTAACATGGTGGTAATCATCCGAGGCAACATTATCAACACCTTATAATGATCCATTTAATGAAACATGATGCATTAATTCTCGTAGGTGTCCACTATGCATAAGTTTGATATAAAATAAAGTCGACACTCATATGACACGAGAAGCTTTAAACTGATTGACAAACTAGAGATGGAATTATCCTTACATTAGAAATTAACTCTATTTCATTTTTTATAATTGATTTGATTTTCTTTTGATCTTTAATTGTAAACTCTTTTTAACTTAATTGAAAGATCAGTGCCCCGTTCTTATTTCTACAAAAAAAAAAAAAAAAAAAAAAATCCTTGCTTTAATACTATCTAGCATCCTGCTGGCTTTTCTTTGATCTTCCAGATTTGATGGTAAATATTATTTCTTAACAAATATTATTGTAGCTTCTAAAATCAAAGGTTATCTGCTCCCAAAACTAATTATTAAATTCTATTTTCAGTAGGATTTAGAAGAGAAGGGTATCAAAATTCTCGTATCCACATGCCAATGATGAAGAAAGGCTTCCTCAGGCCTTTACGTTATCTTTCCCAAATTTTCGGTTAGTAAACATTACATTTTTCTACTTTTTGATAAAGCAAATGTCGCAGCAGTAACCGGCGTGCATAAACAGACTCAGAGTCATGACCACAAAAAGGTTTGCCAGTGCACGCACCAAGTTTTGGAAGGAATCCTCAAAAATACATAATTGTAACAGCGTTTTTTATCAGCGCCACAGAATCAAGTGGAATTTCAGAAAATGATAATAATAACAATAATACAAATAAATGTTAATAATTTAAAAAAACATTGCATTCTGGCATATGTCTAATGAGAACTTTTAAGTGAATATATTATTTAAACTTTTTTATTCATGCAAATAAATATATATTTTTTTTGGAATTTCAGTTGTCACAGAGGGAAGAGAGACTGAGCTGCAGATTGGTTATCCAACAGACGTCAGACACGTGGGACATATTGGGTTGGATTCGACCGAAGAAAAACCTAGCTGGGTAATTTCAATTTGTTTTTTTCTTCTTAATTAGTTCCATCCTAAAAAAAATTGGAAAAAAATATAATGAGGACCTCAAACTTATTATTCACTTCTTTCTTAAAAAATAGATGAAAGAGTATCACTCAGCACCACTACCTACTGGAACCGATGGGTCAGACAGCCCAGCAGGAAACATATGGGCCTCTGCAGGTTAGCCATGCGAATTTTGAATTTATATTCCTCTCAAAATTCTTACAGTTACTCAATATTTCATATTTTGATTAGTTGATTGCTTACAATTTTCCTGTATAAAATATGCTGTATTACTAAAATAGAAGTTGAATATAAACTAACTAAACTCAAGCTACAAACTACAATGAGATAATAACTTGTATATGCCATAGACATGGCGTTCGTTGGAGGATTTGAGGAATCGAGGTTCTCGGCACGTACCAGTTCAGCCTCAGTGGGGCGTACGATGACTGGATCTCCCTACATGTCACCAGAAACTTCTCCATTTGGACAGCATGAAAAGGTTGAATCATTAGGCATTGCCAAGAAGGGGCGCAAATACAAGAAAAAGGAAGGCGTCAACGCACCGACCGATCCGGTATCTGGCCAGGAATTGCCCGCTGTTCCTAAGAAGTCTCGCAGAAGGAAACAAAAGGAGTCTGAGGCAAACCAGTGCGCGGTGGGGCCGTCAAGGCTAAAGGAGTGCTCGACTGACGCAACAACTGGTAAGGAAATTCACCAGATGTTGCAACCACAGCCTATGAAGCCGTTAGTTATAAGCTCTTGAGAGGGTTTGGATATTAATTGTTGTTGTAAAATGAAGATTGACCATATTTGTCCATTATTAATGGGTCCTCATGAATCAATTCAATCTAGTTCTATGTATATTGTTTTCTGACTTGTTTTATGTTGCTTATACGGCGATTCGGTTTTAAGATAGTTTTTAGACTGTTTTTCAATTTGTTGATTGCACTGATTTGCTTATTTGAATAAGTGTCAACAAATTCCAAAGAGCGATTGTCAGAGTTTATCTGATTTTGTTGGAATTTTCCTTTGTGTGGCAATCATTTTATTGGATGATCGTGTGATGAGTAACATATATAGTACATTCTCACGGGATCTTTTGCGTCTCTATCTACGTTTCAATTATATTTTTTTGAAGGAACTACGGGGCATCTGATTCAGTAAAGACGGACTTGAGTGTTATTTCTTTGACCATAGGAAATAAATAATCATCCGCTCGTGCATAAGGTCGTATTTTCTTCTCACCGGTCATCTCACAAATTGCTGGTCTTGCATAAGGAATACCCTCATCTATGCTATTTTCATCACAAGTTGATGTACTATTAATCCCAGTTCTTTCAACTTCAATTTCGTCTCCTACAGGAAAAAAAAAAAAAAAAAATCAAGAAAGATGTGTAACTGCTGTTCTAGATATATCTTTCACAGTTTGAATATAGAATCTAGTTGCTTTTCTTCTGAAATAAAATAGTAAGAACTGTGGATTGGAACTCGTGACTAGATAATTTCATTGGAATGATACATAATTTTAGAAATCTGGTTGAGAGAAGCAATTGCAGATCTTTAATTGAAGGTCATGAGATGTAATTTTGGTAGCTTTATGTTGTTAGTTCTCACAGAGGCATTCATTGTTTGGCTTATGAGTACCTATATTTGAAGTTACTACATCTTGCTTATCTGAAGAATGGGGCTCCATGTTCAGATTGTCCTCTAAAGGAACTTCTATGTCAATCATTGGAGTCTCTTCTTCCTTTGAGACAGGGACAGCCAGCTCATTTACAGAATCAACCTTCAAATTTACATTATTTTCAATTTTCTGTTTTCGTGTCTCCGAATCTGTGAAAACTGAGAAGGATACTTAGACTGTTACTTGCAGTAATATCAATGTTAATATGAATTCATTCCTGGATTTAATATTCTTATGTCATTCTTTATTTTTGGGTTCGGTAGGAAGGTGTCACAAAGGATAGCATAATATGTGTAGTAGGGATTCTGCAATTACCTGCTACACAGATTGATACACCATAAATTTCACTTATAGGTTTGGGTACTGCAAAGTTTGGTCCATAGACCTTAACTAAGCATTGGGAACAGAAAAGGGATAGCAATTGTATGGGAAAATAAAATAGATATATAACACAGTAGAAAGAAAATAAAAAGATTAAGCATCTAACCGGACCAATTTTTTTTCAATAAGCTGTCCAAAGTGGGCATATATTTATATAATTGTCAGCTTATTCTTAAGCTTTATGCGGCATTTATCCTAGCGAGCCCAATATTTTAATGTTTTTTTTTAAATTTCTCCCTCGAGCTCCAATTTGTCAGAGAAGACTCGAAGAGGGAAGAAGACATGTA
Source organism: Rhynchospora breviuscula (assembly GCA_027562975.1). Lineage (NCBI taxonomy): Eukaryota > Viridiplantae > Streptophyta > Magnoliopsida > Poales > Cyperaceae > Rhynchospora > Rhynchospora breviuscula. The sequence continues at coordinate 36,002,094 of CM050400.1, forward strand.
CAGTAGTAGCCTGTCAGATTGTTTCTTCTTGGAAAAAAGGAGTCCTGAATATAAATTTCTATTATAATGATATTAATTAATTGTTGGTAGTTGAAGTACACGTGGCAGCGGATGGACATAAAAAAGGAAAACTGTACGAATATTTGTGTTTATGAGTTGCCACAGTTTTTTTCAAATAAATTACAAGAACGTCATTTGACCATACAGAACAATTGGCGTCGGCGAGCCCGGCGTAGAGGCAAGCTGCGCACATATCCAGTCCAGGCTTGTTTTTTTTCAAAACTAAAGTCCAGCCTCTGTTTTTTAAGTTAAAAGGCCCATTAAATCTTAGCATGCCTAGGCTTTATCTACCAAGGTCAGGTCGGTCTAGGCCTCTAGGGCATGTGTAGAAAAAGACATAGATGGCTTCACTTAATCACTTGCACTATTTGTTGACGTTCTCACGGTTTTATTCGACGTTTTCCATATAGTCAACTTGATAACATGATTTAAGATCTTGTAATGGTACTAATAATTGAGTTTTATTAAAAAACATTATGAATATTAATTATTAAAATTTTAATATTAAATTTAATATGTTTAATTGTGCCCAGGCTTAAAATAAGCATGTACTCGCGACTGTACAGAACCAACTGCCAAAGTGCTGTGCCAAAAAAAATGGAGCTGTAACTTGCAAAAAATGAGGTCCATGAATTAACGAAAAAAGAAGGAAAAAAGAAAGGTGCATGTTGATTGGTGATGAATAGTGCATCGGCCGCCATCAAAATAAATTTAAAGAGAACTAGGGAGTCTTTTTTTTTTTTTTTTTTTTTTTTTTTGTGCATACGTGCAGGTGTGCTCATGCAGGGGCATAACTTTAAAAAGGGTTAACAAAATATTTTTTTTCCCCTTTAACTACGAGATTAATTAGGACTAACTACGAGATCTATGGCTGTCAATGGATACGGTACGATAGAAGATATTTTCATACCCGTATTCGTTAAATTTTTCTTTACCCATACCCATTAGGGTAACGGTGAATAATGAGTAATAATAATATTATTAATTTAATAAAAATTTATAAAATGTGCTAAATAAATAACATCAATAAATATACGGATAAAGTACAACATTTGAATAATACTTTAGATATAACAAAAATCATAAAATTTATTCTCATGTCAGTTGACATTAAAATAAATCTATATAATTAATTATAAATTATAATATAATAGAGGGCAAATTAATTTTTTCATCAACATAAATAAATTTTGATGAAGATCGAAACTAATACCATATCTTACAAAATATGCTAATAAAATGATTATATATATATATATGTTTGTAAAATTTTATCTGTCAGATAATCATGTGTACGAAATAGTCCTTATCCATACCCGTACATGATAAGTTAATGAAAATTTTCTTTATCCATACTCATACCCGTTAGTATAATAAAAATAAAACATTATCCATACCCGTCTTATCAAATACGGTACGAATAAGATAAATAAGTAAGCGGATTTCATTGACAGCCTAACAAGATTTTTGCACTTGAACTTGAAAGAGTATTTTTTTACATTCGCGTCACGCACGTCTTGAATATATTATATGTTGAAGTTATCCAAGATGGGTTGAGGAAGCTCCATATATATATTGCATGCATACCATGAATCGTTCTCGAATATGTATTTAATTTTTACTATTATTTGCCTCCCCAGTATACAATTACATATAGTTTCAATGTAATTATCATGCTTCCGTTACCGTAATATAAATTCATTTTTCTAAGAATTAAGTGATTTTTTTTCGAAGGCCCTCAGAATTAAGTGATTACCAAACTGATATTTTTTGCATATCACTTCTTTTTGTCAAGTCGACAGTTTCTTTCTGCATCTTATATTGAACCATTCATCCCAAAATCTATATAATTATAAAGATGCTAAGGAGACGGACTGTTTTTATTTATTTTTATTTTTATGCAGCTGATATTGTACTCCTACTATCGTTAGACATTTAGACAAATTGAATATAAGCCATAACCAAGGACCAACTAATTAAACCTACTTTGACATGCAAATTCACCCAACATTAACTAAGCTTAATTCAAGATTGACCAAAAACATAGGGCACGTTATTGAATTCTGAAAATTTTTTACCGAAGCTCGAGTAAAATATTTTTTTTTGCTTAAAAAAAAATACATAGCCAAAGTTGACTGGACCGACTATGCCAGACTCAAATCTCTGTGTCATGTCTAATTGCAATTTGCAAGTAGTTGTAGTCTCCCACATGTTGCTTTCAAAATGGAGCTGGATTAAGCTTCCCAAACAAGTTAGGTGCGCCGTATATGCTAGCTAGCATGCAAGAATATTTTAGTTTTATTTTTGTTTTAGTCTATTTAATTGGGGCCACCATTATTTGGAAGAATCTAAAACTATGTTACCCGGATACTTCAAATAATACCCGTATCCCGTATCCGACGCGGATTCGCATGCGATACGCACCGGATACGCCACGTGGCGAATCCTAATATTTTAATGTGTTTGACCTGCGGATTCGGTCAGGATACGCCTTGGATACAGCTGGGATACGGCCAGGATACGCCTCGGATACGTTTTTGAATATTAGAACTTCAAACTGCTATAATTTTTTATAGGAATGTCTGTTTTGGACGAATGACCACAATCCGGAAAGCTCGCAACAAGATCTACAAGTTTTACATGGGTTTACGTACGGAGGTTTAACACGTATCGACCATTTTCGGGACCAAAAAATGTTGTCTAAACCTCTGAAATCCACTTTGAAAGTATTCAAATCTAAAAATTATAAAACAACTATCATAATTAATTTTTAATCAGTACAAATTATTTACTACATAAATTAGTTACAAATTATAAAATATATATATTTAATAAAATAAATAATTAGTTTTTTAATTACAGAATATATAAATTAGAAAAATATATTATTTTAATTATTTTATATATACTGCCGTATCCTAGTTTTTTTAAAAATGACGTATCCCCGCACCCGCACTGTATCCGATACGATACCCGCACCCGCACCCGTGCAACATAGATTCTAAAACCATGCATGTGAGATATGGCTACTAGGGAAAGTAACCGGATAATGGCACACAAAATAAAATTTGGGATCCTAAAACCAATTAAATCCTTAAGTGTTTCATCTATACGAAAACATTTTTTTTGTTTATAGTTATATTAAAAAAAAGAGAGAGAAAGAAACAGCTTTTATTTCGTTGTTTAACCATCTGATTGGATTCATATGTAATACTCGGCGTTAATGGTTTCTCACAAATTATCTGAAAATAAGTTATTTTTTGGACAAAGGAAACAATAGAAAAAAAGAGGACTGTCTAATTTCCCCCCTCTAATTTTTATTCAGAACACTTAATATTAGTTTTTCATAATAGAGAATTCACTCTGAGGAACCGAAAATTGATGATCGGTATTGGACTTGCAAGACATAAATTTTAGCCGAAAAAATTAAAAATAACATTAAAATATTTAGAAATTCCGAAAATATTATTAAAATAATCAGAATTATATAAATAATATCATAATATCGTTCTTTAAAAGAACGATTTTAGCTAGTATCGTTCTTTGAAAGAACAATCTTAGCCATTTCTTTTTTTTACGTACTTTGATTATTTTATTAATATATTATTAATATTTTAAATATTTTTTACTTAATTTTAATATTTGTATAGTTTTTTATTGTTGATATGTATTTTTCTTATTAAGTTATTTTATTTTATTTTTGCTTTATGTTGCATATATTTTCCCACCATACTTTATTTTGAAATTTTAGTATTTTTCTTATGATTATGAAAAAATTTAATTAAAATATAATCTATAAGACATATTAAAATATTTATATGTTATACATATTTTTTATATTTATAATTATTGAATTTGGATTATTATATAAAAATAATTTTTTAAGCAAAAATAAAATAGCAATGAATCCAAAACTATACAATTTTATCAAATATATATTTTAAAAAATAAATACATTAAAAAAATTAAAAACATGCTAAGACTAAGCTAGTATCAATTTTTAAAGAGTAAGAAACAAATACAATTAAAATTTAAGTACATAAATGACAAAAATGATACCATAAATTTTTTCAACAATTAAAATTGAATTATATAAAAAATATAAAAAAATACAAACAAATCGTTATTTGAAGAAGATCGTTCTTTCAAAGAATGATCTTTGTATCGTTCATTAGAAGAACAATATCATAATACTATTGTTCAAATTTGAATTACTTAAGTAATATTTGCAAAATTTAATAATATTTTAATATTATTTTTAAATTTTTTTGGTAAAATTAGTGTCAAATGTATTCTCAATTTTTCTATAACGGCCCAAATCTTGTCCTGTCTTTCTCTTACACTTATCAAAACAAGCCAGCCTGAAATAGCTACTCGTACGGTCGTACCTGGCTGCTAACTACATTTTGGGTACCCAAAATTCAAATATACATATCAGGCTCTATTGGATTTTATTCATGTGTCTTATACTCTTATCGGCATAACGATTGTACGTGTATCAAATTTTATAAAAATTTCTTTAAACATTTATTTGCACTATTTTGTTACACCAAAAATAATAACAATTGAATTTTCTTTTTTCTTTATTTACACTCTTTCTAGATAATAATAATTGAATTTTCACCTCCAACTACAAAACAAGGAAAAAGAAAAGACCAAAAAAATAAACAATACTTACCTTAAAAAAATAAATAAACAAGAATTGGCTAGCTAATGTAACAAATTGGTCGACACCAAAAAGCTATAATACTTTTTCCTTGCACTTCCTATAACGTTTACTCTCGTAGAAACTCCATTGCTTTTGATAAAACAGGAGCAAACCTATTCACATCAATCCTCACATCTTGCTTTCCCAAATAGAATTCTGCAACTTTGTCCCACCCACTTCGGTGAATTGCGGCCGGGTCTTTTATGGCCGGGTGATCTTTCCCGAGCATCTCCCAGAGAGTACTCTCCTCAGCAGTGACATGATAGTCGATGTACTTGAGCTTCATATCCACTGCTGGATCTCCAAAATCGGTCTTGCACAGTTCTTCGAGGTTTCCATATGGCACTATTTGTATGAAAACTGCATTTGTCGGGAGATAAATGCAATTTGTTAGCCCGGCACCATGCACACCTATCATCACATCAGCCGTGTTCACTTCCTTTGCGAATTCGCCTACGTTCACATTGAAAGGGGGATCTCCTATAATAACCTCAAACCCCAATCTCTCCCCTAATTGAATTATATCTTGCAAATTCACAATTTTTCGTGGGTGACGCCTAGATATGATCATGAGCCTCGGCTTGGCGCTAGGGTTTTCACGCAGACTAATAGGTGCATCTCTTGGCAAACCATAAATTGACCTCATGAACTTTGTAAAATTGACCATGGAATAGCCCTCAGGGGATAGAGAAGGAACAATACTAAACTCTTTTTGTATCCTTATTCCAACATGAACGTGTGGATAGCACCGTACTTGGTCATCCTTGTCGAAATCAATAATTTCATAATGTGACAACTCTTTAAAAACTTTCATGTACTTACCGATATACCACCCCTGAATGTTGGTCACCAAGAACTGAACTTCACCATTAAATTTACGTGATGCGAGATAAAGAGGGATCAACACATCAGTGTGGTCGTGCCAATAATTACCGGTAAGCCCTCCGAGTGCCAAAACTAGTGCCGGTATGTTTTCTTTTACAGTACAAGATGGGGCTTGTTGGGGACTATCAAGTTTCTTCACCGTAACTTCTTTTATACTCATCATATGTTTGCGCGAGTATGGTCTGATTTTCCATTCATGTGATTCAGAAAATTCTTGAGGAACAAGTAGAATTGATGACGAGACCCCATGTGTACGCACGTCGCCATCTACGTCACATGTGTCAGAGTTTGGAGTTTTTGTGTCGCATGTCACTTTTGCATGAGAAACTCGGTTCCTGATTTCTACATCAAGCAATAAAAAGTACTTTGCATTTAGATCAGGAAGAACAATATTGAATTAATTGGAGATAGGAGCAAAAAATTGAGATACGTTGGGAGGTAGCAAATTTTGTAATTTGCAACTTGCAACTGTACATTTAATGAAGTTGTCATATAATAGTTCAATGAGATTTATGCCTAGCATTTCATCAAATATAGGACATGTGTTTTGTTTTGAACATTTAGAAATTTTGAAATTAATTTTAATTCAAAATGCAATTAATACCAAACGCAGAACATCTATATTTGATGAAATGGCGTGCGGAAAAAAAAAATGTTTTGAGTTTATTTCACCTATAGGAAATGTAGAAGAAATATAGTTGGACTTCTTTGAGTTGTGATCTATATTTAATTTTAATTCAAAATTCACAATTATCTTATCTTCCCCACACTCCCCCCCCCCCCCCCCTAAAAAAAAATAAAAATAAAATAGCATTAATACCAAACGGCTTGAAATCCTGATCAACTCTGTTTTCCTCTTCTTTGTTTGTTGACGGGGAAGAGTCATCGACTTTGGGCCCCTCATTTGCATCAACAAGTGAGTTACTAACGTCCTCCTGTTGTTCTTGATTTGTTGAAGGGGTAGCTTCTTTGAGAGTCGACACCACATCTGGCTCCACATTTTCAGTTACATGCTCTAAAGAAAAGCAGAACATCTATATTTCAGGTTCACAATTACAAAAAGTTCTCAGAACCAAAACTAGTTCAAATTTTAAGTTACCTTGTTTTGCAGGTGTGGCATATTATATCACATCATTATGTTAAAAGAAATATGGCGATAATTATAATAAACAATATTGTTTAAAGAAAATCAGAGAAAACAAATTAAGTGAAATACCCCAAATATTGCGGAACTGAAAATAATTTGTACAACATATTTATTAAATAACCAAGCTAATTCCTAAACACACATGTAAGAGAAAGCTGCAATATTTTCCTTCCCCATTTTTTGAAAGATAGAAATACCGCATGCGTACACATGCATCAATTTGTGGCTTTCTTTGAGACGAACCACTAAAAGGAAGATGATAACAGATAAGTGTATTATGTTCTGTGTTCAATTTATATAAGAAGAATAAATTAATTAAATTAGGATAGATATTGAAGATTAAGATAGAGAAATGAAGAGGGAGATACCAAATTGGTGGGAGACGGTGAGATACGTAAATAATACGAAGAAAAAGCCAAGAAGAAAGGGAACAACGTGGCTGCTCTGGAACCAAGCTTTGGTCAGATTCTTCATCACCTTCAACTCCCCCATCGAGATATCTCTAATTCTCTCTCTCTCTCTCTCACTTTCAGCTGATCTTTACCTCTTCAGTTCCCATGGATGGAGATGGAGATTTAGACAGAGACTTAATTAGATCTTCAGTTAGTTCTCAAGAAAGAAAGAAAAACAAGTCTCTTAATTATAACCCATCTCCATCCCTCTCTCTAAAGTCTAAAGGCTAAACTAAAACTGAGATCCTCCCCGTTACTTCTTTTTTTTTTTTTTAAATAATAATTGCATACGACTCTTTTATTTTGTGATAGCGACACGTCAGCTGAAGAAAAAATGGGATCACTAAAAAATTGTTTGATAGATATGTTAATAAACATCACTAAAAAATTGTTTGATAAGGAAAGCACGAAACTGTTGCATGTGTAGGAAAATTCAAAGGTGAGTTGGCGATTTGGTGATCTAACTATGAAGAATATAATTTATAATTTAATGGGGAACTCAAATTATGACCACTTCAACCATTGACCCATTGCATTCGGCAATTAAATGAGTCACATGTTGCCTTCCTAGCATCACCTTCCTTCAATGCAAATCTGTATTTCGTTCTTTAAAACTGGGGGAGTTAGTTAATTGTTATTATCCATGTTGTGCTGTTTTGCAATTGATACTCTTTCTATGAAACAAAGAAACTAATTTTTTCCCCTTATATCCAGCTAAATATTTGGCAAGTTCTCACAGAAGAGATGAAGTTTATTATCAGTTTTCTGCGTATACATTCAAATTGCATTGATTAATTCACGATCTAATTAAATTAGGGAAGAGATTCTTTAAAAGTATGTGGGAAACCCGAAAAGGGTGAGGCTGAAGAGAGATAATAGTTAGTTGAACTATATCGCCTGGTTGTTTGTTATAAGTTTGATATGTTCCGATCAAATATTCTTGGATGGTTCACAAAATGTTTAGCCTGATGTCCAAAGATTGAGACGGTATGAATGCAACATTCGGAGATGACAGCTAAGGCGTTCCTTTCAAATGCCCAAACAAAATTTGCCAATCTCACTTGATAAGTTTTCTTTGGGGCTGCTATTTTGCACGGATTTGGATGAAGTGGGCTTATAATAATCTCAAAATTGAAAACAAAAAAACTTGCACAATTTTTTTGCGAAAAGTTCTGAAATGTATTAACATAATTAATTTGGATCTAACGTTTGTTAATCAATAAATATTTTCTGATTACTGCGGTTCTATCTCAAAAGCATTTCAATTGTAAGTTAAAAATTTCGTATTTCTATTACCTAGATTGGATGAACTTTGATTCTCCTGTTCTGCTAAAGGATTCACAGAGCTGGTGGCTTCAACCTCCGAATTCGGCAATGATTGCGAGACCGCTAGAAGAATTTTGTAAACAAGCAAAGATTAGTTATTTAATTAATTTGATAGATTTTCAGTTGTGATCTAAAGAGAAAATTGTTATCATATAAAGTGTATACTTTTACACCCCTGCTCAGTTCAGCCATCATATACCAAAAATTAAATTGATAACTTCTAGGATCATGAGCCAATTCTCAATTCTTTTTTAGGCCCCAGTTCCAAAAAGTACTTGTCTAGATTTCAATAAACAGTCAGAGTCAACGAAAATGCAACTTTTACTCAAAATAGTATCAAAACAATTTTGTAACATTGGCTCTTTTTTTCCCTGTGCTATAATGAAAAAAAGGCAATTTATGCATTAAGTTGTAAACTTGTAATTCAACTATTCCATGAGTTCAAAAAAAAAAAAAAACAAAATAGGCAAAATAGGAGAGAGAAGAGGGGGTGGGGGTGGGGGTACCATTAGGAGCTCTAATTGCAAATTGTTCAGAGACAGTGAAATAGGTGAGAAGCACAAGAAAGAAACCAAGGAAGAAACCAACTCCAATATACTTCTGGTATATATTCTTCAAGGATTTCATAGCCTTTACTTCCCCCATCCTCTCTTTGCCTCTTTCTGTCTGGCACCGTTCTCAATTATTGTGTTTTTATGTACATGTTATTCTTCCTCTTTTTCCTCTCTCTCTCTCCCTCTGTCTGATATGAAAGAGGAGAAGAAAGTTCAAAGAAGGAACTCCATGCACATGTTTGGTGGCATCGTATTGTTTTTTTCTTCGTATATTAATTTTGATTAAGTCAGACTTCTTCTAATCATGTACTTTGTCCCTTTCTCTCTATAATTTTTTAGTCTATGCATTAAATCCAAGAATATTTTGTATGTATTATGTAAGCTATGGACCCGCTTATCCGTCATGAAGCCATCAGTGTTAGGTATCATTGATCCATACTATAATATATTTTATAATATGCTGCCCTAGTAATGAACAATTACAGAGGCAATCAATGTTAGGTATCATGATTCCTGGCGTTTGACCACACACAACCAACTGCCCAAGTGCTGTGCCCAAAAAATGGAGCTGTAACTTCCAAAATATGAGGTGCATGAATTAACAAAAAAGAAAATGCTTAAGTGCATGTTGATTGGTGATGATTAATTGCATCGGCTGCCACCAAAATAAATTTTAAGGAACTTGGTATTTTATTTGTTTTTTTTTTTTTTTTTTTTTGGGCATACGCGCAGGTGCTCATGCAGGGGCATAGCTTTGGAAGGGTTGGTGTTTTGCCATTAAACCTGAAAGAGTTTTTTTTTTTTTTTATTTACATCCATGTCACTCACGTCTTGAATATATTATATGTTCAAGCAATGTTTTGAAAACCGGACCGGACCGGCCGGTTCGACCGGTTCAACCGCGAACCGGACCCTAGTCCGGTCCAAACTGAGCCGGTTTTTTGGGTGTTTCTGAACCACAACGAACCGGCCGGTCCGGTCCGATTTTTGGCTGAACCGTCGAACCAAACCTTCCGGTTTTATATTTGTTAACAATTTTGGTTTGATTTTTTAGATGACATAAAATTCTAACAAAATTTGCTGTTTATGGGATTCGAACCCATGTCATTGGGCCGAACAAACAAGAGCCTTGCCACTGGGCCACAAGTCATTTTGTGAAAAAACTGAACAACTAATATATTTAACTAAGATTTGAGTGGATGACGTCATCCGGTTCGATCCACCGGTTCGACCGGTCCGACCCTTGACCCAGTAGCCTCGCCGGTTCGATGTCCGGGTCGGTTTTCAAAACATTGTGTTCAAGTTATCAAAGATAGGTTGAGGAAGCTCCAAATCTTGCGTGCATACCATGAATCCTTCTCAAGTATGTATTTAATTTATATAGACTATTATCGGCGTCCATAGTATACAATTACATATAGTTTCAATGTAATTAATACCATGCTTCCATTTACCGTAATATGAATTATTTTTTCTCAAAATTAAGTTATGACCAAACTGATATTTTTTACATATCACTTCTTTTTGTCAAGTCAACATTTTATTCCTGCATCTTATTGAACCATTCATCCCAAAATCAGGAAATTTATATATTAAATTGTAAAGATGCTAAGGAGACGGATTGTTTTTATTTATTTTTATTTTTTGAGCACGGTTCCGGTTCCGTGGACCAGTATCCTCTGCCCATCTCTATCAAGATGGGCACTCTGCCCATCTCATCACGACCGTCCGATCTAATTTCAACGGTTAATTTTTTCGGACCCATTAATCTGGTATTAATCACGAGACACCCATAATTGATTGAACGGTTGTGATGCTCGATGCTCGATGGGCAGAGGATGTGAATTTTGATTCCAATACGCGGGAGCGTATCCTCTGCCAACCTTTGATCCGGACCGTTCGATCTAATCTGGACGGTTAAAGTTTTTCGGGCCTATCAATCTGATATTATGCACGGAGCTCCCATAACCGTTGAGATTAGATATAACGGTCAAGATCAAAGGTTGGCACTCTGCCAACATTAAAAAGGTTGTCAGAGGATGTGATTCCACAAAATTGCGCTGTCACAAATGTCACAAATCGTGAGCCATAGGATCAAAATTTGATGAGCGGTCAAGATCTCAATCCATTAAAAAAGTCCAATCGCTCAAGAAGGAAAAAATAAAAAAAAGAAAGAGAAACCCTCGATAGCCTCCTACGTCTCTCTCTTCTCCACAGGCATCTCGATCTCGCCTCAGCCCTCAGCTCTTCCCATTCCGGCTCTCTTCCTCCTCGTAGCTTCAGTTCTCTTTCTCTGGTCTCTCCATCCCTCCTGTGGCTCTAGTTCTCTCCTCTTGCGATCCAAACTGTACATCTCGCGCCTACTGTACACGCAACCCTCGCGCTCTCCATTTATCTCCAAATCCTTTTCTGAAGAAGATAGCTTCGGACTGGGAGAGTATGTATTCTGATTTTCCTTTTGTTAGTACTGGAATTGTCTCATTCAATTTCATCACACATGTTTCTTAATTATTATTGTTTTAATTTTTTGTTAGAACTTAGCGAAGAAGGACTATTACAGCCAGAAAATTCTTTAGAAATAAATTTCAGGTGTGCTCAACTTGGAGAGCGTAAAGGAATTTTATGTATGGCGATTTATTAACTGGAGCCATTTAGAAAGTTCATACTAATAGATCTTTTATTTTTGCAAATTTTATTCCAGGTCAGAGAGAGGCTGACTGATGTGGTATTCTTACAGAAAGACTTAACTAATGTTATCGCTGGCAAGGATACTGATAAGCTTGCGTGCAAATTCTTGGAACTGACAATAATAAAGTTTATTTTGCTTTAATCTTGACTGTAAATATTAATTTTGGAGTCTTTATTTTGTATGAATCCATACTGACATGATTATTGGAATTTGGCATTGCATATCTGTACAGATTAGTATAGGAAGTATAGTAGGTGCATGTAAATTTGCATTATTTACACTTTATATTCATAATTACAATGTATAATCTAACAATTTTGAATAAATGAGATCAGAAACATATTCTAGACTATATAAAGGGCTCAAATCGGGATTATTGTCATCAAATCATTTAAAATGAATGCAAAATCGCTTCGAGTGCTCAAACGAAGCTCAGAATTTGCATTATATGCACATTATATGCATAATTACTATGTATAATTCAATCATTTTCAATAATTAAGAACATCAACATATTCTAGACTATATAAAGAGCTTAATCTAGATTATTGTGATCAAATGACTTAAAATCACTGCAAAATCGCTTGAAATGTTCGAATTATACTCAAAGAATGCATTATTTGCACATTATATGCATAATTACTATGTATAATCTAATTATTTTTAATAAGTAAGATCATAAACATATTTTAGACTATATAAATAACTAAAATATAGATTATTGTGATCAAATGACTTAAAATGAATTCTAAATCGCTTGAAATGCGGAAATTATACTCAGAATTTGCATTACATGCACATTTTATGCATAATTACTATGTATAATAAAATAATTTTGAATAAGTAAGATCATAAACATATTCTAGACTATATAAAGAACTGAAATTTAGATTATTATGATCAAATGACTTAAAATGAATGCTAAATCGCTTGAAATGGTGAAATGATACTCAGAATTTGCATTATATGCACATTATATGAATAATTAGTATGCATAATCCAATAATTTTGAATAAGTAAGATCATAAACATATTCTAGACTATATAAGGAGCTTAAATACGGATTATTGTGATCAAATGACTTAAAATGAATGCAAAATCTCTTGAAATGTTCAAATGATACTCAGAATTTGCATTATTTGCACATTATATATATAATTACAATGTATAATCCAATCATTTTGAATAAGTAAGATCAGAAACATATTTTTAGACTATATAAGGAGTTGAAATCTAGATTATTGGATCAAATCACTCAAAATAATTGCAAAATTGCTTGAAATGCTCAAACAATGCTCAAAATTTGCATTATTTGCACATTATTATATTCATAATTACTATGTATAATCCAATCATTTTGAATAAGTAAGATCAGAAACATATTCTATACTATATAAAGAGCTCAAATCTAGAGTATTGTGATTAAATGACTTAAAATTAATGCAAAATCGTTTGAAATGTTCAAACGATGCTCAGAATTTGCATTATTTGCATATTATATATGCGTAATTACTATGTATAATCCAATCATTTAGAAGAAGTAAGATCATAAAAATATTCTATACAATATAAAAAGGTAAAATAAAGATTATTGTGATCAATTGATTTAAAATGAATGATAAATCGCTTGAAATTCTAAAATGATACTCAGAATTAACATTACTTGCATATTATATGCATAATCCAATAATTTTGAATAAGTAAGATCATAAACATATTCCAGACTATATAAAGAGCTAAAATGTATATTATTATGATCAAATGACTTAAAATAAATGCTAAATCGCTTCAAATGCTCATACAATGCAGAGAATTTACATTATTTGCACATTATATGCGTAATTACTATGTATAATTCAATCATTTTGAATAAGTAAGATCATAAACATATTCTATACTATATTACTATATAAGGAGCTCAAATCTAGATTATTATGATCAAATGACTTAAAATGAATGCAAAATCGCGTGAAATGTTCATATTATACTCAGAGTATGTATTATTTGCGCATTATATGCATAATTACTATGTATAATGCAATTATATTGAATAAATAAGAACACAAACATATTCTAGACATTATAAAAAGCTAAAATATAGATTATTATGATCAAATGTCTTAGAATGAATGCTAAATCGGTTGAAAAATTTAAATGATACTTAGAATTTGCATTGTTTGCACAATATATGCATAATTACAATATATAATCCAATCATTTTGAATAAGTGAGATCAGAAACATATTCTAGACTATATAAAGGTCTCAAATCTGGATTATTGTCATCAAATCATTTAAAATGAATGTAAAATCGCTTCAAGTGCTCAAACGAAGCTTAGAATTTACATTATTTGCACATAATATGCGTAATTATTATGTATAATTCAATTATTTTGAATAAGTAAGTGTTTGACCCTATTTTATGGTGCCAAATTCGCGAAATGATTGAATAATTTCATGGCCTATAAAATCAAGGAGTTTGAAAAATTTATGAAAAATACCAAATGGATCCCATAAATCATGGAAAAATACCTAAAAATTCAGGAGATGATGAAGAAAATTATGATGCCTTCAGAATACTCAAAGAAGTTACAGAACCCCCAATTTTATGCAAAGAGACCCATAATTTTGGAGAAAATAAATAAAATAGTAAAAGGGGTCATTTCAAAAAGTTCTTGGCACCAATGGATTCTACACATTTTTATGAGGTCGTGTATAAAATTTCATGGAGAAACTCAAAGAGGAAAGGGTTCAAATAATTTTCTTGGTTTCAGCAGATTTGAAATATAAGGAAAATGAGTAAATGGAGGGGACGAGTACAAAAATAAATGGAGAACAAGAAATAAATAGACTACAAAGGTAACTGTCCATTTCCAGCGCTTATAGAAACAGAGGAGAGTCGACACAGTTTCAAAATCTTTCCCTCCGTACAGTATACAGAGATTTGGTTGTATCCGTTTCACGAAGACCACAGCTGATGAGTTTGAAAAGCCATGCACGGCTCACAGAATACCGAGTGCACGTAAAGGGAACAGGAGAAATGTCGCAGGTTATGACCAAATTCGAACCCTTCGCGAATGCAGGATGGATGCGCGTGGAGTCTGTGATACAAAAAGGGACAGAAGCTAATGAGTCCCACAATCAGTGTAATGGCTCACCATGCACCAAGCTCAGCGAAAAAGGAGAAAGAAGAGGAGGCGTAACAGAAGCTGTTGAGAGATGAGTTTGTTACTAACTGTCGGGCGCCAGGCTGTAGAGCTCGACCAATCGAAGAAGAGGAGCGCTGCCTATATAAGGAGGATCGAAGAAGAGAAACGGGACCTTCTCGCTTACTGGGTAGTTTCAGATCTCAAGCGCGCACACACACACTGACAGATAGGTTAGAATTTACAAAAACACTTAGCGAGCATTGTAAAAGGAAGAGAATGAAAGTTTAAGAAGGGATTTCCGTGAAGAAGAAAGGTAAAACCGTGTAATTAGGTGAGAATTGAAGTGTAAATCGTAAGTAATTTGATTAATTGAAGTTGAATTTTGTTGAAATTTGATTTGATCGCGATTCTTTCAGTTCTTGTCGGCTTCTTTCAGAAATTCTTGAAATTAGGTCGCTTAATCTGTTTCTTTTCTCTTTCTTGATTCAATTTGAAGCCATGGTCTGATGCATAGCTCAGTCATGGTGAAAATGGAGTTCATTCATCTCTTCTCTCTCACTTCTCTCGGTTCTTCTTAGATTTTCTCTGAAATTCTTGAAAATTAGGTCAATAATCTGCTTATTCCCACTTCTTGACTCAATTCGAAGCCATGGTCTGATGCATAGCTCAGTCATGGCGAGAATGGGGTTAGTTATTGCCTCCTCCCTTTACATATCAGTTTCTGAAGTCAATTGTGTACTTTTATACTTTTCTTGCTTCTCCTTTGGTCAAGATCCGATGTATAGCTTAGTCATAACAGAAAATAGGTCAATTGTCCTTAGAGTTTCAAGTAATTGCTTCCTCTTTGTGTAAATTTCATTCAATCTCTTCCTCTTCTTTCGGTTTCTTGAAGAAATTTCATCTAACAGCCTCTCTTTATCTCCCTCTTGCTTCTTCTCTAGCCAAGATCTGATGCATAGCTCAGTCATGGTGGAGATGAGGCTAATCCTTGTGTGATTTTTAAATCATGTGGTCTACATGTGTAAATTCTGCTGAACCTCCTTTTGCTTTCTCTAACTCTTTACTTAGCAATGGAATAGATGTCTTTCTTGTTATAGATTGTAATTTCATCTCCAACCATGGTCTGATACATAGCTCAGTCATGGTGAAGGTGAGGTTAATTCCTTTTCAAAGATTTCATCTTTATCATCTTTCTTTAAGAATTCAGTTTGACTTCTCTTTTGCAAATAAATTGGCTAACCTTTGATCTCAGTCTGATGCATAGCTCAGCTGTGACATGGAAAAACTTCATCAACTCTCTCATGGATGTCTCGAGCCTAGCTCAGTAGCCATGAGGAAGGGTAACATCCCTCACTTCTCATGTGATCTCAAGCGTAGCTGAGTCACTTTGAAGCTGAGTTTGAACATAAACTCAAGTATACATCTCATGTGGATCTGATGCATAGCTTAGTCCATGTTAGATGTGAAGAAGTTTGTGTTTATCCCCGTTTTGGAAATTACAGAGTTGTTAGGGTCGTTCTTACAAATTGTTAGACTGGATAAGTAACGGCCTGATGAATTCTATTTTTCTCTAAACAAGATAGCTTTTCTCCATTTGTTAATCTATGATATTATGTCTTATGTCGATGTTGTATTGCTTATTACTATAACTGATGGTTACTTTGATTGCAATTCTGTAAGGAAGAAGGGATTAGTTAGTAAAAAGTTGAGTGATATTCTTATTTTTAGTAAAATGGTGATAATATGAAAGCTTTGATTTGCTATGACCTGACAAGCTTCTGTCATTTTATTTGAACAGATTAGGTATTGTTTCTGCATGTTTCCCTGACCTCATGAGATCTAGATAGTGATTAAGAATGTTAAAAGGATCCTTTAGTAAAAATCTGGTACTTGACCTGACAGCTTTAAAATAGTATTGTGTTTATGTGAGAACATGATAGTCCCTGATCCGTCACACTTGTTGTATAAAGAAGGTTAATATAGAGAATAATTATTTTAATTGTAATTATAAAAGAAAGTAAGAACTAACTGGTAAAGATTAAGTATGCCTCGCCTCAATCGAATGACATAACAGAATAGGAATGCGGTTCATGTAACAGCATATAGCATTTTCAGGTTTTATAATGTTGGGCTTGTGATTTGTCAGGCGCATGTGTAAGTCAAGGTGTATTTAAGTTTTGTAAATAAAAAGTGATAAGTCATGGTACACATTGATTTGTTGTCATGGTAATTTCATGAAAGAAAGAGTCTCTTTGCCTTGACCTTGTAATTGGGTAGTTTGAGCTCGCTTAACAAAATGTGCATACCGGAATTGTTATTGTCAAAGCTCAAGGATATAAAAGTTGTATGGTCAGTGCACATAATAATTCTGGACCTGAGTATGTAATCCAGGCTTTCAATAAATAAAGTGTAAATTGGCATTGAAAAGTAGTCATGGGGATTGGTCATCATGCGTTAGTTAAAAGGCCCAATATTATGTCATTTTGCTTTTTTATTTTGGTACCAGTTTGTATACCGCTCTTGGGTTACTTCACAATACCCGTACCTATTACTTGATCCCCATCTAATTAAACTTCACTCATGCAAATTGACCATGTAGATGTCGTCTATACCGTTTCTAAGTCCTAGAGAACCAATGTCTGGTATGAATAAATTTGCCCCAAATACACTAGTACCAGGTTGCTTTCATCCTGATCTCATCGTATTGACCTTGAAAGACGCAACACAAATTGACCACACCTTCATACTCTCCTTCTCATTTCGATTCTAACAAAATCAATCCCGTCGGCTGTGGAGGCGACGATCGCCGGAAACACGAAAACAAAACTTATAAGGGCTAAACTGAATAAACGACTGTTGCTAATTACTGGAGGCGACGCGTGACGAACGGAAACCGTCATCGTTTTCTTCTCAGTCTCACGAGGCCGTGGGTATCCTCTTCACCGGTCGCGTTGACCGGAGGACTTAGCGGATTCAAACCCGTCTCTGCGCAAACCCGATAGCAATAAAATACGCCCGTCTTCTTCAGTCGGATTTCAGGCTTAAGCGCCGTAAACCTCCTTGATCCTCTGTGGCGATATAATTGTAGAACCCATGCGTTTAACTCCTGTTGTCTGACGGGGTGTGAAATGAAACAAAAGCAAAGAAGCTTCGGCCCAAGACAAAGCCTAGAATTAAGCCCAAATAGAATTCAGAAAAGTAAAAGCCCTACGCCACCTCAGCTTAGCCTACACGGCTGCCATCTCACTCTTTCTTGATGACGTGGACCAATCAGAGATTAATAAATCAAACAGAAACTTTAAAAATTCTTTGAAAATAGTATAGAACTCAGAAAAATATAAATAAAATATCCATAAAATTCTAAAAATCCAAATAAACCAAATTCACTATACTTTGATATGAAATTATGTCAAAGTAGTGGTCTTTTGTATTTTTGAAGTAATTTCACTATAAAAATGAATTTTGTAAATCTCAGAAATATAATAAAATCACCTAGTATTCTCTTTTAATAAAAATTCTAAAGTTAAGTATTTTTAAAATATAAATATTTTCATAATTATAAAAAGTCAAGATAATAAACTCATTAAAGATCTTTTAATAAAATCTTCAAAATTAAAACCTAAATATCTTCAAAGTAAATAATGATTTCAGGAATGATACTTTCAAGAATCAACTACCTTCAAGAATAAATATTTTTCAAACCATAAAAAGAAAAAGAATTTCTAAAATCCAAAAGTATAAGAGGCCAAAGTGAATAAAAATTATAAAATCACCAATGTTCAAAGTGAAACATCAGAAAATTAAAAGTCAAAACACAAAACCCGGAGCCAAAGCCAAAACCTCTTCGTTTGAGGAAAAGTCCCTCGCTGAGATTGAGATCAACCTCAGATGACTTAAATTGAATTCTTATCAAACGACTCCAAAACTCTTCCTTTCAAGCGAAAACCAGAACTAACCCCACCTTTAGAGTCCTTAGAATTTTAGGAGTCCCTTAATTGAGTCCCGTCAATTAGGTTTGGTAATATCAATTAAGTCACTTTAAGAGACGATTCTTCCTAGCCCATTACGTGTAGTCTTTAGACCCCTTAATCAGAGGTTTCCGTAGACAGCTACGGAGTAATTAACAATAGGGGCTTGCGCCTATTGGAAAGAAAGGACCCACAAAATCAATAAACCCTCGTAAGAAGCGACTCTTGTTCTGGTTCTCTTGTTGTCAAGAGATACTCGGCGCAGAGATCGAACCTTAAGGGGGGTGAATCTAAGGCTTATTCCACTTTCTCGAGGAAACCCGTTTCATTCTTCGAGAGATGACGAAAAAGCCCATACAGTAAAATCATAAACATATTCTATATTATGTAAAGAGTTGAAATATAGATTGTTGTGATCAAATGACTTAAAACTAATGCCAAATCACTTGAAGTGCTGAAATAATACTCTGAATTTACATTATTTGCACATTATATACATAATTATAATGTATAATCCAATCATTTTGAATAAGTAAGATCACAAACACATTGGAGACTATATAAGGAGCTTAATATAGATTATTGTGATCAAATTACTTAAAATGAATGCAAAATTGCTTGATATGTTCAAATGATACAAAGAATTTGTATTATTTGTACATTTTTATATATATAATTACAATGTATAATCCAATCATTTTGCATAAGTAAGAGAAGAAACATATTGTACACTATATAAAGAGCTCAAATCTAGATTATATTGATCAAATCACTTAAAATGAATGCATATCGATTGAAATGCTAAAAAAAATGCTCATAATTTGCATTATTTGCACATGATATGCATAATTACTATGTACAATCTAATAATTTTGAATAAGTAAGATAAGAAACATCTTCTAGACTATACAAAGAACTTAAATATAGATTATTGTGATCAAATGACTTAAAATGAATGCTAAATCGCTTGAAATGCTCAAACGATGCTCAGAATATTCATTATATGCATAATTACTATGTGTAATCCAATAATTTTTAATAAGTAAGATGAGAAACATATTCTAGACTATATAAGGAGCTTAAATATATATTATTGTGATCAAATGGTTTAAAATGAATGCAAAATCGCTTGAAATGTTCAAATGATACTCAGAATTTACATTATTTGCAAATTATATACATAATTACACTATATAATCCAATCATTTTAAATAAGTAAGATCCATATTTTATACTATATCAAGAGCTCAAATATAGATTATTGTGATGAAATCACTTAAAATGAACGCAAAATCGCTTGAAATGCTCAAACGATGCTCTGAATTTGCATTATTTGCACATTATATGCGTAATTATTATGTATAATCCAATCATTATATGCATAATTATTATGTATAAGAAACATATTCTAGACAATACAAAGAGCTTAAATCTATATTATTGTGATCAAATGACTTAAAATGAATGCAAAATCGCTTAAAATGCTCAAACGATGCTCAGAATATTCATTATATGAAAAATATGTGCATAATTATATTGTATAATCCAATATTTTTTAATAAGTAAGATAACAAACAAATTCTAGACAGTATAAGCAGATCAAATCTAGATTATTGTGATTAAATCATATAAAATGAATGCAAAATCAATTGAAAATGTTCAAATGATACTCAGAATTTGCATTGTTTGCACTTTTATATGCATAAATACAATGTCTAATCCAATCATTTCGAATAAGTAAGATCAGAAACATATTCTATACTATAGAAAAAGCTCAAATCTAAGTTATTGTGATCAAATGACTTAAAATGAATGCAAAATCGCATGAAATGCTCAAACGATGCTCATAATTTGCATTATTTGCACATTATATTTATAATTACTATGTATAATATAATCATTTCGAATAAATAAGATCATAAATATTTTCTAAACTATATGAAGAACCGAAATATAGATTATTGTGATCAAATCACTTAAAATGAATGCAAAATCGCTTCAAAATGCTCAAACGATGCTCAAAACTTGCATAATTGCATTATTTGCACATTATATGCGCAATTACCATGTATGATCTAATCATTTTGAATAAGTAAGATCAGAAATATATTATCGACCATATAAAGAGCATAAATATAGATTATTGTGGTCATATAACTTAAAATGAATGTTAAATCGCTTGAAATGCCGAAATAATATTCAGAATTTGCATTATTT
This sequence comes from Rhynchospora breviuscula, assembly GCA_027562975.1. Classification (NCBI taxonomy): domain Eukaryota; kingdom Viridiplantae; phylum Streptophyta; class Magnoliopsida; order Poales; family Cyperaceae; genus Rhynchospora; species Rhynchospora breviuscula. The sequence continues at coordinate 36,023,248 of CM050400.1, forward strand.
GCACATTATATGCATAATTACAATGTATAATCTAATCATTTTGTATAAGTAAGATCAGAAATATATTCTAGACTATATAAAAAGATAAAATCTAGATTATTGTGATCAAATCACTTAAATGAATGCAAAATCGCTTGAAATACTCAAACGATGTAAAGAATTTACATTATTTGCACATTTTATACGTAATCACAATGTATAATCCTATTATTTATAATAAAAAAGATTTGAAACATATTTTAGATTATAAAATGAGTTTAAATATAGATTATTGTGATCAATTGACTTAAAATGAATGTAAAATCGCTTGAAATGTTCAAATGATACCCAGAATTTGTATTACTTGCACATTACATGCTTAATTAGAATGGATAATCCAATCAATTTGAATAAGTAAGATCATCAACATATTTTAGACAATATAAAGAGCTTAATCTAGATTATTGTGAGCAAATGACATATAATCAAAGCAAAATCGCTTGAAATGTTGAAATTATCTCAGAGTATGCATTATTTGCGCATTATATTAATAACTACTACGTATAATCCAATTATTTTGAATAAGTAAGATCATAAATATATTATAGACAATACAAAATGCTAAAATATAGATTATTATGATCAAATGAGTCAAAATGAATGCTAAATCGCTTGCAATGCGCAAATGATACTCAGAATTTGCATTACTTGCACATTATAAGCATAATTACAATATATAATCCAATAATTTTGAATAAGTAACATCATAAACATATTCTAGACTATATCAAGAGCCGAAATGTCGATTATTGTGATCGAATGACTTAAAATGAATGCTAGACAGTATAAAGAGTTTAAATATTGATTACTGTGATGAAATGACTTAGAATGAATTCAGAAACTATTGAAATGCTCAAATGATACTCAGAATTGCATTATTTGCACTTTATATGCGTAGTTACCATGTATAATACAATCTTTTTGAATAAACAAGATCCGAATCATAGTCTGGACAGTATAAGGAGTTTAAATGTAGATTATTGTGATGCAATGTCATAGGATGAATCCAGAAATGATTGAAATGCACAAATGATACTCAGAATAGCATTATTTGCACTTTATATGCGTAATTACCTTGTATAATCCAATCTTTTTCAAATAAATAAGATATGAATCATATTCTAGACAGTATAAAAAGTATAAATGAAGATTATTGTGATGAAATAACTTAAAATGAATCCAAAAATGATTCAAATGCTCAAATGATACTCAAAATTGCATTATTTGTACTCTATATGCGTAACTACCATGTATAATCCAATATTTTTGAATAAATAAGATCTAAATCTTAGTCTGGATAGTATAAAGAGTTTAAATGTAAATTATTGTGATGAAATGACATAAAATGAATCCAGAAGCATTTGAAATGCTCAAATGATACTCAGAATTGCATTATTTGCACTTTATATGCGTAATTACCATGTATAACCTAATATTTTTGAATAAACAAGATCTGAATATTAGTCTGGATAGTATAAAGAGTTTAAATGATTATTGTGATGAAATGAATTAGAATGAATTCAGAAACAATTGAAATGCTCAAATGATACTCGGATTGTGTTATTATCAATTTATATGAGTAATTACCATGTATAATCCAATATTATTTAATAAATAAGATATGAATCATAATCTAGACAGTATAAAGAGTTTCAATATAGATTATTGTGATGAAATAAGTTAGAATGAATCCAGAAATGATTGAAATGCTGAAATGATACACAAAATTGCATTATTTGCATTTTATATGCTTAATTACCATGTATAATACAATCATTTTGAATAAAAAAGATATGATTAATATTCTGGGCAGTATAAAAGTTTAAATATTGATTATTGTTATAAAATGACTTAGAATGAATTCAGAAACGATTGAAATACTCAAATGATACTCAGAATTGCATTATTTGCACTTTATAGGAGTAATTACGATGTATTATCCAATATTTTTGAATATTAGATATAAATAATATTCTAGACAGTATAAAGAGTTTAAATGTGATTATTGTGATGAAATGACTTAGAATGAATTTAGAAAAGATTGAAATGCTCAAATAATAACTCAAAATTTCATTATTTGCACTTTATATGTATAATCATGATTTATAATCCAATCTTTTTAAATAAACAGAATCTGAATCTTAGTTTTGACAGTATAAAAAGTTTAAATGTAGAATATTGTGATGAAATGACTTAGAATAAATTCAGAAATAATAGAAATGCTCTAATGATACTCAGAATTGCTTTATTTGCAATTTATATGCGTAATTACAATACTTAATTCAATCTTTTTGAACAAATAAGATATGATTAATATTCTAGGCAGTATAAAGAGATTAAATGTAGATTATTATTATAAAATGACTTAGAATGAATCCATAAACGATTGAAATACTCTAATGATACTCAAAATTACATTATTTGCACTTTATATGCGTAATTACCATGAATAATCCAATCTTTTTAAATAAACAAGATCTGAATCAAAGTCTGAACAGTATAAAAAGTTTTAATGTAGAATATTGTGATGCAATAACATAGAATGAATCTAGAAACGATTGAAATGCTCAAATGATACTCAGAATTGCATTATTTTCACTTCATATCCGTGATTACCATGTATAATCTAATCTATTTAAATAAACAAGATCTGAATCTAAGTCTGAACAGTATAAAGAGTTTAAATGTAGATTATAATGATGCAATGACAAAGAATGAATCCAGAAACGATTGAAATACTCAAATGATACTCAGAATTGCATTATTTACAATTTTTATGCGTAATTACCATGTATAATCCAATCTTTTTTAATAAACATGATCTGAATCTAGGTCTGGATAGTATAAAGAGTTTAAATGTAGATTATTGTGATGCAATGACATAGAATGAATCTAGAAATGATTGAAATGCTCAAATGATACTCAGAATTGCATTATTTGCACTTTATAAGCGTAATTACCATGTATAATCTAATATTTTTGAATAAACAAGATCTGAATATTACTCTGGACAGTATAAAGAGTTTAAATGTAGATTATTGTGATGAAATGACTTAGAATGAATTCGGAAACAATTGAAATGCTCAAATGATACTCAGCACTGTATTATTTGCACTTTATATGCGTAATTACCAAGTATAATCCAATCTTTTTTAATAAATAATACATGAATTATATTCTAGACCTTTTAAAGAGTTTAAATGTAGATTATTGTGATCAAATGATATATAATGAATCTATAAACGATAGAAATGCTCAAATGATACTCAGAACTGCATTATTTGCACTTTATATGCGTAATTACATTGTATAATCCAATCTTTTTGAATAAACAAGATGCGAATCATATTATAGATAGTATAAAGTGTTTGTATATAGATTATTGTGATAAAATGACTTAAAATGAATTCAAAAACGATTGAAATGCTTAATTGATACTCAGAGTTGCATTATTTGCACTTTATATGCGTAATTACCATTATAATCCAATCTTTATGAATAAATTACACATGAATCATATTATAGAGAGTAAAAATAGTTTAAATGTAGATTATTGTGATGAAATGACTTAGAATGAATCCAGAAACGATAGAAATACTCAAATGATAGTCAGAACAGTATTATTTGCACTTTATATGCGTAATTACCATGTATAATCCAATCTTTTATTTTATAAATAACACATGAATCATATTCTAGACAGTTTAAATAGTTTAAATGTAGATTATTGTGATAAAATGATTTAGAATGAATCCAGAAATTATTGAAAAGCTCAAATGATACTCAGAATTGCAATATTTGCACTTTATATGCGTAATTTCCATATATAATACAATTTTTTGAATAAATAACACAAGAATCATATTCTACACAGTAAAAAGAGTTGAAATGAAGATTATTGTGTTGAAATGACTTAGAATGAATCCGAGAAATGATAGAAAAGCTCAAATGATACTCAGAATTGCAATATTTGCACTTTATATGCGTAATTGCCATATATAATACAATTTTTTGAATAAATAACACAAGAATCATATTCTACACAGTAAAAAGAGTTGAAATGAAGATTATTGTGTTGAAATGACTTAGAATGAATCCGAGAAATGATAGAAATGCTCAAATGATACTCATAACTGCATTATTTGCGCTATATATGCGTAATTACCATGCATTATCCAATCTTTTTGAATAAATAATTCCTGAATCATATTCTGCACAGTATAAAGAGTTTAAATGTAGATTATTGTGTTGAAATGACTTAGAATGAATCCGGAAACGATTGAATTGATCAAATGATACTCAGAACTGTATTATTTGCACTTTATATGCGTAATTACCATGTATAATCGAATCTTTTTTAATAAATAACACATGAATCATATTCCAGAAAGTTTAAAGAGTTTAAATGTAGATTATTGTGATGAAATGACTTAGAATGAATCCGGAAACGATTGAAATGCTCAAATGATACTCAGAACTGTATTATTTGCAATTTATATGCGTAATTACCATGTATAATCCATTCTTTTTTAATTAAATAACAAATGAATCATATTCTGGACAGTATATTGAGTTTAAAGGCAGATTATTGTGTTAAAATTACTTAGAATAAATCCTGAAACGATTGAAATGCTTAAATGAAACACAGAACTGCATTATTTGCACTTTATATGCGTAATTATCATGTATAACACAATCTTTTTGAATAAATAATACATGAATCATATTCTGGACATTATAGAGAGTTTAAACATAGATTGTTGTCTTGAATTGACTTAGAACGAATCCGGAAACGATTGAAATGATCAAATGATACTGAGAACTGTATTATTTGCACTTTATATGCGTAATTACCATGTATAATCCAATCTTTTTTAATAAATAAAACATGAATCATATTCCAGAAAGTTTAAAGGGTTTAAATGTAGATTATTGTCATGAAATGACTTAGAATGAATCCAGAAACGATTGAAATGCTCAAATGATACTCTGAATTCAATTATTTGCACTTTATATGCATAATTACTCTGTATAATCCAATCTTTTTGAAAAAATAATACATTAATCATATTCTGCACAGTATAAAGAGTTTAAATATAGATTATTGTGTTGAAATGACTTAGAATGAATCCGGACACGATTGAAATGCTCAAATGATACTCAGAACTGTATTATTTGCAATTTATATGCGTAATTACCATGTATAATCCAATCTTTTTAAATAAATAACACATGAATTATAGTCTAGACAGTTTAAAGCGTTTAAATGTAGATTATTGTGACGAGATGACATAGAATGAGTCCAGAAACGATAGAAATGCTCAATTGATACACAGTACTGCATTATTTGCATTTTATATGCGTAATTACATTGTATAATACAATCTTTTTGAATAAACAAGATGTGAATCATATTATAGATATTATAAAGAGTTTATATATAGATTATTGTGATAAAATGACTTAGAATGAATTCAGAAATGATTTAAATGTTCAAATGATACTCAGAATTGCATTATTTGCACTTTATTTGCGTAATTACCACTATAATCCAATCACTATGAATAAATTGCACATGAATCATATTATAGAGAGTAAAAATAGTTTAAACATAGATTATTGTGTTAAAATGACTTAGAATGAATCCAGAAACGATTGAAATACTCAAATGATGATCAGAATTTCATTATTTGCTATTTATATGCTTAATTACCACATATAATCGAATATTTTGAATAAATAAAACATGAATCAAATTATAGACAGTATTAATAGTTTAAATGTAGATTATTGTGTTGAAATTACTTAGAATGAATCCTATAACGATTGAAATGCTCAAATTATACTCAGAACTGCATTATTTGCATTTTATATACGTAATTACCTTGTATAATCCAATCTTTTTGAAAAAATAAAACATGAATCATATTCTAGAAAGTTTAAAGAATTTAGAAGTAGATTACTGCGATGAAATGACTTAGAATGAATCCAGAAACGATTGAAATACTCAAATGATACACAGACCTGCATTATTTGTACTTTATATGCGTAATTACCATGTGTAATCCAATTGTTTTGAATAAATAACACATGAATCATATTATAGACAGTATAAAGAGTTGAAATGTAGATTATTATGATGAAATGACTTAGAATTAATCTAGAAACAATTGAAATGCTCAAATTATACTCAGACCTGCATTATTTGTAATTTATATGCGTAATTACCATTAGTAATCCAATCTTTTTGAATAAATAAGACTTGAATCATATTATAGACAGTATAAAGAGTTGAAATGTAGATTATTATGATGAAATGACTTAGAATGAATCCAGAAACGATTGAAATGCTCAAATGATACTCTGAATTGCATTATTTGTACTTTATATGCGCAATTACAATGTATAATCCATTCTTTTTTTTAACTAAATAACACATGAATCATATTCTGGACAGTATAAAGAGTTTAAAAGTAGATTATTGTGTTGAAATGACTTAGAATGAATCCAGAAACGATTGAAATGCTCAAATGACACTCAGAGCTGCATTATTTGCACTTTATATCCGTAATTATCATGTATAATCCAATCTTTTTGTATAAATAACACATGAACCATATTATGGACAATATAAAGAGTTTAAACGTAGATTGTTGTCTTGAAATGACTTAGAATGAATCCAGAAACGATTGAAATGCTCAAATGATACTCAGAACTGCATTGTTTGCATTTTATGTGCGCAATTACCAAGTATAATCCATTTTTTTTTAATAAATAACACAATAATCATATTATAGACAGTTTAAAGAGTTTAAATGTAGATTATTGTGATGAAATGACTTTGAATAAATCCAGAAACGACAGTAATACTCAAATGATAGTTAGAACTGTATTATTTGCACTTTATATTCGTAATTACCATGTATAATCAATTCTTTTATTTTATAAATAACACATGAATTATATTCTAGACAGTTTAAAGAGTTTAAATGTAGATTATTGTGATGAAAAGACTTAGAATGAATCCAGAAATTATTGAAATGCTCAAATGCTATTGAGAATTGCATTATGTGTAGTTTCTATGCGTAATTACAATGATAATCCAATCTTTGTGAATAAATAGCACATGGTTCATATTATAGAGAGTAAAAATAGTTTAAATATAGATTATTGTGATAAAATGATTTAGAATGAATCCAGAAATGATTGAAATGCTTAAATGATACTCAGAATTGTATTATTTGCACTTTATATGCGTAATTGCCATGTATAATACAACTTTTTGAATAAATAACACAAGAATCATATTCTAGACAGTAAAAAGAGTTGAAATGTAGATTATTGTGTTGAAATGACTTAGAATGAATCCGAGAAACGATAGAAATGATCAAATGATACTCAGAACTGCATTATTTGCACTTTATATGCGTAATTACCATGTATTATCCAATGTTTTTGAACAAATAACACCTGAATCATATTCTTCACAGTATAAAGAGTTTAAATGTAGATTATTGTGTTGAAATGAATTAGAATGAATCCGAAAATGATTCAAATGCTGAAATAATACTCGGAACTGTATTATTTCCACTTTATATGCGTAATAACAATGTATAATCCAATCTTTTTTAATAAATAACACATGAATCATATTCTTGACAGTTTAAAGAGTTTAAATGTAGATTATTGTGCTGAAATGACTTATAATGAATCCAGAAACGATTGAAATTCTCAAATGATAATCAGAATTGCATTATTTGCACTTTATATGCGTAATTATCATGTATAATCCAATCTTTTTGAAAAAATAATACATGAATCATATTCTGGAAAGTATAAAGAGTTTAAATGTAGATTATTGAGTTGAAATGACTGAGAATGAATCCGAAAACTATTGAAATGCTCAAATGATATTCAGAACTGTATTAATTGCACTTTATATGCGCAATTTTCATGTATAATCCAATCTTTTTTAGTAAATAACACATGAATCATATTCTAGACAGTTTAAAGAGTTAAAATGTAGATTATTGTGATGAAATGACTTTGAATGAATTTATAAACGATTGAAATGCTCAAATGATACTCAGAATTGCATTATTTGCAATTTATATGCGTAATTACCATGTATAATCCAATCTTTTTTAATAAATAATACATCAAGTATATTCTAGACAGATTAAAGAATTTAAATGTAGATTATTGTGATGAAATGACTTAGAATGAATCTAGAAACGATATAAAAGCCCAAATGATATTCAGAACTTCATTATTTGCACTTTATATGCGTAATTACCATGTATAATCCAATCTTTTTGTATAAACAAGATATGAATCATATTATAGACCGTATAAAGAGTTTAAATGTAGATTCATATGATGAAATGACTTAGTATGAATCCAGAAGTGATTGAAATGCTCAAATGATATTCAGAACGGCATTATTTTGCACTTTATATGCGACATTACCATGTATAATCCAATCTTTTTGAATAAATAAAACATGAATCATATTCTAGAAAGTTAAAAGAGTTTAGATGTAGATTACTGTGATGAAATGGCTTAGAATGAATACAGAAACGATTGCAATTCTCAAATGTTACTCAGACCTGCATTATTTGTACTTCATATGCGTAATTACCATGTGTAATCCAATCTTTTTGAATAAATAACACATGAATCATATTATAGACAGTATAAAGAGTTGAAATATAGATTATTATGATGAAATGACTTAGAATGAATTCAGAAATGATTGAAATATTCAAATAATACTCTGAATTGCATTATTTGCATTTTATATGCGCAATCACCATTGATAATCCAATCTTTTTGAATAAATAACATATGAATCATATTCTTGACTGTTTAAAGAGTTTAAATGTAGATTATTGTGATGAAATGACTTTGAATGAATCCAGAAACGATTGAAATTCTCAAATGATAATCAGAATTGTATTATTTGCACTTTATATGCGTAATTACCATGTATAATCCAATTTTTTTGAAAAAATAATATATGAATCATATTCTGGACAGTATAAAGAGTTTAAATGTAGATTATTGTGTTGAAATGACTTAGAATGAATTCGAAAACGATTGAAATGCTCAAATGATACTCAGAACTGTATTATTTGCACTTTATACGCGCAATTACCATGTGTAATCCAATCTTTTTTAATAAATAACACATGAATCATATTCTAGACAGTTTAAAGAGTTTAAATGTAGATTATTGCGATGAAATGACTTAGAATGAATCTATAAAGGATTGAAATGCTCAAATGATACTCAGAATTTCTGTATTTGCACTTTATATGCATAATTACCATGTATAATCCAATCTTTTTTAATAAATAACACATGAATCATATGCTAGACAGTTTAAACAATTTAAATATAGATTATTGTGATGAAATGATTTAGAATGAATCTAGAAACGATAGAAATGCTCAAATGATACTGAGAACTGCATTATTTGCATTTTATATGCGTAATTACCATGTATAATCCAATCTTTTTTAATAATCAAGATATGAATCATATTATAGACAGTAAAAAGAGTTGAAATGTAGATTATTGTGATGAAATGACTTAGTATAAATCCAGAAGTGATTGAAATGATCAAATGATATTCAGAACAACATTATTTTGCTCTTTATATGTGACATAACCATGTATAATCCAATATTTTTGAATAAATAACACATGAATAATATTCTGGACAGTATGAAGAGTTTAAATCTACATTACTGTGAGGAAATAACTTAGAATGAATCCAGAAACAATTGAAATGCTCAAATGATACTCAGAAATGCATTATTCGCACTTTATATGTGCAATTACAATATATAATCCATTCTTTTTTAATTAAATATCATATGAATCATATTCTGGACAGTATATTGAGTTTAAAGGTAGATTATTGTGTTGAAATGACTTAGAATATATCCTGAAACGATTGAAATGCTTAAAAGATACTCAGAACTGCATTATTTGCAATTTATATGCGTAATTATCATGTATAATACAATCTTTTTGTAAAAATAACACATGAACCATATTCTGGACAGTATAAAGAGTTTAAAAGTAGATTGTTGTCTTGAAATGACTTAGAATGAATCCGGAAACGATTGAAATGATCAAATGATACTCAGAACTGTATTATTTGCACTTTATATGCGTAATTACCATGTATAATCCAATCTTTTTTAATAAATAACACATGAATCATATTACAGAAAGTTTAAAGAGTTTAAATGTAGATTATTGTAATGAAATGACTTAGAATGAATCCAGAAACGAATGATATGCTCAAATGATACTCTGAACTCCATTATTTGCACTTTATATGCATAATTACTCTCTCTAATCCAATCTTTTTGAAAAAATAATACATTAATGATATTCTGCACAGTATAAAGAGTTTAAATATAGATTATTGTGTTGAAATGACGTAGAATGAATCCGAAAACGATTGAAATGCTCAAATTTTACTCAGCACTGTATTATTTGCACATTATATGCGTAATTACCATGTATAATCCAATCTTTTTTAATAAACACATGAATTATATTCTAGACAGTTTAAAGAGTTTAAATAAAGATTGTTGTGATGAAATGACATAGAATGAATCTAGAAACGATAGAAATGCTCAAATGATACTCAGAACTGCATTATTTGCACTTTATATGTGTTATTGCATTGTATAATCCAATCTTTTTGAATAAACAAGATGCGAATCATATTATAGATAGTATAAAGAATTTATATATAGATTATTGTGATAAAATGACTTAAAATGAATTAAGAAACGATTGAAATTCTCAATTGATACTCAGAATTGCATTATTTGCACTTTATATACGTAATTACCATTATAATCCAATCTTTATGAATAAATTGCACATGAATCACATTATAGAGAGTAAAAATAGTTGAAATGTAGATTATTATGTTAAAATGACTTGGAATGAATCCAGAAACGATTGAAATACTCAAATGATGATCAGAATTTCATTATTTGCTATTTATATGCTTAATTACCACATATAATCGAATTTTTTGAATGCATAAAACACGAATCATATTCTAGATAGTATTAATAGTTTAAATGTAGATTATTGTGTTGAAATTACTCAGAATGAATCCTATAACGATTGAAATGCTCAAATTATACTCAGAACTGCATTATTTACATTTTATATGCGTAATTACCTTGTATAATCCAATCTTTTTGAAAAAAATAAAACATGAATCATATTCTAGAAAGTTTAAAGAATTTAGATGTAGATTACTGTGATGAAAAGACTTAGAATGAATCCAGAAACGATTGAAATACTCAAATGATACTCAGACCTGCATTTTTTGTACTTTATATGCGTAATTACCATGTGTAATCCAATCTTTTTGAATAAATAACACATGAATCAAATTATAGACAGTATAAAGAGTTGAAATGTAGATTATTATGATGAAATGACTTAGAATTAATCCAGAAACGATTGAAATGCTCAAATTATTCTCAGACCTGCATTATTTGTACTTTATATGCGTAATTACATTGAGTAATCCTATAATCAAATCTTTTTAAATAAATAATACATGAATCATATTATAGACAGTATAAAGAGTTTAAATGTAGATTATTGTGATGAAATGACATAGAATGAATCCAGAAGCGATTGAAATGCTCAAATGATACTCAGAACTGCATTATTTGCACTTTATATGCAACATTACCGTGTATAATCCAATCTTTTTGAATAAATAACACATTAATAATATTCTGGACAGTATAAAGAGTTTAAATGTACATTATTTTGTTGAAATGACTTAGAATGAATCTAGAAACGATAGAAATGCTCAAATTATACTCAGAATTGCATTATTTGCACTTTATATGTGCAATTACCAGGTTATAATCCATTCTTTTTTAATTAAATAACACATGAATCATATTCTGGACAATATAAAGAGTTTAAAGGTAGATTATTCTGTTGAAATGACTTGGAATAAATCCAGAAACGATTGAAATGCTTAAATGATACTCAGAACTGCATTATTTGCACTTTATATGCGTAATTATCATGTATAATACAATCTTTTTGAATAAATCACACATGAACCATATTCTGGCCAGTATAAAGAGTTTAAACACAGATTGTTGTCTTGAAATGACTTATAATGAATCCAGAAATGATTGAAATGCTCAAATGATACTCAGAATTGCATTATTTGCACTTTATATGCGTAATTACCCTGTATAATCTAATCTTTTTTAATAAACAAAATCTGAATATTAGTCTTAGTCTTGACAGTATAAAGAGTTTAAAGGTAGATTATTGTGATGAAAAGACTTAGAATGAATAAAAAAAACGATTGAAACGCTCAAGGATACACAGAATTGCATTATTTACACTTTATATGCGTAATTACCATGTATAATCCAATCTTTGGGGATAAACAAGATCTGAATCTTAGTCCGGACAGTATAAAGAGTTGAAATGTAGATTATTGTGTTGAATTGACGTAGGGTGAATCCAGAAATGATTGAAATGCTCAAATGATACTCAGAATAGCATTATTTGCACTTTATATGCGTAATTACCATGTATAATCCAATCTTTTTGAATAAATAAGGTATGAATTATATTCTAGACAGAATAAAGAGTTTAAATGAATATTATTGCGATGAAATGACTTAGAATGAATCTAGAAATGATTGAAATGCTCAAATAATACTCAGAATTGCTTTATTTTCACTTTATATGCGTAATTACCGTGTATAATCCAATCATTTTGAATAAACAAGATCTGAATCTTAGTCTGGACAGTATAAAGAGTTTAAATGTAAATTATTGTGATGAAATGACTTAGAATGAATTCAGAAACGATTGAAATGCTGAATTGATACTCAGAATTTCATTATTTTCGCTTTATATGCGTAATTACCATGTATAATCCAATCATTTTGAATTAACAAGATCTGAATATTAGTCTGCACAGTATAAAAAGTTTAAATGTAGATTATTGTGATGAAAAAACTTAGAATGAATAAAAAAACGATTGAAATACTCAAATGATACTCTATAATTGCATTATTTGGACTTTATATGCGTAATTACCATGTATAATCCATTATTTTTGAATAAACAAGATCTGAATCTTAGTCTGGACAGTATAAAGAGTTTAAATGTCGATTGTTGTGATAAAATAACATAGAGTGAATCCAGAAATGATTGAAATACTCAAATTATACTCAGAATTGCATTATTTGCAATTTATATGCGTAATTACCATGTATAATCCAATCTTTTTGAATAAATAAGATATGAATCACATTCTAGATAGTATAAAGAGTTTATATAAAGATTATTGTGTTGAGATGACTTAGAATGAATCCATAAACGATTAAAATGCACAAATGATACTCAGAAATGCATTATTTGTACTTTATATGCGTAATTAGCATGTATAATCCAATCTTTTTGAATAAACAAGATCTGAATATTTGTCTGGACAGTATAAAGAGTTTAAATGTAGATTATTGTTATAAAATGACTTAGAATGAATCTAGAAATGATTGAAATTCTCAAATGATACTCAGAATTGCATTATTTGCACTTTATTTGCGTAATTAACATGTATAATCTAATCTTTTTGAATAAACAAGATCTGAATATTTGTCTAGATAGTATAAAGAGTTTAAATGTAGATTATTGTGATGAAATAACTTAGAATGAATTCAGAAACGATTGAAATGCTGAAAAGATATTCAGAATTTCATTATTTTCACTTTATATGCGTAATTAACATGTATAATCCAATCATTCAAATAAACAAGATCTGAATATTTGTCTGGACAGTATAAAAAGTTTAAATGTAGATTATTATGATGAAAAGACTTAGAATGAAGAAAAAAAACAATTGAAATACTCAAATGATACTCAGAATTGCATTATTTGCACTTTATATTTGTAATTACCATGTATAATCCAATCTTTTTGAATAAACAAGATCCGAATCTTAGTCTGGACAATATAAAGAATTTAAATGTAGATTATTGTCATGAAATGACATAGAGTGAATCCAGAAATGATTGAAATGCTCAAATAACACTCAGAATTGCATTATTTTATATGTGTAATTACCTTGTATAATCCAATCTTTTTGAATAAATAAGATATGAATCATATTCTAGACATTATAAAGAGTTTAATTGAAGATTATTGTGATGAAATGACTCAGAATTAATCCAGAAACGATTGAAATGCACAAATGATACGCAGAATTGCTTTATTTGCAATTTATATTTGTAATTGACATGTATAATCCAATCTTTTTTAATAAACAAGATCTGAATATTAGTCTAGATAGTATAAAGAGTTTAAATGTAGATTATTGTTATAAAATAACTTACAATGAATCCACAAACGATTGAAATGCTCATATGATACTCAGAATTGCATTATTTGCACTTTATATGGGTAATTACTGTGTATAATCCAATTATTTTGAATAAACAAGATCTGAATCTTAGTCTAGACAGTATAAAGAGTTTAAATGTAAATTATTGTGATGAAATGACTTAGAATGAATTCAGAAACAATTGAATGCTGAAATGATATTAGAATTTCATTATTTTTACTTTATATGTGTAATTACCATGTATAATCAAATCATTTTGAATAAACCAGATCTGAATATTAGTTTGGACAGTATAAAAAGTTTTAATGTAGATTATTGTAAAGAAAAGACTTAGAATGAATCAAAAAATGATTGAAATACTCAAATGATACTCAAAATTGATTTATTCGCACTTTATATGCGTAATTATCATGTATAATCCAATCTTTTTGAATAAACAAGATCCGAATTTTAGTCTGCATAGTATAAAGAGTTTAAATGTAGATTATTTTGACGAAATGACATAAATTGAATCCAAAAATGGTTGAAATGCTCAAATGATACTCAGAATTGTCTTATTTGCACTTTATGTGAGTAATTACCATGTATAATCCAATCTTTTTGAATAAATAAGACATGAATCATATTCCAGACAGTATAAAGAATTTAAATGAAAATTATTGTGATGAAATGACTTAGAATGAATCTAGAAACAATTGGAATGCACAAATGATACTCAGAATTGCATTATTTGCACTTTATATGCATAATTTACATGTATAATCCAATCTTTTTGAATAAACAATATCTGAATCTTACTCTAAACTGTATAAAGAGTTTAAATGTAAATTATTGTGATGAAATGATATAGAATGATTCCAGAAACTATTGAAATGCTCAAATGATACTCAGAATTGTATTGTTTGCACTTTATATGCGTAATTACTATATATAATCTAATCTTTTTGAATAAACAAGATCTGAATATTAGTCTGGACAGTATAATGAGTTTAAATGTAGATTATTGTGATGAAATGAGTTAGAATGAATCCAGGAATGATTGAAATGCTCAAATGATACTCATAATTGCTTTATTTGCACTTTATATACGTAAATACCATGTATAATCCAATTTTTTGAATAAATAAGATATGAATCATATTCTAGGCAGTATAAAGAGTTTAAATGTAGATTATTGTGATGAAATGTAGATTATTGTGATGAAATGATTTAGAATGAATCCAAAAACGATTGAGATGCTCAACTCCAAACGACTAGTGAGGTTAGCTATTGGTTTACATATTTGATATCCCTAGACCTTAAGACCTTCATCAGCTTGAAATGCTTAAATGATACTCAGAATTTGCATTATTTACATATTATATGCATAATTACTATGTATTATCTGATCATTTTAAGTAAGTAAGATCATAAACATATTCTTGAATATGTAAGGAGCTTAAATAAAGATTATTGTAATCAAATGACTTAAAATGGATGCAAGAGAGTTTGAATTGTTCAAACGATACTCAAAATTTGCATTATTTGCATATTATATGCATAATTATAATGTATAATCCAATCTATTTAAAATAAGTATGATGATAAACATATTCTAGACTATATAAAGATATCAAATCTAGATTATTGTGATCAAATCTTTTAAAATGAATGCAAAATCGCTTGAAATGCTCAAACGATGCCCAGAATTTTCATTATTTTCACATTATATACGTAATTACTATGTATAATTCAATCATTTTGAATAAGTAATAACATAAACATATTCTAGACTATATAAAATGCTCAAATCTATATTACTGTGACCAAATTATGTAAATGAAAATCGCTTGAAATGCTCAAACTATGCTCAGAATTTGCTTTATTTGCACATTATATGCGTAATTCCTAATTACTATGTATAATCAAATCATTTTGAATAAGTAAGATCATAAACATATTCTACACTATATAAAGAGCTGAAATATAGATTATTGTGATCAGATGACTTAAAAATAAATGCTAAATCGCTTGAAATGCTGAAATGACACTTAGAATTTGCATTTTTTGCAAAATATATGCATAATTACTATGTATAATCAAATCATTTTGAATTAGTAAGATCATAAACATATTCTAGACTATATAAAGAACTAAAATATAGATTATTGTGATCGAATGACTTAAAATGAACGCAAAATCACTTGTAATACAGAAATGATACTCAGAATTTGCATTATTTGCACATTATACGCATAATCACTATATCTAATCTAATCATTTTGAATAAGTAAGATCATGAACATATACTAGACTATATAAAGAGCTAAAATATAAATTAATGTGATCAAATGATTTAAAATGAAAGCTAAATCGCTTGAAATGCTGAAATGATACTCAGAATTTGCATTATTTGCACATTATATGGATAATTACTATGTATTATCGGATCATTTTGATTAAGTAAGATCATAAACATATTCTAGACTATATAAGGAGCTTAAATACAGATTATTGTGATCAAATGACTTAAAATGAATATAAAATAGTTTGAATTGTTCAAATGATACTCAAAATTTGCATTATTTGCATATTATATGCATAATTACAATGTATAATCCAATCATTTTGAATAAGTAAGATCATAAACATATTCTAGAGTATATAAAGAGATAAAATCTAGATTATTGTGATCAAATCTTTTAAAATGAATGCAAAATCGCTTCAAATGCTCAAACGATGTTCAAAATTTGCATTATTTGCACATTATATGCGTAATTATTATGTATAATCCAATAATTTTTAATAAGTAAGACATAAACATATTCTAGACTATATAAAGAGCTGAAATATAGATTATTGTGATCAAATGATTAAAAAAATGAATGCTAAATCTCTTGAATTGCTGAAATGATACTCAGAATTTGCATTATTTGCACATTATATGCATAATTACTATATATAATCCAATCATTTTGAATAAGTACGATAATAAACTTATTCTAGACTATATAAAGAGCTTAATTATAGATTATTGCGATCAAATCACTTAAAATGAATGCTAAATCGCTTGAAATGCTCAAACGATGCTCAGCATTTGCATATTATATACGTAATTACTATGTATAATCCAATCATTTTGAATAAATAAGATAATAAACTTATTACATTCTATATAAATAGCTGAAATATAGATTATTATGATCAAATGACTTAAAACTGAATTCTAAATCGCTTGAAATGCTGAAATGATACTCAGAATTTGTATTATTTGTACATTATATGCATAATTACAATGTATAATCCAATCATTTTAAATAATTAAGATCAGAAACATATTTTAGACGATATAATGAGCTCAAATCTATATTATTGTGATCAAATCACTTAAAATGAATGCAAAATCGCTTGAAATGCTGAAATGATACTCAGAATTTGCATTACTTGCACATTATATGCGTAATCACAATATATAATCCAATCATTTTGAATAAGTAAGATCATAAACATATTCTAGACTATATATGGAGCTTAAATATAGATTATTGTGATCAAATCACTTAAAATGAAGGCTTAATCACTTGGAATACAAAATATATTTTAGACTATATTGCTTATTGTTGACCCCTAAAATATTACCATAATTATCCGGTCAACCTGTGAATGGACTTTGAGCCTACTTAAAATAGTCAGACCAAACACCTGATGCACGAATAAATTATCAAGAAATTATCCCGGAATAGTCGGGAAGGCATATTCAAAACCGAGCCAAGACGAGTGGTCCTATATTTTCACATCTATGATAATACTAATATTAACATGATATCATGAGAAATTAGTGTGCAATATTCATGATGGTGTGATATAGACCGTGACCCATGCTTCCAATATATATATATATATATATATATATATATATATATATATAATATGGATGGTTATATAATTTCATGCATGAAAATTATATAATTATGCAAAAATATATATAAGGCCGGTGCAATTGAATAAACAATGGATGCATCAAGATTCGTGCTCAGATTTCATCCCTCTACGAAATTCAAAACAAAAAATGCATGGCCCAAATGAGATGAAAGATAAAAGAGAGAAGGATGTGGCCCAAATAAAAAAAAAGAGAGAGGTAAAAGCCCAATAACCCTTTATCTCCTCCTCCTCCACTCGTCCCTGTGCTTGTTCCTTCCGTCTCTCACGCGCTAAGACATAGGGACAAAACTGTTCCTCTCTACTAGTTATTTGGCAAAGCTATGGCACCCTACTCTCACCAAATACTCCCTCACCGACACAAACTGACAAGAGGCAGTGGGAATCCCGCTAGAAATCCATCTAATTTCTTCTCTAATTGACTCGATGTGATGGCGGGTTCAAACCTGCAATTTAAAATTAGGAGAGAATGGAGCCGTGGGGACATGGAGACATTGTTGAAAATCGATGAGGATGTGTATGTGGTAGGTTGTGAGATATTAATTTCAGGGAACGGCAAAGTGAAGTTTTGAAATCGTGGAATGATCACGGCCTCCTGTTCCGGCACCCTGAGCCCAAGGCGGGTCAAATTAGTTATTAATCAGTCAACAGGGATCATATGTAGTGGTGACGTTTGATCAATTTACAGACATGATGTATTAAAATTTTGAAATCATGGCACCGCAATAATCATGCATTCCAAGCTACTGTGACTAAAACAAGTTGAATTGACCATTAATTAAACTCAGAGAACCATTTACAGTGATACCGGTTTGGTCAATTTAGAATATCGATGAGATAGAGCTATGATATCAACATCAAGTAACTGTGCTTCAAGAAAAATTACTGAAGAGAAGGTTGTGAGGCAATTCAGTGACTGTGCTTCAAAAAAAAAAATTACTAAAGAGAAGGCTATGAGGCAATTCAATGGTGAAATGATATGAACACAAAAGAAAAATCAGGGAAAGCATATGAATCGAGAATAGGTTCGGATATAAAAAAAAAAAAAAAGAGTAAGGCCAAATTCCAACCCACGGAACTGTGTTAAAACAAAGACTAATGAACCAACAAAATTCAGGCTTGAAAAAAAAAGAGAAAAGAGAGAGTGAGTGATGTTGGACAAAAAAAAAAACTGAACTCGTGAGGCGGATTAATAGGGACTATGAAATGCAGTTTCATCATGATTAGATGCAGGAAATGTTTTTTACAAGTACTACAAGGGAATACCTCAAATGGGATTTATAAGAGTCAAAATAATGAAGGATGTAGCCAGCCACTAATTACTGAAATCAGTAAAAGAAAAAAAAAACTAAAGATGAATGAGGTTCAACACTGGTGTCAGAAGTTAAATAACAAGGCAAATGATGATTGAAGGCCTTTGGACAGTAAGCACCTATTCAAATGAAGAATGAAATGACTGAAGTGCCCACCAGAGGCAGAATTGTCCAACTCTCTTAAGAGGCACATAATTGGTGCCATCCACAGTATACCATCTGATTTTCCTATAAAAAGAGCACCCCAAAAACCATGCAAAACACAACCCAGAGAAGCACAACTTGCACTAAGTCCATATTAAGCAAGAACCTACACGCTGGAAGATTCATCTATCCAGAAAGCCACTTAAGTACTTAGGATAGCTACTAAAACAAAAAACAAAAAAAAAGTGTGTACTAAGATTAGTTTCATATTTTACTAGGGATTGTGTAATCTACTCTCTTGTATAATTTGCTTTGGTAAGTAAGAAGGTTATTTCTCTTTCTTTGCAACACTTAATTTCTTTTCTCTTGTAATCTGTTTCATATAATACATAGCAACAATGTAAGGAAATAACTAAAAACTGGTTATGTAAATATGTACACATATGCATTAATTAACATAAGCATCTAGTAATCAATGCAGGGAATAACAGAAATGGTTATGTGAATATGCATATAGATGCACAAGCATTTAATATAGAAGATAATTAAAACCCATGCCTTTCATATTCTGTATTCATGAAGGCGATTTGCATGGAATTAAAATAGGTTATGTTTAACTCAGCATGCATATCAAGCATTAAATGAACAATCATGTAAAGCAAAAAAGTGGACAGCAGATTGGACAACTAAAGGACAACATGTTTATGTAAAAAAAATAAAAAAACAGCAGGTTCCTTTGGAGTTTATGGAGTACTTCCTATCATCTCATGCCAACACGTTGCAATCCATGAAGGAGGCAGCCACTTCAACCCAGGAGAGGTTATGCAATGGAGATCCTTTTGTGTTAGTTAGATGGCTGGTTGTTTCTCATATACAAGCCATCATACTTTCACACATCTCCATTCCCTTTTCTAGTCAAGGCAAGAATGCCTCACTACCAACATCATGGCCAGACCCAAACCAAGAAGAAGCCTCATGATGCCATGCTCTTGTGATGCAATTGAGGAGCCACTTGTCTGCAGGGGCATGACAATATACTCTTTAGCGTCTCATTAAACTCTTTATACCACCAAGGAGTGGCGACAACAAAAGAAGAAACCGACAGCTTGTCATCTTAGCCATGGACAAGCTGTGGTAAAGTCATTAGTTAGAGGCAGTCCACAGTCAAATTGGTGACGCACACCCCTCCAGAGATGTGACACCATGCTCCCAAAGCTGTCATCAAGTCAAGAGGTTTCCAAATGGTCACAACTACCAACTCACCGCCATGGTTGGATCTGGACTGAGGTGTAGTATTGTGCCGGAAATTCTCGCTAAGCAAATTAAGGCTATACCATGTTTTGGGAACACCCCACGATGCTCTCAGACAATTCAATTTCGTTCAACGACCACCGTGGGCCTATAATCGCTGCTGGCCAAATTAAAACCCTAGCCGACTAGGGAGAAGATGATTATGGTGTAGGAAACAGAGGCAAGCCCGACAGATGGGTCCCACGACATCATGGGGGCCTCACGATCACATTCGGCACCATTTTAAGGCTAAATGATTGCCTGACGAGCTCAATCAGACGGCCATGGCGGAGGATTCCGCCGTTCTGTCGACGAAGAAATGGGGAAGGAGGAGTAAAGAGAAGGGGTTTAGTCTTCTGACTTGCGTGGATACGGTTCATGGTATAACGGCTAAAACTATACCGCTGACAATGGGCCCCACGAACGGAAATGCTAGTTATGCCGCAATGCACCAGGCGCATAGGAGCAACAGAACAGTTTTAATAAAAACCGTCCCAAAACTCGTGATTTTCTGTAACATTTTATGTGTGGTGAGTCAATACCATGTGGCACCCCATGGACAACCTACGTGGACCAATCAGATGAGGCCATGTGTCTCTCCTTGGCCACTAAAGTCGCTGCTGACTCCTCTTCTCCTCGCTGGTGTGGACCAATCAGAGCCTGCTACGTGTCAATCCTGCTGATGTGGCTCAATCAGATTGCTGGAAAGTTTAAAAATTCATAGAAATTAAACCGTAACTCAGAAAAATACAAACCAAATTTCTACAGGTCCAGGAAAATATGGAGAATATAGTCATGCCAAAACCACAACCAAGATACAAGAAGAATATTTTTAAACCCAATTTCCAAGTTCCGACCAACCACAAATTGCCACATCACTCTGATATTTATTTTAAAATCCAGCAATCTTTGAAAATTCATAAAAAATCATAGGAAGCTCAGAAAAATATGAGGAAAAATCCTTGAAGCTCAGAAAAATATGGAGAATATAGTCATGCCAAAACCATAACCAAAATCCAAACAGAATATTTTTTTAACCCATTTTCTGAAGATCTGACCAATCATAAATTGCCAGCAACCTTAAAAATTCATGAAAAATCATAGGAGGCTCAGAAAAATGTGAGGAAAAATTCTGAAAGCTCAGAAAAATATGGAGAATTCATTCGGCTGATCATCGTCACTAAAAACCCTACCATTATTTCTTTAGGATACTATGGAGATAAGCCGTTCCAACAAAAATTCAAAGGCTCATAATTATCACTGGAGGCATGGACAATACTTTATCATCAAGGACGCTCCATGTACATCTCAAGGAGTCACCAGGTCTCAGAGGAAACAAAACCAAGCAAAACAAAAAAATATATAAAGTAATAACTCTGTAAAACAGGAGAACTTCTGTGAAAAACAAAACCAGGAGAAGACCCTGAAATTCAGGAAGTCATACCGGAGCATTACTGCGACTGAGCTTAGTGCCCTGTTCATGACTTAGATAAAGCTCATCATAACCCAAGTGATCAAAACCGCCAGAGGGTCATCTTCATGACGGGTATGAAGTAAATGGAGACACTAAGCATTCTTGATAATAACAAGAGTGCTTGTGAAATAATTTCTATATTGAGAATTTGGTTGAATTGAGACTCGCTTAACCTCAAAATGAGGGATTGTGAGATCTACCATGGCATTACGGAGACTCTATCAAGGGTCTCGAAATCATATACAAATCAGGCAAAGACCAAATCAAAGGTCAACTGGTTAAAGTCTAAATTGAAGGCAGATTACACCGTAAGATACTACCGATGAAGAATATGGATCCATCACATATAAGCAAAACTCTTTGCGATCTGAGAAAAGCTCATGATGCTGTTAAATTTGTGGTTTATCGCAACTGTGGAAGTCCACGGTTATCTAAGGCACCCGCTCTCTTGAGAGATGGCAGGAGGTCCTATCTTGAGTGTATGCAATTTACCCGCCAGGGATAAACGTCCGCTTGCACTGCTGTCACAAGCAACATCTTGAGACAACATTATGATCCTATCTAGGATATGCAAACCCAGTCACTATGGACGAATACCATACCACCTTACCATATCATACTACCCATGACCTTAACCTTGGGGAAGAGCTTACAATCTCGTTTAAGGCAGATTTAGTGGCTTGCCGCAATAGTGGAATTTATAATACCCGCTCTCTTAAGAAGGCAGGAGGTCCTATCTTGAGTGTTTGCGATTTAACCGCCGAGGACATGGCAAGGCCAACACTGATGCCACAAGCAACTCCCTTAAATGACACTATGACCCTATTCTACATCATACCGCCCTATCTGATAGATCTATGACTCTAATCTCAGTAGTATCCTTATCCAAGACCTTCAACGCATTTCTTGGTTACATTACTCAAATGGATTAGTAATGTTATCCCAAATCCGCAACCAGATCTCAAACAACAAAGTTTACCTTTTTCGGTGGTTGAGGGAAACTACAGCGTTTCGGTTGGAAGCCGGACGTTATTTGAACGCTCATAAGCTCAAGAGCCCAGCGTCACCCAAGTGACTTTCCTTGGCTAGAAGTGAAGCATCACGTCACATTAACGTTTGATCAGGAATCGGGCGAAGTTTCAACACTTGGTCAGAGACTGAGCGTCAAAGGAGCGCTCCTATGTTCGAGAACCAACTGTCTACCGCACCTAAGAAGGCCAAGGGGCGTCCGACTTAGGTAGCACCCGCGTGCATAAGATTTTCAACGTCCACAAACCCAAGGGTCTGGCGTTAACATATGATATTTCAACGCTTCGGGTGAGAGCCGAACCGTCACATTAACATCTGATTGGCATCCAGATGAAATTTTGGACATTTCAGGTGGCAGCTGAACTATTCATTGAATGTCTAATTAGCAATTAGATTCCTTTTAACATTTCAAATAACAGTCGGACTATTGTTTGATATCTTGGCTGGCTACCAGATGCCACCTCAATACTCCGAATGAGGATAGAATTGTTGCTTAATATCTGATTGGTGAACGGATGTCACTTCAACGCTTCGAGTAATAATCAGATCATCTGTTTGATATTCTGGCTGGCTACCAGATATCATCTCAGTGTTTCAATTATGATCGAACCGTCTGCGGAACATCTGACTGGCAACCAGATGTCACTTTGAACGCTTCGAATATAATCGGACCAATTGTTTGGTACCTTGGCTGGATACCAGGTATCACCTCAATACTCCGAGTGATAAGCGAATCGTCACTTAACACCTGGCTGGCAACCAGGCGTCTTCGTTTCAGGTGGCAACTGAATTGATTTTTTGATGTTTGACCTGCAATCAGATGCCCTGTCGACACCTCAAGCAACAATCGGATAATATGTCTGATATCCTGGCTGGATACCAGGTATCACTTCGGTGTTTCAAATGATGGTTGAACCGTCTACTCAATATCTGACCGGCAATCAAATATCTCTTGAACGCTCTGAACAACAATAGGATCATTTGTTTGATATTCTGGCTGGCTACCAGATATCACCTCAGTACTTCGAATGGAGATCAGACCGTCTCTTAACGTCTGACTGGCAACCATATGTCTTAACGATTCGAGTGGCAGTCGAATCGTTCACCTGATACCTTGGATGAAAACTGAGTATCACTTTAATGAAAGGAAACCGAACATCACCAAATGTCACTTCAACGCTTCGGGAGCAAACCGAACCGTCTATTGAACATCGCCAAATGTCATTTTCAACAGTAGCCTCACCGTCTATTCTGTTAGGAACTCAAGTCCATGTGCAATTTTAATTTTTATTAACATTTAACAAACAAATAACACGCATGAAAAACGGATCTAGTTATTCAAGTCATTTAACATATAAAAGGAGAAGCGTAGGAGGTTACCTCTTCCGAAATCGTATTCGAAAGGCTCGAACCTATGCATAGGAGTCGATGGGTAGTACACCACCACCACCTCGTCGCCTCGAGTCCACCTAGAAAATTAACCAAGGTCTCAAGACAAGTGCTAGCTTGTCCGAGACGATAACTAATTCCCTTTGAATTCCTTCGCACGATTAACCGTTTAACTGGAAGGGAAATCGCTCAACGTATGAGCTAGAGATGGAATTAAGAGCTTAAAATTGGAGAAACCAATTTTCTCCTCTGTGAACAGTACGTGAACAGTGCGTGAACAGTGCGTGAATAGTGCGGCCAAGGAGAGAAGAGAGAGAGAATTTGATTTTTCTCCGACTTGTTCCCAAAGAAACAATCAATATATATATGGAACGTTTTCCATAATTAGGTTTCTCTCTTCCTATTTTCTCTTGGACACAAATGCCCCTCTATGGCCAAACTTTTCAGAGATTAAGTGGTCCAAATCCATATGATATAGTGGCCCATTAATTCACTCTTTCAATTCGTCTCATATCGGACTTTCAGTTAACCGATTAACTAAAAGGCCAATTAGCTCAGTATAATAAATATGCGTTGAACTAACTTAATTATTAACATATTAATAATTAATTTGGGATTAGCATATACATTATATTATTTCTATATGATCCATTTGAGTTAATTAATTATAACGGTTCGCAGCGGTATATAATTAATTAATCAACTTATCATATATTCGCAGTACTCGCTACTGCAAACAAATAAATAATGCACGTTTGGTTAAAGTCCTATTTGTGTGACCCTTTGAGGATTTATGCTATGTTGGCTATGAAAATAAATCATCATTTATTTCCATTAATCATAAGCGGTATCTAGCAACACGTTATGATTCCCAATTCGCATAAATTAAATACTGTACCAATACAGCACTTCAATCCTGCATAAGAAATGGTATCTTATTGTTTTGATTCTTATGTCACATGACATCCTTGTATAATCCAAGATAGGAATGTGTCATTCTTGCAGATTATACGTTTCTTGATCTAGAGATGATTGCATAAGTTGCTAGCAAGCAATCCATCTCTATCAAGGGGCCCAGTGGATATCATCACTCGTTAGGTGAACTAACGAGGGACATACGGTTGTCTTGATGACCAGTTTCTCCCCGCATAATTCAAGAGAACATAAATAAAGTCCGTATAGCAGTCCTTATCAGGAATCAGCGTTAGACGATATTTATAGAACCTATCCTCATGTGGAGAAACTGAACCATCTCAAACTCAGAATCAAACACGTATGAAATAAATAATGATACATAACACAATCCATATATTTATTTCATTGGGTCATGTCATGTACTATGTTCCAGTAACATATACGTATGCAATTAAGTCGGTAACTCTTTACCTATGATTTGTAGAACTTAATCATCACTTAACTTGCATACTAATCTTATATGATAATTAATGTTCCTTGTTAATTATCAAGATTATGGACTCTTTAGAGATATTATTGTCATTCTAACGAATGATCCATAGAGATCTACAATTCAGATCCTCAACCTGAATGATCTGTCAGTAATAAACTCTAGGAACAAATGATCAAGTATCATCAATAACATAAACTAATATAATAGCCACCAACTGATTGGCTTCTAGGACATATCTCTAACATATTCAGCGTCTTGGTCAGGAACCAGATGTCACTTAACGCTCTATGCCCATTGAACGAGCGTCACCCACTCCCGAAAAAGGCCAAAGGGCAGCCGACTCAGGTCGCACCTGCGCGCATATGATTTCAATGCCCATAAACCCAAGGGTCCGGCGTCTACCATTAACGTCCACAAGCCTAGGGGCTTGACGTTAACCCAAAAATAAAAAAAAACCCTCAGCACCGCATCAATCTAATTTAACGATCTGATCAGGAGTCAGACGTCACTTTCAGACACCCTCGACAGAGATTAAAAGGGAGTCTAAGAAACCTGTTTCGGGAAATCCATGCCTTAAAAATACAAAATTCAAACCAAAGGAGCCTAAACCTTGATTCCTCACACTACAGGAAAAACCCGAAAAACGAGAAAATCACAAGCGTCCAACGATGGCAGTCAACCGAAACCTCTACAAGTCAAAACTTCAGAGACTGCTGTCCCCTGCAATACAAAGTCCATAAAAAAAATATAATAATATGATATGCTAACATTGCATGATAGTAGTAATAATAATAATAAAAATAAAAAAACAAAAAAGTAAATGCATGGTAAGACCGCTAATTGAATATTTACAATTCCCTAGCAGCTTACGACGCACAATTCTTTGATTTTTCCGATCTAGAGGTGCTCCTGACCATGTCAGAGGTAATTAACAGTAGGGGCTTGCGCCTAGTGGAAAGAAATGACCCCTTCAAATAATAAACCCTTGTGGGAACTCAAGACCGTGCAGTTACCCCTCTTCGGGGTGGTATCGGTATCGACCTCTTGAGGCTCGCGAGGGGTATCTGATCCGCATTCTTTTTGCCCCTCAATCTGAGACCGGATTTCTTCATTTCTTTTGATCCGAGGGCCGCGAAAAAGTGCGAGACACTTATATACACATTATATGCTTAATTATTATGTATAATCTAATCATTTTGAATAAGTAAGATCAGAAACATATTCTAAACTGTATAAATAAGTTAAATCTAAATTATTGTAATCAAATGACTTAAAATGAATGTAAAATCGCTTGAAATGCTGAAATGATGCTCAGAATATTCATTATTTGCATATCATATGCGTACATACTATGTATAATGCAATCATTTTGAATAAGTAAGATTAGAAATATATTCTCGACAGTATAAAGAGATTAAATATGAATTATTGTGATCAAATTACTTTAAATTAATTTAGAATCACTTTAAATTCATGAACGATACACAAAATAAGTTTTATTTGAACTTTATAAGCGTATTTTCAATGTATAATGCAACACTTTGAATATGTGAGATATGAATTATATATTCAAGACTATATAAAGAACTTAAATTCTGACTATTTTGATTAATTGACTTAGAATGAAAGCAAAATCTCTTGAGATGATCAAATGATACTCAGAATATGCATTATTTGCTGATTATATGTGTAATTACTATGTATAATTCAATCATTTGTAATAAGTAAGATGAGAAATATATTTTTAGACTTATAAAGAGTTTAAATATAGATTATTGTGATCAAATGACTTAAAATGAATGCAAAAACGCTTGAAATGCTCATAATATTCATTATTTGCGAATTATATTTGTAATTACTATGTATAATCCAATCATTTTGAATAAGTAAGATTAGAAGCATATTTTAGAGTATATAAAGAGGTTGAATATAGATTATTGTGATCAAATGACTTAAAATGAATACAAAATCGCTTGAAATGTTCAAATGATAATCATAATTTGCATTATTTGCACATTATATGCATAATTACTATGTATAATCCAATCATTTTTAATAAGTAAGATAAAAATCAAATGATAGACTATATAAAGAGCTTAAATCTAGATTATTGTGATCAAATGACTTAACATGAATACAAAATCGCTTGAAATGTTCAAATGATGCTCATAATATTAATTATTTGTAAATTATATGCATAATATTAATTATTTGCACATTATATTCTAAAGTATCAGATATCATGTCACACCCCGGGTCACTTTTACCCAACTCGGAGTATATCTCAACAATCCGCCGCGTATGAATACTCAAGGCGCACAACATCATATACAATACAATTAATTCATATATGATAATAGATGTCACTTTCATAATCTTTAACCATAAGCATCCAGCAACAAAATAAAGTAAAGAAATGACATAGACTATCAGGGTAAGTTATAACACGAGACTCCTCTGATCGTCTAGTGTTCCAAATCCATTCTTGTTCATAAAGATAAAGTAAACATTTCAAAGAAAACGTGGCATCTTTAACCCGCATCATTGAACCTTACTTTGCGAAAGAAATAAATTCTGATCTTCAATACCTGGAACCCATATAATATGGAAAAATAATGGATAAGAGACTGAAATAATCTCTCTTTGCGGTATTCAGTTCCAGCCTGGAGAGTTGTGAAATTCAATGAAACATGCAATGACAATCAGCATAATAATGCTTTATTCGCAACATGTTTTCCTATTGTAAAAATATGCCATGATGAAGACAACCTTAAAAAATACAACCTAATAGTTTAATGGTTTCACAAATCTCTATTGTTTATCATTAATTTCATTTCACGTGATAACACGCCCCACTTACCAAGCCCACTAGATTGACATCACATCCACAAACCCAGGAAGCACACTTACTCGTCGCTAACGGATATCTTCTGGGGAGCGCGCTAGTACTAGGGCCCTCAAGCCAAACTCTTGGTACAACGGTTATCTTCCACTCCACTTAACATTTACACGATTAATAAACACTGTCTTTTCTGTTTAACACTAATATTATGCACATGCAAATTTATATAACCAAACCATGCATATTGACTATGTAACTTCATGTTCCCTTATCTTTATTTATCATGCAACAGATGTGTAACCACTATTACTAGTAATGCATTTATGCACTATGTAAAAATAAATGCGAGTGAAGTATAAAGAAAAGTAAAACATATACTCCTACTATGTCTATCTAATATATATATAAATGAAATCAATTTCACAACATAACCAGGATCCGCACCTATCAAGAAATGCGGCACGTCCAACTTCTACTCTTTCTGCTCTTCTTGATTTGTACCTAAATCATGCGTAAATAATCCTAATTACTACAGATACGAAGGAAAGAGATCACAATTAATTAATTCAACGAAGTCTCAAAACTAACAGAGGACACTGATGTGAGAGAGTAACCTACTCGCAAGACACTACCCAAATTCTTAAGTACAATATAAGTATATAATATAAGTATATACAATTAAATAATTGAAATAGTTAACACAAAGGGCAAATATTAACTGTAAAATATACACGTACATAACTATAATAAAACTAAGTTCATATAGTGAAACAATAAAATATTTCGGTGTTACTTTGTTACCAGAACCAAAGAAAAAAAATGTTTTGAAAATCTTATTTACAAATTCCACTTTCCAACTTCCAAGGATATACACAGCGTGTAAAATAGAGAAAAAAAAAGGATCAGTCAAACATTAATTGACCAAATTCATTTATTAATTACACGAGATGTAAATTTACGGTGAATACAATCAGTTTGTGGAGTCCAAACAAAAGATTTATAACCAGCACAAATCAAGTCAAATTTTTATGAAAATAAGACATTTAAGAATCAACTTTTCGCAATACTTGTAACCAAGATATAATATCAAAAGATTAAACAAGAATACTAGCCATAACCCCTCCTCCTTCACTCGACCTCACTCCTCTCTCTCACCGACTCCTTGCACCTACACCTCGACCTTTTAGTGGCCATGGCGGCTCACCTCAAAAACTTCATCCTTCTTGTCCAGACCTCACTCAGACCTGAGCATCCTTCCTTGATCTTCCCTTTTTCTCTCGAGCTTGACTGACATTAAAGGAGATTGGCAGCTGAATCGTGCCAGCGGCAACTGTTGGTGGCCGACGATTATGGAGAAACTGAAAGCACCGTCTCTTGATCTTCTCTATAATCGCACATTGAGAAGGAAAGAAGAAGCATACAAAGGAAAAAAAAAAACAGTAAATCGATAGAAATAGTATAGACAACAACGCACACCAAATGTTATGAAAATAAGCCAGCACAATTAAATGCCGTGAACCAAAGGTCTAATAAATACATGACAGATTTAAAGCAGTGTTCTGCATTTAAAGAAGTACACCCAGTCCACACTCTAAATCCCACACCCACCGATCTCTTGTGCGCAGATCAAGCCGTCCAAACAAAACCAACGCCCCAGAAAGGGGTATCGAACTTTAGTAGGTTTAAATAAAACTAAGAAGAATAAATAAACAAAATATAAGAATCACAATTTATTGTTAAATAGAATTAAATAACTCTAATTAAAACAAAATAAATAAACAAATAAAATAAAAAATATATATAAACTAACTAATAAACATTTATAAATATTTGTGATGGCTAATAATGACGGACTCTTTTCAAACACTGATATTACAATAATAGTTTTGAAATTTAGATTAAATTAATAATATATTTAGAATTCTTATTAGTATATAACAATAACAATAAAAAAAATTTCGGTTGGTACACTTCAGAATTTGAATTTGTTTAGAAAGAGAAATTATCTGGCCCAAAATAATTACATTTTTTCATTTTTTGGGGATGAGAAAAATTTTATTGGACCCAGGAATATTAGTTATTCTTTGCTAAGCCCAAGGAAGAAATAAACACTTTGAGCAGTGAAGATAATA
Source organism: Rhynchospora breviuscula (assembly GCA_027562975.1). Lineage (NCBI taxonomy): Eukaryota > Viridiplantae > Streptophyta > Magnoliopsida > Poales > Cyperaceae > Rhynchospora > Rhynchospora breviuscula. The sequence continues at coordinate 36,054,657 of CM050400.1, forward strand.
GAAGAGAAGTTTGAGAATTGCTCAGGGCACGCCTCCCTTATTCATTCACTCCCAAAATTTTTCAAAATGATAAAAAATACCCTCATTCCAGTGCTAAAGTTTGAGAAAAACAATATAGAAGAGAGGATATTTTGGTTATTTTGTATAAAAATTGGGAGTGAATGAGAAGTCGTGCGTGACCTGAGCAGTTCCCAGAAAGAAGCTCTTGGTTGAGATCGCATCTGATATTCTGATCTGGTCAGAATCAGATAGATGATGAATGAAGAAAGCTGAGAGCAATCACAATTCACATAGATTGAGACAGAGAGACAGATATTATTTAGATCCGGATCCCTCTGCCCTCTCCTCTCCTAGCGAAAGAATGGAAATCTAACCAATAATAATAATTATAAAGTTGAGTAATCAACAATGAATTAATGAAATCAAATCTCGTTGGTTTTGGGTTTGGGAAGAAAGAAGGAGAAGAAGAGGAACTGAGGAGCGGGGAAGAGGAAGGATTTGTCTTTCAGTGCCTATCCTATCCTATCGCTGTCTCTCTCTCTGTGTAATTTGTAATTTGGAATTGGAATTGGGGGTAAAGAGAGAAGAATGAGATTCTGGAGAGATAGTATTAGCAGTGGCAGTAGCAGAGATCACAGCGCTGCTGGCGGCCCTCCTCATGGCCAAGTCCGAGTTCTAGTTGTAGGCGATTCAGGCGAGTGACTCCCACTTCCTTTCAAATCTCATCTTATCTTATTTGAATAAAACTGCATCACTCAACTCAAACAAACACATTCATTCATTCATTTTAGGTGTCGGCAAAACCTCTCTGGTGCATCTCATCTCCAATGGCTCCTCTCTCTCCAGACCTCCCCAGACCATCGGCTGCACTGTCTCTCTCAAGCATCTCACCTATTCAAATGCAAATGGGGCAACCTCCTCCACTTCTTCCAATACCATCAAGCCTCAATCTGATTCTGAGAGGCACTTTTTCGTTGAACTTTGGGATGTCGCAGGACACGACAGATATAAAGACTCCAGATCTCTCTTCTATCGACAGATCAATGGAGTCATCTTCATACATGACCTCACTCAAAGAAAAACTAAATCAAACCTCAGTAAATGGGCTGCTGAGATTTCATCAACCGGTACATTCTCAGCCCCGCTTCAGTCCGGCGGCCCCGGCGGCCTACCTGTTCCCTATTTGGTTATAGCCAACAAGGCCGACATTGTACCAAGGGAAGGAGCCAGGGTTAGCAGTGGAAACCTAGTTGATGTCGCTCGTCAGTGGGTTGAGAAACAAGGACTCCTTCCCTCCAGTTCCTCCGAAGAGCTGCCTCTAACTGAGAGCTTCCCTGGTAGTTCTGGTCTGCTAGCAGTAAGTTGTAAGCTTGCATCTATAAATTTCCATTTTGTTAAGTAACTATCCATCCATTGGTATACACTATGCTGTGGACTTTTCGGTAAGTTTTGAGCCTGCACTTGTAGATTTGTCTTTCCTAAAACAACCTTCTAATCTATAAAAGCAGCGCTGTAATTCATCATGTTCCCATGAAACCCCTAACAGATAAAATGGAAGGAAATAATATCCATTCATGAGCTTAAAATATAGCTTCATCTTTAATTGAGGGTATATATGTTCTTTCCTTCACTCTCTGCTTGGTCCCCTTAAACTATTATATAGCATGAATCCTCCGAGAAGGAAAAAAAAAAAGATGAAACACTATGCTCGTCTTGGCAACTTCCAAATAGGATGAAGGAAAATACACAATCTAAGTAGCATAATCAAGAGAACTATTGATCAAATTTGGTACAAAAATGTGTAGTATTGTATCTGTATTTGCAGAATTTAATATAAACAACACCCTTTGTTTAAATAAAAACATAGGTTCCTAAGATAATAGATCAAGGAACCATGTTAGCTCAATATAAATGAGAGAGTCTGATTTGTCGAATTATCTACTGATTTAAATAAAAACATAGGTTCCCCAAAAAGAAATAGTGAGCACTTATGTTGATATTGGCTATTATACTGGTAATTGCTACCTTAAATTGCAGCTGTGTGCACTTAATGAATCTGATTTGTCAAATTATATACAGGTTTGTTCCTGTCCTAACAGGCTGCAAGTTTTAATCTCTAGTAGTTGATTTACAGTTATTATGACTGAACAGGTGCCTCAGTTTTTGTTGTCCTTTTAAATCAACCACTTTTAATTTTCTGAATTTCAAATTGTCTGTAATAGGCTGCTAAAGAGGGAAGGTATGACAAAGAAGCTATCAACAAATTTTTTCGCATGGTATGCCTGCTTGAACCTTTTGGTTGAAATATGTGATAATTAATCTTTTGAAAGTTTTAAACTTTCTACTTTTCTTCTTGGGTTTTGCTTTTCAACTAACCCGAAATTATATCATTATTGCAATGACCACTCAATGATGTTTGGAACTGGTAGAGATACAACAACTACACGGGGTGTAATGGTTTGTAAGTTGTTTTTAGGCTTGAGGAAAAGGTGAAGATAAATCAGTTTATGAGTCTGAGAAATTTAGGTTATTATTCACTCTCTGAATCACATAAGAGGTAGAGTCGGATGATCATACAGGTAAGTTGTTGTGTTGCTAGAAATTTTGGTTATTGTTATCCATAGACAGTATTGTGAGAGACAGGGTGTCATTCAGAAAATGTTTATTCCTGTAATTCTTGTTGCTTACCTATACCTTTTGCTGCTTTCAGCTGATTAGAAGAAGGTACTTCTCTGACGAGCTGCCAGCTCCAAATCAATGGTCGTTTAGTCCACCACACCAGTCTAACCAATCAATCGAGGCTACCATCGAGGACGACCAATTTCAAAAGAAATTGAGGTTTGTATTCCATTGTGCCATGGGTAATCATATGTTGATGTTTTTGTGTGCCCCTGTGATCGCAAAAAGCTCAAACAATCACATATATCCTTGCATGTGAGAAATGTTGTTCCCAAGTTAGAAAGGTCGTTTATGATTTTACATCCATAGAACTTATGAACATGAATATTGTAATGCTTCATATCACCTTCATAAATTTCAGAAGGTGCCCAAACAGCCAATCAGTATTTCTTTGGGTGCAATAGAAGGAGAAAATAGGGCACTGAAGCTGTTTATTTCAATGAATTAGGGGTATTTATACTTGATATGGTTAGGAACATTTTATCTCACCTTACTGTATCTGCCATTTTGTAGGAGTAAGCATAAAGATTTTCCTGAACGATGTTACCATATCATAATCATACTTTTTTTTAATTATGTTACTTGTATAAATATGTAATGCAGTTTTAGTGGGGAGAGTCACAAGTACAACATGGCAGCCCCACTCCCTGCGCAAAGAAACCTGGCACCTCCGCCTTCATTCTATCCACAACAACCCGTATCAGTATTTTCTGACAATATCCCTAATAACCGCAGCTATCAGAGGCTATATTCTCCTACATCTGGTCGGCCCGATATTGGAAGCGCTGCGACGAGAACGAATCGAGCTGATATAAATGTTTGAGATGTCATCCTGGGATTTATGCAAGAGAAAAAAAGAACATGTTGATAGCACATGGACAAATTTAGAGCAAGAATTGAGAATGATTGTTTTGCTCCTTGCAATGTTTTATTTCCTTGTATATGATTGTCTACTGTGTCCAGATGTTTGCTGGGTCATTATATTAATAATATTGAGAAGTAATTTTAGTCTATATTGGTTTGTTGTGTATTACTATTATGCTTGTTCTATGATGATGGCATTTCAGGGGTGACGGTTGTCATTATCTTTGTGACTGTTAATTGAATGATCGAATCCATTGTAGTTGTACGTGACGGTTTCGTTATTGTACTTCCGTTGGATAATTTTACACAATTTGTGACAGCTGATTGTAATGTAATAACCTATGGAAAATGTGTCAGTTGTTTAAAACATATATTTAAGGTCTACTCCACAACTTCATTATAATAAGAAAGTAGACGGAAAGAAACGAAAAAAAATTAAAAAGGTCTGCTCGAATTTTTTTTTCATGCTCCACAATGGATGGAAGAGAAGAAAAATGAAGAAGAGACGAGGTAAGAGACATACTAATTTTGTGAAGAGTTTCTCTCGAATCTGCACAAAAAAAAAAAAAATCAGATATATTGAAAAATTATGTACATGATACTTAAAAGAAATTTAAGTTAATATAGTTGCATGAATCATAATAAACTCCAATATTTATTTTCCGAGTTACCAAAACAAAGGAAAAAAAAATGGAATAAAAGAAGCTCCAGCTTTTATCCATTCCTAAACAACCGAGCCAGGCCTCTTGACGAAAGTGGCTTTTACCTCATCAGTCATGTCTTCTTGTCTACTCGCCTTTAATTAGCACTCAGTCCGGCCCCTTCTTTGCCTTCTCCGTCTCTCTATCTCTACTTCTCTAGCGCGCGCAAATTCCTAGTAAACCCTAGACACAAGAGAAAAAGCGACTAGAAGTAAAAAATAAAAACAAAAATGCAAGGTTTTCCAGGAGTGGCGTCGGATTTGCAAACCCTTCAAGCTTCGATGCAAGCGATCGAGCATGCTTGTTCTCTTATTCAGGTTTGTTCGGATCAACACTTGTATTTTCCCTTTTTTCTGCTATTTTTTTTTTCCATGTTTTGGAGATGGATTAGAAGGAATTTTGAGATAATTAGGGGATTTTTCTTCTCATTTGAAAAGTGTCGAATGATTGTTACATGGATCATAGTTACAAATATTTTGTAGGGGTAATAATTAAATTTAGTTCGCTAAATTCCAGGCAATGTTAGTTTGAAGTTTACTGTACTAATTTGTGCTTAATTTTTTTCATGATAGTAATATACGAGTAAAGCTACGAGTTTAACTTTTAGTATATACTGGTTTAATTTATCTTGGTTATGTAGATGCACATGAATCCCGCTGAAGTAGAGAAGGTGATTGGTTCACTTCGGTCTTCTTCCATGCCTTATCAGACCTGCCGGTTCATTCTCGGTATGTTCAGAACAATACTGTACTTGACTTCTACAGTAAAGTTTTACAAATTGGTCTCTAACCTAGCCCCAGCTATTAAATCTATAGTAATGAGCCGTGATTGTGATAAAGCATCAACAATGATGCAGCTGACTGAGCTCCCAAATCTTACAGTTACTGGCCTTGATTGTGATATATAATCAGAGAATCCAAAAAAATAAATACAAAGTGTGAAAATGATTAATACCAATCTAGTATTATAGGATGTTACAATTGTCTTTTATTTTCCTATTTTTCAGAAGCGTCGCAAATGGCAAGTGCAAGATTTCAAGCTGCTGGTGCAATTGGAGATGCTGCAATTAGAGAGTGGGCACTGCTTACAGAAGAGAACAAACGAAGCTTAATTCTGTAAGTCCAAAATTTCTGTACAGCACTATTCGTTATGGTTCTAAGCTAGTCCAGCTCCACTCTCAACAAGTGTTAGAACTTCGAATATAAAGCATGCATGGAAAGAACTTATCAGTACTTAACTGGCATTTTGCATAACTGATATAGTGTTTTTAAATTAATTTTTTTCCCAGGTTCTGTCTGAATTATGTCATGGAGCGTTCCAGTGCACCTGAAGCATATGTACTGTCAAAAGTCTCTTCTGTGGCAGCTAGATTACTAAAAAGAGCCTGGTAAGTGCCTGCAGCGCAGTTCGATGGATGCTCTCTCTACCTTTCTCTTGGTGTTTGGTTTCAGACTATTAGCTCATATTCTATTTTCTTAATTTCACTTATTCTGCAGACATCTTAAAATGATTATATATTCTCTTTGTTTACTTTTCTAGGTTAGAATTTTCAGAATCAGAGAAAGTGGTTATATTTAATGAGGTATTAATGTTTATTTTACTACACGATTTACAAATGAATGTTTATAATAGCATTTTGCAGTGAGAAATGCTAGAGTCCAATATATTGGACGGATGGGGTCCGTCCAATACGACCGTTTTCACATTTTTAAATTTCAAATGATGATCCGAACCGTTCAATATGTTCTCTATATTGAAAACTTATAAGAAACAAATGTTTGCATTTTTTCGAAATTTTTTACTATTTTTTTGGTATTTTAGAAAATCGTTGTTATTGGACGATCCATAATTTTTATATCATGAATTTTCTAAAATACCAAAAAAATAGTAAAAAATTTCAAAAAATTGATTTCTTATAGGTTTTCAATATGGAAAACATATTGAATGGTTTGGATCGGTCATTTGGAATTTGAATCGTGAGAGCAGTTGTATTGGACACTAGCATTTCTCTTTTTTAGCTGTTAACATGTATCTTTTGGCCATCAGGTGAAGCAATCTATTGTTGGTGTACATGGCTGTGACCCACAATATGCCGGGATTCATTTTGTTGAGTTATTGGTATTTCTTTAGATCAATGGTCTTTGAAATAGAACTCATTTAACGACGTTAGATATTTTCTCATTTCATTTTTGTTTTATACAGGTGTCAGAATTCACACCTTCAACCTCATCAGCTATGGGCTTGCCAAGAGAATTCCATGAACAGTGTCAATCATCTCTTGAGAGGAATTATTTAAAGGTATTGTTAACAAGTTGAATTAAATTTGTTTTTCCCCTTCTTATGATAAACATTAATTTAGGCATCAGAGATTACTTTGTACAATTTTCATAAACCAACTGAAGAATTATAGTACAAAAGAGTATCTATTATAGATCTCTTCCAATCCAAGTCTATTTTATATTTATTCTTTATTTATAGGAGTTCTATTGTTGGGCTCAAGCTGCTATGTTGGGCCTGGCAGATAAAATTATGAGTTCAAGTCGAAATGTGTCAGAAGAACGAGCATGTGCCGGTGCGATCCGTCTAATGTTCCAGATTTTGAACTGGAACTTTACCATATCTGATAAATCTAATACCAAGTCAAATGTGCTACCATCTGGAATCAGACATGATACAGTGGTGTTGAAGAAATTCGATCGTACTCTTATTAAGGTAGTTCCCTTTCCTCTGATTTTTTTTTTTTGTTGTTTTTTTTAAACAATGATACCGAAACATTAAAAGAGGTAGTGTGAAATGTTGATCATTGCTTGTGGAAATCAACGGACTTTCTTGTTGTCCATCAGGCGTCCTTGTGCTAACTGGCGATTGCCAAGTTGTTACCATTTTGGTACAGTATTGAAGAGGTCCAGTCATTGTCGGTTTTTTTCACTGATTTCTGATTGTACTTTGTCTTGAAGCCTGTTATAAGTCCGTTATACTTCTTCTAGAAAGAGAGTTAGTAGCAGAAAAGAAGGGAAAACCCACAAACTAGAAAAGAACGAAGTTTGTATCTAAACCTGATTCTGGTATGGGCGACTACATCATGGACTCATGTTTACTTGACTGGCCAGCATCATTAGCAGATAGGACAAAATCTGATTTGAGTTGAATAACATACTAGCAGATAGGTCAAAATCTGATTCGACTTGTTTAACTTTTCGCATACCCCAATGGGAGGTAGTGCACTTAGACTGAGCCAAACCTGATTTGGAATGTGGTTTGAGTAACGGTGTCTTAGTCCTAAGTCTAACAGTTTTGTAATTCACCTGCCCAAATCTGGACCTGACCAAAAGCATACCAGGAACTCAGCTTGAACTGATTTAATTGAGCAGAAGTGCATTGCCTCATGGTAGATTGCTTTTTTCCTTGGTGTAAAATCTATCAACTACAAATAGATGTGCAGCGTATATGCACAACCTTGTTACAAACAGCTGTTCTCTGTTTTTGATCCTCCAGCCAGGATCTGCATGGAGGGACACACTCATCTCCTGTGGCCACACCAACTGGCTCTTAAACTTTTATGGCGCGTTGAGAGAAAAATACTCGTATGATACACTTTGGAATGATTCTCCCCTTGCCTACTCTACTCGGCAGCTAATTGTGCAACTCTGCTCGTTGGCTGGGGCTGTCTTTCCTTCTGGTACAATATTATGTTTGTGAATTTGTATATGAATTCTATAATTAGAACAAGTTGTTACTCCTACCGCCACAATCATCATTTCATTAAATGGACTGTCCACAAGTGCCACGTCCATGACTGTTGCTCATGGGATTGAGAATTCGTGTCCACTTGCAGGCAAGTTCAGTAACTTACAAGTTGAGTTGCTAGTCCATTTACAACATGAACTTACAGGTTGGCTAGAAAAAAGGAACAGGGGAAAAGGAAACAGATGTTTTTTCTTTCCCCCCCCCCCCCCCCTAAAAACCAAATATTCAGTCTGGTGTAACCTTTTATGCAGCAGTACCAAACCTAATTGGTATACCATTGGAATTCAGTACTGTAAAGAGTAAAAGGGAAAACTCAAAAATTCTACTAAAGTTGTTGGTGTCTAGAAAATAAAAAGGATTTTTTTTTTTTATATCATCTCAGATAATGGAGAGACTCAAATAAAGCATCTAATACAAATTCTGTCTGCTATTCTACCGTGGGTAGAACCTCCAGATGCCATTGCAGCATCCATAATATCTGGTGGAAGTGAAAGGTCCTCATAAAGCTTTCTGTTTCAGGCGGTAAATTAAATAAGAAACTGGTGAACATTTCTTTGGGGCACCTCAAATGTAACTGAACTGCGTCTTCTGTTTCCTTTTTTTGTTTATTTTTTATTTTGACAGTGAGTTGGTGGACGGTTGCCATGCATTGCTTTCAATGGCGTCTTTGACAACTACAGCTCTTTTTGACAACCTCCTGAAGTCTGTGAGGTGATAAACTGAATAATAGTTGATGGTCAAATGCCTGAAAAGAAGTTACGAGATGAATATAAGCCAAGTAACCTGCTTTAAAAACAAATTTCTTTTTTTTTTTTGTCAGACCTTATTGTACAGTACATCTTTTGGCGGCATTGACATGTGAGGTGGTGAAGGCATTAATGGATAACCAGCGGGAAGAGGAGACTTGGGCTGAGGAGTCTCTCGATATTTTATTGGAGACGTGGAATGTTATTCTTGAGGTATTTTATGTTGCTTTTGCATCAGGAGTACTAAAAAAGAATACTCATGTGTTATGGGCTTGATGTATAATAGAAACTGTACCTAACCAATGGTATTTTGGCCATTTTTAATTTTCTTTCTCGTGACTTCCATAAGGTGCATAAAAAGAGTCTCATTTTTTTTTTCTTTGGTGTGTTCCCAGGGAATTTATACTGATAGGAGCTCAATCTCTACAGATGGTGTTTATGCAGCTTCAAACTTATTTAATGTCATCGTTGAATCGCATTTAAAAGGTACACAGTTATGGTTAAATCCTTTTTTTTTTTGTGAAATTTGAAAGCCCATAGGCAGTTAAATCCTTCTGATAATATTGGTTCCTTAAATAGAATTTATTTCCCTGTCACTGAACTTTCATTTGTCTAGGTCACTTCTTTGTGATTACAGTCAAAGAGTCAAAAGGAAATAGTATGAATATTTCCTTCCAATTTCTCAAAATCCCTCTCCATTACCTAACTTCTCCTTTACCAGAGCAAAGTTGTCAAATGGAGAAGCGAAGGAGAAGAACATGGCTTGGGAGTTTCATAGAGTTCTGTGATATAGAGAAATATGGAAGGAAGTTTTTGTTCTCATTGTTTTTTCTGACAGAAAGAAATGGGAGTGTCTTGATTGGAACATCAAAGTTTGGGACCTTATAGGAGATAAATTAAAGGGGAGTGACTGATTCACCACCTGAGGTCGATTTTTAGTGACCCCCTGGAGAAGAACTATACCATAATTCTGACAGAGAGCTTTCCTTGTATATAGGAAGTTTCTTCCATTGACACTGTTTAAATAAACCTATAATTCTATGACTCTTTGCTTTTGATAGCTGCTGCTGATTCTGCCTTTGAGGATGCGGATAATTCTGAATACTTTCATGCCTCTATATCAAGTAAGATATCATAGGAATTGTCAAATAATTCATCACGTAAGGCACTTCTACTGTGGCAATAAATGGCAGAGCTTACTTCTTACATTATATATTTACGTAAACTTTGATACCTCCATCTCGAGTAATATATCATATGAATTGTCAAATTGATCATTATTTATAGTATTTCTACTGTTACAGTCTTATTTCTTACACTATTGTTTAGAATGATAGAAGCATCATTACTAGCTATGGATAACCTAATAGACAGTTAACCACCAACCCCCACAAAATTGCAAACTTGGCATTATAACAATAGCCTGCACAGTAGGTACACACACACCACACTCTCTCTCTCTCTTATATTTTTCATTGGATGGGGATAACCATTGAAATGAGACTATATTTTGTTTAATTTATGTTTGAGAACCTTTGGTCTTGCAGAGAGAGATGAAAGATTGGCTTCTTATGCTCTTGTTGCCCGTGTGGCAGCTGAGTCGACTGTTCCTTTTCTTGCAAGACTATTCCAAGAACGTTTTGCTGCGCTGAGCCAGGTGCACCACTTTTACCTAGAGTTTGAAAAAAAAACATGTGATGAGGGTCCTGTCTGCTCCGGTCAAACTAGATTAGAATTGAAACATTTCACTGGGTGTTTTACTGGAATTTGGCTGGACCCAAAAATGAAGTTTCCCTGAATACAATGATTTGTTGATCTACCCAAACTCTTGAGTGATCAACAAAAAGATCTGTTGAAGTTATATAGAATCTGAGCCTGACTAATCTGAAACTCGAAACAACCTAAAGCCTGACTGACTATAATCCTAGATAGTAACTAAAAACAACCTAAGATCAAACCTGGATAACTCAAAACAACAACAACCTTAAACCCAACATACAAAATACATGACAGCCTAATTTCAACAAACCTGATATTCATCCTAAGTTCCTAACAAACAAGGCCCAGACCACACTGACCAAGCCATCTATTTTTATCTCTATACTTATGTTTGTTTATATATTCCTTGTAAATTTCTTGATTGGTTTACCTTATCAGGGACTTGGCAAAAGTGATCCAACTCGAACTCTGGAAGAGCTGTATTGGCTATTACTTATAACTGGTCATGTTTTAACAGATTCAGGAGAAGGCGAGACATTGCTTGTAAGTTGCAAGTGGCATCAGATTTTTTTTTTTTTTTTTTCGTGGTGCTTTGTGCTGATATTTCATTGCATAATATGGTTGTTTTTTGTCCTGCATCTAACGATATTTAACTATGCATCTAAGGTAAATTAAAGCAAAAGGTAATAAACGAGTTAGCTTGAGTCTAGCAGCCGGGCTAAAGAAAATTGTTAGGGCGAAGTTGTTCACATTTAATGTAATTCAGTTTCTGTCACATAAAGCTAATCGGAGGTGAATATTTTAACTATCGAATAAATTTGTGCTTGAAAGTTTTCAATATGAAAAGTTGGGCTGCGCTTGCAAATTAGGAAATATTTAAGTTCAACTTTGCAAAATCATGTTTGTGTTTGCAATGCATGGTAATGTCAGATTGTAATTACATGCATACAGATCCCAGAGGCACTCCAGGCAGCCTTTCCAGATGTGGTGGAAGCGGCACTACACCCTGTCGTGATGCTTTCATGGTATACTTGTTCTTCTGTCAAAATTATTATCAGATAAAAAGGATTATACAGACAGCTCAATAAGGGTGCAGATTAGCTGATTAATTTGGTTGCAAGCATCAGCCAAGTTGTGGTTGTGGTGGATGGGGTGGAGTGGGCTGGGGTGGGTGGGGCAATAACTAGAATAAATTGTAAGGAAATGCCTTAAAAAGATGGAGCCAATAATCCATATTGTACCCGTTACCTTAATGCTGATATGGAATTGTTCTAAAATTGTGATTCTTTTGAATTTTCAGATGAAATAAAAATTCTCTACTCATGCTCTTATATTTTATATGTTTCTGTGGATTTCGAAAATTACAAGTGATATAGCATTTGATCCTTTTTCTTCTCCACTGTAGGTCTGTTATCGATTTTTCGAGGCAGTGTCTAGATCCTGCCATGAGATCAGCATATTTTAGCCCCCGACTTATGGAGGTAATTTTCTGCATTATTGAGTGCAACACTTGAAATCAAGCATGACTACAATTTAAAAAAAAAAATAATAATATGCCAGTCAAGTCAAGTGCTGGTGTACTCTTTGTCTTAATTGTTTACTCAGCAGCCAGTACTATCTCATACAGGATCTAATTGATGGTGCCTTCACTATGGTTGCAATGTGGTTCTGACCATTAATGGATGTAACTGGAACTTATAATGCCTTTTTGGTGTTGTATAGGCTGTGGTTTGGTTTCTTGCAAGATGGGTAGCAACATATCTAGTACCACTTGATACAAGCATGGGAAACATCAAACCAACTATTTCTGAGGGCGTGGTAACAAACGGGTCTCAACCGTCCCGAAAGGTTTTGCAAAGTTTTGGCTGGGAGAATAACCAAGGGAATATTATTCTTGATTCAGCTATACGAATTTCTATGGTGGCACTGACTGTGTATCCTGGTGAAAATGAGCTCCAGGTACGTCACCAAAGAGTACCACCCTGTTCAGGTCCAGTCTGCATAGCAAACTGAACTCTGAAGTGATACAAAGGAAAAACTATATTGCTATATTTTGGTTTCCTTTTTTTTGTTTGTTTTGTGTTCAGATTGTATTTTTGATACAGTAAACTGTAAACACAGTCTCCCCAAAAGGAAATTAACAAATAACCAAACAGAGCCTGAAGTCCTTTGGTAATTGAACTTTACAGGAATAATATATAAAATTGGATTCAAATTTTATTATTATTATTTTCTTTTGATTTTCTTGATTTGAATTATTAGTGCATAGCATGAAAAAAATAAACCAGTTGGCTTGGTTGTAGTGTCATATCCACCAACCTTAGCAGGACTAACCAGAGGTTCTGGAAAGTGAGGCACTAACCTGATCCAAGAAAATAAATCAAATATATCGTCTGAATTTTGCTCACTCGAGTTTTTTATTAGGTTTCATTCGTCATCCGGCCAATGTGGCTTGGGTTGGATCTGATATTACCAGCCTTAGATTTGAATGTTATGTTTATGTTTACAGGCACTGACGTGTCAAAAGCTACTTTCTGTGCTTGTCCGACGGAAGCACATTTGCACTCGCCTTGTTCAGTTGGTCAGTTAAACTCTTTATTCTTAGCTTTCTTTTTTTTTTCTTTCTATATTTTCTCTTGAAAGTGCTTTTTTATTAAAAAGCAGTACAGTTGTCTATGTTGCCATATCATTTTCTATTATCCTGTATTTGTTTATCTTTTCTTTTGTCTTTTTCATAAACTCAGGAATCATGGCGAGAAATTGCAAGAGCTTTTGCAAATGAAAGTATCTTGTTTTCAATTAGTGCTCGGTCTCAGGTAAGAGCCAAGTATATGCTTCATATTTGTATTCTTTGACCTAAACATACTCCCGAAGTTGTACACTTACATTATTCTTTTGTACTTTTTTGTTCAGCGTTCTCTTGCAGAAACACTCATTTGTGCAGCCTCATGCCTGAAAGATTCTGAAACCTCACTTCAGTGAGTCAAGTTATAGGTGTCTTCAACTGTATTGCTTCCCTAGATAGGTTTACTAAATATTTTTCCCCTTTCATTTACATGTAGGTACTTGAAAGATGTGATAGGCCCTATGACAGCCTGTCTTATAGAAAATACTTGCAGAACTGATCTCAAATCTGTTGCACAACAGGCAGATGCCATTTATATGGTAAGTAGAAGTCATCCCATGAGCCATGGATTACTGTACCTGTGCTTTCATAGTAACTGTTTGATTTTTTATATATATATATATATGAGTTTTGCTATGGTGAGTTGCAACTCACCAAAGGGTCGGTGAGTTGCGATCAAAACTCTTAAATCTAGTTCAAAATGACCGATCCAAACCGTCCAATACGATCTCCTTATTGAAATCTCCATGCAGACCAAATTTTACATTTTTTCGAAATTTTTAAGTATTTTTTTGAAATTTTAGAAAATCGTTAATCTAATTAGTTCTGAACCGTTCAAAAACAGCAGTTTTTAAAAATCCGAAAAAAATATTTAAAAATTTCAAACAAATATAAAATTTGGTCTTCATGGAGATTTCAATAGAGATCATATTAGACGGTTTGTATCGGTCATTTTAAACTAAATCTAGGAGTTTTGATCGCAACTCACCGACCCTTTGGTGAGTTGCAACGCACCATAGCAAAACTATATATATATATATAGAGAGAGAGAGAGAGAGAGAGAATGGCTAACGTGCCATAGATGGCACGAAGGGTCCCGTGCCATAGAGTCGTTTTTCGAGATCTAAAATTCAAATGCCCAATCCGAACCGTTCAAGTTATTCACCATATTGAAATATCCTTGGAGACCAAATTTTACATTTTTTCGAATTTTTCTGCTATTTATTATGATATTTTTTAAAAACATTATAATTGGAGTATTTCAGACCCTCCAATTTGAAGATGTCATAATAAATAGCAAAAAAATTCGAAAAAATATAAAATTTGGTCTCCAAGGGTATTTCAATATGGTGATCAACTTGAACGGTTTGGATTGACCGATTGAATTTTGGATCTCGAAAAATTAATTCAAAAGAGAAATGGATGGCATTGCCATCTATGGCACTTTAGCCATCCTCTGTATATATATATATAGAGAGAGAGAGAGAGAGAATATCTATTGTGAACCATGATGCATAGAGGGTTCCGTGCACCATGATTTTTTGATCGGTGATTTTGCAAATTGACAAATCTAAATTAACCAATCCAAACTATATATTGAAATCTCATAGAAAACAAAATTTTTCAATTTTTTTACTTTTTTTTTCGAATTTTTTAATGTTTGCCATTTTTGGAATATTTTTACTTGTAACAAAAATGGCAAGTTTTAAAAAATTCGAAAAAAATTTCAAAAATTGAAAATTTTTGTTTTCTATGAGATTTCAATATATAGATTGGATTGGTTAATTTAGATTTGTCAATTTGCAAAATCACCATCAAATGATCATGGTGCATGGAACCTCTATGCATCATGGTTCACAATAGATATTCTCATATATATATGTTGAGGGGTGGTTCATTTACACTTGGGTTATTTTTTTTTAATGTTTTATGTTGTTTATACTGCCGACTGCTTGGGTTGTTTCCCATCATTCAACTTGGCCTTTGTCTTTTCTGAATTCTCAGATTAATTAAATTTCATTCAGACTCGAACAGGTCATGCAAGTCGGGTCAAACTTTGTCTGGTCTAAAAAACAAATTCTAGGAAGATAAATTTAGGTTTAGGGGTGGGGGAGGAGGAGGAAATGGTGACATGCTGATGTAGTATTATAAGGCAATAATTAGTACCAGTAGATGGTTGCCGAAGGTATCTAATTGTTTGAAATGTGTAGGTCAGTTGCTTGTTGGAAAGGCTGAGAGGAGCTGTCAGAGCAACTCAGCCAAGGACACAAAAGACAATTTTTGAAATGGGATATGCTGTCATGAACCCTCTTTTATCTCTCCTTGAGATTTACAAAAATCAGGTATATAATCGATGTTTCTACCCATCCTCTCATCGTAAGTGAGATGTCGATTACACCATGGTACATAGTTGAAATGTCATATTCGATTTTTTTGACTCCCAAATGTTTAGGAATTCCCACTTTTGGTCTAATGAAACTGTAGTTGCCAGTGGTTCTTACTGTTTCTTATTGACCAATAAAATTAGACAAAAATCCTTAACAATCAAAATGGAGCTTTAAACTTTAGGGGGCTGAAATGCGAAAATCATGATATTTTAAGGATATTCTGCAATTTGCTATTGTATTTACTGTTAGATTTGGATGTTAGCAAAAGTTAGTGTATTCATTCTAGTAGAAGTTATCTAAGAAGAATGGTTTATGGATCCTTTTTCATGGAAAAAAACTAGTGCAAGATGCATTGGCCTATTTTTTCTTTCAGAATGACGTTTACCCTCATAATAATTACCAAACCATTCACTATATTTCTAACTAGTTTTCAACTGGCACCCAGACATCGCAAACCATTCACTATATTTGGATTTGTTTACAACTAACACCGGACTGTGAAAACAATGGGTAAGTGAAACAGAATATTGCCAAATTGCTCTTGTTTTTTGTAGCAGCTAATTTTTTCAATGTTAATATAAACTTGCAATTAGAGTTATGTTAGTATAGCCAATTTAGGTCAATTTGGGTATCATACAGAAAGTAATCCAGCCAGGGACAGAGTGATTAATATTTGACAGACATAATTATATAATCACGTTAATCTAACTGTTTGGTTGTTATTTGCATTTAGTTAAATGCGTTTGCTTGTTGTTAGGTGCAAATACTGAAAATTTAGGTGGTATTCTGCAACATTAGAAAATATGAACTGTGTTAGAAAATAAATAAAAGTACAATATCATAAAGATAAAGAAAATCTACACGTCACATTTGTTTGGATGGTAAATACTAATATATGTAATATCACATCAATCATTAGGAATTTGGAATGCTTCATACCAACTATAGACAACTTCCTGTGTTAGTTGAGAAAAGGCAGTGGTTGAACTGTGAGTAGTGTTATTTGGTTTTCTACTTGAGGTTTTGCTCTTGGCAAATTTTTAATTTATGTTTTATTTAGAAAAATGATGACAATTCATCTGCATATTTAACTTTCTAGTCAGGAGTTGTTTACTTGGTACTCAAGTTTGTGGTTGATTTTGTCGATGCACAAGTTGTATTTCTCGGTGCAAAAGAGACCTCGATTTTGGTTAACTTTTGCATGCAGCTTCTCCAAGTTTACTCATCTCACAACATTGGCAAGGTATTAGTCAGAAGCTTCTTTAAAATATCTTGTATATCATGTGTTGTGCAAGTCATGAACTTTCTTGAAATTGCGCCTAAGCTGCTTGCAAACAGTCAGAAGTCCCAATAAATTATTTACATACATCCTTTGGACTTGTTTAATGTAAAGGACATGTTTGGTAACTTTTTCTGCCATGAAGAACATTTCCTATATTCTGATTTACTTAAAATGATTAAATTTATTTTCATTAGTTGTGTTTAGTTGATTTAAGATGAAAAATGTTGGTGTCATTTAGTCATTTTTTTCCTATTAGGTTTATCCTTGATTTTAACATCCTTGTTTCAAATTCAAATATTGGTACTAGACTACTAGTGTATAAATGATTAGAACTAGGATAAAGAAGTGGGTACAATTTGCAGAATTGTCTGACATATAGATGTGATCTGCAAACAAAAGAAAAAGGAAATCTAATAGAAACTGTTCCTGCTCTTCTAGATATCCATTTCTCTTTCTTCGAGCTTGCGGAGTGAGTCTCAATCAGAGAAGTACAAGGATTTGCGTGCTTTACTTCAGCTTCTCAGAAATATGTGTTCAAAAGATTTGGTAATATCTTTTTCGAAGTATTTAAATTTCATGTTTGAAATTTAATGAAATTTACTGCACATACATGGTGAGAACTTATATGGTGAACAAGCAGGTTGATTTCTCTACTGATGCTGAAGAAGAAGATAGGCCAGATATTGCCCAGGTATATAAATTTGGTATTTCGTATAGCCGTATAATTGCTTTTAATTTTTTTTCTAATTTTAATTTTATAAATTTTTTTATATATTTTTTTCAGGTCGTATATGTAGGACTCCATATTGTTACCCCTTTAATATCGCTTGACCTGCTCAAGTATCCAAAACTCAGCCGTGATGTAAGTATTATGTGAATACACACGAACATACACTCCCAAAAGGGAAGTTTCTGGAATTTCAAGTATAAACCCTGCAAAATACTAAATATCATGTCAACCCAAGAGAACACGGGATATCTTTGGTACTCGTGAGAAACATTAATATCTTATGCTCACCTGAAGATAGTATGCCTACCCTGGTAATTGAATTTTGAAGAATCACGAGAAGAGGTTCTTTTGAGTCGATTTCCTTCAAGAAATAGCATGTTTTATCTTATTCCACTGCAACTTATCAGGATATTTGTTTAAAAGAATAAAAAAATGCATAGCTATTGTATTGATAATTTCCACTGCACGACAGGAAATTTTGTTCCATTGACTGAAATGGATACTTGTTTTCCTTGGAATGATTAATCCACCCTATAGTTTCCTTTCATAAATGCTTGTGAAATTGTCCCTTTTTGTTTTGCTGGGGTTATACTTGTTATTCTGATGCTGGTTGTAGCCTGTAGGGCATCTTGAGTGATTTTTGGAAAAATACTGTCAGATTATGTCTTTAGTTTTCCACACTTATTTTTTTTTTTTTCAGTATTTTGCATTGGTGTCCCACATGTTGGAAGTGTACCCTGAAAAGGTTGCCCAATTGAACACGGATGCCTTTACACATATAACTTCGACGTTAGATCTTGGATTACACCATCAGGTAATAGACTATAGTGGAACTTCTTTCCTTTCTTTACAATTTTAGAATGGTAACATCTACAAACAATCACACATGTACAAACACAATTCAGTTTTTCTTATATAAGACAAAAAATGCTTCATGTCTGCTATCTCTGTTTTATATAGTGATTTGGAAAAAAGTTAGCCTTATTGCCTAATAAAGATGAGGGCATAGCCGTATAGGATACCCTCCTGGGTTTCTTTCTTTTTTTAATCCAATTCAATTATTGACCATGTCCTATTACAGGACATAGATGTGGTTGAGAATTGTTTAGCCGCCATAAATTCCCTTGCATCCTACCATTTTAAGGAGAGATCATTAGGCAAGGAGGGGCTCAGTTTGCGAATTGTGGAGACTCAAGGGTCCAATGGTTTATTGCAAGCAAGTGTAACTGACCATTTTTTTAGATTGCTCCTTCAGCTTCTTCTGTTTGAGGACTTCAGGTTAAAGCCTTTAATGCACCTTATGAGATAACTGAATTAAGCTTTTAGTTTGACTGTGTTTATATTGCTCTTTTTTGTTTTAGTTTTAGATTACAAATATTACAAAGAATAGTCATTTTGGATAATGTTACTATGCTGTATTGTAAGCCATTCCAGGGTAATTCTCCTGGTTTTCTAAGATGCCTATAATCAGCATAAGACAATCCATATTCACATATTTTACTGCATATCTGATTGGTTTCCCTTTCTTAGTTCCCATAGCTGGGGTGAAATGACTTTCGGGAGATAGCTTTTGGTTATTATGACCATTGTTTCAGGGTGCAATAAAAAAAAAGTGATATTTTGTTTCATTCTTGTTGATGTTGTTTGTTGCATTTATCACTTTCTTTCTTTTTTTTTATAGAATGGAGTTAGCTGGTTCTGCGGCAGATGCTTTTCTTCCTTTGATTTTGTGTGAGCAAGAACTTTACCAGGTCTCTCTCTCTCTCTCTCTCTCTCTCTCTCTCTCATTCACTCAATCCATAAACCAAGAGCCTCTTATATGTCTCTCAAATTGATCCAGTTTCTGACTTATGCAGAGATTGGTTCAAGAGCTACTCGAAAGTCAATCAAATCCAGCTCTGAAATCAAGACTAGCCACTGCATTTAATTCTTTGACTAACTCGAACCACCTCTCCATTTCTCTTGACCGACCAAACCGTCAGAAGTTCAGAAAGAACCTCCATCATTTCTTGATTGAGATTTCTGGTTTTGTGAAGATTAAATGAATTAGAAACATGATTAGTAGTTTTTTTGACATTAGTGATTTAGAAAGTAGGCTCACAGAAATTTTTTTTTTCAATGTTTGTTCATTTATCTCTCTGTGTGACAATACCTTCAGTTTTTTTTCCTTTCTTTGTGTTTTTGTTTCATTTTTTTTTTTTTGGGGGGGGGGGGGGGGGGGGGGGAGGTTGAGGTGGAGGTGGAGGGAGGGGTTTAAGAATGAAATTTTGATGTAAATAATTTAGTTGTTCCTTGGGACAGTCCATCTGGATTAAAAAAAGAAAATGAGAAGGATATTCAGTGTATTTATACTGAGTACTATCCTTTATTCCTGTAAGGCCTAAAAGAAAATATATTTTGATGACAGAAAACATGGACTGATTATTATTTTTTTCCTTTTATGCTTTTCAATGTAGAGTTCCTACTCATTAGTATACATCAGGAGCTCGTAATTTTTAGTACATAATGTAACATTGTTCTTTCAAATTTTATCATAAGATTGATGAAATATTAGTAATTATGATTTTTTTCTTAAAAAAACATGATTATTGTTTATTGTGCACTTTATTTTGAACATAATGCGAAAAAAAGTACAGATATATCTAATAATCGAGCTCGTGAAAAGTTCAAGTCTAATTCAGTTCGTATTAGTCTAAATTCAATAGCTGAATTGATTTCTAATGGATCGGATTTTAAATCATCGTGCGGTGAGGGTTAAACGAACGGTTTGGGTGAATCCAGGCTGTAGAAACCCCTTGGAAATGAATATATGTTTGATGATTGATGATTAAGGTCCTAATCAAAATGTTTTTTTACATGGGATTTTATTTCATTTCAATTCAATTCGATTGATTTCATAGGATTTCGTTGGGTTTAATTATATAGAAATCCCAACCAAATGACACCAAATCCGTTCATTTTGATTAGGAATTTTCCAATGAAATGAAATACCATGTTAAAAAAAAAAAATGGGATTTTGATCAGGGCCTAAGCGAAAACTATAATTATAGTTTATTCGTACTCAATTCATTTGGAGCTTATATTTCTAGCTTGTCTCATTCTTATTTCCTCAATCATTAATAATATATTATAGTTCCTTGCAAAATATGAAAGCCTGTTATTTGAAAAGACTATGCGTTATAAAATCTGGAGGATTGGACAACTTTTCTTAATGGTCCAGACCCAGAATTTTGCAGATGCAGCATATTATGTTGGAATAGGAATTTGGATAATTTTGGGCTTGTTTAAAATAACGCCTATTTTTAAATTAAAAATTCAAATATTTTTAAAATCATTTTCGTGTCTTGCAATTTGTAATTAGATTTTCTCGTCTGTTAATTTAAAAGTTGACGTATTCAGCAAACAAGATGACAAAGGTCTCCATAATGTAGATTTTCTTTCATTTCTTGTGCCTAATTTTCCAAGTCAAATAGATCAACCCAAAATTATTATTACATCTACTGCATTGTTTAGAGAAAATGCTGTCTGCCTAAATTCTGGTTCACCCACACTATTTGTGTCAAAAAAGTTAAAACGGTCAATAGGCAACTTGGACCACCTGCAACTGGGCCCACGCTATCATTACGCATGGGATGATGTGACTAGATCTGTGTAGGGATGCAGCGATTCAGTATTGGATCTCTCTCAAAAAAAAAAAAAAAAAATTCAGTATTGGATCCAGCTTCTCTCCAGCTGAACCTACAGAAAATGAAACGAGATCTGGTCCCGCATGGACGGTGCAGCGCACCCATCTGCACCGTCCGATCTGATCTCTATGGTTAAGGGAGCCCCGTGAATAATATCAGATTGATAGACTCGAACCGTCCAGATCAGATCGGACGGTGCAGATGGGTGCGCTGCACCATCCCGCGCGGGATGAGATACGGATTCACAGAAAATGGCCCCAAATAGATCACACCGTCAAATTAAAAGATCGGACAGTACATATAATAGGGTATGATAACAAAATTTATTTATTCAATTTTCTAATAAGTGAGTTTTAATTAAAGAGGCGTGTCAAGAACATATTTACATCAAAATTTATTTTTTTACTCTTTGCGAGATTTGAATTTCTTTTTAGAAATAAACGACAGAGCAACTAACCGTTCGTACTAGAACTTCACATTTTCATTTATTCAAATTATTGCTATAGTTTTCTTTTTCTTTTTCTTTTTCTTTTAAACAAAAATCGAACTAGTGACATCTTACTAATTATTTACTTTATTTGGATTGGTGAAGTTATTTCAAATCAGACAATTTCAAACAATATGTAGATTAAATGCCAAACATGACTTTAATATTACAAAATAATATAGCTAAGTATTTATTTCTCATTAACCTTATTCAAGGTTAACAAACATGACTTTAATCAATTATTAATTATAATTATTAAACAGCCTAGAAAAATATTTTTTAATTATGAAAATGAAGAACTGATTCTCAACGCCAACAACTAATTACCCGACCCGTTTACAATTCACTAACCCTTAGTCCTTCCACCTATTGGCCAAAAATCAAAATGACA
This sequence comes from Rhynchospora breviuscula, assembly GCA_027562975.1. Classification (NCBI taxonomy): domain Eukaryota; kingdom Viridiplantae; phylum Streptophyta; class Magnoliopsida; order Poales; family Cyperaceae; genus Rhynchospora; species Rhynchospora breviuscula. Next base: position 36,076,702 of record CM050400.1, read on the forward strand.
AATTAGTAATTACTATTTACAGCAAACAAAGATCCAGCCAGCTCACACTCCATGACCCCATAGTCCCATACCGTTTATACATCCTAGATCAAAGAAACAAAAAAAATTAATAGAAAAAAGAAGCAAGTGGAGGCCCCCGCACGTGACCGCATCAATCTGAGTACACACTGTTTTTAATTTATTCTGTCCTCTTTTTAGTTGTCGCACCGACAGACATTTCTCTTAGCAACATCACGAAACCTAATCTAATCTAATCCCTCTCTCTTAATTTCTACTTTAAAAGCTCGTTTTATGCTCCTCCAGGCTCCAGACCTCCACCTCCTGTTAATAGAAATTTTTTGATCCAAGTTAGCACCTAATACACGTCGTTTTCCAAGAAAAAGAAAAGATTAATACACACACAGACACACTATTATATTTCCTGGTTAAATACATTTACTCGCTCAGATCTACACTCCTTTTTCACACTCATTCTTTACCTCCTCTCTCTCTCTCTCTCTCTCTCTCACGCACAAACACACACTCTCTCTCTCTCTCTCGTATTGGCGTGTTTCCCAAATCGAGGCCTTTTTTCTTTCTTTCTGGCGCGATTTTAGGGTTTCCAATTGGTCGTGGATGCATTGTTGGAGATCGAGCTAATTCCTTTCCGATCTCTCATTGTAAGTGCTTCGATTCGCTTTTCAAGATTAGCTTTCTTTTGTTTTTAGCATTTAGTCATATTTTATTTATGTGAATTGCTTTCTTTCCTCGTAAAAAATCTGTTCCCATTGGGTAGTTCGTTCGCAATATTGTTTGAATTCTGTTGATAAAAAGATAGTTTGCTGCGAGGAAGCCTCACTGACGCGTCTTAGATTGGATTCGTGGATGTCGCTTTCTTTTATTGAAAGTTTGAAACTGATGAAGACTTCAGTACTAATTACTATTGTTCCACTCGGAAATGCGTTAAATTCTCTCGAATTTCCTGCTAAAATGCGCATTTGGACTCAATTAAAAAAAATTGCAAAATGAATGAGAGAATTTTGAGTTATTTTTGTCTTTTCCGGATATCCTATGGTTTGTGAACCTTGTGTCTGTCTATTGAAACGTGAGAACAAGTACTAGATTAGCTAAATATAAGAAAATTTTATGATGTCCTATTTTTGGTTTTTTTAATTTTCACTGGGTTGAGGGCTTACGAAATTACTAAACTTAGAAAATTTGGATGAGTTCTTGAGAATCCATTCTTCCCTGCATTGGCTACTTTTTTTTTTCTTGTTACTATTATTTTTTCAGCTGGTACTTTCTACTTTTCCCTTCATTTTTTTTTTATTTTCCTTCAATTATTTCAGGTCAACAAACATCGGATCATCACCGCTCAAGCCTTTCTAATTTCTCCCCCAGAATGCAATAGCAGTGAATTTTATACTTGATCTTGCAATTACCACTTCAACGAGGAAATTAATTTTGTTACCTCAAAATGAGAGGTGGTAGAATTGAGGGTCCTCAGAGTAAAAGAGGCGTTACCTTGCTGTGTGCCATGATTGCATGCTTGGTTTTTCTCTTCATGTATTTTGGCTCCTTTTTTGGAACGAAGGGACATAGTGGAGCATTGGAGTATGGTACTAAATTTTCACGATCGTTAGGCTGGGGTTCCGATAATGATGGTGATGGCACCAAGTCTGATGAGTCGATATTTGATAGTGCAGTTAGGGTCAAGAGCTTTCCTGTGAGTTAATAATTCTTGCCTCTTTTGTCTCATCATTTTTGTGCTTACAATTAAAGCTTAAACTAAGATCTGCTTGCCTTCTAAAATGTTAAAAGATGTGATTTCTAACTTATACCCATGTAGAGTTCAAGATATCAATTTTCCCTGAAAAAAATAAATAAAAGAAAAAATTATTTTACCCTAGTTTACTTTAAGGGTGCGCTCCAGATGAAGTTAGCCAGTGGAATGGAATGGGAGAAACTAATTCTCACCTGCTCCAGAATCATTTATGGGGTGAATGGATGGAAACGGATGGAACAAAATAGTGATTTGGGGAGATAATTTGGCACCCCCAAAATCGGGGGGTACAGAGTGGAAACCGAGAACTATTCTCTATGTGAGTGGACCCCACCAAGAACTTTTGTGTTTTTTCAACAGTCCGGCCTGGATGGTTCTGGAGCAAGAAAATTTTTGTTTCCCATGTTTCTTCACCTTCCATTCCATTCCATTTCTTTCCATTACCTCCATCAAAATTTCTGGAGCAAGCCCTAAGAGATGGCCAAAGTTCCCCCTCTTATTTTACTGTTTAAGTCTATGTAATGAGCACAATTGAGGAAAATTTTGTGCATTTTTAGATAATTTAATGTTTCAGAGGTCATTACTTAATATCTTTCTTGTCCTGCATCAATATTGGATACTCATGGCATTGTGATGTTGGGTTGGGGATTGTGTGAAACTATTCCTTACTAGGGCACAAGGGAATTTATACATAGGGGGTACTGGACCTGGTGGGAGCATGAAACCTGGCCTCAATTTGAATAATAATCGCCTGAAACACATATTTATTGGGTTAATAGATGATAGTTTTGGGAAACTGATTCTGCTTGACTTTTCCTTTCCAAAGTGTAAATTAGTATATTTATAATAATGTCATGAGTGATGCCTTTTACAAAACATCAAAAGATTGTACTTGAACTACCATGCACTGGCAAAAAAGAAGAAAAATGTTGGTACTTTGGGCATATATTTTAAGCAAATGGGTAATAGGATAATTTTCCATATAATTGTGATTTTTTCTATTGTATATGTGATACCCTTTTTTTATTTGGATGTTGCTAGCCATTATTTTTCTCTTAATGTGGTGTGACATATGGGATATTTTGTGGGAATTCTAGTGTATACATGAAATTACTCTGAGACAATTTGATATCTGCTCAAATTTTATCAGTTTTTTATTTTATTTATATGTTTTCCCTTTTTTACTTCTCTAGGTGTGTGATGACAAGCATTCAGAGTTGATCCCGTGTTTGGATAGAAATTTGATATATCAAATGAGGCTCAAACTTGATTTGAACTTGATGGAACACTATGAGAGGCACTGCCCGCCAGCTGAGAGACGCTATAATTGCCTCATACCACCTCCCAAAGGCTATAAGGTATTTGCTGATTAATAGGGCGATTGCATGTTCCTTCCATAACTTCAGATTGTTAAATTGCACATGGTTATAGGTAAACGCACAATATTCTAGGGACGGCCTGGGATGTATATCACCTATTTTATTACTATATGACTCTTTAAAGTCTTAAAGGCTCTATCTGGTGTATTCATATGATGATTAGTTGACCATTCTGGTTGGCAGCAGCACAAATTGCCAGAACTCAGAAGCCTTTGCTGCTTTTTGGTAATAGCTGATGCACTGATGTCTTAATTTTGGCCTGTTTTATAAGTAGTGGCAAGAATTGCAACAAGCAGGGAGAAGTAACGAGAAAAAGTACTTGGAAACATTACATATCCAAAATTTTAATTAAAACTATGGAAAGAAATGGAATTAAATACAAAATTGACCTGAACACATAGCACCAGAGTCATATATAAACAGCTGCATGAGAACTTGTTTGGAATCTCCCACAAAACCCCCGTCCATCCAAAATGAAGCCACATTGTATTGTGCACATCTGATCTGAAACAGGTAGTTGAGCTCACATACCATAGTTACTCTGCCGTCGCAACTATTGCAGCGGATGTGAACTCAGAATGTCATGCCTAAGGTCCTGATATTTATTATGTATGGTTGGTTGTTGAAACCAGTAATGACAATATGGGCTTTCCTATTACAGGTACCAATAAAATGGCCGAAAAGTCGAGACGAGGTATGGAAGGCAAACATACCACACACCCACCTTGCACATGAAAAGTCAGATCAGAACTGGATGGTTGATGCAGGTGAAAAAATTGTCTTTCCTGGTGGCGGTACGCATTTTCACTACGGTGCCGATAAATACATAGCCTCCATTGCAAATGTACTTCATTCTGTACCTTCTTATACAGCATTCATACCCTCATTTCTTTTGAGCTGCACATTGGAAGCTAAAAGGAAGAGTAATTTGGAATTTTAGATGGACATATGAGCGTTCTCTTGCTTTGCAAGGCATACATAATAGCAATTCTTTTCTCGAACAATATCACTGCATGTTGTTTTCAATTACTTTATTTTGTGTCATACTTTTAGTTTAGAGACGATGGCGACAGTCTCGAAACAAAGTGATGGAAGTGAGCTGATTGTGTAGATGACCATATTTTGTTGGTTCGTTCGTCAACCCATAGAATCTTTGCTTGCTTTTACCCCTCAAGTGAAAAATATTGGTGCCTGACCTGGTATTATCATTTCATGGGCCTATTGGATCCCCCATAGAAAAAGTTATATTCTGATTCAATTACACAATTAGACGATTTGACCTTTCATTATGTTCTACAATGTTTGACAGCTATTCTGACTTAAATCTGTTCAGTTTCTTATTATTCTATCTGCCAAACAGGCCTTCTAAGGATGAAAAAAATAAATGACCGTAGTCTAATCTATATTTGATTATATTGTCATTTTTGTAATACAGATGTTGAATTTCACAAATAACAACATTCATAATGAAGGGCGGCTTCGCACGGTCCTTGATGTGGGATGCGGCGTAGCAAGCTTCGGGGGTTACCTCCTCTCTTCTAACGTAATTGCAATGTCATTGGCCCCAAATGATGTGCACCAAAACCAGATCCAATTTGCACTTGAAAGAGGCATCCCGGCATATTTAGGTGTTCTTGGCACAAAACGCCTCCCTTATCCTAGCCGCTCCTTTGAACTTGCTCACTGTTCTAGGTTTGTACAATATTTCTATTACATATACCGTAATTTGGTGGACATCTGCAATGTTTGTGCTATTATTATTTTTATTTGTTGGATGCTACTATAGGTAATTATGTTCACCAATATTCAATACATAAATTATATAGAGAGATTTTGTTAGGGACAACCGATGAGAAGTATGTCTCTTCACAACAAGTATCTTTAATTTCTTCGTATTTTCCTATTACAAAATATTCAGATTATAGCTAAGTTCCATTCGATGTGAAAACAAAAAGGTTATATTTCCAATTCTTGACTAGTTCCATCATGTTTGCGCAAAGGATTGCATGTAGATTTGATCCTCTCTAGATCTCAATGAATATACTATAAGAATTAAAGGTAGTATCCAAATGGAGATCCAAACCCAATAATAATAGTTGGATCCAAATGCAGATAGGCCTCCTCTACTCTTATCTTAGGGCATTTTCTATAGATTTAGAAATTCTATTTATATTGTGTGTCAATATATATAAATAACAAAATGCAGGTATCTCATTGACAAAGCACAGATCATAAACCATGAAAACATATTTAGTGTGGATCTAATCCCTGTTTTGCAATGCCCTTTCTTTCGGACCATATATGCTTAGAAGGATCAGAATCTAGCTGGAGTCCTTAATTTATATTATATGATGCTTATAAAGTTTTCTGTAGATAATTTTTTATTGGATTCGTCTTGGATTTTCTGGTGGGGATCCTTTTGAATCTAAAAGGAACCCAATAAAATAATGGCTATGCCATTTCAATTCCAACTTGGCACAGTGAGATAACCAATCTGAACAGACCTGACCTGACTATTCTCCTTGGTATAGTTCTTCAGGAGAAGCAGAACCTGGTCATTGAATTTAAAACTATAACAAGAATTTTGGGATCTTTAATTTTTGGTTTATGCAGGTGTAGGATTGACTGGTTGCAAAGAGATGGGTTACTCCTACTAGAGCTCGATCGGTTACTTAGGCCAGGTGGTTACTTTGCCTACTCATCTCCTGAAGCATATGCTCAAGATGAAGAGGATTTAAGGATTTGGAAGGAGATGAGCGCTTTGGTTGAGAGAATGTGCTGGAGAATTGCAGCCAAAAAGAACCAGACAGTTATCTGGGTTAAGCCATTAAACAATGATTGTTACATGAACCGGGACCCAGGGACAAAGCCAGTGATGTGTAGCAGCAGCGATGATCCAGATACTGTATGGGGGGTCTCCATGGAGCCATGTATCACCCCTTATTCTGAGCGTAAGATCCTTGTTATTAATTTTTTTTATGTGTGTTAAGAACTAAATTTGCATCAGCTAATTACATATATGGTACTACTATTTTTAGAAATGCATAAAGATGGAGGGAATGGATTGGCGCCTTGGCCAGCTCGACTGACTACCCCACCTCCTCGCCTCTCTGATTTTGAAATTACTGCAGAAATGTTTGAGAAGGACACGGTATATTAACCCATATACATAGTACATGTTTGTCGAGATTTTGTACATAAGTTATGAAACCTTGAAATCAATGTAAATTATGGGTCCTTGAAGAGTATTTTTGTTTCCCTGGTTTTGCTTCACTAAGTTTCTGGTTCCAATTTATGGTCCCTGTCCGTTCAAATTCATACAATCATGTTCACGATTTTCGATTTCCTTAAAAAAATGACGTAACAACATAGCATGAATCATTTTTTGGTGTATATACTTGATTTGAGAAGTAATTATTCATGTGCCAGCACTAAGTTTTTGTTTATCTGGGACATTCATGTAGGCAACTTAACTATACAGTTTGGAATGGTTAGGAAAAATGCAACCTCTAAATTGAAATAATAAAAGGGAAAAATAACTATACTTTAGGTATTGCCTATGGAAACTTACTTTAGGAAAAGGCACTCTGTACGTTAGGTGATTTAGTGTTCTCTGACTTTAAAAATTTCTATTCTTTTATATAGGAAGTATGGCAACAAAGGGTAGATGGTTACTGGAGCATGCTGAGCCCAAAGATAAAACCAGACACAATAAGAAATGTCATGGACATGAAAGCACACCTGGGATCTTTTGCAGCTGCTCTCAAAGATAAACCTGTGTGGGTGATGAATGTTGTTCCTAATGATGGGTTGAATACTCTCAAGGTCATATATGATCGTGGCCTCATTGGCACTACTCATGACTGGTAATTCTCAGTGCTTGTTGGTCCATTTTTTCTTTTGAATCCTTCTCTCTTTTGGTGTCTATGAGGTTTGTGTGTGTGGGTTAAAATATTGTAAAAAATACAGTACCTTTTTGTTACAGAGAGTAAAACTGAAAAATATAATATATAAAGAAATTGGTAAAGAGCTTTCTGGTAGCAACATAATAAGCATAAGGCAGTACCATTTCTGACACAGCTTTGTCATCATAGGTGCGAGGCCTTCTCAACCTACCCACGAACATACGACCTCCTTCATGCATGGTCAGTCTTCTCAGATATTGAGAAAAAGGGGTGCAGTGCTGAGGATCTCCTAATAGAAATTGACCGAATTCTTAGACCAACTGGTTTCCTAATAATTCGAGACAAACCAGTTGTGGTAGACTTTGTCAAAAAGTACCTAACAGCACTCAAATGGGAGTCCATTGCTGCACTTGACCCTGAGTCTAACTCTGAATCGGACGACAATGACTCAGTTTTTGTAGTTCGCAAGAAGATGTCTCCACACGGTAACCTCAAGGACTCAGCATGAATGGAAAAGTTAATCATAAATTTTGGTCGTTTTTATTTTACACAGTAGTTTGAGATTAGAACAAAATTCTTTGGTGCATCCCGTAATATGTAGCCGGTGAGTGAAGTTAGACAGTTAATCTTTCCTATTATATCTCTTTTACAGTTTTACGGTGTGGTGGCACAAAATGTAGCCAGTTGTAGTAGATATTTTTGTACTTAATTGTTTCTTCCTATTAATATTATTCCATGGCTAGGCAATAATAGCTGGTTTCTATTCCAATCTTCAAATATCTTGCTTTTTCATATCTTTATGGTTTGTAAGGTTTTTTATATCGCTTCGAAGCTTAATTTCGGTTTGGTATTACCACTTTACCAGCGCAAGGAAAATTATTGTTATCCGGCCCATTTCTAAGTTGTGTCGAGTGCTGACAAGCTTGCAACCCAACATATATATACCATACGTAGCTTGTTCTAAATTCTGATACGGTTTGGATTGTGCCATTGTCCATTGATCAACCTTTCTTATTGTTGTCAATCCAGCGCACTGTAAAATTAAACGATACTGAAAAAGATTTTGCACCACAGAGGTTCCTATTAGAAGATAACAGGAAAATTTGATAGTTTTGGCATGATATGTATGCACCAGCCCATACACATCCTTAATCCGGTTTGGCGATCTGTTTTTCTTTATAATTCCTAACCTCGCTGTCTTTTTCTTTTTCTTTCCACTTGAACTCTACTAGTTTCTTTGTTGAGCAGCCTCTCCTATTTTTCACCAATCAAAATCTACCACTTATCTTCTAAACAAGCGACGTCGATGATAATATGATTTCTACATTAATCAATGAAGGGATGGAGAAAGCAAATATTATTAGGGCTGTAGCACTATTTGGTGTGATGTAGACTCTGTGCCTACCTCTTTGGAATGTACTTAATGGTACCTAAATTCGACTGCTAGATCTTACGCCCGGTCTTTTAGGAGACATTTATTGAACTCCTCTTGCCATAATTGTTCAATCTTCTCACATAATTCCCTGTCAAGGTACCAATCTGTCAAGATCACGTACGTCCTCATTATTCAATTTGGGCACTGTGGATGATTCTCGCATTGCTCCTGTCCTTTGATTGTTAAACCTCGGAAGACTTGTGCACAAAGGATCACACTTAATTTCAACTGGAATGGTGAAATAGCACTCTATTAGGCCCTGATCAAAATGTTTTTTCCGCTGGATTTCATTTCATTCCATTTCAATTCAATTGATTTTACAGGATTTCTTTGGATCTAATTATTTAGGAATTCCAACTAAATAATACCGAATCCGTTCATTTTGATCAAGAATTTTCCAACGAAATAAAATAAAATGAAATTCCACGTTAAAAAAAACGGGATTTTAATCAGGGCCTTAGTCTATTTTGGCTCGAATCTGGTGCCAAACACGGAATAGAGATTGAAATAGCACAAAACTTCTTATAATATTTTATCATTTCGACGAAACAGAAAGAAAACCAATTTACACCGCCACAATTGAGTTTGAAGTACCAAATAACATTTCACTCTTTCTGATCCACCCTTTCAATAATACTATTCTAACATTATTCTATACTTAACTCTATTTCTCAAATACCGGTTATTTAATTAATTATTTAATTTTGTCTGTAGTTGTTTAGAAGCTAAACGCATCCCCTTTTTATATAGATAGTTTTCGAGATTGTTAAGCTTAAAAATACAACAATTGGCCATTAGAATCAAGAGGCTAGATTTGATGCCAGATTTTGCCATAACGACAATTCGAAGATAATGCCAATAGGCTAGATTTAACTCTAGGAAGATTCAATATTGCTAGGTAGCATTATAACTCTTGCATCTTCAATTTCATATTTGAACCCATTACCCATCGAAGTGAAGAACGAGAGATTAAAACTCAATATGCAACAAAAATACATATTTGTCGAAAGTGAAACTGAAGTTCAAACTCTCCTCAGTTAGTGATTCAGTACATTGTTTACTAAGGCATAATTAAATACAAAATATACTCGAGCCGTAAGTCAGTTATCATTTCTTACGCTAGCAAATAGAAAATATTCAGGTTAGTTATCGCATTTTTTCTAAGTCATTGGTGTGTCTACATATATATAGAGTTTTGCTATGGTGAGTCGTGACTCACCAAAAGGTCTGTGAGTCGCGCTCAAAACTTCTATATCTGGTTCAAAATAATCGATCCAAACTGTCCAATACGATCTCCATATTGAAATCTCCATGCAGATCAAATTTTATATTTTTTCAAAATTTTTAAGTATTTTTTTTGAAATTTTAGAAAATCGTTAATCTAATTAGTTTTGAACCGTTCAAAAACAACAGTTTTTAAAAATCCGAAAAAAATATTTAAAAATTTCAAAAAAATATAAAATTTTGGTCTACATGGAGATTTCAATAAGGAGATCGTATTGGACGGTTTGGATCGGTCATTTTGAACTAGATCTGGGAGTTTTGATTGCAACTCACGGACCCTCTCGTGAGTTGCAACTCACCATAGCAAAACTCTCTCTCTCTATATATATATATATAGTCAGGAGAAACTGTGAGCAAGATCAAGGATAGTTTGGGCATTTTTTTTTCTTTTCCCTGTCAAAATGTGTTGCTGAAATATAGTAAAATAATTATGAAAATAAATAAATTTTTATCGACATTATTGTAATTATAATTTCCAACTCTGGGAGGCCATAACCAGTGTTTTAAATATGTGCCGTGTCAAACACGTTGTGTCCGCATGATGTGTCATGCCGTGTTGTGTTGTATTAGAATGTTTCGCGTGTTGTGCTGTGCCGTGTCTAAATTCTAATAGATAGACATGAAACGTCTAAGGATACGACACATCTCGTGTCTCTTGTTGTGCCGTGTCATGTTCGAACAAGTTTGAATTTCACAAAATATAATTATATACTTATGTTTATTAATAAATTGGACATTCAAATTATGAAATTATCCTTAAGGACACAACACTCCTAATAAATAGACATGACATGTCTAAGGACAAAAAAAATCTCATGTCTCGTGCCGTGTTTTGTCTTTCTTAGATGTGCCATACTAGATCGTGTTCAAACACGTTTGAATTTCCTAAATCATAGTTATATACTTATGTTTTATGGATGAAATGGACAATCATAAAAATTTACCATCTTTAATCCTCATTATAAACTTGTTGTGTCTCTTGGACCGTGTCTTGTGCGGTGCTTCATGCCATGTTAAGTCGTGTGTGGATAATTCATGTGTCGTGTCTATGCCATTAAAATCGGACACAACATGCCTAAACATGATACACCTAAGTTCTTGTACTGTGTTCGGACATGCCGTATTTTTTTAAGAACACTACCGGTGCCTGCACTGATCACAGTGGGGACATTTCTTTTGCACGACATGGAGATCTCAAGCAGCCCCTTCCCTTTTTCTCTTCGAAATCGTTATCAAGGGCAGTTTGGATAGATCTTTTCCCGTGTGGGGTACTCAAAATCGTACCCCGTGAGTCCCCTTCCAGTTATTGTGAGCCCAGTTTTGTGACAACTTGAGATTGCTACCTCCCGTTCATTATTGTAAAACAAACAAAAATTGGGTTGCATCAACTCGTTTTAAAGCATGGACGAATTATCAAACGATCTTGTGTGGCATACATGTGTTTGGCAATTGGAAGAATATTAATTTTGTAAAATTTTCTGCAACTCCTCTTCTTCCGTTTTCTTTTTAGAAAGATATATGGAGTCAAACATCTTAATTATTGTTTTTAAAAATTAAATATTCATAGAAATTAATTTTCCGGTCAGATTTTAAATTCATGACCTGTACTTAAAATTCGTTTTTTTTTTTTTTTTTTTTTTGTCACTAGATCAATTGTGTGGCCTTGATGACTGGTGACATGTAGGGTTAGGTTTCTCATAGGTCAAATAGCTACGCCAGATAAAACTTAATAATTGAATTTGTTTAGTAAGAAACCAATAAATTAAGACACATGCTATATAGTTGTACAAGAATACAATGAAGTACAAGTTCACGTAATATTTGGTACATGCTCAAGTTAAAAGTACACGGTAATTGTTGGGGCTGGCCCCGTTTTACCTTGAGGTAGTTATCTTTCATAGATGAGAAAGCACATGATAATAGATTTAATTTAACAGTTAGACAAATTTGATAACAAATTATACTTGATTATTTAATAATATCTACAAATAAAGATCAAACTTGCACCTCCAGTGAATGTTGCAGGTTCGAAACCTGACTGGAGGATCATTTGTGACATTTAATTTCAAAATAAATTGGAGGGCTTGACGCTCATCTTATCTTAAAAAAAAAAACTTAAAATTTAATATTATATATAGATCTGTTATGAGAATTAGTTTTTGATCTAGAGGTTAAAAATAACACATTTTTAAATAAATAGCTTAAGTTAGAAGAGTTGACTCTCTAATCTTTATTGCAAAATATTGTCAAATGCGAGCAAATTCAAGTTTTGTGAAGTATCGAAGTAAAAGTACTTTAGGCCAAACCTTTCTAAATAAGCGTTAATTACTATAAAAAAAAGGGAAAAAATAAAAGAAAAAAAAATTAGTCATGTAATATCTAATAGTTTAAATGAACAACATTTGCAGTATTTTCATGTAATATCTAATCTATATAAATTTAATTCGAGCAACTACCTTATAATTAGTCAATTGAAAATACAATAAATTTAAAATAAAAATATTATTTCAGTGATCTCCGTAAATGATTCTTGTTGGTTTACGATTTTAATTTTTATCATTAATACACCTAAATAAATTGGAAATTAAAACACCACGAGCTGAAATTACTAAAGCCAAGGGCCAATTCACACCGGTACTCCACACATGTGAGAGAATGCCAAGTATAGATTTCCCAAATCAGGAGCAAGAGAGTTCTGTTGATTAACGCTTCTCCTTTTCTTTAATTTGTTTCTTTCCTTTTTAACAGAAATTTCCCATACTTATGAAGAACATATCTCTCAGCTATCCTAGAATGGACTTTTGCGAGAAAAAGGAGCACCAAATACACTGCATGAATCTCATGAATAGCAAGCATTTTCAATTTGTTTCCAAACATCTTAGTATACTTACACGACATGATTCTATCGCTCACTCTCATCAATTTGCCATACAAGCCTTTGGAAGTGCTCAATTTCGTTTTCCGTATCATAATTAATTAAGCGTGTGCTGTTATTTCTTCATCATGTAATCTATGTAATAATAAGTCATAAACAGCACAATCCTTACCAGCGGAGCCTTCATCATGTAATCTATGTAATAATAAGTCATAAACAGCACAATCCTTACCAGCGGAGCCCACGTAATTGAATCAGTATGAGAGGAATCAAGAGAGTGCGAGGATTGGATCCATGACCACAAATTTTCAAATATTCATCAAAGAGAACCTCATGCTGGACACCACGACACGATCCCTTCTAATGAATTTGTAGATTGTTGCTTCGTGACTGTTGGACTGTAAATTGGTTACATGATTAATATATACCATGGCACGTATCTCCAGATTGCTTTTGCACTATGCGTGCTCTTGATATACATAATCTTGGAGCAGTATCTAGGGATGAAAATGGATTGGATACGATTCGGATAGCGGTCAAACTACATTCGTATTCATATTTTTTTTTTAGATATAGATATATTTGTATACAGAATTACAGATACATATTAGATGTCAAGTGTATACGAATAGAAATCTGTATTGTCGGATACGAATATGAATAAAAATATATTTCAGATATTAAAACGGAGTATCTATTAATTAAGAAAAAAATTAATTTTATATTGCCATCATATAATGATATTAGTCTGATCAAAATGTTATTATAAGCCAACCTATCTAAAAAGTCTTTTTGTTGATCTGACTGCATTTATTTTTAAGGTTTTCTTAGATGTATTTTGGATATCATTATTTATTTTTCTTCTATGTAACTAACATTTTGTAATCATCTTTTTTATTTTTAATAAATTTTTGTTGGTTGGCTCTCGCCAACTAACTTTAAAAAAAAAAAAAAATCAAAAGTCTTTTCTATATCACTAGAAAAATAATTAGGTTAATCATCTTATGTCACTAATTCAATTAAGGGCGAAAACGGTTTGGATAAGGATCAAATACGGATCGAATAACATATTTTCTTTGTCGGATATATAGATACAGATCAGATAGTAGTCAAACTATATCTGTATTCATATTTTTTTATTAGATACATATAAGGTTTGGATATTAAATGCATTTTTCGGATTCGGATATGGTTCGGTGTGGAGTTTATCTGCACCCTTTCATCCCTAGCCAGTATCACAAGCATTGTTAGCTAGCTTGTGGGTGGGCCATGTTTAATTATTATCAATTATTTTATTTAAAGGCTAGATGTTATCGTATTTATTTTTTATTTAAATTGTACACTAAATAATCACTAAAATTTAGAAAAAGTAAAATTTCAACTTGATACGTCTAGATTAATTTGGTAGCGAATCTGGATCTTAGATGATCAACGCTCGAGAGTGAAGGTTTCAGAGGAGATAGATAGAGAGATCGTAATAGAGAGTTTGTGTGTGTGTTGAGACAGATTATACCTAGAAAATGAGATATTTATTCATTCCATCCATCGCGTTAATTACAAGTTACGATGTAGAGATATATAAAATGTAAAGAGATGGAACCTCTTTCCTAGTGGCAGTGGGTCCCTATTTATAGCTGTCGTTGGTTGGTAGTCCACTTGCTCAAACTGACGTCAGCCTGTCAGGTGCCGTTGGAGGGGAAACCCACTTGATTGTGGGTCCACGCAAGTGTTCGCTTCCTGCCTTAGGGAATTCGTCATCCTAAGACTTGTGGCATGCTCTTCGAGTGCCTTTTATCCATCTTCGGACTTCGTCTTCCGCGCTCTGAGTTAGTTAGAGCAATGGAAAGTATGTGGGGCCCATGGCTAGCGAATCGCTCTTTGGTCCCGCCAACCCCTCTCGCTTTTCCTCTTTCTCTCGCGAGCGGTAATTCGAAATGGAAGGCGACTTTGGGCTGGGGGGCTGAGCGTGAGTTAAAGGTCTTTCGAAGACTAGTGGGCTCGATCCAATATGCTATTAGGCCTGACTCTGTCACAACCTATTTGGTTATGTTCGAAAGATGATATATATATCGGAGCTGATAAGTGCAATCAAGAGTTTAAGCAATCAAGCAATTAGTGATTAAAAATGGTAAGTGTGCTAATTGTCCTTACAAAAAATAGCAACGCGCTCCAGCGCCCTGAGTCTAATTAAAATATTCTTTTAAACCTATTAATTACTTCCTAGTAATGTTTACATATTCACATAAATAATTGCTCATTTAAATTTTTTAGGTACTCCCTTGTCAAATACAAGTACTCTCATAATATAAATAAAATACTCCCTTATATAGATCCATAACAAAATATAAATGTTCTTTATTAAGACTTAAATATTAGATACTTCCTTACATATATTAGATACTCTCTTAAAATTTATTAGTTACTTCCTTATATATATTAGATAATTAATTTGATTATATATATTAGATACTCCCATGAACTTGTTTAATTACTCCCTTACATATAATTATGGGAGCACGATCAACCAGAGAAAAGTTTGAAAAGAAGAGAGGTGCGTGAATGAAGGAGAGAAGAGAGGCACGAAATTGAAGATGAGGGTCGCTGAAGGGAAAAAAAAAAGAGAAGGAGAGGTGCAGTGAAGGTGAGAGATCGTGTGAGGGGAGGGAGGTGAAAGGTGGGGGGGGGGGGGGTTCGGATGACAGAGGGGGAAGAAAAAGGTCGCCCGGAGACAGAGAGGGGAGAGAAAGGTCGCGTGAGGGTCGCACGTGAGGGAAAAACAGAGGAGGAAAGGTGAGTGAAGAGAGAGAGATGGTAGGTGAGCGATCTACTGATTGCTTGATTACGCAATCAGCAGATTGTCAAAAGCAATTCTCTATATATATTGTGCTAAAAAAAAGGTCGACGTGAAAGAAGGTAAATGACCAAATTTGACTAGCCAATGAATAAGAGTTGCTCCAATTTTGTACACTCTTGTTTTGGGGGTGAGCTTCACCTCTCCTCCCCTCTTCTTACCTTTATTACTTTTTTATGGAGCACGACCTTAGTGATGTTTTTTCATGCAAATATGCTAGGTGCATATCAAATTAACTTTTGAGAGTACACAAATGCATTTAAAACAAGATCTAGCAAATACAGAGTCTAAAATGTGAGATAGAAATGATCTCTACACTGCTCTTCATCAGAACAAGAGTAGATATAAGTCACAGGGACACTAAAAGAACGCTAGGAGTCGATTCAACAAAAGAGTGCTCAGATCACCAAATTCTGTCCAAATTCAGTGTGTGTCTCAAACGGACCATGAAACTTCAGACAAGATTTCACATTATTAAGTATAGGATGCTCATTACTTTAATTAAATTGAGAATTGGAGAGGATTCAAATAGTGTGGGCGTGTGGCAGGTCACTCTCTAGTTGGTTTGTGAGAACAAGTTAACCAGCCTTGTAGACAATCTCTTTTGCACCAACTCAAGCTAGCTATTAGCTCTTGACAAGTGGTTTAATCCACACCCTGGTTCCACAGTGTCATGACATGACAAAATTTAGATTTTCAAATTATGCGCCGTAATGTCTCAGTTGTACATGGAAACAAGAACGTAGCAATATATTGCTTGCTGTGCAGTACAATATATCCAAATCCAAATTATACGACGTATATACCAAAACTTACAATTAAAAGGTTATTATCAACTTAGCATTATTATTCCGATTATTGTGATATGTCTCTATCACGACAGTGACGCAATAGTGTTCTTTAAAGAAAAATTCACCAAATGCCACTCAACTATATCCAAATCAAGCTTTTAAAAAACTCCGTTTTTCTCGTTTTATCACCGTTTTATCTTAGTTTTGGTTCATACCACAGTACCGTTTTGTTCGTTTTATCACCGCATAAACCGTTTTTTTACCGTTTTATCACCGATAAACGCTAAATCACCACCCAACAGTCAAACCGCAAAAATCGCATTTTAAAACCTTGATCCAAATTGATTGACAAATAAATATTTCAGTCTAATTTGTTCAACTAAGGCTACTCTGCATACCAAAATTTGAAATTACAAAATGACATACATTTGTGAAATAATTTGGTCGTATATTCAAATTAAAGATTAATTCATTTAGGTTTGATGCATATGCGTTATATCGTATATATATTAAGAAAATAGATTTTATGGTTTCAAAAAAAAAATTTATTTGCTTAGTGTAACACAGCAAAAATTTTGCTTAAATCATTAGGAATAAAGAAAGTTATTTGTAGATCTAGCCAATAATTCTACTCATATGGGATATAAAAAAGATCCTGCTTTATTTTTTTGTGAGAAATAAAAATATGGTCACGCCCCATATATTTTGATATATCACGACTCTTGAATCGAGAGAGGGTTAAGTTCTGAAACTTAGAACAATTAAATTCATCTTTCGTAGAGAAGGAGAAAGCTCGTAAACCCCCCCCCCCCCCCCCCCCCCCCCCAAAAAAAAATGTCAAACAATCAAGAGGCTAAAAATTATTCATCTTTCGTTTCATTTGAAACCGAAAGTACTAATTTTTCAAATGAGAGATCAAACTATTACATTAATTATTATAAACATTTTGACAAAAGATCGAGTTCATTTATACACTCCTCTAATTATTATACTTTCCTTAATTGGTTGCTAATAATATTACTGTCTGTTATAAGATTAAATGCTCTTGTGAAATAAAAGACAAGTAATAAGTGCAAACAAGGCATCTGAATAAGACCAAAATGTTTCTATGATCAGTTGCTTCTATTTCTTCCGAAAGTAATTGGATGCCCTCAATGTTTCCTATGCAAATATATACTTGTTGAATCATACATGTACCATGTTTCAGAGTGCAAAACATGTGTTGATATCTACTTGTACTATATATGATCCCCCCAACCCAAGCTAGCAGTTGACAATATCTAAAGAATAACACAGCAACATTTATGTCATACCATTCTTGTGTTTATGATATCATTCAAAAATGCTAAGTTTCCTTTAAAGCAATTCAGAGTTTTTTTTTTTTTTTTTTTTTTTTTTAAACACTAAAATTTGTCTCTAGCTAAAAATCCCACTAAGTGATGCTTTTATGCATCCGAGAGTTGTACGTCGGGATATGACGTAGAGTTCCAATAATACATCCATGTGTTGACAAATGACACCTTTCACAAAGGGAATAATAATGTCCCACAATAACTGCCATTTAATTATTTGGTACGTGACAGAATACAAATTTTGTACATGCTTGGAGAAATGGCTCCCACCCTGCAGGCCCCTGATCGATTTATTCGTAGTCATAACTAACACTTAAAAATTAAGTAAAGTACATTAATCAGTTTCATGAAAGTATTAGTAATGAATTTTCTGAAAACCCATAATATTAAAACGTTTAAAACCGAAATTCAATAAATTAATTCATGTTAAGGTAAATAAAATGGCAAAAAAATTTATGATCAGTTTATAAATTTTCTTGACCGCCTGATTTGTGAAACTAAATAATGAAATATTAGTGCGCATTTGGGACATCCAAAATATTGGCATTGGAACTCTTCTCAATATATAGAGTTTGTGAGTCGCGACTCACCAGAGGGTCCGTGAGTCGCGCTCAAAACTCCTAGATTTGGTTTAAAATAATCGACCCAAACTGTCCAATACGATCTCCCTATTGAAATCTCCATGCAAACCAAATTTAATATATATTTTTAAAATTTTTAAGTATTTCTTCGGATTTTTAAAAACTGTTGTTTTTTAACAGTTCAGAACTAATTAGATTAACGATTTTCTCAAATTTAAAAAAACTTAAAAAATAAAAAAATATTTAAATTTTGGTCTGGATGGAGATTTCAATAGGGAGATCATACTGGACGATTGCGACTCACCATAGCAAAACCCTATATATATAAAATGGATAAAATATACTATATATGGTGTACAGATTGTCTCCATACATGCCCTAGTCATTTTCGAAATCCAAAATTCAAACAGTCAATCCGAACCTTTCAAGTTGTTTTCCGTATTGAAAAATTCTTGGAGACGAAATTTTACATTTTTTCAATTTTTTTTGCTATATGTTATAATATTTAAAAAAAACACTATAATATATGACCTCTGATCTATGCAATAATTAGTGATTTTATTGTTCAAAGGAGATAGTGGAGATATCTAAAAAATTTAAATATTTAACTGTGTTTCATCCGATTATTCTGCCTCTACCAAACCAATAAGCTGTTGGAATCCATTGATCATATATATCTTTTGCGGTGGTACTTTAGTAATGGACTTAACTGTCAATTCAATTTGAACTTAAGTTTTTCACTGTGGTGACGTAATTAATATCTGATGGATCAATAAAAATCAGCCTTTAAATCCAAAATGTAATTAATTAGGATTCATTTTTGGTGGCTAATTGTTAGAAAATCTAAAATTGTTATTATAACATCATTTTGGGTTATAACTTGTGATAGAGGCGGACAAAGCAGCACGCGCTCTGATTTGATTGACATTGTTAATTATTGACGAAAAATTGATTGGGAGAGAGAATTAACCCTCTTGTAAGACTAACAGACAAAGGGTGAATTTTTTTTTTTTTTTTCATTTCTAGATGACCTATTCCATTTTCTTGATTTTGGTCCCAGGTTTAAACAAACACACCAAGTCTATTATTATTCAAGCTAAACAGTTTTACAAGCAGTAGGCAAACAAACATGTGTCAAGCCTGGATTTATTCATACCGCTAACCTATGATCTTATCAGCTATACTATGCAAACATGAGAGGCTGATAGATCCAAACCAACTAACATATTCCAGGCATAACATAAAATATTTACATATTTGCAAATAAAGTTTTTGTAAAAGGGCACAACAACGTCATGGTAGGTAGGGCAAACTAACATAAACCATACTCCAGAAAGGACAACAACCACAACACCAGAGGGAGCATCACAATCCTCCCGACGAGTGAGACTACAACTTGTCAAACTTCCTCTTGCGGGTCCGGTTGAGGTTCCCACTCGGGCACCACTCCATCAGGCGGAGTACCAGGACTAGGAAACTCAAAATAAACATAAACAAATATCTCTGGAAGGTCATTGAAGGAGAGAAGGACAGCGACATTACACTGCAAACTGAGCACAAACACTTCTAGTTTAACAAAAGAACACTCAATTGTCGCGATAGCTCGGGGTCTAATAAGCCTGCGACGCTCTTGGAACCCCCATATTAAATGAGGCACATACAAACAAAGAAACAACAAACGGATGAGAATAAATTCTCAGTGCGAGTTTTAGTTCCAGTACGCGAATCTTGGTAAATATCCGAGCATAGGACTAATCCTCGTTTAATAAAACATATTAAATTAATCACAGAATAATCAGAATAATCAGAAACAGATTAGTACCGTTGGTACAAGCCTGAACGGTCCTAAAACTGGCATGCTGCGATGCAATGCAAACAGAATCAAATTTAAGCATATCACAAAATTTCAATTGAAAATTTTCACCCCTAAGTTCTCAAGGCCCACAGATACAGAGAGAACTCTTTCCAAAATCATTAATTAAATCATATGGCACATAACAGACAACGGGAATTATCCAGATAAAGTACCGCTAATAACCTGGCCAGGTCGGTGGCCAAACCGAATCACCGGTTGGTGTAATCATCCAAAATTCATAAGGTATGCAGATTACATAAGAATGGTTGTTATTACAATCCAATCCTTAATCATAGTTAAACAGTCGTATGATAAGAAATTTTCCATTAAATCATTCTATGTTACTGTTAAGTCCGACATTCAATGTAATATTCCAAACAGATTTTGGAGTCAAACTTTTCAATTTTCAACTGGCCAAGCGGATTACTTAATAAAAATGCAGTTTCATTTATTTAGGGCTTTTATGTCTATATGGCAAAAATAGAATGCACCGTTCAATTAATTCAACATGCTATGCATGAATTTAAAAATACCGACTATTCAGATTTTACAAAGAAACCGCATATCCGCACCTTCACACAGCTCTGGGGGATCCGAGTCATGGGTGGTGCCTATTCACAAATTATAGATCAAGGTCCGTTAACAAATGTTTAACGGGTTTTATAATCTTTTTGGGTGAACTATACTTATATGCCTGGTTTTCTACAAATTTTGGATTGACAGTTACAGTTCCAAGTTCCACAAGTTAACTTAAATAATCATATTTAGTTGCTTGCCCAATCATCATTAATTAATAATATTTATATATTATTATACTTTATATCGAAATCAGAATCAGTCTCAGATAATCAGAAATCAGAAAATTAATTTAAAGTCAACAGAAACTCAGAAACTCATAAAATATTTGTTTATTTATTTTGTGGGATCAGAGTTGTATGAGTATTGCCATAGTATCCGTTCTTTGAGTTATCAGACGTTTTCATCATTTCCCTAAAAGCGCCCACAAGTTAGACTATTTAAATTGGGTCCAAGTTTTAAAGTCTAACATTAAATCAAGCTCAACATAATTCGAATAATTAGTTGCCTAATTATTTCTTAATTAAGTTTAATTTATATCTGAAACTTAATTATTAAAGCCCACAGAAATTAAATCGAAAGCCCACAGAAATTAAGCCCACTTTTTCTTTTTCTTTTCCAATCTCGGCCCAAAAATCTGGCCCAAATAAAAATCCAGCGCCATACATAAACCAGTCGACCTGACCCAGTCGATTGAGTTTTCATCATTACGGGTCTGCAAAAATCCAATCGGATTTAGATCCGACAAGAAACAAGATCCAATAAGCATCAGAAAATGCATACAAGCCCTCGTAGAATTAAAATCTGACAGTTAATAAATGATAACCCACAGAAATATATTAACACTTCATATGTCACAAATATGTCCTTAGAATTTTATAGAAAAGCCCTCAAACTTTCCTTTTCAAGCAAATATACCCCTGAATCGATCAGTCAGGGTATCAAATCGTAATAGTTAGCCACCTAGAGCAATTAGCAAGCCTCAGACATTCAAATGAGTAATGATAATGCATCATGGGCCTTTACATGTTGCAATTATACTTGAATCTTTCAATTTATCCCTGAAATCACTATGCAAAGCGTTAGTTTAAATGCACAGCACAATCCTGTGCTTAACACCAAGTCTAGAACTCATACACATGCATCTAATGCAACTTTAATCACAGTTCATGCCATTGTATGAATGATATGTGATTATACACCTTAACTTCATAATGTTTCAACTTACAAAAATTGAAATGCCACTGTCCATGCTCAACAGTGCATAAGCCTTGTAATTGTATAGTCTAACAACTCATATTCACATGACCAAGTCAATATACATCTAAAGTATACTTGAAACAATTGTATGTGTCATTTAGCAACCTTGACAGTCCTCAAATAAGCATATAAAATGCTGATATACATATGAAATGCACAAGTGATGCATATAAATGTCCATAGCCACTGTTAACAGTTTCAATTATGCACCTACATGCTTAATTTGCCTTAATTAACTCCATATACCAATAATATGTAACAGTAATGCATGTTACATGATATGAAATCTAATTCCATCTTTACACAGTGCCTAATCATGAGTGCAAAAATAGCATTTTCCTTGCAACTAACCATGCACTATTATATGCCCACTATACATGCAAAAATTGCATTTATTCTCTACTGATTTCATCACAGAACAGCTATTAACATGCTCACCATACTACATGACTTTAGTTCTAGTTTTATTTCATGTTTCTCCTAAGTCTCTCATGCACATGAGGACATAAACATATATCCATGCTACAGACCATGCAGACATGCAACACAATTCACAAGCTTGCTCAGAAATTACTCAAGTTGCTAACATCAACAGAGCCACACTACTATCTATGAGTCAGTTCTAAATTACTACTCAGTTAACCAATTCAAGCAAATTACATCCTAAACATTACAGAGCAATCAAACATATTATACCACATCATCACAGAAAATTCATCACAGTAAAGAGAAGAAGAGAGAAATCATACCTATCTCATGTGATTTGAGAAATCGTCTCAAGAATTCCAACAGTACCAAAGCAATGATCAAAGATAAGCTAATGAGAAACAAAGCCTAATCCATGCATATTCAAATCCCTAACAACAAAACTCTAAGAAATTAGGATACTCGATTTGAAGCAAAAATCAATTCAATTGACCAAAGAATTGGATAAAGAGAGAACGATAATACCTCCTCGTGCTTTCAATTTCCTCTCCTCAACTCCAATTTAGACCCAATTAAAATTTTCTTTCTTGATCCAATATAAAGAAGGTTACCTCAGTTCAAAGGAAGAAGGAGAAGAGAGGAACGAAGCAGAGGTAGGCATTGAGCCACATTAGTTCAAACAAACAGGCTAACAGTCGCAATCGATCGACGAGAAGGAGACAAGATCCTCTCGTGCTCATCGTGTAAGTTAGCAGGAACAAAGAGGAGGTGCCATCCTCTGATAGGAAAGGGCAGAGGCAGCCACACCCCTCGACCAACCACAAAACGCCACAAGAAAGAAAAGGCACGAGCTCGAGCAGAGCTCGAAGGAAACAAAACGAGACAGATCAGTCGAAGGAGACGAGGCAGAAAGAGAAACCTCCTCGTATCATCACGAGATTCTCTGTGACAGAGTCTGTGTTGTCTATGGTGTAACGAGTCACTGGCAATAATTTAATTAAATTAGTATTTCACCTAATAATTTATTTACTCACATCCAGAAAGCAAATAATTATGGAAATAACGCAGAAATACTCAGAAAATTTCAAGGAACATTCCCACAATCTCAGATTAGTCATTCCATCAAATTTTACTATTACTTTATTTTATTTTATTTAATTTCTTGATCATATAATTAATTAAGTCAAATTAATCTTAATACAGATAACTTGGAACTTGGTTACTGTCTAATTAATCAGAATCATGACAAAGACTAATCGCCCCTATTTTGTCCTTTCTCTTCTACTATCTTTTACTACTACTATTTTGTTTTAGTTTGAGGCGGTAGAGGAGTGGTTTCAATAATAAAATTAGATGATATTATACTTAAGATATAATTATTTTTAGAGTAATTTTATAGTGGACAAAAATTTTAAATAGGATTTGAGTCTAGATTATTTATCTATGTTTATAATTTTAAATAAATGATCTGCATTTAAATCTGATTATGTGCAAAACTTGGTCTATAGTTTGCGTTATTTTTAACATATATGAACCAAAGAAATATTGCCTCAGATTGGATTGAACCAACATTTTAACAAAAACATGTTTTCTAGTTGGTAATGTTTTATATTTAAATAAAAGAGATCAATGATTCAATTTTCAGACGAGGCCATTTTCTATCAGAACATTGTTAGGTGCACGCTAATTAAATTAAACTTGCTAGTGTGATTTAACCGAAAATCAGACGTGACCGACCAGTTTTTTTTTTTTTTTTTTTTTTTTTTTCCGAAAACTTGACAGCAGCTGTCAGGGCATGACCGACCAGTTTTTACTAGTCTACTTTTTTCGAATTATGCCTACTTATGGACTGGAACATTACTCTTCTCATCAGTTCTCACCCACTATATATTCAAATGTACCATTTTTTTTGTACTCTTCTCTTACTATTCCCCAAGTGATCCAAACACAACATAAATTATTGACAATCTTTTTAATACAATTTTTTTTTATTTTGTTAGAGGATCATAAATAACTAATGAGAAAGAGAAAAATAAAAGATATGAAATGAGGATAGTAATGGTCGTCAAAGTCGAATTTGGGCATCCAGAAGATGGGTTGCTGGATAGATTGCGTCGCACAGATTGGTTGTGCAACAGAGTAGTAGCACAAAAAAGTATACAAATCTGGCCACATGAAATCACTACAATCATCAAGAGGAGTCGATAGAGAACTGCTAATTCCAAATGGGACACACTAGCTAAGTACCTAATCATGGGGTTTAATTATTGCATCTCATTTCCTTTTCTAGATTTTCTTCGTGTGTTAATAGGCCACTTCCATTCTATTTTCCACACCAAAATTAAACTGAATTTATCATCAGCTCTGCACCTAACATGTATCTCTTTTATTGGACTCGGAATGGTCCCCTGCATTCTTGATATCTCTAGCTATAGCTAATTGATTTGCACACCTCTCAACTTGGTTGGTCACCTCAAAAATAAATTTAAGACCAAATTACCCTCGCATGTTTAAAATAATTACATACTTGAATTTTTATCATAATTGAAAACCATCGACAGTTACCGTTAAATAAAAAATAAGTAAATAAAAAAACAGGTCCCAATTTTTTTTTTTTTTTTAGCATTGATATTATTATGACGATTCATATGCAGAGGCCCTACGTACGTACCAACCTCAAATTAACTGTTATCTTCCAAATTCACAAATACATTACAAAATGCAATATATATATATTGGCTAAAGTATACTTCAGCATACAGATCGTCCGTATGCTGGAGTCGTTTTTCAAAATCTAAAATTCATA
Organism: Rhynchospora breviuscula; assembly: GCA_027562975.1. Classification (NCBI taxonomy): domain Eukaryota; kingdom Viridiplantae; phylum Streptophyta; class Magnoliopsida; order Poales; family Cyperaceae; genus Rhynchospora; species Rhynchospora breviuscula. The sequence continues at coordinate 36,101,840 of CM050400.1, forward strand.
CAGTCGATCCGAACCGTTCAAATTGTTCTCCATATTGAAATCTCCTAGGAAACCAAAATTTATATTTTTTCAAATTTTTTTGCTATATATTATGCTATTTTCAAAAAACACTATAAAGGAGTATTTTTGACCCTTCAATTTGAAAATAGCATAATATATAGCAAAAAAAATCGAAAAAATGTAAAAATTGGTCTTGAAGGGTATTTTTATATGGAGAACAACTTGAACGGTTTGGATCGACTGTTTGAATTTTAGATTTTGAAAAATGACTCTAGCATACGGGTTTGATCCGTATGCTGGAGTATACTTTAGCCAATCTCTCTCTCTCCCTATCTCTATATATATATATTACAAAACAAACAATCTCCATATTATCATACAGTCATACTGGGTGGATTTGAACGGCCGGGCAGAATGTTTGAAACAAGGGTGTTTAGATAGAAAGGTTGATTTTGTCATTTTAACAAAAATGAGAGTGACTGGACTAATTGGAGGGGTGTACAAATCAATTCCCATGTATTTGTGTTACCGCCACTGCTGTGTAGAGCAATTGGTAGTGGCATGTGCCTCTCCAATAGGAGGGCATGGCTTCGAACCCAGCTTCAAGCTGGTTGAGCGTGGGTGTGTGCGAGGCTACGGCCTAATATATAAAAAAAAAATGTATTTGTGTTACCCTAATACATTTTTCAAAATTTTGTTGCAAAATATTTTTCAATATCCGTTGAAATAATCATCTTTCCATTTTCGCACCAGCAACAAAATACATTGCATTGGAAAGAAGTGTTTAATACAGCAATTCATGAGTTGTTTCCATTTATGCAGACAGTTGGAGAAATAAAATATATTTTTCGTTGAGAATGATTCTCATTTGTTTGTATCTTCTTTATATATAGCCCAAAGTTTAAGAAATACATATTTTTATTTTAATAGAATACTGATCAACAGTCAATTTAATTCCGTAAAAAAATATATAATAAAAAGTCCAGAACTTACACAAAATATAATAGAAAATCTTGTTTTCTTCAAAAAAATAGAAAACTTGTTGCATTTGATGACAGTTGGATTACCATCAAAATATGTCAACAGAAAAAAAAAAATTCGTTGCATTTAGTGACGGTTTGTACAAAAAAATTTGTATGAGTACGAATATGGTCAAAATAGTTTTAAATTTAATTATCTATGCAATGTATATTTTTCAATGGTTTGGATCAATAAAACTTGCCATTTGCAAATTGCAATACACACTTCAAGGCACTTTGATGACATATATAACATGAAATATGCATGTACAAAGTAACATGAACTTAAATTCCAAACTAAAATACTTCCGAATGCATTGGGAGTTTCAAGTCAAAATGCATTCTTTGAAAAAAAAAAAAAAAAAAAAGTTTGCGACAACAGTTCTACTGTGCAGTTTTGAGAAAGATTAGATGTTACTTAGTCCCCATTCTTTGTTAGGTTATTTTTGAAAGAACATGATAGCCTTAAGATTTTTTGCACACTCCTGTTTCGTTGTGTGATCGTTATCTGTACATTCTATCTATCATGAGCTTGTTCATAATTATAAGGTGACAAGAGAATTAATTGCACGCTTATGACCCATCATATCAAAAATAGCCTTGCAAAATAAGCAACTTTGGTGAAATTCTTGTAATTTTCTTCTCTTGAGAGAAGCAAGCTAGACTAAAAGTACAATTCAGTTATCCAAGAAAAGGAAATAATTACCTTGAAGTTCTTTATGTCAAATATTAATTGGGCCACACTACGAAGAGCCTCAACTAGGTAGCTGTAGCTGAAAAGGTACAATAATGGATGTATGCACAATTAATTAAAGCTCATTCAATCAATAGAAATAAAATCAACAACAAAAAAATATATAAATAAATAAACGAATAAAGACAAAAAAAATATATGGTTTTACAACCGTATAAATTCTTATTTTTTTTTTTGTTAATGCTCTGTTCCTTTTGAGTCTGTATCGATCTATTGTCATAGAAACAATGGCAGGATTCCTATATCCTACAATATAGACCGTACGATTCGGAGAAAATGCATACAAGCTGATATGACTTTTTAGAGGGGCCTTTTTTTTTTTTTTAAGATATTACCATTGTACAAATCTTGGTCTGTGTATTTTAGACTGATCTAGTTATGTATAGCGCCTTCTTACGCATAAGTTAATTTGAAGGTTCGTGTATCTAAAAAAAGTTAATTTGAAGGTTCAAACCATCTTTTTTATTTTTTTTTATTTTCAGATTGTCATATATATGTAGATTATGTATGATGGAATTGTTTCTGCCAAGCTTATCCAACTTAGTTTCCCCGTGTCATTTAAGTTTAGGTGCACAACAATTATCATCTGTTCCACAATCAAAGTTTAAATATGTCAAGTTCATTAATTTAGAAAATATGTTAAATTAAACCAATTTAAAAGTCTTGGATGACACATGCTTTTCGGACTGGGTGAATTTAATTTGTTGGCTGTTAGCTTCATACATCAAATAATAAATATACATACATCTTATAATTAAACAATCTCTGTCAGCCCATAATCTGGCCATGTCATTCGAGCTAGGATATAGTAAAGTTCTACTGTTAGAAAGAGAAAATAGAATGTTTGCCATGCGCGCTTAGCCGTCTTGGTCGATCGTGGACCTTTTTCTTCGAAAGAGTACCATTTTTCTTGGAGTAAATTTTTTCGGAAGTCCTTCAACTTTGTCTATAATTCAGATTTGGTCACCGAACTTTCATTTATCCCTCCACAGCCACTAAACTTTCAAATACTCCAGATTTAGTCCCTCTGTTATAGTTCTGTTATAATTCCGTCTAAAATAATATTGAGGGTACAAATTGGGTTCATCAACTAAATCTAACATTCTTTCTTCTCTTCCAACAGGCAGCAACGCTTCTCCTCTTGTTTAATCCCCTTCTAGCATCTATTCTTCTCCTCCTCCGACTCCAACAGATCTAAGTAGAATCACAAAGCTCTCTTCCACCTCCTCTTTCTCTCCGCATCTCCTCTCGGAAAACCTAGATCAAACTGTCGCAAACTGCATCTCACCTACACGCCACTCACGCTAGCCTCTCGCTCAATCCTTCGAGGCTCTGTCCGTCACAGGAGGTTATGTCACACAAAACCTAAATCGACCCTAGTAGGTACTCTCACTATTTTTACTCCGCTAATTAAATCTCTTGTAGTGATTACCAGTCAAGGTACTATATCAACCAGTGACCTAGCATATTTCCTTTTTCCTATCTATTTTCTTGTCTAATAGTTTGTTTGGTGTGAAATTGAATAATTGATTTTAGATAATAAATAAGACTATTCGTAATATACTAACTTGTATACCAAATTATCAATACATTGTAGCTAACAATTATTGGTCTTATCTCAGTTGTCTTATCATTTTTTTTTTCAGGATTCTGCTGGAAAATTTCGATGACAATTGTGCACATCATGCACACTGCGCTGTGATGATAGTAAAGAAGTCCAAGCAGCACAAGGACTATATTATTTTAAATGAAAGTCTAATTTAGATTAGTTGGAACTTGGAATACATTGTATTATTGGAATTTGCATAACTTTTTCTTTATTTTTTTTCCCATTCAAGATGTCGAAATGGTGAGTGATTGCATGATGTATTGTGTCAGTGTGGTTGTATTGCTTGGATCAAATAAATAATTGCAAAGTTATCATTGCTTCCGTTCACTCTTTAATTATCTGATTAGATGAATAGTAACGACTATGATGCAATTAAAATTCTTACTCATAATTTTCTATTGATTGTTTCTGTTAATTGTACTTAGTGTTGTGTTGTCCATTAGAGTAAACTAAAAAGAGCAACTTTTTTTTTTGTTTGGCATTCGTACCAACCTTTTTCTAATAAAATGTTAAGATTGAGTTTGAGAAAATTAACTATTACAGAATTTTACCAAAAACAACAACATATTTCGAAAATTTATAAATGAAAAAAAAAATAATGTTAGAAGTTTTCAATTAAGAGTACTGCATGTCCTTAAATATTGGCTATATGATATTTGATTACTTAGTGGGCATCACTTTCTCTATATTGTGGCGTCTACTTGAATTTGTAGAATGGAGAAATGCATACTTGAATTTTTACCAGCATCTACAATTTCATTCTTGGTGTAAGCTCAAATAACAAAATCAATAGGTGTGCAATTTTTGTGTAGAAAAATTTTCATATCATAGTCTGAACTATATCAAAATAGCCATTTTGCTGAAGTAAAGTTTCATCCAATTGAGATAAAAAAAGTTACCAAAATCAGACCTACACATAATTAGCATGTACCATTTAAATAGATAATTTTCTTTCCTCTTCACACCGTCATGCGGTTCCACTCGCCAATCGTGTGCCTGCTCCTCCACACTGTCGTAATTTTCTCGATAGTGGAAGTCGAAGGCGAGTTTAGGATTGGGTAGGTGGAGAGAGATAAGTCGAGAGACAGGTTAGGTTGTCTCGGGTTTGTGAGAGGAGATGCAGAGAGAAAGAGGAGGCAGCTTTGTGATTCTACTTAGATCTGTTGGAGTTGGAGGAGAAGACGAATAGAGGCTGGAGGGGGGTTAAACTAGAGGAGAAGCGTTGCTGTGGAAGAGAAAGAATAATGCTGGATCTAGTTGGTGACCCCAATTTGCACCCTGAATATTACTTTAGACGGAAATATAACGGAATCATAACAAAGGGATTAAATCTGGACTATTTGAAAGTTCAGTGGCTGTGGAGGGACAAATGAAAGTTCGGTGACCAAATCTGGATTATGGACAAAGTTTAAGGACCTCCGAAAAAATTTACTCATTTTTCTTGAGGTATACTAAAATCAGTCACGACTGATATTTGAGTCCGCCAGCTACGATTAAATTTTAATTTTTATGATTCTAACAGTCGATCCGAACTGTTCAATATGTCCTTCATATTGAAATCTCATTGGAAACCAAATTTTATATTTTTCTAAAATTTTTTAGTATTTTTTTGGTATTTTACAAAATTCTTAATCTAAACAATTCTGGACCCTTCAATAACAACGATTTTTTAAATACTCAAAAAAATTCAGAAAAATATAAAATTTGGTCTCCAATGAGATTTAAATATGGAGAACACATTGAAAGGTTCAGATTTGCTATTATGACCTAAAAAATTGAGATATAATCGCGGCTGACGAGTCCATCCGTCAGTCGTGGCTGATTTTAGTGAACCTCTTTTTTTCTTTTGCTTCATTTGTAAAACGAGCATCTTTTATCTACTGTGATAACTTAACCAACGAGAATACTTGTTACCGTATTCTCATCTGAATAAATATGTTCTAATTGAAGCTGAAAAGCATATTAATTTGTTTTCAGGTGTATGTCCACAAAAATATTTGATGACATTAGGGATCGTATATTTGTTTCTATATGTAGGTCCAAAAAAATATTTGATGACATAAGGTATGTTTGACGATTAGGATTATAAACTTATAAAGAATAATTCGTTAGCTAATAAGACATGAGAAACTGGTTCGACCTCATAACTTTCAAGTGTCATAAAATATCGCAACTTTACTTTTCATCAATATTTTAAATTTTAAAATTCAAATATTAAATCTAAAATATTGATCTTGTTCGATTTAATGAGCGATGTGTTTCTCTATAAGTTTTATAAAATTTGTAGTTAATTTGATACTCGCCAGAAGTTAAAAAATGAATGAATTTAGTTAAGTATGACATATTAATTCTAATACATTATTGTTGAATTTATTAATCATGTATCAAATCAATCCCAAATTTTATAAAATTTATATAGAAACACATTGCTCGCTAAAGTGAACAAGATCAACGATATGAATTTGACAAATGAATTTTTAATTTTTAAAATATTGATGAAAGTTAAATTAAGTTGTGGCACTTGGTGTGGCACTCTAAAAATGTGGCACCGGACCTTCCTTGTAAGTTATATATAATATACATAATTTATTTTTGTTAGGTGTATGCGATTAGGGCCATTAGGCAATATAGTTAAATTTATATGTATTTTTAAAATAGACGTGATTTCATTGAAAATTTTAAAATAGGTATGTTTGTTTTTACAAAATAAGCATTTCACTGGGGCTGGCGTCAACACCTAGCGCCACGAGTGCTGATGCAATGATACCATAACATATGCACGCCGACATGTTTATTAATAAAATTTTGATTTGAAATATTTATTATTAAAAATAAATATAATAAAATATTATTACTAAAATCACGGCCAAGTCTACGTTGACATAATATGCAAGTGTGTATTAGCAATATTTAAGAGCGCATTCGAAAATGTGTAAAAAGTTGGTGGGACCAAAGAGTTACGACAAGTCTACATGACACCAAACTCCCTTCAGCCCCCTTTCTAGATTTGTCTTCATCATTTCTTTGAGTAATTAATTGCTTAATTATTTGAGAGCCTTTCGAAATTCATTTTGGTTTTAAATTTTATTTGCATACATATTAAAAAAGCCAGTGATATAAATTTTTTTAATTATATATAGTATTTCAAAAACATTTAAATAAAATTTTAAACTCCATGATATTTTATTTTGTAATTTCAGAATAAAACATATTTTAATTTTTTAATTGTTTGAGTGCCGTCATAAAATTATCTTTGCATAAAATTGTATATGCTTGTTCACAAAATTATATAAAAATTCAGCGGTACCAAGTTTTCTATTTTTTGGCCATCACAATATTTTATATAATTTTTAAATATTCATTCTATTGTAATTTTTATTTTAAATATGTTTTTCGCTTTTCAAATTGTTTGAGACCCTTCGTAAATTTGTTTTTGCCTGACATTTTATGTGTGTGCTCAAAATATTACAAAAAAAATCAATGTTACAATTTTTTTGAAGTTCCAAATATTTTATATGATTTTAGAAATTTATATGATATTTTATTGTTTGTATTTCATTCATTAGAATATTTGGGAAAAATCAAAATAAAATCATAATAATCTAAAATCAACAAAATAAATTGTAATTATGTAATGCGCGAAATTAGATGTAAACAAATTTAAGGTTAAAATTAGGATCAATTCTTCCGATTTTTTTTTTTTTGTTTGCAGCTCTATATAATACAAATTTAATAATAAATGGATACTAATATAATTGGAAAGTTAAAATATTACTTAATCAATTCTTATTCAATACATAAAACCTATTGTGATAAATTATTTCACGCAAGTATCTTGAAATTGCGAGGTAATTAGTAAAAATAATGCACAAACAAATTTCCATATCATGCATTTAACCATTTAACACAACCTTTCTCATTTAATTACAAAAAATACAAATTTGATATTTAAAGTTTATAAAAATATAAATACATTACGTAAAGTGGTTTTAAAAAATTAAAAGTATATCCATATATACCTGTTTAATTCATGTATCTATGTCTTTATTTGTACGATTATATCAGCAAATAAATAGATAAAAAAAATTTATTTAAATCCTTGTAAATTCATACATCGCTCTTTTAATTGGGGTAGTCAACATTTCAAGTTAATCTAGTTTTGCATTATGATCAATATTATACTTTTTTAATGATCAGTTATATATTATTCCATTGATAAATTATCTTTTTAATTTTTTTTAAAAGAAAAAGAATAGGAAAATGCCAAAGATGGATATTGCTAGCACAGAAGGATGAAAATTTAATAACAACATAAATATATAGTTCATAAAAAGAAAGCGAACTTGACATATATAATTAATGAAATGCCAACAACGATAGGATGTCAAAACATACTAAAACATTTTAAGGAGTGAAATTTATACAGAATAATTATAATTAATACATAATGATTTAATTTGTATACTAGCTAGACTAAGATTGGGAAAAATATGTTAAGGGCAAAGGAAACAAGCAGACGCGCGCGCGAGTAGATATTTATTCACAAAACATCTAAATAATTAGTTTTGTAAAAAGCATTTAATTATTCTACTGAATAAACGATGAATTATTTTATATTTCAAGCAGACACGATGCTATATATACGTACAAGTCAAAAGTGCGAGTCGTTTTAGCACAGTAGAAACAATAGACTAATCATGCATATGCATCATGTCACTAGGAAATAAAATAATAATGCTTATATCATTATCCTAAATAAAATAATAATACGGAGATAACTAAATCTGGTAACCCCACAACATTATCTAACAACAATTAAAATTAGGTTGGCCATGCATGTGACTAATTAAATCTCATTGTCTTTGATCTCTCTGTCAACTTGGGGGTACAATTTTAGAGATTTTTCATTTTTCTATCATGTTCTAGAGATTGATTTTTGTATGAGTAAAGTTTCGGTGCCACCAAATATCACAACTTTACTTTTTCATTAATATTTAAAATTTTAAAATGTAAATTTCGAATCTAAATTGTTAATCTTCTTCGTTTGTCGAGCGATGCATTTCCATATAAGCTTTATAAAATTTTGAGTTGATTTGATACTTAATCCAGAGGTCAAACCATGAACGTATTATAATTAATCTGTTATAGTTAACCAGATTCGTTCATTTTTTAACATTTTGATCGAGTATCAAATTAACTTCAAATTTTATAAAACTTATATGAAAATGCATCACTGGTTAAAACGAAAAAGATCAACAGTTTAGATTGAATATTTACATTTAAAAATTTTAAATATTGACGAAAAAGTAAAGTTGTAGCATTTGGTAGCACTCTAAAATTGTGGCACCGGAACCCTATTCTTTTTTTATATAGTTAGATTCAATATAAAAAAAAAAATACATCTCTTAGCGCAGATCATTATTTATATGCTATTATTTAGAATTTTTTTGGGATTCTCTGCAGCAATCTTGCTGAGCCGATACGGATCCTATAGTACATATATATCCCTGTCCGGCCGGTGTTCGTTATACTGTTATACACCCTACTAGGCTCCCGTCATGGTCCAATGATAGGATCAATAAAATCCAATTAGTCCTAATCTGCCAACTTTTTTCACACGTTACAACCTTAAATAACATCACTTACAAATTATCTGGCTTTAAAACATGACACGTCGCATCCAGGTTTCAAATCCCCTGTTAACCCTAGAACTGCCCCCATTGTTATCTTATGCATATATATTGTATGTGTGTTTATAGACCCGCGAATTGATAAGAGATTAATACGCAAACGGGTTCAAATTATCAATTAAAATTTTTTAGTATGCTTTACGCAACAAAATACTTTATACATCATATGTTACAAATTAACGGTTCAAATAATTACGATGATGATATTTTAACATTGCTATTTTTCCTTCAACTCATGATATATAAAATAATAAAGCCTTGGTCTTTCAAAGATTAGCTTTAAAATCATGTTAAGGATTTCGATTGACCATTTGGACATTTTAAAATAAAATGTACACATATTGTAGACATAGTTTTGCTTTACATTAAGGTATTACAAACGTGTCATATCAAACATATATGTGTCGGATCATGTGTCATATCGTGTTGACCCGAGTTAATATATCGAAAGACAATTATATCTAGTGTTGAGTGAAAGAATTAGCTAACACGTCAGCATTATGAGGTCGCAATACACATTATGTCATAACATGTTTGATACTGCACAAACTACTAAGTATGTCGCATCATTTTGTAACCTATTTTAATTTTATTTAGATAAAAATTCATAAAAACAAAAAATTTAAATAGAAAAATATAGTAAATTGTAAGAATTTATTTTGTTTAACATATTATGATAAAAGTTAATTATTAAATAAAATTTATAGTTGAAATTTATTTTAATTTAATAAATTATAATAATATTTATTTCGGTCATGTCACGTGTCGTACCCACTCATATTTGTGTTGTATTATTGTACGTATGATTTCACATGTCAATTTACGGCATGTTAAAACGTGTCAACACTGTTGTTTTAGTCTCCAACATGATGATTTTGACATGAACTCAACACTGTTGTTTCTTATAAATGCGTCGTGTCCTGTCGCAAACACGCTTACATATTGTGCTAATACAATCGTATCATGTCATTTTGGATGACTCCTACTTTAAATCATATGACATGCTTAAAACCTTCTAAAAGTTATGGAAGTTTGATTTTTTTTTTTTCTTTCCCTCCAATGACTTCATTTTATGTTTCAAAATTCAAAATTCGGCATACAACTATCAACAGTACCTTTTATTTTTTAAAATTTTGACTGGTTAATTGGTGTGAAAAGGTTATTACTTATATTAACATAAATGATCATAAGTAGTAAAATTGGACATATATAAAGTTTTTTTCTGAAGGTAGGGAGACGCGCGATAGTCTCATCAGTTGGACACATATAAAGTTAGTATGCATTTAAGCTCATTAAGGTAGCTGGTGAGCTTAACTCCAAAATTAATTGGATCTACCTAAACCAACAAATGCTAACCATTGAGAAAAAACGGCTCACTTGATGAGTAGCGTGTTTACGAGTAAAATTTATGAATTTTCTTATAATTTTGGTATAAAGTCAAGCATTGAAAAAAAATGGTAATTAATTAAGGCTGCACTAAAATAAATTTGAAATATTTCAGCTGGATTTTAAACCCGCGAGCCGCGCGGCTCCTACTTATCTTGTCATAAGAATCGGTTCTTACTAGACTTAAGGACCTGTTCAGCTGTTCTTAGCGATGAAAGTATAATCAGTGAACTCCTTTGGTCTAAAGCTGGGTAACAAAAGCATTATTGGCCATGAAAACTTTTCTTGTGACAATGGGTCATCTAGAGCTTGCATCACCAGCTCAGAGAGGCAGAGAGGGGAATCATAAGAAAATTGCAATATGTACATGATGACTTCACAAGGAGTACACAAAAGAGACAGCTTTTATCCCTTCATTAAATATCATGTAAATCTTAGACACCCGTGCCTATATATAAGCACCTGTACTACGCTACTCAAGAATTTAATCTCCCGTACCACAAGTCCACAATACACACCTTCAGCACACAACGCAAGATATATTATAACACTTGCATTATATCTTGTAAACCATATCACGCAGCTACCAATATCCATTAAAACACATCCTCTCTCTCTCTCTCTAGATTTCTCTCTTTCCCTCCCTCCCTCTAGAAGTTCAAATAAGAAATCAATGGGGTTGCGAGAAATCGAGCTGACACTACCACCAGGTTTCAGGTTCTACCCGAGCGATGAGGAGCTGGTTTGTTATTATCTATATAAGAAGGTGGCAAACGAGCGCATCTCAGAAGGAACTCTCGTCGAGGTTGATCTTCACACGCGTGAACCTTGGGAACTTCCTGGTACTTTGATTCATCATGCTACCATTGTATATTTCTTGCAAAGTTTCACTATATATAGTGTCATTATATATAAGATATCAGAGGTTGTTGGATTTATAAACCAATACGTTTTTAGATTCAAGTTTGAACATTTTTGGTGCGTCCTAGTTTTGTAGGATCATGTGCATGTGCAGTAGCGAGCTACCTTTCATTTACTTCAATTCTATATGGAGTTGACAGTTGGGAAAATTATTTGAAACGAATTTTAAATTTGTTCAAACTTTCTGGTACTTCGTTTTATGTCCAAAGGCCAGCAAACATGAAACTTAACATATAATTAAAGTGCAAAGTTTTGACTACTCTTTTCAAAAATAACCTCATTAATTTCATGTACATATTAATTTTTTAATATTTGTCGACGTGGTGATTGCCACCTGACCCTTAAAAAAAAAACTCATTTTTTCGTCGATTTCATACTTTCAGTAAAACTTGCTTGATATGCTTAAATGTACTTTCAACTTATTCTTTGGATTAATAACGATGTCATACCTGCCTTCAAGTTTCCTTGCAGATTAAATTTGATCCATGTCAATTAATTGTTGTGCCAGACTTAAGTTCAACTTGTTGATATGAAGCTCTGAGCAACTCTCTTTAAAATCAAAATAGCATTAACATTACTTTAATGGTTTGTATAATTTAATAAGATAAGAAGTAATCAATCAACAATTACATTTTAGTTATCTATCTGTCAGAAAATCTTCCAACTCACGAGAAACGAACTTATAAAACATAGAATATTAATTTCCAAACTGTAATCCAGATATGGAAATATTGTATTGTGTCCTAATCAACTATTTGGTTGTCACATACACATACACGGAAGATATATATTTACATCATCGAAATTATAATTAGCTAGCAGATATTCTCTTTCGCGCATGTAGGAATCATTTCCTAACAAAATATCAAACATAAATAAATATATATAGATCCTCAAGCTGATGTTAATGTTGCAATTATAAACTATTACTTAATTGATGCTTACTTAATTACGTTGCTTGTATCACAAGTACCCCAAATCCTTGTCATCATTCCTCATTAGGATCCAAACCTGTCAATTTATAAGCTGTCACGCGAGAAATAGCACCACTAATTTCCCTTTTTATTGGGTGAATTACTTCTTTTTTCTTATAGGTTTATCTCTCTCTGATTTCTTGAAAGATAGAGACATGAGGAGGGTTTCGGTACCACAAGTTTAAGGTGCCATCAAATACAGACCACAACTTTACTTCGGTTTAACGAGTGATGCATTTTCATATATAAGTTTTATAAAATTTGATGTTTATTTGATACTTGATCAAGAAGTTAAAAAAAATGAATAAATCTAGTTAATTATAACAGATTAATTATAATACGTTCATAGTTGACCTCTAGATCAAGTATCAAATCAACTCAAAATTTTATAAACCTTATATGAAAATGCATCGCTCGTTAAAACGAAGAAGATCAATGGTTTAAATTCGAAATTTATATTTTAAAATTTAAAATATTAACGAAAAAGTAAAATTATGACATTTGGTGGCACCCTAAACTTGTGGCACTGGAATTTTACTCGAGACATATATGTGAAAGCTGAAAACACCAGATCTTTTACCCTAACCTAACCTTGATATAACACAAATTAAAGGAAAAAAATGTAGATTTAAATATTTTTTATCTATTCTGAAATTGCTCACATATGTAGCTTGTTGCGTTCACGCCTTGTGTTAATTTACTTAATACCCTTATTAGACCCTGCTCCTCACTCAATCTACTAATTAGATAGACTTTTTGCAAATAAACGTTTTGTTATTTATTTTGTTTAAGACCCCGGGGTTAAAATCTACAAAAAGAAAAAACCTGGAAAATATCTAATAGGATTTCTCAATCCGGCTGTATTAATTAAAATTTAACCCACGGCGCTATGTTATCAAAAATCTGAATCCAACCCAACAACCTATATTTGCCAATGGTACCCCATACCAAGGCATTTGATACTCGCATAATTTTTCTGAGACCGCATTATCTTACCAAAATGAAGATAAAAAATGACAATCTATTATTAGTTCTAACAAATGAAAATTGAAAGATCTTGATGTTTCAGCTTTGTAAACCAACAGTATGTTATATATATTGACGGTTTTGACTTTCATTTAATTTACAGAGGTGGCTAAGCTGAGCGCAGATGAGTGGTACTTCTTCAGTTTCAGGGATCGCAAATATGCAACTGGTTCCCGCACAAACCGTGCAACTAAATCAGGCTATTGGAAGGCAACTGGAAAGGATCGGACAGTGCACAACCCATCTACTCGTGAGATTGTAGGGATGAGAAAGACTTTGGTCTTTTATCGGGGACGAGCCCCTAATGGAGTTAAGACTGGTTGGGTCATGCACGAGTTCAGGCTAGAAACACCGCAATCTCCAGCTAAGGTATGCTGCTACCTCTTTAGTTCTGTATACGTGTACCAGTAGTCATTTTAAAGAAATTATGTTAGGAATTTTCTATTTTGTCGTCGATAGCACAAAAGTGCCTATTATTGGGGAGAAATAAGAACTAACATATATTCATCTTATTGTAAAGTGATTGACGCTTATAGTTCATTTGGATGTTCAAGTGCAATTAAATAAGTAGCCTTTTTCTACATAAGATTTCATTAATCCTGCTTTTCTTTCATTTTTGTTCTCAAATAATTAACCTTGTTAGTTAATAATACACAAAGTTACTGCATAATCAATCTCTACTCATACATGTCATAAATTTCAACAATCCGCTAGTAATTTATACATAATAATCGATGATTCTTTATTAGCTTAAATAATTACATATAATCATTCTATTTGTTTATTTTTTTTTTATTTTCTATTTTTGGTTATATAGGAGGATTGGGTTTTATGCCGAGTATTTAACAAGGAAAGAGACTCATCAGAGAACAATAAGGAGTTGGATATTTCTTCTACAATTATGGACCCATCCCCACCTCCTCTAGTGGACCATCCCATGGCATTATCTGAAATGTGCCATGGAGAAGTTGTGAACTCCGTCAGTGTTTCCAAAAACCAAGATATCAATCCTTATGCAAACTCTAATTTGCTGCTCAACCTACAAGCAATGCTTCAACACAACTATTTGCTGGACTACATCCCGAACGAAATAAGCAACATGGGCTTTGATATGGGTTTTGATCAAGACCAAATCATGAAGGATGTTGGGCTGGAGTACTATTGAATCTGGGCTGTAAATTTTGATAAAATTTAGAAAATGTATAACATTTGTGTGCAGTTGAGGTAATTAGGTAGTCCGTTCGAGTTATTCTGTGATTAATTAAAGCAAATAAGCTGATAGGTGTTGTTTGCCATGCATTCTTATATTTCTTTGTTTTATTTGTATTTATTTGTTGCCATGTAATATTATAATGCACTTAATACTAAGATGTTGTTATTGAGAGATGACAAGCATTCATACTTCGCATCTTAAACATCTGAATATGTAACCATAGGTGCATGCTTACCCTGAACCCGGAACTAATAATGAATGGTATAAAATAAAATTGAATTCTTTAATAGACTTCAATAGCTTTCCTAGTGCATCAACTTTTCAGTGGTTCCAGGTATTCATTGCCCTCGCTATAAGCTACTGGGGCACCCTTTTCCCCAACTGTTTAAGGATTATTTGTCATTTTGGATATTAATCAATCCTAAACTTATTTGTTGCTACCACTGTTTTTATATTGAAAATATAAGTGTAAATTATCATTGGTTGAAATTGCCATTAATATGCTAATAATAAGTAGGCATGTCAAAACAGAATAAAAAAACGTGCCACCGTTCTGTTTTCAGAAACGAAACGGAATGTGGCACCAATTTTTCCTGCCGTTTCAAAAAATGGAACGAAAATGAAACGAATAATTATACTGTTTTATCGGAATGGAACACAGAAATAAGGAATTATAATGGAAAACAGAAACGAAACAGAATGTGGCATTAATTTTTTCTGCCATTTCAAAAACAGAATGGAAACAAAACAGTTATTTTGGTTCCGTTTCTGAAACGGCACGAAAACGGAATATGCTATTCCGTGTGCGTTTGGCACGTTTGCCGGGCCTAATAATAAGACATGTTGTAGTTAACAAAATGATAAAAGTGGTTTCACCGTTTGAGTAATGACTATTTTCAAAAAATCGCTAGAGGAAGGGGTCGAACCTTCGACCTTGTGGTTAACAGCCACACGCTCTATCCGACTGAGCTACTCCAGCTTAGACAAAATAAAATAATTTTTATTTTAATCTCAGATTAGATTATCTGTGATAGCTGTCAAGCAATTAATACCAAGTCCGTCGAGATTCGTGTGGTCCGTGAAAATCTATCCGTCGAGATTAAATTGGACGGCCTTCATTAAAAGACTTGCAGTGTGGGTTCTAAAAAAATCCGCAGAGGATCCGGGCCCCGAGTTTTGAGGGTCACCGGGTGAAAAGGCTGTAACAAAAGATCTACAAATGTCCGTTTTGAAAGCACAAAGTCAATTGTTCTGCAGCTTCCACATGCTCTCCTAAAGAAAAGTGTCGCAGTAGAACTTGAGGACAACTCATTTTTGCTTCAAAAAAAAAAAAAAGTAACTTGAGGACAAAATGGGAAGGAAAGTGTCACAGTCACCGGGCCTGATTCAAAATTATTTCTTCGATTTTCATTATCTTACATGTATAATATACATATATTCTTATATTTTTATAATACATATTTAATTTATATGTAATTTATAATCCTGAAATATTTATTTTGTAATAATAAAAATTATGAGGACTATGCAAAAATGTTAATAAAAAAACACCAACAAACTTGGTTTTGAATGTGGGTTGTCGGAGTTAATACGGAAAAAAAAGGTGGAATCTCCAAAATGGCGATTCATATTTATTGGCGGTCCGAAATTACTATTATTATTAAATATTGTCTCTAATTACTAAATAAGTTTATTTATTTATAATATTTATTTATAATAAAAAATTTGGAAAATTCTCTACTAGGATGTTCTTTTTAAGTAAAAGTCAAACTCTTTGGATAATAGGTTCTAATCACCATGAAACCATAGAAAAAAGTGAGGAGTTACAAAAACCTGCACCAAAATAAACTAAACTAAAAGAGACTCCTGGAGCCTCCCTCCAATCTGCTACCTATTGCGTTCATGTTTTGACTTTTGACTTCCATCCTTGTTAAAAAAAAAAAAATCACAAAAAAATAATCTCCCAGCCCTTCATCTATAAGTTGGGCATCGGATTGTGAATTAGATTTGATAGCCAGGTAAAGCAAATGTGAGTGGAGAATCTGAATTCCAAGTGGAAACGCACAAATGCCATATCGGATGTCACTGACAGGAAAATCTGAAAACAAAAGAAAAAAGAAGTTACCTGTTCCCTGAAAAATCTGGGAGTCAACAGAAAGAATGTGGGCTTTATCTAGAAAAAAAAAAAAAGTGGGCTTCGGCCTTTCCAAAGAAAACTAATAATGATACTGTTCCCTGAAAAAGAAACCACACTTTCATTTTATAATATACATAACTATAGGTACCTGAAAACATTAGTTGTTTTTTTTTTTTCCGAAGAGCAAGGTTATGTTGCCACAAATATTACACTTTATTTTTTTATTTTAAATTTCAAAATTTAAAATATAATTGTCCGATCCAAATCATTGATCTTGTTCATTTTAACGACGGATGCGTTGTTATAAAATTTTATATTTTTTAAAGTTTATTTGATGCTTGATCAAAATAATTAAAATAGATTAATTCTAATATGTCCATTTTCAACCTCTTGATCAAGTATCAAATAAACTTTAAAAATTATGAAATTTTAGGACAACACATCCGTCGTTAAAATAAACAAGATCAACGGTTTGGATCGGATGATTATATTTAAAATTTTTTAAATTTAAAATAAAAAAGTAAAGTGTGACATTTGTGGCAAAAAAAAATGTGGCACCGAAACCTTGCCCTTTTTCAAAACCTTGACGCAAATTGGAGATGCTTCATTTTAGAGTACTGAGTTTGATGATTTGTTACACGGTATGGTAATTCTATACGCCACAGAACAATTCACAAATTAAGCAATCTGAGTGGTGAGACCCTGAATTGAACACACGAGGAAATGTGACATTACTTCCCGGCCTGTCTAGATACGTATCTTCTCCTCGGTGTTGAGCCTCCAAATGCAATGCATGTACGGCAACATTTACTTTTAGAAACGTTTCTATTTTTATAAATATTTTTTCTAAAGGTTTTTGGAGACAAATGGTGTAGAAACCAATAGTGACATTGTACGGATTTAGAACGGCTTAGATTATATATCTGTGCTCTGAGTTATATTAATCTGTTAACCAAGGCTCTCAGTTGTCTGTTGTTTAATTTAAGCACGCAGCTTTGCTCATTCTTTTACCAATTATCTATTGCTGAAGTGATGAAATAGCACATATAAGAATATATATATATATATATAGAGAATGAATAAAATACACTGATGTGTACGGATCGTCCCCGTACACATCAGTCGTTTTTTAAGGTCCGAAATTCAAACGGTCAATCCGAACCGTTCAAGTTGTTCGCTATATTGAAAAACCTAGATAGACCAAATTTTACATTTTTTCGAATTTTTTTGCTATTTATTATGATATTTTCAAAAAACACTATAATTGGAGTATTTCAGGCCCTCCAATTTGAAAATATCATAATATATAGCAAAAAAATTCGAAAAAATGTAAAATTTAGTCTGCAAGAGTTTTTCAATATAAAGAACAAGTTGAACGGTTCGGATTGACCGTTTGAATTTCGGATCTTGAAAAACGACTGATGTGTACGGGGACGATCCGTACACATCAGTGTATTTTATCCATTCTCTCTCTCTCTCTCTCTATATATATATATAAAATATTAATTATATGATATTGCAAAGTTTTTTTTATTAAAAATAAATTGGGTCGTGTCCTTAACATCTCCATTGATAAGAAAATAATGAACAGAATAAATTACAAAATTTGATTTAGCAGGTTAGCTAAATTCAAACTGGCAAAGAAAGAAAGGTCTACAAAATAAGTACTAAGAAATATATATAAAAAAAAAATACAACACAACTGAAACCCTACCAGTTAATTAAACTGGCAAACCATCCATGTGTCAATTCACCACAAGATTAAAAACTAAAAGAAAAATCATGTAAAGATTAACCAATCCTGCAGGACATCGTTAGTTAAAGTCTGGATTATTTTGCCTAATCTCTGAAGGTGCCCGAGTGCATATATGATATTTCAAAGTAACTCTAGTATCTGGCCGCGCGTACTAGTCCGGTTTTGCTTTTAGAAAAAATATTATTTTATAATATAATCAAATTGAAAATTTTGAATCGTTCACTGAATAGTTCTTCCAAAAACGTACTTGGTAGCCTAACATTTTTTGTTTTTTTTTGTAACATTAAACTATGAGTTTGTATGCAACGGAACCCGCGGTAGCAGCAATCAATTTTTTCCTTAACAATAATACGAGTACATTGATTCGTACCTATTCGTATAAGAATACTTGACAATAACTAGTTTACTGTACAATTTAAAAAATAAAACATTTTTCAAAGCAACGCCATAACAGGAGTGCTGTAATCTGCTCTAGGCTGGCATCATGCAAATTATAAGGACCAGAATCTTCCACAAACGTCAGCTAACAACGTGAGAGTAAACATGGGAGAGATATACTTTGCTCGAAAAGGTGACATTTGATTGATATCGATTTTACATTTGATTGAAATGCTCTTTTATCACGTTGCAACTTGATTGGTGCTGTGATATCAAGAATCTTTAAAATAACTTTATGAAGAATAACCAAGTTGAACGATTGCCGAAGAATATTTGCGGTGTAGTTCCCAATACTAGTTCTGTATATAATAACTTCTGAGATTTACATGACAGTATATATAAAAGTGTTTATATAGACTTCCAAATTCCGATCTAAAAAACTAGTTTTGGTCTAGTTACAATAAATAATGCACCTTAAGTGAAAGGTCGCAGGTTCGAAATTCGACTGGAGGGTCTTTTATAGACATTTAATTTAAAAATAAATTAGATGGCTTGACCCCAATTTATCTTAAAAAAAAAAAGACTTCTGATCTAGAATGACCAGACATATATACATGTATCTTATAACTATTCTCTAACAGCTCGATATATAACAAATTTTGACCGGGTCAAAAGTCTTAATTATCTTGCTAATTGCATGCTATATTGTTAGTATTATATGGTGGAGACATTGTACTGAGCGGATCACTAGATTTTCTAGCAGACCGCTAACGGAACCAAAAGAAACGTTGCAGACTCATTCTGAACTGATCTGAGACTCATAAAGAGACATAAGAAAGACGAGAGTTCCACCATCTTGATCTTGTGAGTCTAATACTAGTTCAAGCACTCGAGAGGGATGTTTCCGTCACGACGGGTTGATCTCGTGATTGTACAATGAGTCCAAGACATTTGTAATATGGACTTGTGGCAGAGTTGTTGCTACAACGTGGTTGTTGTCCACTGGTGTTACGAAAATGAAGGCTTGCAGTTCACAACGTGAAAGAGTCTTCCGTCGATCAAAGGCTTCCGCATAACGGTATATCTAACTTTGTACTTAGATATATTTCGTCCAAATTCTTAAAGTGGCATCAGAGCGCCATTAGGGTCTCTTTTTGTAGGGTTTGGACTTGCAAAGTCCTTCGATAGGCCATTTGTGTCGATTTTACAAATTTTATGGTGTTTTACGCCCTTATAGTTGATTAATATTGTTTTAATCACTAAAGTTGATTGTGGTAGTCTTAATTTGGTTATTGAGAACCATAACCAGACTTAGAATGCCATAACAATACTTTTGGTACGAGGTTTGGGCCAGAGATGACTAGAAACATACTAGAAGTCATTTGGTCTGCTAGGACCAGTGGATCGCCTGTACGACAAGCGGGTCCCTCGGTAGACAAGTTGACTGCTTGAGGTCACTAATCTGATGGTTCGGATTCAATTGTGGACTTGTTGGATTAGATCTGGATCCGATAGGAATTTGTCAGACTAGTTACGGACGAACCCTGTCAATTGGGTTAAGATGACTGGGTCTGGTCAGTTTGATTAGTGGGCCTTGTGGATTTGTGCTAGATTTGTGGGTCAAGTAGAGAAATTTTGATGTAAACTTCTAAAATAAATTGGACTTAATTTCTATGGGCTTTTAAAATAAAATTCTATTAGGCTTTTAATTAAACTTTCAAATTTAATTAGATGCTTAATTTAAGATTAATTGTGTAGGCCAATAACTTGGATTCTGACAAATGAAACACATAGATCCACAATTTAGATTCTCAACCTAAATGATATGTCAATATTAAACTCAAGGAACAAATGATCAAATATCATACATAACATAAACTAAAATAGCCATCAAAATGATTGACTCCTAGGACATAACTCCAACAGATTATTTGGCACCTCAAAGGCACTATGGACTTGTAAGACAAGTAATCGTTAGTTGATATTCAAGTCCTAATTCTGTCTGAATAATCATGATTAGTATTAATCATGAATTATATGATCAAGAAATTAAATAAATTAATTTGATAACAATAAAATTTGTTGGGATCAGTAATCTGAGAACATGAAAATGTTCTATAAAAATCAAGAATATTTTATGTATAATTGCCATGACAATCTGACTTCTGGATAGATTAATTTGATTTAATTAGTGAAATAGCTAATTTACAAAACTAATTGTTAGACCTGTGCAACACAAAAGGCCGCAGAGATTTGGTTATAGAAGATCAAGGGTATTTTAATAAAAATAAAAAAAATGAGAGAGAGAGGAGACGAGTCTCCTTCTCCTTCTGCCTCGTCTCTCTTTTTGATCTGGCTCGAGCTCCTCCTTGTTTTTCTCTGTGTCTTGAGCCCACACGAGTGTGGCGCTCTCATCTGTGTTGCGATGTGAGTGTATAAGTTTGCGGCTGCCTCTGAGTAGCCCACTCAGAGGTTGGCACCTCACCTCTGGCCTTGAGTTCTGTCACGAGGAAGATCCTCCTCCTCTTCCTTGCAGCTGTTAAGCCCATCAATGCGAAGGCGACGTGGCTCCTTCCTTCCTTGGCACATGTTCTCTCTCTGTTCCCTCCCCCTCTTTGTCATTATCTCGAGTAACATTTTATTTAACAGAAATTAAGTTAGGGTTTTGTTTGTGCTTGCTTTCGATTTAAAATTTGCGGAAGAGAGAGGGGAATAGGATGCCAGGAAGGTAACATCTATTTGATTTGAGGTTCAATTTGATTGTTGGCTACTTGAGCCTGTCGAATTTGCATTGATGTTATGTGATTTCTTGTAGTGATTGGTGTATGGACTTATTCCTGTGTCTAATTGGATTAGCGTTGATCTTGGCTCTGGTTTTACTTGAAAGCTTAAGGAAGTTAACTCCCACTCGAGAGCAAGGTATATCTTACTGTGTGCATATTCTTCTTTGAAAATTAAATTTAATTCTTGTGATGACTGATTGGATTCTGAGGTAGTAATTGAAGCTGTAGGATTGAATTATAGTATAGATATCTATATACATATCGTATACATCCATATATGCTTGTGTTAACTAGATGCTGACTTGTGTTGATTAGATTTGATGATTGAGATTAAGGATAGTGACATGTGACTGTAAGTATACTTGTGCATATCTTTATATGATTGTCTGTGAGCCTGAGAATCATTGCATTTGAATATTTGAAGGACAATGGTGCTATGAAGTTGTGCTCTGTAAATTGATAATGATAATGACATTCTGTGAACTGTTAGGGGCTTGAGTTAGGTACTGTTGAGGAAAAACTTGATTAATTATGCTTGTGTGGTTAGTTATTGTTAGTAATGTTGGCCTGTTGTATGTCAGATTTACTAAATCTTAGTATTTGCTAAGACATATATGCATAACAGTGATTTGTATGAATTTCAAACATGCAAGGAACATATTTGAAATTGAATTTGCATGCACGAGTCTGTTAAATGCTGTTTTGAAGTGGTGTTAAATAAATTTTGCATTTTTATGCATGTGTTTTGGTATGGCAGTAAACATAGAGGATAATAATTGCTTGTAATAGCATGATTAAGTCAACTCAGTGTGATTAGGGTTTTGTTACTTGAGACATTTCAGTTTTGCATGAAAAAGAACTTTTCAAAGGACTTAGAGTTTGAAATTATATTTCTATGCATGAATTTCATATTACATAAGAGGTACTAGAGTTGTTTAGCATTACTGTTGCATTTCCATGCATATCTGTTGGTTTTAATGCATATTTAGGCATACACAGTAAGTGTATCACAGTTGTGAAGGAAAAGTAACTTATTTCTGTTACATCATGTGTCTAGGATGCCTAATCATGCTTAGCGATGTGAGGATATGCTAATTTGATCTCTGTACCAGTCGCTGGTATACCTGTTGGCATTTGGTATCTTTCTGGTACACTGTCGCAAGCTCAGGGATGAGTTTGTGAAGAAAAATAAGTTGTGAGGACCTTTTTGTAAAATTCTGAGGACCTAACTGTGACATAGGATGGATTTATAAATATGCATGGGCTGTTATGTGAAAATTAAGGGCTTGGAATTAATTTCTGGGCCTTAGAGAAAGATTTCGGCTGAGTTAACGGATTGGATGTTATTGGAGACCTATCGGATCGAATTTGGATCCAATAGACCCTGTCGGACCCGTTACGGGCTGACTCAGTCAGCTGGGTCAGGCTAACTGGGTTCAGCCGAGTGTTGCGCTGGACTTTGGATTTTGGGCTGAGTTGTTGGGCCGAGAAAAATTTAAAGAATTTGGGCCGAATTAATTCGATAATTAAAGTTGGGCCAGATTTTTATCCTTTGAGCTCTCTTTATTTTCTATTGGGCTTTCTGTGCAGGCCGAGATTAGTTATATTTCGGATTTTTGTGGGCTTTTTGAAAATTAGACTTTCGAATTTAATTAAAGTCTAATTAACTGTGAATCTGTTGAGCTTGATTAACATTAGACTAAAAGACTTGGACCCATTAATATTAGTCTAATTTCGATAGTCGGATTTTAAGGAGATGATGAGATTAAGTCTGCTTAACAAACGGATACTGTGGCAAATAAAATAATACAAACTATTCTGATACCGCAAATTATACTTAATTTGTATTTTTGAGTGTAGTTATTTATTTTTCGATTTCTGATTACTGTTAATTGTTGCTTGAAATTATGTAAATCTGTATTATGAGACTGATTCTGATTTCGATATAATTATTGTAGGACAATAATTATAATTCTGTTATTCTGGACAAGCAACTAATTGCAGTATTAATGATAATTAAAACGATTAGGCAAGTAACTAAAACAATTAAGTAAAGGACTTGAAATCAACTTAACGGTTAATTAGTTAAGAACCAGCACTTGCTTAGCGTTAGTCTACTCAATGGATTATAGAATACCGTTAAACATGTATTAACGGACCTTGGTCTATAATTATGAACAGGACCCGCTAGCGGAGCTTCGTTCCAGCTCGACTTTGAAGGTGTGGATTTAGACGGACTCTTTATTAGAATCTGGACAGTCGGTAACTTTAAATTTCATGCATAGCATGTTGTGAATTCATTTGAAAATGCATTCTATTATGCATTTAGAAAATAATTACCCCAAAAAGAACTAAATTGCATGTTGATGCTATATGCCATTTGTTGATTTGAAATTAAATAAGTCTGATTTTGAATTATCCACTTGAATTATGAATTGAAATAATTCAGACTTAAAAAGGACTGGAATGATTTCAAGAAATTTGAAATATTATTCTACCTAATGATGGACGGACTTGACTTGGAAACATAACCATACGAAATTCAGTCAGCATAACATCCTATATACTTGTATAACTCATTCAACCGGTGTTATTTCGGTTTGGCCACCAACCCGGCCAAGGTACTAGCGCTATTGCTACTGGATATTCCCTCTGCTTGTTTTGTACCATGTGGTTTGGAATGAATGGTTTGGGAACAGTTCTCCTTGATTCTGTAGGCCTTGAGAACTGGAGTGTAAATTATTATGTTAAAATAATATACTTGGTTATGCTTGATTCTGTTCTGTTGCATATTGCATGATTGTAGCATGTCAGTGATTGGCTCATTCCGTCTGGTGCCTTCGGTATGAATTTGTTTTGAATAAAACTTGATTTGCATTTTATTATGGGAATTAATTCCTGTACTCGGATCCGTATAAAGAACCTTGTAACTGGAACTAAAAGCCACGCTGAGAATTATTTCCCATCTGTTTGTTTTGTTTGTGCCTCATTAAATTGGGGGTTCCAGGAGACGCGCAGCCTGTCTAGGTCCGCGATCGCCACGATCGAGTGTACATTTATGCAGTTTAAGATCCGTGTTCCTAGTGTAGATGCCGATGCCACTCTCCTCATTAGTCTTGAAGCCATGCCCGAAGTGTATGTGTATTTGTATTTTGAAACTTCTGGCCCGTCGAGCCCTAGCGATGGCATGGTGCCAGAGCAGGAGCCTTCCTCGCAAGCGTAAGCGAGAAGACTTCTACTAAGGGCGTTGGTTTGTAATATGTACTTGGCTTGTATGTACTTGGCTTGAAAACAAATAATATATTTGTATAATATGTATAATATTGTAATAACTGTGTTGAAGCGAGATACTAACGAGGGTTCATATTCTCGGCTTAGTAGTTGTAAAATAAATAATGTGAAATATGTTTTGTCTTTGTATCTTGTGCACAATTGTTTTTGGGATATGTGGAGTTCTGCATGTGATATAAAAAAAACTGGCCTAGTTAGTTAGCTCAAGTCACGCCCTAACAGTCCTAAACGGCCTTAGGGTGCTGGAGTGTGACAGGACTACGGACTATGCTATCAAGGGAATAGTTTGCATTTTGCCGGTTGTAGTGATGTTGACTGGGGAGGAGATCCAGATGGGAGAAAGTTTATTTCTAGCTATGTGTTTAAGCTCGGAGGCATTGCTATTTCTTAGCATAGAAAAAAGAAGACATGTGTGGCACTTTCCACTATAGAAGCCGAGTATGTTTCTTGTGTGGCTGCTGCGCAAGAAACAATATACTTCAAGCGATTCTTGTGTGATTTAGGGGTGGTCAAGGTTTCACCTGAACCTTTGACGCTTTACTGCGATAATACGATAGCGATTGCATATTTTCGAGACTATGGTTCATGAGAAAACTAAGCATATAGACTTGAAGTACCATTTTGTTTAAAACTTAGTAGGGTATAAGAAAATCATGTTAATGTTGGAGTTATGTCCTAGAAGTCAATAGTTTAATGATTTAATTTTAATTTATGTTATTGATGATGTTTGATCATTTGTTCCTAGAGTTTATTATTGACAGATCATTTAGGTTGAGGATCTGAATTGTAGATCTCTGTAGATCATTCATTAGAATGACAATAATAAACTCAAATTGTCCATAATCTTGATAATTAACAAGGAACAATAATTATCGGATAAGATTAGTATGCAAATTAAGTGATGATTAAATTCTACAAATCATAGGTAAGAAGTTACCAACTTAATTGCATATGTGTATGTTATTGGAACATAGCACATGACAATACCCAATGA
Source organism: Rhynchospora breviuscula (assembly GCA_027562975.1). Classification (NCBI taxonomy): domain Eukaryota; kingdom Viridiplantae; phylum Streptophyta; class Magnoliopsida; order Poales; family Cyperaceae; genus Rhynchospora; species Rhynchospora breviuscula. Next base: position 36,127,771 of record CM050400.1, read on the forward strand.
AATAAATAAATTGATTGTGTTATGTATCATTATTTATTTCATACAAGTTTGACTCTAAGTTTGAGATGGTTCAACTTTTCCACATGAGAATAGGTTCAATAAATATCGTCTAACGTTGATTCCTGATAAGAGCTGTTATACGGACTTTATTTATGTCATCTTGAATTGTGCGGGGAAAAGTTTTTCATCAAGAAAACCGTTTGTCCCTCGTTAGTATATCTAGTGAATGATGATATCAGTTGGGCCCCTTGATGGAGTTGGATCGTATGCGCGCAAACTAGACGATCAACTCTAGATCAAGAAATATATAATCTGTAAGAATGACACATTCCTATCTTGGATTATACAGTGATATCATGTGACATAAGAATCAAAATGAGAAAATAAATTTTTTTTTGTTATGCAGGATTGAAATACTATAAAAGTATAGTATTTGTTTATGTTAATTGGGAATCATAACGTGTTGCTAGATACCGCTTACGATTATTGGAAATAAATAACAATTTATTTTTCATGGTCAACATAACATAAATTCTCGAGGGTCACACAAATAAAGCTTTAACCAAATGTTGCATTATTTAGTTTATTTGCATTGGAGAATGTAATATATGATAAGTTGATTAATTAATTATATACCATTGCGAACCGTTATAATTAATTGAATCAAAGTGATCATATGAAACTTAATTAATGCATTTGCTAATACAATGATAATTATCAATAAGTTGATAATTTAGTTCAACAATATTTAATAGGAATTATATTGAATATATAGGCTTTGATTTAATAGGCCTAATTGAGCCCAAATTGAAAGCAACTTAAGAAGACAATTAACAAATGGATTAATAGACTAATAATACATATGATGTAGCCCATTTAGGTCTTGTTTATGGATGGCTTTAAAGGGGCAAAATTATCCTTTAATCATTAGTTAATTGAAAGGACTCATTAGTGGGTAATATGAAGGGACTCAAGGAGAAATAAAGGGACATGGCTCTTTACTTTCTCCTCTCTCTCTTCCTCTCCTATGAGAACGGAATTACAAGCAATAAAAGAGAGTTTTCTGCCATGTAATTGTTCTTTATCAAGTTCATTTAGGTGCTCATGTGTTGAGAAATAGTTTTTTCTTATTAATTGTTGATTAATCGAAGAAGAAAAGAAGTATTAGCTTCATCCTGAAATTTGCTAGCCCAAATTATTAGGATTTGATTAATCCTTTTGGTGGACTCAAGAACAAGGAGTAGGAGGTGTTGGAGAGCACGTCACCGATTCTAAAACCTTGGTCGAGCCTCTTCATTGCGATATGAAGAGAGGTACGATCCATTTTCTCTATCTCTTGCACTAATTTGTCTCTCCACTAGATCATTTTCTTGTGCTTGATGTTTAATTATGTTAAATGCGATTTAAAATTAAAAGAACACAAAACTAAGTTCCTTCAGTTAAAACATATTTTGACTAGCGAAATGATTACTGATCTTCAAACAAAATCTATCAGTCATGATCTATTTGTGAACAATGTTATAATAATATGATTGATTTATTGCTATTATCTTTATTCAATTTAATATATATTTTATTAATTAAATTGTTAGTATGTCATTGAGCTAGAATGGCTTACTTACACAAGGATTCACCTCTGATACCTGAGCATTCAGAGATGAGACTCTATCAATCTATGTGCAATTAGTCGATGACTAATATCATTACTTTTGTAGCCGAAGCATGTTGTCATCTTAGTTTTAAGACTAAGATCAAATTTGTCTTTTTTTTAAGCGAGTCGGCATGAGTTGATCCCCACAATTCATATAGATCAAAGTGGAGCCAAGGTGAGTCTCTCATTGATGCTCGTGGTAGCGCTCTTAATGAGAATTTCAGGATGAATTGCAATAAGTGTAGTATAGACCAAAGGTTTAAATAGCATATAGTGGATTCGTCACGAACATGCATTGTCATAGCGGATAGCGATCATTTGGCGGCTGCTATCATACCATAGCTGATGTTATGTTGGATATATAAATAATATAAAACACTTATAACAACAATAGCAACTTGGCCGGGTGATTGTTACATTGGATTGTATAACACCCACCATAGGTTCGATTCCCACTTTCAACAATATAATTTAGTATTTTTACTGTCTGGTTTCAACTACAATCTTTAGTCCCACATTGGGGATATAAGTTCTACATGGATATATATAAGGAATGGGTCTGCTTGTGGGACTGGAGAGGTTGCTTGCCACGTAGCGTTTGATTACAGCTATATTGTGCGCTATCTACCGCTAAATACTCATTAAAACGCACTAAATCCACCGCCAAATGATTAATATAGCGCGCTATCAAACATGGCGCGAAATCTGTAGCGTGCTAGTGTTCACACCTGTATTTCCATTATCTCGGCGCTATAGCGGTCAATATTTAAATCCTTGGTATAGACCATAGACGCATAGATTGCAATTGGATATCAACTTGTACAATGAACTTGACAAATGTTTGCTTGGATAGACAGTTCATTGTAGCACGTGTTTCATACCACGTGTGCTTGGCGACGTTGGAAATTGAGTCGAGCATTCCTAGGACCTATACCAGCTATATACTCAATGTGTAAATTCCAAAAACATACCTTATTACTAATGACTATGTCATGAAAAGTACGGTCAATGCTCTGCTATTTTGGTATGTTACCTATGGCTATGTATGATTTAGTCTATCGGTGCATTATTGGGAAAGATGTTGATTTTACTTGGATTGTCATGAGTGCACAAGGAAGATTGATCTCAAATCGCACAAAGAGTGTTTCTTTATGTTCAGGATCCACCAGACTTGTCATTTGGACTAAGAAAGGGAACATTTGTGAAACTTAGATCGAAAGGGACTAAATGTGCGCCACTTAGCCTTGTTGGCAATGTTATGTCTAGTGCTTGATTTGATAAATCTATAGTGTGAGTATATACATATAAATTGCTTATTTTAGAAAAGGATCGATGCTTCCTACCTGACTTTAACCTTGGTTAAATTTTAGCTTTGTATCTCCAGCATGCAAGTATATGCGCCAGTCGCACGATCCATTTGCCGTATGAAGACTACACTGCTGCTAACAAAGTTTCAATAGGTAGATTTTAGTATTATATGGTGAAGGCATTGTTCTGAGCGGACCACCAGATTTTCTGGCGGGCTGCCAGAGTTTTTGCGGACAGATTGGTATCTTAAGTTGACCGCTAACGGAATCGACAGATTGGTATCTTTTCAGGAAAGGGTGCCTTATCCGTTTAATCTGAACGTCTTTTATAAAGAGATGTTGCAGACTCATTCTGTACTGATCTGACACTCAGAAAGATATAGAAGAAAGAGGGAGAGTTCCGCCATCTTGATTTTGTACATCTAATACAAGTTCAAGCACTCGAGAGGGATGTTTCGGTCACAACGGGTTGGTCTCGTGATTGTGCAGTGAGTCCAAGGTATTTGTCCTGTGGATTTGTGGCAGAACTCGTTACTTCAACATGGCTGTTGTCCATTGACGTTATGAACTTATGATGGAGAAGACTTGCAGTCCACGATGTGAAAGAAGGCTTATGTTGATCAAATGCTTCCACATGACGGTATATCTAACTTGATACTTAGATAAATTTCATCCAAGCTCTTACATGTATGATGCAGCTAGCGATAAAAAATTTGAATGTTAATATGTCTCTACTTATTATTTCAAAAGTACGAGAATACATAATAATGAAAAATAATTGTAAAAATTCATGTCAATTTTGACTCTTTTAATTTTTTATGAAAAAGAACATAATTAGTTCAATTTCCTTTTCCTAATAAAGGTAATTGTTTTTATTAATTAGTATCAATATCAATTTTCCTTCTAAGTATATCCCTGTGCGTGCATTCTGATCTGAAATGTACAGGTAAAAGTATGATCTTGATTCTTGACTATTTGTTTTCTATCAGTTCCTTTTTCTGTTTTCAAAAAAAAAAAAAAAAAAAAAAAAAAAAAAAAGTTCCTTTTTCTCACCTAACAAGCAAATTCTGAACAGAAAAATACTACTCGTGCTAGATGGTTTAATTCTTTACAACAACAGGAATAGTCCAGAAGCAAGCTAGACAACAACCGCACGAACCGAGTAGAAGAAGAGACACAAGGCTGCTATGTGCAGCAAGTCTTATCCCAATGCGTGACGCGACCTAACTCTCAGCAGTCAGCTCAAACCCATCTCGTCCGTACAATCATCAAACCCAACCAAAATCCAAGGTGTCGCGTGTGGGGTCCCACAGACGACCAAGTGACTGCATCTTCTGTTACTAGTTACATGCGCACGCCTAACAATCACAGGTCACAGCCACCATGTCTTTGCTTTGCATTTGCAACAGGTTCACGCAGACGGAGTCCGCTGGTGATGTCAGTGTGGCTTGTTTGTCCAGACTTCTAGGATATTGAAAATTTGAAACGATATATATCCTTACAACAAAAACATGCATCTATTTTCCTCTTGTTTAAATGAGTCAACTAATTATGATTTTATGCTAGCTGTTGTTAGAACACAATCAATTAATTACATATCTTGGTATTTCAGCTGGATCAAAACCAATTGATTTATTTGGGAATTCTGTTGGTTCAGTTTGGTTATATATATCAAGCAGAGGTGATATAAAGTTAGATCCGATTTGAATATTTGATTTTGATAGCCGGATTCAATCAGTGAAACTAAGTTCGATCGATTTTTAGTTAATTAGAATCTAAACTTTTTGGAATATCAGACAAATTTGAACTTGATCCAATCTAATGCCATTCTAATCTGGTCTGATCAAAATTTTTGGAAAATTGACGTTGATCTGAATCCGACCTTGCTAATCTGATAACGATTCAATGCGACACCTGAACATAATAATGAAAAATCGGACAACTCGATCGAAATCCAATTCAACCATATCTTAGCTGACCCAATCCGACTTTTTCAAGGGCCAGGTGACTATTGCCACCCAGTTTTTTGAGAGCCAGCAAAATGCTGACAGATTTTCATTGAAAAAAAAAGAAAAAGTTTACAAAAATAATCAAATCCTTTTGCTCCAAAAAAAAATAATCAAATCCTATACAGTATCAAAACCAGTATGAACAACAAAAAGGAAATATAAACTCTTAATGAAGTTTATATCTGTACTATTGCCACCCAGTTATATACATATAAATGCGCAATTTCAATCTGCTTCGAGTCATTACTGCAACTGGAGAAGAGCCGAAGCCTTGGAGCCCATGCATTATTATATATATATCAGAAAATTTCTTCAGAAAATCTAAAAAAAAATTGTAAGTTCATAAACAATTTAGGACCGGCCCGTCAATATTTTCATATATAAAGAAGCTACATAGACTGTAATTACAGAATTCAGCCAATTTTTTATTTGAATCAAAGATAGTGTTTTTAACGGGGAGTGACTAGTGTTAAATATTCAGGACACAAACACTTATCCAACATGATAAAATTTTAATTTTTAAGATTAGAATGGCTGATCCAAACCTCTCAAATTGTTCTACGTTATAAAATCTTCATGGAGACCAAATTTTATATTTTTTCAATTTTTTAACTATTTTTTTGGAATTTTTTAATATGCTCAATCTAAAAAGTTATGAACCCTCCAATTTTAAATATTCGAAAAAATAGTTAGAAAATTTGAAAAAATATAAAATTTGATTTTTAAGGATATTTCAATATAAAGATCATATTGAGCAGTTTGGATCGGCCGTTTAAATTTTTAATGGTCGATGTTTGGACCGTATTTGATGTCTTATATGTTTGATTCTAGCATTACTCTTTTTTATATCGTACTCGCCGTTGACTGAAATCTGATATTTTCAGGTATTTTCTCTTTTTAATTTACTGGGTACGTACATACCACCATTTCGGTCTCTGTCTGATTTCTGATATTATCGGAATTTTTCGGCCTTCAATAGGGTATTAAAACATAGGCCTGAGGCATGTACATATATAGGCTCAATGTGAAAGCATTGAGGGTGTCCTATATGTTTGGGAATAGTGGTGTTCTAATTCTCAATACTTTCACAAACGATATTAGACAGTAAATAATGCAAATGACAACAGACAGTGGCGAGCCACTGCACAAAGGAAGATTGCCGATTTCGTACCGTCCTATTTACATTTTACTGTCTACCGTCTAATTCCTACGTCTTACTGACTCACCACAACGTAGAAACATACGGATGACGTAGAAATGAAATTCTTTTTTTTCTTTACTCAAAAAAAAAAAAAATCTTTGGAGAGGCGTCGAAGTCGAGACGACAAGGTGGCAGGCAGAGCACGTGTGGGTCTGTGCTAACTTTTGAGCGGACCCACTACGTCCCATCTTTGGCCAGGATTATCACCAATTAAGTTTATTTTGAGTTTGTAATTGAAAAATTAATTTCAATAGCAAAAATTGTACAGTGCTCAGTACTTTCGGTCTCCATCTTTTTACTATATAAAGAGGCTCGTTTTCACAAACAATCCATCAATAAATAGTTAGATACCAAGGGTACCGTCTATACAGAATCGCACGTAAAAGGTGAAGTGTTTTTCTTTTTCTTCTTTTAGACTTTAGTCATATTTAGTAGAGTAGAAATAGGTTGTAGCAAAGAAAATAACATAAATCATCTTTTAGCTGGTGTTCTAAATATGTGTCATGCCGCGTCAAATACGTCGTGTCTGGATCATTTGTCGTGTCGTCGTGCCGTGTCGTACCGTGTCTAAATATTTCACGTGCCGTGTTTTCTTTAAACGTGTCGTGTCGTGTTTAAACACGTTTGAATTTCATAAAATATAGTTATATACTATTTTTCTTCAAAAATAAAATAAAATTATATATTTGTGCTTATGGATGAACTAGACATTCAAATTATGAAATTATTCTTAAAAAATAGATAATATAAGAATTTGTTCCTTATTATTTAGTAACATTTCCTATCTTTAATTATGTATAAACTTGTTATGTCTCTTGGGTTGTGTCGTGCCGTGTCTCGTATCGTATCGTGTCGTGTTTCGTGCCGTGTCTAAAAAATTCGCGTGTCGTGCCGTATCATGTCTATGCCATCAAACTTGGACACGACACGTCGAAAGACACAACACGCTTAAGTTCTCGTGTCGTATCGTGTCACCTCCGTACCGTATCGTATAGTGTCATGTTTAGACACGCCCGTGTTTTTTTTTAAACACTACTTCTAGCCTAACATAAAAAGATTTAAATAAGCTCTTTACCTAAAGCATTCTAGGGTATGGAGAGCATAGTTACCTACAAGTAACTTTTTTGATGATTTGACATTATTATCTTGACTTGGTGTTCGTGTTAAATCTAGTATAGTAGCCTAAAGGTACAATCATTCGATAAAACTAAAAATATAAAATCGAATAATATTAAGTAAAAAGAGAGATTAACTAAATATAATTGATATTAATCCTCTATTTATATAATTTATAAATCAATAAAAATATAAAATTGTGCTATGTTTTTAATAATTTAAATGGATAGTGTATATGTGATATAATTTAGGAATTGATCGGTAATTGAATATTTATTCTAAGTAGGCTAGCCTATGCGAATCTATGTATGAAGTTATAAAAATTTTAAATTGAAATTACTTTACAAATAAAAGAGTAATTTTAAATTCTAATCAGAAACGGAATATAGGTAAAAATTACTTTACAAATAAAACCTAGTACATATTTTCAATAGTTTTAAAAAGTTGAGTAGAAAATTTGATTTGAATTGAATTAGGAAATTTATTGGTAACTAATTAATCAAGCGGAAATAAAATTGAATATTTTAATTTTCTACGTCGCTCAATATGAAAGACAGCTCGTTTTCAGAATGTGACAAAATGATCAATAATTTGAAAACATATCTACAATTTTTCTTTTCTATTTTAACAATTTTTTACTATTGACATAATTTTGAAATTAAATTATCTTTTTTATATCAATGTACATATTACAATAAGAAAATGTTATATTATGAACCAATTTTTCAGCCCGTTTTGAAACCTATTTTTTGCTCAAATCATCACACAGTCGTTCATAATTTTGAAACAGCGATTTAAATTTTATATTTTACGAAATACTTAATATGGAAAAGTTGGTCGATTGCAAAATTTGTCATAGCTAGATTAATAAACCTTTGGTTTCAAATAAAGTCATTATAACGATCATTTTTTGAGGATACAATAGTCGATCCAGACCGGCCGGTTGTGAACTTGTGATTGTTTGCTATATATGTTGTCCTTGATACAAAAGGCCCTACTTAACTATCGCCCAGCTGGGTCTTAATTGGTCCATATTTTGTCAAGATTTCGTCATGTACGTAGATTTTTATTTTTATTTATTTTTTTGGCATACTTCAAAAAAGACATACACAGGGCAAAAGTTGGGCGAATTTTGCTGGTTGAAGAAAAAAGGACCATTAATGTTTGCGTCTTTTATGTTTCTGCTAGTTTCTAGAATTAAATATATATCTGTAATTTACAAAACAAATGCATTCAATTTACTAATTACAGTATATAAATTTTCTGGCCTTAATTAGCTTCAATACTTAAATAATATTATATTTTATTTACAAAATTTCTGTTGGACTTGAAATGGGAAGGACGTAAATGAACCGGATATAGGAAAAGGTGAAGAAATTTCGTGATGAAATGTATACGAACAAAAGGGGACGATATTTTATAACCTTCTATATCATAATGTCCTGTATATAAAGCCAATATATAATAACCGCAAAGAAGTTGACAATAATACTATTTCATAGGAATAATGTAACGTTGTTCGACCAAATCGATGGTTAATTAGTTTATAGTACATAACACCCGATTTTATTCTTAAAATCGTACACTGTAAAGTGTAAACCACCAAAAAGCACACAGTAATAGTAAATCCATTCATCCATTAATTAGTTATAGTAGCAGATGTAAAAAACTGGAAGTTAAGCTATTGATATTTTGAAATTAAATTGCTTCCAATCATTGCTTCATCAAGAGGCAAGTAATGACCCACTTCTGACGAAAATAGATCTAAAATTAATTGCAACTGGACCTTCTTATTTTCTCATTCTGTTTTTGTAATCAATTAGTAAACTAGCGATTTGACTGGTAACCAGCGTTACTTGTTTTTATTTCCCATATTGCGTGTAACTCACTCTAATAATCTTTACTTTTGCATTTAATCTGATCATATAGTTTATGTATTAATTTTGGGAACATATTAATGGATAAAATAATGGTTGTAAGTATGAGCTGTTTTCTTTTAGTAAATGCTTAAAACAAACAAAAATAAATTGTAAGTAATATATTCTTGTTTATTAATTAATTTATTTATTAAACATCATGTTCCATCTGAGTTGTTTATAACAGATTATGAAAAATGAATTTTATTGAAAAAAATGTTTGTATGTCTTTTCTTTACAGAACTCTTCTCTTTTGTACAAGAAGAAAATATCCTACTACAATCTACAATATATCTTAAAAAAATTACACAATTTAATTCCTAAATATTCAAAAGATTACAATCTAATTGGCATCTTCGCTAATCAGAAAAGTTATCCTTGCCATACCCCCCCCCTCAAGTTGAGCATGAGGATTATGAGTGCCCAACTTGCAAAGAAGATAGTGAAATTGTTGCTTGCCAAAGGCCTTTGTGAAAATGTCAGTCAATTACTCGTGCGTTCGAATATGAGAAGTAACAATTTGTCCTCTTTGAATCTTATCCCTTACAAAATGACAATCAATTTCTATATGTTTTGTTCGTTCATGAAAAAACTGGATTTGCAGCAATATGGAGAGCTGATTGACTATCACAAATAAGCTTCATGGTTGCGTATGAGAAACCCCAAGAGATTTGAGAAGTGATTTTAGTCATATTAATTCACAAAATGTGGTAGCCATCGACCTATACTTCGCCTCTGTCGATGACCGAGACACAGTGTGTTGCCTTTTTAGTCTTTCATGAGATAGGTGAATCACCAAGCATCACAAAATATTCAGTCAATGACCGCCTAGTCAATGGACAACTTGCCCAGTTTGAGTCACAGTACCCAGATAAAAACAAATCACTGTCATCACTTAGTACAATACCTTGTCCTGGACTGCTCTTTAGATAACACGACACTCGAATTGCTGCATTGTAATGAATGTCAAAAAGTGTCTGCATGAACTGTGCCAGTACGTGCACTGAGTAGCACAAATCTGGTCGTGTTATTGTCAAGTAAATCAATCGCCCAACCAGTCGTTTATACCGTTCAGGATCATCCATAGGTGCACATTCTGCAATGGACAAATTATGATTTTTCTCAATAGAAAATGCAACTGGTTTTGCACCCAAAAGACCGCACTCAGCCAAAATATCCAATGTATCTTTTCTTTGACACAAGAAGAGACCTGATGGACTACACGCGATCTCTATCCCCAATAAATATTTGAGTGCACTGAGATCCTTCATGTAAAAGGTACTACTCAAATATTTCTTGAACTGACCAATTGCTTTGGAGTTGTTTCCAGCTATCACTAAGTCATCGACATACACCAGAATTGCAAGAGAAATATCTTTTTTTTCCAAGGTAAACAGTGAGTAATCAGCATATGATTGAATAAAACCATATGCTTGCAATGCTGCAGTGAGTTTGGAAAACCACATTCGCGGAGTTTGACGCAAACCATAAAGGGATTTTCTGAGTCGACACACCTTGCCTGGATGTTGTGAAGAGAATCCAGGTGGCAACCGCATATAGACCTCTTCATGCAAATCACCATGCAAAAATGCATTATGCATGTCCATCTAATGCAACTCCCATCTGCGTGCCACTGCTACAGCCAAAAATGTGCGAACAGTGACCATTTTTGCAACTGGAGTGAATGTTTCCTTGAAGTCAATCCCCACATCCTGTCGGTTGCCCAGCACAACAAGTCGAGCCTTGTACCTTTCAATCATGCCATTAGAATGATATTTGATGCGATACACCCACTTGCATCCTTGTATTGCAGTCTTGTATAACACAATGCTCATTAGTAAACTTAACAAAACAACCACTGGTTTTAATTAATTGGTTTATAGAAATGAGGTTGCAATCCTTTCTCAAGCACAAGTCCTTCATTGAGTACTACATCTCCTTCACATTGAACCATAATTTTCTCTCAATTTGGAAGTCCAACTATTATTGGAGGCACATCACAAACATGTTTAAGACATGACAAATTACTCGTCATGTGGTGAGATGCTCCGCTGTCAAGTACCAAATCTAATTTAGTTTTCTTACCATTCAACATCTCACTGAATGCACCTGCACCCCTTTGAGATGCACCTGCATTTGTATTGCTGGTTATAATGACCAGCAGTTGTTGAACCTGTGCATTTGTGAGGCCAAGAGCTGATGCACCTGCACTTGATGCGCCTACAGCGGATGCACCTGCACCAGATACGTCTGCACCTTGAACTGCATTTGAGATGTGTTGTTCTTGCTGAGATGCGCTTGCACCTGCTTGGGATGCGCCATGGGCAACATATGCATATCCACAGCTCGTGAATGGAAGGAAGAGCGGAGATGACCCACCGATAACTTTATTAATCAGTTGTCTCTAATACCATAACAAATTATGAAAGATGAACTTTATTGAAGAAAAATGTTTGTATGTTTTTTCTCTACAGAACTCTTTTCTTTCGTCTAAGAAGAAAATATCCTACTACAATCTACAACATATCTTAAAAAGATTACACAATTTAATTCCTAAATATTCAAAAGATTACAATCTAATTATTAGCATCTTCGCTAATCAGGAAAGTTATCCTTGCCATACTGTTGGTCACGTCACTTTGATTTCAGCTGTATACTTAAAAATAATTACTAGTCCTTCAATCGGCACATTTAAGAAAACAAAATGAAAAATTTTCACGGAAAATATGCTAATTAAGTGTAACTTCATTTTTAGGTGCAAAAGAATCTGCAATGCATGTTATAAAAGTTTAGAATAAAAATACAAAAACTGATTCATGCAATCTTTTTAAGGATAGCACTGAATGGGCACAAATGTTCTGTATAACATATAATATGTAACTCTTATGTGAGGATCCTATCAACTAGGGAGAGCCACAAGACGATGCGAACCTTCGGAGGTATCTTAAGTTTCCAAAAGAGCTTATGGAAGGGAGATCTCAATCCTGGGTAAGTTAAAAGGCGATAGACAAAAGCTGTGGAGTAATCTCATGTGGTGGACTACTTCCAGTAGACTTGTTGAGGGTCTCCTAAGGCAATGATTGAAGAGCATAATAAGGAGTTGTACTGTATGATGTCATTGAAAGCAGGTGAAGTCCTATTGTCAAGAATGAGGGTGGTGATATTTATGGTCCCAATAAATAAATTAATTGAGGTAGACCAGGTTGATTGAGGTTCCTTTTAGAGTTTCCAAAGCCATTTCATTAGAGAAGTCTGATTTTGGACGGTCAGGTTCAAAATTCCAAGACCTCCACACTTTCTAGGCAAACAACACCTTGCCCAACTTACTAGGCAATGTCCACCTAGGCACTTATCATTGCCCTTCCAAAAGAAGCATCTACACATTCCATCCAGTTGTTTGATGAGCCAGATAGGCAATTTGATAACCTGCATGTAGTGTAATGTTAGCGTTGTGAGAACGAACTTGACAAGCGCCATACGACCTCCTAGAGAAAGGAATTTTGAATGCCAACCATCGAGCTTTCTTTGGAAAACATCCAGTAGTGGTTTGAAGTGTATTTTACACGACCGTCGAATGGAAATATGGTAGCCCTAGGTAGGTGATCGACAAGTCCTTTGGCTGACAGCCGAGAATTTAGGAAACAAACAACAATGAGATGTCGGGAATGGCGACCGGTACAAAAAGACATTTGGAATCATTGATTTTTAGGCTCGAAAGCAAAGCGAAATTTGCGACAATTTCTTTAATGACGGCTAGGTTGCAAGGGTTGTCAAAATGGCTAGCTGGCTTGTAGGAGAGAAATGCAACTTCTTAGCGGAGCGTGGATTTCTCCGATCATATGGAGAAATGATTAGGCCTCCAATCCAGCTTGCACAGGTATCGAAGGGGAGAAAATATATATATGATATGAGTAAAGTTCCGCTACCGACATTTGGGGACAACCGACATTTGGGTTGTCCCCAAATGTCAGTATTTTACTATTTAGTTAATTTTAAAAATTTTAAAATTCAAACATTAAATTCAAACCGTTAATTTTATTTAATTTATTGAGCGATTTGTTTTTATATAAATTTTGAAAATTTTAGAACTTATTTGATACTCGATCAAAGGCTAAAACATAAACGTGCTAGAACGAATCTATCATAGTTAACAAGGTTCGTTTGTTTTTGTCTTTTGATCAAGTATCAAATAAATTCCAAAATTTACAAAATTTATATGAAAACGCATCGATCATTGAACTAAATAAGATCAACGGTTAAATTTACAAATTTTTTGAATTTTTAATTAAAAAATAACTTAATAGTAAAATATTAAAATTTAGGGGCAACGAAAATATTAGTAGCGGAACCTTTCTCATAAGATATAGTATGATATTTTCATACATGTCCGCTATGATCTTATAGCAGCCGCTAAATAATTGTTATTCGCTACCCGTTTTGATTGGAACTTGTCCGCTGTGAATCCGCTATCTGCTATTTAAATCTTTGATAGTAATTAAAATAAATTGAGCAACACGCGCGTACAGGAGGGCATTTCTGAAGATGTTGGCTGCAAACTTATGCCATAGTTTCTACATATATTGTTAATTACCCGATGCCATGGAAGGACCCACTCCTATTTCTGATCTTATACACGCGATGCCATGGAAGGACCCACACCTATTCCTGCTCTTATAGACTCTATATCATATAGCTACATATGATTCCATATGACAGTGTTACATTAATACTTGATCAGAAAGACATCCCATAGCTACATATCAGTACATGAGGGTTCATACCTATGTATATCAACCGGTATCTCGTAACACAGTACATAATACATATTGCGCACATATATATTGTTGGCGCCGGGAATGATGCTTAAAAGATCGTAAAAAAAATAAATGAGCACATGACCATCTACCAATTAAAAGGCCAATGCAGAAAAAGCAAAGACAGAAATTAAGAAATAAAAAAAAATGCCAAGAAATATCCTACGTATTATATCTATAATTAACATTCGTGACCTCTTTAGTTTCAAAACATTATGCTATCTAAACAGCTTTTATTTAAAATTAGTAACACTGGAGACAGATTAGTTCGCGCAGAATGCAAAAACCAGTGCTCAATTGAGATGAGAAAGTTGCAAGCCTAGCCAAAAAAAAAAAAAAAAAAAACAATACAATAAAGTTAGCGTATGTTATAGGTGAACATTTTTCGTTTCTCCATTCTTTCAATTAATCTCAGATAGTGAACAATATGTCAATCTATATAATTAACAGAATTAATTTGTATATAGATGAGGGAAATTCATATAAAATAGCAGAGAAATTTTCCTACTTTCTAAAAGATTAATACAAACCAAGTATATACGTACATTTTAAGATTGAACTAGTACCAACCAATTAACAAGTGAATCAGTACACTGTGTAGAATTGACTTATAAATTATGCAAACAAGACTGATATTCTGATAACATCATTCCAATCAAGCAATCAACACAGCTTTTTCGTAAAGCTTAATTGAACTTGTTTTCTACTTACTATATATTAATTAGCCAATATGTCCAATGGTAAACTCTTATCTTCAAAAAAAATGCTCAACTCTAATTGGCAATTGCCAATTATATATATCATATTCTACAAAAAATTGGATGATGAATATTTTCTCATATATATCTATACAATTTCCATGAACAATACAATTTAAAAATTAACTTTTTAAGCAAAGTTGAGTAATGTATAGCAACTGAGAAATGACTATAATTCTTTATTGAATTAATGGCTGTTAACAAAAGTTCAACATTTTATGTTAATCCAATTTGAGGGTCAATAAGTCTATTAGAGATGATACGCTAAACTCTGCTTAAGAATTTCCAATGAAAACGCAAGTAAAATTTGTACTAAACATATACATGCATCAAAGTGTTTCTTTTCTTCTCATTATATAATTCTAACCATCTGTGTCAGCTACTTCTTGGAAAAATTAATAGTTCCAACTCCTTGGATGTATACTTAATTTTCATTTAGGAATAGTTATACAAGGAGCTTAAATATGCTAAAAATAAAAAAAATTATTATCTTATGATGATAGGATGATAAACAAACAAGAATATATATACTTACTATCTTAGGTAAATATAAGGAAATGAATGCAATGTTTTAGGTGTATAATTAGTTCAGACAACTTGTGGACTAAATACAAGAGGAAAAAGAACCATTGGTTGTATTTTGAATATATATTACTAAACTCATGATGTTGGAAATTGAATTGATACTGAAAATCAAATAGTGTAAAGTCATTTTTAATAATGCTTAACCAGCAAAGTTGGTCAAGGAGACAAACATAGCTTAGTTGATTACTGACTCATTGCTACCTTTCTTCCATCTCTTTTCACAATGAGCAAATCGGAAGCAATAGATGTGCATGCTATCTTTCAGCAATAAGATTATTATTTCTCTGTGCAATTCTTGTCAACTCAAAGTCACACAACTTTTGATACCATAAAAAGAAATGAAAGAGAATCCTAAAAATGTGCGAAACGGACACTTCGCTGGTGACAATAAATTCTGAAACAATTGTACCAGCAACGACAATGCAGCACTAACTCAAATGCATAGTTTTATGTTTATGCTGACACAAATTATGTCATTGCTAGCTTTTTTGCCAAAAAAAATTATACCATTGCCAAACACCACAAGGGACGGGAAATGAATTGGGAAAATGCTTTTCCATCGGCAAGTCACCTATTATTTGTAAGCTTATCCGCTTGCACAGTGCAAAGAAAAAAAAAAAGGAGAACTAAGAAAAAAATATTAAAGAAAGAGTATATTGTAGCTATAACCTACTCCGTTATAGTTATAATAAATATACTGATTCATGCATCAAAAACAGGTGAAGACAATTCAAAGGAACAGAAAGATTTTAACTTTGATCATGCGAAAGCTTTTCAAAGTGTTTGAAGAGCATATTGTAGACTAATTAAGCAACACTAGGCATAACCTAACAGTAGAGAGAAACCAAAGTAAAACAAAGGAAAATAAAACACAAGGAATTAATGAAAGTTACTAGAAGTTAGTAGCTAGTACCTTTAAAATTCATATGGCTCTCAATATATCTCCAAACAATAACAGAAGGCAAATGGAGATGGGAAAACTAACAAGAGTAGAATAACTTGGCCAATACTTTTACAATTTTACTGATGAACAATCCAATCCATCAGTCCTAAGATGTAGCTGCTGCAGTGGTACCGGCTGGTCCTGGTGGCGGTGTCTGATCTCGTGTAGGAGGCTTCTTGCGCTTCTTCTTCTCATAACTTATACCCCTTGCTTTTGCCTGGTGTTCCCTCACCTCCCGCAAATACAACCTAACAGCACGGGCACCAAAAGGGTTGTTCTCAGGCTTCCCACCATTCTCTTCGTAGGCTGCCCGAAGCCGCCCCACCAGGGCATCCAAGCTGCCCCAGGCCTGACGAAGTGGGCACGGGCATGGGGCTGGAGGAGCTGGGTGCCCGAAAAAGGGACACACCGGCGTATGCACTTTGGTTTTGCCAAATTGATCAAGATACCTAAGGAATTCCAACACATGGGCTCCACTGCAGCGTGCCAAGCTGAGCGGTGGCCTGTGGTTCTTCAAGTACTGGCCGAAGGTGTTCCAATCGCGGCGCTTCTGAGATTCATAACGGCTGAGAGACGGAGGGGTCGAGGAGCTGGAGGCTGTGCCAATGACTGACAGGTGAGGTCCACTGGCGTTGTCAGAGTTAGGGCTTTCTGGATTTGGGATTAGATCCATGTAATAGGCAAGGGTTTTGCTTCTTATATTTTATTGAAGTGTGGGGAAACAAGGAAAGGGATCAATTTAGGAATTGGTGCTAGCTTGGATATAAATGGTATATTGGAGTGATAAATAAATCACCATAAATAGATCCAATTCACTTTGAAGAACAATATAAGGTGTGGAGATAGATACCTTTTCTGTGTTTCTGTCAGATTGGAAGGAAAGAAGGATTAGTAATTAGTAATTGTAGTTTTATAAGTGGTCCTGAGATAGAGAGAGAGAGAGAGAGAGGCTTACTATTTTACCCAGCATCAATGGAGAAGGGAAGGAAGAATTACATCTGGTTTTACTTCAAGGACTCTATGGACTAAAAAAGGAAGAAGATTGAGAAAGAATAGGAGAATCACTGTGAAGGAGGCTGTGCAAATAGAAGAAAAGTTGACAGTGTGTAAAAAGGTGACGTGACAGGGAAAGAGAATAAAAAAATTAGTGAGTAGGAGGGACGGTGAAATATCTGTACGGTCATGGTTATTATTTTCCATTTTTTTCACTTTTGATGTTGCTCTGCCTTTTTGTATGTAGAAGGGACATCTCTGGTTCTGGCGCACAATACGAAATACATTCAATATTGAATTTTAAATTCAGTGTCCGTACATCTATTTGTTTCAGTTTTGGAAACCTCTCCAGGTTTTTGGAATTGGACACATCCACTCCGCTCACTCTCTCTTCTCCAAATATTAAGTCACTTTCAAATTTCAATGATGCCCGAGATGCAACCTCTGCACTGTGTAGAAGTCAAATTTGATCTCTCTTTTCTTCTTGTTTATGTCAAGTTTAAAGATTAAGGGTGCGTTTGGTACCGTTGGGTTAGTTCTAATCTTGGATTAGTGACTAACATTTCTCAAAGTTAATTTGCCAAATGAAAATGGGTTAGTAGAGGTTAGCACTAACCTTTCGCTAACCCACTAACTCAACGGAAGGGTGAGTTAGTCGGGTTAGCGACTCGAAGGTTAGTGTTAATTAGGTATTAATAATGATAATTGATATTAATTATAATAATTATATAATAATTAATAATAATTTATTATGTAATAATTAATTAATTAATAATACATAATAATAATATTTTATAATAATTGATAATAATGATTTATTATGTAATTAATAATTAATGAATAATAATTTATAATTCATAATAATTAATATTAATTAATTAATAATAGTTAATCATTAATACTAATTAACAATTAATGAATAATAATTAATATTTAATAATAAATAATAAGTACTAATTAATAATGATTATAAAATTTTAAAATAAAAATTAATATAATAATTACAATAATAATGATAAAAATAATCAATAATAATAATAATAATATTTAGTAAGTAATAATAATTATTATTTATTTAATAATTAATAGTATTAATCATTAATAATAAATACTTAAATAAATAATAATTAAATAAATTATAATTAGTAACTAATAATTAATATTTAATAATATGTAATTAAAATTAATTTGTAATAATAATTTCTAATTAATTTTAATAATTGTAATAACAAATAAATAATTAATTTTAATAATTGTAATAATAATTAGTAATTAATTTTAATAATTATAATAATAATTAGTAATTAATTTTAATAATTTTAATAATTATAATAATAATTAGTAATTAATTTTAATAATTGTAATAATAATTAGCAATTAACAATAATTGTATAAATTTAAATATTCCGTAATATAAAATTTGTAATAATAATAATTAATAATAGTTATTATAATAATGATAATAATAATTTTTATTAATGACTACTAATTAATAATAGTTATGATAATTATAGCACTAATAGTCACTAATCTTAAAGTACTAACATCAACATACCATACCAAACAACATTCACTAACCTTAGACTAGCACTAACCCCACCCCAATCACTACCCTCACCATTCTATCCCTCAAACTTCAAAAAGTACTAACCTTGCGTCACTAACTCTACTAACCTTAACAATGCCAAATGCACCCTAAGTGTTTGCTTCATAATCTCTTTCATACTCCTTATAAACACACTGATTCAAAAGTGTATCATTTTAGATCTAGTGTGCACCCACCTTCTATACTGGTTGATCGATTTGATTTGTGGTTGGATATCAATCGATAGACGAAAGATATTGTCATTTAGTTTTATATCTAAAATTGAAAGAGTATTAATTAGAATAATAATTATTTTTTTATTTTAAAAAGAAAGCACATGTGAAAAACTTTTATCACTATATTTTTTAAATACTTTTATTATAAAGAAATGTATACTTTTATTAAATTATATTTTCTATGTTGGTATTTTGATTTAAATTATTATTAAAGTATAGATATTTTTTAATTTTTATTTACCCACAAATTGAGTGGTTAAGTTTTCGAGTTTCAATAATAAAAGAAAAAGAAGGGAAAGGAAACTGTTTGTTCGGACTCGTGTTACTTGCTCCAGGACAGATGGAACGTAAGAAAAGAGAAGACTGAAGAGAAGATCAGATGAGACGTAGATTATTTTTTGAATAATTTATTTTCAATTTATAACCTCCGATTTAGGAGGTAAATATTGCAGGCACCTCTTTCGTTCCCTTTCCTTCTCTTTCTTTCACTGATATATCAATCCTGAGCACAGCCTAAAGGTAGAAGTATATTAAATCCTTAAAAAAACATATTGCAATATTATTTTTGTAATTAATGAAAGATAGATGTGCTATACAAACAGCCTGTCACGTGGGAATGGACGTGCGCTTCGTCGAGTGTCGTGTTTTCTTTCATTCAATATTTACTTGTAGTTAATTCGAAATAATTAAATAACAACAAATAGGAAATATACGGTCAGATGTGTACTTTATGTTTGAAAAAAAATTGTAAAAAAGGGGAAAAAATTAGAAAAAATGAAAGATGTAAAGTATAAAGTTAGGAAATTATTTTTTTATTGCATAATTTGGTTAAAATGAAAGATGTAATAACCGATATATTAACAAAATAAATAAATATTCGTTATAAAATTTAGAATTAAAAAAATAAAGTGCAACGCCTGATGATCATGGTACTGTATCAAACCAGTGTTTTCATCTCAGAAAGTGACGTTCATATTTATGCCAGCAGTTCCCAAAAAAAAAAAAAAATTTATGTCAGGAAAATAATTCTCAATTTTGACGGTCAAAATTTCGGCAGTATACCAATAGAAATTTAAAATATGTACATATATATATATATAGAGAATTGCTAACGCGCCATCGATGACACGGGACCCTCCGTGCCATCGAGTCATTTTTCGAGATTCAAAATTCAAATGGTCAATCTGAACTATTCAAGTTGTTCTCCATATTGAAATATCCTTGGAGACCAAATTTTATATTTTTTTCGAATTTTTTGCTATTTATTATGATATTTTTAAAAACATTATGATTAGAGTATTTCAGGCCCTCCAATTTGAAAATATCATAATAAATAGCAAAATTTTTTTAAAAAATGTAAAATTTGGTCTCCAAGGGTATTTCAATATTGTGATCAATTTTAACGGTTTAGATCGGCCGTTTGAATTTTGGATTTCGAAAAAAGAGTCGATAGAAAATCGATGGCACGTGTCATCGATGGCGCGTTAGCCATTCTCTCTCTCTCTATATATATATATATATATATATATATATATATTGAATAGTAAATATGTACATATATTCGACTTCGTAAAGGGCATAATCATGCATGTGCTAGTAATAAAAAGGAAATATAGTATATAGCGTCGGGGCAAGAGAAATTGTCGGAAAAAGTACAAGTTAATTACTCACAAAACAGAAGGCTTAATTGCTTAAAAGGCCGAAATAACATCGAGTTCTTACCAATTTTTTACTTGTTGGTCGTGCCAAGCCCAATCAAGCCCAAAAAATATTCCTTCTCATTGGGAATGTAAATTAATTATTTAAATGAGTACTACTGCATAACAACACATGTGGACAATAATTATTTTTTGTTCCACGGGGCACGTTTGGAAGAGACGTGGACTAGCTAGTTCGGCGCTAATCAAAAGAACCGGAGGTTAATTCCTAGTTCTTCAAAATCTGAGAGCTGAGAATTGCGAACAAGAGAATTGGCGCTATCCCTTATTTCTTGTTCGGTGCAATAACTTCCAAACACACCGGAGTGGAGCGTGAAAGAAACTAGAAAGAAGAAGGGGAGATGGCGACGCAATAGTGGCAGATGGTGCGACACCGCCGTAGCCGCACCAACCACCTCAGCTCCACCCTAACCCCGACCACCACCAACGTGCTTCGTGTCTATTCCGATGTCAGACCAACCTTCGCCGAAACCCTTGCTAATGCTCCCTCCCCCCCTCCAGATCTGAACCGCAGCGCTCCCACATTGGGCTCCAACTTAAACACCAGGGCCCCCCCCCAGCCACTCAACCCATCGCCAGGAAGCCTCCGCCACCCATCATAACCTCTCCCTTCAGCCCAGTGAAGCTCCGCTTTCCGCCCAAAGCCACCTTTGAAGAGTGGAACCGTCGCTGCTACAGATGCTTCATGAAAGGGCATAAATCTGCGCAGTGCACCGACCCCCGCCGCTGTGCCTTTTGCTGGGACAAAGGCCATAAGAATGATGAGTGCCCCGACGCCATCATCTCACCCCCGCCGGCAGCTATCCTTCAACCAGTAAGCTGCAACCCCCCTGTCTAACACAACAACTCCCCCCCTTGGCGGCCAGCCACCCTTTTTTTGCGGAGGTGGACTACTCGGACCTAATTGGCCTGGAAGGGGTTTGCCTGCATACCTCGGTGCCATCAGATCTAGAAAGGCCAGAGATTGTGAACTGCTACATAGCAAGGGATCCTGCTTACTTCCAAGAGGTCTCTAAGCTCTCCTGAGCCCTCCTAATAACAGCGCCTTTAGACTTATAAGCGCCTTCAACCCTTGACAGCATAGCCGCTGAGGTGGCTTCCACCGGCCTTGTCTCCGCCAGCCGTCTCCATATTTCCTCTCTCTACAAAGATAGATTTCTAGATCAGCTTCCTCAGGAAATCTCTGCTCTGGATGTAACTCATGCTTTCCCTAAAGAATGGTGGGAACGGGGTTTCTCGGCCTCCCTATGGTCTCCGCACCTTGAAGCAGAAATCCAGGTGCCTGCTTTCAAAGTCTGGATTGATTTCATGGGGCTTCCTCCTCAACTTTGGAGGGACTTCTACTTGATTGATGCAGTTTCTCAGTTCAGTACCTTTTTAGGTACTATTATTGATGGTGAACCAGGAAATATGGCTTATTGGTTGGCTGCGGTGGCTGTCTCTGACATGAGGAAGATCCACAGGTTTGTTGGCATGAATGACGAGGTCTTTAGCTACCTTATCCCGATTCGCATTCGCCGCTGGTGTGCTGGTCCTCTTTATGTTGGCAAGGACATCCCCAAACCATCACCGAGCATTGTTCGACCTTCGGTTAGGAAGCAGCTTGAGTACACTTCTGCCATTGCTCAGGCAGATGAGGAGACGGTGACTTTCTCCATCCAGTCTCTCTGAAGAATTTTCAAGAATGTGCCCGCCAAGGATATTCCGGCAGAGTTTGCAAAGGTTGTCAATGGCTCAGTCGCCTCTGCTTCCAGTCTCAGGGCCCCTGGACAGGGAAACGGTGTCACTTTACTCCGCCGTGATATGTCCATCGTGCAGCCGGTTCTTCAAGAGCAACGGTTACTTGGGTCGGTTCGACCTGCTAGGGTAGCATCGCCACAGCAGATCCCAGCTACCAACAAACGGCTATCTTCTGTAGACATTCAGGAGCTGGAAGCCTCTGTGGGGCCCAGGGAAATGACGACTGCAAGGCTGGCTCCTTTGGATGGAGATTGGGCAGCCACTGTACTTAGGCCGCATGGCATGACCTCTCATACCCCCATATGTGAGGTCAGTCCCTCTGTCTTGTTTCCGGAACTAAACGCCAATTCTGAGTCCTTTATGGTGCAGTCGCAACAGCTGACTCTTGTTTGCCTTGATACCACACCTGTCAGCTATCCAGTTAACCCCTCCGGCTGTCCAGTTAAACCCTCCTGTTTAGATACCAGACCTAATTTGCCAAGGGCTTGTAAAAAGAAAAAAAGTTCTATGGGCTCCAACGCTAGGGGAAAGTCGCCTAAATTTAAACAAGACAACTTGGATCAAAATAGTGATAAGATTGTGGCTGAACTAGACCCTAACTAGCTTGTCCATGTACACTCCTTTACACTGAGGCGCTGGACATTGCCACCATAATGGGCTTTAGTAGTAAAGTGGTGTCTGAACTACCGGCCCAATTATGTGAGCCCGTTAGGAATTTTGGACCTTCACGAATTGTTGTGCATGAACCTTCTTTGACTGAACTTAACTCTGAGGTAGCAGAATCCCCAGGCTTTGATCCTCCTGCACCTTCATCTGCATCCTCTCCTTTGCAGGAAACTAGAGCTCCCCTCAATACAACTAGTCTGACCACCTCTTTCAAGAGAAGAGCTGGCAAGGAACCTGTTGATGATAATGCTGGTGATGCACTCTTGGACAGTCCGAAAGAGAATGCTTCTGATGATCTTGATGATCCATATCTGGATCTGGTTGACTACGATTGATGTAGTTGTACTTCTGTTTTTTTGGTGGTTGTGTTTTCTTGTTTTCTTATGTTAAAACCTGTTAAAGTGATGTCTTGGAATGTTCGTGGTTTAAGAGATATTTGTAAAAGGCGTGTGGTCTCTGACCTTGTGAGAACTTCTCATTGTGATATTGTGGGTTTCCAGGAAACTAAGCTGGACCAAGTTTCTCTTCCTCTGCTTCGTTTTCTTTTGCCAAGTTTCTTTGATTCCTCTTTTGTCTGTTTGAGTGCTGCACAGTCTCGAGGAGGCTGCCTAATTGCTTGGAAAAAAAATTTCTCCTGTCTTTCTTCTTGGGTCAACACCTTCTCTTGCTTTGCCCTTTTGCGTGACTCCAGAACATCTCACGTTTTCTTAGTTCCAAACGTCTATGGGCCCACCTCCAGTGCTTTTAGACTGGCTTTTCTGCAAGAGCTGCGTGATGTAGCTATGTTGGCGCCGGAGCATTGGATTGTCTTAGGGGATTTCAATGTTCTCCGTTAGATGCATGAATGCTCCACTTTGGCGATGGACTTCCAGTCAATGGATGACTTTAATGACCTTATAGTTGATATACAGCTTTTGGATGTACCTCTTGCAAACAAGCAATTCACTTGGTCGAACAACACAGCCGATCCCTATTATCTCTAGGCTCGATAGGTTCCTTCTCTCTCCTGCTTAGTCAACAGCTTACCCAAAAGTGCTTTTGCAAGCTCTTCCTTCTCCAGTTTCTGATCACAGCCCTTTATTGCTTAGATGCTCGGGTTTTGCTACTCAAAAGAGGATCGATCGGGTTGAGCGTTTCTGGCTTGAGCATGAGGATTTTACAAATATGCTTAATTCTACTTGGAATATGACTCATGCTGTGAACCATGATGCTATGTCGGCGTTCAACTCCAAGCAAGTTCTTCTACATAATGCCTTAAATACTTGGAGCAGATCTCTCTTCAAAAGACCTTGTCTAAAGATGCTCAGCGCTTCAAACTTAATTGCTGCTTTTGATCGGTTGGAGGAGCTTAGGCCCTTATCTGAGCTAGAGTTCTTTGTGAGGATAAAACTCAAAAAGAGAAAGCGTTTGAACTAGCTAATTTTGTGGAGATCAAGTGGCACCAACATGCACGTTCCAGGTGGCTGCGATGGGGAGATCGCAACACAGCTTACTTCCATGCTCTCTCTTCTTCAAAACAAAGAAACAAACTGGTGCCCCGCTTGCAACACGATAATCAAACTCTGACAGTACCTTCTCAAATCGCTGATGCCTTCTCCTCCTTCTTTAAATCTTTGATTGGCACCTCTTCTAAGACAACTCCCTTCTCTTGCGCCACCTTATATCATGATTTCACTGATCTTTCCCCTCTGAGCGCCCCTTTCTCAGAAATTGAGGTGTGGCGGGCTCTCATGAGTATGGCGGATAATAAGGCCAGTGGGCCGGGTGGTCTGCCTAATGAACTTTTCAAGAAGCAATGGCATGCCTTCAAGGAAGATATTATGGAGATTTTCTTTCAGCTTTTCTCAAGAACCCTTTCTATGCATAACCTCAACTATGCTCATATAATACTGTTACCCAAAACAGAGAGTGCTCAGTTTGTCACCGATTATCAGCCTATCAGCATTATCAACTATGTCCCCAAGCTAATCTCCAAAGTACTAGCATTGAGACTCAAGCCGTATCTATCTGAGCTCATTGCTCCTTGCCAAATAGGCTTCATAAAGGGTCGAATGATCGCTGAAAATTTCATTGTTGCCAGGGAAATGATCTCTCATTTAAAGTCTTCCTCTAGTCCTTCAGTGCTTCTAAAGATCGAATTTTCAAAAGCCTTCGACACTGTGGATTGGGCTTTCTTGAATACTCTTCTGGTTCAGAGAGGCTTCCCTACAAAATTTGTTGACTGGATAAACCTTCTGCTCACCACCTCGATCTCCTCTGTTCTTGTGAATGGCTGCAGGTCAATTCCCTTTGAGCATAAAAGAGGAGTGCGCCAAGGAGATCCCATCTCCCCGTTTCTCTTTTAGTTGGCTGCAGATGTCCTTGCCAGAATACTTCGTGGGGCTTCCACCACCCTGAGCTCAACCCTCTCCTCACGCTTTCCCACTCCCTTCTCTCTTCTGCAGTACGCCGACGATACCCTAATCTTCTCCTCCACTGATGAAAGCACCTTGCGTACTCTGGCTCTGGTTCTACACTTGTTCAGCAAGGCTTCAGGCTTACACATCAACTTAGTCAAATCCAGTTTCATTCCTTTCAACCTTTCGGCGGCACAAGTTGACCTGGTAGCCTCCATCCTTGGCTTTCATCAGTCAGATCTGCCTCTAACATACCTAGGCTTGCCTCTCACTCTGCAACGGCCTAATAAGGCCAGCTTTCAGTCTATTTTGGATAAAATAGAACAAAGGTTATCCGGGTGGAAGTGCAAGCTCCTCTCGAGAGCGGGCCGCCTCACTCTAGCCTCCTCTGTTTTGTCGGCTTTACCGAGCTATTTCATGGCTGTTTTTAAGCTTCCTGCGTGGCTAATTAAAGCGATTGACAAGACAAGAAGACGGTTTATTTGGGGTATAAATTCTCAGGGGAATTCTATAATTCCTCTCGTCTCCTGGCAAAAACTATGCCTACCGAAATCAGTAGGGGGCATAGGAATCCTTGATTTGCAGCTTCATAACCTTGCTCTGCTTCTCAGATGGATCTGGCGGATGTATGATGATCCCAACTCCTTGTGGGGCTCAGTCACTCGCAATATATACTCCCCTGTTCGAGGAAGCAACTCCCCACTTACTTGGAACGACGACGGTTCCTTTTTCTGGGCGACATCCGCTCGTTTTCTTTTTTACTTTCAAATCTCTTCGGTCGTCCATGTGGGAAATGGCGCCAATACCTCCTTTTGGTTTGACAATTGGGCGGGGGAACCGATCAAGTACTGCTTTAAGCACCTACAAAACTCCTGAGACCTAAAATAGCTCTTCGTGATGCTCTGCCTCTTCTCAAGCAACTGCTACCAAGGCCTCTAAATCTAAAGGAAAGTAGTATCGACACTATTTTACAGAACATCACCTTGGATTCGGAACCAGACACAGTTTCTTGGCAATGGTCCAGTGATGACAGCTTCTCTGTTTCCTCGACCTATCGCTCCCTTGCTTTAGCTGGGGAAGTTGCAACTCCTTTCTTCAACTACTGGAAGCTCAAAGTCACACCTTCGATCAAGCTCTTTCTTTACCTGCTCGTCAACAATAGGCTCCTCACTCAGGAACAGTTGTAAAAGCGTCAAATCTCCCTTGGAAACCCTTGTGTTCTCTGTGCTGCTCGAGCTCCTGAGGATTCCTTGCAGCTCTTCTTCCAATGCCCGTTCATCAACTCTGTTTGGGCTTCTCTGAGGCAATCCTTAGGAGCCCCTGACTTGGTTATCTCACTCTCGGTACAGGATTCCTTCCTCTCTTCGTTTCAGGCTATGGGAACGGATGCTCATTGGCATGTGTGGCTAGCAGTAACTTTTCTGGAGTGTTTGGATTGAGCGGAATAATGTTATTTTCCGGAACGCAACTTGCTCCTCCTTGGTTCAGGCGAGAGTATCTCAACAGGCGCTGAGCTGCCTCAGATGGCTTTAGTTTTGTGTTTTTTAATTAGTTTGTTCTTGCTTTTTCTGTTTTCTCTTTGTTAATTTACAGCCACTGCCAATTCTTCTAAAAAAGAAAAACTTCCAAACACACCAAGAACTTGCCTTCTGCACAGGAGAATGATAATAATAAGATTGCAAAATCAGTGTGAATAATTGCCTTTTAATGAATTGATGAAAAAATTAATGATTAAATTTCTGCTGATAATACTTATTTTTATGGAATAGTTAGAACAATTCCACAAGCCCCATTACCGTTGATAATTGCCTTTTAATATAACCGTTGAATATTTTTAAAAATCATTGTTATTGGACATTCCATACTTGCCCCAAAAGTGATTTTTTAAAAATACAAAATAAATAGTAAAAATATTCAAAAAAATATAAATTTTAGTTTCATACAAGTTCTCAATATAAAGATTCAATATAACAGTTTGGATCGACCAATTGAAATTTGAAATGCGAATATGATCATGGTGGACGGACCACATCCATCATATATGTTGGACATTAGCATTTCTCAAATTTTATTCTTTCAAATTAATTCTTAGACTTTCAAAGGAAGTAATTAAATTTTTCTTAACGTAACTGAAGTACGTACTAACCCTGAGAGAATGACTAATTGATGAGTTTTGAAATAGCTTAATATTGTGTCAGTAATTTAGACACAATCCTACCGGGCAGTGTGATAGATTATCGAATCACAGAGAGAATTTTGAAAAAAAAAAAAAACAATTATCAATAATCTAAACACCAAATCATGAAAAATATAGCGTAAATCGAATCTGAAAGAATGCAGCATGAATTTCTCCATTATGCCTTCTTTTAGGCGATTAATATATAAAATTGTACTTTTTCCGACAATTTATATTGGATTTCTTTTCTTTCTAGCACATGCATTAATTCCTTTTACGAAGTGGAACATAATATAATGTATTGCAATTAATTGGTCAAATAAAAATTGCAATTGGTCCACTCCAGAAATTTGCTGTCAATATTGAGAAATATTTTCCTGACATAAACATGAATGCCGCTTTCATCTAAGATGAACACGCAGATTTGATACATTTACATTTCCATGAACAATTGAACATGATCTTTAAGCATTGCATTTAGGAGCTTTTTACATATGCTGATGCAACCTAAGGATGACTAAAAGATTATTGTTATTATTATTTATACACACACACACACACCATATGAAAATAACATATGCAAAATATTTCTCATATTCCTATAAGATAATACATAATGCAAAGATATAATTAAGTCTCTAAATTAATTTTTAGTTATATTGCATCATTTAATATTTAATATCTGATTTTGTTTTCATTTTCCCTTCATTTTGATCGTTAGCGTTATAGTATTGTTTGAAATTATACATGTCTTTTATATTTTAAATTATAATACTTATTTGCATTCAAAATTTATATTAGATAAATACTTCTTTTTTTCTGGAAGAAGTCCGGTGAAAAACACACAACGATATAAATTTTTTATACATGTCCTTGACAAGCTAATAAAATTTTTTGACACATGCCCTTACTGTCTTGTTGAAGTAAATAAATTTTATGGTCACCTCTAAATCAATTAAAGAAGATGTGATTCAAAACAGACCCACTAAATCATCACAGGGAGACAAAGTATAAAAAATGAATCAGGTTATCTTGTTTGTTTCTATTATTGTCATACTAGCAATCAATTAATTAATAAGAATTTTGATTATCATGAAGATATATATCAGATTTTTAGTACGATGCAGGTGCCGTTATTAGTAGAATACCAATTGCAAAGATGAGTTTGTATATGTTGTCATCAGTGGCGAATTTAGGTTGTATAGAAATGGGCAACAATGTGTCAAATTAAATTCATTTTAGATATTAGTTTAATATTAAGTACGCTTTTTGAGAAAATGTATATTTAATTAAAATATCATTGGTGTTTCATCATTGACCTCATTAGCCACAAGGTATATTTCGTTGTAATTATTTGATAATTAAATTTTATTGATTCCTTGAAAATTTTTGGAATTCCTCGATAGTTGTTAGAGACTTAGGCCCCGATCAAAATTCCATTTTTTTAACATGGGATTTAATTTCATTTCATTTTGTTGAAAAATTCGTGATCAAAATGAACATATTTGGTGTCATTTGGTTCGAATTCCTATGTAATTAGATCCAACAAAATCCTGTGAAATCAATTGAATTGAAATAAAATAAAATGAAATTCCACGTAAAATACATTTTGATCAGGGCCTTAGAGTTGCATGTAATGATATTACTAGAGCTGTCAATACCGTGTCGTTTCGCACGTTTTCCATTCTCTTCCGTCCAAACGGGAAAAAAATGAAATGTATTTTTGTTAGAGAGTGTAGAATAGAAACGGAAATGAAATCGATAACGTTGGTATAAACGAAACATAAACGAAATTAATCATTTTCATTCCATCGGCCCACGTTTCTTCCGTTGGCCCATCCAAAAATTTGAAGCCCAAAATTTGTAGTCCGTGAAATTTAAAGGAATTGCAGATGGGGAACTGCTGAGAGAAGCAGAGAAATAGTGCCTACCCTAGAATGCGCCGCTCTTCCCCTCCGCTCTCGCCACTTCTTCAGACCTTTCTCCTTTCTCTCTCCCTCTTCGCCCCCAACCAACAACCTCTTCTCCTTCTTCCTCTCTCCCTCTACCTCTCTTCCACTCCACCTCCCTCTCTTCCCTCCTCTCTTTCCA
This sequence comes from Rhynchospora breviuscula, assembly GCA_027562975.1. Lineage (NCBI taxonomy): Eukaryota > Viridiplantae > Streptophyta > Magnoliopsida > Poales > Cyperaceae > Rhynchospora > Rhynchospora breviuscula. The sequence goes on from CM050400.1 coordinate 36,157,672, forward strand.
CCACTGGACCAAAGCTCAATCCCTCTCCCAACCTTCTCTTTCCTCCGACCTCCGTCTGCTCTCTTGGTTCCTCCGGGACACCACCTCTCCTCATTCTACACATCCCTTAACTATCCTCCTTCTCACTGAGCTCGACAAGCTATACTCTCTCTGGACCTAGTGTTGGTTGTACAGGAGGAGATGTTGGTTCCAAGGCTTGAGATTGAAATTCTGGTTGATCTGGTACAGGAAGTTGAGGGATTCAAGGATGGAGTCTGGGTTAATTTGGGGATGGAAAGTGGCGTTCTTGCGGTGTCAATTGGGTAGATGATGATGGATGGGGAGGGTGCGATGGCGCAGAGGCCCAAGACAAAGATCGTCTTTGCACTCGGTCCTGCATCGAGATGTCGAGATCCGTGCCGATGATCGAGAAGCTTCTCCCGGCTAGTATGAATGTCGCCAAGTTCAACTTCTCCCATGGCTCCCACGAGTACCACTAGGAAGATTGTGTACACTCTCTGATGGTTTGTTAAATGTTGATTCAGAGTGTATTAATTAAGAGCTTGATTATGAATTAGTGCTTTATTTTGTGTGTTAACTTAATAATATGCTTTTGTAATCATTTTTTGTTTAAATCTTTCATGAGGTATTTTGTTTCTTATTTACACTGTATTTGTGCCTTGTTTGTATTGGGCAAAATTTTGCTTTTGTTGAGTCTAAATTGTTTTGATTAATTTAATGTTATTGATTATAATTTTGCTAGGTTATCAGATGATACCATTTTTCTTTAATTTTTTTTTGAAATATTGAACTTGTCATTTTGTTGTTTTATTTCGTTCACATTTTTTCAAATTTTGGACTTGTGAAGTTGTGAATTCTGCATTGTCAACGGAAAAAAAAATTAAACAATAGTTACGTCATTTTGTTCATTACAAATGGAATGTACAACGTAATAAATTTCATTTCCGCTATAATTATGGAACATTAAACGGAATTAAAAGAAGTTACGTGCAATACAACGGAACATAAATGAAAGTTGTCATTTCCGTACCTGTTAGGCACGTTTGACAGCCCTAGATATTACTACAGCACGCAATGTAGCTAATCCAATGCATAAGTTGCAATTTTATATTTTTAAGGAATTTATGGGTACAGTATTTGAAACAAAGAAACTATATTTTGGCATTCGGTAGAATTGAAAGTACTGTAAATTACAAGTATTATATGTTTGATTGATTGATTCTAGACTCAAAAGGAAAAAAAAAAAAAAAAAAAAAAAAAAAACCAAGAATTGCAAGTATTATCGCGGATGTGAATTCTTGCAAAGGTGTCTTGACGCTTACGTGGATATATATATTGCACGGTATACGAAGGAGGGACAAATTTTCTTCTGTGGTACAGACTACAGTGCCTTTTCCTTGAATAAATGTAAAAACCAATCGAATAGACGAATACTTCCCAGAAAAAGTACAAATAGTTAATGGAAGAACTCAAAGTAAGCACATGCTTTACTTTTTAGTTTGATGTACGGCCGTAGTATGTGCTTGGCACTATGCCACTGCAGCAATTTTAATTAACTGAGTTTAAAAGGTAGTTTTGTTGGCTTTCTTGGAAAAAAAAGGTACTGTGTTGTACACACACATATATATACACACTTCGTTTTCTATAAGAGATTTGGATTTGTCTGGTACTTTTATTGCACTGGCGAACTCCGATGGCTAAAATAACAAAGATAGGAAAAGTGCATGTTGTAGTACTCCTTAATCAGCAAGGATTAATTAATTTTTAACTACACCTATTTATATGTGCAAAGAGTAGCTAATCGTTTTTTGTAAAAAGGAATATTAGCAATCATATGACAACCACCATAACTAATAGCAATATAGCATAGTTATTTATACAAAAAAATAATAACATTATTTAAATTAAAAAAATAATTGCAGAGAAAATGTTCTATATAACTTAAATACGTCGTTTTTTTTTTTTTGAGGAAGAGGAAGCACTACGCAGTCGTATATATCAACTGGGCACTATATAAACTTTATAAACCATTTATCCACTAACAACTAATGCTAAAATTTAAACTTGTAAGTAGATGAATCGGATTTAAAATTCAACTGGGAGATCTCTTATTGTTTTCAAAAGTATATGGCTTGATTTTTATTGTGAAGCTTACCCATATCTTTATGATCTATTAAAATATCAAATGAATAGGTTGTACTATTAATTTTTTAAACTATTTGATCAATGATCAATTAACTTTTAAATTGCATTAGTTTGAGTATGATCAATGATCACTAATGTTATTTTGAGTAGAAAGGTATATATTTTTTATGTTACTTATTGTTTAATCAAATTTGGTTTAGAATGGGAGGTTGTTCTTGAAATGCTTCTTTTTTTTATTTTTATTTTTATTGAATGGTTGTAGTTGGGTTCTTCTTGAAATGCTTGAATGGCCCTTTCCAAAGAACTGTGAGAAATGCTCGTTTGTCGCTTTTTGTTGATGCGGTTAATGCTCATTAGATAGCCCCCATTTAATTTAATTATTTAATAAGGTTGGGTACTTAAGCATAGTTCAATGGTACGATGATTGCTATTTTAATTTGACCGAGATTACAGTTCCCAGAAGCAAGACGCAACCATTGGATAATAGTACAGGGTCCTTTTTGAAATGCTGGCTCTACGTTGCTTCTAACAATGAAAAATTGGCACAGTTCAAAGCCAAATCAGTTTGTCCAAACAAATTGTGGATGCATATCTGCTATTACACGACATTGCTTCAATCATTCAAATTTGGTCCCTCCAATTAAAATCAATCTAGCCAGATTCAATCATTGAGAAGTCCCAGATTATATTTTATTATTTTAAAACAAGTCCCTGAAACATAAAAAAGAAAACCCAACAACTCTGATTAATGCTTTGGAACAAAAATTACGGAGCTGTCACAAAAAAAAAAAAAAAAGAAAGATCGTTCAGAGTGCTTTTCAAATTACCACTAAATCTCTACAATATCGATTACCATTAAATTGAAATATTAAAATCTGCACCATTATATTTCTTTTTTTTTTTTTTTGCTTCTGTAGTTTTTTACTTAAATTGTTATAAATCAGTTGCTTTTTATTAACAAAAAATTGCATTTGTTTTAGCTTTTTTTTTTTTGGAACCTGCACCAGTATATTTCTTTCTTTCCTTGGGTCTTTTTCTTATCAGAAATGATAACTGCCATATGTAATTTTACCATCTCTTGCCATTGCTAAACACAAAATGAGCACAAATAGACAAGATGAACATATAAATGATCAAAGTGAACACTTACAAACAAATGAGTGTTGTCATCTCTTGTTCAGATTTTTATATGCACATTCAACTTATTTTTATTGAAGTTATTTGTTTGTATATGTTCACTTTGATCACTATATGTATTCACCTTGTCTATTTTATATGTTCACTTTCTGTTTAACAATAGTAAGGGATGACAAAACTACAGATGACAGTAATCAATTTCCTTTTCTTATTAAATAAGGAAGACTATTTCCAAGTGCCACTGCCCCTAAATTTAAAATCGAGCCCAGTATGACGATTTCAAAAAGTAATTTAAAATCGAGCCCGGTATGAAGATTTCAAAAAGCCATGACACAATTTGTAGAACTAAAGGGCCGACGGCCGAGTCTATATTTAACCATATCTTCTTGCGCTTAATTTAATATAGCCCAAATAAATTGGGCTAAAAGGCCTGCCTCTGGCAATGGAACTTCTAGACGAAATCTAGAAGCAATTAACGTGCTATTTGTATTACAATTTACATTATCTAACGAGTAGGGGTGAAAATGGCGAACGGTTAAAAATTTCGGTTGCGTTTCAAAAATGAAACGGTTAGATATTGTAACAGTTAATGAAACAGTTAAGTTTTGTTAACGAAACGAAACAGTTAATGAAACAGTTAAGTTTAGTTACCGTTTTAGACGTGATGCAGGTATACTAACGAGCATACCAATGTTCAGCGGACTGTTGATATGACGGTACACCAGAAAAACAGAGTTGAAAACAAAGCGATAGCTCCCAGCTGAATCAATAGAATGCTCATCTTGATTAAATTAACATGTTCAATTTGATTACGCTCTCTTCTTTGCTGGTGATAGGCATGTATTAAGTAGGGACTTTTTTTGTAACTTTAACCACTGGTAACCCTTTCATTCATTTATTAAAAATGGGGCCTGGACCGCCATTTTTATTTCGCAAAAAAAATCTAAGTAGGGATTGTTGAAGTTGCCTTCAAGTTTGTGTAAATAAATAAGTTCGATCACTCATAGTCATGTAACCACTGTTTTTCGTATCCCCTGTTTTCTGCCACATTTTGAATGAATTAAATTTTGTGTAGACAATGCGCATCAATAGGAAAATATCATGGCAACCAGCAATCCTCTATTAAATATCTGAAAACCACTATTTAGAATGTAACAAATGTCCTCAGTTTATATGTACACACATAATGAACGAATATTTCACTCAAAATTCATCCGAAAGAAAAGAAAATTGGAAATCTCATGGACAAAATACAAATGTACTAACAAAAACTGCCTAAACCAATCAATAAACACATCAGACAGCAAAGAGTTTGACAATAAACACTATTTTAGCACGGCAAATAGGGCACTCACCGCCAGAGTCTTTGATCTTCTGTAAACATCCCATGCAGCCAGCCATGTGTCCACATGGTATACATGCACCTTCTACTGGCTCTTCAATGCAGATGCTGCACATTCCTAAATTGACATTTCTGTTATCCCAATCTTCAAATTGACTTGATTCGAGTCCAATTGTGCCAACATTATCAACATCAGCTTCAGCGAGGAAAGATTCAGTAGAAAGAGGATCCAATGGTGGAGCTGATGGGGCTGAAGATGTGCTTAGAGTGGGAATATGGTTCGCTTCTAATTTATGTAAACCAGGTGCATCTACCATCGGCATACTTGGGCCAGGGCTCGGCAGGTCGGTACCTTAAAGGAAGGTATAATGACAATGTAAGATTAATAAGATTCTTTTTTTTTATTATTAATAAGATATGGGTCAAGTCCTTAACTTGACAAATATTAATATCTTTTAGCAACTTATTTAGCTAACTAGTTCCTAAAGATTGATGGAGACTGCCATTACCATGACAGTTATCATGGTACAAAGTTTAACAGGTGTAATCTCTTTCTGGTATGGAAAAGCAACCTCCATGTACTGGATATGTATTGGCCCATCAAGGAGTACCATTTTTCTTGCCCGAATTAGCTTGTCTAATTATATCTATAGGATTTAGACTGATAAAAACTGTTCACATTTTATCGGATAAGTCCTATAGGATCTAACTCCTCAATATTTAGCTCCGATAGGTACCAGACACTTCAAATATGTCACTCTCAAATGATGTCCGGTGCAACCAAAGAGAAACTAAACCCAAATATGATTCACTTTAATATTTAATATTTATAAAATCTGAAGCAATAAACTCTTAAAAGTCGTCATAACAGTTTGTCACTTGAAACTTGGCCTCAAATTGACATTTACACGATTGGTAACATTTTCTACATTCAGCTGTAGGTTTCTGTTTATAATCCACTCAACATTTTCATCATATGGAGGGAATTAATATGCTGAAGTCTGACCACAGGACACTGATCTACTTGTTTGTTTATTAACAAAAAAAGTTACCTCCAAAAGAATCACAAGACTTAAAACCAGACAGCCCTTCCTGTATTGCTGATTGAATTGATGCTTTGATAGCCATTTGTATATCCTCATCTTCTAGATCAAAGAATAATATGAAGAGTTACTAATAATAAGTTTAAAAATTATAAAGTTCACAAAAAATGTTAAAAATCATGCTACAATCATCATTCTGTCTTCTGAACATTCTTGATATTATTGATTCCAAATAATTTCAGATGGAACTTTCTAATGTAAGTTCGCAATGCAGATTTTGTGTTGAGCTACCAACAATTTCAAGCGCAAACACTTATGCACAAAACCTGATTAATTGTCGTTATCAGGTCAATCTCGCCTTGTAAATTTTCTAGTTTATAATAATTTTTCTAATAGAACAATTGTACACTACCTTTACTCATGGCTTTCAACAGTGTCTCGTCATACTGGACAGTATCTGGAAGTGATGTCGGCAGAGAAAACCCCTCCCTGTGCCTCTCCATAAAATAAACAGCAATGCAGAACTCAACAAAAGAAAGGTTGCCATCCCTATCACAATCGGACAATGTCCAAATTTCCCTTAAGACCTCTGAAATAGAAAATTACTCTATTAGCATAGGCAAATGACACAAAACGTTTGTTAACCCAAACCAAACACATCTACTCTGCCCTGTGTACTTCTCACTAACACAGATATTTTCATAGCAAAGTTTACAAAGAAAATTACCTATGGGAATCTCCCAACTAAGGAACAAAATGCGCGCCTGCTCACCAGTAATTTTTCCATCTTTGTCCTTGTCCATTATCCTAAAAATCTCGGCATACTTGGAGATGACAGATTCTGAAAATTTCGGCCACTTCTGAGAATCTGCTTCTCTAGAATCTTCATAGTTTCCTGAATATATGGCATTAACTGTATTTATCTTTGGAGCTGGAATTTTGGATGTTGCTGATAGTGCATGTTTTACATTTTCAGGCGTTAAATGACCACTCTGCTGTGCAACTGAAACAAGCTTGAGAGCATTATAAAATCCTAAGCTATCAAGAAAGCCCCTCTGATCATGATCAGCACAGCTCCATATCTACAGAGTAAGAGAGTATTAAGTATATTATTTAAATTAGAAATGGTCTAGGATTATGTGTATTGGCCTGTTCAGTGAATATAAATAGCATGAGAAGTGAACTACAAAAACAGAGATGGATTTGGGATTTTACAGAAGACTAGGTCAAGGTTGAACTTTTCTAAGTTTGAAGTTTACGAGAAAAAGTTCAAACAACTTAAACAAGAAAGAATGACAGCTAACTATCTACAAGAGAACATAGATTTAGGTTAATGCAGTTTTGGTTTGGTGGGTCATGACAATGTTTAGTTGCTTTACTTTTTTTTTTCATTATTTTTGTACAGCATAGCTTGTAATGATCCATTTTCATTTTTTTAATTTTTCATATTTAATAAATTTAGTAGGTAGAATCCTGGTAATTTAAACAAAACGAGATACAATAAGCAAGAGAGCACGTTGTACATTTATTTATTTACTTCATGTTTTTCTACATGGCATTGCTTATATTGCTTCCTTTCCTTTATTTCCTTCTTTTCTTTTTCATATTTTATATCTTTTTCATAAAACACTTTTTTGTTTAAATTAATAAAATTTAATAGGCAAAATCCTTGTTCTAAAAGAATGAAAAAAAAACAGGATAATAGAACATGAGAAGCAAAAAAGAGAGAAATGTTGTATTTTTATTATTATTTTTTTTTTCATTAACGATTCTCCAGAAAAGAGAGAGGTACCTGAGCCAAAACTCCCCAAGGCAAGTTTGAGCCACGAAAAAAAGCAATAGCCTCGGAGCCATTAATCTTTCCGTCGCCATTCAAATCAGCTATGCGGAAGTAATTCTCATACACCTCCTTGTCTACCTCAATTAAGAAACTCATCATACTCACTGTTCAAAAGAAAGTATTTACAGTGAAGAAATATAAAAGGGACAAATAGGAGGATGCGTGGGAGGGAGGAGAGGGTGAGTTTTTTATACGGAACTAATTTAGTGGTTGATTAATATAAGTTAATTAATTATGAAGTGAAAGAAATTCAATGCCGCGATAGTGACTTCCAGTCTCTACGCGGGTCTTGTTTAGACTTTTTAGTGACACAAATCGATGGCAACAATATTTTGGTAGGAAGTTTCTGCACAGTTTCTACTTTCTAAAGAGAAATTGAACTACTGGATATTATTAACTGGACAGGACAGGAGTTTCAACATATGTGGTGCTAAGCCATTCCAAGAAGACTTGAACGACTTGAGGTAATTAATTACACTAGACAAGAGTTCTGAACATTTATGGCACTGATGTTGAAAATTCGTAAAGGGAAAATAAACTTGTTGCAACATAGGTTGCTTCAGAAAATAGGTTTCCGAGGGAGAGAAGGATAGGCGTTTTTCTGGTTCGTGTGAATTGTTTCCATCTATTTATTAAGTGCGTATCGCAATCTGCTACGTAGAAACTAGAAAGCAGTACTTTTGGAACTCAAGTGAAAATTACAGAAAAAGGTCAAAAGGAATCCAGAGCATCCGATCCTATCTCACACAAATCTTGATGCGATCGGACAGTTCAAGGATTGCAGGAGAACCCAGAATATCTATAAAACAATTTAATTTAAGGAATATAGATTGTTTGCATCATGTGAACATGCAAACGAAAAACATGTATGTACAGAAAGCGACCCAACTTTTGAGCTGTCACGGAAGTAACCTATGATGTTGGAGGGGAAAAAAAAAACAGGGCATGTTTCATTCCAAATTACCAAGGGGAGATTGATATCCAAACCTTTTTTTAACACAGAAACAATAATTTTCATAATAACGAGCTCGAATGGACCATAACACCCCCCCCCCCGGCACCCAAAGAACTTAAGAAAAATTAGATGCATTCTATTTTGTTATTGTTCTCCTATTTTATTTTATTTTTTTCTTTTCTTTTCATTCTGCACACTATAAAAATATACATACAAGTACAAAAGATGTCCTCAACCTTTATGAGGTGCTCAAGTAGTAAACAGCTTAATGACAGAATCAATTTGTGAACGGCAATTAGGGCATAGTGAATTGGACTCCATGATCCTCTCTAAACAATCCATACAACCTGACATGTGTCCACACGGCACACAGGCACTGTTAATTGGATTCTCACAACAGAAATTACAGGTTCCCAGATTGATGTCACCAGTAATTTCACCCAGCCCTGTACCAGAAGAAACTTCAATGCTCTGCTGATTTACATTGTCACTGTCTGCCTCAGTTGTGGTTGTAGTTGAGATGCTTAAACCTATTAAGAATTGCACAACACATTAATAATTAATTACAGGAACTGGTTATTACGGGGACAGATGGCAATTTATAAGCAGATGATCACGAGGAAATTTTGTTTGAAGATTATTTGAAAAATATGAGACTGCCGATAGCACTCTGATTTTAAATAAACTAACATAATCATTTTTGAAAGCGTACATGGTGATCTTCATATAAATAATTGATGCTAGTTTGTCAAATTGGTCTGACTATTGAGGGTATATAGCCAGATCAGTTAATTCAAAATTTATAAATAAATTGTGTTGCAAATAGTATTACCTCTTAGAAGGTCAACAAGACGAAAACCAGAGACCCCCTCAGACATAGCTGCTTCTATGGAGGCATTCAGGGCAATATCAAGAGCCACATCATCATCATCATCATCTGCTTCATCAAAGGATGGTATTGATTGGATGGATGTATTGTTGGTGTTTTCATCTACGGAGGTACTATTTGCTATTTCATCTCCATGGATTTGTGCTTGTGGGGCTGTTGATGATATTGGATCATTGTTGATTTCAGTATCCTCGTTTAAGGCAACCTAATTAAACGCATGAAGAACTTATCAAAGAGAAATACATGAATTTATCACAAGAATGCCTTCAGCTGGAGATAGAATATGTATGTTGTAAATATTGACATTTTTTCAAAAAAATAAAAAATAAATAAATAAAAGGTGAACTTACTGGAACTAATTGAAGGGGCATCTCAGGAGCAGGGATCTCGATGCTCCATGGATCAGATAACACCTCGCGCACAATTTCAGGCGTCAGAGAAACACCTTCTTGTGAAAGCTTTATCAGCTTCAGAGCATTGAAAAAATCAGAGCGATCAATGAAGCCGCTTTCGTCTTGATTTATGAATTCCCATATCTGCATACGCAAGGGAATATCATCATCATTCACACAATATATAGAATATAGATACATATTGTGACAGAAAAATTGCATGAAAAACAATAATTAACACAGATATTCAGAAAAACTGTAATAAGAATAAATGACTTACTCTGACAAGGTCTATTTCTGGCAAATTAAATCTTTCAAAAAATGAGTTTGCCTCAGAAATGCTTATGCTCCCGTTATGATCCAAATCTGCATTGTCAAAATAATTCTCAAATGCCTCCGGGTTCAACATTTAGGATGAAGTCAACGACTCCCTCAAGTCAATATATGCATGCACAACTACAAAATTAAGTACAAGCCTAAGCCAGAGAAACAGAGATTCTTTTATACTGTTCTTTCTTTTTTTTCTCTTTTTTAGAAGCTTGGTAGTAGCTACCTAGAAATTCTCTTGTACTAGTTGGTAGGGCCATGTTATCATTTAATAATTAACACCAGTGTCAATCTAAGTCGTCTCCCACTACAGCAAGGTTTGGATGGATGGCGTTATCTCGGGAATTGATTCATGCACTCCCGAATTTGGAGATCCACTCCTTTTTGACGAAAATGCCCCTCACGTCCAAACTGGATTGTAAATTGAAAGACGTAAATTGAAGAAATGTAAGGGGTATTTTCGTCCACAAAGGAGTGGATCTCCAAATTGGAGGCGTACATAAAGCAATTCTCTGTTGTCTCACCTCATTATCCTATTTTTCTTTATCTTTCACCAGGGATGTATTACCTTATGTATATCATCTTAACGTAGTACAAAATATCGTAGTGCCGTTGGAAGAAACTTCTGTCAATAAAACTAACACGTACTGCTTAGAAGGATTTGTAAAATTGAATGGGTCATAACCACTGATTATTATATTCTATTTTACTAATTTCAATGATCATATTAGTATGTATGTTCGAAAGCTCATATTAGTGACACTCTTCCAATTCTAAAATTTTGTATTATTTTGTCCAGATGTTTTCACAACGTAAGTTGCAATTTATTTTAACTTAACTTTAAGAAACTTTTTTTTTTTTTTTTTTTTTTTTTTTTTTTTTAAGCTGGGTTGTTTGGCCCAGTGGTTTCGCTCTATTCCGCCAACCAAGTGGTCCTTGGTTCGATTCAAGGAGAGAGCATTTATCTTCAAATTTTTTATTTCTTATAACAAAATCGTTGGTTTCAAACCAACCTTCAAAAAAAAAAGAACCTTTTTGTAGTCAATAGTTGTCCTTTCTCATGCTTAATGCGAGCAATAACCTACCTGAACAGTAATAGCAGAAAAGAGAAAACTTATACGAAATAATTTTATTGGGTAAAGATTACCACATCCGTCATAAGCTGTTGTTATATCTAGTCAAAAAAGATTGGGCAAGTCAACTCTGATCATAGAAATAAAGAATATCTTACGTCATTTGTTGGGTCATCACCAAATTGCAAGGAAACAAATGCCCTGTATCAATTAGATCTGGATGGATTGTATCTAGAGACTGAATAACCAATTATATCTAATGAAAAAAGTTAACTAATTATAGTAGATCAGTTTATTTAATACCTCCTTCATGATGGCTGCAGCCTTGATGATCACCCATCTACCACCAAAACAATATATATTAGTAAAAACGAAAAAGCTAAATTGTAATCGTGTATGTGCCCCGTATAGAACTGACACTCAGTTTGTATAAAAATGATGTGTCATGCTTTCAATACATATCTCAGTACATATTTTATAAGAACATGAGCCGGCTGTCATAAACAATCCTCTCAGCATTTTATTTTCTTAAATAAAGTCTCAAACGCCCATGCAATCATTAACCACGGCAAATCAAAATAGTGTTCTAATTGACAGTACTCCTGATGACAAAGAAAAAGAAAGTACAAAACGTCACTCGAGGTGTTGAAACATAAGAAAGGAAATTAAAATTAAAGATTAATAAAAGATTGCCCTCAAAGCTTGTTGTAAAATGTAAAATCATCACTAATCACATTTATTGTAAAATAGATCTTGTATTTAGGGGTAAAAGGTTATTTTTCATTTTTTTTAGAAAGTTACCGTTATTTAGAGGTAAAGGTACACAAAGCAACGGTACAATAGGCATCCTATCAAAAGCTGTAATATACTCAGAATCCAGGAATAAATAAAAACTTTCTTATGGATGTCAAAAAAAAAAAAAAAGAGCTTAAAATTCATCACTGTTACAACAAGAGGAACTATATGGTTCTGACAGAAAAAAGAATTGCTTAACGAATTTAAAACTGAACTAAATGTACAGGTACCAGATATAGACCGCAGCATGTCTCTGTCCATAACAGGATGTCCCAATAATGGAGAACATTATCTTTCCATACAAGTTTTATGTGTAACCATGTGTAACAAATGGGTGTAGCAAGGTCACACAAACTCACCACACAATCTGACTATTCAGAGTTGAGGCCATAATGTCCAGACTTCAGTTGACTAGTTCTCATTTCATCACTGGTCTTGGTCGCTTTTAAGAGAGGATTAATTAATCACCTAGTTAATTAAAAAGACCAAAAGACTTGTATAAGTGGTGCAACTCGGAACCGGAACCATTCTTTCTCCCTTGATAGGGACCACTTTCTAGAAGTGAAAGACTCCGTGTTTGCATTCTAACTGGAATTGATTTGTTAACTTGTTCTCCTTAAATAAAAATTACATGATTAATTCTGAAATTGAGAGAGAACCCTTTTAAAAATTCAAAATTGTTTTTTCATGACTAAAAAAATGAAAAAAATAAATAATTCTGTATTTAATTTTGATGCGCAGCTCAAATTATGTTGTTTGAATGACCATGTAAATATGGAAAATTGAGATCTGAAAATATTGAAATCGAGATATGAAACTGATTTGTTAATTAATTCTGAAATTGAGAGAGAACCCTTGTAAAAATTCAAAATTGTTTTTTCATGACTAAAAAAATGAAAAAAATAAATAATTCTGTATTTAATTTTGATGCGCAGCTCGAATTATGTTGTTTGAATGACCATGTAAATATGGAAAATTGAGATCTGAAAATATTGAAATTGAGATATGAAACTGTATATATCGAGTGATAAGCCGATAAACCATAGCATCACTCAGTATTATCACAAATATAACTTCAGATCAGCAACTATTATCACCCTTGACTGAACCAACAATATTTTTACTCAGAAGAGGAAGAAAACTAAACTTATTCCAAAATATATTTTTTTTATTCTAATCCAAAAAAAAAAAAAATTATCCAGGAAACCTGCAGTACCAGAAATTTGCCCTGTTGAAATGGTTAATAAAAGGAATTTGCAAAGGGTATGACCCGTTACAGAAGGTCCTGTTGCAGATTATTTTGCAACAGTTTTTATGTAAACGCTGTTACAAAAGCCTATGATTTTGCAACGGTTTTTAACACAAAACCGTTTCAAAAAGTATAATTTTGTAATGGTTTCCAGAAAAAAACCGTTTCAAAAGATTTCAAAATAAAAAAAAAAATATTCTGGCGCACGCCTTTTTGAAACGGTTTCTTGATAACAACATGTGATCCTCATGCCAATAGATGCACAAATACAGTGCTATTTTTTTAAGGTTTCTGCACATTCTTCTGCTATAAAAATCCTCGTTATATATGTAGATCAATCACCACTAGACTGATACAGAAGCAGCAAACCTCAGAAAAAAATTAAACATTATAGGTAACATGACCTGAATCTAAAAATGTACACTCCCAAAAAGGAAGTGTGTTTTGGGTTGTTGCCTGCAAGAAATGCATCAGTATCACAAGCTGGTACAATAGATCTAACAAACTTGTAAAATGCAAAAATTATCTCAATTTAGTTGTATGTTTATCGATAATAAGAGACCATAACTTAAAGCAGAATGGAAGCTGCCACAGTTACAAATTAATAAGTCCTGTAAAATTAGAAGAAAGTATCTGAGAAGTTGCAGTATGCGAACAGGTAAAACCATACCAGCACTGACAAGCAGAACGATAATAAAACTAATTGTTAAGGATCAGAAGGCTTCCAGGCAACAGATCAACTAGGGGCACCAAAGGAAAAAATAAAGAAGTTTGTACTAAGGTAATGGAATATCCCATCCCTAGAGATGCAACATATTATCTTGCTGCAAGTATTCACTCAAGTAATATAAGTCGTAGATGATTAACCGAAAATGACAATATGAATCAACAACTTAGTTTGCACAATATTCCTTGCAGACCACATGATCGTCTTTAATTAATCAATCAGTTCAATTTGATTACGCTCTCTTCTTAGCTGGTGATAAACAAGTATTTAACCTCTGTTGCTGCCAGTTTTGTGTAAATAAGTAGGTTCCATTACTCATATAGCCTCTGTCTTATGTGAACTTTTGAATAAAGTAAATTTTGTGCACAAAAGTCTACATCATTGGGGAGGAAAAAAAATCATAGCAGCCTACAATCCTCTATCTGTTATCAAATTCACTATTTTTGATGTAATAAATATCCAGAAATAATAGATACAGAACCGATGACAGTTTCACACAAAATTTATCAAAAAGAAAAAAAATAAAAATCTCACCGGCAATAAACAAACATGCTAACAAAACTGCCTAACCCAGCCAGAAATTCCTCATACATCGTAGAGTTTGAGAATCGACTCAATTTTGGTACAGCAAAATGGGCACTCACAACTAGAGTCTTTGATCTTCTGTAAACATCCCATGCAGCCAGCCTTGTGTCCACATGGTATGTACGCACCCTCCACCGGCTTTTCCATGCAGATGCTGCACATGAGCAAATTGACATTTCTGTTATCGAATTCTTCAATTTGACTCGACTTGGGATCAGTTGGGCAGACACTATCAACTTTAGATTCAGCAAGGAAAGATTCAGTAGAAAGAGAATCCAATGGTGGAGCTGACGGGGCTGAAGATTTGCTTAGAGTAGGAACATAGTTGGCTCCTAATTCATGTAGACTCGATGCATCTATTGTTGGGGTACTTGGGCCAGCGCTTGGAAGGTCGGTACCTAACAGGAAGGTATAATAAAAAATACAAGATTCGGAATTATTTTTTATTTATTTTTTAAATAAGATATCCTGGTAACTAGCTCCTAAAGATGGAGTTGCGAGCAACATGTTATTTATCCATGGTTGTACAAAGTTTTACAGGTATAATCTTACTGGCATGGCACAGCTAGAAACCACCATGTACGCAATATGTATCGAGTATTGATGCATACCAAGTTCCATTAATTCTGATTTTATAGCTAACTAGCTCCTGTCTGATTAACATTAATTGGAACGTTTTTTTTCTGGGCCCAACTCCACTCTCGTGGTAAGGATCGTTCTATACAGAATATTTAAGCTGTTCAATTCTTACAGAGAGTCCTATGAGGATGTAAGTCCTCAATATTGGACCTGGTAGGCTGGTACCTCGGATAGATACCAGACACTTCAAATATTTCACTCTCCAATGATATATTCTTTTTGAGGGTCCTTTTTCTTTTGAAGGTCCTCCAATGATATATTCATGCAACCAGAGAGAAGCCCTGATATGTCCCTTTTCATATTTAATTTTAATCGAAATCTGCAATCATAGCAGTTTGTCACTAGAACAACTGAAAATTTACTATTCACACCTAAAAAATCCTTTTCTATATTCAGATTTCTGTTCAACAAACCATTGAAATTTTTTATCATACGAAAACAAAATGCTAACCACAGGAGATTGATCTACTGTAATAAGGAGATGTGAAAGAGGTCAATATCTCTGATTTCGGCCTGGGAGTGCCCAAAAGAAATAGTGGATCCTTGAAGTAAATTATCATAAGGGTATTTATTTCTCAAACATCATCATTTGTTGGATAATTAGTTGTCCCTTTATTATACCTTCCTGGCATGAACCCCGCTGGCAGGTACTAACAGGTAAGACCAGGAAGTAAATTAAGTTGTGTCAAACACTCTTAAGTTCATTCATCTCATTATGGACTGTATAGTCCACAATAAAGGGACAACTATAGTACAATTGTTATCTCTAATTTCTCGTCACAACCAAAGTAAAGACAGACAAAATACTGTATGTTACTCAGGAACCTCGTCTCTTAGATCTAAAAGATAAGTGGATGCCAGCACTTGATTAAGTTTTAAAGAAAAAATATTTACAAAGTAAACAAAAATGGTTGAAAAATTACGTTATGATCGTTCATTCTATCTTTTTAATATTATCGATATATTGTTCCTCTTTTATTTTTTTAGGGCCAGTAATACTGACAAGTGACAACTTTTTTATCAATAAAAAGAAGTTTACGAAATTCTAAGATAAAAAAACTCGATATCAATACGAGTATTAAACTCCTAACAAAGTTTGTACCCCAATAGTAGAGCATTATGACCAATAATAAATAGAGTACAAAATAAGCACCGTACTCAAATTGAATTTTATTTATAAAAAAATAATAATTTTCATCAAAATATTTTGTGTTTATATATTTATTTTTATTTTTTAAAGTATAATAAAATTTTCTTAAATATTTATTTATCCACATACACAGTGACATTTTTTCTATGTTAATTTTAATAAAAATTTCACCCCATAACTTCATAAATGTTATGAGATAGACTAAAATCAGTCGCGACTGACGGATGAGACCGTCAGTTACGATGAAATCTCAATTTTCGAGATTCTAATAGTCGATCCAAACAATTCAATGTGTTCTCCATATTGAAATTTCGTAGAGACCAAATTTTTTTACATTTTCTAAAATTTTTTAGTATTTTTTTGGTATTTTACAAAATTCTTAATCTAAATAATTCTGGACCCTTCAATAACAATGGTTTTTTAAAATCTCAAAAGAATAGTAAAAAAATTTAGAAAAATGTAAAATTTGGTCTCCAATGAGATTTCAATATGGAGAACACATTGAACGGTTCGGATTAGCTATTAGAACTTCAAAAGTTGAGATATAATCACGGGTCAATCCGTTAGTCGTGGCTGATTTTAGTCTACCTCAAACGTTATTATATTAGTTTGTCGCTTAATCAGTTGACCTCTTAGTTATCCTTCTTTACATTCAGATGTAGGTTATTATTCGTTTAACTATTTGTCCCTTTGATCATAAGGAAATAAAAAACTAACCAAGGACATTGATCTAGTTATCTTCTCTTAACAAAATTGGTTTTATGCCACTCCCAAACAGTGCAATTTCAAATATACCATCACATCAACTAATTCGATATATGCAATCATCAAACATCACAAATTGATTATATGTCATTATTTCCAGTTAAATCACATTTAAAATTATTTTTGTATGTCAGATTTATTAATAATTCCTAGAATAACCTTCCTAAAGATATCGCATCTGGGATTGATGAAAAAGAAATAAAGATCGTCTCTCTTCCTGTCATCCTGTTTGGTTTGGTGGAGATTTCGTGGAGGCGACAGATTTATAGTTTTAAAAGTTTCTGCTATTTTGTTAGAAATTTTTTTTTAAGTTTCAGCAGTTACTTTGCACAATTATTCTGTGAGCCAGCATCTTTATTTCTTTTTTTGAAGGTTTGCCAGCATCTTTATTTCAACAACTTATTAGTTAAAATTTTTCATGTTTAATGGGATTTGTATAGTAATTACATGGTTTTAAAAGAAAGATAACCGTGATATAGTAATTTCACTAGACATCATCTGCCGCTCATTTATTTTAATTTTGTAACTCAATTTCGTAACTCAAGTAGCCATCAAATAAGAACAATATAGTGAACTCACCATCCAAGAAGATGGCCCGACTGA
Organism: Rhynchospora breviuscula; assembly: GCA_027562975.1. Taxonomy (NCBI): domain Eukaryota; kingdom Viridiplantae; phylum Streptophyta; class Magnoliopsida; order Poales; family Cyperaceae; genus Rhynchospora; species Rhynchospora breviuscula. Next base: position 36,175,328 of record CM050400.1, read on the forward strand.
TCTGATATAATAAATAATCTTAGCGGTCAGTTCAATAGTGTTTACCAGCATAAATTTTCCTTTCTTTTTTTCAATCTAGTGGCATAAAACTAATTATAATTATTTTGCGGTGACAGAGATCTAATTAGTTGTTTTATGATGGCGTATTTCGAATTTTAATGTTTTGTAGTGGTATATCTAAAAGGAAACATGGTTATTTTAATTGACCAATGGCATAAAACTAATTTTAATTGTTTTGTAGTGGTATAAAATTAATTAGTTGTTTTGCAATGATATATCTTGAATTTTAACTTTTGCAATGGCATAAATCAAAATGTCCAAAAAAAAATTACCTCCAAAATACTGCCCTTTCCGTATTGCCGATTGAACTGATTCTTTGATAGCTATCCGCAGCATCTGCTCTTCTATATCTAAATGACAATTGGATCGAGTCACTAAAATAAGTTTAAAAGAAAAATTATAATAATGTTTATAAAGTACATTAAAATTGTGCAACAATTATTTGTTTTGTCTTCATAGCATTATTGATATTGTTTGCTAATAATTTCAAATAGAAGCTTCTAACTGTAAGTTTCCAATTACGATTCTGTTCAATTGAGGAACCAACAATTTACACAGCGCTCTGTTTATCCTTCCAAGTGAGGGGCAACATGTATAAAAGTTTCTTGATTGCAAGTTTTATAATACTAAAAACTAAGGAACAAAGTACACGCCTGCTCACCCATACTTATTCCATCATCGTCCATATCAGATCTCCTAAAAATCTCGTCATACTCGGAGTCGGAGATGTCAGATTCAGAAAATTCTGACCATCTAAGAGAATCTGTTTCTCTAGAATCTTCGTTGTCACCCACATGTATGGCATTTACTGTCTTAATCTTTGGAGCTGGAATTAAAGATGTCTCTAACAATGCATGTTTTATGTTTTCTGTCGTTAATTGACCACTTCGCTGAGCAACTGATATGAGCTTGAGTGCGTTGTAGAATCCTAATCCATCAAGAAAACCCCTCTCATCTTGATCAGCATAACTGCATATCTACAGAGTAAGAGAATGACTAAATTAGACACAGTTTCTGATTAGTTGTATAAGCCTAATCAGTGAAGAATGTAGAGCATGAGAAGAAAGAAGTAAACTCCAAAAACAGAGCCTAATCGTGTGTTTAGCACCCACACGAATAAGCTCTTATTTCTAGTTCTCACAAAATCATGGAACTAGAACAAGACTCGTTCTAGTTCATGAATTTGCCAAACACACTAATATATATATGTGTTTTACATGAAGGTAGAGGTTATATTTTTAAATATTTTGAGCTGGTTTTGGTTTACTCCCTGTTATGACTTATGACTGAGTTGTTTTATGGTTTCATTTTTTTAAAATTAGTTTCAGGGGGTTGTGGGTGGGGTCGGCAGCGACGGCAGGAGGGGCTAAGGGGAGGGGTTGGCCGGTCGGGAAAAAATTGAAAACATGCTAGAAATAGAAACATGTTAAGATAGATTGATGATAATGATGATGGTAAAAGTTGATGATGATCCCCTAAGCAATTTTCATTAGTTCCTATGATATTGTTAGCATTGCTTCCGTCCATTTTTTGTTTTTTTCCTTTCAATATTTATATATTCTTTTTGCATAACTCTGATTAAATTCAATGAAATAAATAGGCCGAAATGAAGCATGGATAGTCAACAAGAGAGGGATTTGTATTATTATTATTATTATTATTTTCACTAACAGAAAGAGAGGGTACCTGAGTCAAAACATCCCGAGGCAAGTTTGAGCCGCAAAAGAAATCAATAGCCTCAGAGTAATTAATCGTTCCATCGCCATTCAAATCAGCTATGCGAATGTAATTTTCATAGGCCTCCTTGTCTAGCTGAATTGAGAAACTCATCATACCCAGAGCACAAAAGCAAATACTAATAATGAAGAAAAGGTCAAAAGGAGTGCATATAGGAGGGTGCATGTGTTGGAGGAGGAGAAAGGGGACGTCTTTTATACTAAACTAAGTGGTTGATCAAAGAAGACCGGAAATACTTGAGGTCATTAACTATACTAGACGAAAGTTCTGAGGATTTATGCATGGTGATGTTGAAAACGACTTTTAGTTGTTTTTTTTGTTTCATGCGTTTTTGGTACAGCCCATTTCTGAACATTTATGGTACTGAGGTCATAAACGAGTTGAGCCTTGAGGTCTTTAATTTATACTGTTGCGTTTGTCTGTTTCGTGCGAATAATTGTGTCCGCCTGCGCAGAAAGCAGTATTTTTTGGGATTACTTAGGACGATCACTGTTTCATCATCATCGTCATCACATTTATTTTTTGAATAAACAAACAAACAAAAATAAGGGTTTGTTTCATTCTAAACCACAAGAGCTAAGTCAACAACGTTAAAACACACACACACACACACACAAAAAAAAAAAAAAACAAAGTTAACACAAAATGTTTTTTTTTTTTTTGAATAAAAAAGAGCACCCCCACCCCAAAAAAAAAAAAAAAAACCTTCGTTCTCCATTTCTCTTTTTGTATCTATTTCTCTTTTAAGTGCATACTCTGAATGTACACATAGATACAAAATAACAAAAGTGGTCCTTATGAGGTGGCTCAAGCAGTAAACTACTCAATATTCAATAACAGAAAAATTGAGCACGGCAATTAGACATGATCTTCTGTAAAAAATCCACCCAACTGCCATGAGTCACAAGGCACACAAGAACTTCTACTTGGATTCTCAATTTCTCACAAAAGAAAGTACAGGTACCGAGGTGGTGTCACTGCTGATTTCACTTAGTCTTATCTTGTGCCACGCAAGAAACTTGGATGCTCTGATTAATTTTATCATTATCTGCTTTAGGACAATGTGATTATGTGAACACCTCCCTCCAAACAATGTATTTAGGCTCAACTAGAAAATCAGGTCAAACGCAAAGTCTAATGGGTCAAAAACAGGTACTCTTTTCTATTGGGAGGTAGGGACGCGGTTACTTAAACAATTTAGACGTGTGTAAAGCTGACTCATCTCTTCAATGGGGTTTGGATGGATGGTGCATGTTTCCTCTCCCCATTAGCCTTTGCTTCTCAATCAAAATTTCAACAAGGGATATTTACTTTCTTTTTCTTGACAATATATACTTGTTTGAGACGAGAAGAGAAATAACAGACAAAAGATGAAACAAAATATATATCCATGTTTAAATCGTGCACACGCAGAAGCAGAATCTCCGTGAGAGAACATGACACAATCTAGAGAGAATGATGAGATGACGCTAAGGAGGGATGATGGAAAGCAATTCTGTTTTTTTCGAAAGAAACAGAAAACGAATAAAAAATGAAGCGGGGCCACAATTATGTTGTGATGGCCAATTAGTTAGTGAAGAAATTAGATAAGTTAGTTTCATCATAAATTCTTAATATTTATCACAACAAATAATTATGTTACAAATATTCTAAGAAAATAATAAGTTTACAAATTAATAATATGATCGTAATTAATATATTTCTTTTTATATTATTAAATTAGTGTTGTAAACTTGTAATTCATAGTTAATAACTCATTTAAATATTTTTATTGGTGTCGAGAAATAATTTTTGTTTGAATTGGTTTGTATTGTCTTGTAAGAACACTGATATTTAAATATTATATTTATAATTTTATATTATTAATATAATATTATTATTTACAATGAATATTAATTTTATTATGACTTGCCTCATTGAATATATGTAAATTTTAATATAAATATTTACCATATCAAAGAATCTACATGAGAAATTTGCTGTCAAAAAAAAAATAAAAAAAGAAATGGTGGGAGTGGGATCCACCATATAATTTCTAGCTTTTTTTTGTATGTACGGGCCCACCAATTCTCACCTTTATTCTTTTATTTTTAAAAAAAATCCTGGACAGAGCTGATGGGCAAGAAAATATAGGAAAAAAAAAAAAGATACGTGCACATGCCACATGCCAACTGCGCCTTATGTTTTTAAAAATGTTTGGCGCACTAGCATCTTGCGCCTTGACTTTTTAAGTAAATATTATATGGTACTTAGTGTTTTCTTAAGATATTGTTTAGAATATAGCCCTTTAAGGAAAAAAAAACCCACTGCTTTGTTTTATTGAAGTTTTTTATGGACAGGCACGTCTAAGAATATTTCACGTCTCGATTCTCCTGTTGCGTCGTGTCGTATTTTTTTAGATATGTCATGTTATATAGTATTTGAATATATTTAAATTTAATAAAATATAATTATTTAAATTTAATAGAATCAGGTCAAAGACATTTTTGCTATTGCCTACTTTATCCTTTGGAGAGAAAGGTGTGCTAGAGTTTTTAGAGGGCTTGAAAAATCGCACTTTGAACTTATCCCTGAAATACTTCTGGAATGGAAAGCTTTGAAGAAGTTGTAGGGTGCGTTTGCCAAACGCACCCTTAGTTTTAGTTTTGCTCCTTTTATCCTTTTTTAGTTTTCTTCTTTTCAGGAATTTTTTTAGAAAAGAGGAATTATGTTGTTGTTTACTTTTACTGTCTCTTCTTTTCTTTTTGTTTTCAATTTTAGCTACCGGCTAAAACAAAGACTGTAACTTTATTTTAATTAATACAAAAGGTGAAGGCTAGACCTTCATTTTTCTTAAAAAAAAATTATTTATTGACATTTTGCGGATGAATTGAACATTTAAATTATGAATTATTCTTAAAAAATATACAATATAAGAATTTTTTTGTTATTTTATAAAATTTATCATTTTTACTCTCATTATGAACTTGTTATGTCTCTCAAGGTATGTCGTGCCGTGCTGCGTATCGTGTTGTGCCATGTATGAACAATTAGCGTGTCATGTCATGTCATGTCTATGCCATAAAAGTCGAACACGACACGTCTAAAGACACGTCACGCTTAAGTTCTAGTATTGTGTCATGTCTATGTCTTACCGTGTCATACCACCTCTATACTGTGTCGTGTCGTGTCGTGTTTGGACACGCCATTTTATTTTAGAACACTAATTGAAGCTTTAGAGATTTCTGTTTTTTTTTTTTTTTTTTTTTTTTTTTTTTTTTTTTTTTTTTTTTTTAGATGTATATTACACTAGAGAGTTCAGGGTGAGGGAGCTCACTTTATATCTGACACTAGGAGGCTTATCGAACTCGATACATAACCTTTTTTTATTAAATTAATTTTATATGTTTTACAACAATTTTTTTTTGTAATTCATTTTTTTTATATTTTTGTAGTTGTAATTAAATTTTATTTATTTGTTATGGACTTAAAAAATTATCCAAATTTGTGGATGGTTATAAAATGATTATCAAAGACATGACGTTGTAAATATGATAAGCTAAATCGTGTTGAAAATAATTTTTTAAATTAGAGATTTAAAGCAGAATATTGTCAAAAACTATAGAGAGCCATTAATTTTAAAAAAAATCTAATTTATTAATTAGTATTATTTTATTTCTTCATTGCTAGAAAATGGTAAAAACAAATGAATATAAATTTTGATTTTCTATAAGATTTCAATACGCATGCCAAATTAAGTAGTTTGAATCCACCATTTAAATCTCGAAAATTAAGATATGAAAAATTAAATTAACGTTTTGGAATAAAAGATAATAATATTAATTATCGTAACTGACATCAAAACTCAAGGACTGAAAACCAAAATGTGCTCAAGCTAATGCATACAGTAATACAGTGCTACTGTTTAAAGCTTTTGCACATTCTTCTGGTAGAAAAAATTCTTGTATGGAGATCAATCAACGCTAGTTGATACAGCATAACCAAAACTCATGAAATAAATAATCATTATAAATAACATGATTTGACTTGAATCCAAAATATACACCCCCAAAAGCAGAAGTGTTTTTAGCTTGTTGCATCCTACAAGAACAGTGACACAATAATAAAACTGGTACATTAGATCTGAAAAACTTGTAAACTACAAAACTTTTTTATCTCAATTAATAGTATGTTTATCGATAATATGAGGCCATAATGTAAAGCAGAATGGAAGCTGCTGCAGTTACGAACAACTCCTGTCAAAAAGAAGAAATATCTGGTCAGCACAGTATACCAACATCTCATACCATACAAGAACTTTAAAAGTAGAAGAACAACAGAAACAATTGTTAAAGATCAGCAGGCTTCCAGGCAAGAGATCAACTGACACCAAAGGAAAAAATAAGAAAGTCTGGTACTGAGGTTGTGCCACGATCCCTAGAGATACAATATATTTCTTGGTGTGATTATCAAGAAATGTAAATTATTGCTGGTGAACAATCCATGAAAATAATATAAATTAAAAGCCCGATCGGCACAATACTCCTTCAAGTTCAGAAGCCTTTTGTCCAAACAAGTTTGGAGTAGGCTAGAAATGACACCCCGACCCCAGTCATTTCTTTTGTATATCGCTCGGCTTTTACATTGGTTCGCCGAGCCTATCACAAGCATGCAACACAACACTCCTTCCAGACCATATTAGTGCTTATAAAACAAGTCAGATCATATAGATGAGTGGAAAAAAATTTGGGCAATTTTATTCAAGTACCTGATTGTTGTAAACATAGAGAGGAATATATTTGTTGAACATCTCAATTAAGTTGAGTATTCCAGTATAACCCTATCAGATATTTAAAAAACACATTATATAAGACTAAAGAGCATACAAAAACATAACAGAACGGCAAAACTTTGTAATCATACCAATGAAGCAACAGCGATGCAGCCAAAAACCAAGCCAAGAGATCGAAGCATTCGTTTTCCCATGCGCAAACCTCTCCCTTCATCCTCACCATATATCTAAATCAAATCATCAGAACTTATAAAAGAGTTCTTTAAAACAGCATATAAGACAATTTCAAGACAGAAAAATGATTTGCCCCTTCAAATTATGTACTAATTCTAAAATTGTTTTGATTAACACATCCACTGGAATTGAGAATGTAACAGTATACACACATTATATGTAGGGGCCACATTCGGCTCAAAAGACTTCAACTTCTCAAAAATGCGATAGAAAAAGGCAAAAGCCATAAATTGCATTGGCCTCCACTGAGCAGATCGACTGATGAATATCCAAACTGTCTGTGCAACAGGAAAAAAGAATTGGTAAATTCACACAAAATGAAGATTGCACCAAATATAGAATATAAAAGAGGAGTTCCATTAAACAATCAATTGTTGGCACATACAAGTAAGTATTGGTTCCTAATTCAATAATTAAATAACAGACGAAGCTCTTTATCACATCACTACTTTACATAGACAGTACTTAGATCTCTAGTTGATGATTAATGATAAATTTAGATCCAGGCTCATTCTTCATATCTCATTTAATCCTTTGACCTAAGTTTTGTATCTGAAGGGGCAATGGGGATGAACCAAATATATAATTTGAAATTAGTTCATGATGAGTGATGAGAAGAGTAAAGAATAAACTAGCAATGGAGTTCTACATTTGTAATAAACACTCATGTGGTAAGCAGTCTAATGCTACTGATGGCACGTAACATTACTCTGGTAAAGAATACTATTGACGTCAGGTTTCTATGAAATTGATCAAAACATTGGTAAATCCCAATCAGAAACTTTAAATACAACTGCTAAATTCAAGTTACGTTCAAGAAAATAACAAATGTAAATCATACAAAGGTTGCTAACATTGCAAAACCTATTTCAGAAATTAAGATTCAATCATCAGAACCTCAAAATTGTATTAAAATTGAAGATAATATAAAAAAGTATCAGAATATCATACAAAAACTGCTGAAATTGCCATGTTAATTCGCATCTCTTTCAAATTAGACCTTGAGTACCTGAAACCATACAAAATATATTGAATTTAGCATTTGTAGTTCCAACTTCATTTGTCATTCGTTCTTGGATTATTAAGTGGTGTACAAGAAATAAATACACTAAGCACGAGAACAAACAGATGCATGCAGGCATGCATGTGACAGAGGGACAGACCTGGGTCCCCAGGGAACAATAGGCTCCTTATCAGCATACTTAATATCCTTTGACACCTGAAAATTCAGCCAAACGATGCCAGTTTGCACTCAGGTAATCAATTTAAGAGTCTCTAACAAAGAACACCAAACAATTTATTTTATCAGCAAGAAACCCAAAAATTTATGTAATTTCGAACTAGCAAAGCATTTATAACTACTACAAGTATACTTAACCTATGCTGGTAGATATTTGCAATAATTAAGCTGGGTCTAGTATCAGCAAGAAAAGAATAAGAAGTTCAGAAAATAGTTCTAGTAACGAGGCTCACCTCAAAGGACCCATAAGCTACGCCCTTCTTTCTGTTTTGCAACTGGGACATCATGATTTTATCATATGCCCTCTCTAGCTGAAATAAACCCCAAAAAAGATTAAATCCTGACATCTGAACAGAGGCTACACTGAAATGGGAAGCAAAATTGGAACCTACTTTAGCCAAGTATTCATCATCTCCCCTTTTCTCAGCATCCTTGCGCTTTTTTGTGTAAGCATATTTCATCTTGTCAAATCCCACAATGGGACTAACTCCAAGCACCTTTTAGAAGAAACATAGAAAAAAGGGTGCTTCATGCTTGTATTAAACTATACCTATATAAAATAATACAGAAAAAAATATATAATAGAAGAGAAAAGAAATACCTCGTATGGGTTCTCATCACCACCTAAATTGGGTGTTCCAGCTGCTGAAGTAGCTCTAACGGCCAAATAAGACTGTCTGACAGGAAATCTAACAAATCTAAAATTTATATATATAAATCAGTAAACATCTAAATCATTAATTGTCGTTCAAGTTTTGAAAGATTCTCACTTGCCAGGTAATTAAAAAAATAGTAATGAATGACGACATCCACATCCTATTATAATTCTCCATTTTGTAACAAAAATTCGAATTAGGTAGATTTGAAATCAGGCATTATATATTAAATTTGTTTCGAATTGAAATACCTCAACGAGGAAAATCTCGGAGATGCGCGAACTGGCGAGAAGGAGAGGAAGCTTCGTTGAGTTTGAGGAAGGTTCGCGAACTGAATAGTAGCAGGAACACTCAACGCCATTTGAATTCTTCGAGGGGTTGAAACTAGGGTTCTTCAGGGGTTTAAGGTAGAGAAACAACACTCTGGATATACGCCATTAATCCTTCTCTTTCTTTCCCTCAGGCAATGTCTATCCTTGCGGGGGAGAGAGTAGAGAAGAGTGCTAGAGTTTAGGTTGCGAAGACGCGAACAGAATACTGGGCCGGATCGATTTAGTTAAGAAGTTATGAAGATATGGGCGGATCCATTGGGCTGGCTTGGTCCAGTTGATAATTTGGGCTGACTTGAGTAAGAGTAAAACGTAGTTTGAGTTGGATTAGCAACGATGAAACTCGGTTTAAGGTTTTAAGGATTCGTCTGTATCGTTTGGAAAATGTTATCTTTAAAATAGTTGAGAATATTCCATGTAATTAATTCTTTTCATTTCTTTTTTTTTCTTGTAACTTAATTTGTACTCCCTTTTCTATTTAATGGATAATATATGCCGGATGGTAGTTGCATCTTGCTTTCAAAAATAAGTTTGTTTGAATGAAGAGTGTTACTTCTAAATGATTTCGAATTTTGAATAAATTTTAAATCTGAATTTATTTGGATTATTTTTTCAATCTAAAATAATTTTTGTTTTTATTTTCTCATCCAAACGAATCCTTCGATGATTTTGGACTTGTGTTGTCTAGATAAAAACAAGTCGCATTAGGCTTAATTAGCTCAGTAGGGATATCACACAATGACACAAACCTTTGCTTGTCTGGATGATAAATTGGGTTGAGCAATCTGGTAAATCAACTTAGATATGAGAACTGCGTATTTAGAAATTTGGCTCATAGGAAAGCAGAAAAAAAAACGCAATGAAAGTGCTTTCCCTGATTAACAAACTGGAAAATTGACAAAGTTTTATCAATGAACTACTTAAATATTTAAAATTTAGGAGCAATCCTGTAAAAAGAGCCAAGCATTGCATCGCCGCTTCAATGCCTCATGAAAGTAACATGTTTCCAAATCTGGTACAGTGGTACTACAACAAAAGAACTTTTAATAAGAAAGTAAAGCACGTTTTCTTATTCATATATATACTTCTCGCATTACATATTCTTATTCATACTTCTAGATCAGTACTCGCATTACATATTTTACATACTTAGCCATATACATTACACACATATAGACGCATGCACACTTCACACACACAGTCACCTCTCACTCATACTCTCTCCTAGATCCCTCACTTGGAAAGATAGTCATTTCCTGCCCCCTGTTAAACTTCACCCGCCTTGCCTCCTCGCGGGACAGGCCACGATAAGCATTCACCAAAACATCTACCGGCATGCCGCGCAAGGCAGAGGTCTTTCCAACTATCGGTGTGTTCATTGCATTATCATTTGTCTGGAATGAAATCCAAGAGAATCCCTCGGATCTTGACTGCACTACCACTGCAAAGTTCTGTGGCACAACTATCAGCTGGCCACGGTGAAGCTCGCCGTCAAATGCCCTCTGCCCCTCGTTGCTCACAATTTGCATGCGGGCCCGGCCACTTGTCACATACACGATTGCATGAGCATTTATGTTCCAGTGTGGTGCCAAAATTGCGTTCTGCTTGCAAAAGATGAGAATTTTTGTAAAAACACGCTCATATAGTCAACTAATATATATTTACAATTTTTTAATTAATTGTTCTATAAAAACAACAAGCAACATCGACAAAATTGAGCTGAGAAATTTGTAACTTACTCTATGCAAAACTCCTCTATTAGCACTCATTTGAATGTACTTGAGGATGGGAAGCTTCTGGCTGTTCAAGAATGTGATTCTACCACCGTTAGGCTTGTAAACATCGGCCTTCATCGGCTCAGCGATATTCTCCGTCATCTTCATTGAACAAATAGCTTCGTCGAAGCCGTTTCCACTAGTCGCAACCTTATCTTCCCACCTCTCTCCCCTCTCTTCGCTCTCCCTTCTATATCCTCTCTCACCTGACTCTTCCCTCTCCTCTGTCCTTGATGGCCTCAATATCCGTAGTTGCCTTTCAACTCGCACAATCTCACCGCGTTCATCATTTCGGCTTTGGAGCTTCCTTACAGTTTCCTGATTCACCCCAATTGCTTCAGCAAGGAGATCGGCATCAAAACCGCTAAGGATGTTGTTGCCTGACGTCCCTACTTGCTCACCCTCTCCCCGACGATACCTCCCACTGCTTTCCTGCTGTCTACCAGCCAACATGAAGTGCTGCACAAAAATTAACTCAATAAACAACATTCCAAAAACTTAATTGAAGGCTATAAAATGATCAAAGCACTTGATAGTTGATAGTCCTCACATACCCTTAAGGTCGGGTCGAGCTGGTTGGCGTTGTTCTTGACGTCGATAACAGCAATCACCTCCACTGGGGTTTCACCGTCATTGTAGCACCAGCGGGGAACACCGGCTGGAACTGCAACAACATCTCCTTGACGGACGTGATGGATTCTCTGGTGCTCGTCTCTGAACTGCTGGCCGCCATACTCCTCTCGCCTCCCTCTTTCCCCTCTATAACTCTCCTCAGATTCTTCTTGTAGGTCTTGGAAGGTCTCCGGGCATCCTGGGATGACTGCACCAAATACAGCCCTACCTGAAATAATTTCAAAAAATTAGTTTCTACACCAAATAAGGAAAACTTGAGGTGTTGTATTGCAAGTCCATCAATCGACTAATAATAAGATATTATGGAACTGATTTTTGATGCATGCATCATATATTTAAATTAATTATTTTTATTGTCGGGCGAGTCTAAGTAACATATGCTTGAACTAAATTAAGTTGGTAACAAATACATATATATGAAAAAGAGAACTAGAAATAGGGTTAAAACATGACCTCGGAGAACATAGACAAGGCTAGGGGAGTTGGAATAGGACGGCAAGTAGAGTCCATTAGGCTCGATCCGGGCCCGAAGTACTGACACGCCAGCGCACTCAAGCTGATCCTCGCTTTCATCATAGTATTCAGTTACACCGGCTTCTGATTCAGTGCGCCGGCTCGGGCGCAATGCATTGAGTCTGTCAATGCGGCACCGGCTTTGGGCACCAAACTTACGTCTGGAGGCACCCAGCTGTCCTAGCTGGGCTTGGGCCACGTAGGACAAGACTAGAAAGGAGACAAGAAAGGAAAGCTTAGAGACTGCCATGGTGAAATATGGATGTAAAAGAGAGGAGAAACTAGGACTTGGGTTTCTAAGCTGCATGAGTTTTGGGGGTACTTGTAGGTAATAGGAGTATCGTGGAGTGTTGACACATTACCCTGTGACTTGCCATGTGGAGTTTCCTGTCTTCTATGATCATCAACTCGAGTTTGTTTCTTGGTGATGTTGACGATATTGTGCCTCTAAATTTGGAGCAGCTTGGCAGGAAAATCGTTTGATTCAAAGAAAAAGTGTAAAAATTACCATGCATGCATGTAACAATATTGATCTAAATATACTGTTGAAATGTTCCTCTTTTTCCTTTTTCTTTTCTGAAAATTCTTCAATAGTTGAATTGACAATGTAAAGTTTGAAATACTTGATTAATCACATATCAAGGCATGCAATCTGTGCACCATTTTTGCAGAAATGTTGGTTCTTCCCTTTTACACTGTCAAATAAGCGAAAAAAATAAGGTCATACCAATTTTGATTCTCAATTTCATGTGTTTCTGGTAAAAATACTGACATTCTGTCTATAATTAGCTCAATTATTAATTGAATTTGGATCGATTTCAACTTAAATAGAACTTGGTTCAGTTGGATATTTGGAACCAAGGAAATGGACGCTCTTTACACGGTTTATATTTGAGGATAAGCAGCAGAATAACCAGTGAAAGAAGCCAAAGAGGAAGAAATTAAGTAAACGTCTTACAAGGCGTTTGCGTGGCGCCACGATCAAACAATACGACGAGTTGCATGCGCTACGTTGCAATCGGCTTCTGATATCTGACGGGTGCAATGAATACCAGAGAAGAAACATGGAGCAGTATAGCTTAGCTGATTACGGGGCATTGTCTTTACATGAATCTATTTCGTAGTTCACTAATTAGCTAGTAATCAGGATAAATTTTATAATTTACCCATAATTGTTGGGATTGGGATTTGGGACTACCAGGACACTTCATATGTGCATGCGCTCTAGCTAATTAAAAGCTAATTGATTGAATTTACCTTCAAATTTTCTCTGGGTGGATGTCGGTATTCGTAATCGTAAGTCATGATAAGCTATGGCTCTGTTTGGATCATGTAAGAATAAAATTAGAATTAGTTATTCGAAATAAAAAATATTATTCCTAAATAATTAAGAATAAGTTTTTTGAGATAGATCGTGCACGAACTAGGGGTGAATAGCTGTCCGTGAATATTTAGTTCGCCAATCTAGTTCGTTCCCAGTTCGCAAAAAATGGGGAATTGGAAATAAGGTGTTGTTCGCTAGTTCATGAATAGTAGTTCTCCGTTTGGTTCGCGCCAACTACCGCTAGTTTTTCACAGTTGCCAAACACACCGTTATTTTTAAGTGGTCCAACGTCTAGATTAAATTTTTATTTCTAGGGTTTTTGGATCATCTTCTTAATGTGGATTAAGAAATAGTTAGGACCATTGTTTAATCCGGATTAAAAAAATGATCCAAACACTCTAAGAATAAAAATTTAATCCTGATATTAGACCACTTAAAAATAACACTTAAAAATAACACTCTAGATCACAAAAAAAAATTATTCTTGATTTTTTAGGATTAAAAATTTTAATCTCGAATAACTAATCCTACCTTAATCTTATATGATCCAAAAATAGCCTACTTAGTTATTTGTCGAGACTCGAGCATGTCAGTGACAGGGAACTTGAGCTTTTTAGTGTTCACATGCTCGCACGTGTTTGACCGCATCAGCAGCCCGAAACGACAAGTATTGAATTTCTATATGACTTCATGATTTTTCTGTACGGGTGTGTGTTTCAATAATATTGATGTTTTGGGGGGGAAAAAATAATATTTATGCTTTGTTAAAATTAGTTTTCAAAAGACAAGCCTGCTGGGTATATTGTATTTACATTGTTACTACGTAGCTGGTGTAAGTTTAACTAAGTTAACTTGGCATGAGATACCAATTTATATTAATTTGAGTGTAAGGACCAAACAATTAAAGTGTATTTTATTTATTATTTTTTTTTTACAATGCATGTACTGATGTCCTTATTATTTTTTAACAATATGTAGTTCTGTTGTCCGGAAAGGATTGAATTTTGTACAAATGCATTAAAAATATATTTATAGTAAGCATGAAACTCGTTTTACCAAGCAGTTAAAACATGCAATGTGTCTATTTTTTTTTATTTTAAGATAAAGAATCAAGCTCTCCAACTTATTTTTAAAATTAAAGGTTAAAAAAACTCCACAACCGGATTTCCGTGACGTTTTTTTTCCAACAAATTATTTGATACCAATATCAAAGCATACTTTAATTTTGAATATTACTTTCTCGATCGGTTACTTATAATGCTAGCATAAGCAATGGCATGATGATTGGAACACGTACATCAAGCTAGTCTTAATATACACCAATTAGATAAATTAAGTCAAATCCAAAAACAGTGAAAAAATTACAACACTTATTGAATATATAACAGTAAACACGACATATGTTGCACTAAATACTTCATTGAGTTTGCTGATTTGCAAAACAACATCATTTCTACTAATCTTTCTATTTAGTGAATTATTAGACATTTACGTGAAGAGATGCTCAAAGTAAGATCTTTACAAGTTATGGAGCTATACAAGACTTAGGCTTCATAGAGTCATAATAATAGATATTAATGTTGCTAAATTCATCTTAATCACTTTGCTAGCTAAATAGACAAGGTAGACATATAAATGGAAGGGAAGGGATGACAAATAAGTTGAATAAATAAATAAGTTTTGCTAGCTCAATCATTTTGCTAGCTAAATAAATAAGTTCAACAAAAATAAGTTGAATGTGCATATCAAAATCTAAACAAGGGATGACAAAACTTATTTATTTGTTTGTGTTCACTTTGATCATTTGCATGTTCATTTTGTTTATTATATATGTTTATTTTGTTCAAGCAATGACAAAATTGCAGATGGCAATTATCATTTCTCATAAAATGTCGCGGTCTTATTTTTTTATTCATTATTATTTTTATTTATTATTATTATTATTATTATTTTTTGAAAGATAGCTACCTCTTCCATTAATAAAGGCAATCAATTTTACAACAACCCGAATTACAGTCCAAACTCTCCAAAAGCTACACCGGTACCGCTATCTAATGATACTGGTGCAGCAATCATATCTATGTTCGAATCCAAAAGCATAGAAAGCTCAGCAAAAATAACATGAACTCACAGAACACAAAAACTGAGTATTATCCACAACGCAAACAGAAACGACATCAAGCATGATAACGACAAGGAAAGTTCAATTTAACATTGATATAATTAGTTCTATAAAGTAATTCCAATAACACAAACCAAGCAGCCCACAGAATGACAGAAAGTGATAGTGAAATCTTGTGATTAACAAGGAATGCTTTGTGTTAAATTTGTTTCTGCTTTTGCAAGCAGCGAATACCCTAGAAGAATCCACGTGTTGAGGGCATAAAATGTGAATATTCTTTGTTCTCTCAGCCTTTAAGCAACCTAAGGCGACACTTACTCTGTTGGAAGCAGGAAATAATGGAAGACTCTTAGCTTAATTGAAGTTAGAAAGCTGCACATAACCTGTGTAAAGAGTGTTGGATACTAGAGATAGTTTAACCTCGAAAAAAGGTTTAAATGAGATGGGTTGAATGAATTAATGCTAGTATGAATTTGATCTTTTCTAAAACTCTTAATGAAATTAATTTTGAAATATATCGAAATAGATTCAAAACTTCAAATGATAATTATAAGAAAATAAACCTGAAAATGTTTAAAATAGAGTATAAGTACTTCGCTCGTAAAGTACAAAATCAAATCATTTGAAATGATCCAATGATTTTAGTGTGTGATGTTTTCGAACTTCTTTTGATGAACTTGAACTTAGTTACTTTTAAATTATGGTAAGAATATGTGTAAAGACTGTGAACATGTGTCAATTTGCATTATTGAATGTTAATCCAGATTAACTAGATGCATTATTGAATGTTTCAAGAAACTAGATGCATATTGACCTATAGTTTGGTAATTGTTAACTTGTAAAAGACACAGAGTTCATTTGGATATAATTTTAGTATGTCTTGAAATGTTCAATTACCAACCCAGTGGAAACCAGCCAAGTATGTCTTGAAAATTGAAATGTTCAAATTTCAAAAATAAATCAGAGGTTAAATACTTTCATATGTAGAGAAACAACATGCTAAAGTTAGTTAGAAAAATAAACATGAAAATGAAGCCAGCCTACTCTACTGGGGCAACAAAAATTCAATGTTAGCATTCATACATCTACCATTCCTCTT
This sequence comes from Rhynchospora breviuscula, assembly GCA_027562975.1. Lineage (NCBI taxonomy): Eukaryota > Viridiplantae > Streptophyta > Magnoliopsida > Poales > Cyperaceae > Rhynchospora > Rhynchospora breviuscula. Next base: position 36,191,821 of record CM050400.1, read on the forward strand.
AAGTTTTTCTACCAACCTTATTTCCATCTCCTGTAATTGTTAGCTATGAAATGCTTGTAATGGATTAAAACCATTTTGGCATGTCAACCTGCTGCAGCTGCACAAAGGCAACACTAAGTTTTTGTATGATATCCGAATCCGACAAAGACAACCAACAATACCAGAGCCGCGACAAAAGAGATTCCTCCGAATGAATGAATGTACACCGAGAAAAGTAAAACGTAAAGTAATATCCCCTCTAGTCTCCAGAAACTAAGATGCTCTTATTCGCCCCAGTGGTAAGAACTTAGCGTAATATTTACACAACATATTCTCACGTCAGTACGCAACCCACATTTGTAACCAATAACCCACTAACCCATTAATGCACTGGTATAAAATAACCTCGACCACAACCTTCCACTCTACTCTCCACTCAGTATATTTGTAGTTCCTTCTTCATACCCTTAGCAAAAAATAAAAACAAGGTTATTTCTTCTCTTTTTTTGGTCTGATGTCTTGCTTGGGTCTGAAGGAAAATGGTTCTGTAATCCTGTACAAATTTCCTAAAATCAGCAAATGGAAAATATTTCGTCAGCGCAAGTGCTCCCGAAACCTACACCAACACCGGAATTCTGCATTGGTGTATGTTGATGAGTTGTACACTCAGCCAACACCGGTACAAGCGGCAGTGGTATGTCAACACGTCGAAATCCCGGAAGAGGTTACGAGAGAGCCTGAGAAGGATGTGATGGGTAAAATCAAAAGGTCACATGACCCAGTTTTAATAGGTATTATTTCTGAGCCTAGCATTGATATCAAAGAGGTGGACGATGTTGATTTGAGAGCAGAGATGTTTATTAGGAAGTTCAAAGAGGAGATGAGAAAGCAAAGGCTGCGCTCCTCTGGAGATTGCTAAGAGTAGGATTTCTAGTATTATGTGTAATTTTCATTACTCAGTAGAGCTTGTGTAGTTTTGACTTAGCATGATAAGATAATTTCCATGTACCTTGGCATTGTTTTTTTTTTTTTTTTTTTCAGTGTACATATACGAACTCAAGGAGGCGGCGGCTGTTAATGTGCTAGATTAATGATAACAAGTTTTACTTAAGAAACAAGCAGATGTTAACTGACACTAACACGCTCTTTTCCTGTTTTCTATGCTAACTAGTTTTATTTTAGAAACAAGCAGATCGAACTAAGATTAACACAAATACAACGTCCCTCTTCTCTATGTTCGATAATTTATACTCCCCAAGGTAAATAAAACTAGCAGCAAAGAATTTTTTTTAAAAATACACATGTGATATATTCAAATGGAAGGATGTCAGAATCTGAAACCTTAATCACTCAATAAAAGTAAAGCAAATCTGAGAAAGAGAATTCATCAACTTGAGTAAAAAAAAACGTTCCATTAATTCAATTGATTAAATTAGATCCTGGTCTAGTTCAAAAAGGTTAATTTCATGAACCACTTGATAAGCTTAAGTTCATATAACTCTACTCAAAGAAATAAATAATAAATCAATTAACATGGAGACGAGACAACAGAGGTCCACAGCAAATTGTACATCATATATGTTTTATCGAACATTTATCATACATAGTCATGAAAATGACATCTAATATGCCGCTCCTGGAACACTTCAAATGTTAATTACCGTAGATTACAAGATTCCAAGCTAACATATAGTAATAACAAGGTAACACTAGGCTTGCACCGAAATCTAGTTCAGGAAATCTTTCATAGGATCATCATGGTGAATCTTCTTCATTCTATAAGCTTCCATATCCTCAGCAGTAACCTGAGTAAATTAATATTTATCCCATTAGCATTTCTATATTCAAATGCAATTTCATATCATTTAAATCAAGGGAAAAGCAGCAGGCCTTTACCTCATCATTCCACTTAACATTGTATTTTCTCTTCCTTTCATCTCTCTCTTCCTTCTTCCTCTCATCCTCCTGCCACCATTTAATTTGAAATTTAGTATAGTTTGAGATAAAAGCAAAATGATCAAATATTTAAATATAGCTATGCTACCCAAATACACAAGAAAAACTAACAGACCCATATTAGATATGTATCTGGTACTAACCCACATACAATGCATATCTCAAAGACTGACATAACAAATACTTTGTAATAAAAATTACACAGACACAGTGGCGAGACAGACACGAATCCACATATCAGGACACAATAGATTGCTGGAGCCACCTGCCCATGAATAATACAATTTACAAGGCCTTTAAGGACCTTTATCTATGCACAACGACTATGCCTCTGCATAATAATTAGATTGTGGACTAAAGAAGAACCATTTAAAGTTACAGAATCAATCAAGTCTGGAACTTTATACTTCCCCTCCCGAGTTTCTTTTACACAGTTTCTCCCCAATTAGTCTATATTATTAATTGACAGTATAGGAATGAAATCTCTACAGAAAAAAGAGAGAGCCTCAACTCTCAATCCAAAAAATCTAGATACAAAAAATCCCTATGGTGATACAATGTCTTTTTTTGAGTATTTTCCTTTAGTTGATATTGTTTGTTTATCCTTTAGTGCAGTTTTCATTTCGATTTATTGTGTAAAATGAAATTCTCATAATATTAAATACAAAAAAATTTTATATTCACTTCACAGAACTTAAGCATTGTTATATCTAATTAAAATGCATTTAATATACTTATGAATGCATGGTATCTTAGGATCTTAAAAAAATTGTATACTGCCACCAGACATAATAATCAGTTCTAAGCAGAATAGGAATAAAATAATAAACTGCAAAAACCTATAGTTTCATTTCACCACATCATACCTTCTTTAGAGCATCAGCAAGCAATTTCTTATCAAGAACGAGATCCTCTGGCACTTCAGTTCCCCATGTTGCTAACCTTTTTTCTTCCTGCTGTACCGGTTTCTCTGTTCAAACATAGCACCACACTTTCAATAACTAACATGCACCATGCTGATTAATACAAAAGAACAATTAGGTATAGATAATTGCTTTCTGTTATATCAAAAACCTATGGTCAGACAATAAAAAGGACACTTGTACATGATAATGAAGTAATGGACTAAACTGAACATATGATCAGAGTACAATATATCAAAAAACAAATTAAAAAAGGTACCATCAGAGGCTTCCTTGCGTGCAATATTAGCCCTCATGAGGTCATTGACAGCCTCGGCAGCCTCAATACCAGCTGAACCTGTACAATAGCTGTTGCGAACAGTCTGATGGCAGCATTTGTAACCCCATTGGTGGTCTTTCCACCACGATCCCCAAACACTAGTATGGTTATTTATGAAAATGTCCTCCTCATATTTACTTTTTGGAAGAGACATATCCTGCAAAAATGATATGTTAATTTAATTGAGCAGTTAATTACAACATTGATATATAGTTACAAAAACAGAAAAATTGGACCTTTCCAATACAACAACAACTAAGCCTTTTGTCCCAAACAAGTTGGGGTAGGCTAGAAAAGAAACCCAAAATTGGACCTTCTTTCCAATAATTGCAATAAATTAACCATGCAACTAGTACTGTACCACTGGACTGATAACAATAAAGGAGACAAAACTGCCCCTTTCACTAAGATGCTTTCCAAAAAGTGCATATTATACTAACATCATGTATATCAGATTCAGATACTGGTTCCAGTGTGCATAAACAGAATATGAAGTCATGCAGCTAAGTTTACATGGAAATTATCGAAAACCATTTAGTATTTTTCTACTTGATTAAACATAAATTGCCCTTAGAAAGTAATCAAATTGTATCTGGCAGTTGCAACTAGACAAAAGTTGGTATTATATGCAATAACAGTAAACAGCTGGTCTAATTCTTAAACAAACAATGTATATTAAGCACCTGTCCTTTGATAATACGACCAGTGCGGTCATACTCAATTTCTCTTTCACTCTGGCCAAGCAGAAGCTCCCTTGGAAGGGCCTCGTCAGAGGCTGCATTCCCATACTTCTCCACTATTGTATCTTTTGTTTGCGACTTCAATTTCTCTTTTATGATCTTGTAATTTCGATGCAGCAACTCAGCCTGAGATGGAGCCGCTTGCATATGTATATCCTGGCCTTTCTCAAATGCCTCATGTGAGTGGACGGTGAGTTGCTTGAACTCGAGTGCTTGACCACTTAGTCGGTTTTGGTTGTCACCCTGCAACACAAATATGTCATCATAATCAATATGTAATAAGGAGATTCTGAGTTCAAATTTCAAAGGAAGAAAGATAAAGCTAGGCCCAAAAGGCATGGCTATGAAAAGCTTAGTGTTCGCCTCAATGGGCAATAAAGCTCAACAAATCTATACCCCTATAATCACTAATTGAGCAGCAATTCATGCCCTTTAAGCCAAATCCTGTGATTAGTACCAATTACACCTTAATTTGTCTGAAATTAGCTTCTAGTTAACACTCAGGAGTTAATTTAACAAATAGGCCAAAAAAAATAAGAAAGCAAAATCAGTCAAACTGATATCAATCCTAACAGGAAGAGGACCAAAACTTCAGGATGCAGTCTTCAGGAGTAAATGAGAATTTGAAAAATGTTGCAACTTACCGAATAGAACTTCTCATTAGGATCCATGTCAGGCATGGGATCCTCACGCATAGATCTGGTCTTCGGATCATAGTAGGCTGAGTTCACATCCAAGTTGAGAAGGTATTTCGCCGTATCCTCTCTAATACGCAAATTTCTGGTGAAAAAAAAAGGCATCGAAAATCAGATAAAATGTAACAACAGCTGATAATAAGATACTAGTTCTAGTTGTATGTACTGACAATGACTCTGTCGAAACTGATATAGAAAGCAAAAGTGAGCAATCATGCTTATAATCCTTATGACCTCAACTCTACTTAGCCTAAAAATAATCCTTCATTGACTGAATTTTTCACTTATCCAGCAATTTAAACCAAATCCAGATAAAAGGAAAACAAAGGACTCATGCAACCACAGATTATATTTTTAATATTATAACTCAATGGATCAAGGTACAGCACCTGACTGTACCAGTGCTTCCACCACCAGTGGTACGAACTCTCTTCTCAACTTTTGCAAAGTCCATCTGCTTGCTCTCGTCCACTTTCGCCTCATCTACTTTATCCTCATCCTCTTCCTCCTCGCTAGAGGCCTCTTCTTCTTCGTTTTTGCCATTCTTCTCCTCCAGTTTCTTTAGCTGTTGCTCTTTCAGGTACTTCCTTCTTGCCTCCTCCCGCGCCTCATACTGCTCTATCACTCGTGAGTAGGTTGATGGATCATATCCATTCCACCTATCCCGCTTTCCATCATAGTCAAGCTCGAAAGATTCCACTTTTTCATCAGGAGCTATGTGCATGCTGGTGAACTTTGCACCAGTTTTTCGGGGCCGCTCCATGCATGACTTCTTGTCATGAGTCATTGCTCCACAGCTGAAGTAAAGCATAAGAGTACAACATAAGCGAATCAGCAGAATATACAAAAAGTTCAAAATGCTTAAAAGCAGCAAACCATTTTCCTACTCATATATAAGACTGTTCAAACGAGGAATCTATTTCAAAAAAATATATATATATTTTGTCCCACAGAAAATCACTGATAGGTTTACAAGCCTGCATAAATAAGAGAGAGTACATACTTCTCACAAGCCCCCTTTCTGTACTTCTCGGCCTGATAGATTTTTGCACCTCTGTCATACCATGATTTCGTGTAGTTTGGATCTGATTTCCATTTCCTTTGATGTTTTAAACTCTGTAACAACCACAAAGAAATTATGTTAGATTTCATAGCTAGTGTTAATCAAGAATCAGCATATCAATTCCTTGCACCCCCAAAAAGTACACAATACTAGAAGCTATATTATATACTTAGATGGTACCCAATTATCCCGAACTGCCTGAATTTGTACAAATACCAAACATAGGTATCAACCACTTACCATATAAGAAACCAACCACAACGCCTTTCATGTGTCACAAATAACATAACAATAGTTTTTTTTTTTCAAGTTAAACAGCTAAGGAACAAATCAATTAAGAAGTTCCCCTCTAAAAAATTACACACATAAACAAATGGAGAAAAAAAAAACTACCATGACCCGTTCCAGCAAATATGCTAGTACAAAAGCAATAGAAATAAATTTAAAAAAGATGCAGGAAATTGGACTTACAGGTCGTTGTGCATTGAGATACCAGGGGGCCGAAGACATGTACTGTGGGATGTGAGGATTAATCTCCTTTCCATCTTCATCTAATTCTGCCGGTGCAAGACCTGCCTTCCTTGCTTCCTCTAGTTCAAGTTGTTTTCTATGATCCTCTCTCGACTTGAATGAAACTGAAACGAGTATAGGTGCGAAAAATTGTAAGGTGAAACACTAAAAAGGGGAAACAAAATAGAGGAAAATAATAGATTGCTCGACCCAAATTCATCAACAACTATAACAACCCAAAAGAACAATACCAGTAATTATTAGCTACAAACCCTAGTTAGCATTAAAGAGGTGTGAAATCAGTTCTAACACCAAAAACCTAAATATCTAGATTTCGTGCTTTCAAAATTAACCAAATCGTTCATCAAAATTAAATCCTAAGGAGGCAAGGAACCTCAGAAACGACTCAACACAAATCCGCCATGGCTTGAGGCCGATTGCGACCCTGATAGCAAATCCGGATCGCAGATTTTCGTACCTAGTCGAAACTAACGAGGCCAAGTTCCAAGTTCCAAAGACACGATCAATCAATCAAGAGGGAAAGGGATTTTACCTGATGCGGTCGCCATGGTTGAAGATCGCTCGAAGAGATCCTTTCTATCTCAGAAGTGTGTCACAAATCGCAATTTTTGTTTCTCTCTCTTTCTCTATCTAGTCGTAAAGGGTGGATAGGAACAGAACCGACTTTGGGAACTGTTTAATTAGCAACGATTGATAGGAGCAGAGCCGACGATATCTCGAGCGCTAGCCGCTGGGAGGAAGAAACCAGTGGCTATTGGGGGAATTGCTCGGCCACGATTAATTCAGAGATTCACTCCAACTCTCCAAGGTATATTTAAATGACCACAATACCCTTATTTATTTAAATCTGTTTATCCAAGGAATCTCAGATGTTTGTCGGTGGGCTGCGTTTCATATTTCTTTGGGCTAGACGCCTAGACCTAAAAATAATTGTAATATTTTGACTGGGCTGTTGTAGGCCCGTGTTGAGTGCGAATCCAGCAGAACCATGCAAGAAGACTAGAAGACGAAGAGAAGTACCAAAAAGATGATACTCTCTATCTTGATTAGTCAAATTCATTTCGTTTTTGTTTTTTATGCATACCAATATGCCATACGGCTGACGGAGGATGTTATTATCTATCTTAGTCAGCACTTTCGCTCAAGCCTCGGGCGCTTGTGAGCTTGAAAGGCCGGTGTTATATCTATCTGAGACTGAACGCTTGGTTCGGTCGTTTTGATTCGAAAGATCGATAAAGATAGGTTCATTCATTACTCGCTCCCTCTCGGGCACGGCTAGTGGCTATCAACATACACATTACATCAGTTTTGCATTGCGAATCGGATATATATCATAATTTAAATTTTTGTTGAAATATTTAAGTAACAAAGTTTATGCGTGATGGGTAATTTGATTGAGAATGATATTAATGAAAAACAAAATTTAGAGATTAAAATAAATACACAACCGGACACCGATAACAAAATTTGACATAAATCACTTATGTCATCAATCATCACAAGTCATTTCTCTACGTGTTTTGACAAGGGTACCTCACGTAAGACATCACCCGAGGGTACCTCACCCGAGCACAACGCGACCCGCATCCGAGAGGGTGCCTTACCACCCGAGGGTACCTCACCCAAGCACAACGCGAGCCAAATCCGTGAGGGTGCCTCACCACCCGAGGGTACCTCACTACCTTCACCCGAGGGTACCTCACCCGGACACAGCGCGAGCCGAATCCGACAGGGTGCTTCATCCGAGTCTGACTCGGAATCCGACGTGGATTTATCTTAGGACGTTACTATATTTGTAATTTTATATTTTCTTTCTCTTTCTGCAAATTTTCTTTTTAGGGTACTATTTCTGAAAATATACTGACTTGTAGTCCAAGGCGCCGCCTCCCTATATAAAGGAGTGCTTGTCATTGTAAAAGCAGTTTTGATTAATTAATGAAATTTTTCTTTGGGCTCTTTGAGTTCCTCTTTGCTATTTAACATTTCTTTGTGATTTCTTATTCCACTAAATCAGTTATCGCCGCCCGCCACTAACGGAGCGGTGATTTGGGACGAGAACGTCGTCATGTTTCTTTTACCAAACGTTGCTACCATGAAAAAATTAAGGGATAAATTTTTGTGGATCGACAAGCAGAAATAGTTGTTGTTAGAGAGAATAATAGAAAAAGAGGATAGTCAAAATCTTTAACGAGCAAGGCTATAGTGACACTATTTTTGGATGCCACAAGATGCCATAACTTCATAAAGTTGATCTTGTTCAATTTAACGAGTGATGTGTTTTTATATAAATTTTATAAAATTTAGAGTCAATTTGATACTCGGTTAAGTGATCAAATGATGAACGTATAAGAATTAATCTTTCACAGTTAACTAAATTCATTCATTTGTTCGCAACTTGATTGAGCATCAAATCAACTTCAAATTTTATAAAACTTATATAGAAACACATCACTTGTTAAATTGAACAAGATCAACAATTTGAATTCAGCGTTTAAATTTTAAAATTCTTAAATATTGATAAAATTTGAAGATGTGACATTTGAGGGCACCCAAAAAGTGGCGGCATTAGAATTTTGCTCAACCTTAATTGCATCAAAGATCATTTCAACATTTATTTTGTTTTCTGTCGTTTGTTGAATCAATTAAAATAGCTATGTAGGTTTGATGTCTAGTTCGGTTTTCAAAACATTAGATAAAACTAAGAAAAACAAAAAATAAAATTTCGTGGATTTGCAAGCAGGAAGATTTTTTAAAAAAAATTTCCCTTTTGGGACAATGAGATATTAACATTTAAGAACTATAAACGCCATCCAATTTATAACCAAAGTGAAGTTAAAAATTTTAATGGACGGTATTATTTTATTTTTTATTTTGGAAAACCTGGAAAAACCAGATATCAAGAATAGACAAAACCATCAACTGCATAAAACAAAGAGAAGTTGAAATCTTCATGATAGAGACAGCACAATCTGTGAAAGATACTCTTTGGGTTTAATAAATTACTTGGGTATTACCAATTGCTAATTGTCGGTTTATAAAAAAAAAAAAAGACTATTACATTCTAAATTTTTTTGGCATTTTTGGTTCAAATCTAGAATTCTAGATCACTTGCATTTCCCCAAAAGAAAAATGTAATCATTTAACGTGATTGGATCCGTAGGTAGCGCAAAAGTAGTGGGTGGGATATCTTGTAAATACAAATGCACAAAGACAATTAACTTGACTGAACACAATTGGCTTGTTGCCTGATAGGAATTAAGCAAACAATTACAAGACACGTCAGCAAGTTGTTGCTATTTGTAAAATTTAGTAGTGGTAATAGAAAAAAGAGATCTCTCTGCTCCTAGTTGAGTACACCGATGTCTATTCTGTACGGCGATGTCTCTTTTGGGTGCTCATTTAATGTCTTGATCCAAGACCATCCAATAACTCAACGGTCCACAGATTTTCCCCGTAAATCCGAAAGGGCCGAGGATCACAAGAATTATCGCTCAATATTTTATTCTCGTGGGCCACTCATGTCAGTGAAAGTACTCATAGAACAGCGCTCCAAGGGCTGAAAAGGAATATCACGAGATACCTATTTATTATCTTCCCTTTCTAGTCTTCCAGATCATGATCCAAACGGCAATTTCTTATCCTTGCGATTTCCATAACATTATCGTCACTGTGGGCCCCAGAGTCAGTGATGAGGTTTGTTGTTGAAATTTAATCCGGGTTTATTAAAAAAGATAACTAGGTAAATAACCTCAGCTGCTTTATAAAAAGTGCCTCTGTGGTTCTCATCTCCATCCCCATTTCCATCCCCTTCTCCAAGTCGCATAGTTCCATTTCTTGCTAGTACTCTTCTCTCGATCAATGGCGAAGGAACCCGTTCGTGTTCTCGTCACTGGCGCCGCAGGTATGTAGTTTTCGGGTTTTGGAAATTTAGATCTAGTTGTAGGTTACGCACTCGTATAGTGGATAGTTGTCAGATCTACTGAGATCTTGAAATTTCTGATTTTGAGCGATTATTTACTTGATCATATGTATAGATTCTCACTTATGTCTGCTGATCGATTGCTTTTTGAATTGTTAAGTGGAGTTGACTTTGGATCTGACAAGTATCTGGGGGTTTAGGGTTTAATACATACTTCATATATAGATCGTAGGTTAAAAGCTTTCAGTGAACTGATCTTGAGATTTTTAAACTGATGGAATAGTTTATTCTTGTGGTAGGAGTTTGGATTTGAGCTCTGTAATCAATTATTGAAATATCAAATTATTGTTTTGGTAATTACTAAACGAGGATCAAAATTGGTTAAGTTGTTGTGATCTGTTACTAATTAGTATCGTAGCATCAAGTAGATTAGCTTTCTTAATGTTTTATGTTTATTGCGTTTTCCCTCATTCAATAGATCTTATCATACAAAGAAGTGTCTTATTCCAATCTGGATCTGTGATGTGTATTTATTGAACTTCATTACATTGCTTTGAAGTAGTACAAACTTCAATTCGATAATTCTGATTGAGATCTGCCTTAATCTGAACTGAAATTTGTGTAGTACTGTCTCTTACTTTATGTGGACCCAGTCAGTTCACTGGGTCAGCATACCTTTCCTTACCATTAACCAGAGAAAATATATTGTTAAAGAATGCTGGCAGATTCTTTTTATTATCTCTGAATTGGAATAGCTTGATGCTATAAATGAAAATTATTCTATAAAAAAACTGAAGTGTATTCTGCTTTTTTACTTGTTTTGTATAGGCCAAATTGGCTATGCACTAGTACCAATGATTGCAAGGGGAATAATGCTGGGTCCTGACCAACCAGTTATCTTGCACATGCTTGATATCCCCCCGGCTGCTGAAGCACTTAATGGTGTAAAAATGGAGCTGGTTGATGCTGCCTTCCCTCTACTTAAGGGTACATTTCCTTTTGAATTAGAGTCTTCTTTCATTCTTTCATTGCTTCGCAATGATTTAGCAGAAAACTAATATTAAAATTAGAATTGAAGGATATAAGACTGTCTAAATGTCTATCATTATCTGAGGACAATACTATTGTGCTTTATAGTTTAATTAAGTAAAAATGTTTGATTTCATACTCTTTTTGAACTCTCTCAATTTCATATTTGATTATTTTCTGTTAACCAAGATAAAATGATGGTGCAGGAGTTGTTGCCACCACGGATGCAGTGGAGGCATGCACTGGAGTGAGTGTTGCTGTGATGGTTGGTGGATTCCCCAGGAAGGAAGGGATGGAAAGGAAGGATGTCATGTCCAAGAATGTTTCCATTTACAAGGCCCAGGCCTCTGCTCTTGAGAAGTATGCAGCTCCCAACTGCAAGGTATTGACCTTTTAAAAATTGATGCATAATGCGACTTGAGAGCTTTGTGTTTGTACATTTCAATTTCAATTTCGTTTTTGGACACCAAATAAAGTAAAATTTTCTTTTAAATAGGTTTTGGTTGTGGCCAACCCAGCAAACACCAATGCCTTGATCTTGAAGGAGTTTGCCCCATCCATCCCAGAGAAGAACATCACCTGCCTGACAAGGTTGGACCACAACAGGGCTCTTGGCCAGATCTCCGAGAGACTCAATGTTCAGGTGTCTGAGGTGAAGAATGTCATCATCTGGGGAAACCACTCCTCAACTCAGTATCCTGATGTTACCCATGCCACCATCAAAACCCCAGAAGGAGAGAAGCCAGTTCCTGCTCTTGTTAATGATGATGCATGGTAATTTATTGACATTTTTTAGTTCTGTCTTATCGAAACAGTTGTCCCAGTTTCTGTTCAATCCCCTGCAAGCAAGTTGAAAAATCTTTACTTCATATGTTTTGTTAAGTAAAGAATATATTTCCATTTATGTAAGAAAAATTGCAATGAAATTTAATGACCAGTGGAAAAAGGGAAAATAAGCATTCACTGTCCTGAAACCAATTGTGAAGTTAGAAGTGCCTATGTACTGGGGTCTACTTCACTATCCTCAAACCGTTGCTGATGAGATAATATATAAGCTTGTCATAGAGAGAGAACGTAAACTTATATGCATATTTGACAGGCTTAAGGGTGAATTCATCACAACCGTGCAACAGCGTGGTGCCGCAATCATTAAGGCAAGGAAGTTATCCAGTGCTTTGTCTGCTGCTAGCTCTGCTTGTGACCACATCCGTGATTGGGTCCTTGGCACCGCTGAGGTTGCTATTTCTTTATTTTCTCTGTTCAACTTTATGGCCAGAAGTATTTTCTCATGTTGTTGTCAACTAATTTTAAAATTTTAAAAAAATTTCCTGTAGGGAACCTGGGTCTCCATGGGTGTGTACTCTGATGGTTCTTACAATGTGCCTGCTGGACTCATCTACTCTTTCCCTGTGACATGCAGTGGTGGCGAGTGGAAGATTGTGCAAGGTATGTTTATTTATTCTACATGGCTGAAGGATTTTAGAGTTAATTTTACCAGAGTTTATGATAATGTATGTGTTGTATTCCAATTTAGTTGGTAAGATTTATTTGGTCTGGCACCACTTAAATATTATAATATTGCAAATTCGGTCACTGCATCATTGATTTTTCAAATAATTAGTTTCTTAATACATTAATGAGTCATAAACTTTACATGTGATGCAGTTAATTATCTCACATTTAATATATACATGGATTATTGCTTTTATACACCAGAAACATATAGCTATTTGAAACTTGATTTGTCATAAATAATATTAATTATTGTCAAATAGGTTCAATGGTTATATAAGTCACTTCATAATTTTTATGCTCTGCTGTGGGGATCTCTGGTTTAAAAGAATCTTTTTATGCTCTACATCGTCTTATTGAGGGGGTATGAGCTACGAATAAAGACCTTTATTTTCTGTTGAAAGTTGATCACAAACATCTATGTTTCAGCTTATACTTTGCTATTTAAACTTTGGTGATTAACCAAGTCTGGTTGCTCTAGGCTGTGACCTTTCACTTATTTTATCTAATCAGCTAAACGAATTTGTTTATCTTGGAATTGTTACTAGGTCTTTCAATTGACGAGTTCTCCAGGGGCAAGTTGGATGCCACTGCTGCTGAGTTGGCTGAGGAGAAGGCTCTTGCTTACTCATGCCTGTCTTAAGGAACTTTTTGTTCTATTTTGAGTCTGGTGTTTTTTGATAAAGCCCCTTTTATATTCTTCGAATAAAAGCACTTGACAACTAAAAGAGTTCCATTGCAGTTATTGATGTGTACCCAGTTTCTAGTATTTACTTGGAACATTATAGTTACCTTTTTGACTGGTGTTTCGTGGGGCCCTGTACTTTTCTGAGTATTTTTAAATGCATGGCGGCTTGAAAATTTTCTTTTTCTCATCTTTTTTGTTACATTGACATTGCAATATTTGCCGAGAGCTTTTCCGTGGCATATATGGAAGTATCAATTTACCCAAAAGTTTGCTATACATTGAGCCGAAGTGTTATTTATTTATTTATTTTTTCCTTCGTATTGAATTCCGATTTTCTGTTAGTTCTGTTTACGAAATCTAGTGTTGTTCTGCATGTAGACTTGTTTATCATAATCTCTCTTACGGTTTGAATTGGTGTTTTTATCTACCCTTTACATTTAATATCCGAGTATATGTTAATTTTTTAATGCTTGGTACCAATGATGTGTTATAGGTGTTTTTAAATTATACCTTAATATAACTTAAATAAAAATTAAGCTGCAAGCGCACGACTATTGCTCAAGTATTTTGGGGTCGAATTACAAAGATAGAATATTCAATTTTCTAGTCTTATCTTAACTAGATTTGGGCATAAGTTTGAAATAATGTTTTATGTGATCAATCCAAATCCAATGAAATAACTTCACCTGAAATTTATCACGCATATGCTTTCTAAAAGTCGCAGCTTAGAAATTCCTTCTATTATTGTTTAAGAACCAACCAAAAGAAGGTAATGCTTAATTAAGAAAATAAACTAGCTATTTCATTCCTTGTTGGCTGAAATTTTCAAGTAGGATTTTCCTTTTTCTTTCTCATTTATTGAGAATATTTCGGGAATATATTAGTGACTAGTCATCGAAATTATGGCAACAACGTGAATTTTTTAAAACTTTTTTAAGCCATCGGATTACTTTATTAATAACGTTTGATCTAAATTTATGTTTTGGAATTTATATATATATAGGTAGGTTTCGTTAATAAGATTAATATCGGTGACTATATTAGGAATATGTTCTATATTTTGATAGGATATAATTAGTAATGAATATTATTACAAAAGGATTTTTTTTTTTTCTCATGATGAGACGTACGGCGTACCACATTTGTATCACGCATGTTATTCTTTTCCTTTTGTGTAATTGGAAAGTCCCCTCAAACAATAAAGTTAGTTGGTTACGGTATTTACTGGTCATCGGATTTTCTCTCAATTCCTTGTCTTGTCTCTGTTTCATGTGGGTATTTCTAAGCGTTTCTATTTCTACCTGAATTGCTTCCGTGTTCCGTCCAATCTCCAACAACTATATAGAATCTGAACCTATGATATTATGCATTTGTCCAATGTAACACTAAATAGATACTTCATCAATGGCGTCCAGTGGAAATACCGTTAACGTCAGACACGAATATCGAAGCCGGATTGATTACATTAAGGAAATTATACAAAGGCTTTCTCGTTCAATTTGGAGCGATTTCTATTCGGGAGCATCCCCAGATGTTGTCAACAAAGGAATTCGGAGCGATTTGTTGCCTACTGCAGCCGAGGTACAATCCTTTGAGGAGGTTCTCAGATGCGTGGTTCGTGTTGTTTCATGCAATGGATGCCCCTCAGTCGAAGGTAATATATACCTTTTACAGTCTATATTTCTATATATCATGAAAATAGTTCTGGTTGCCACCTCTCGAAATATTTCTAAATTCACTTTTTTTTTTGTATTTCTGAAATATAATTTAAAATATTTAATTCAAGCTGTGGATCTTATGTAATTTAACGAACGAAACGTTTCCATGTTAGTTTTGTAAATTTCGAAGCTTATATGATACATTAAATAACAAAACTGCTTAGGACCATCACATTTCCATCGTCATTCCATCATCACCATCATCACACGTTATTTATTCAGTGATCTTTTTCTTACTCTCATCCTACCTCCCATATAATGCCAATGCCTATAGCTGGCTCCTCCTCCCCCACCTCACGCCGACCCCCACTACAATTGTCCTATTGTACCATATGATTGTCCCATTTTACATTCCCAGTTGTCCTTCAACTCATTTACAATTGTCTTTCAACTCATTTTTTAATTGTCATTCAACTCATTTCCATTTGTCTTTCAACTTCCTTATATTAATTGTCCTATAATTCACTACAATTGTCTTATCTTCCCATATTAATTATCTCACATATTTCCTTAATTGTCCCACTCATTTCTTCATAGTGCTTATATAGAAAGCAAAAACTAGGACAATGGTAGGAACAATTAGGACAACTAGCATATTATCAAGACCAACTAGAGTAATAACTTTGATAATTGGACAAACAACTAGTACAATTAGCATAATTTCTATCCCTAAAAAAAATTTGCATAATTTCTAGGACAATAAGGTGAGGGAAGTCGGGTGAGAGAAAGTGCGCTAATAGGAGATCAGCTATAGGAGAAGGTGAGGGAAGTCGGGTGAGGGAAAGTACGCTAACAGAAACAAAAAGTACTGGATAATGATCGTTGAAAATAGAAAATGATTTACACGTGATGATGGTGATGATAAAAATTTGCAATTGTTCTTATCAGCCTCGATTAAATAATGTCCGAATCTAATTAAATAATGATATATATATATACAAATTTTAATACGTTTGTGTTTTTCTTGGAATATTCGATTTTCTTTTCTTGCTCACATCTTACTTCTTAAGTTGTTATCCATATTGAGATTTACATATGTTTGTCTGTAGAATCTTTTTTTTTTTATATATAAAACTTCTCAATTGTAACTAATCTCTAATTGAGAAAATGATCCTCTGTGAAAAATGCTCGCCCATTTTGAATCTTTTGTCGCTGTTTAAGCTTTAATTGAAACTCCACACCATTGTAGCTGCTCAGGTGCAAACCTAGCAGTAAACAAGTATAAGATATTGTATGCATGTGTCTAGAACATTAAAACTTCATTAAAACCGCATATCTAATTTGTGGCCTTTGTGTACTGATACATGAAACATACAAATACCGTTTCGATAGATAAAATATTTTACAAAATTAAGTTCTATCTCTATCAGCTTACGAGTATCATACAGATAGTAGTATCAAATCCATTTACCATACGGATACCGAGTGAATTTTCAAATTAACATAGTTCCTAGCTAAATACCATTTTCAAGGCTTTTAAACGTATAATTTGACTAGGTCTTTTATAAATTGTATAACAACACTAATTAAGCTCTCTAAAAAATTGAATGAATTGATAGGCACTCCATTCAGCAGCTGTATGCAGGCCCGTGGCACAACAAAGCATCGAAAACAATGTCTAACAAAAATACTGGGCCAACTAAGGTGGATGGAGCGTGAACGTTCGTATAGCCCTCCAGCGGATAATGAGATTGGTTACTATCTACTAATCAAAAAGTACATGAGGTCTATCCTGGGATTTTTTCATGGTGCAGAAGCAGGTAATTACTTCGAACTCTTATTTCCTTTTCTATTCCTCGTTAAGAAAAAGTTTAATAACCAAATGCATATGGCATATATAATTATAATTATTTTATTCCTCAAATGATTAGTATTTTATTGGAGAAATGCTAAAGTCCGACATATATGACGGATATGGTCCGTCCAACATGATCGTATTTGTGTTTCAAATTATGTTGGACGGAAATGCTAAAGTCCGTCATATTTGAAATTTGAAATGCGAATACGATTACGTTGGACGGACCACATCCATATTATGCATTGGACTTTAGCATTTTTCTTTATTCCAAACAAGTTGCAAGTGGTGGACGGGATACCTTTCATTGACTAAGTTTTCCTTTTTCGTCGGCAGATTTCTGTAGTGACACAGACATTTGGCTGTGTTTCACAATTGGAATATCTTCATCCTTCTGAAGAGCTTGCAGAGGTCAATCAGCATTTGGCTGATTTGTGTGAAGTTCTCTTGAAGAAGAATGTTAATGATGGTAAGCGATATGGTTATCATTATCAATGTGATATGTGTCAACAACCCGAATTGTATATTTCGAACAAGTAAATCATCTCCAGGATATATTCAAATAGTAAAGAGAAAAAGAAAAGAATGTCATTAACAAGCAAAGGAAAATATTTTTCTACTTTTCTTTCGTAATGCACAAATGACAAAGCAGTGACCTCACATGCATGTTGATGTTGTTTAAAATGTGATAAAAGAATGATTTATATTCCTTTTCTTTCTTGATCAGAGTTTACATTGAAACCCATTATGATTGTTGACCCTAATAGCAACATAGTACATTAATACCTTTAATTCATGGGAGCAAAGAGAACGGCTACGAATTTTATTTGCACAAGCTCAAGTTGGCACTCGTTGATCTCCGATTCTCTGAATATGCACTTGCTCCTCCTGTTGAAGATGAGAAGACATCTTATGTGCTATTATTGAACTCTATTTCACAACCTTTAATTGGAAGCAAAGGTTATTCCCTCATTTTTTTTTCCTTTCCTCTTTGGTTTTATCTGTGTTTCGTAGAGGAGTAAAAGAGGATTAAAGTTAAGGAGGATTAAGTAGTTAAGCTTCTTTATTCCACACGTTGTAATTCATGTTTAGTATGAAAAGTAGAGGATAAGTGAGGAGTAAGTGAGGATATAAAAATATTACATAATTATTGATTATATAATGACCAAACTATCCTCAAGTCATTTTTTGTATGGTTTTTGTCTCTTAGTTTATCACCTGGCGTGACTTTGTAGGTGTAGCAATGTAACCAACTGAAATAAATTCTATGGGCGTGACTTTGGGTTGATAATCGAATAGAGGCTTGAAATGGGTGTTATAAATGTTTGTGGCAGTGGTACAGGTTCTGTACTAGTCAAAGTCGAGATTAATCAGCCCTTGGTACCGATCTGGTACGCATCTGGTGAGGTGCAGGGGTTGTCGTGTAAAGAAAACCTGGTTTCTAGGGGCTGTGATGAAATAAATTGGTTAAGTAAAGAAAACCTTGTTTCTAGGGGCTGTGATGAAATAAATTGGTTAAGTGACCTTATATAAATACTATTTGACTTGAATAATTGGGTGGGCAGCGGCTTCCATGGCCACCAAATTCAACTTGATTCAACCCTCAACATCCCACTGACTCGGGTTCCAAATGAAATCCAGAGATTAAATGAGAGAGTGAGGAAATACTTGAGCGCTGCCGTGAGAGAGAGAGAGAGGAATGTGAGACTGGTAAAAAGAGAGGAGGTGATAGAGAAAGGAAGAGTTTTGATTTTTTTTTTTAGCCGAAGAATGAGGGTACGTAGCAGAAAGAAATAAGTGTAAGACCGGCTATTGAGAAGTTACTCCACGGATTAAATTTACTCCACCTATCCAGGAGTAGTAATTTACTCCTTCGATTTCGGTCGTTACTCCACGCTACTCCTCCTTTTTTGCTCTACGTTTGGAAGATTCAAAATGGATTAAGAGCCTTACTCCTCTACCAAACACAGCCATAGTGCGCAACTTTTCTTGAGAAATTATGAAAATGGTTACTCAAGGACAGTGACAGATGCCAGGGAACCTGGCCGTTTCTGGTTTGAAATTTTTTAGCTTTTTGAATATCATTTGCTCACAGTTTCTTTTAATTCTTCTAACTTTTTCTTGTTCTTTGTCTTGTTTAGATAAGGTGAGTGTTTATTCGGAAGTTCTGGATCAAATCTTTCTTGAGAGGATTTGTCAGGAGACCAAGGACATAACGAGACACTGTGCAAAAATAAAGAGTTGGATTTTGAAAAACCTATCATTGATGGAGTGTTGGGAGTCTATAATTAAACAATATGATGAAGAAGTATATGAGGATCCCATTAGTGATGAATACTTAGTCAAATTTAGAAAAGCATTGGCTGACAAATGCAAAGTCTCAAATAAGGACTCACCGGATTATATTTATCGACTTGATTGTTGCCTTACAATTGCCGATAAAATGCTACTGCATGTCATGTGTTGTCTTGGAGACGTGGAGTCCATGCTTGACACAACTCATTTATATGAAGTAAAGAAAGGATGGGAGGTTTTACATGCTCTCACTCTTTTGAAACGCGGTAAGTGAGTCAATTTATGAACTACTATACTATCAAGCTCTATTAATTTTTTTAACTAAACAAAAAAGAAACTTTGTTAATTTGGGTACTTCATGATACAAGCTCTATTGAGATTTCAATTGTATTCTATTACTATGTAGATGCACAAATGCTTTGACTTTCTACAAGTCTACTAAAATTGAATTAGATCTGAATAACATAAAAAATTCCTCAATTGCTTTATTACGAGATTATATATAATCTCTTGTTGCTTACTAGAACATTTTTGAGATTTTGGGAGTTGGCATTATTTTTACCTTTTTCATTTAGATCATTTGAGAATAATAACAAATATATTGTATTATTAAAATAACACTTCTTTTCGTTATTGCTTCTCTTTTTAGGCTCCTACGTTGGAAATGTTGTTAGGGGAGCCACCATGAGGAACCCAAACGAACAAGGTATTTCTTAAAAATATTTTTTCTATCACTGTACATATCCAGTAGAGTGATGCCTTCCCCGGTCATCATCAAAGCCATATGCTCAAAGGTTATCTTGTGTCATATGTTATGTTGTTTCATTTATGAACTTAGCTTTATTGAATTAATTGATTGCAGTTTTCGTGGATCATGTTCCTTTAAAGATGAGCAAAGAAGAGAATGTGCTAGTTTTGAGGGACATTATAGAAGACTTAAAACGTATTGGAGATTCGAACGCTGTATTAGACGAAGAAGAGTTGGCACTTGTGCAAAAAATTTGGGGTAGTGTTGCATCATCCACCCACTTCTTCACTAGTGCTGTCGCATATGAGCAAAAGCGCTATTGGACACATCATATTGAATTGTTTGATGGTGCGTTAGTGCAATCAGTTTTATAAGAATTTTGTATGTTAAGATCGAGTGTCATGTTAAGTGTGAGCCAATTACAATCAGTTTCGTAAGTTTGATGGCACTTCAAGCATCCATAATTTTTTTTTTCCAATATAGTCAAAACTCTTATACATACTCTATTCTTGACATTTGACAAGATCTAGAATAGTAAGTACTTAAGATCCTTAATCATCATTCCCTTTTTGATTGTTTTCGCAATGATGTACTGAAACATTTAGTATCTTGTAAAGTCAATTAATACATAGTAGGTTTACTATCTCATTATCGCTTTCATCTTTACTGCAGGTATGCTAAGACGAATGAGAACATCTTTGAGGAAGAAACAACGTTTTGATAGATTTGCATTGGCAGACAGGCGTGGATCATTGGTAAATGAGTTGATAATTCTTGCAAACATATTAGACTTGTACAAAGCTGTTTTAGTTGGACGTCGAGAAGCTTGCAATCCATGTACTACAATTAATTAGTGATGTCGTAACATTTTGTGCAATATTTCATGGTGATTTTTTCAACTATACAAAGTTACAAACCATCGATGTTCGAAAAGCAATATTTAATTTTTTGGATATATAAATCTACAAATCAATTATAGTTAAGAGTCATAATATTTTCTTGCCCCATAAATATCATAATTTCTGTATTTCATAAAATTTTAAAATTTGAAATTCAAATTTCGATTTAAACAATTGATATATTTCAAAGTTTTTTAATATGATTCTTGTAAAATCGCACTAAGCTTATCCTGCATTTCTATCTTCCATGAAACACAACCTTTGCCGGGGAGGGTGCCAGGAGAGAGTGGAAATCATATCCTCTACAGAGTTCGGCATCACAAACGTCCAATCAATAATGGCCCGTGATTAATATCAGATCCATACGGTCCGAAAATCTTAACCGTCCGTATGGGTTTTTTCGTCATTTCTCAAAGAACGATCGGATTTTATCGGGGAAGAGAATGACCCATGAAATTCACCCCTCATAAGACTAAATTCACGTGCTAAATGTCTATTGACAACAAGAGAACACTAACGAGAACTCATTCTTAGGAGGGTTTATTATTTGTTTGTGAGTTCTTTCTTTTCAATAGACGCAGGCCCCTATTGTTAATTATTCTGTGGTTAACCACGAGAACCTCTGATTAAGGGATTCAAAGAAGAGCAAGGTTCCGGTGTCACATTTTTTTGATGCCACAAATGTCACATTTTACTTTTTCATTTCAAATTTCAAAATTTAAAATATAAATTTTCGATCCAAACCTTTGATGTTGTTCATTTTAACGACCGATACATTATCATAAAATTTTATAATTTTTTAAGTTTATTTGATGCTTGATCAAAATGTAAAAAAATAACGAATAAAAATAACTAAAATAGATTAATTCTAATATGTCCATTTTTGAACCTCTTGATTAAGTATCAAATAAACTTTAAAAATTATAAAATTTTAGGACAACACATCTGTCGTTAAAATGAACAAGATGAACGGTTTGGATCGTACGATTATATTTTAACTTATTTAAATTTAAAATAAAAAAGCAAAGTGTGGCATTTGTGGCATAAAAAAAGTGTTGTACCGGAACCTTGCTCTTCAAAGAATTATATGTAATAAACTAGAAAAGTTATTTCTAAAATGATTTTGTGTTTATGCGGGGGTTTGTTCTCTTTGGCTTAGACTGGACTCAATTGACAACACTTAATACTTCTGATGACTTTTGACTTAGACTTTCATTTGAAAAAGGTTGGGTTTTGATTTTCATGTTGGGACTTAGTTTTGGCTTCAGGGGTGGTTTTCGCTTGAAGTGAGGTTTTCGTTTGAGATCAGGTTGAGGCTACAACTTCGATTAAAATCGCCTCGTCACAAGGACACTCGAAGTGGATCGGCCTAACTCAAATAACAAATGGCACCACAACCTCAAGTGAGAAGAGCTCTCAACCTATTCTAACCTGTACCTAACGACAATGTCGGGGACTATCTCTCAAAATGATCAATCTATGAAAAGCTCAAGTGGAGAGCAATTCTAGTGCTTAAAGGCTCAAATCTGGGCTGGATTTAGCTAAGAAAAAGTCTCTAAGAGAAAATATGGCTCAAATGGCACTACCCCTGACCAATTTTAAAGATTACTATTTAACCAATTTTAAAGAGAAAATATGGCGTAATGTATAAAGAGTAGGACCTTTCTCTTGATCACGCGTTTAATGTGAACAAGTTGTGTTTATCATGACTATTTACTTGAAAATTTCTAAAACGAGAACATGTAAATAAATCACTTCTTTTTTCATGTAGAAGGCGAAAATATACCATTTCATCAGATGAATAAGAAAGAACGCAAAAGAGAATTGACAAATTTCATATGATTTTGGAAATTCACATAATAAAATATTTGTTTGATTTCTAAAAATTTTAGTATATTTTAATACGTTATATATTTTTCAAAGTAATGTACATTTTCAAACCATTAATGGGTATAACAAATCATCATTATCACCGTATGTTATTCATGATGATGATGATGATGATAGTAATAATAATAATAATAATAATAATAATGTAATATTATTATTATTATTATTACTAATTCATTTGAAATATTTTCTTATTATTAGTAGTATTATCATGATTATTAATAATCATTTAAAATTTAATTTAGCTGTACTACTCACAATATAGTATATTTGTTAAAAACATATAATATTTAATATATCCTTTTGATCATTACTCATAATTAAGGTTAATATTTGATCATCTAAGATAATTGTTTTTCTAATATCCTTGTAAACATGAATAATAATACTATAATATATTATAAAAACTAATATCATATATTTTAATAATATTTTTAATTTTTTCGGCATAGTAGAACACTATCAAACCCTTTCTATACTAGGCCCATAGTCCAAAACGAATTGTGGCGTCTAAGATATGGATCAAATTCAGAAAATGGGCCGGACCCTATGACCGCTGGTGTTTTGTGCGTTGGTTCGGGTCCTATCAATTTATTATACCCCCCCTCTCTTTTAAAAAAAATAATAAAATAATATAAAATATTAATAATAATATCGAAATAATCCAAATTATTTAAATAATAACGCAATTACGGAATCTGGGATTCCGAACTGAATTACGGAACCTCAGATTCCGTAACAGACTAGTTACGGAATCCCGGATTCCGCGGGATTCCGTAACTAGCGTTCCACCCTATTTTGGCGACAGACAGCGACGCGAGGTGAGTTTTTTATATTTATTTTTATTTAATTTATATAATTTATTAGTTTATTAGTTAATTAATTACAAAAATAATAATATATTGTAATAATAAATTAAAAAATATGAAAAAATCAGAAAAAATAGGATAAATTTTTATATGTAATTAAAATTTATTTTGAAATTTTGTTTGCATTTAATAAATAAGAATTTGATAATTAAATATTAAAAAAATTAAAGAAAATTGTTAAAAATTGATAGGATTAATTTTAAATGTAGGAAAAAATTGTTGAAAAGAGAGTTGAACCGTTTCTACTCAAGATTAGTTTTTCTATATGTATATTTATATTTTTTTGTTGTTTCAATAGATTGTAAATAATTGTTTGATTTTAAACGTATAGATTGTATATTGTTGAAAAGGATTTTGTTCAATTTTAAACGTATCTCTATGTTTGATTTGTAAATAATTGTTCTTCATTTTCAAAAACAAGGAACAAGAATCATGTCAAGTCTTATGATCAAGGAAGAGGGGAGGAAAAAGGGCGGCGCAAGCACTTTCTAGATTGCGTTAGAAAGGAAGGAATGACACGAGATTCATGTTTCACTAAGATGGAGAAAGAGTATAAGATTAACTCTCATGGAAGTCACTTGATTAATTACATTTCTCTTTTTTATGATTAATTCATGATTTTAAAAAATTTTGTAGTAGTTTTGAGTGGTTTTTAAGTTTGCAAACTTTCAAAGTGGATTTTGGAGATTTAGAGAACGTTTTTTTTGGCTCCGAAAATGGTCGTTACGGGGTAAACCATGTAGATCTCGTCGCCAGCTTTCCGGATTGTGGTCATTTATTCCAAACGGACATTCCTATAAAAAATTATGCCTATTTGAAGTTCTAATCTTTAAAAACATCAATTTTTTTAATAACTAAACATTTCTATTCAAACAATATACAATCTATTGAAACAATAAAAAAAATATACATATAGAAAAACTAACCTCGAGTAGAAACAGTTCAACTCTCTTTTCAACAATGTTTTCCTACATTTAAAATTAATCCTATCAATTTTTAACAATTTTCTTTAATTTTTTTAAAATTTAATTATTAAATTCTTAATTATTAAATGCAAACAAAATTTCAAATTAAATTTTAATTACATATAAAAATTTATCCTATTTTTTCTGATTTTTTCATATTTTTAAAATTATTTTTACAATATATTATCTATTTTTGTAATTAATTAACTAATAAACTAATAAATTATATAAATTAAATAAAAATAAATATAAAAAACTCACCTCGTGTCGCTGTCTGTCGCCAAAATAGGGTGAAACTCTAGTTACGGAATTCGAGATTCCGTAACAAGCTAGTTACGGAATCCGGGATTCCGTAACAAGCTAGTTACGGAATCCGGGATTTCGTAACTAGTCTGTTATGAAATCTAAGATTCCGTAACTAGTCTGTTAAGGAATCTTAGATTCCGTAATTCAGTTCGGAATCCCAGATTCCATAATTGCATTATTATTTAAATAATTTGAATTATTTCGATATTATTATTAATATTTTATATTATTTTATTATTATTTTTAAAAGAGAGGGATCATACCCGGTTCTCTTTGTTAGGCGCAAAAGGAAGAGATGAATTAAACTAAATAACTAAGCAGCAATTATAACTGACATCGGCAGAATAACCATCGCGCGCCATCGCTGAACAGTCAGCGCGCGCGTGAGTTTCTCTCTTGACTAGCAGGTGTCTATTACAAATGTTCAGTTTAATAATCAAAAGTGTTCAGTTTAATATTAAAAAATGTTCAGTTAAATGCGTCAACTAATGGGCATAGTCGCGCGTCAGAAAGAGGTGCGCCAAGGGCAAAGTTGGAAAAAATTTAATTTGAACCGGATCGGTTCATAACCCCTTCTAATTTTTTCATGTGATTTTTTTCCGGTTCGTGACCCCTTCGTTTGACATGCACCTATTTAAAAAAACTGAAAGTAATACTTAATAAACTGAACATTTATATGTAATAACCTGAACATTTGTACTTACGAAACTGAACATCTGTTCTTACTAAACTAAACACTTATACTTATCCAAATGAACATTTTTGCTGATAACATTTATATTTTTTATTGCAACTAACTGAACATTTATACTCAATTAACAGAACATTTGTACTTATCCAACTGAACATTTACGTACGAGATAAAATGCGTTGGATGAAAAAAGGATACGCTGGGTGAGAGGATCTGGCTTAGCAATGGCGCGGATGGTTTTTTTAGCGATGGTACTAATCAATTTTCATAACTAATATTACGACAGGGTTTGACCAGTTGTAGCAGTCGCTGCATGGATCATGGATGCTGCGGCGTGCAGTTTCTTCGACAGTTCAACAGTATCAAATCATGTGCTCTCTGACGGCTCCGTCTAATAACAGCCACCCTCAGCTAAGGTACCGTAGCAGTATCGTACTATTTAGATTGGATCAAATCGAGGTACATATTTATTACGAAATATGTTACGTCAACAATAATCTTATTATTGACAAAACATTTATCAAAAATAATAAATGAAACTATAAATATAATGAGCAGATTGTTTTTTTATTTCATCGAGCTATTAAAAAAAATAAACAGTTCAATTTTAACAGCAGTTAATCAGAGAACAAATAATTTTTAAATTATATCTAAATTAAAAGTTGTTGGATCCTGTATTATGTATTCATGTGTATGGTTAGTCCAATCATGAAAAGCATGAAGAGTAAATTGACTAAACTGAAGAGGAGTCTTCATCTGAAGCCTTCCTTTTTGCTCTTATTTTGATCCAAATGTCGATATCTTGTTTTTTTATTTATTTTTTTCATTTTAACAGTTGTATCTATGTATAGTAAATATACTAGAATTTTTAACTTTTGAATGAAAAAAGAACACACGGTTTGTAATGCAAAATTTGAAATAAATAACATTAGATGTGACATCTTCATCAGAAAGTCCCAAAAATTAATTTAAAAAAAGCTCATTAACTAGACGATTGGGTCCTTGGCACCGCTGAGGTTGCTATTTCTTTATTTTCTCTGTTCAACTTTATGGACAGAAGAATTTTCTCATGTTGTTGTCAACTAATTTTAAAATTTCAAAAAAATTTCATGTAGAGAACCTGGGTCTCCATGGGTGTGTACTCTGATGGTTCTTGCAATGTGCCAGCTGGACTCATCTACTCTTTCCCTGTGACATGCAGTGGTGGCGAGTGGAAGATTGTGCAAGGTATGTTTATTTATTCTACATGGTTGAAGGGTTTTAGAGTTAATTTTACCAGAGTTTATGATAATGTATGTGTTGTATTCCAATTTAGTTGGTAAGATTTATTTGGTCGGGCACCAATGAAATATTATAATATTACAAATTCGGTCACTGCATCATTGATTTTTCAAATAATTAGTTTCTTAATACATTAATGAGTCATAAACTTTACATGTGATGCAGTTAATTATCTCACATTTAATATATACATGGATTATTGCTTTTATACGTCAGAACCATATAGCTATTTGAAACTTGATTTGTCATAAATAATATTAATTATTGTCAAATAGGTTCAATGGTTATATAAGTCACTTCATAATTTTTATGCTCTGCTGTGGGGATCTCTGGTTTAAAAGAATCTTTTTATGCTCTACATCGTCTTATTGAGGGGGTATGAGCTACGAATAAAGACCTTTATTTTCTGTTGAAAGTTGATCACAAACATATATGTTTCAGCTTATACTTTGCTATTTAAACTTTGGTGATTAACCAAGTCTGGTTGCTCTAGGCTGTGACCTTTCACTTATTTTATCTAATCAGCTAATCGAATTTGTTTATCTTGGAATTGTTACTAGGTCTTTCAATTGACGAGTTCTCCAGGGGCAAGTTGGATGCCACTGCTGCTGAGTTGGCTGAGGAGAAGGCTCTTGCTTACTCATGCCTCTCTTAAGGAACTTTTTGTTCTATTTTGAGTCTGGTGTTTTTGATAAAGCCCCTTTTATATTCTTCGAATAAAAGCACTTGACAACTAAAAGAGTTCCATTGCAGTTATTGATGTGGATTTACTTGGGACATTATAGTTACCTTTTTGACTGGTGTTTCGTGGGGCCCTGTACTTTTCTGAGTATTTTTAAATGCATGGCGGCTTGAAAATTTTCTTTTTCTCATATTTTTTGTTACATTGACATTGCAATATTTGCCGAGGGCTTTTCCGTGGCATATATGGAAGTATCAATTTACCCAAAAGTTTGCTATACATTGAGCCGAAGTGTCCTTTTTTCTTTTTTCTTTTTTTTTTTTTTCCTTCGTATTGGTTTCCGATTTTCTGTTACTCTGTTAGTTCTGTTTACGAAATCTAGTGTTAATCTGCATGCAGACTTGTTTATCATAATCTCTCTTACGGTTTGAATTGGTGTTTTTTTTTTTTTTTATCTACCCTTTACATTTAATATCGAGTATGTGTTAATTTTTTAATGCTTGGTACCAATGATGTGTTATCGGTGTTTTTAAATTATACCTTAATATAACTTAAATAAAAATTAAGCTGCAAGCGCACGACTATTGCTCAAGTATTTTGGGGTCGAATTACAAGGATAGAATATTCAATTTTCAAGTCTTATCTTAACAAATTAACTAGATTTGGACATAAGTTTGAAATAAAATTTTATTTGATTAATTAAAAATAATTAAATAGTTGTAAAGTAACAAATTCTAAATTAAGGTTCTAAACATTGATTAGAAGTCTTAGGTTTGAGGCATGTTAATACTTGTACTTATTTCCAATATCAGTTGCCCGCTATCTCTTGTAGTGGCGCTAGCGACTTATAGAGGCCCACTTGAACTAATAGTTCGCATAGACAAGTAAACAACCTGCCAAGACAGCTAAGCAACCCACGTAAGTTGGCGATAATCTTGCGCTTAATTTACATGACAAATATGTAGACTAATTATTTAACTATGATTCTTTAATTCTAACTTTCGTTACATGCCAAATTTCAATTAATTAGCTCAATTACTCTTATGCAAAATCTTACATTTCAACTTTGGTTTCGTGATCTAAGTTTTACAAGTCTATGCCAATTCATCATCTAAGATTCTTCATCTTGTTCTCACCTCTGGCATTTTTTATCATCTAATTTGACATGATAACATTGAATTATCTAAGTTTGGTCAGATTTAACTACCAATCAATTAATTAAGGCCGGTCTTTGCTTGATAAATAAGTACTGAATCTACCAAACACAATACAAAATATCAATTAAAATATATCAAACACAAGATATAGAATACATCATATCAAATAAGATTAAGCAATCATGTGTAAATATCAAACAAAAATTTTAACATTTACCAGTAAATTTAATGGTAGTGTAAATATCTATCTGTAATTTTAACAAAATAAGGCGCCAATATTAATATAGACCGTGAGGTCATGTTTTCGAATTAATATATTTTGTACCCAATTTTTTCTCATAAAAAAACAAGTGCAGTAGCTAATCCCTATCTTTATTTTCTATTACTATTTCCTATACTTATAATTATAAAAGCAGAGTATATCCACCTCTAGACCTAGAGTGTATTCTCATTATCGTTAATGGATTTGTTAACAATCTCTAGATTGAAAATATATTTAAGTTTTAGTTTTTTTTTATTTGAAATGGATAGAGCATTTACAAGAATAAATTTTTTTTTGAAAAGAAAGTATAAAATATATAGAAAACTTTCTTAGAAAAATATTATATTTTTCATTTTAGAAAGAGAGCATATATATAACACTTTCCAATCTGCAATTTTTCAAAAAAATTTATTTATTGAAAAATATATCTTTTATTCTAGCTTTTAAAAAACTCAGTTTTTTTTCGTTTCATCACCATTTTATCTTAGTTTTGGTTCATAGCGCATTTCTATTTTTTCTATTTTATCACTGCATTAACCGTTTTATTACTATTTTATCACCGATAAACGCTAAATCACCATCCAACCGTCAAACGGTATAAATCGCATTTTAAAACCTTGCTTTTATTAAATTATTTTTTTCATGTTAAGATGTCGATTTTTATTTTTGTTGATGTATAAATATCTTTTCAAATTTTCATTTGCCCACACATTGAGTGTGTACATTTTCTAATAAATAAAATGCATATAAGCCATAAATGCACATGTTTGAGAGTATGATGTGTTTGAATGTTCCTTTCAATTAAATAGAATAAAAAATATAATATAGTAGCTTAATTATTTGAGGAATATATGTACATATAGTTAAGGTTTCCTTAACTAGATCAATATGGTTGTCTATATTAGGAATATGTTCTATATTTTAATAGGATGTAATTAGTAATGAATCTATTTTATACTCAAGAATATGTTCTCATATGAGAAGTTCCACATTTGGTATCACGCACGTTATTCTTTTCCTTTTGTGAAATTGGAAAGTCCTTTAATTTCCAGCAATAAAGCCTATTTGGTTACGATTTTTAGCGATCATCGGATTTTCACTCAATTCCCATTTCCTCGTCTTCTCTTTCCTAATTAACACTAAAAATAAACTTCATCAATGGCGTCGAGTGGAGATACGGTTAGAGGTGAACATCGAAGCCGGATTGATTACATTAAGGAAATTATACAAATGCTTTCTCGTTCAATTTGGAGAGATTTTTATTCGGGAGCGTCCCCAAATGCTGTCAACAAAGGAATTCGGACCGATTTATTGCCAAGTGCAGCCGAGGTGCAATCCTTCGAGGAGGTTCTCAGGTGCGTAGTTCGTGTTGTTTCAAGCAATGAATGCCCCTCGGTCGAAGGTAATATACTCTTTTCCTGGTACAATCTATATTTTTACTAATTGCATCATAAGATTTCATGGATTTTGCTGCTCCATAGAAAGGATAATTGATTGATCTGAATTGAACAATTTAAGCAAATTATTCGTCAGAACCATACCATTAATTACAAAATTATCTGGTAGGTACAGGACAACACTGAGGTAGACAAGAGTAGTTGTTACTTTGTTAGAAAAAAAAACTAAAAGTTCTTACAAACTGATTGTTTTTGTGATATAGGCAAGGGTAAACAATATAATAAAAAAGGTTATGTGATAAAAATAGGGAAAACTATATGTTTGTTTTCTTGTTACTCAAAATATTTCTCACTAAAATACCAGACTTTATTTTGTCTCTATGTATTTCATTTGAAATCCGAAAAACAGAGACTAACTAAATTAAAAGAGAGGTCCAGAAAAAATATGCACTTTCAACTTGATAGTCGTTATCGAGTATTCCTAAAAAATTAAATAAGCATTTTCAGTTCATTTCTTGGAATATTCGATTTTCTTTCTTACTTCTTAAGTTATTATCCTTATTTAAGATGTGTGTGTCCATAGATTTTTTCTTTTTTTTTATATATAAAACTTCCCAATTGTAACTAATCTCCAATTGAAGAAAGGAACCCCTATGAAAATATATACGCTCGGCCACTTTGAATCTTTTGTCGCTATTTAAACCTTAATTGAAACTCCAACAGCATCGTGGCTGCTCAGATGGAAGTCTAGCAGTAAACAAGTATGAGAAATTATATGTATGTTTATGGAACATTAAAAGCTTCAAAGCCACATATTTTGTCGTCTTTGCATACTGATGCATGAAACATTCAAATACCGGATTCATAGATCAACTATTTTACAAGATTAAGCTTTAAATATTATATCATACGGATAGCAGTATCAAATGTATTTACCATATAGATACCGAGTGAATTTTCAATTTAGCATAGTTCCTAGCTAAAACCAATTTCAAGGCTTTTAAACATATAATTTGACTAGATCTTTTATAAATTGAATGTTAATGATAATTAGGCTCTCTATTAAATTGAATGAATTTATATATAGGCACCCCATTCACTAGCAGTATGCAGGCGCGTGGCACAACAAATCATCGAAAACAATGTCTAAAAAAAATACTGAGTCAACTAAGGTGGATGGAGCGTGAACGTTTGTATTGCCCTCCAGCGGATAATGAGATCGGTTACTATCTAGTTATCAAAAAGTACATGAGGTCTATCCTGGGATTTTTTCATGCCGCAGAAGCAAGTAATTACTTCCGACTCTTTCTTTTTCTAGGTTCCACATTATTAAGCAAATGTTTATTAAAAGAATACATAATGTATATTTCAATATAATTCTTTTATTTCTCAAATAGTTAGTATTTGTTTCTGTGTTGTTGTTTGGTTTTGTGCGTGTATGTGTATGTGTGTGTATTTGTATTCGAACAAGTTGCCGGTGGTCGAATACTATAGAGTTATATTTGTTATTTATGTTATTTCTATAAAAGCAGAGTTCTATTATAAAATAATATATTATTTTAATATAAAAAAGAAGTCTCTGTACAGAGAACATAATTTCTAATTTTATCCTAGTTCCTCTCTAATCTTCAAATACCTTTGATTGACTAAGTTATTATTTTTTTGTCGACAGCTTCTGAAATGACGCAGGGATTATTCGGTTGTGTTCAACTATTGGAATATCTTTATCCTTCTGAAAAACTAGCAGAGGTCAATCAGCATTTGGCTGATTTGGCTGAAGTCCTATTGACGAATAATGCTTATGATGGTAAGAGATATGGGTATCATTATCAATGTGATATATATGCGGCACAGTCACACGACCACAATTTGTATATTTCGAACAAGTAAATCCTCTTTAGGATATATCAAATAGTAAAGAGATTAAGAAAAGAACAAAGATATAGGCAAACTCTCTTTGTCATTAATAAGCCAAACACTTTTCTAATTTCCTTTCATAATATGCACAAATGACAAAGAAATGATCTCACATATATGTCGACGTAGTTTAAAATGGTCTAGAAAATAATTTCTATTCCTTTTCTTTGTCGAGCAGGGTTTACATTAAAACCCATCATGGTTGTTGGACATAATAGGAACATAGCTCCTTTGATTCATGGGAGCAAAGAGAAAGGCTACCAATTTTATATGCACCAGCTCAACTTGGCACTCATTGATCTCCGTTTCTCTGAGCATGCATATGTCCCTCCTCTTGAATATGAGAAGACATCTTATGTTCATTTATTGAACTCTGTTTCACAACCTTTAAATGAAGTCGAAGGTTATTCCCTCATTTTTTTTCTTTTCTTCTTTGGTCAAAAATTAATTACAAAATATTTTAAAATAACAAAAATATAGCGAAATTGTAAGAATTTATTATTAATTTACCTATAATGATAATGACGAAAATTAATGACTAAATGGAAAAAAATAGAAATCAGTATCATTAAATTAATTTATAATGTAAGCTCATTTAAATTTAATAAATCATAAATAATATAGTGAAAATGCAAAAATATTAATTTTAGTCGTTAGAGTGCTCTTTTTCTTCGAAAATAATGAAGACCCCATGTATAAAATGGTACCTCATGGGTCTATAGATGGCCATAGAGACGAGGGGACCTGGCCCTTGCTTGGAATTTTTTAGCCTTTTGAATATCTTTTTGTCACAGTTTCTTTTAATTAATTTTGGTGAAACTTTTTTCCTTTCTTCGTCTTTTTTTAGATAAGGTGAGTATATACTCCGACGTATTGGATCAAATCTTTCTAGAGAGGATTTGTCAGGAGACCAAGGACATAACAAGACACTGTAGAAAAATAAAGAGTTGGATTTTGAAGAACTTATCATTGACGGAGTGTTGGGAGTCTATAATTAAACAATACGATGTAGAACGATTTGAGGATCTTATTAGTGACGAGTGCTTCCCCAAATTTAGAAACGCATTAGCTGAAAAATGCGAAGTCTCAAATAAGGACTTACCGAATTATATTTGCCGACTTGACTGTTGTCTTACAATTGCTGACAGCATGCTATTGCATGTCATGGATTGTCTTGGAGATGTGGAATCCATGCTTGACACAACTCCTTTATCTGAAGTAGAGAAAGCATGGGGGGTTTTACATGCTCTCACTCTTTTGAAACGCGGTAAGTGACTCGATGTTTGTACTCCTTAACACATAGATATCAAACTCCATTAATTTGGGTTACTTTTCATACTATTCCTTGTTATTACTCTGCAAGATTTCAATTGAATTTTATTATTATATGGATGCACAAATACTGCGTCTTTCTACAGTTCTACTAAAATTGAATTAGAACTTGATGCAATGATGCTTACTTTAAGATTTTTGAGATTTTAGGAGCTAAAATTATTATTTTTTATTCGGATAATTTGAGAATAAAGATAATATTATTAGTATTATCATAATAATATTTTATATCGTCTTTGTTTATTTTTTTAGGCTCTTATGTTGGAAATGTTATTAGGGAGAAAGCCATCATGAAGAACCAAAACGAACAAGGTATCTTTTTAAGTTGAATATATATCTTTTCCATCGCTGTTCAAATCTTTTGCAGCTGACTTCTTCCCAGCCCACCATCAAGCCATATGCTCAAAGATTATCCCGTATCAGACGTTATGTTGCTTCCCCTATGAACTTTGCCTTGATGAATTAATTGATTGCAGTTTTCCTGGAGCATGTGTCTTCAGAGATGAACAAAGAAGAGAATGTGCTAGTTTTGAGACGTATTATAGAAGATTTAGAATGCATTGGAGATTCGAACGTTGCATTAGATGAAGAAGAGTTGGTACTTGTGCAAAAAATTTGGGGGAGTGTTGCATCATCCACCCACTTCTTCACTAGTGCTTTGGCATATGAGCAAAAGCACTACTGGACACATCATATTGAATTATTTGACGGTGCGTAAGGGCAACCAATTTCGTAAGAATTTTGCATGTTAAAATAGACTGTCATGTTAAGTGTGAGCCCATTTCAAATTTTCAATCAGTTTGATGTTACTCCATGCGCGGGCTCCAAATGTTTTTCGCAATATATTCAAAACCCTTACTCTATTAATTCCTGACAGTTGACAAAATCCAAAATAGCTAGTATAGCTTAAGATCCTTAATCATCAGTCCTTTCTGATTTTTAACAATGATGGAACAAAAAAATTTACAATCTTGTAAAGTCAATACATAGAAGGTTTTCATTTCTCTTGAACAATACAGTTTCTCAAGCATTATCTCGCATTACTTTCATCTCTGCTGTAGGTCTGATCAGGCGAATGAGAACACCTTTGAGGAAGAAACAAAGATTTGATAAATTTGCACTGTCAGACATGCGTGGATTGTTGGTAAATGAGTTAATTGATTTTGCAAACATATTAGAATTATACAAAGATGTTTTAGTTGGGCGTGGAGATGCTTGTAATCCTTGCTACAATTAATCAGCGATCTCGTAACTTTTATCGTGATTTTATATTAACTATATAGATGCTATCCATGTTCAAAAAAGCATAGTTTAACTTTTCGAATTTTTGGATCTTTAAAATTCATACATCTTTTATTGCAATAAGTAAAATAGGAGAGTCCACTACCACAAAATTTTAGTGCCACAATTATATAATTTTGAAGCTATCTCGATTAGCTCCTAACCATGATAGTTTTGAAGTCGTATGAGTGACTTTACTATCTAGAAATCGGTAAACCAAGGTATCCACCATTTAAACTCAAAATTTCATATATTACCAAAAGATTGATTCTACCGGCTCGAAATAAGGTTAACTCAAGAATGAACGTCAAGAGTTAGTATTCACACAATTGTTTTTAAGTTTATTAAAAGTCGAAGATTTATATACACACAACATAAAAGAAATAATAATAAGGGAGAAAATATAAACGATGCTTGGTTGATAGCCAATGCGGAAAGCTATATGATACTTATGGAAAAATCAACGAAAGGAGAAAATGTGTGTAAGGTGGGTTATGAGTTTGTACCTTATTTTTGCTCAAGTGTTTTTACACCTCAAGCTCTAAAATTGTCTTCTTAAATAATAAAAATACCAAAAATAATCTTGTCTAGCTTTCGTAAGGAAGTAAAATTTAGTAATCAATTGTATCGTCCCTGTGGATTCGACCCTCAAGCTGTATCACAAACGATTAAATCGACAAACTCGAGATTTATTTTGACCAAGGTTTTGCGTTCGATCAGTTGTCCTAATTCTCCAATCAGTGCTTCTTATACAGACATATCTCTAAGAAATCGGAGACCACTCCTCTTGTCTATGGCAGCCACAAAGTGGGCTTCCAAGCCCAGTTTGTTGGGTATTTAATTGACTTTTAATTAACCCTTCAATTGCATTTTAAGTTAGGCCCAAATTGACATATTAAATGATAGCCTAATTAATTAATATAATTCACACAATTATATTAATTGGGTTGAAGCATAAATAAATATCAACTCCTTGATAATTATTATTAGATTAGACTTTACATCAATTTAGTTTCATATGATCCCTCGAAATAATTAATCATAATGGTATAATTAATTATTCAAATTATCATATTTTATATTATCCAATACAAATAAACTAAATATAATGAACTATTCGTTAAGAGTTTTGTGTCTTGTGATCCTCTGAGGATTTATGTCATGTTGGCCATGAAAATTAAATCATCATTTATTTCCAATAATCATAAACGGTATCTTGCAGCACGTTATGATTCCCAATTAACATAAATAAATACTATACTTTTATAGTATTCCTGCATAAGAAATACATAATTTCCTAGTTTTTTTTTATATCTAATGATATCACTGTATAATCCAAGAAATGTAAGTGTCATTTTCTTGTAGATTATACATTTCTTGATCTAGAGTCGATTGTATAAAATTGCTAGCAAATAATCGAACTCCATCAAGGGGCCCAATATATATCATCACTCACTAGGTCTACTAATGAGGGACATACAGTTGTCTTGATGAACAACTTTTCCCCGCACAATTCAAGAGAACTTAAATAGAGTCCATATTCAGGAATCAACGTTCGACAATATTTATCGAACCAATCCTCATATATATGAATAAGCTAAACCATCTCAAACTTAGAATCAAAATCATATGAAATAAATAATGACACATAACACAATCCATATATTTATTTCATTTGATCAATTATTGTGCTATATTCAAGTAACATACACATATGCAATTAAGTTGGTAACTCTTTACTTGTGATTTACGAAACTTAATTATCACTTAACTTGCATACTAATCTTGTGTGAATAATCAATGTTCCTTGTTAATTATCAAAATTAGGGGCACTTTAGATTTATTATTTTCATTTAACAAAATGAAACACGTACAGAGATTCACAATCCAGATCCTCAACTTAATTAAATGATATGTCAGTAATAAACTCAATGAACAAATGATCAAATATCATCAATAACATAAACTAAACATATAGCCATCAAATGATTGGCTTTTAGGACACAACTCCAATAGGGTACGCACTGGATGGTATGGAAATCAGAGAGGAAAAGGATAGGTAAATGCTGGGAGTAATTAGCGTGGGTAACGTGAGTAAGCGCTGGATGGAGATAATGTGATGATGGAATATTACAGATGGTGGTAATTAAGCAATTCCGATTATAAAATGGGCCTGCCTACGATCCTTCCTATAGTAATGATGCTCAAAAATATAGTTTTGGAAAATGACACGATACGATTGCATTAGAAAAACATGCAGACATGTTGGTATGACATGACGTGACACATGTACAACACAAAACACAACACAATAGTTTTGAGTGTTAATGTGTTGTGTGGTAAAGTCGTGTCATGTCATATTTTAAACTCCCAAATAATGACACATTTTAACACGATACAAGTTGACACAAAAGAAACATGAGTTGACCTGATATATAACACACCAAAATTAATATTATGTATTTATATTTTTTTATTCAATACTATTTAAAACAAAACTACATTATAAATTTAATGATCCTCCTGCATAATTCTTTCTATTCAATCATCAAAATTATAATAATATATAATTTAAAACTAAATTTCTGCAATTTACTATTCTTTGTTCATTTAAAAATATTAAAAATATTTTTTTGATGAAGTTTGAGTGAAAGATATAAAAAATAGGTCATAACACGACTTGACATGTTTAAAGTGTCATGTCATAATTCATGTCGTATTAGTAAATTCTTTCGCTCAACACCGCACAATACGTTAAAAAGATTAATTCGTCTCAGCACGACATGAGATCAATGTTTGTAATACCTTAGAATTCATAATCTAAGTTGATGTCTGAACAATAATTTTAATTATTTATTTTTTTACAACAAACAGAAAGAGATTGATTGAATTTTACTATGATTGCGATGTGTTTTAATTTCGTTGTCGTGATGTGGAAAAATCATATTTATAATGTAAGTTATTAAGATTATTAAAGAATACAAGTATTTATTTCGTTTAGATTATTCGGAACTGAAAATTTATGTGACACAAATAATTAAAGAATAAATAATTTTCCGCTTTTGTTTTGTTAATATGGATGCTAATTTAATTTCTCTAGGCCTATCCTTCTTGGGAGTCAGATGTTTAAAAATAAAAAGCCGTTAAGTTGATTGATTATGATTGGCTTACGTAAGCAAGAAACCCTATGTATATATTATGTATCTTCTCAGTTAAGTTTCGAAAAAGAAAATCACTCCATTAGTTCATTAACACAAACAATTTCACAATTTCGAGCAAATCAACAATGTCAAAACCGAGCAAACCAACGGAAGAAATTGTTCAAGAATTCACCAACCCTTTCAGGCTTTTGCAGGAGATGAGACACAGGTTTGGCTTGACAACACAAGACATCATATCCTTGCGTCGCGTGTTGTGGCTGAGGGTCAATGGCTTTGTGGGTCAAAGCTCAGCTCCGAGTTCCACTAGGGAGTTCAACCAAAAGTTCAGGGATTATATGGATATGCCATCTCCAGCGCCATTGCTACCATTGATGAACAACGTCGTTCAAGGTGCCTTTTGTTAAACATGTTTTGCATACTTTCTTTATAAATCCTGTTTATTGTGTCATGTCGTCTTTGAAGAATATATGATTAACCTAACACAGATTGCGAGATTTTATTATCTTTATGTTAAGAATGATATATAACTGTAGTATCTACAGTATTACGAAATTTGCATTCATCAAATGTTCTTGTGTAAATTAATTTCAAACAACTTGGATATTATACTTTTCTTTTTCAATCTTGTTTACCATGTCTTAACGTTTGGGAGAACATAGAATCATCTAATATAGGTTGGAGTTTTTGAAATATCTTGAATATTTGTGTTAATTCTAGTGATTTCTGTAATATCTTATGCATTACGACAATGCATTTCTAAAATGTTTTGTCTAAATGTATTTCAACGAACTTGGATGTTTTGCATAATTATCTTTTTAAAAATTGTTTATTATGTCCTATATATATTATTTTAGGAGAAAGAAGAGTTACCGATTTTTCAAATCTTGTGATAATTCTTGAAATTTCCTTAATTTCGAACATACTTTTTTTGTTGTTGTTGGTGTTGTTTTTTTTTTTTTTTTTATAGAGAGAGATATGACTAATTTGACCGAGATTTCATTCGACCAAGAGCATGTTGTCAATGTCACAACGTCAACACAAGGGGGTTGGAGCCAAG
Source organism: Rhynchospora breviuscula (assembly GCA_027562975.1). Lineage (NCBI taxonomy): Eukaryota > Viridiplantae > Streptophyta > Magnoliopsida > Poales > Cyperaceae > Rhynchospora > Rhynchospora breviuscula. Next base: position 36,230,878 of record CM050400.1, read on the forward strand.
CCATTTTTACTAAGATGGTGAACTTCGGTGAACCTCGTAGGTCGGATATCGAAGGAGACAAACAAACCGCTAGAAATTTTGTTAGTGCTGTCCGTCGTCTGGTGTGCGTAAGTGTTTAGAAATGAATTTTTGTATATTCAATTACTTTATTGATTCAGTCCAGTTAAGTGTTTATAATATGAAATTATGAATTGTTTGGTCTTTGTTTATAAATTGCAGATTCTTAAGGTTCTAAACGTAAAAAGAAGTCGATTTATAAGGGTTGAAGTGGCAAACCACTTCTTTGTGCCTCCTCAGAACGCCTCTCAGGTTCGTCGGAGAGATTGGCCACTGTTTAAGAAGCACAGCCACAAGGTTAGCTGTTCCGAACTGTGGACTGAAATCTTAGGTCGAGGTGACGCTCCTCTCGTCCTTCCAAGCCTCAAAATCAACCTTTGGAGAGCCGAAATCCGAGGTGCTGGTCGTCCTGGCGGTGGTGGTATGCTGTACTTCTTCAACAGTGAAGAATAGAGGAACAGAAGCTCATGGAGGAAGTGTTTAATTTATAAATTATGTCCCTTTTCTCCTTTTTAGTACTTTTGTTCTGGGTCAAACGGTTTTGATTGATGTTGTTGGTTATGAATTTCCTGGCTTTGATAAAACCATTGATTGAATGAACTGGTTTCAATTGATAAATGGTTCTTTGCTTTCAATTTGTCAGATTCAGCCGATTGTTTTCTTGAGACGTACCGTGTGATTGTTTCAATTTAGTTATTATAGAGACTTAGAATATAAAATTTGAGCACAAGCATGTGATATTTTATTGTCTTTTCAAAATTAATTGTTGCAAAAAGATTTCTTTGACCTACTTCTAAATAGAGTGAAATAAGATCACGATTTAAAATTGGCTCATCCCACTATTTAGTTTTGGTGCTGCAAAGTTCAAAATACCAGGGTTATTTGCTAAATCATGATCCGGCAGCTTCTTATCCCTGCGATTTGCACAACTGTGGGTTCAAAGCCACTGAAAGTTTGAACGTTAATCTGGGATTACTAGAATAGTAAAAAATAAGGTAATTAATCTCAGCTGCTTTCTAAAAATGTCCCCTCCTACTCTCAACTCCATCTTCATCCCCAAGTTGCCTTGTTCCATTTGGCTTTGTAGCATCGTCTCTCTAACTAGTGTTCTTCTCTCAATCAAGGGCCAAGGAGCCCATTTGTGTTCTCATCACTGGCGCTGCAGGTAGGTTGGTTTTCTAGTTTTCCAAATTCAGATCTAGTGGGACGTAATGCACTCATATAGTGCATTGTTGTTAGATCTACTGAGATGCCGAAATCTCTGGTTTTGAGTGATTATTTACTTGAAATTGTTCAGCTGAGTTGACTTTGGTTCTGACAACTATCTTGGGGTTAGGGTTTAATGCATACTTCATGTAGATTGTAGGTAAGAAACTCCCATTGGATTGATTTTAGTTGGTTAAATTGCTGGAATAGATGCTTCTTGATGTAGGAGTTTGGATTCAAGCTCTTTAATCAATTATTGAAATATCAATTTATTGTTGTGGTTATATTAAACAAGGATCAAAGTTGCTTAAATTGTTGCGATTTGTTAGTAATTTTTATAATAGCCTCAAGTTTCTTTACTACTCATTTCTGTATAGCCAAAATTGGCTAATCAACAGTAACTATGATTGCAAGGGGGAATAATGCTGGGTTCTGACCAACCCATTTTCTTGTACATGCTTCATATCCCCCAGGCTAGCGAAGCACTCAATTGTGTCAAAATGGAGCTGGTCAATGCTGCCTTCCCTCTTCTTAAGGGTATGTTTCCTTTTGAATTGGAGTCTTCTTTCCTTTCTTGGCAATGATTTACCAGAAAACACAGATTAAAATAAAAATTCAGAAATATAGACTGTCTAAATGTCTATTATTTTCTGAGGACAAAAATGTTATGTTCTTATTCTTTATAGTTTAATTAAGTAAAAATGTTTGATTTCATACCCTTTTTGAAGTCTCAATTTCATATTTGATTATTTTCTATTAACCGAGATAAAAATGATGGTGCAGGAGTTTTTGCCACCACTGATTCAGTGGAGGCATGCACTGGAGTGAGTCTTGCTGTGATGATTGGTGGATTCCCTGGGAAGGAAGGGATGGAAAGGAATGCTTATCGAGCCAATTATTTGTCTCAGTTTCTATTCAATACCTTAAAAGCAAGTTGAAAATATTTACTTTGTATGTTTTGTTAAGGAAAGAACAAATTTCCATTTATGTAAGAAAAGTTGCAATGAAATATAATGATCAGTGGAAAATGGTATAACAAGCATTCACTGTCCTGAAACCAATTGTGAAGTTAGTAGTGCCTATGTACTGGGGTCTACTTCACTTTCCTCAACTGTTGCTGATGAGATGAATATATAAGCTTTTTGTTTGTTTATTTTTTGATTGATGGCCGTAGCCTCACAGACACCCACACCACAGCAGTGGTGATGAATATATAAGCTTGTCGTAGATAGGTAACGTAAGCTCATATGCATATTTGACAGGCTTAAGGGTGAAATCATCACAACTGTGCAACAATGTGGTGCCACAATTATTAATGCAAAGAAGTTGTCTAGTGCTTTGTCTGCTGCTAGCTCTGCTTGTGACCACATCTGTGATTGGGTCCTTGGCACCCCTGAGGTTATTATTTTAATTTTCTCTGTTCAGCTTTATGACCAAGTATTTTCTCATGCTGTTGTCATCTAATTTTATAATTTTTAAAAGTTTGGCTGTAGGAACCTGGGTTTCCATGGGCGTTTACTCCGATAGTTCTTACAATGTGCCTGCTGGACTCATCTACTCTTTCCCTGTGACATGCAGTGGTGGCGAGTGGAAGATTGTGCAAGGTATGTTTATTCATTCTGCATGGCTGAAGGTTTTAGAGTTAATTTTACCAGAATTTATCAAAATGTATGTGTTATATACTTATATTCCAATATAGTTGGTAAGATTGATTTGGTCTGGTACCACTGAAATATTATCGTAATGCAAATTCGGTCACCTGCATCATTGATTTTTTTTATTTTTATTTTTATTTATTATTTTGAAACAAGCGGGCTGACCACCACCACTTTCATCAAAAAGAAAAAAGTTATTACAACCATACCCCATAAACTCATCTGCCAAGATTATACTAGATTAGTTTCGAGAAGCTTAACCTGCACCGGTATCGCTATCTATTGGTACCCCATTATTGATTTTTCAAATAATTATTTTCTTAATATATTAATGAGTCGTGTAAGCTTTACATGTGATGCAGGTAATTATCTCACATTAAATGTATACATGGATTATTGCTTTGATATGTCAGAACCATATAGCCATTTAAAACTTGATTTGTCATAAATTATCATTAATAAATGATTTGTTTGAATTAATTATTGTCAAATAGGTTCAATAGTTACATAAATACTTCTATTTATGATCTGCGGTGGGGATCTCTGGTGTAAAAAAACTTTTTATGCTCTAAATTGTCTTATTGAAATAAATACATTTTCTGTTGAAAGTTGATCACAAACATATATGTTATAACATTTACTTTGCAATTTAATGGAACTTTGGTGATTAACCAAGTCGGTTGCTTCTCTCTTAATTTTCTATATTTAGACAGTGGCCAGCACTTGACTTGTGAATTGATGTAACTCGTCAGAATTAAAAAAAAAATGTCCCCAGGATTGCATGCTGTGAATTATATTTATGAATGTTTGTCGTATTTACTGCTATGATCTTTCACCTTTTTACCTAATCAGCTAAACTAATTTATTTATCTTGGACTTGTTACCAGTCTTTCAATTGATGAGTTTCTCCAGGAGCAAGTTGGACGCCACTGCTGCTGAGTTGGCTGAGGAGAAGGCTCTTGCTTACTCATGCCTCTCTTAAGGAACTTTTTGTTCTATTTTGAGTCTGGTGTTTTTGATAAAGCCCCTTTTATATTCTTCGAATAAAAGCACTTGACAACTAAAAGAGTTCCATTGCAGTTATTGATGTGTACCCAGTTTCTAGTATATTTACTTGGGACATTATAGTTACCTTTTTTACTGGTGTTTCGTGGGGCCCTGTACTTTTCTGAGTATTTTTTAAATGCATGGCGGCTTGAAAATTTTCTTTTTCTCATCTTTTTTGATACATTGACATTGCAATATTTTTCGAGGGCTTTCCCGTGGCATATATGGAAGTATCAATTTACCCAAAAGTTTGCTCTGCATTGAGCCAAAGTGTCATTTTTTTTTTTTTTCCTTCGTATTGGTTTCCGATTTTCTGTTAGTTCTGTTTACGAAATATAGTGTTGTTCTGCATGTAGACTTGTTTGTCATAATCTCTCTTACGGTTTGAATTGGTGTTTTTATCTACCCTTTACATCTAATATCGAGTATGTGTTAGTTTTTTAATGCTTGGTACCAATGATGTGTTATCGGTGTTTTTAAATTATACCTTAATATACCTTTAATAAAAAAATTAAGCTACAAGTGCATGACTATTGCTCAAGTATTTTGGGGTCGAATTTCAAGGATAGAATATTCAATTTTCAAGTCTTATCTTAACTAGATTTGGACATAAGTTTGAAATAATGTTTTATTTGATTAATTAAAAAATAATTAAATAGTTGTAAAGTAACAAATTCTAAATTAACAGTTCAAATTAAGGTTCTAAACTTTGATTAGAAGTCTTAGGTCTGAGGTATGTTAATACTTCTCCTTATTTCCAATATCAGTTGCCCGCTAACTCTTGTAGTGGCGCTAGCGACTTATAGAGGCCCGCTTAAACTACTTAGTTCGCATAGACAAAATCAGACATTCAGACTTCGTCATTGTTCAGATCACTCAAAAAAGTTTGCTAATTATAAGAACTATGAGAATGGCTAATGCGCCATCGATGGCACGTGCCATCAATTTTCTATTGACTCGTTTTTCCAGATCCAAAATTCAAATGGTCGATCCAAACCGTTTAAGTTGATCAAAATATTGAAATACCCTTGGAGACCAAATTTTACATTTTTTCAATTTTTTTTTGCTATTTATTATGATATTTTCAAATTGGAGGGTCTGAAATACTCTAATTATAATATTTTTAAAAGTATCATAATAAATAGCAAAAAAATTTGAAAAAATATAAAATTTTGTCTCCAAGGATATTTCAATCTGAAGAACAACTTGAACGGTTTGGATTGACCATTTGAATTTTGGATCTCGAAAAATGCCATCGATGGCACGGGACCCTCTGTGCCATCGATGGCACGTTAGCCATCCTCATATACCCTTAGTCCAAATCTTCTCCTTTGGTCTGTCCTGCATTTGTAAGAAGAGAAGAGAAGAAAAATTACTGTGCAAGGTTACAGGTATTCTGGAGCCACTTATGAGATGTAGGTGGGAGAGACTTATGCTACCAAGTCCTGTAAAAAAAAAAAAAAAACTAATTAAACCACAAAAATCAGTTTTTATCAATTGCCTATATACCAATAGAAATCAGTAACTTGTTACCATTCTTAAATTCTAAAATTACCATCAATTACAAAAAAGGCCACTGCATATAAACTAGCTCGGAAACCAACTTTAGAAATCTATGTTCAAGCAATATTACTATGCAATTCGGACATCAATTGAAACCCACTGTCTACAAACCAATGTGCTCGTCTAATTAACTTGATTCAGAAAATCACACAAATTGTGACAAAAATAAAAAAGAGAGACACAAATCAGGTAGCATTTATTCAGCTTGCAAGAGAAGGGAGGGGGTGAGGGTTCGTCTAGGGTTTTGAGGAGGCAGCCACGACATGAGAGGAGAAGAGAAGAGATTGGCTCAGGGTTCCGAGTCGACGGGAAGGGGAAGCGAGGGTGTGACGGGGCGGAGACTAGATGGTTTGGGAAGGCGATAGAGCTTTGATCTATGGATTAGGATGAGCTTGGGAACGGAGGATAAAGGAAAAAGGAAACGGAGGTAGACTCAAACGGAAGAAAGAGAATTAAACTTAACGGAGACCACGACGCCTCAGCGCCTAAATTCTAAGTCATCCGATTCAATCTCCTCACGAATCCTAACTTGATCGAACGGCCATAAACTCTAAAGCATACACCTCCTATGTTTTGCAAAGCATTTTAGCCAATCTCTCTCTCTCTCTATATTTATGTACAACAGTAAACCAAAACGAACCAACAAAGACTACAATTATTTGAAGTTGCGTCATAGCCGTCAAATACAAAAGAAAATAATAACAAAACAAATAAAAAATGATCATTCTTTGAGCGCTATACAAGAACTAGGAAGTCATATATATGGTTGGATATTGTTGATCTAAATACTTTTAATTTGATCTTTTGTGACGTTTATAGGTGTACAGTGTATCAAAATGGGTTTCATTGTGGAAGGAATAATACTCACTACATGATATATTACATAGTTTACGCCACCAAATATCACAAAAATTAAAAAGAGCGGAGATTGTATAATACTTCTCATAATAGTTTCATAGGTGTATAATGTGTCATGGCAGATTTAAAGTTCCTACTTGAGACTTCTTCTCTTAGAAGCCCCTATCATGTTTAAAAATTAAAATAATAGTTGGGTCCTAATAATTTTAAGAAATATATTGTTTACATTAAAAAGAGCGGAGATTGTATAATATGCTAGTTTATATTAGGTCTGATTCATTTAAAGCATCTACAGATGCAGACAGTCAAATGTAAAACCATAAATACAGCCCATTTTAATTTGATAATCACCATTTTATATTTTTGAAAGCGATATGCTGGAGTCCAATGTTGTGTAGTAAGGATGCGTCTGTCTACGCACCCGTTTTCACATTTTTAAATTCTAAACAATCAATTAGGAATCGTTTGATATGGTCTACATTTACAAGAAACGAATTTTACTATTGTCAAATATTTTTTATCATTTTTTTGTTTTTGAAAAATAATATCACGACATAAACATTACGACAATCCAGTATATATAGCACGTCTTATTTTCGTCTTTTATAAAACTTTAAATGCGAGTATAAACGTGCTGCACTCCACCATTCTTATTTTAAAATTTGACCTCTATCTTGTGATATGTGATTGGCTTTTCGAAATTAATTATTGCAGAAAGAACTCTTTGTGAAACTACTTCTATATAAGTTATTGGAAGTTTCATATAAGTTTTCGAAACGGTTTTTTGTTTTTAAAATATGAAGTAAATAGTAAATTTTTCGAAAAAAAAATATAAAATGTGGTTCCATACAAGTTCTCGATATACACACTCAATTTAACAGTTTGGATCAGTCGTTTGAAATTTGATATATGAATATAATCACGTTGGATGGACCACATCTGACCTATATATTGGACTTTAGCATTTCGAAAAAATGTATATTTTGAAATATAATAACAAAACAAATTATATTTTTTTAAAAGATTTTTTACTATTTTCTTCGAATGTTTTGAAGGTTACTATTTTTATTCAAACTAATATTAAAAAAAGTATTGAATTTATAATATTGAAATTTAACAAGCTAGCGGAAAATTTTATTGTGAAATGGGCATGCCTACAATCCTGCCTAGTAATGATACTAATATGATCTTCTAAAATGACACGACACATCGTATTGGCACGAAATGTAAGTATGTTGGTGTGACAGATAGACATGATACGTGTACAAAAATAACGCAATACGATAGTGTTGACGCGTTGTGTCATTGTCATTTTTTTAAAATATTGACATATTTTATTATGATACAAGTTGGTACGTGACACAAGATGATAGGAACACGAGTTAACATGACACATGACACACACGATTAAAATTAATATTAATTATTTTCTGATAAATATTTTATATTTATTAAATTAAAATTACTTTACATAGAAAAATTTAATGATTTTTATTTGTAATTTTTTGTTAATCAACAAAATTTATCACAATTATAACGAAAATATAAATTTCTACAAACTAAAATGAAGATATTCTTTTTTCTAACATGAGTTGATATGTTCAAGACGTTGTATTGTGTCGTTTTGACACATCGTGTCGGATATATCGTACCATGATCGCTGTCCACATGACACGTTAAGAATATTAACTTGTGTCTGCACGACACTATACGAGCTCCAACGTGCATGTAATTGACACGACATAATCAAACACAACATGCTTACAATACTCTAGCTTGGAATCTAAGAGATGTCAAAAACGAATTGATCAAACTAAAAATTTATTCGTTCATTCTCATTTATTTATGTCAGCGACTGTTTTTTTGAATTTCCTTATTTATGATGTAGGTTATAAAATGTTTATTCATATGCGCGCGAAGTCTTTTGTTTGCTTTAAAGAAACTTCGTTATGTAAGCTAATAACTCGTTTATAACTAAATTTTCTGTACCAAGGTTTTTCAGGAATACACGTTTTTATATTGTTTAGAGATTATTTAGAAATGAAAATTTATGAAATTGTTTAGGAATAAAACTTTTGTTCTTGTAGCTAGTGTTAATATGGTTGCTGAAAAAACCCCATTAAATTTGGTATGGCTTACGTCAGCAAGTAAAGCGAACTATATATTACTACAAACAGATATATATACCATCTCACTGAGAAATACTGAGGGAGCTTTTTTTTAAAAAAAATGGAGATGGAGAACAACGTTAGGGAGAACATACCAGCCGACACAACTAAATTCAATCCCTTCCGCCTCCCCCAAGGAATGAGACACAATAGCCCATTCGGGCTTTTGCCAGCAGAGGATCTGATTTGTATTCGCCGAGTACTCTGGGTAAACCTTAACAGATATGTAGGTCAAGAGGAAGCTCCTGGTTCAACGAACAAATTCAATCCTAGGTTCATAGCATACCTGAACATGGCCCTTCCGGCAGCAATTGAACCATCCAAAAGCAACATAGTTCCAGGTGCTTTGTTCAAGTTATTTTATCATTATACAAGTTTGTGTCAATTCGATATTACAAATTATCTTGAATATTACAATATTTTCATCAATTCTTGATTTCTTGAATATATTGGATATTAAAAATTGTGTGTTAATTTTTGGTTTTTTGAATTTCTTGAATATTACGAAAGTCGCCTTTAAGTCTTATTATACACGGTTGATGTACGCTGGGATTCGTTGGTCAGCTCGCTGCAATGAGCGCGCTCTAGCTATGAATTCAACACTGTATTTTTGTAAAAAATTTTCCTATTTTTCTATAAATTTATTTTTCTCTTGATTTTCTCGAGTATCTTAAAAAGATTTATTCTTTTGGATATGTTTGATTGCACTAATTAAAGATCATCTTTGCATGTGTTTGATCGCATGAAAAAGAGTTAGAATAAAAAAATATGCATGGGAAAGAAATAATAGGGGCATTTGACTACTTATTGGCTATGTCTGAAAAGCGTTGGAAAAAGGCGAAGAGGGTCTATAAGCGTTGGCTACTTATTGACTACTTTGATCATTATAGTGTTTATCATACTAAAGATCATACTAAAGAGTAAAACCTTTCTCTTGATCACGTATTTAATGTGAACAAGTTGAGTTTATCATGACTATTTGCTTGAATATTTCTAAAATGAGAGCATGTAAATAAAGCACTTCTTTTTTTCATGTAGAAGGCGAAAGTATATCAAATCATCATATGAATAAGAAAGAACGGCAAAAGAGAATTGACAAATTTCATATGATTTTGGAAATTCACATAATAAAAATTTTGTTTGATTTCTATAATTTTTAGTATATTTTAATATGTTATATATTTTTGAAAGTAATGTACATTTTCAAACTATTAATGGGTATAACAAATCATCATTATCACCGTATGTTATTCTATTTTTAAGATAAATTTAATAATAATGATGATGATATTATTATTACTACTACTACTAATTCATTTGAAATATTTTCTTATTATTAGTAACATTATCATGATTATTAATATCATTTAAAATTTATTTTATTTGTGCTACTCACAATATAGTATATATGTTCAAAAAAATATAATATTTAATATTACCTTTTGATCATTACTCATAATTAAGCTTAATATTTGATCATCTAAGATAATTGTTTTTCTAATATCCTTGTAAACATGAATAATAATACTATAATATATTATAAAAACTAATATCATATATATTATTATTTGTAATGATAACTATAAATATATCAATTATTACATTAATAATATATTAATATTCATTAACATGTAATAATATTATATGTTTTAAATCACATTTGGACTCTATTAAATTGAAGGGTCTAGAACTAATTAGATCGATAATTTTTAAAAAATTTTGGTCTCTGAGAAAATCTCAATATTTTCAATGTGAAGATCAAATTGGATGGTTCGGATCAACTATTTAAAATTTCAATAGTTCAATCTCAGATCGCGTTTGAATTCTATCTATTAATATTCATAAATATATAAATATCATATGTTTTGAACCACATTTGGACTAAATCACAATTGATAAACTATCAAGAGTCTACTGTAAAGCAAAAATAAAAGAAAATAGAAGAACAGCGCTGAAAACCGTGTGGAGCCCACCTACATGGCTACATCTTGGTAACCCGCGCGTATTCTCTGCTGCATTAATTTATGTGTCGCAAACTCGCAATTCAGGAATATCTATAAGTTGGCCCGCTATACTATTATCGAAACTACGTGGAAAATCCGAAAAAATTTGATGGCTGCAGAAGTTATCAAATTGATATACAAATTGGGATAAGGCATCTAAAGACTGAGATGAAAAGAATAACCTCAATCTCTTCTTTGTAACTAACACAAGGGGTTCCGATGAACTAAAGGAAACAAGTTTAATCAACAAAATAGCATACAAAGAACAGAATACACATTTCGACCATAATACCATATATAAATATATAATAAATCAAACTAATGTAAACATGTAATAGAAGATCCGAATTCCACAACTGATTTCAAAATTTAAAATAAGAGCCTCTGTTGTTCTTCCTTTTTTTTTATTCCTTTCTTTTTATGAGGTGGGGAGGGGGGGTGTGTGTTAAACACCAAACCAAATCTGGTATAGCGATGTAAGGTGTAGCGCAGTAAATCCAGCCCATTGAAAACCATCCAACGTGCGTATATTTTTCTCCCAACTTTTCTACTGCACATCTACTTTTCTCTCTCATTTCAAAACCATTTAGATTTGCTGCGCTACACCTTACAACGCTGCACCAGATTTGGTTCCGTTAAACGTTGTCTCTGTATCTGTAATTAAACTCTAAAACAACTTCTCTAGTTTGAATTCAAAAATGGACTAAAAAACTCTGGAGCAACTAGTGTTTACCAAACAGGACAGGGCGGGGTGATCCAACCCGCGGCGGTCCACGGATTATGACGGGGCAGTCCTCTATAGGCTGACGGGTTATCGCGGGACGGGTTATCCATCCTAGAAACCTTGGCCCAAATCCGCACTAAACCCAAACCATGCAACCCGTGCGGGTTATCACGGTCCGGGACGGGGCAGTCTAACCCGCACCATGCAATCTACATTTTTCCATAACATTTTTTTTTGCTATTTGAGTTTTGTTTTTTTTTTTCGTCATTTTTTTTGCTTTTTGAATTTTATTTTTTCGTTACTTTTTTTTTTGTGAGTTACTCTTTTTCGTTACTTTTTTTTCCTCTGTTTGGACTTGTATTTTTTCGTTTCTTTTTATGCTATAAACTTTTTTGTTGTTTAATTATATTATTTTTTTCATTTCTTTTTTTTTAGTTTTTTCTTTACTTAAATTTGATATGTAATTTTTATTTTTTAATAAATAAAAAATTAAAATATAATTATATAAAGTTACCTCTTTCTTTTTTTCGGATTTGGCACTGACTATACTTTTAAATTATTTTATAAAATAATAACATAAGCGGATCTTACTGCGAGCTTAAAACGGATTTAGCATGGATTTAAGACGGGTTCACCGGGCGGGACGGTCCACGGGTTAACGTGGGTTTTTTCAAAAAGAGCGGCCCAAACCCACGATAAACCTGCCCCGCGTTAACTCGTCGGTCCATTGCGGTCCATGGACGGTCCGGTCTGTGGGACGGGTTTAACGCGGGGCGGGTCCGACCAGCTGGATTTTTGGTAAACACTAGAAGAAACATAGTCATACTAGAACGAAAAAATTAAAAATAATATTAAAATATTCACGAATTTTGAAAATAATTCAAAAATAATCAAAATTATATAAATGGTGGTCCGATATCGATTTTTGAAAAACCGATACTAATATCGATTTTTCAAAAACCGATATTGACTTAGTATCGGTTTTTACTGGCTGGTATCGATTTTTGAAAAACCGATACTAGTAAATTTTGTATTGCATGCGTTCTGATTTGATTTTTATATATATCCAATTGGGTCGGCCAATCAGGGGAAAAGCTAGAAATATAATTTGATGTGGGCCAAAATGAAAATTTGAATTTTTAAGGGGGCCATTTTACATATCTGTTGAAATTTTTATTAAATTTATCTTATAATTATTAATACAATTAAAAAAAGAGGGGAGACCAAGCCACTTGGGCACCCACGCTGGCTCCGCCCCTGCGGCCAATGACGAAAGAGTAAACATTTGGTTTCTATGATGTCGTGATAGTCTAAAAATCCTTGGCCCTTAGCCCGTCTTTTGAAGACCGTTCTAAAATACAGACCGGACCGGTTCTTCGAAGGACTTATGATGGACAAGGATCTAGAAGGGCCGGATCTAATTTTTTTCAAAGACGGAGGTTGAAGGGCCGGATCCGACCTAATTTTTCAATTGTGGTGACTATTTGATCATGATGAGATGATAAAGATTAAAAAACTATTAAAAAAATTAAATATTGATATTATTTTAGAAGGACTCGAATGACCGGTCTCATAATTCAAAAACCAAACCCGTCTAATTCGATCCATTTCAATCCTTTTTCTCCACCCGGTCCGACCACGTCAAGTCTATCCCTACTACGATGGGGTGTGCATTGCATTCATTGGAACTTTTTAGGCTATTTTGTAATCTTTATTTTGTAACGGATCGTTATAAACTTCTGTTTCAATAGCAACACGAAATATGTACAGAATTAGTTGCAGAGAAAAAAATAAGAACTAAAACAGCCTAAAGTGGCTTTCGAATAGTTTGTGGCGGCTCTCCCATGTGCTCCTATATGATTAGCCCATAAAACACTGTTTTTTTAACATGAAACACGAAAGACTATAAAAAGAATGTACAAAAATTCAATAGAAAGGAAGAAAGGGCAGCACAGTGCGCAGTTGCGCACGTGCGAGTTTTGAGATTTGTGTGTTTTTTCTGGTGACCCCTTCAAAATTTTTTTATTTTGCATTTTTTTTTATTCAAATCTAAGGGCATTTTGGAAAATGGAAATTGTACAAGCTGAATATTTATATGATCTTGTAACGTTTTGTTTTATTCAAATTATTTCTAACCTAGGATTATTTATTTTGGTTCTTTGTAAGGTAGTCCATTGTATTTCCGATCAAAATTTAGAACTTCAGAAAGCAGTGTGGGTTGCAATGTCCGTGCTTTAAATTTAGGCAGGAAAAAAAGAGCAAGAAATAAGCAGTGAAGAGAAAGCAGTGTGGGTTGCAATGTCCGTGACCTTGTCAGATGGTTTTCTGCACTTGCATAGAATGACAGCAAGAATCATATTAGCACTTGAGAACATAATTGAAATTTAATGCTAGCTTATAACACCTTAAAAACATGAATTGAACTGAATTGCGCCATTTTTTTTTTGTTTTGCTTTAAAATTATTTAAATGCTACTAAAACTGTACAGATGCATCCTTACTAATCAAGCTTACCAGCAATACACTTTACCACCAAATGAAATCAAATTAACAACAGTTAACTTCACCCAAATAATGACAACCAACACAATTGTCGACCAACTCATTGAAAAATCCACTTGGTAACAAATTTTACAATTTCATCTACTGCTAGAAAGTCAATCAATTCAACCAGGGGAAAAATTATAAACAAGTCTAACCTAAAAAGCATTTGGAGCGTTCCCATCTCTTGATCCACTTTAAACCCTCTATTGCACCCACAGATGGAACCACTGCATCATGCATTGAGAGATTGTCCATCTGCAATGATAGAAATTGAAAGAAACGAACTAGTAATTAAGCATTCATTCATCAAAAATTAAAGGACCAGTAAATTGATGAAATACCTTCTTCATGTGTATTCACTTTGAATAATTACTGTGTATATCATATAGTTGTACTTAATTCATAATAAATATAACTTCAGTGGGGATTTTAAAAGTTCTATCAAACAACATAGGATCCAAGATTAAATATAGCAAGTAATGATGAGAATTCAAGATTGTTAAATAATTGTAATTAGATCCTCACAATATTACAAATATAGTTGTGTGTAATTTTTTTTACCGTGTCATGGGTCGATGGTTTGCAACATTCTTTCTGCTACACATAGAAAATAATAAAGACATAATTACAAAATTCAAACAAGTAAAAAAAAATAATCATAAATTGGTAATAAAATGAGAAAGAAAGAGATAAATTTCAATTTACTTACTCTGTCAATTGCTTCTTGATGACTGGGCAAGAATATGGAAGTGGGGTACACACGAAATTTTCAATATCTCTCAACCAGTAGATGGTTTTCAATTTAGTATCAATGAATAAAAAGAAGGTACCCCTCCAACCAGTAGATGGTTTTGAAATAGGACGCATGTTCTCATCAACTCTCTCCATTTCAAGCACTTTCAAGAATGTAATAAACCATGTAGAAATATCCAGAGCACAAACTTGAATGCAATTTACCAGTAGCAGCTTGGATCTGGTGTTTGTTTCGCACCAGTAAAAGAAAAATCAAACCATAAGAGAAGGAACTAGCGATACCAATTAAGCGTAGATTATAAGGAATGGTGGCAAACACTGATATTTAAATTTACCATCAGAATTAACACTGTTGGCCAAGGTGGTCATGTTTGGCTCGAATTTGTTGGAGTGGCTCAGGCGCCTCTTGATGGTCAACCGAGTAAAATTCCTTGATGAGGTCGACTGACGTCTGACGTGAAGTGCGGCCAGGGGTTGTGAAGGTGCCGCCCTTGATCAAGTACGCAGGGGCGACGAACAGTGACGAACCCTCGTGAAGATTTGACGAGCGGCGCTGGCTCGCTTACAAACCTTAGCGAAGGAGATGTGCCGCCTAATGGTGCTGATGAGGGCATACGGAGAAGAGAAAAAAATGTATCTCTAATATTTTTATCCTCTCTTTTGGAATCGAACGCACATGTGCACAGAAAGAAATTTCGAAAATCCATTCTCGCGCGACTCCGCTCCGCAAATGTTAAAATCAATCTATGTGAAAGGTTTAAACCTATTATATTGATACTGAATCCAGACCACTGATTTGACCAAATCATAAAAAATTCATGGTCCATATTGCAAATTGTTAACAGTCTAATACCTCTTGGACTCAAAATTGGATAAATCTTTGAATTGATGTTTTTATAAATAACAGAGATAGAGATTTATTTTGTCTTGACTGCAAGTTTCTATTTGTTACCTTAATTCCATAAAGTTCTTATTTTAATATTGATTTGCTAAAATTCTTGGAGCCAATTTCCAACGTTTAATTTTGCCAAGTATTGCTCAATCAAGTGGTCAAAAAACTTAACATACTCATCTCGGTATGAAACCCCAAGGGGTCAGATAAGTGGGTAAAGTGGATTCAGGAACTTCTAGTGGGGTGGCAAGTATGTGTCGATATAAACGGAAAAATGTCTAATTACTTCACAGTATACAGAGGGCTCAAACAGGGAGATCCTATGTCACCACTCCTTTTTAATTTAGTAGCTGATTGTCTAAACCAAATTATTAAAAAAAGGTAGAGATAGAGGTATGATCAAAGGACTGGGCCCCAAAATAGATAATGGCCAACCAGTTATTAATTTGCAACATGCTGATGATACCATGATTTTTTGTGAAGCAGATGGAATGGTTATGCAGGCCGTTAAATGGGCGTTCATTGGATTTGAGGCATTAGCAGGTATGAGAGTAAATTTTTCAAAATGTGAACTGTATCCGATTAATTTAGATGATAATGAGGCCACATCATTAGCGGATATATTTGATTGTAAAGTAGCCTCTTTCTCCTTGAGGTATTTGGGAATTCCTATCCATTGGAAAAAGCTAAAAAAGATAGATTGGCAGGTCATAGTAGATAAATTTCAACAAAAATTGTAAGGATGGATGGGTAATTTCTTGTCTTATGGAGGACGTTTGACCTTAATCAATAGTGTACTGAGTTCCCTTGCAACTTACATGTTATCCTTTCATGAGGCACCAGTTGTGGTGCTCAAATAGTTAGATAGAATCAGGTCAAGATTTTTGTGGCATGCCAAAGATAAGAAAAAAATACATTTGGTCAATTGGGGGGTAGTATGTAAAACTAAGATGGAGGGTGGGCTAGACATACTTAACCTTAAAACCATGAATGATGCTATGTTGAGTAAATGGGTTTGGAAGTACAAAGATCCTTTGAGTAAAGGGTAGTGGAAAGATATTATAAAGATTAAATATGACAAGTGCCGTAATAACCAACGTTGGTCCCCTTTTTGGAAAAAAATAAGAAAATTAGAACAAATAGTTGATTTGCAGTGTTTTTATAACTTGGGAGATGGAACAAGTATTAGATTATGGCTAGATAGATGGTGTGGTGAGATACCACTAAAATTATTATTTCCGTCACTCTTTGAGATTTGCATTGATAAAAATGTTATAGTTGCATATGTTTTAGGAAGGGAATTAAATTTACATTTTAATAGACAATTATCAAGGAGTCTTAGAGATGATTTGCGTGACCTACAACAGCTAGTCTCAGTTTTCAATTTACAACCCAATTTGGATTCGATATCTTGGGGGGGGGGGGTAATGTGGGAGGTAAATTTTCAACAAAGAAGATGTATAGGTGGTTAGAAAATAGAGGAATTCAAGATTATACTTATGCTCCTATATGGAGAATTAAAGTGCCTCTTAAAATACAGATTTTCATATAGTTATTATGTAGAAAAAGATTGCTTACCAAAGATAATCTAGCTAGAAGGGGGTGGGAAGGAGACCTTACATGCTCGTATTGTCAAACACTAGAATCGATTGATCACCTCTTTTTCGGGTGTTCCCACCAGATGGTTATGTGGACATGGTTATTGCATAGATTCCAGATACCAACAAACTTGAGATCGGTTGAAGACTTGGTAACTTGGCTTTCTAATTTAGATTCTCAAATAAGTAAGGTTGCTTGTATTATATGTAGTGGTGCATTGTGGTGTGTATGGAAAGATAGAAATGCAAGATGCTTTCAAAATAAATTGTGTCATTCATTTAGATATTTAGCTTCACAGATTTTGGCTTTGATAAACTATTGGTCAGGACTATGGTCGGAGGAGGTTAAGACACAAGTAGCGGAGTGGCTGCCTTCCATTGAAAAAATGCCATTGCAGATTGTTGGAGGCGAGATCACGGACATCGAAGAGGTAGAGGATGCACAGATCCATGCAGTGCTTTGAGCGAGACACGACCAAAGAAGGACAATCCGAGAGGCTATGCTGTGTTATCTCTTGGGTTGACGAAGGAATTTATTATTATCTACTTTATCTATGTTATGGTGTTTGTCCTTTCCATGAATAATTTGATGAATAAGTTTGCTGTTGCAATAATGAATAAAAGGAGATAGCGTTGGAGCACTGGTACCTCAAGATTTTGGTACCAGTGCGACAGGCTTTAGGGTTGATAGTTGAATGAGGGTTGTAATAGACTGCTTTTTTCGTTTTAATGAAAAGAGTGGTGAGCTTATGCTCACTTGTTTCAAAAAAAAAAAAAAAAAAAAACCCCAAGGCATATTGGATAAAATTGTCTTAATAGATTCGCCTCGTCTGAAGGACCGAAGGTATCTCGGATAGTGTTAACCAAATGGTTCGGTCCGGTCCGGTCCAAACTCCCACGGTCCCCGGATTATCCCGGGCCGGTCTAGTACCTGCATAAGTTCACGGGTTAAGACGAGACGGGTTATCACGGTCCACCTCCCAAACTTTGGCCCAAATCTTTGATAGACCCGATCCTAGGTGAACTGGACGGGTTAAGGAGGGCCGGGCCGGTCCTGTCCAAGGGTAGTTTTTTTCTAGATTTTAAATTTTTTTTCGATTTTCTTTGTTTTCATCTCAAAAATTTGTAAAATAAATATATAAAAATTTGTTAAAATAAATTATATTTATAGATTAAATAATTAAGTATAATTTTATAGTCTATTTTGAATTTATTTTATTTTAAATTTGATTTGTAATTTTTTAATTGTTGATGGTTTGCATGACAAAAAATTGTAAAATATAAGTTATAAAAATTAGTTAAAATATATTATGTCTAATAATATATATGGAATAAATAATTAATTGAACAAATTTAAATATAATTAATAATAAAATAATTTTGTAGTCTATTTTAAATTTAATTTCGTAGTCTATAGATGGATTTAAGGGTTTATCGCGGGTTTAAGGGTCAGTCCGGTCTGGTCCACAGGTTAAGACGGGACGGGTTAACACGGGTCTATACTAGAATGTGGGGCCTAAACCCTTGATAAACCCGACCCGGACCACCCCCTCGGTCCATCCCGGTCCATGCACGGTCTGGGTCGGTCCGAGAAAAGGGCCAGATTTATCCCGGGTCGGATCTGACCCGCCGGGTAAGTGGTAAACACTAGTCTCGGATAAAGATAGGAGTCAAGTGGCTCAACGGTTGTCGGATGACATCAGCAAGAGAATCTTCTCTCCGGTGCCTATATATAGAGGGGGTAGATCATTGTATGGGGGTTGGACATTTTATAGTTGAGACACACTATTGTAATAGACCATTCTAATTCTCTCTTGAGCAATAAAATATCATTTCACTTCTCAATTTAATCTCGCTGATCTCTCTACTTAGCTAGACATATCAACACACAACTCACCACTTAGCATGGCAGGCGCACTATCATATTTGGGACTAACATATTTGACCCTTTAAGTTGGAATTGCTAGTATCAGTTTTTCAAAAATCGATACTAGTCAATATCAGTTTTTAGAAAATCGATATTACTATCGGTTTTTCAAAAATCGATATTAATTTAATTTTCAACACCATTAATATAATTTTGATTATTTTTGAATTATTTTCGAAATTCATGAATATTTTAATAATATTTTTAATTTTTTTCCGGCATAGTAGAACACTATCAAACCCTTTCTATACTAGGCCCGTAGTCTAAATACGAATTGTGGCGTCTAAGATGGATCAAATTCAGAAAATGGGCCGGATCCTATGACCGCTGTTGTTTTGTGCGTTTGTTCGGCTCCTATCAATTTATCATACGCGGCTCTCTTTGTTAGGCGCAACCACGCAAAGGGACGAGAAGAATTAAACTAATATAATAATATTACGACAGGGTTTGACCAGTTGTAGCAGTCGCTGTATGGATGCTGCGGCTTGCGGTGTCTTCGACGGTTCAACGGTATCAAATCATATGCGCTCTGTCTAACAGCCACCCTCAGCTAAGTACCGTAGCAGTCTCGTACTATTTAGATTGGATCAAATCGAGGTACATATTTATTATGAAATATGTTACGTCTTTGTTGATGCTCTTCAGTAAAATGAAGAGTGGTGGGCGCTCCCCACTTATCTCAAAAAAAAAAAAAATGAAATATGTTACGTCAACAACAATCTTATTATTGACAAAACATTTATCAAAAATAATAAATGAAACTATAAATATAATGAGCGGATTGTTTTTTTATTTCATCGAGCCATTAAAAAAAATAAACAGTTCAATTTTAATAGCAGTTAATCAGAGAACAAATAATTTTTAAATTATATCTAAATTAAAAGTTGTTAGATCCTGTATCATGTATTCATGTGTATGGTTAGTCCAATCATGAAAGGCATGAAGAATAAATGGACTAAACTGAAGAGGAGTCTTCATCTGAAGCCTTCCTTTTTCCTCTTATTTTGATCCAAATGTCGGTATCTTGTTTTTTTTTTTTTTTTTTTTTAACAGTTGTATCTATATGTATAGTAACTATTCCAGAATTTTGAAGTTTCGAATGAAAAAAGAACACATAGTTTATAATGCAAAATTTGAAATAAACACTAGGTATGACATCTTCATCAGAAAGTCCCAAAAATTAATTTTAAGAAAAGCTCATCAACTAGACGATTGGATTGAAAAATTTGTTACTTGCTTTGAAAAATATTATCCCAACGAATTCAAGGCTCCCTTTAATAAGTTGGTTGAAAATTTCGGTACCTTTAAATTTGTTTGAATGGTCATCATTTGCTATCTCTCACATCATTAGTGGACGAGAAATATATTTACTGTTTTTGGATAGCCTTTCATTCATCTCCATCCCCCGACAACCAACAAAATTGTAGTTGTTCTCTGTTAGTGTTATCTTGAACAGTTTACTTTATTTCTCTGATCGAGAAATTGAACAGTAGTTCAACAGCAGTAACTAAAAAAAATCATAATAATAAAGCCTGTTTTAACAGCACAAGAAAAAAAATAAACCTTTTGAATTCTTCATTAAAAGTATATCTAATTGCATGTCTTAAAGAAAAATAATATGAAAAAAACAACATTAAGAATGTTCCAAACAGAAAGCAAAATAATTATTGAGAGAGAGAGAGAGAGAGAGTAAAAAGTAGGGGATTAATTAACGGAATGCATATTTCCATGAAAATTCTTCAAAAAAATTCCAAGTATAATTTAGACAATGTATTTTAATTGGAGTAAATCTATTGTGCACCATGACCATTTTGGTCGGTGGTTTCACAAATTATCAAATCTAATTTAACCAATCCAATCTATATATTGAAATCTCATAGGAAACAAAATTTTATATATTTTTAATTTTTTTACTATTTTTTATGATTTTTTTTCCGCTTACCATTTTTGGATACAAATTAGTAGTAAGAATATCCAAAAATAGAAAGTATTAAAAAAATTAAAAAAATAGTAAAAAAAAATTCTAAAAAATGTAAAATTTTGATTTCGGTGAGATTTCAATATATGGATTAGATTGGTTAAATTACATTGACAATTTGTGAAACTACCGACCAAAACGGTCATGGTGTACAAAAGCTTATATGCACCATGGTGCACAATAGGTTTATACTCATTTTAATTGATATATATTTTATGGTTAACGCATGATTGGGAATTAAACAAGTTAACTAAATAATTGATAATTGAACAAATGAAGAATGACAATATTTCTTTATCTCTCCATTTTTCCTCTACAGTCAAAAAAAAAAAATGGCACACCAAATTTCTATGGAAATTGAGGAAAAGTATTTTTCGTTGTGCTTTGGACACAGTCAAAAGCTCTCTTTGTTTGTTTGCTGGTTTAAATTTTTGTAGGTCTACAAGCAGCAAATTAATTATTTGTCACAAAAGCAACTTATAAATGCATTGGATCTTTAATTTTTCATATAGCAAAAACATGTCTTAGTCGAGACAGATAATTTTCAACCATGCGGCGATAAATATATATTTATGTAACAATCCAAGATCCATAAGTAGGCATGTGCGACAATAAATGACCGGAAAGAAAAACTTTGAAAGTTCACAGCTGAAGTTCCGAACAGTACAAGATACCATGTTCTCCTTTGACCAAGCTTTTCCTACTAGGTCAACTTATTTTTCTCGTTGTCCGTTTACTTGGTCAAAAGCTAAATTCTAGTCATATAACTACGCTTATTATTAGGCCGGTCAAACGTTGAAAAATACCACGTTACAGCCCATACCGTTTGCCGTTCCGTTTATAAAACGGTTTCAGTATTTCATTCCGTTAACCATTTCGTTTATGAAACGGCACAGAAATCCATTTCGTTATTCGTTCCACTTCACAAAATACGCACATAACGATTTGAAACCAGCTGGCTGAAACGATCGAAACGGCACATATTCTTATTTCGTTTTCCGTTTCATTATTGAAACGAAATCTATTTTTCTGCCGTTATTCGTTTCGTTAGGCCATAACGAAACGGCATAACGTGGATTTTTGTGCAGTTGCCAGGCCTACTTATTATTGCCAGAAAAAGCTATACTTTTCTATGCATAGATTCAATGAGGCTCTGTCTTATAAACTGGACTCGTGAGATTTTGAGTCCGATTCATCATGAATATATTGGAAAGTATTTTATTGACCTTTAAAAAGAATTTAATAGACTGCAACAAATAAATCTAGTTAAATGTCATTATTTATTTTTTATTTTCCCTTCTAAGGTACAGCTAGCGAGAGCGCGCCTGTATATAGTCGGTATACATATGTATCATTTTCATACGATACGCAATGTACATTTGTTTGCTACCCTAACCTTTCAGAGTGGGAAATAATTAATGTTAGTTGCTTTCACATAAATGATGCGATGAATTCATATATATTGTTCCAGCTAGGATGCAAGTTATAAATCATAGATGTGTAATTAATTATGATATATAATTGATGGCTTTGGATCTTAATTACATTCGTAATCGGGTCAGTTAACGTCAATATTTCACACTCAAACTAGGTATACATATGCGTACATATAAGCGTCAACACGAAGAAGTTATGAGTCAATCGCATGTTAGTTGTCATGACTCATGAGGATGCATGCAATTACCTTACCTCGATAGATTGGCTTTCCTATTAATTGAATTTTGTGTTGTCCGATTGGAACTTGACGGCACGATGGCGAGTCCAATGAAAAGCGATAAAAACTGACCAACACTGGCAACTTGCAATTAATTGTCTCTATTTTTTACTTTCGGTTTCTGGTGCCAGGTGCATGCATCAAGCTTAGATTTATTGTCTCGACGCAGACCAAATAAGTAAAAGCGTAATTCATCAGTATAAAAGATATATACTTGTCAATATGTCATGTTTAAGGATGTTATAAACTATTTTTTTTGGTTTTTCTAGAAAAATAAAATATTTTTTTGTTAATATTATAGATAAGGATTTCACGATAAATGTAATTAATTTTAAAAATTTTTAATCAATATCAATAAACTAATGATAATTTTTTTAAAACAAGAGAACCAGCTCTTGGTCTAATGGCAAAGAGCAATTCATCTTAAATGAAAGATCGCAGGTTCGAAATCCGGCTGGAGGGAAGTCTTTCATAGACATTTAATTTAAAAATAAGTTGGGAGGCTTGATCCCCAATTTATCTTCAATTTTTTTTGAAACAATAAAC
Source organism: Rhynchospora breviuscula (assembly GCA_027562975.1). Classification (NCBI taxonomy): domain Eukaryota; kingdom Viridiplantae; phylum Streptophyta; class Magnoliopsida; order Poales; family Cyperaceae; genus Rhynchospora; species Rhynchospora breviuscula. Next base: position 36,254,110 of record CM050400.1, read on the forward strand.
TACTAATAATTGAATATTTTTCTTATCTAGAATATGATGAACACGAGTTAATTTACACTTTAATCTTTCTATCAAGACTTCGTAAAAATAAATACTTCTATAAATCTAATAATCAACAAATTAAGCTCGTATAGAGCCTAAATTCGATTTGAAAACGGAATTAATTTCAACTCGATAGTTTGATTGATTTTTAATCTAACTGAGTTCGACTAAATTACCAAGCTCCACAGTTTGGCAGCCCTTTTATAGTGTCTCCTCATCACAAATCTATAAGAAAAAAATTACTTTAAATCGTTTAACTACAATATTATTTTAACTAATTCGATAACGTTCTAGAGCTTATTTAATTTAGTTCCTTCGCTCATGGTGTTGGGAATTAAGTAAAATGCTGCTGTTATGCGTGGCCCGTTGAATGTCGATCTTACTAAAATTAAAACCATTCTGCCTGAATTCCAAAATGTTCTTCAAAATGAAGGGATTAAAGAAAAATGATTTTAGTTCGAGCAAGCTCATGATCTATTTATCATATAAATTAAGAGCATAATGATCAACTCCTCTTCTTTTAAGAGAAAATAAATCATGACTGCTAGATTCTATTTTCCACAAGATTAGTCTTTTGATCCCAATCAACCCTCACTACGCCATTTTTTTTCATTAGTACCGGTTAAATATAGATTATTAGTACCGGTTGTCAAGCGGTACTAATAATAGGGGGTGCTAAAGATAATTAAAAACCGGTACTAAAAAGCCGGTGTTAAAAACGTGTTGGAATTCACAGGAAAAAAGATGGGGACCTTTAGTACCGGTTTTTAACTAATAACCGGTACTAACGATGTATCTTTAGTACCGGTTATTAGTTAAAAACCGGTACTAAAGATCCTCGCCTTTTTTTTAATATTTACTATCTTTAGTACCGGTTTTTAGTTAAAAAGCGGTACTAAAGATCATTGTAAAAAAAAAAAAAATTTGGGGCTAGCGTCCGTTTTTTGCTAGCCATCAATTAATACCGATATACCGGTATAGCACAATTCACAATCGATATATATATTATACAAATAATTTACATACACAAATTCATATACAATGAAATAAATAATAATTCATACACAATAATTTAAATAATAATTAACATAATTAATACAATTTTTGGGTTTAAACCCAATTATACAAATTAACAAAAATTATACAAATTTCGGGTTTTAACCCAATTCCAAAATCCATTAACAAAAATTAACCCTAATTTTTCGGATTTAACCATTTAACACAAATATTTAACCAAAATCCATTAGCAGTGAGAGAACGGTGTACCTTACTCGTCGTAGAGGTGGCGCAGTCGAGTCGAGGGAGAAAGAGAGTAGTGAGAGAATGACGCAGTCGAGTCGAGGGAGAGAGAGAGGCAGTGAAGAGGGAGAGGAGAGGTAGTGGAGAGGAAAAGAGTCGAGGGAGAGAGAGTAGGCAACAGCCAGGTTCTGGACTTAGAAAAATTCTTGCGCAGAGAGAGGCATCTTAAATTGATTTTGGCGGCATTTTGTTTTAAATTGATCTTTAGTACCGGTTTTTATAAAAAACCGGTACTAAAGATAGACAGAATTTTGATTTTTTTGACAACCCTTTAGTACCGGTTTTTAATAAAAAATCGGTACTAAAAATAGTATCTTTAGTACCGGTTTTTGTAAAAAACCGGTACTAAAGATTAACCGTTTTTTTTTATTTTTCGCCAACATTTTAGCACCGGCTTTTCTAAAAAACCCGGTACTAAAGATAAATCCTGAAAATTACGAAATTGCCACTGACTATTTTTTATACCGATTTTCTTAAAAACAGGTATTAATTAATGTAGCGGTACTAAAGCTTTTTTTTGGCGTAGTGCCTGTAAGAATATAAATAACAAGGCCCTCAAAAAAGAATATAAATAACAAAAGAATTTCGGATGCACATTCTATCAACTTCCTATAGTTGAGACATGTCCATGACTCCTCCAGCTTCAACATAGACCTTTAACCAAAATTCCTTATCGTCCTCGATTAAATACTGATCACCCAAAGTGCACCCAGAGGCATCTTCAGTGTCCAAAGTACTTTGATCACTTGAACTTTCGTAATTGTCCTTGGAAAACACCTCCATCCAAAAGCTGTCGTCGATTTCTGGTAGGAGTACATCTTCTTCAGATAAAAAGCTCTCTTCCTTATCACTGCATGACTGATCAACTGATACCGAAGAGATGCTGCAGACCGAGTCAGGTTGTGGTGTGTTTGGGTTTGATTTAAACTCGGTCTCTGCTTTCTTTTTGGTCTTTTTACTCTTTGGTTGCTGTTCTGTTGAGTGGTCTGATTCCAACTTCTTCTTTATGTACGTATGCCAAACATTTTTTATCTCGTTATCGGTTCTACCTGGCAACTGTGCTGCTATTGCTGACCATCTGTTACAAAATGATGAACAAACAAAGTTGTAAGACATCATTGTTGATTATAGAATAAGCAAAATAAATTACATGTCTATCTCATACTAAAACAGCATCTTGATTATGTTGTTGCACATGATATCATGCTTGCAGGCCAAATTAAGCGACAAAACAAAATGGTGATCCTGCCTTGAGTTTTTTATATTATTTTCTTCTGTAATAAAAAAAAGGTGGTCCTGAAGAGAGCTCTATCCTTTCTTTAATATTTTTCTTAATTTGGCAAACAAGAGAGCTATCATAGTTGCCACAGTTGAAGGCAAGCGATAGAGAATGCGATATAATGATAGGATCCTTAGCAAACTCCTTTATTAGACAGTTGGCTCGTGCAAGTTTAGGTTTTTAATATTTTATTACTGGGTCCTTTCCCGATTGAAAAGTCTGTGCTCTTGAGGCACGCATGGAGTGCATTAAATTATATAAAGAGAAATCAGTGTCATAACTATAACTATAATGTTATTTCTATACAACACAAATTAGCTAGCACACCAGTACTGTCGTGTCTCGAGGAACAACATCAACATGCACTTGCGCATTATTAAATTTTTATTCATCGCTTCATCGATCACTATTAAATTAATGGTTGCATATACAAACAACAGTTCACATAAATTTATTGGATGTGATTATTTCAGAATCGCTTCCTCATTAAACATTTTCATTGCTTAATTTGTGGTCATATTTAGTTTTTGACTAATTCAATGTATACCTATTGCCAAGAGATTTATGCAAGCTTATGATCAACCCCTCTTCATCCTTTGTGAAATTCCCACGCTTAATATCTGGCCGTAGGTAATTAATCCACCGGAGCCTGCAGCTCTTCCCACACCTCAATAAACCTACAAGAATAAGCCATAAAAAAAAAAAAAAAATTAAGCGCAGCTTGTATCAAATACGAACTTGACGTGTTTCACATTACTAAAGAGAGAGAGGAAAAAAACACATGTCAACAATCGCAAAGTTGATAATTGAAAAAGTTGAGCTTTTGGACAAGATAGCATTTATTAAATTAGATAATTAAGTTTATTTATACATGACCTTTTTTTTCTTTTGGTTTACAACCTGAGTTTATCTGTATAATATTTATTTTACAGTAATAATAAGTGTCATCGCTAAAAAAACCATCGCACGCCATCGCTAATGTGACTGGCAGATGTCTATTACAAATGTCCAGTTTAATAACCAAATGTGTTCAGTTTAATAATCAAAAGTGTTCAGTTAAATGCGTCAACTAATAGTTTTATTATATAGAACCGTGCGTCACTGCGTCAGTCTTGGAGTGAGGCGCGCCAAGGGCAGAGTCGGGAAAAAATTAATTTGAACTGGACCGGTTCATGACCTGAACATTTATATGTCATAACATGAACATTTGTAATTACTAAACTAAATATTTATTCTTACTAAACTAAACATTTATACTTATCTAAATGAACAGTTTCCTTATAACATTTTATATTTTTTATTGCAACTAACTGAACATTTATACTTAATTAACAGAACATTTGTACTTATCCAACTAAATATTTGTACTTACTAAACTAAACATTTATACTTAATAAAATGAACACGTTTTCTTATAACATTTATATTTTTTGTTGCAACTAACCGAACATTTATACTCAAATAACGAAACATTTGTACTTATCAAACTCAACATTTAGGATACGAAATAAAGTGCGCTTGATGAGGACCATCGCTGAGGCGCTCCCCTCAGCAATGGCCCGTGATGGCAAAACCATCCGATGGCACTAATCAATTTTCTTTATTTTAAGTAATGTCTTCTATTTTTAAGGATGGGACTTGGTACTTTCCTTTTATATCTTATTACTTGTACAGGAAAGAACTGAGCATTTTTGTTTGCGAGTAAAAGAACCCAACATCAATTGAGAAAAATTAAAACCATCCGCCAAAAGAAAGGGAAAAAAAAAAAATAAGGATCAAAAGAGCAGTGTATTTGATCTAGCTGTAATTAGTACCAGCTTGTTTGGGAAGTGCTCTCCAATTGCCATGGCCATACTTCTCTATGTAAGAAACCAATATTTGATCCTCTTCTTGGCTCCAAGGCCCCTTCTTCAATCCTACTTTTGCACAGCAAGGAGCTCTTCCCATCTCTCCTTTAGATAATTAGAAATTTCTTGAGTAAATGAAGTCTCTGTCTTTCTCTGTAAGACGGTTCTATTAGAGCTAGCTAGCTGAGCTTGGAGCTCGGAGCTTGAAGAACTAGTGTGCAATGTGCAACGAAACGTTTGCTTGGGGTATTTATCTTTGGTTGGGGACTTGGGGTCCCAACTCCCAATTGTTAAGCGTGGGCCTTTCCAATAAAATAAATTAAATGATGTTGTGAAATTTCCAGGACCCTACCTAGCTTGGAGCCACTATGTACCAAATATTACATTTACCCTACTATTCTAGGATCTACATATATAGAAGCTAGTGGATTTGGTCTCAAAGGATTTATCCCCATCTACAATTATTTTATTTGTTTTTTGAAACAATACTACGTTGGGACAGTCAAACTTGCGCCTAATGCGACAAGCTCACCAATTTTGTCGTGCTTCAAAAAAGTAAAAAGAAGTTAAATATGAATATATGATGCTTGTATAAGATGAGAAACTAAGTATTTTTTAATTCGTTAAAAATCACTACAAAAAATAAATACAATGTGATTGAATTCAAAAAAAGAAAAAAAATTCAATTCCTAGTCGTAGCTAATAATTATTCGATCGACTGCAATACGTTTGTCGTGAGATTAGGGTATATACATCAAAATTTGTTCATTCAATGTGTTATTAATTTTTCTTAATAAAAAGTAAGTTTAATAATTTTGCGATTGAAAAAAAATAGACCTAGCAGTAAATTTAATTTATTTTTTTTTAAAAAAAAAGGTAAATTCAAATGTACGTCATTAATTTTCTGGTACTTGGAGTCTATGCTACTATATCTGAAAGGAAAAATAAATTACATTTCTTTTCATGTCTGATGTTTTGGGGTTATGTGTATACACGGTGATTATAAATTTACACACACACACACATATCGAATCACCTAGTAGAAAATATATAATGAAAGTTCTAAGTTGGGTGAGTGCTGTTTTTTGTTGACTCATCAACGTCGCGATCGAGATAGTCTTCATGCCTGCAGGGCAGCTCTTCATGACTACGGGTGTTTTTCAAAAAAAAAAATAATAATAATAATAAATAAATAAAAGCTCTTGGGTCCACATTTTCTACTGGAGTCAGAGAAAATATGATAGTAAATTAATAAATAAGCAAGGAAGGGAATGGATCAGAACGATGGGCCATGAAATTTGTTGTGTTTGATTTATTGATTCTTTTCGTCAATGATTTTAATTTATTAAATTCGGATGAATCCAAATTCAACTTCAAACCGAAATTTATGATTTTGCTGGTTGCATTCTAATTTGGAAAAGAAATAATATTAGTTATAGTTTGAATTTGGTATTTCATTCGTATCCTATGTGGAACTTTATCTGGATGATGATGATGATGATGATAATAGTAATAATAATAATGATAATAATAAATTTGAATTATTTTATAAGAAGTCGAATAAAAATTTCCAGTAAATTATTGGAAAAAAATGAATATTCAAATTAATGCGTTAGAAATATGGATTATATAAGATTTTTTTTTGAATTTGCATAATATATACATTTCATCTAATATGTTAAATTGTATATAATTTAATTTGATTTCTCAACTTGAATAAGATCGTACTTAATATATGAAAAATTTAAAATTTGTATAGGCTTAGTTCATGCGCACCCATTATACAATACTTATATTGATGGTGCTTCAAAGTTCGTGCGATGCATCAATATTTTGTGTCTGTAAAGAAAATTCGCGTAGCGAGGAATTGCAAGTTTTTTTAAAGGAACCAAATTTGTAAAAGTGACAATGATTACAAGGGTGCATTTTCAATTGATATAATGATATTTCGAAATTCTCGATTGTGGCTGCGAAGGATTTTTCAATATGTTTCATGTACGTTGTAGTTATGAGAGAAAAAAGAGTGTTCTAATTTTAATATTTAGAACCACGCTGTCTCGAATTAAAAAGTAACGAACTTGTTTAATTTTCCGGTCTTCAGTTAGCAATCAATTCTATAATACAAGAAATCTGTCTTCTTAAAAATTAGTTATTTACCGTTTCCAATTGGAAATACTTACCTAAGGTACAATTGCTATTCTATAATTTGGCTCACCATGCAATAAAATATATTAAGGTCGATACTTCTGATGTGATTAACGACGTACGCTGTATATAAATTTTAATTGATGTAATAGATAGAATCGCAACATAAAATCCCAATATTACCGGCAATAAAACAGGCAACCGATGTGATGGCATGTGAATTTGACACGGCGTTTCTTTTTTTGGATATTTTCTCGAATACTCGTCAATTTTGAGCACATCTTTTTCATAAATGCTGCTCTTAATTGGCAAAAGCAAAACTTTTTTTTTTTTAATGAAAAAACTATTTACTGACTGGAAATTGGACTGGACTCTGATTAAGACAGGGACGTCCGTATTAGTTTAGCTATTATGAACTATGAACTTGGATTTGACATGTTATTTTCCAATTTTTAGAGAAAAGTCAATTTCGGAGTAATTAAAAATATTTTTTACAGGTAAGATTAATTTCACTGACAATCAAATTAATTATCTTTTTGAGGTTCCCGGACCGGTCGGTGCTCAGAAAAACTGGGGTGGGCTGAGATGTAATTTTCACTTTGATTTCTGTTTTCTTTTTACTGCAGCTTTTTTAGTTTTATTTGGACCTTAAATTTTTAGTCACTAGCTTATTTAGGCTTTCGCTAATTTGTTTTTGTTTTGTTTCTGTAAAGTTACTTCGATTTAAATTCAATGAAAAGATAGGGACATATATGCATGACCCTATTTTTTGTCAAAAAAAAAAATTATCTTTGTAAGTATTATTAAATTTACAAGGTAATTAAGTTCTTGACCATCAAGGTTACAAAAAATTAATTACAAGATTAAAACTGTAGATATATGACATATTATAACTTGGAAGTTGGAACAGCCTAAAAGTTTAGTTATCTTTCAGATCGCTTGAAATATGAAGCAATAAATTTCCAGCAGATGGCATGGTGTTCTCGAATCATGTGATAGATGGATATATCTCTTTCAGTTTATAATACATCATACAGCCATTAATGTCAAAAAAAAAAATTAAATTGTTGATGTCACACTCCGGATTCTAGGCATGACGATTTTTCCGCCACGAGATAGAATATTCCACTCTCTTAAGGCTTAACAGACTAGTTAAGGGCTCGTTTGGATCGTATGGGAATAAGGAAGGAATAAGAATTTTAGAAATAAAACATTGAAAAGTGTGTAACTTTATGTAGAAAATATTGTCTAGAAAAAGCTATTTCTAGGAAGATATTATTCCTAAGCAATCCAAACGCCCCCTAACATATAGTTTTCTTTTGACATATTTATTTTGGTCCCAGTTTTCCACAAAACAGTTATATCACATTATTCAAACTCTATTTTATATGGTTCACACACACACTAGCTAGCTATTTTAATTATACAGACAAGACAAACTGCTTCTGATCACTCATACCAGGCTTAATTATGGACTATAATACCATCAAGCTAGTCCTATGTAATACAAAACCGAGACTAGCCTACACTCCCTATCATACACACAACCTGGTTTACTTGTTACTATCCTATTATAACATACATAGATATTTTTACCCCTCCTATTCAGGCTCAGGCTCTGGTTCAACGCTGGGCACGAAACCACCACCATCCATACTACTGTTACTCGGAAACTCCATGTACATGTACGCATAGACTACGGGAAGATTCTCCATATTTGATAATATAGTAACATTATCACGGAGGTTTGGAACAAACACCTTCAGCTTCAGAAAGGAGCACTCAATAGTAACGATCGCGCGAGGCCGACTTAACCCGTGCCTCTTCTAGAACCCCCAACTATCGAGGAATATGTAAAACAAATGCACAGATGAGAATATATCTCAGTGCAGGTTTTAGTTCTAGTGTGCGGATCTTTGTACGAATCCGAGCATCGAAATTTAGATCCGTAAAATCAATAGTTGTAATAAATAAAATTTATTAAATCAACAGTTAAACAATACATGAATAATGCAAACTCAAATCCAGATCAGTACTTTTGACACCAACTGAAAATGTCCTATATCACCGCGGCATGCTGCATAAATGCAAATGCACAATAAATACAAATCAAGCATAACTATCATAACAATTACATTGATATAACAGTTACTTAGTTCTCATGGCCGGTCAGAGAGAACATTTTCCTAAACCATAGGTTTACGGTACCTAATGGTACAAACCAGACATAAGGAAATAAGTCACTACGCCACTTTTGATTTTTAAGACCTGTTATTTAAGGGCCTTTAAGACCGGTTTGTATATGGTGCTAATAATATGTGGTGTTAAAAATATATAAAAAACCGGTGTTAAAAAGGCGGTGCTAAAAACCAGACGGAATCCGATCAAAAAAGAATGCGCAACTTTAAGACCGCTTTTTTACAAAAACCGGTCTTAAAAAACAAAACATTAAGACCGGTTTTTTGTTAAAAACCGGTCTAAATATTATTTGATTTTTTTCCGAATTTTTTTATAAATAAGACTAAGACCGGTTTTGTACAAAAAACCGGTCTTAATAATATTTTTTTTTCCGAATTATTTTATTATTAAGACCGGTTTTTAACTTAAAAACCGGTCTTAATACTATTTTTAAGACCTGTTTTTAGTTAAAAACCTGTCTTAATAATTAATAATTAAAAAAAAAAAAAATTTTATTTCGGGCTAGCCCCATTTTTGCTAGCCATAATATTCATGCAATATTCAAATTCACAGCAATCATGCATTTATATATCACATATCACATAATCATCAAAACAAAAAACAGCAATTATAAATATATCAATATTCATAAAAATTATAATTATCTAACAAGATACAATTTTTCGTAGATATACATAAAACTCATCTAAACTTTCATTAATTTCTTCATCTTTATAAGGCAGACCCTCCCCCTCCAAATTCTGCATTCAATTAAACTAATTCAATTAGTAAAACCTAAGCAAATTGATTTCAAACTAAATTAGTTAATGATAATCAGGTATTGTTTGACTAAACCCTAATCAGGTATATATCGTTTTAAAACCTAATCAGGTATATATCGTTTTAAAACCTAATCAGGTATTGATTTTAAAACCTAATCAGGTATTGTTTGGCTAAACCCTAAACTTTAAGTAGTAAGCCCTAAACACTAATTAAAAACTATACTCTAAATTGTCATTCTAAACCCTAAACCTTAATTAAGTACTAATCCATACCCCTGGCAACTGCTCGTAGTTTGAGTAATACATCAGTAGCATCTGCAAGTTTCTCATCGCATAAAACCCGCAATCGGTACTGTTCGGCTGATGTGGACCCTACAAATACGAAGCAATTTTTCTAAAAATTAATATTAAATTTAATAAATTAATTAGAAATGAAATGAAACTATTAGTCCGAGCTATGTACCGGAATGATGTCAATATTGAATTTACGACCTAACTTCATTCTGGATAAAGCACTGCAATATTAAAATATGAAGTTAGAAGAATTAATTTGCAGATATTGCCTATTAGATAATGCATGTTTTGACTAAAATCCTAAAATTACATGTTGTATGACTCTAAAATTGGAGAATAATAACTATCTGGATTTAGCGAATCCACAATCCAAATCGTTTTTGTCGAGGGTTGTGCGATAATAATCACAAAATGAAAACTGCAGTTAAATATTAAACCTTGTTAGTAAAATTAGAATTAAACCGCAATTTATAAAAAATAAAGTCAAAAAAAGATATTTTCTAACTAACGCATGCTGATGTATCAAAACATGATAAGCGGCCTTCTTTCTGGCAAAATTTTGAATCAAGTAGGATGTTGTGCCTGGCACATCCTTAATGGCATCAGTTCCCGAGCATCTTTCTGGATCCAAAAACCTGAAATCCTTGATTGCAAAATCATGACAATAGTTTCTAGCCCACCTGCATGTTATATTTATCAATTTATAGTCATATATCATATAATAATAATCATCAATAAATTATTGTTAAGTTCGAAAAATACTCACATGGTCCAGAGTTTCATGACTTGAACAAATGGCAATTCCCTATTGAACAAATGGCCGATGTCTTCAAAATTGAGCATGAAAGAATCCAGTACTATGTGGTCGAACTTGGCCGGAATATCGAAATACTTCATATCTGGATCCAACGCCATGATGTAGTTATGCAGTTCTTGTGCGTTAGGCCCAAGCTTTTGCAATATCTCATGTGTGCAGAGCGGCTCCCGTGTCCTTAATTGTCCCCCCTCCGCAAAAAATGCATCTGCATCGAAATCATCGTCGTCGTCATTTTGCTGCACCTGCTGCTTTCCTTTCTTTTTCTCCGGAGATTTCGCAGGTGGCGGAGGCCGTTTCGTTATTGCTGTCCTCAGATGCTCCTTGAAAATCATATATTAGTCGTAAAACAATATTTTTCAATTTAATTAATATCAAATTTAGAAAAGTTTGTAAGATTTACCAATTTCGACATATCAAAATCCACAAGATTACGCGGCCACCTTAGAAATGAACCTTGGAGAATACCGAGCTGGTCATCTGCGTTGGGAGGTGGAAAAGGTACTGTCACTTGTTTCGCATGATCGAACACTTCTAGAACTTGTACCTTAACCTCCTCCGGACCCAATGGTACTCCATGGACCGTGTCAGGTACGGGACAACGCGCAAACACCATAGCTCTTGCGACATACACCAAATTGAACCCATCTGGGAGGAGCAGCAAGGCTTCTGTGGATCCCTGCAATTATAAGCAAATACAAAACATAATTAATTAGATGTTAGTCTAAATTCTATATAAACTTGCAAGTAATATTCTATATACCTCAATATGAGGGCCAGGAATTGGATTCGGTTGATTGTTGCTACCCTGTGATAGCAAAATCATAGCTTGATTCATTATTGGATCGAGGTTATGCGATGTTTGCCCTTGCGCAAACAACCGCGAGAAGCTTTGTAGAATGCCTTGATTCATTACTGGATCTGCGTTATGTGGTGTTTGCCCTAGCGAGAACAACCGCGATAAACTTTCCTCAACTTGTCTAGCTACTTCTTTGCTCACTTCCTTGCTCACTTCCTCCGGCAATCGCCGTTTTATTCCCTCGTCGACTCTTTTGTCGATTTCTTCTTGGCTAAACTGCTTGGATTTCCTCGTACCCTTTCCAAACACCTGCTTCACGCCGGAAAATATCGGATATCCTCTCAACCGTCCTGAGTGCTCTGGAGTCCCAAGCGCAGATGTCAAGACATCATTCTGACGAATCGACTGAATCTCACCTGACTTGGCTAGAGCAACCTGTCACAAAAGATATACATGTGCATATAAGTTGAATTTGTTGAATACATAATTCATAAATTTATTTGAGTTAATTTACAAATTTATTTGAGTTACAATACGTACCGCTTTGTCAAGGACCTCACAAGCCTTAGGATTTGTAACCCTAAGTTCACCCGTCACCGGATCCTCTGTGGCACGTGCCCTGCACCATCTGTAAGACCTGTCATCAACACCAATGGTAATGGTCGAGGTCGAACCATGGACCACGTCGTCTTTTTTCCATGTCTTCTCTGCACTTATGTAACCGCCCGATCCGAGTGTGTGGGGCATGTCCTTCTTGGCGGCATTTTCTTTTCCTATTTTACTCTTTTTCTATTATCAAATTCAAAAGACTTGTAAGTATATGAAAAATAAAAGTTAGGATGTTAGTATTGGTGAATAATTCTATATATGAAATTTATTTATATACCTCAAACTCAAGGCTTTTATGATATTCATCGAATTGTTCCCATTCTTCCTGCGATATGTTAAAAACATCCCATGGCTTTTGTCCACCTTCTTTTGCATTTTCCCTGTATTTCTTATTCTACAATGAAAGAATATATATTATAATTTTAATTAATCCAGCAATAATAAGTAGAATTGATGTTATAAGCATAATCTCTTACCAAGTTGGTTTTCCAGGCCCTCCATCTATTGCAACATGCTGTAAGAATTTTCCGCTTGATTAAATTCGGAATGTCATCCGGAATATTCCATGTCTTGGCTATAGTGTTGTACAAATCAAGTTTCAACTCTTTTGGCACTGACGGCCAAGTCTTATAACTGCGTTAAATCCAATTAATATCATGATCAATTCACATTCAAATTTATAGAAATATCGCCATTAATCAAATTTATAGAAATATCACCATGTTAATTCACATGATCAATTCAAATTTATAGAAATATCACATTAATCAAATTTATAGAAATATCGCCATTAATCAAATTTATAGAAATATCACATTAATCAAATTTATAGAAATATCGCCATTAATCAAATTTATAGAAATATCACATTAATCAAATAATTAGGAATATCACATTAATCAAATTTATAGAAATATCACATTAATCAAATTTATAGAAATATCACATTAATCAAATTTATAGAAATATCACATTAATCAAATTTATAGAAATATCACCATTAATCAAATTTATAGAAATGCTAATTCACATTCAAATTCCCCCGTACCTGATTTTAACCATATCTCTCGTTTTCTGTGCCAAAAATCGATTAAATTCAATTGCATTTTCACCGCTAGGCTGGCCTTTTTCGTTGAAGGTGATCTTCAACGGAACTTGAGCAGCTATCTTCTTTGCCGTCTTTAGGCATTTTGCCGTTGATCTTTTCTCCCTTCTGCTAACGGGTTGAGTTTCCTGATTTGCCATCAAATCCTCATCCTCATTGAACTCGTGATCATCATCCACATTCGACGGAAAATTCTCATCCGGATTCGACATGGCTATAATGAACACAATTACAATCAATTTCACAAAAATATTTATTCTACAATCAAACCGAACCAAAGCACGTAAGACAATAAACAACAAACAATGATTATCTTGGCCGAATAGAAATACACAGATAGCATGGTACAAGAAGACGATGAAAATGTTAGGCATAAATGCACAAAACATATTTCTTCCTAATCGAAGTTTTATGAAAACATATTTCATTTCTACATTTCCACAAAATCCATAAAATCGCACTACACCAAATTTGAAAGGCTATTTGTTTATCTAAAGGAATAAATGCACGACTTTGAAAAAGATCATACAGAGAAGCTAGATCAAATCCTTGTAGCACATCAAATTGTCTAAAGAACCAAGCCCAAATTATCTTGTTCTGAATACATCTAAAAAATAAGTACTCTCTTTATTTAAGTGTTTGACAGTAGACACAATTTAGATCACCATTCCATCCTAGCATCCCTAATCGATCTTTATTCAGAATTCTACCACGATAGATTAACCATATAAAAACTTAGATTTTCAGTGGTATTTTCAGCTTCCAAATATGGGTAAAATTGTCAATTACCTTAGTTTGGAGAGAGGGGCAGTGGTGGTCGGAGGTGCTCTCGGAGGTAGAGAGGGGCAGTGGTGCTGTCGGCAGAGAGGCGGAGAGGCGGAGAAAGGGGCTCGGGTTTAGAGAGTGTACAGTAGAGAAAGGGGTTTGGAGAGGAGGCAGAGAGGAGGAGAGGCGGCAGAGAGGCGGAGAGAGGCGGCAGAGAGGCGGAGAGGCGGAGAGAGGCGGCGAGTTGCTGAGGTGGCAGAGGGAGAGAGGGCAGAGGGAGAGAGGGCAGAGCTAGGGTCGGTTTTTGTCTAAGTTTCGGAACTTAGAAAAAAATGAAGAGAGCAGAGGAGGGAAGAGAAAAGAGCGAGATCCGAAATATTTGAAAATTTTTAAGACCGGTTTTTACGTAAAAAACCGGTCTTAATTATAAAACAGAAAATTTTTTAATGATAATTAAGACCGGTTTTTTAATTAAAAACCGGTCTTAATAAAAAACAGAAATATTTTTTTTTTATTTTCCTTTATGTTTTATTCCTACTATTTTAAAAACTTTAAAATTTATTAGTAAATAAAATATGTTTGTAAATTTATTTTAAAAAGGGTACAATTTAATGTATCAGTTTTTTAAAAGATTATTTTAATTTTATTTTTTTACAGATTTTTTTTAATTTATTACTAAATACTTTTAAAGTTATATGTATATTTTGGATTATATTTTTTTAATTTTATTTTTTATAGATTTTTATTTAAATATATTATCAAAAACTTTATAAAATTTATGTTTTTTTGTTTTTTTAGAAATCGCACAAAAAAAAACAGAAAAGGAAAAAATTTAAAAAAATTCTGATTGATTATTAAGACCGGTTTTTAAAGTAAAAACCGGTCTTAAGGAAAAACTGAATTTTTTTATTTTTATCCTTTATGTTTTTTTGGTACTATTTTAAAAACTTTAAAATTTATTAGTAAATAAAATATATTAGTAAATTTATTTTAAAAACATTAAAATTTATTTATCAGTTTTTTAAAAGATTACTTTAATTTTATTTTTTTACAGATTTTTTTTAATTTATTACTAAATACTTTTAAAGTTATATGTATATTTTGGATTATATTTTTTTAATTTTATTTTTTATAGATTTTTTTTAAATATATTATCAAAAACTTTATAAAATTTATGTTTTTTTGTTTTTTTAGAAATCGCACAAAAAAAACAGAAAAGGAAAAAATTTAAAAAAAATTCTGATTGATTTTTAAGACCGGTTTTTAAAGTAAAAACCGGTCTTAAGGAAAAACTGAATTTTTTTACTTTTACCTTTATGTTTTTTTGGTACTATTTTAAAAACTTTGAAATTTATTAGTAAATAAAATATATTAGTAAATTTATTTTAAAAACATTAAAATTTATTTATCAGTTTTTTAAAAGATTACTTTAATTTTATTTTTTTACAGATTTTTTTTAATTTATTACTAAATACTTTTAAAGTTATATGTATATTTTGGATTATATTTTTTAATTTTATTTTTTATAGATTTTTTTTAAATATATTATAAAAAACTTTATAAAATTTATGTTTTTTTGTTTTTTTAGAAATCGCACAAAAAAAACAGAAAAGGAAAAAATTTAAAAAAAATTCTGATTGATTTTTAAGACCGGTTTTTAAAGTAAAAACCGGTCTTAAGGAAAAACTGAATTTTTTTACTTTTACATTTATGTTTTTTTGGTACTATTTTAAAAACTTTAAATTTTATTAGTAAATAAAATATATTAGTAAATTTATTTTAAAAACATTAAAATTTATTTATCAGTTTTTTAAAAGATTACTTTAATTTTATTTTTTTATAGATTTTTTTTAATTTATTACTAAATACTTTTAAAGTTATATGTATATTTTGGATTATATTATTTAGTATATTCCTTTAATTTATTTTTTTTATATATTTTTTTAAATTTATTAATAAAAACTTTTTAAAATTTATGTTTTTTCTCTTTTTTTAGAAATCGCACAAAAAAAACAGAAAAGGATAAAAATATAAAAATATCTGATTAATTTTTAAGACCGGTTTTTTACTTAAAAACCGGTCTTAATAAAAAAACGAAATTTTTAATTTTTTTCTTTTTTTTCCTTTATGTTTTTTTGTGCTATTTTTAAAAATACAAAATATATCATAAAATTAAAAATTTTAACTTTCTTGGAAAAACTAAATAAAAGAAGTAAAAAAATCCTACAAAATAGTACTTAAAAAATATTAAAAATTATATTACAGTTGAAATGTAGTACTACTACATGTATATAACTTAATTTCCTTTATTCCTTGGTGATTTTGGTCGGGCTACCCACACGCCTGCTTCTTGGCGATCCACACGCAAATTAGTTGCTAATTCTTCAACTGGTAGCGGCGTTCCATCGATTCCTGTGAATCAAATATAATAGTGTAGGTACCAAATTAATTTAATAATTAATATAATTTCATGCAATTAATTGAGATTAATTATATTATATTATATTATACCTGTGGAGAATGATGCTATTTCATCGAATTGGTCATATTCTTCTTCATCTACGACATCTTCAACGCCGACAATGCGTCTTTTTCCCGGAAGAACCACATGTCGTGAGATGTCGGCTGGATCAACAATATAAAAAACTTGCATTGCTTGTTTGTTTGCAAGTATGAAAGGGTCGTATGCATATCCTAACTTTTTGAAATGAACGGTTGTTATTCCAGAATTTTTCTCCTTTTTTACTCCACTTTTGAGGATCCATTTACATTCAAACACAGGTATCTTGAATGCATTATAATCAAGTTCCCAGATTTCTTCGATCCACCCATAATACGGCTCTGATGACTTGCCATCACTTGATATGGCTTCTATTGTGACTCCGCTATTTTGTACTGTGCTTTTTCCATCTTGTTTTTTAGTATACCAGGTGAATCCATTCAAGTCGTACCCTTGATAGGTGTACACATTTGCATTGGGACCATTCGCATGATATTTCACAGTTTCATTGTCGGACGGAGATAATTGTACTTTTTTTCTGAACCAATTTACAAACAGTTTGTTGTGCTCATTAGAGATCCAATTTTCACCTTTCTGAGGATTTTGCTCTCGCAACTCTGCTATATGTTGATCCACGTAAGGAGCCACAACAGCGACTTGTTGCAAAATTTTAAGATGTGCTTTTTCTCTCTTTTCAAGGTCCACTGTAATTATTTTCAAACCAATTATACCTTTCTCAAGAAGTCTACCTTCGTGCCGATTCTTGGGCAGGCCAATAGGTTTTAGTCCATCTACATAATCAGTATAGAAATCAATAACCTCTTCGGCCACATATCCTTCGACTATGCTTCCTTCGGGTCGAGATCTACTTCGGACTAACCTTTTCAATTGTCCCATTGCTCTTTCAAAAGGGTACATATACCGTAAAAATATCGGACCGCACCACTTGATCTCCCTGACTAAATGAATGGTCAAATGTATCATTATAACAAAGAATGATGGGGGAAAGTGCATCTCCAGCTCGCATATGGTCTGATAAGCATCAGTTTCTAAATTAGTCAGTTTTTCAGGATCAATCACTTTGGAGCAAATTTCATTAAAGAAAAAACACAACTTAGTGATGGAGTTCCGAACTTTTTCCTTAAAACATCTTCGAATTGCAATCGGAAGCAACTGGGTCAACAGCACGTGATAATCGTGCGATTTCATTCCAATCAATTTCATATCCTTGATTGATACCTTCCTTGAGATATTTGAGGCATAACCGGTCGGAACCTTGATTGACTTCAAGCACTCCAACAAACTGAGTTTCTCTTTTCTTGTCAAAGTGTAAACTGCATCGGGTAACCAATCCCGTTTCTTACTAGTATCTGGCTTTGCGGCTAGGTCCAGTCGTATTCCCATTTCGACCATATCTTTCCTCACATTAGCATTGTCTACTTTCCCTTGAGCATTTAAAATCAAAGCAATCAAAGATTCACAAATGTTCTTAATGATGTGCATCGTATCCAGACAATGCCTAACATCCAAATACGTCCAGT
This sequence comes from Rhynchospora breviuscula, assembly GCA_027562975.1. Classification (NCBI taxonomy): domain Eukaryota; kingdom Viridiplantae; phylum Streptophyta; class Magnoliopsida; order Poales; family Cyperaceae; genus Rhynchospora; species Rhynchospora breviuscula. Next base: position 36,272,109 of record CM050400.1, read on the forward strand.
ATTCAAGGTTCCAAAATATAGACTTCTTCTTCCAATTGCCATCCGGAATTTTCTTTGCCAATGGTTTGCCTAATTTGATTTTAAGATCCTTCACCTCCTCATATACCTGTCTTCCGCTTCTTGGTATTGGTGCCCGTCGGATTTCGGTGTTCCCATCAAATTTCGTTTTATAATCCATCCGACGGTAGGGGTGATGACGGTTAAGGAATCTACGATGTCCCAAGTAGACATTCTTCCTACAATTAGATAACCATACAGAATGTGTTTCCTCCTCGCAAATAGGACATGCCTTATCTCCTTTGTTCCTATAACCTGACAAGTTCCCGTATGCGGGAAAATCATTAATCGTGCAAAATATCATCGCACGTAGGGTGAAATAACTTTTGGAATAAGCATCGAATATCTCCACCCCGTCCTTCCACAACTTATCAAGGTCTTCTATTAACGGGGCCAAGTACACATCTATATCATTTCCTGGTTGTTTTGGACCGGAAATGAGCAATGGCATCATCAGATATCTTCTTTTCATGCACAACCAGGAAGGAAGGTTGTAAATAACCAATAAAACTGGCCATACGCTGCGATTGCTGCTCATGAGACCGTAAGGATTCATCCCATCTGTGCATAGTCCCAATCTCAAATTTCTAGATTCACTACCGAAATCCTTGAAATTACTGTCTATGTTCATCCACTGGGGCGAGTCCGCAGGATGTCTGATCATTTTATCTCTCTTTCTGCCTTCTGCGTGCCACCTCAGTAGTTGAGCATCTTTTGAATTATTGAAGAGACGCTCGAACCTTGGTATTATCGGCAGATACCACAATATTTTCGCAGCTGGTCTATTTTTACAACTATCTTCATCATCTTCCAAATCATCGTCCCTTAGTTTGTACCGTGATGCATTACACATTGGACATTTATTAAGATTCTCGTACTCATTCCGAAACAGTATGCAATCATTCGGACATGCTGAAATCTTCACTACTGCCATATTTAGAGGACATAGTAATTTTTTTGCCTTATAACATGTATCCGGTAATGTATTTTCTGCTGGAAGCATTTCTCGTAAAAGACCGAGTAAAGATGTGAAACTTTTATCACTCCAATTATTCTTGGCTTTCAGGTTATAAAGTTTAAAAACAGTTTTAATTTTTGAGAATTTATCCTCATTACAACCGGGATATAACGGTATATGAGAGTTTTCATCCAATTTTTTAAAAATATCAGGAACTCCATCAATAAAACCATCTGGTATTTCGTTCATCATTTCATCTAAATCATTTTCTCTATTATCATTTTCACAATATTGTTCTTCACTTACATTTTCATCCACAAATACCTCATTCCTTACATCAGCCCCCCAATCATTTTGTACACTATTTTCTGAATCAGATCTATTAATATTGCTAGTCGCAATATTTAAATGATCTTCCAACCTTTCTCCATGCAAAACCCACCGGATGTATTTAGGTGTTGTCATCCATCCACGCTCAATCAAATGTGATCTAATCTTTATACTATCATGTCTCTGTAAGTTAACACAACGTTTACAAGGACATAGAATTCTGGGCTTTCCAGTCAACTTTTTATTTTCTTCTGCACATTTTAAGAACTCTTCAACAACTCCAACAAATTCACCTGATATCCTCGAATATTCATACATGTACTCCTCCCTCTGATCCATCTGTATAGATAGAAATGTATATCCAAAAGTCAGGGTATGAAATTTATAGGTTCGATGCATTACATTAGGTTTTTGGGCCGGTTACCATCCTAGCCCACTCTTTGGATACTCTTGTCTCATTAGCGAGCGTACGTTAGATGCAATTTGTTGTCTGAAAAAAATTCGGCAGCATTTCCCCTTATGTTCCCTGAATACGCCAACACACGATTGCTCGTGTGTACGTATCCGTGGGAAACATAAAGAGAAATGCCGTCGAATTTTTCTCAGACAACAAATTGCATCTAACGTACAACTCGCTGTCCTAAATGAGACAAGAATATCCAAAAAGCAGTACTCCCGACCGGGAGTACTATCCGAGATTAATCCCTAATGGATTAATTTCGGACGGGCACGACCTAAAATAGTTCAAATTCCGGCAATTTGGTCCTATATGACAATACAACTAATATATGCAAATGCCAAATGATATATATATGCACATATATACAAATTAGTAAATTAACGAATTGAAATCATTGAGGGTTAAAATAGAAAATTACCGAAATTGTCTTCTCTTTTTCTTCCTCTTCAATAGAATAATCTTCTCTTCCTCTTCCTCTTCCTCTTTCTATTTTATCAAATCAAAATGAAAAAAATCAATTAAAAAAACAAAAAATTGCATAATTAATAAATAATAAATAAAATACTGAATAATTAAAGAATATACCTCAAAAATGAATTTGTTTAGCTTGTGGTTGATCTCCTTTCCCTTCTCTCTTGATTTTTCAATTTTTCAAAATTTTTCAAGATTTTTAGCTATTTTTTTTGTTTGGTTTTAGAGAGAGAATAAGACTCGGTTTTTAGAGAAAAGAAACGGCCATGAATTGAATGTGTGGACAGAACAATCAATGAGGGATGAAGATAAGAGAAAAATCTGCTAATTTTTATGACCGGTTTTTTATAAAAAACCGGTCTTAAAAAGTCAACCGAAAAAAGAAAAATTGCTGTTTTTTTTTGATCGGTTTTTATAAAAAACCGGTCATAAAAATTTTGTTTTTAAGACCGGTTTTTAATAAAAAGCCGGTCTTAATAAAAACTGATTTTTCGATTTATTTTTGATCTCTTTAGGACCGGTTGTTTATAAAAAAACCGGTCTTAAAAACAAACCTTTTAAGACCGGTTTTTTATAAAAACCGGTCTTAAAAAAAACAGCAATTTCGGATTATTTTTGAGAACTCAATAGGACCGGTTTTTTAAAAAAACCGGTCTTAAAAAAAATTCAGACAATATCGAAATTGCCACTGAATATATTTAGAACCGGAATTATTAAAAACCGGTCTTATTGTGGCGGTGCTAAAAATATTTTCTGGTGTAGTGAGTAGTAATTATAACGCTAGTAATTCTGACCGGGTAAGTAGCCAAACCGACCACCAGAGAATGATCCAATTAATAATATACCATTTATGTTATGCTTTCAGGTTACGTTCCAAACCATAGGTGAGATTCCACCTAAAATCAAATATTTCTTTCATCACCAAGACCAAGACAAGGAGAGTTACAATTCACATAGTGGAATCATATAGTCAAAATCAGTAAAGTAAATTAATCGGGTCAAATTTCACACAATTGAAATACCTAATTCAAAGAATCTAATCGGATATTCATTCAACATGCAAGTTTGTTTCATTTTGGGGTTTCTATTAACTACATGAGCGGAATAAAAATGCACAGTAAAAAATTCTCAACATGATATGCATAAATTTAGAAATATCGAATCCGAGTTCTAACAAAGTTTTCACGTAAGTCCGCATCTTCAAAAGTGTTCCTCGATTCCTCGACGTTCGTTCCTGTATACATATTATAGATCAAGATCTGATAAGATAAATTTAATGGCTTTCTTAATCCTCTAAGGTGAAAGCTAGTTATTCATATTCTGGTTTCCGGGTGTGTTTGGCACCTCCACGAACAGGCGGACAAACAGCGGCCCTCGAACAAGTTGAGGTCGGCCCACAAACAAAATCAAGTTCGTGAAAATCGGGGAACTAGGAACTAGGGAGAAGTTCACGAACTACGGTTGTTCGTGGGTTGTTTGGTTTGTGCGAACAGCGCTAGTTCGCGAACTAGCTGTTCGTGACACATTCCAAACACACCATGGTTAACCAGATGGACCGTCAAATCCCAAGTCCATACTACTTTATAATTAATGTCAATTTATTTGTTATTTATTTAATTGTCAATGTTGTAGCTATTGATCATTATTAATATCAAAATCAGAGTCATAATGCAGAAATTAGAAGTTTATAATTCAAAGTCAGAAATCAGAAAATCCAACTCTTAATTTTTTTTAACGTAATTAATTCTAATAGACTACGTACCAACCTTTATTTAAAACCTTATTGTAGTGCAAGGAAACTGTAGAGAAGCTCCGAGAAGTCCAAGATTCCTTCATTAAAAAATATATATCATATGGGTATGACTGAAAGAAGTCCAAGATTCCTTCATTAAAAAATATATATATATGATATAAAATTGCCAAAACGACATTAATTAAGCTTAATTACGAATATGCATGACCTTACAGACGGCAATTTGTGGTGTCTACAAAATTTTTTAAAGAAAAGAGATGAGATTTTAGCCGTTGCGACCCTAATATTTTTGCTATCCTGACTAAACGCAATATGATAAATACAAAGGAGATAATTGTACTATGCATAGTTTATTTAAGCAATTTAAGTCGATCTACGTACCATAATTCTATCGAGAATTTTTTTAAATTTTACTATCTAAAATAAATATTTTCTTAAAAATAGTATTACAATAGTTGGAAAAAATAATGATTTTCAAGAATGTCCACTACAACTAGTTTTTTTCCCCTATCCAAAACATAGTAAAAAAAAAAAAATCGTTAAAATAAATGCGCATTCTGATTTCCGACAAGATTTTGATATGTCGATTGATTTGAAAGGCAGGTTGGCTGTTTGAATTTTGAAAATGTAGATTTGGAGTTGTTACCAATTCAAAAAAAAATAATAATAAATAAATAAATAAAAAGATTTGGAGTTGTTATAAGGTGGATTGGTGATATGCATATTATCAGAGCCTCATTGTAAAATAAATTATTATTCAAATTGAAATGTTAGCCTAAATGTGGCCTTAATCTGTCAGTGGTGGGTATTTGATAATATTGAATTTTAAAAAATAAAGATATCTTCACCACATAGTAACCTAGAAGAAAGATCATAAATAAGAATACAATTATTATTGCATGCAAATTGTTTAGATTGCATACGGATTATCCTCAGTAAATTTTATATGTTATTATGTTCAATTTTATTTAATAAATATGTATATATAATTCATGAAATGTCTTTATTTTTTATAAACTATCATAATTCTTCAACTGTATGCACATTACCAATGTATAGGAAAAGTTAATTTGAAGAGTTTGAAAATTAATAGACTTTTATATCTAAATGAATGTTCATCTGATCTTATACTGAAGTTAAAAACTACTAAATATGAATATCTCATTTAAATTTGCTTTTTTGTCTTCAAAAAGAGAGAAATGAATTATTGATATAATGACAAAATTGAGGAAGTTTAATATGCACTATGATGCATAAACCTTTCTATGGATCGCGACTTTTTTCGTCAAAATTTTTGTAAATTGACAAATCTAATTTAACCAACCTAATCTACATATTGAAATCTCCTTAAAACCAAAATTTGCATTTTTTTTTTATTTTATTACTATTTTTTAAAAAAAATTTAAAACTTGTTATTTTTGGAAGCAAACTAATATTTAGAATATTCCAAAAATGGCATGTTTTAAAAATTTCGAATAAAATATTAATAAAATTTTAAAAATTGTAAATTTTGGTTTGTTAGGAGATTTCAATATGTAGATTAGGTTGGTTAAATTAGATTTGTTAATTTATAAAAATTCCGACGGAAAAGTCCGCGATGCATAGAGAGGCCTATGCACGATAGTGCATATTAAACTTCCTCCAAAATTTGAAGCGATTATCACTTGTGATAGTATGCACACCAGTCTAACAAAGAGACACAACGGAATAAATTTCCTATCCGAAATAAGATAAAATTATGTTGATGAGTACTTATTCAAATATTCCATTTGTCAAGGGCACTATTAAATTGTGCAGGATTCAATGCAATGCAAGAGGTGCTTTGATAGACTAATACTCTAATAGTCTAATATACACATGCATGGTCAATTTATTGGTCAATGAAACGTGGGTTGAGCCGAAAACAAATTTGGGGGATGAACCTGTTTACTTTCTTTGGGCCTTTCATTTCAAATAAGTTACTTTTCTAGTTTTCTTTTTTATTGTTTTGACAAGGAGGAATTTCACTGGAGCCCCTGAATTTCACATAAGCCCTTCCAGAATTTGTAAACATCAAGTTTGTAGATGTAACCTTTTTTACAAAGGAAAAATTTGATGCTTGAGTGAAATCAGGAGCAAATATATAGGGAAACGAAGCATTCCAAGCATATTCATTTGGGAATTTTTTTTTTTTAAATGTTTTACAGGGTCAAGTCCACGCGATATTTCGAAAAGAAAACATTTCCTGTCAGGATGTACATGAAATTTCACTTTTTGAAAAGTTTAATTATGCACTTCTCATTTGGGGCTCATGAGTCATGACATAGTCTCCTGCATTAAAATGTTCGAATTATGAGATGTGCAAAAAAGGAGGGAAAATATTCCATAAAACATGCTTGATAATTATTATTCATGAACTCTGCACACATCCTAGAAGACGTGTTTAATTATCTCATAATACATATTTGGTCTACGTGTAATTTACACTTGATAATTTCATAATGTATATTTACCCATTTAGCATTTAGATACAATTATTGACAAATGTTATACGTTTTGACTTGGTCAAATATATTTTCCATATGTCAACAGTTATATTGAATTTCGAATATCCTAATTAATGAAATACCTTCCAAAATACAACCATGATTTTACATACATAACAATTGGGATCATCCATGAATATCTAAATTTTGAACTTTGAGAAAAAAAAAAAAGAGGATGTTTAATTATACTGGTGAAGTGTTACAGAGTTTTTCATCATTTCTCCTACATTGCTTCTACCTATATTTATATCAAAATTATCAACATTCTAATTCTTTTATTTTAGGGTTAATTACATTTATGCCACTGTCAAAATTAGATAATTAGGGATATGCCATTGTTAGTTTGTTAATTAGATTTATGCCATTATCAAATTATTTAAATTAGATATATGTCATTATCTTATTCCAAACAAGAATAAATTCTAAAAAATGCCATCATGAAATCTCTCATTATTTATAAAAATTTCCATACTATCCTCGTTAATAAATCCTAAAACCAGAAGTGCTGAACAACCAAGTGACATTTAGTGTGGTAATTTAGAGAAAGCTTTGCATAGATTTTGGCCCATAGATATGTTACCTTTGCATATATTAAAAGATTAGTATGCAAGTTAAGTGATGATTAAGTTCTACAAATCATAGATAAGGAGTTATCAACTTAATTGCATATGTATATGTTATAGAACATAGTACATGACATGACCCAATAAAATAAATATATGGATTGTGTTATGTGTCATTATTTATTTCATATGAGTTTGATTCTAAGTTTGAGATGGTTCACCTTTTCCACATGAGGATAGATTCAATAAATATCGTCTAACGTTGATTCCTGATAAGGGCTGCTATACGGACTTCATTTATGTTCTCTTGAATTGTGCGAGAAAAAGTTGTTCATCAAGAAAACCGTATGTCCCTCGTTAGTAGACCTAATGAGTGATGATATCTTTTGGGCGCCCCTTGATGAAGTTGGATTGTTTGCTAGCAACTTGTACAATCAACTCCAAGATCAAGAAATGTATAATCTGCAAGAATGACACATTTCTATCTTGGATTATACAATGATATCATGAGACATAAGAATCAAAATAAGGAAATACTTATATTTCTTATGCATGATTAAAATACTGTAGCAGTACAATATTTATGTTAATTGAGAATCATAACGTGTTGTTAGATACCGCTTATGATTATTGGAAATAAATAATGATTTATTTTCATGACCAACATAACATAAATTCTCTAAAGGTCACACAAATAAAGTTTTAGCCATACAGTGCATTATCTATTTATTCACTGCAATAAGTGCAGTGAAAATATGATAAGTTGATTAATTAATTATATACCGTTATGAAATGTTATAATTAATTAAATCAAAGGGATCATATAGAAATAAATTAATACATTTGCTAATTCCAAAATAATTATCAATAAGTTGATAATTAATTTTATTCAACATATTTTAATTGGTTGAATTGAAAATTCAGCTTAATAAGAAAGCAAAATAAAAAAAATGAAATGGCTAAATTAAGCCATTTCGTGGCCAGCATATAGGGGACAATTTTGTTCATATTGGGTGAAAGAAGAATGAGGTTTGGATGCCTAAATATGGGGCTGTTAATTAAGGAAACAGCACCGCTAAATTTAGCGTTAATTTCTTCCTCTCTTCCTATTATATTATGGACGAAAATTACAGAAAAAATATCAGATTTTTCTCTTCCAAAAAGCTCTCATATTATTGATCTTCCATAGGAATTCATGTGTTGAATATTAGCCACAAATTAAAGAGTTAATTTTGTGAAGAAAGATAATAAGAAATTAATCTTGTTCTAGAGTATGCTAGCACAAACCTCTAGAATTTGGTTAAGACTTTTGGTGGACTCGAGGCCAGCGTGATTGTCGTGATTGGAGGCACGCCATCGACTTCAATACCTTGGATCGAGCCTTCCAATTGCGAGTTTGGAAGATATACGAAATTCCTCCTAGTTTCTCATGTATGCTTGATGGTTAAATACTAGATCCATTTTATTGTGCATGTTTAATTAGTTATTAATTAGTAATAAAAATTAAAATTGTACAAAGATTTGAGTTCCTAACAATTTGGTACCACTGAAGTTTGTTTCGTCATGCTGGTTTGTTATAACTAATGTGACTATTCATTAAAATATATATAATAGATAGTTTTACATTAGCGCGTTAGAATGGTTTCCCAAGAAAGTGTCCAAATACTGGCGTAGCCTATCTGTAAAAATTGATCACTGGAAAACATACTAGGTCAACAAAAATTACTTAGTCAACTAAGCAAATTTGAGGATACTGGTCACATTCATACCACTTCAAGTGTATCAAAGTCGTACCTGTGATATGAAATTTCTTATTCAAGTTGTCAACTAATCACCATTTGTCAGGCGTATGAATACTTTGCCAAATCTCAAGTTAGATATTGTCAAAACATTTGTGAATTTGACGAGTTACTTTGTAATTTATAATTGTTGTCGATTTTAGTTGACATGAAATCAACTCTGGTTGTTCTGAATATTGTTGGTCCGTTTTGAAAATTGGTACCTGTTTCTTCAAGCTCCAGGTGGTAAATATACATCTCTGTTATAAAGAAATCTTCACGTGCACTTCAAATGATAATACAGCTTATTTATTGTCATATATAGTTAACATTAGGTAAGCTGGATAAGGAAATGAAAATTAATGTAATGTGTTTGCCTAGTATTCCAAATATTTAATTAATCCATTAGTTTTTAGCTGTGTTCTGGCTTGCATGCAGTTGTGTAGACGGGGTCGTTACCAAATACTGATTATGAAATTCTGTTTAAATCACAGATCGAACGAATACGATGTCAAAGTTTGAAGAAATTACTCATCACATGATTATATAATTAACTTAGAAGCTATATTTCACTTTACTTAATTAACACAGCGAGGTAAACAGTTGAATAGGACAAAGTCAAGCATTTTTTTTTATGTCATTTCCTTTGTATTTATTTACTTTGTATTGACGTAAATAATGATATCATTAGGTAAGATCTACTGATCTACCTTAAAGTCATATGTACTACACATTTGACCTCGATCAGTTAGATCTTCAGTATAAACCTACTTCTCCTCCAAGAATAATTATCAATAATGCCTGAAACTATATACATTAAACCTGAAGTATAAACTCTTGTTAAAGCATTTCTAAAATGTGAAATATGTAATTAATATTTATTCCAAATAACATTATTCGATACTGTGGTGGTTGTGTTATAATATAATCAAATACTTTGCACCCAAGACAAAAGGTCTTTCTTTTTTTAACAAAAAAATGTAATAATTAAAGATTCACAAAGTGAAAAGGAACAATGTACTTCCCAGATGTTCACTTAAAAAATGGTGTGGTTGGTCTTGATCTATATCATCTAATTGTACTGTTGAATTAGCCAAAACTTGATGACGAACTTGTTACATAATAATGACATCCTACCATACTAATAAGTTATTGTAGATGAAAGTAATTGAGCTTCAGAGGATATGTTTGTCACCAACCGATGTTCATCTCTAACAGAGTGCATTATTTGATTGCTCCTATTCAAGCCGAATGATTTTCGAAATTGCACTCCTGTGAAATCAATCTGAAGATTACTGCAACATAGCTAATGAATGATTTCCTTTCTTTCTATTCTGGTTAAGGTCAGTAATGACAATATGAAATACTTTGAAAAAAAAACAAAATGCTAAATTAGTTTGAGAATTAAATAATATATGTCCACAAAACTATTTGACAATTGACTAAAAGGGTTGGAAGGAGGGGGGGGGGGGACGAGATCCTCTGGTCTGCCGACCAGAGAGATCCTCTGGTCTGCCGACCAGAGAGATCCTCTGGTCTGCCGACCAGAGAGATCCTCTGGTCGTTTTTAGATATGGACTGCCTGATTTAATCTCAACGGTTAAGGATGTTCCGTGCATAATACCAGGATTGATAGGCCCGAAAAAACTTAACCGTTAAGATTAGATCAGACGGGCCAGATCTAAAAACGACCAAAGGATCCGGACCCGGGGGGGGGGACTACTAATTCAGTGCGCATTAGCTGGTAGTTTAGAATGAACGATCTATGAGTTTAAATAACGTGATTTTATTATCTTTTTATTACCTCAGTCCAATGACTATTAAATAGAAATAATGTTTGCTTTAGAGATAGATTGCCGCATACTTTAAGATCTTGTGCTTTATTGATTAAAAATTTACTAATATATTAGTCAGATATGTGGCCTGGATGGAAGAAGGAAGAGGTACTAGGACTGGTACCAGATATAGAGGAACTACCAGTGCGATTACTAGGTGCAGATGCAAGGGGTGGAGCTTCTGCCGCTTAAGAAAAATCTACCAGCAACCTTTTAATATTTTCTATTTTGTTGTTTTGGACATTTTTATTGTGCTGCTATAGTATTTTGTGTTTAATAATTATTGCCAAAACATTTGGCTGGTCTTTGGTGATTAGGGGATAGTAAAGGGATGGAAGATTAGATAAAGGTGATTCACTGGTACTGATTGCTGGTACAGTGCGTTTGGGCCCTTTTTTTTTGCTTTATTTAATTATATGCTGTGTTGGACTTTGTAATTTTTGCTTTCTTCTAATACAAAGTGGCGGGTTAACCCTGCTTATCTTAAAAAAAAAAAAAATGACTACTAAAATTGGAGATTTATAAATATGACATGTTGTCAATCAAATTGGATTAGAATTTATCAAAGGTTCCTATCAAACATTTCTGGTCTAACGGATGGTCCGAAATGAGTCGTGAACTGGATTCATGCATGCAATGTTCGTGCTAGCCCGACAAAATTGTTTTACAGAACTACATTTCTCTATTTTGGGTTTTTCCTAAAAGATGAAGGAGAGGGAGATGGATAAGAGGGAGAAGGAAGGGCTCTGTTTTGTTTCTTCTCATAATTATATTGGATGGTGAGTAATTAGCAGATGACGATTGTCTAATTTATTGTATACATCAAAATTAGTTGATAGTAGACATGTATGAAATGAAGACCTACCTAAATCGTAATATTTGTCTGATTCTACAAGGAATTATGTTCAATTGGAGAACCAATTATGGATTTTTGGAAGAGGGTAAAGCTACTACTTAGTTTGCTCAAAGAAAACAACTGCTACTCTTGTAGGTTATAAAGATTATCTTTCTGAAGGTGATCGTTCAAGATTATTAAGTAGCAATTTTATTTAGCAATATGACAATTTAACGGAGAAAGAAATGGAGATAATGGGAAAAATCATTATAGAAATATTATAGAAATAAAAAAAAGAATAAATTACGATGACATTCTTGTTCAATTGACAGAAGAATAACTTTCAAAATAGTTTCTTTTCTTTAATAACCAGAGAATAATGCTGTTCTTTAATAGTTATTTCCTAGCTGACATCCAACTACGAAGACATCCTTGTTCAATTGACAGAAGAATAACTTTCAAAACAGTTTCTTTTCTTTAATAACAAGAGAGAAAAAAATGCCATTCTGTTAATAGTTATTTCCTAGCTGACATCCAATTACGATGACATCCCTTGTTCAATTGACAGAAGAATAACTTCCAAAATAGTTTCTTTTGTTTAATAACAAGAGAAAAAAAATGCCCTTCTGTTAATATTTATTTCATAGCTGACATCCAATTAAGATGGCATCCCTTGTTCAATTCACAGAAGAATAACTTTCAAAATAATTTCTTTTGTTTAATAACAAGAGAAAAAAAAATGCCATTCTGTTAATAGTTATTTCATAGCTGACATCCAATTACGTTGACATCCTCGTTCAATTGACAGAAGAATTACTTTCAAAATATTTTCTTTTCTTCAATAACAAGAGAAAAATGCCTTTCTTTAGTAGTTTTCTCTTTGCTGACGTCCAACTAAAAATATTTTGTCTCATAATTAAACAGACTCGTTAGTTTTTTTTTTTTTTTTTTTGAAATAAAAATGAGGGTCAGGAACGGACTCGTTAGTTTTTTTTTGAACGAACTTTATTTATTGGCAAAAAGCATGCACCACGATATTTCATCAATAATTGCAACTCTTTTGGTAGAAGAATTACCTCAGATTGATAGAGCAAGGATCCGTGTCCTCTAGAGTTTGGTTTAAAAACTCCACCCTGGAGTTCTTCATCACGGCCCTCCGATTTAATCTCGACGGTTAAATTTTTCGGGTCTATGAATCTAGTATTAATCACAGGACATTCATGATTAATCGGACGGTTGTGATAACGAACTCCACCTTTTTTATTATATTTTTTATTATTATTATTATTATTATTATTATTATTATTATTATTATTGTGCCTGCTTGCTAGGTTCACTGGCGTGCTACTGGTAATAGCAATTTGTTAATTAGCTCTTATATTTTAGGTTTAATTTTTTTCTGTTCCTTATTCCCATACCGTAAGCATGATGTTAGGCATAGTTCATCGTAAAAATAATAATAATAATAACATATAATTGGAGGACACATTCTTCACAAATCGTTGGAGGTTAATTAGCATCAGAAGAATATAAAAGTACAAAAGCCAAAAAGCAAATTACCTTGAATACGGTAATAACGTTTTAACAAATTTTCCTTGGCAGCCCCTATTAATTTTTCTAAATAGAACATTTTAGACAATTTGAAATTGAACACTCTATTTGTCGAATAAAGTTGCTACCGTGCAACAATATATATAAATTCATAAACAAAACTATAGCCATTAATTAATTTTATTAAGAAAATGTATAATAGTAGGTTACATTGCAAAAAGTATATATACTATCAAAGACGATTTTAAAAACAGAAAAATACAGCATCCAACGTAAACAAAAGGAAAAAGGGTATGTCAGCAGATCGGTTGGTAAAGAGAACATATACTGATGAAAATATTTGTTTGATACAACCACCAAATTGTTTGGTTTGGCCCATAATTTAATATATGATCACGCAAACCTCATTAACAAATTGACTAATATTTCAATTATATTTCGATGCGTCCTTGTCGAATATTTTTAGAGCATGTTTGAAAACTCAAAAGAAAAATAACCGTACAAAATCTCTGGCCCTAGATTGTCCTAAATTATTAAATATTAGTTCTTTCTTTGTTTATCTTTATTTTTTTTCTTTTTGACTTTTGATAATGATGTCACGCAAATCTAAATTTTCTAATAGAACTCTTGTGTTGAATAAACACCCACAGTACCTGCCGCGGACATGACGTTCCTCAGTCATCACCATTTTGTGTTTGCTTCTATCCTTTGGGCCTTTCTTACTGACAATACGATTAATCTGACGGTCTCTTTTTTTTTTTACCCTCTATTCTTACTGCTTATAAAAGCACTAATTTAAGAATATAAAATTTTAAAATTGTATCCAATTCCTTATGTATGATCTATATTATTAATCTTTGTACTTTGGTTGAACCTGTGCTACATATTTTAGCTCAAAATGAAAGTCTAAGTGTTTGAATTTAAATGGAAAGAATATTTATTAATGAACAAAAAATATTTCTATGATTGAAATTTTAATTATGTTGTTGCTTTATTTTATGATCTCTACTGTTAATTTTAAAATTTGATATCTAATATTTCAACATCATATTCTATTTTCACAAATAAAATTTGTCGTGGACGCTATTACTAATATGTACAGACAAAAACATTGATTAGTAGAAGTTGCCTTCCAGATGTGCTCCTTTCCTTTCCCACTCTTGGTTGGTCATTTCTATAATGGGAAATTTTTTTGTGCTCAGATGTACTCCTTTCCTTTCACACTTTTGTATTCCTTTCCTTTCTAACATCATTTTTTTTATCCTTCCTTTTTGCTTTCCCTCCTAGTTAAATTGTTTCCAACTTTTGACTTGATGTTGTTGTTATCCTTTTCTCTTTTTTTTCCCCTCCTTGCTAAATTATTTCCATCTTTTGACTTCATATTTGATATTGCTATTGATAGGACTGTCAATGGGTACGGGTATGGTACGGTATAATAGAAGGTGTTGTCATATTCATATATGTTAATTTTTTTTTACTCGTACTCTTATCCGTATCCGTTAAAAATAACTTTATCCGTACCCTAATCATACCTGTTAAGAATTAATGATAAGAGTAGGGTAACGGTACATAATGGGTAATAATAATATTACTAAGTTCGACAAAAAATAATATGCTAAATAAATAACATCAAATAAATATATGGATAAAGTACAACATTTGGATAATACTTAATATAGTTATAACAAAAATCATAAAAGTTATTCTCATGTCAATTTACATCCAAAATATATATATATATATAACTCAGTATAAATTATAATATAATAGAGTGAAAATTAATTTTTTTTCATCAACATAAACAAATTTTGATGAAGATCGAAATTAATACCATATCTTATGAAATATATTAATAACATGATTGTATATACATATATGTTTGTAAAATTTACCCATTCGATAATGGATACGAAATAGTCCTTACATGTACCATATTTGATAAGTTAACGAAAATTTTTTCTTTATCCATATCCATACCCGTTAGTATAACGAAAATAAAATCTTACCCATGTCCCCTATCGAATACCGTACAACAGGATAAACAAATAAACATGTTTCATTGATAGCCCTAGCTGTCGGAGTGTCGACGTGTACACGGTTGTTGACAAAAATTAGCGCCAAACTTCTTTTTAAAAATATAAAATGTTAACATGAGCAAAATAATACTTATGGAAAGGGTTTAGATATTGGTTTTTTACTTGTTGGTACCACTTCTCGATGGATGCAAGGTTTAATCCAAATAGTTATTATGCAATCGAGATTGTCGGATCAAGTCAGAAAGAAACATCTCCATTCGACTCTGGTTTAATCCAGACATTTTGAAATTTAATCATTGGATAATTCGAGAGAAGACTGCCATATTATATCTATTGGCTCTGCCGAAAAAATTAAAACTAACGTTACTGTTCACACGAATTTCGAAAAAAACGCTTAAAAATTCGAAATTTTAAAACTAACGTTGTTAGATCGGCAATCGGAATGCCGATACTGGAAATGGCTTAGATCGGCAATTGGAATGCCGATCCAAGCTTAGATCGGCATTCCAATTACCGATCTAAGCTTAGATCGGCAAATGAAATTCCGATCAAAACAAAAAAAATGTCTGACACATTTTCTGACACATTTTTGGACGGCAAATGTTAAAACATTTGTTTAATTTACACTTTTTCATTTTAGCCCTCAAAATTTTTGTTATTGCAAAATATATAATTTGTGATTACAAATTAAACAAAATTTAAACATCTATTATAAAAATATAAGTATATATTAAATTATGCATGTTAAATATATAATATTGTATATGTGTATAATACTTATTTTATACATATATATTATGTATCATATATTTTATATATTAAATATATTATTATTGTATATAATTAAATTATGCATATTGAATAGTTATACATATTATTGTATATAATTAAATACAAATAAAAGTATTAAACATGTCATATTATAAATTCTATTTAATTTTACACATATATTATATTTATAATTATATATATTTGTATGTATATTTAATGTATATACAATTTTTTATAAATTTATATTTACATTTAATGTATAACAAAAAAAAATATTGGACTATATTGTAAAAATAATAATTTTAGGGTCATCGGCGAAAAAATTGAATATATTTTTATTGAATTTATTCGCCGATGACCCTAAAATTATTATTTTTACAATATAGTCCAATATTTTTTTTTGTTATACATTAAATGTAAATATAAATATATAAAAAAAGTGTAATTAATTTTTCAATTTCAATCTTGTTTTTTTTTTATTCTTCTTTTTTTATATTATCAACTAAAAACAAAGTGTACTTCTGTACGGTATCATTTTGTTACTTTTATCTACAAGTTCTGTTGAGTGTGTCATAACTATGTCAGCGTATTTAGGCGGACAATATAGAAACGACGTTCCATCTTTTTCTTTTAAGATTTTTTTTTTATTTTGTTCCTTCATTTGTGTAAATTTGCCTCCGTTTCTAAAAATGACCAAACATATTTTAGAGTTGTATTTTTTTTTTATCCAAATGATTAGAAACTATTATACTTAATTAATGAGGTCCATATACAAGGCAAGTAGTAAATCGGGCTGTCGTCCTGTCTTTTCATTCACTCTGGTTACCAAACTATTTTTTAATATATCTAGAATATTTGTACTGAATATTTTAATTTAGTGAAATTTATTTTTATATACTTTGCAATAATTTATTTAAAAATATCGGACACTTTGGATAGATTATTAAGACAAATAGAATCATGATTTCACATATACAAAAAAAAACTTATTTGTTTAAAAATACTTACAAATTTCGAAAAAATGTAAATAGAATATTTTAGGATCATCGGTGAAAAAATTGAATATATTTTTATTGAATTTATTCGCCGATGACCCTAAAATTATTATTTTTACAAAATAGTCTAATAAAATTTTTTGTTATAAATTAAATATAAATATAAATATATAAAATATTTTTAATGTATAAATTAATATACATATAAATATATGTACATATTATGTACAATAATATGTATATATTATGTCTCATATATTTAAATTATATACAATATCTACATTAAAAATCTTTTATATATTAATATCTACATTTAATGTCTAATAGAAAAATTTTATTGGACTATATTGTAAAAATAATAATTTTAGGGTCATCGGCGAATAAATTCAATAAAAATATATTCAATTTTTTCGCCGATGACCCTAAAATTATTATTTTTACAATATAGTCCAATATTTTTTTTGTTATACATTAAATGTAAATATAAATATATAAAAAATTGTATATACATTAAATATACATACAAATATATATAATTATAAATATAATATATGTGTAAAATTAAATAGAATTTATAATATGACATGTTTAATACTTTTATTTGTATTTAATTTTACACATACTTTTATTTGTATTTAATTATATACAATAATATGTATAACTATTCAATATGCATAATTTAATTATATACAATAATAATATATTTAATATATAAATATATGATACATAATATATATGTATAAAATAAGTATTATACACATATACAATATTATATATTTAACATGCATAATTTAATATATACTTATATTTTTATAATAGATGTTTAAATTTTGTTTAATTTGTAATCACAAATTATATATTTTGCAATAACAAAAATTTTGAGGGCTAAAATGAAAAAGTGTAAATTAAACAAATGTTTTAACATTTGCTGTCCAAAAATGTGTCAGAAAATGTGTCAGACATTTTTTTTGTTTTGATCGGCATTCCAATTGCCGATCTAAGCCATTTCCAGTATCGGCATTCCGATTGCCGATCTAACAACGTTAGTTTTAAAATTTCGAATTTTTAAACGTTTTTTTTGAAATTCGTGTGAACAGTAACGTTAGTTTTAATTTTTTCGGCCGTAGATATAATATGGCACCGAAAGTTGCAGATCTTTTCAATACCAGGTAAAGTTTTTGGGCTCTTTTTACAGAAAACCAGGTGAAGTTCTAGTATCTTATTATTGTTAGCCTATTGTGAAGAAATTCAGGCCTTCTTTTCTGGGCTGAAGCCCAAAGTGGATCAAATTTTATCTAGAAGCCTGGCGCAGTGGCGCCATTCTCATCCAGAACAAGTGAACCGCAAGCAAGAGAAGTTCCTTTCGCCTCCCAAAGCAGACCATAATTTGATTCCCAAATAGTTGACTCAACTCTGACCCGTAATTCCTTACTTTCTACAATTCTACTTCAGTCCTTAAAAAATAAGAATTAAGAAATGTGCTTACACTTTGTACCTCAAAATGATTAGCCAAACTTTCTTTGTTTTTCTTTCCTGAAGATAGAATAAATTCAGTTGAATTTAATTAACTAGTCATTACATGATCTCCACATAAATATGTGCTATTTCTGAAAAAAAATTTCATTTTCTTTTTACTTCTAATTCATCTATATCTATATTTACGCATAAGCAGTGTCAATATACTATTTATTATCCACAAAAAAGCTATCAATATCTGCATCCATCATTATACACATAAAATTATGCCGGTATTGATATTGATAATTTATTATTTCTTCAAATGATATATATATTCAAATTATCCAAACTCACAGTCCTAAGTTTCTATTAATATGTTTATATGTTTTTATATTAATTATTTTTATTATGGATTTAAATAATAAGTACATGGCAGTTATCAAATTTGATAATTAAATTTATTTTTATTATATTATTAGTAATAAATATTGGTTAACTGTATAAAATCCATATTTGAATTCGTATTCGTTAATTGCTCATTCTATATTTGTATCATTTTTTTAGGACAATTTTAATAAACATTTTTATTCAAATCCAATATCAATTATTTATTTATATATATAAACAATAAATGCAGTTATGAATATGATTTAGCAATATCTGTTCTATTTACACAACACTCATACAACGAAGTTCTATTCATTTAATTTACTGTGCCAATATTATAAATCTAAAGTAAATGCAAATTGCAAAACAAAGCACCCAATCCCCATAAGTCATATAAGCGATATCAACCCTCAGAATAAAATCACAAAAACTGTAGGTTATATATGAAAAATATTCCGTTTTATAACAAATAAAAAGCGGCAGTTTCTTTCTTCTCCCGATCTAAAACGATCTAAAAAACGAGAAAAGAACTACTTCCCGACTCCCGCTTTCCAAACAACATCTGAAATCAAGCCCATCTCTGATCTCTCTTTCTCACTTTTAAATTCTGATTTGGAATTCTCTCCTTTCTTCTAATTCAGAAGCACCTCTTCTTTCTCCATTTCCTCAACAAACGGAGATGAGGGATCGAGGTCTTCTATCTGTGGCTACGCTGTTACTCCTCGCTCTTGCGGCGCTGAGCTCTGGTGGGGCCCTGGCGGCGTCGGAGGAGGCCTACGTCACGCTCCTGTACGGAGATCAGTTCGTGCTGGGCGCCCGGGTGCTCGGCAAATCACTTCGCGACACCGGGACCACCAAGGATCTCGTCGCACTGGTCTCTGATGGCGTCTCGACCTATGCCCAGAATCTCCTCAGTGTAATTCATCAATTAAGATATTTAGTGATATCTGAAATGGAATTGAATACTTGAAATAGTTCTAGTGGAACGAATTCAGTTTATTTAGTGATATCTGAAATGGAATTGAATACTTGAAATAGTTCTAGTGGAACGAATTCAACTGAATTCATGTAGAATTTTATTGAAACCATGTGTGCGGTTTTTATGTGACCTGACTGGTACAGTAACAATACCTGAATTTGCTATATTTGTTTGTAAATGTACTGATTGCACATACTGGTACAAGGTTGTACCAGTATGGTGCAGAGATCTGAAACTGCATTCCTTCGATTAAAATTGTGCTGGTATGATAGATTTAAAAGTTCTGTGTACCTAACTCTGTTATTTACCAGGTCATTGTGAACAAGAGCTAGCCAACCTTTGAAGTTTTTTATTGTATGTGCAGTCATGTGTTTGTGAGTAGACTCATTACTTCAGTTTTGGGAATAAATGCAGGCTGATGGGTGGAAAGTTCAGAAAATAAGTTTGTTAACCAATCCAAATCCAAAATCATCCAGGCCCAAAAGGTTTTGGGGAGTTTATACGAAGCTGAAAATATTTAGCCTGACACAATACAAGAAAGGTGAAATATTTGTATCTTGCACTTTATGTCTTCCTTGCTTTTGCTGGAGTAATTTCCTTTTCGTTATTTTCTTTTGTAAAAAATATACTTGAAGATATTTACAATAGTTGCAAAAGTAACACAAATTTTCTGATATTTGCAGCTTAAGCCCCAGTTTGATGTTTGCAATTAACTCTTAACCATTAATTGAGTAGTTAAGTTTATAAAAGATAACTATAGTGCAATTGACTTTGTCATGTTACTCAATTAATGCACTTCATAACCATTAAATTACAAGCTAGAGCCCCCAATGGATAATTTCTTTGGGTCTAGTGAGATATTGAGTATTTTGTGCTCAATGCGGAAATGCTAATGGTAAGAGAACTTACCTCTTTCATCACTTTAGCTCTCAATATTGGGTGCTGGGTGTTGTTCTTCATTGCAATTTTGACGGTCGTGTGCCGATGAGTGTTTTCTCTTTTTGTTTTTAACTTCTGCCCGTAGGTCACTCACCCACACTATTTCCGCTCTGGGTGAGATTCAAGCTCTTCTCTCTCCCTTATGAATGTGCTGGAGAGGGTGGGACTGGGGGGCAATTAGAAAAGATCTTTCTTTTTTTCATTTCAATATCATTGCATTCAATTGTGCCTTCTTTATTTGCAGTTGTTTATCTAGATGCGGATACCATTGTAGTGAAGAGCATAGAAGATTTGTTCAAGTGTGGTAAATTCTGTGCAAATTTGAAACACTCTGAACGGTTAAATTCAGGGGTTATGGTAGTTGAGCCATCAGAAGCTCTGTTCAAGGACATGATGGACAAGGTTGCAGTCCTGCCATCTTACACTGGAGGTAATCCATAAAAGTGCAATTTGTTTCAGACCTGTTTCCTCTTTTCTTGTATCCTTCTAGATGTCCCCTTCTTGCATTAAGTAATAAAGGTGTTGCTATAGTTATGAAAGCCACGCATACATATGAATAATAAAAATAGTTGTTAATAAGACTAATAAAATAGTTGATTCTCATGAACCTGACTGTTATCTCTGCGATAGTAATCTCATATGCGGTCGTTGTAAGAGATAGATATCTTGGCTTATAATCTTTTTGGGCTTTCAAATAATTAATTTGACTCGTGATGGTTTCTCCTATTTTGTTTATTTTCAGGAGACCAAGGTTTCCTTAACTCATATTATGCTGATTTTCCAAATGCTCATTTGTTCGATCCAAGTATACCTGAGGAGGTGGTGCAATCTAAACCTGAACCCGAAACACAAAGGCTAACTACATTGTACAATGCTGATGTTGGTCTTTACATGCTTGCCAATAAGGTAATGTACTTTTAACTTGACATGAATCTATTACTGCATGCTATTATCTTTACCATGCTTTCTTTTTTCTGAAAAAAAAATAGTTTCACAAAATTCTGATTTTGTTTACTGCAGTGGATGGTTGAAGAAAAGGAACTTAGAATTATTCATTACACTCTTGGGCCCCTTAAACCCTGGGACTGGTACACTGCTTGGCTCATCAAGCCTGTCGAAGTGTGGCAGGTACCTCTAGTACAACTTTTACTACCTGCTTTGTTGCATTCATATTATTAATGATTGTAAACAAGTAACATTTATTTTTTATTTAGGAAATTCGCAATAGAGTTGAAGCTTCTCTGCCAGGGACTGGCGGGGGTAAAAGTCCTCATGATCAGCACATCGTCTTTATTCTATTTCTCCTTCCTTTCTTTGTGTTAATTCCCATTTATTACCGAACTCTCATTCAGGTTAGTAATTCTGATCATCACAATGTTTCAATTAAGGATTGAACTATATTATACTTAGTCTGAAGTTAAAAAGCATCACCTGATTCATGTTTGCTCCTAAGGTTTTGATGTTCCCTTTTTAGTGAATTTAACACTCCAATTTTCTAATTTTGGTACACAATAAACATCTTGAGCCAAAATTGGTAACATATCCCTTTGTAACACAATGACAAGGATTATTTTTTTTTTCTTTTTTCTATTCATATTAATTTCTGAGTGGGTTGGTGGCTTTGGTGACTTCCATTTTTATATGATCTTCCGGTTGGAACTGACTAAAAGACTCCAACCATTTTTTGTGGGAGTTAGGAAGATGATAGCGTGGATTGAATACAACTGAACTGTTAAAGTCTCAAAAAAGGGACATTCAGGCTACAGAGGCGAAAATAAAATTGGGCAGTACTTGGGGCTTATTTGTGTGAGGATTCAGTGAACCTTTTGTATGGTGTCTTATATCTTTGCTAATTTCAGGCTATGAGAGATTTGTCAGGCCAAGGTACACTATGCGTTTATGGTAAACGGCTCTACCACCAGTACAAGTCTGGCACAATCCTCCCTGTCTACTCCTCTGTGGCCACATCCTCGTCATCTAGTTCCCACCCAAATCAGATGGTTCGTTGGTTTGAGTTGGTACAACTTTATTTTTTATGCTTTCTTTTATCTGAGATTTTTTTAAAAAGAAAATTAAATAAAAAGTCTGAAAATGTTTTGGATTTCATCATTTTGCCTAACTGTTGGATTCAAATAATTTCCGGGTAGACCTCAATGCTGGACATGAAGAAAACTTAAAACAAAGTAAAAAAAGAAACAAAACTAAACAGTACATAGCCTCAATAACTTTTTTAGTAACAAATTTGTTATTTTCAGAATTAACCTTTTGTCTCTATGTATTCTTGAAAGGAAATTTTCAAGAGCAACACGAGATGATTCAAACTGCTTTGTCCTTTTTTCCACTAATTCCTCAACAATTTACTAGCTCTGTTCTGAGTACTTATAATTGAAGGTCCTATGCAATTTCTCACTTATGAGGGGTGGGAACTACATTTCGCTGCAGCATTGATACCAGCTAGTACAACATTTCTCTTGACAGTTCATTCAACCCCTTTTGCAGTTCACAGACAAAGAAAACGGCAGCATACCTCCTTTGTTCGGCCACATTACTTCAGTTGCTTGGATTGTGTCACTGGGAACTTCACTTGGTGTTGCCTTTATGCTCATTCCGCTGCAGGTGACACCAGGGACAGGCTTGCTGCTGATGTATGAGCTCACATTCACCTCTTTCTTTTTGCTGTTTAATGGTTATCTCAGACTGGTGCACCGCTGGGGTAGTGCAGTAGGAAATCGGGCAGGTCACGATGATCCATCTGGAAAAGGTTCATTTCTGTGTTTATCCTTTTTTTTTTTTAAATTATATTTGCTTTATATGTTGTTGTCATAGCAAAATATCACTTCCTACAATGAAAAGGCGTTTGCTGGCTTCTAGACACAAATTGAGTTTTCTGTCAGTCTTATTACAATTCCTGGCCATCCCTACTAGGTTAGGGAGAGTTTTAGGTTGTTGATTTTGGTTACCTTTATGCAGGTCATCAGCGATACATACTAAACTCTGATGCAATCGCAATTTTGTACTGGATAATAATGGCACTACTTGCTATATTTGCCCCATTGTGGCCCATTTTATTAGGAGTCTCTTCTCTCTTTGCCAAGTATGCTCCTCTCTCTCTCTCTCTCTCACACACGCACACACACAGAGTAAAGATATGACTTGAAACTGTGTGTGCGCGTGGACAAACACATAACACAATAAAGATATGATTTGAAGCTTTAGAATGTTGCAGTGGCTGGTTATTTATACAAAATTATTATTTCGCCATTTGGTTATAGGCTTGGTATGATGGTGGCTGGAGGGGTAGTACTGGCAGTATTCATGGATCATGCTACAGTTTATCTGGCTAAACTAGCATTTATTAAAGGCAAGAAAAACAGCGATCTAGCTAGGTCATAATTTTTATGGCCTTTCCTCCGTTATTATTTCTTGTTGTTAGTTTTGTTCTTTTGTGTATTTATTGTGTAGTCTTGTTTTGGTTCAGAATTTTGTTGTAAGGATCCAGGTCATTGTAAATTCATCCCATGCTGTAGAGAGATTTTGCAAATACGCATCTTCTTTTCATAAATTGCAGATATCTATTCTTTTTCTAGTTAATTGTTTGAACCTATAGTGTAGGATATTTTTGTACTTTTTATGTCCTCATTTTATTTTGATTTTGAGGACAGAAATTGAGACAGCAGATTATTTTCTGATTAATTAAGAATCTGTATTAACGAATAACGAAACAATAATTATATGATTTGGCTATTTCAACACTGCGTTTCTTCCTACCTTTTATTAACTTTTTTTGGAGGGAACAATTTTACTAACTTGTATTACATTTCGTGAATAAACTATTCTGGTCATTGAAAGCAACAATATTACAGTAATTATAATGCCACATTACATGTAGTCGATAGTATGTCGCTAAATTAACTAATGAAAACAATACGGGATTGACACCTCGAATGGCACACACTATGGAGGTGCAATGCCAATAGTCAAACATAAACTAACCACGATTTGAGAATGTTCACACTAATTCAGTTGAATAATTGAGAGCGATGTTATTTGTTTACGAATTGAAATGGAAATCCGCTCCGCTGTCACTTCCTCGATTCATCTCCGAATTCAATTAGGTGGGTCATATTTCCGAAAAAACAATTGAAGCCCATTTCCTAATCCCCAGAACTAGAATTCAATCGGCCCGAATTGCCTCATCTCAATCCGAACTCGGAAGTTTCGGAAAAACAATTGAAACCCTACTCCACCTCTCGTTTCTTTTTGGCGATTCCTTCAATCAATCAGCTTAGGAGTTGGGAATCTCTCGTTCAGGTTCACGCTCTTGATCTTTCTCTGTCTCGAGCAATTAAATTTCGCCTGAATTCAATTAGTAAAGGGGAATTGGAATTGAGTAGCAATTTCGCCTGAAATCAACGGAACTGAAATCCTCATGCGAAATCAAATCCCCTCTACAATTTTTACGATTCTCTTTCTATTTTCATCTCTGTGTTATGCAAAATTTCAATTTTAGTTTGTGAGTGGAACTGACTCATCATATTATTTATATGCAGGAAATGAGCAACCAGAAGTCAAAATACTTCAGATGGAGTGACCAAATGGATCGAGTTCTCAATGCTACCTTGTTGGAGCAGCACAACTTGGGGAACCACCTTCCGAGTGGTTGGAAGCCGGAGGCCTATGAGGCGGTGATAGAAGCAATGAGAGACAAATGCCATGTCAGCATTACAAGGGCGCATGTCATCAACCGCCTTAAGACGTGGAATGCTCACTATAGTACAGTGAAGGACATTCTATGTACAGACGGATTCTCATGGGATTGGGACGTCAACATGATCAAGGCTGACAGTGATGAGATTTGGGACAAATATATTAAGGTATGTTGGTACTTGTAGTAATGATTATACTACTGATATATGTCCAATATAGGGAACGTATTTCTAATACATAAAATGCTTATAGAAATTGAATGCATCCAATTATCAATTGTAAGTTATGATAAGTTAAAAGATTAAAGTGTTGTTCATCAGTAAAGCATGGTCTCTGTACTTAGAGTGGAATATGCCACCTCAGTAAGAAAAATGCATGTAACCTAACATAGGTTGATTGGTTTTAGTTACAACATACGACATTGAAGTTGGCAACCGATTGTTTGTGCTTCAAGTCCAGAGGTCAATGAGAAGTAACTAGGCCACTTTTCAATTTCTTTTTATTTCCACCTCAATTTATAAAATGCTGCAAATTTGCTGACACATTTTGTCACATGCTTATATGTGGCTCTGAAATCTGAGATTGCTCTTGTTTTGATGCAATTAGGGTACTCACATAAGTATCAGTAGTAGTGACCACTACCAGTATGTTTTTCTTTTTTGACACCAGCTGGTCTATGTAATTTAGATGTCTAATTATTTTTTACCTGTCTTTTGGCAGGAAGCCCCTCTGTGGCAAGTTGCTAAAATATAGTTTCCATCCACCTTAACAAAGGCCTCGCTGACTGGACAATATATAGCAAAACTTTGTAGACTGAACAATAAATATCATAAGTATTAATCCCTTTCTTTTAATGAGAAACCAACCAATTCAATTCTGTAAATGCAGGATCATCCAGAAGCTGCCTGCTACAAAACAAAAATAATAGAGAACTGGGGCGATCTTCCCCTTATATGCGAGAAGCTTCGCCGTCCTGTGCACAAGAAAACTGACCTAGAGCCTGAATGCGGCAACAATTTTCAGGTGGAAAATGCTATTGCAGAGCTAGAAAACAGCCACAATACCAGTGAGCTATCGCTACCGGTTGACATCGACTTTAGTGAACAGGAGCCTTTAACAGAACAGGAGCAGCAACAGCAGAACGAAGAAGAACAACAGCACCAGCAGCAGCAACTGCAAGCTACAGATGAAGTCACACCGAATTACCTTCACTCATGGCAAAAGTCTACAAAGAAAAGGAACCGTGTAGGGGAAGTTGTTGTGCCGCCTATGTCACCACATCAACAGCAGTTCTCTGATGCACCTCTGCCGAGATCTAGTGCTAAGAGGATCTTTGCTGAGCTATCAAATGTGAAGGGGTTGCAGGATTCACAATTATTGCAGATTTATGATTTGGTCACTGAGAATGAGAGGAAGTTCGAGTCGTTCATGGCACTGCCTAATCATCTCAGGAGACCCTGGATAATGATGCAGATTAGAAAATAAATCCTTTTTATAATATTTTTTGGTTATGTTTTTGTTTAGAATCATTGTAGAATTGAGTACTGTGGTTAGTTTGGTTTTATATTTTGATGGGGCTTGGTGGTTGTAACCTGGCTGTGGTAGAGGGCTATCATCCTGGAGAGTATCTCCAAATGTACCTGGAGTTTCTGTCAAAGTAGGATAGTTAAGTACTTAGCTAGTAAAATATCCGAATTTAGGAGTTAGTTTTGTCACCATATTCAAAAGGACAGAGGAAGCATACACGATTTGAGTAGCTAATTTCTCTCAGTTAAAGTACACATGAGCGTATCTGTTGTGTAGCTGTGTTTCAATAAACAGCAAAGTGTTAGTGAAGGATGCCACACCAATTTTTGAACATATGTACATGAATGTGAAAGATTCTCACTCCAGAGTAAGGTTCTAACGATGTAGCCAGTGAAATCAGACAAGTGCTAGAAACTGAAGCTTCTGTGTTTGTAGCGGTGGGCAAAAGCATGAATCTTTTTCTTCCCCTTTAGTTTCTGTGGAAAATTTTGGTGATTTTTCTTGTGTCCACACACACCAACAATCAGCTAAAGGAGAAATTCTTATTGATTTCTGGTTTACTTTTTTCAAGAGTATGGATTGAATAGCTGCTGAGGTCCTGTACAGCAACTGCACCGAGTCTTAATCAGCAAACTACCTCTTTCTAATACAAAGACTTTTTTCAATAATCAGAAAATTTAGCTCAAAATCGAAAGCTAGAAATTTCTATGAAAGTAGGAGCTATCTTGCTGACGAAGTGACTGGGAAAACAATTCAAGACTACACAGCTTGGATTTCGTATTGTTAGTGCTAAGAACTAATAGATTGTCCTAGTCAGTTTGTATATAGGCGTTTATAGTCTGTACATTGTTTTTTTTCTACTCTTTATCTTTTTTTATTCTTTTTTGTACCAGTTTTTTCTGGTTCAATGAAATTGTAGGAAGACAATCGTCTACCTACCTTAAAAAAAAAAAGCACTTCGGGGGTTGGTTGGTGCAGTTCCTATATTAAAAAACATCCAGCAAACTATTACATAAGAATTATTTTTACTAAATATTGGTCTCTTGCGAAATACCTCTTACATCCTTGCTAGGGATGTAAAACTGATCTGAACACTGATGCCAAATCAAACCTAAGATCCTCATCACAAATTAATATGTTTCCTTTTAATTAGGTGTGTTCTTTAGTAATAAAAAGGAAAAATAACGCTCTGCAGTTCCATCCAGACCCCACTGGTTCAGAATAAATAATCGTGCAGAGTTTGAGATTCCTATGCATTGTCATAGTTGGTAATGACAGGCGATGTGTTATTGAGTCACGGGCACAGGACCTCACAAAATAACTTCATATTTAGAGAGGCACAATTATACCAACACATCACACTTTATTGAATGTAATAACTGTTAAAAGTAAAACATCTGAGATAGAATATATAAAAGCATAAGCACCAACATTCAAAAGTTAGCATAAATTCTGATATCGAAGTACCTGCGACTAAAAATGTACTTTTCTAGTGCACTATTTCTCAACAAATTAGCCGAACAGAGAAACAAAAAAGATAATAAATATTTCCAGCATTCTTCCCAAACAACTACTAAACAAAACTTGGTTGAAACCACATTGCCCACATAGGTGCCAAACTCGTAGCTCCTCCTCAACAAGGTCACTGACCAAAGGCTTAAAATTATCCTCATACATCTTGGTAGACTCAACTGAATTATAACGCACTACACCATTATGCACTGTGCCGAAGACTGAGTATAGAGAACCCCCACCAAGGGAGTCCCAGTCATCAGAGCATACAGCCTGGTAGGAGTAATTGGCAGTGAAAATGGCTGTGTTGTTTGTGTTAGTGACCAGCCTGAGATTCAACAGCTGCTCCTGGAACTCTTACAACCCAAATTTGGGCTCGAGGCCTTTATTTGTTTCGAGATGTGTAGTAACCAGGTAAACCCCAAGCTTCCCTTTGAGAAAATACTTCACAGCATGTTGTAATTCTGGGTCGAGGACAATCTCCTTTTTAAGTTTATTTAACTCTACAATTGACATGGCTTCCTCATGAAGCAATTAAATAAAACCGGCCATTATAGTAAGTGGCATCTTCCAACCATGTACTAAAGTTCAGGTGGCTCTCGACCACTGTCCAACATGAATCACTGACCTGGCAGCAGATCACCCCACATCCCCAAATGTTGTTCAACTTCAACATTATCAGGCATTTAGGGTCGGTCGGATCTGTAGAAAAAGTGACCTTGATATTCGCAAAAATATTAATGTACAAAGGGGAATCAACCGGCTCAGACAAGTTGGGAGCTTCTGAGAGTTCATCATTGAGAGATTTGAACGGAGCAGCAAATGGAGGGAGTGGGACGCGAGCCCTGGTTAATGGGTTCAGTAAGAAAACTTCTTCACCTTGACTAGCCGTGGCCATGAGCAAAAGCCAGCCACAGTAGGAGCCGCAGGCCGCAGCAAAGCATACCGATGGTCTCTGGGAGGTGAAGCTTGTGCATCTTCGACTCCCAGATGTCGTAGAAGAGACGGATCCCATCCTTCTATTTGTTTTTATCTTGAGACGGGGAGTCAGAGCCCTCTAGTTGAGGCTGCTGTGAGTTATAAGGAAGCATCAACCATGGGAGATGGCGCGGGAGGTGACGCGGCTTCGGAAGGGCTGCGGAGCGCCACGGAGAGCAGACTGCTCGAAATCGGATGTAGTCAGCTATGTATTTCACCTTTTGTGAAATCAACTCCACGATCTCTTCTGGGAGATTGGCCCAATTGGGAAACGCGGTGGGTGGCGGAGGATCCTCCATGTTGATTCTGCGAGAACGCTGGAGAGAAGGCAGAGGGGTTTCGTGGCCTCGTGGTACAGGGACTTGACGCTGGTTTATATCAGTCCCGCTCTCTCTCTCTCTCTCTCTCTTTTTCGTAGAGGGCAAGGCAGATTATTTTTAGGTTAGGCACTCTCATCTCATATGATTTCAATTTCAATTTCGCTGATCCTCTCCCATAATATAATTCGTTTGACTCCTATCATATGATTTCAATTTCGGAACTTCTTTCAAATGATCCAACTCTGTCGTCATCATTTCTCAGGATATTCAGTCGTTTTGATATGACAATAAATTTATCTTTTGTTTATGTCAACCCATTCAAAAAGAAAAAGACAACATAATTTATTTCTTATTTGTTTATTTTTAAGTCTACATTTTTACTTTTTTTTTTACATTTTAATCTAATATAAACTTAACTGCAACACCTACAAATGAATAATAATTTGGCATAAGATAAGATAATAGATCGTGAGTTGAGAACTAATTAATTTTGAATTTCGGAAGGGATGATCTGGCCTAGCTACTATATTTCAGATATGCCTAGCCGAAAGAAACATTTCTAATGTTATGAAGTATGTCCTTCCTTCTGTCAACGGATAAATTATGCTCCAAACCGTATTCAAATCTAAATAATGCACCTATTATTCAAATCATGTCCGTATCGTATCTGTATTCGTAACCAACATAAATAAAATATATGAAAATGGGTATGATTTTATTACTATCCGATTGATATCCATATCTGATAAAATATATGCTATTCGATCCGTTTTCACCCTTAATAATATTAGTTGCACAAGATGACTGACATAATTACTATCTAGTACAATAGAAAAGACTTTTGATTTGATAATACTAAACCGTTATTACATAGTTTGGCTTATAATAATATTTTGATTGGACTAGTAACATGACATGACGAAAATATAGAAATTATTTTTTATTTTCTTGCATTGTGATGGTTACATTTGATGATATATAATTAATATAGAATTTTGATGCATGATGACATACGATATCGAAATTAATACTTTTTTATTTTTATATTTTTAATATTTTTTAATTTATAGATATATGTTTTAATATTATAAATATTTACGTATTGGTATCCATATATGACAATATTTTATTCGTATTTTTATCTGCTTAATATCCGAACTGTATCATGTATCCGTATACGAATATATTCCTATTTGTATCCCAAAATATATATATATATATTGATACAGAATTGATTTGAACTCTATCTGATTGGTATTCCGTTTGCATCCCTAGTATCGTCGGATGCTTTTAAGAAACAACTTGTTGCGTAAACCAGCCGAATTAGCTCTCACCAAACACAATTTGGAACAGGGTGAATAGCTGAATTATGATGATGATTATTATGATTATGATAATTATTTATTATAAAAAATAATAAATACGAATCATTAACAAATTTATATTGATTTTGTGCCTTGTAATAAAATTGCAACTGAAACTCCACATCCCATAATATACCGAATTAAGATCTGTCCCTCCTATTCCTATATTCATCTCCGAATTCAATTAGGTGGGTCGCATTTCGGAAAAAGAACAATTGAAGCCCATTTCCTAATCCCAGAAATGTGAATTCAATCGGCCCGAATCGCTTCACACACACACTCTCTCTCGTCTCAATCTGAATCAATAGATTTGGAAAAACAATTGACACCCTAGCTCTTCGCTTCCTACTTGCATCATTAACCATCTCTTCTTTTTTATTTATTTGGTCGTGCTTCCTTCAAGCAATCGGCTTAGACAACTCTCGTTCAGGTTCGCCCTCTTTGACTCCTCTCTCTCTCTCTCTCAATTTCGCTGAATTCAATTAGTAAAGAGGAATTCCAATTGACGAGAAATTATAGTCGAATCGTTAATCATTCAGTTGTGAAATCAACAGAACTGAAATCCTAATCCTAAATCCTTGAAAATTCTTTTAAAAATTTTCTTCTGCCAAGTGAAAACCCTCTTAAAGTAGAGACCACAAACTCAGCGCGCTGAGCTACAAATTTGCGATCTCTTTCTAATTTAATCTAGTATGCCATATAAAAGTTCAATTTTAGTTTGCTAGTGTAACTAATTCTCCTCATCGCATATTATTTGTATTCAGAATGAGTAACCAGAAGTTGAAATACTTCAGATGGAGTGACCAAATGGATCGAGTGCTCAATGCTACCTTGTTGGAGCAGCACAACCTGGGGAACCACCTGCCGAGTGGTTGGAGGCTGGATGCCTATGAGGCCGTTCTAGAAGCAATTAGTGACAAATGTCATGTCGCCATTACCAAGGCACATGTCATCAACCGCCTGAAGACATGGAATGCTCACTATAATGCAGTGAAGGCCATTCTAAGTACAGACGGCTTCTCGTGGGATTGGGATGTGAACATGATCAAGGCTGACAGTGATGAAATTTGGGACAGATATATCAAGGCATGTTGGTCTTTATAGTAATGATGATTATTCCGATATATTCCCGATATCAATATGGGCAACATATTTTTATATTAAACAAAAAACATGAAATGTTTATAGAAATTGAACATGTCTAATTAGTAATTATCAATAGTAAGTTGTAATGAATTAAATGGTCTAAGTGTTGTTCATCATTAAGGAAGGCATAATATCTGTATTCATAGTGGAATATAGATTGTCTGCACATATTCGCATGCCACCACAGTATGAAAATGCAACTAACCAAACCTAGGTTGATTGAATTTAGTTCCCACAGCTCCCATGTACAACATTGAAGTTGGCTACTAAACGTTTTGCTTTATGTACACAGGTCAATGACCAGTAACTGGGCCACTTATCAATTTCTGAAAATGTTTTCCTTTGCACTCCAATTTATAAATGTTGCAAACTTTTCTGACATCTGTTTGTAAAACATGCCCATATATGGCTCTGAATGCTGAGATTGCACTTGCAATGATGCAATTATGGCCCTACTCACACAACTTCATCTGTCCTATTCCTTTCTTTTTCCTTTTCTCTTTCCTTTTTTTGTGGCACCAGCTGGTTTCTGTAATTTATAGGTCTAATCTTTTTTACTTGTCTTTAGCCAGGAAGCCCTTATGTGGCAAGTTGCTGAAACATAGGTTCCATGCACCTTAACAAACACCTCGCCGACTAGACAATAGATACCAAAAAATTCACAGAGTGAACAATAAATATTAAAAGTATGAATGTTGTCTTTTCATGAGAAGCTAACCAATTCAACCCTGTAAATGAAGGATCACCCAGAAGCTGCTTGCTACAAAACCAAAATAATAGAGAACTGGGGTGATCTTCCTCTTATATGTGAAAAACTTCGTCGACCTCTACGCAAGAAAAGTGACCCAGAGCCAGAAAGCGGCTACAATTTTCAGTTAGAAAATGCTAATGCAGAGCAAGACAACAGCCAGAACACCAGTGAGATCTCGCTACCAGTCGAAATTGACTTTAGTGAGCAGGAGCCTTCCACTGAACAGGAGCAGCAGCAGCAGCAGCAGCAGGAGGAAGAAGAACAACAGCACCAGCAGCAGCAACTTCCAGCAACAGATATAGTCACACCAAATTACCTTCAATCGTGGCAAAAGTCCACAAAGAAAAGGAACCGTGTCGGGGAAGCCATTGTGTTGCCTGTGTCACAGCAGCAATTCTCTGATGCACCTCTGCAGAGAGCCAGTGCTAAGAGGATTTTTGCTGAACTGTCAAATGTCAAGGGGTTGCAGGATTTGCAATTATTGCAGATTTATGATTTGCTTACTGAGGATGAGAGGAAGTTCGAGTCATTTGTGGCACTCCCAAATCATCTTAGGAGACCCTGGATACTGATGCAGCTTAGAAAATGAATCCTTTCTGTAATATGTTGTATTTAGATTTGACATCGAATTCACTACTGGGTAGTCTGGGTTTAGTTTGGGATTCTGTTTTGATGGTGCTTGGTGGCAGTAACTTGGCTGTGGTAGAGGGCTATCAACCTATATCTTTTGGCAAGTATGCGTACCTGGAGTTGTAGCTTTTTTTTTCTGTTAAAATAGGATTTTTAAGTACTTAGCTAGTAAAACCTCCCAATAAGAACTAACGTAGTTTCTTAGTGTTCATATTAAGAGGACAGAGAAAGCTTACACAATTTGAGTATCTTATTGCTCTCAGTAAAAGCACGTATTATTGATTACAAGTATTCCTATCAGTTTAGTGCATTCCTTCTATTTCCTATTTCGCTATCTATTGCAAACATACAGATAGGTCTGTATATATAGTGATAAGTATCTTATTGCTCTCATTAAAAGAACGATGGCTTGTGACTAGTTGATATCAATTTAGTGCTTTTGTTCTATGCAAATCAACTTGATGATGCAGCCTCTTTGTTCAGCACTTAACAGTTTCAATAGTTAGTAATTCAAATTTCTGCTTTGTTTCCTATTATTCCAAATTCTAATTTTTTTTCGTTGCAGATTGTTGCAATAAGTTAAAACTGCTTAAATTGGTAAAATATTCTTATCGGTGACTGGTCAGCTTAAATTGGTAGAAAAAGAAATCTATCAATGACTTGACACTTGACAGCTTTAAGTTTGTAAAGGATTCTGGCAACAGAGTTATTAATATTTTTTTCCCTTTTGAGTTCACGCCCCCAAATTTTATGCTTCACAGAGGTGCAGAGCTTAGTTAATTAGTTAACTCCTAAATCTAGTTCAAAATGACCGATCCAAACCGTCCAATATGATCTCTATATTGAAATCTCCATGCAGACCAAATTTTATATTTTTTTTGAAATTTTTAAGTATTTTTTTCGGATTTTTAAAAACTGTTGTTTTTTAACGGTTCAGAACTAATTAGATTAACGATTTTCTAAAATTTCAAAAAAATACTTAAAAATTTCGAAAAAATGTAAAATTTGGTCTGCATGGAGATTTCAATAGGGAGATCGTATTAGACGGTTTGGATCAGTCATTTTGAACTAGATTTAGGAGTTTTGAGCGCGACTCACCGACCCTTCGGTGAGTTGCAACTCACCATAGCAAAACTCATGTAGAGTTTTGCTATGGTGAGTTGCAACTCACCGAAGGATCGGTGAGTCGCGCTCAAAACTCCTAAATCTAGTTCAAAATGACCGATCCAAACCGTCCAATATGATCTCTATATTGAAATCTCCATGCAGACCAAATTTTATATTTTTTTTGAAATTTTTAAGTATTTTTTTCGGATTTTTAAAAACTGTTGTTTTTTAACGGTTCAGAACTAATTAGATTAACGATTTTCTAAAATTTCAAAAAAATACTTAAAAATTTCGAAAAAATGTAAAATTTGGTCTGCATGGAGATTTCAATAGGGAGATCGTATTAGACGGTTTGGATCAGTCATTTTGAACTAGATTTAGGAGTTTTGAGCGCGACTCACCGACCCTTTGGTGAGTTGCAACTCACCATAGCAAAACTCATGTAGAGTTTTGCTATGGTGAGTTGCAACTCACCGAAGGATCGGTGAGTCGCGCTCAAAACTCCTAAATCTAGTTCAAAATGACCGATCCAAACCGTCCAATATGATCTCTATATTGAAATCTCCATGCAGACCAAATTTTATATTTTTTTTGAAATTTTTAAGTATTTTTTTCGGATTTTTAAAAACTGTTGTTTTTTAACGGTTCAGAACTAATTAGATTAACGATTTTCTAAAATTTCAAAAAAATACTTAAAAATTTCGAAAAAATGTAAAATTTGGTCTGCATGGAGATTTCAATAGGGAGATCGTATTAGACGGTTTGGATCAGTCATTTTGAACTAGATTTAGGAGTTTTGAGCGCGACTCACCGACCCTTTGGTGAGTTGCAACTCACCATAGCAAAACTCATGTAGAGTTTTGCTATGGTGAGTTGCAACTCACCGAAGGATCGGTGAGTCGCGCTCAAAACTCCTAAATCTAGTTCAAAATGACCGATCCAAACCGTCCAATATGATCTCTATATTGAAATCTCCATGCAGACCAAATTTTATATTTTTTTTGAAATTTTTAAGTATTTTTTTCGGATTTTTAAAAACTGTTGTTTTTTAACGGTTCAGAACTAATTAGATTAACGATTTTCTAAAATTTCAAAAAAATACTTAAAAATTTCGAAAAAATGTAAAATTTGGTCTGCATGGAGATTTCAATAGGGAGATCGTATTAGACGGTTTGGATCAGTCATTTTGAACTAGATTTAGGAGTTTTGAGCGCGACTCACCGACCCTTCGGTGAGTTGCAACTCACCGAAGGATCGGTGAGTCGCGCTCAAAACTCCTAAATCTAGTTCAAAATGACCGATCCAAACCGTCCAATATGATCTCTATATTGAAATCTCCATGCAGACCAAATTTTATATTTTTTTTGAAATTTTTAAGTATTTTTTTCGGATTTTTAAAAACTGTTGTTTTTTAACGGTTCAGAACTAATTAGATTAACGATTTTCTAAAATTTCAAAAAAATACTTAAAAATTTCGAAAAAATGTAAAATTTGGTCTGCATGGAGATTTCAATAGGGAGATCGTATTAGACGGTTTGGATCGGTCATTTTGAACTAGATTTAGGAGTTTTGAGCGCGACTCACCGACCCTTCGGTGAGTTGCAACTCACCATAGCAAAACTCATGTAGAGTTTTGCTATGGTGAGTTGCAACTCACCGAAGGATCGGTGAGTCGCGCTCAAAACTCCTAAATCTAGTTCAAAATGACCGATCCAAACCGTCCAATATGATCTCTATATTGAAATCTCCATGCAGACCAAATTTTATATTTTTTTTGAAATTTTTAAGTATTTTTTTCGGATTTTTAAAAACTGTTGTTTTTTAACGGTTCAGAACTAATTAGATTAACGATTTTCTAAAATTTCAAAAAAATACTTAAAAATTTCGAAAAAATGTAAAATTTGGTCTGCATGGAGATTTCAATAGGGAGATCGTATTAGACGGTTTGGATCGGTCATTTTGAACTAGATTTAGGAGTTTTGAGCGCGACTCACCGACCCTTTGGTGAGTTGCAACTCACCATAGCAAAACTCATGTAGAGTTTTGCTATGGTGAGTTGCAACTCACCGAAGGATCGGTGAGTCGCGCTCAAAACTCCTAAATCTAGTTCAAAATGACCGATCCAAACCGTCCAATATGATCTCTATATTGAAATCTCCATGCAGACCAAATTTTATATTTTTTTTGAAATTTTTAAGTATTTTTTTCGGATTTTTAAAAACTGTTGTTTTTTAACGGTTCAGAACTAATTAGATTAACGATTTTCTAAAATTTCAAAAAAATACTTAAAAATTTCGAAAAAATGTAAAATTTGGTCTGCATGGAGATTTCAATAGGGAGATCGTATTAGACGGTTTGGATCAGTCATTTTGAACTAGATTTAGGAGTTTTGAGCGCGACTCACCGACCCTTTGGTGAGTTGCAACTCACCATAGCAAAACTCATGTAGAGTTTTGCTATGGTGAGTTGCAACTCACCATAGCAAAACTCTACATATATATACATACATTTATTTTGCTAAAGTTCCCAGGAGATTCTCAGTTAGGAAATTTCGTAGCATTCCCTTTATTGCTGCTAGAGCTAACTTTTTATGGTTATGAAGAATAAACATTCGCAAATTATGATGTTTAAATAATATGAGCTGTTATATATCTAACACTAGGACTCGTCATTGCCAACGCAAAATAGACTTATTATTTTATATTATCATCTTATCTAAATAACATCTGATATAAGTTGTACTACCAGCGACCATAGTGACTAATCTTTTATTTTTTTTTATTTTTTTTTTCTTTTTGTGTGTGTAACTGATCCTGTTCTCTCTTTGTTCCCTGATTAAACTTACTACAACATTAATGATATTACTGGTCATGACAAAGAAAAATTACAAAAAATAAATAATGGCTCTGTCTACAAATCAGAAGCTAAGGTCTACATATAGCAAAGTTAAAGAAAGAAATAATAATGTAGATGTGATTAAATAATGTTATTGTCTAATAGTCTAATTATGTCGAATTACTACAAAATATTCTCTCTCTCAACAACTGTACCATGAACAGTTAATTATAGAAGCAGCTATACATAGGGGTTCTCTCTATATATGAACCAAAAGCATTGTGTGATGTTATATCATTTGAAGTTAAGATTGCATAAAGAGAGATGGGTTCTTCATATTCTTGTTGTATGATCTCATCTAAAAGCTTTTTTCTGTAGTTTTGTACCTTTTCTTTTTTTTTTAATTTTACTAGTGGCTCTAATTTTTATTTTACTCTAATAAAACAAACAATGCAGTTGGAGTTCCTGGTCAATCAGGCCGAAATCTGTTCACATGGAAAATCGATGGATTCACATCTCTCTTGGAGAAGGGTGAAGGGTCGACTAATACTTCATTTGATATGGAGGGCATCAGATGGTGCAGATTTCTCCAATGCTTTTAGTCATTCTCAATACTAAAATCTATGTTTAAACAAACAGTATACTATAAAAGGTATCAGATCCTCATATCCATATCAGAATATGAGGAGGTATCACATCCAATCTCAATTTAGTTGGCTCATTGTACCAAGATAATATCCAACCCACTGGCACCTCTAAAACAACAACAACAACAACAGAAACAATAATGGTAATGAGATGAAAATGATGATCTTCAAATTATGGCACAACATGGCTAGCTAGTACAGGGGGTTTTATTGCTTTTTCTTTGCGATTAGTTTAGGATGCTAGTTTCTCCAGCTGTTATATGTATATATCAATTGCAATCCAATCAGAAGATGCAACTGATATATATATTAAAATCTTGTGATAATTTTTATGTTGATCTCAACATGATTTATAGGCAGTTGTCCTTGAATCCACACGATAAGAAGAGTGTGGATCCAATTTCAACAAAGCACGTGTCTGTTGGCATTTCGGTATCACCATTCTCTTTACGTCCCAGCTATATGCTACAAGCCCGGTTCAGAATATTCATTTATGATCAAAAGTATGGGAAGCACACAACACGTGAAGGTACTTTAAATGCATATAGCTATTGAATAATTTAATTCATGAGGTAAATATATATATACATATTTGTTATGTCATTCCTTGATTTTGTGCAGCTTATGTAATTAATTTAACTGTTTTATGTGTAATCATTTGTTTAATCGTATCTTGGTTTGACATGGAGGGTGGTACATATGGTACCAGACTTGACAAGTATGGTGTGTAACTGTGTACTGATCTTCGATACAAAGAAGAAATTTTGGGCGACACATTATGATTTCTGAAAAATACCTTCTAAGGCGATCCAACAGTTCTAAGCACCTGTGGCATAGTTCCACATCACAATTAATTGTATCCATGATATTTGAACCTATTTATTACCTCTCACTCTAATAGCCTATATCTATACCAGTTGCTGAAAATATTTATGCTGGTATTGCAGTTTAAGTTCATAATTTTATATTCTCAATACAGTTGGTCACACTTACCTGACAACTAGTCGTACATTGGAAGTGACATGCATGGTACCACTCCAGACACTGGAGAATCCATCATTCGGATTTCTAGTAAACAATACCATAGCAATTGGTGTAGAATTAATCAATCTCAAAAAGGTGGCCTGTAATGGCATCGAGAGAAGTACATTTATACCGAAAAACATAATTAGTGGGTCCCACAGCTGGTACATTGATGATTTTTCCCAGCTAAAGAAACCTACTGCTTATTCAGAGCCTTTTGAGATTGGTGGATACACATGGTATGTGAAAAACAACCCCCCCCCCCCCCCAACACATACACACACAATCACATTAGTGAAATAATTGTTGGAGTTCATTTCTCTTTTTTATCCCTCATGCATAAAGGAACAGGCTGATGTATTTTGGTATAGAACCTGCAAGCGCTAAGTGTTCCTATAAAATGCTACCTTCAAAAAAAAAAGTGTTCCTATAAAATGATCTTGGCAGCAATCACCGAGACCATTATTTTAAAATGATACCCAAATTCTCTCTCTGTAATTCCTCTACCCTTCCCTCTTCCTCAGGTTCTAATACACTTTCTTGAAAAAATCAGGAGATTAAAACTTCAACCAGAAGGAAAGTTGAACAAGAACTATATGTCTATTTACTTGGAGCTCGACAAATCCAGATCCCAGCATCCACCTTCAGAGGGTGTGCTGGTCGAGTTTGATCTCTCTATCAA
This sequence comes from Rhynchospora breviuscula, assembly GCA_027562975.1. NCBI lineage: Eukaryota > Viridiplantae > Streptophyta > Magnoliopsida > Poales > Cyperaceae > Rhynchospora > Rhynchospora breviuscula. The sequence goes on from CM050400.1 coordinate 36,312,019, forward strand.
AAAGCAAGCGTCAGGAGCTTACAGAGGAAAAAGTTGGTCCCTTTCTACTTAATTACTCTCTAATCATTTTTCTTACAATATAGCTTTTGATGTCCAGTTAAAATTGAGATGTCAGGCATGACATGTGCTTTACCAAAATAATTTAAAGAGTCCTGAGTTCACCTGATGCCTGTTTCAAGTCAGGTTAAGTTCAGATGCAACACCAGTTATCTCATCTCACCATGACATTTGTTACTCGTCCAAAGCTAATGTTCAATTATATTATAGTGATCTAAATCTACACAAGAATTCAAATGTGATATATTCCACCAGTTAATAATTATTACCTAACATTTGTAATTTGTAATTGTAGGCAGGTTTATTTTCTCTACGAAAACTACAGGCTGGGGTTATGCTGAATTCATTAAAATTGAAGAGTTCTTGGACCCTACAAATGGATACCTTATCAAAGGAACGTGCACTTTTGAAGCAACACTTAATATTTTTGGTTTCGCAATTGATCGTGCATGAAAGGGCTATGAGTTATGTGCCTTCTAAGTTGGATGAATGTTTTGGTTGCATATTTCAAATTTTGGCAGTCAATAATTCAATGATCGATTTTCTTGAGTGTCAATTTCTTTACTCTTTTTTTATTTGGTAATTTTGAGGGCTCGATCCTACTTTTATTTTATTGAAAGACAATGCAACTTATATTAAATAGATCATTTGATTAGAATTAAATTTTGCATAGAAAATAGCAGAGTATGTAGTTTATTTATTTTTTATTAGTGTAGTTGTGCATTTATTTGTTATTTATTTTTTTATTTATATATTTACTTACTTATTCTTTACTTATATTTATTTATGTATGAACATCACAAAAGGAAGATCATACGATCATTTTGGAAGTGAAGGAAGAGGAGGCGTATTGCGATCGACCCACCAACATGGATTGTGGAACTTGAGTTAAGAAAAAAATAAAAAAATTGAGAGGAAATGTTATATTAGGATCAGGTGTTACCAACTTACCACAAGTAAGAAGTGTGGTATCAACTCGTACGAAGAAAGAAGGTGAAGTCACCACCTGATTCACCCAGAAGGGAACATCAATTTTCTAGTAGAGAAACGCATAGACAATATGTGGAGAAATTGATTGTCAAAAAAAAAAAAAAAAGGTTACACGCTGACGCCGGGGCAAAATGAAATGATTGTATATATGCGAGAACAAAGAAATGGCATTATAAGTACCCCTCCTCAATAAAAATAAAATAAAATGTATATATGCTATGTTCAAACAACGAACTACATTAACACCCTGATCGAAAAGTAAAAAAGTAAATGGGAATCGGAAAATGATTTGGATTTCGCTCATGTTTCGTGATCGGAAAGGAAGGGATTGAGACGCAGGATTTGATTCGACGGGATTTCATGACCTTCAAATCTCATTTCAAAATCCCAACCAAACCAATGAAATTTGATGGGATTTGATGTGCTCCTTCCGATCAACACAATGGATGGCCAGAGATGAACTCCCGTGAACTCTCTCTAGTTTTTAGCCGATCAAGTAATTTGATTCCACAATCCAATCATCTCCTCTCCAATCAAATCAACTCCATTTGAATCCATTCGAATCTTATTTTGATACTTTCCAATCAGGGTGTAAAATTAGTTATGAATTATCACCATTATTGGTCCTATATAATGCAAAATTAAACAGGATTTATACGTGAGAAAACATATCTACATACTTCACATGCACTTATTATCATGTGAAGCAAAGCTTTTAAAAAACTCTGTTTTTTTTCATTTTATCGTGGTTTATCTTAGTTTTGGTTCACATCGTACTACTGTTTTATTACCGTTTTATTACCGATAAATACTAAATCACCATCTAACCGTCAAACCGCACAAATCATATTTTTTAACCTTGCTGTCAAGTGAACAGACCGCAAAAACTCAGATTACTATTGAATTCACTTTTTATTTAACAAAGGACGCTGTCGATTAAAATTATTTCAACGATAATATTACAGTGACAAATAACCAGCCAATAAGAATTTAAATAATAAAATACGTTTAAATCGAAACTATACTTATTACCTAACACACTAGATACAAATATACAATGCACTCCTATTCAAAGAGGGCCCGCAATATGATACACCTAACCTATAATCCCACTTGCACTGCGAACATGAAAACTTGCAAAATAATAATCAGAGAAAGTAGCAAAAACATAATTCGAGAAAAATGTACATATATGAAAGAAGAAACAAAAATAGTTAGAGCAAAATATTGAGATGGTGACTCCCAAGCGCAGAAATTGTCCCATGTAATAATGGGCTAAGCATTAAAAAGAGACCATAATACTGGTCACTTTCAGAGGATCAAAACAGGATGGCGGCATTGGAATATTGGAGAGGAGATGCATGAGACACGCAGTTATGGGTTTTCGTTTGGCATTTGCCATTTAGTGAGTTTGTTTCCGTTTAAAGGTAAGTTTTTTGGGAATATTTTAACTTTGTACCTATCGTTTGGTTATTTGTCATTTTTAGCTTCAGCGGGAGATTTTCCTAGAAACTCTTTCTTCAGAAAATATAAATGAAGTGACGGCCTACCTTTTATACAAATGGCATAGGCACCTAAATTACTGCAAATTAATGATATGTCTCAATTTTAGGACCTACGGATGATATTGTAATGATTTTTAAAAATAAGTTTATATTTATTATTAAGGATGTAATATATTTGTCAGATAAATTAATATTTACACTAGATTATTTAGTACAATACAAATAAAAGAGTCTGTTTTTGAGTATTGTTTTTACTTATAAACTGTTGAACTTGAATCAATTGAATTGTAAGTAAAACAACAAAATAAAAAAAAATTGATCATGGGAAATTGTAGACTATGTTGAAGCCGTTTTTTTTTCCTGTTAATACCGACTGGAGGACCAATCAAGAAATCTAGCAGGCAGGCATGGGAACCAAATCCTCTACTGTCGTACATGACAGTAGAGTCCTCTCAATTTTATTAAAATTTAAAAATTAAAAAATTTAAATGTTGAATCCAAACCATTGATCTTGTTTAATTTTACGAGCGATGTGTTTTCATATATAAGTTTTATAAATTTTGGAGTTGATTTGATACTAGATCAAGTGGTCAACAAATGAACGAATCTGGTTAACTATCACTGATTAATTCTAATACGTTCATAATTTGGTCACTTAATCGAGTATCAAATCGACTTCAAATTTTATAAAACTTATATGAAAATGCATCGCTCGTAAAATTGAACAACATCAACGGTTTGGATTCAACATTTGAATTTTAAAATTTTAAAATTTTAATAAAATTGAGAGGCCAGCCATTGACAGTACGACAGTAGAGGATTTGGTCCCGGCAGGCATAGGTAGTGTTCTCCAATCGTGCGTGTCGTGTCAAACACGATCGTGTTAGAGTCTCGTGTTGTGTCATGTTGACACGGACTACTTTTTTAATCATGTCATGCCGTGTCTTGCTTAGTAGTGAGAAGAAGCAACACAACACGCATTCTGACACGACACGATCGTGGCGTGTCGTGTTAGTCGTGTCAAATCGTGTCAGATTATTTTATTATTTTTTAAATTAAAAAATTATTAAAAAAATAAAAAATAAGGGAAAAATTACTACATGTCATAATTTATTATTTGATTAAGTTTAAACTTTTTATTAATATTTTTTATAAAAAATAATAATTAGATTAGAACAATATTATGATTTAAATGATGGTAAATAATATGATCTAATATTATAAATTAAAATTAAATTATTAATTTTGCTTAAATAATCAACATTAATAATTAAATTTGTGTTGAGGTGTCGTGTTAATTCGTGTTCGTGTCGTGTTGAATCGTGTCAAACTTTCTAATGTCCCAACACGACACGATAACACGATCGTGTCGTGCCAATTTTGTATTCCTGTTGTGTCGTGTCGTGTCGCGTTGTGTCGTGTCAACACGCACATCGTGTCGTGCCAACACCATCGTGTCGTGTCATTTTGCAAAACACTAGGCATGGGAGGCGATTAAAGAAGAAAGCGTCGTCAGATGGCTCATGGCAAATGGTAATGGACAATTAATGCAGCAAGGCAAAAGGAGGAGAAATGGAGAATCAGGACAATGCGGCAAATGGCAATGACTGGCGTTGAGGTTAATTATTTTTGGCGTCGTTTGTGGTTTGGTCGCCTCATTTCCCATCCCATCGTCCTCTTTTCACATGCATTCTTAGCCTTATTTCGCACATCCTCTGTCTTATAACTTGTCGTTATTGTTACGTTAAGTTTATTTATTTAAATATTTCTACTACTCAATACAGAACGATCGTGATTTTGTAAATTTAGAAATTTAATTCAACTAATCTAAGTAACGTATTAAAATTTCATAGCAAACAACATTTTGGCCCTGATCAAAATCCTATTTTTTTAACGGGGGATTTTATTTCATTGGAAAATTCTTAATCAAAATGAAGGGATTTGGTGTCATTAGGTTGGAATTCCCATGTAATTAGATCCAACGAAATCCTATGAGATCAATTCAATTGAAATGAAATTCCACGTAAACTTCATTTTGATCAGGGCCTTTATATTTTCTGAAAATTTTTTACCATTTTTTTCGGATTTTTTAAATCTTGTTATTTTTTTAATCAGAAGATTTCAAAAAATATATATTAAAAATTCGAAAAAAATAGTAAATAAATTTTAAAAATATAAAATTTTATTGGCTATGAAATTTCAATATATAGTTTGAATTGGTTATATTCGATTTATCAATTTGCAATATCGCTAATCTATAAAGTCATGCGTGATGGCCACTATGCATCACGAATTCACGATGCATAATAGATTTACTCGTACAGAATTGAATATTATATATTCAATCATTATTAATTTCTCTTATAGTTGTTGTTGTAGTTGTAGGTTTAATTTATTTAAAAATACCAAAACATCTCGCTCTCTCTGAACGAAGCTCAACTCCGGAATTGTTGTTTCGTCCATCCTTTTCAACAGTTCCGTCTACCAAAATTACCAACCATGATCATAGTTTTAATTCTTATTATCTAGTGTGTTTTCTCATATAAAGCCCCATTCATCCAAAAATTCTACATATGGCCCCTCTAGAATTGGAAGTCTTCAAGTAGATTGGGGTTCTTATTGAAACCATGATTATGAAATAAATTTGTGGTCGCTATAATTTAACTCATTAATGTTAATAATTAAATTATAATATAAGTTAGAAAGAAAAAATCAATTATATATCGCCTAAATATTTTCTACCAATTGAGCTAAACTTTTTGTATTCATTCTTGATTTATCAAATTATTGTCTACTGTTAATTATTTGATTTGGATTGGCATGAAATGGTATTTGAAAAATACTATAGAATTTGAATACTCAATAGGACTGGATAATCACTGTTCAAAGTTTGCTACATTAAATTGCTAATTTTGACTTATTATAATAGCAATAGATAGATTTAAATCATGTTTGGAAGAGTAAATATGGATTAAAAAAGTTACTCCACCCTTGCTCCTCTGACAAACAAGGCCAATTTATTTATTGAACTTAGTTTGGGGGTGAGTTTAAGCTTGAGAGCATTATGATTTTGTACCGAGTTTTCTTTAAAATTTAATTACTTTTATATCTATATACCTAATAACGTATTTATAAATTTATATTGTAATTAGTTGTAAATATATTATTAAAAGAAAAATATTGAAATAAATGATTATCAAGCGTTCTTTCTCTACTTTCTCTACTTTTGACGTTCTAATTAAAACTGCAAATCAATACTGAACGCTTGAGGGAATTCTCATTCTGTTGGAAGGATTCTAAAATAAGAATCCAGATCCTGTGTCGCGCGGCACAACGTGTAGCGCAGCGCAGGACCGTCCGATCAGATCTGGATGGATGAGGGAACCCCTGCATGTAACCAGATTGTAAGGTCCGAAAAAAATAAACCGTCGAGATCTGATCGGACAGTCCGGATCCTGCGCTACACGCTGTGCCGCGCGACACAGGATCCGGATCCCTAAAATAGAGGATAAGAATCCGAATAAAAACTACACATCATGGTCGGAAACCAAGGGACCCACAAGAGTCCCATCCAATCCTACCACAGTTGTCCCATTCAATCAAAACTCCCCGGAAATGATGAAACTTGAAAGAGCAGGCTATCCGAAATCCGATCACTTACTCTAAATTAAAAATCAATCAGATCTCACTATGACCGTCCGATGCGAAGTAAATCCAGACGCAGTGGGGGCCACCATCTCCAATTCCCCACGCCGGTTTGCGCAGGATCCACGTGACAGACCCCATTTGGCATTTGGAATGGCCACTAGTGTCTATTAAATTCTGACTACTGATTAGTAAATAAATAATTCAAAAGCATGTTATAGGTTTGCTATAATATAAAGGGAAAATTGGATATAACACCTTCTAATTTTCTCTATCCGGATATAACCCCTTCAATCATAATTAATTTGGATATAATCCCTTTTCATTTAATTTTAGTTATTTTTAAATTGAAAAAAATCAAGAGTATTAATTAGGTCTAAACTGCCCTTCTCCTTTCCAAAGAACATTTCACCTTCCATTTCTTATATTCACGGTACCAAATTTGTTTTGTGTCATCGCCAAAAATATTTTATTTTCGTTCTCTCTAAAATCAACTATACCAATTTTTTTTTTCTAAATCGTCTCTATCTGTGCAGCAGATAAGAATAGAGACGTAAATCAGAAACAAGAAGAAATGCAAAAGAAAAATATCATGAGGGTTCAAAAGCTTTTAATATATTTGTAATGCAATGAATCTAGTGTCGATACCAGAAAACAAGAAAAAAAAACAAGACAAAAGCATTTGTTTAAATTTCAGCCACCTAACAAATGAAAGATGCAAAGGTCCATACTCCATAGTTACAACCTTTTCCTATTTGGTTCAGCTCCTCCAGTGTCCTTTTGATATATATTATTTACTTTCTCGAGTCTGGAAATGATATAGTAGTATATAATTTCATAGTAGTCAGATTTTGGATGTAGAGATCAATCAGCGTGGAGTCTGGACTCGTGATTGGAATCTAATTTACATAATAAATTATCAGCGACAAACAAAGAGGGAGAAAAACAGGGAGAGAGATTGAAGAAAAGGAGAATAATAGTTTAGTCATAGTTTTATGTTGCTGAATTTTTTAAATTAAAAAATAATTAAAATCGATAAGAAGGGTTTATATCCTTTATGAACAAGATTGGAAGGAGTTATATCCAGTTTTGAAGAATACAGGGGATATACCCGGATAGAGAAGATTAAAGGGGTTATGTCCAATTTTCTCTGATATAAATCAGGTGTCTATTTACCAATTAGTAAATAAACATTATGGAATAGCGAACATGCCCAAATAGTGGTCTAAAAAAACATGGCACGACACGACACGGTATGGAGGTGGCACGATACAGTAAAACACGGACAAGGCACGGCACGACACGCAAATTGTCTAGACACGACACGACACAACCCAATAGACATAATAAGTTTATAATTAGGATCAAAGATAGTAAATGTTACGAAATAATAAGAAAAATCCTTATATTGTCTATATTTTAAGGATGATTTCATAGTTTGAATGTCCACTTCATCCATAAGCATAAGTATGTAACTATATTTTATAAAATTTAAGCGTGTTCAAATACAACACGTTTAAAGAAAACACGGCACGAGGACACGAGGCGTTTTGTGTCCATCTCTTAGAATTTAGACACGGCACGATACGACAAGACAAATGATCATGACACGACGTGTTTGACACAGCACGACACAGTACGTATTTAGAACACTAGGCCCAAAGGCATGATTTTTCCAAAAAAAAAATAATAATAATTCAAAAGCAATTGCATCAACCATGAGCACGGATCCACTAGTCGTTTTTTATAAACGACACTGGACGTTTTTTAATCCGGACCGTATGATTTAATTTCAATGGTTAACTTTTTTCGGACCTATCAATTCTGATATTATGCACGGGACATTTTTAACCGTTGAGATTAAATCAGACGGTCCGGATCTAAAAACGAGGACCTTTCTGCTCTGCCGACCCATCAACCATCAAGTGCGCTTCCACGATTTCCCACCTGATTTATAAATTCCAACAATTATTACTGCATGCTCTAAACCTTATCCTGTACCCGCTCTAGATCTTGTACTACTACTCTGAAATCTGAATTTGTCAAACGAAACGAACTCTCTGGAAGAGATTTATATTATAAATAAATAAATATAAAGAAACAAATCATCCAATGAAAGTGACATAAACACTCCCTCTGGATAATCAAGACAAATCCAATGCAAATGGAAAGAGAAAAAGGGAAAGTAAGGTTCTTACCAGACCAGATTGTGTGAATGTAAAGCCAGTGGAGACCGCAAAAAGCAACTGTTAGTCTGTTATTGCTGGGTTTGCCATTTAGGACTTGATTTCGGCTACAGTTTTCCTCTTCCGGAAAAATAGTATAGTACTTCATAAGAGCCATTAATACAAGCTCTCTCTTTTCTCTCCTTTTTGAAGTTACTGTACTTCTTCTATTCATTCTTCACATCATCACCAAACATGGTGAATTGAATTTGATCTTGATTTGTACTTGTTTCTGAATTTAGTATTATGCGATCACGTGTCTTTCTGCTATATTGGGGCTAAGTTTAATTGATAGTGCGTAATTAGTATAGTGTTTTCAAGGATTTTTGAACTTCCTCTTTCCAAAACTGATTTGTTTGTTAGGTTTGAATAGTAAACGAAGAGCCCACAATTCTTCTTCTTCCTTTCTATCTCGTCCTTTTCTCTGTTGACTATTCGCCTTTTCTTTTCGATTGAAATTGTGGGTTCTTTCATTTTCATCGAGAAACATAGATCTCTTTGGTTTAGTTTTCTCTACTTTAGTAATGGGTACCTGAAATTGGGTTTAATTTTGTTGCAAAATGAGTTCTGAAGTGAGAACTATAGTGTGGTTTAGGAGGGATCTCAGAATAGAAGACAACCCGGCTTTGGCCTCTGCTGCGAAGGACGGTTGTCTAATTCCAGTTTTCATCTGGTGTCCCAATGAAGAAGGCCAATTCTACCCTGGCAGGGCCTCTAGATGGTGGCTTAAGCAGTCTTTGTCACACCTTGTTCAAGCTCTCAGGTCTCTCGGCACACCTCTTGTGGTGATAAAAGCCGAGAGCACCCTCGCAGCTCTGTTGCAATGTGCTGGTGCAATTGGGGCTAATCGTGTGGTATACAACCACCTATATGGTACGCCAAAAGTTCAATCATTATGAATAGTTTGATTTAATTTGAGATTGGTTGGATTGTTTTCTGACAGTACTCAATCCTTTATGTTCTCCTAATTTACAAAGACTTTTTGAAATGATTTTTCTTATTGTCAGTATGTTTATTCTATAAGAATGGTTGAAAGAATAGGTATTGTGAGTAATATTATATGATTTTCAATTGTAGAAGGGTAATTCTTCTGTATGGCTTTAAATTACATTCTACAATTAGTAATTTGGAAAGGAACGGCAATGTGGGGACTTGGGTTTATAAGAACCTGAAATATTTCACTGAGAATTTGGAAAGCACTTTTGTCATTTCCATGCCTTAATTTTGGTTTTACTTTGAGTCCATTTCATTAATTAAACAGAAATGTGGGGACTTGGGTTTATAAGAACTTGGACCTGTTGATTAATAACTTGCTTTAAATTGGTCCCTCTTCCCTTTTTGAAGCATTGTGAATTAGGTCAATTCTTGAAGGTGGGCTCATTTAGCTAGGTGCAATGCTTGTTAATTTATAACTTGCTTTAAATTTCATCCACATGAAATTTTTATAATGCTTTGAGTCGCATTGTACAATATCAAGAGGCAAAAAGACGAACAGGCTGATATTAATCTGTCAGAGTTGATCATTTCAATTTTTAGTACTTTTATCTTTTGAGATATGAACTGTACGATTATAAGATTTCATATGGACGCACTGTTCCTGTAGAATAAAGAGATCATTGTTGGTTCGTTGTTTGAAGTTTGAATCTTACAATATTAATGTGAAAGAGAGGTTATTGGAACTGTGGCACTGAAAAATTGCAGTTCTGAAATCCTGTCTTATTGTGGATGTTTTGTTTACTGGCTTCCTTTGGTTCTGATTGTGAGGGTCTTTTTCTTTTGGTTTTTTAGGATTCAGGAGTTAGAAATGGAAGGCCAATTTAGTCTGACTTAACCTAAGTTTTCACCTATAGATTTCTTTTTTAGCTTTGAAAATGACCCTATATAATTATCTCATACCCAATTCAAAACAAAGAATTTTGCAATGTTCTTTTTCCTTATAGGGTAAAACTGTAATTTATTATTGATATTTTCCATGTTATAATTTCTTCTTTTTTTATGTTGGGTTTGTCAGATCCTGTTTCACTAGTGAGAGATCACAAAATAAAGAGTGAGCTCCAAGCTGTTGGCTTGTCAGTGCAGAGTTTCAATGCTGATTTGCTTTACGAGCCTTGGGAGGTTTCTGACCAAAACGGCATTGCCTTCACGACATTTAATGAATTTTGGTCAAAATGCTTGGACATGCCAGTTGACATTATTTTACCTCTTCCCCCATGGCGTTTGGTACCGGCCTCAGGTATGAGTTGGGTCACCTGCAAAATGTGTTTGGTGCTTGTTCTAGTAAACTCTAGATTAGATGTTATAGAGTTCAAATACCAATGCTATATTTCTCAATTTCTTTTTTTCTTTTGGAGAGTACTGTTCAACCCCAATTTTTCCTTGTTTATGCAACTACGTGCCTAAAAGTACAGTGTCAATCTCTAGCAGATAGAGTATAGTAGAAAATTGGTACATTCACCATCAAGTGGCACAAAATTGTTATAGTCAAAGGATAGAATTTCAGTGAAAGACTTGGTGTTCCTTGGTCCTCATTTATTGATGTATATTTTGGCTCTCCAAATTTTCATGTTGAAAATTATTTTCGATAATTTTAGGGATAGAAAACATCCAAAGCTGTTCAGTTGAAGAACTAGGCCTAGAGAACAACTCTGAGAAATCTAGCAATGCCCTCTTGAGCCGGGTATGGGTCCCTGGCTGCCGCAATTCTGATAAGCTCTTAACTGAATTCATAGATGGGCATTTAAGGGAATACTCAAAAAGTCGTATGAAAGTAGATGGCAGTACCACCTCTCTCCTTTCTCCTTACCTCCATTTTGGTGAACTCAGTGTGCGCAAGATCTACCGAGCTGTACGAATGAAACAGATTCAGTGGGCACAATATGATGAAAAAGATGCTGATTTTGAAGAGAGCATAACCCTATTTTTGCGTTCCCTCGGTTTAAGAGAATATTCCCGATACTTATGCTTCAACTTTCCTTTTACTCATGAGAGGTCATTGTTGGGGAATTTACGGCATTACCCCTGGAGGAATGATCAAGGGGAATTCAAGGCGTGGAGGCAGGGCAAAACAGGCTACCCGTTAGTGGATGCGGGTATGAGGGAGTTGTGGGCTACTGGGTGGATCCATAACCGAACCCGGGTTGTGGTGGCAAGTTTTTTCGTGAAGGTGTTGCTGCTACCTTGGACCTGGGGAATGAAGTATTTCTGGGACACGCTTCTTGATGCAGATTTGGAAAGTGACATCTTGGGTTGGCAGTACATATCAGGTTCTTTGCCTGATGGCCATGAACTAACCCGTTTAGATAGCCCAGAGGTATATGACCTTTGTTGCTTTTTTCTTTTCTGAAAATTGCATGACAATATTTTTAAGCATTATGGGGGTCATGATTCAGCCCCAATAGTTTAAGACTTCTCCATTTTGATATCCAAATAATCCATCTTACTGACTTACACCATTTCGGTCCTTCATTTTTATTTATTAAAAGGTTAAATCGTAGTTTGCATTTACAAGAAAGAAATCATGTTTTGGATTTAGCAATATATTTCTGAAGTGTTCACTCTATACTGGCATTCACTTATGCATTTAGTTCTTTTAGAATATAAAATGATGGCTCTGACCAAATTGTTGCACACAAATGAAAGTTAAAACTTTTTTGGAACAAAAATTGCATATGGTTACACTTTGAGGGTTTGTAGCTTGCTTATGTTTTTTGGATCATACTTTTAACATGAAGGTTGCTATCTAAAAGCATGTAATGAGCATAGCAAGGATAAAATTTTTTAGTTTTGGTGCTGAATTGGTAATGCCGGATAATGATATCTTTCCTGGCATTGGCCTTGGTGAAAAACATGGCCTCTATTTCTGATTGAAGATAATTTGAACTCTCTCGGGTTAATTGGTACTTCAGGTATAGCCCAATCAGACGACAAAAAAGGTCGTTTTATTGCTTTTAACCATCCTCTATTATTGCAATATCTCTTCTTATGTTTTAGGTCCAAGGTCAAAGGTTTGACCCAGAAGGGGAATATGTTAGAAACTGGGTCCCAGAATTGGCACGCATGCCGACTGAATGGATCCACCATCCATGGGATGCACCAAGGCCTGTGCTTGCAGCTGCTGGTGTTGAATTGGGATTTAATTACCCGAAACCCATCATTGACCTTGACTCTGCACGGGACCGCCTTGATGATGCTGTCTCCACCATGTGGCAGCTAGACCGTGCCTCCAAGCTTGCCACAGTATCTACTGATGAGGTCGTAGCTGATAATTCAACTTATTTTAAAAATAATGATGACAACAATATTTTGGATATACCAAAAGTTGTGGTTAAAAAGGAAGTTACTTCTGTGAGTTCATCTCTTGATCAGAAGGTGCCTTCCTTCAATAATAAATTTAGGGAAAATTTGAAAGCTAATAAGAATAATAATGGTAATGGTAATGTGAGAAACCGAACGGAACGGAATGGACCTGTGAACCAAATAGAGGGGCCAATGCAAGAAGAGGATGTGGTCTCGACAGCTGAGTCATCAGCTGGCCAGAAGAGAAGTGTTAGTGAAAGTTCTTATGCAGTGCCTAGTGCTAATTTTTCTTTATCAGAGGGAGATCAAATGGAGGAATGGGTGCCCTTTGATGCTTCAATGAAGTCTTTTAAGGTATGCTCTTCGTCCAATTTTTGTTTTTTTATAGTACTTTCTTTTGTAATATTTGGCTAATATGGAGTTGTTTGATTTTATGATTAGGAGGAAGAGGACGCACAATGTGAAAGTAGCATTAATGGTGAAAGGCCATCGAAAAGGTCTGGTTAGTTTTTGAAATTATAGGAAGAACTATATTTTGTACAGTAATCATGGGCATATTTACTTTATTCGTTTTAATTTGAGGCAAACTTTAGCGATTTTTGCATTATATGTCGTTTTTTTTTATTTGTTTATTTTAGGTGGAGGTGAATTTGACATTCTTTTTTTTTTTATCAAATAAATAACCTCTTGTTCCTGACAAAAACAAATATCATGCATTTTCCCTTTTGAAGTTTTTGCATTGTAGCAACATGTGAAACTTTCTGGAGCGATTTAGTATTCTTTTAACCATTGATTATCATACCAAAAGTATTCCGGCGATCTTTACAGTGATTTTTCATAATTTAAAGAATGTGCAATTTTTGTTTTTGATGGGACTGCTGTTTCATTAGCTAGTATCATGGTTGTTTTTTTTATGCACCCCCCCCCCCCCCGCCCCCCTCCGCCGAAGTCTTGACATAAAGGTGTTTTGCCTTTCTTATCTTTTTCTATGTTGCGGGTCTGATGCTGGCGCGCCGGCCCTCGGTAGGCCCAATGAGCCCAGAAACATAGTTGACACTCCGAAAAAATTAAAACTAACGTTACTGTTCACACAAATATCGAAAAAAACGTTTAAAAATTCGAAATTTTAAAACTAACGTTGTTAGATCGGCAATCGGAATGCCGAGAACACAAATGCCTTTGATCGGCATTCCAATTGCCGATCTAAGCTTAGATCGGCATTCCAATTGCCGATCTAAGGTTGGACCACTTCTCACCGCTCAATTTGCTCTCTGATTGATTGTTAAACATTTGCAATTATTTTTCAACTTTGTAATAATTTTTTATTTAATTTAATTAGTTTAAATAGATAATTAATAAAAACATTTAACAAAATTTGAAGAAAATTAAAAAATTAGTAAAAAATCAGAATAAATATAAAGAATTATAATATGTAATTTCAAAATTTTTCATTTAATTTAATTAGTTTAAATAGATAATTAATAAAAAAATAGAATAAAATTTGAAGAAAATTTAAAAAGTAGTAAAAAATCAGAATAAATATAAATAATTATAATATGTAATTTGGAAATTTTTTATGTAATTTAATTAGTTTATTTATATAATTTAATTATTTTATTTATTTAATTTAATTAGTTAAAATAGGTAATTAATAAAAACATAGATAAAATTTGAAGAAAATTAAAAAATTAGTAAAAAATCAGAATAAATATAAATAATTATAATATGTAATTTGGAAATTTTTTATTTAATTTAATTAGTTTATTTATTTAATTTAATTTAATTAGTTTAAATAGGTAATTAATAAAAAAAATAGAATAAAATTTGAAGAAAATTTAAAAATTAGTAAAAAATCAGAATAAATATAAATAATTATAAAGTCAACCATAAATATTAAAATTACAGCCATCTTCACTGAATAACATAAAGTCAACCCTTAAAAAAAAACATAAAAATATTACATAAAACTAACGCCGGCCTCCTCCTGGTAAGATATTCATGAACCTTGATCCTAGCCGGGCAACCCCACGTCGTAGTCCCCCTCCTCCACTGCTTGTGCTTTGAGATGGTCCCTTGCTACTTGATGCGCCATGACTCTCTCTGCTACTTGATGCTCCGTGACTTGTGGGAAATCGGAGCGACATTGATCGGTCACCCAGGCTAATGGAATTTCGACGTGGTTGAATACCTTCTATCCCAAAACTGACGCGACTTTCATTGCGAGAATCAATACTGATAGAATTCCGGCTAGGTTGATCCGGCTCCCTAGAAGGTTCACTTTGGTTCCCTGTAGAAGATTGAGTTCTGTTTCTTGCAGAAGGTCTTGTAGTCCTCCGTGTCCTCGGTGTGTTGGTAGGACGACCTGTACGACGACCAGTTTGAAGGTCCTCCATCGACATAGGTTGCTGAGTGTCGTTGGCCGCCGCAGCGTCCCTTCTGGTTCGGCGCCTCTGGTTTGCATGATTTTTATTTCTCATTGCATCCATCCACATCCAATCACGATCCTTTTTTCGCCTGCCCCGATTAATCATTGTCTTATCCGGATAGATCACGGGACCATCATACCCAGGCCACTTATCTTCGTCTTCGTAGCAGTGAAATTCACCTGTTGACCATATTTTAACCATATTCTCTGTGCTGTACCGTTCGTCTACAAAATCAGAAACATCCCACCTACAATGACCGCATACGGCAACCACATGAAGACATGGTATTCCTGTGAGTTGAGGTTTTCTGCACTTACACCAAGCACGCCTGCTCGGTAGTTGAGGATCTCTCGGTTGGTAATCTCGTTTGAGAAAAACTTGGTACTTCCACGTTACCCCCGGATCATTTTTTTCGAATGGCACTTGAGCTTCAAATTCTCCACGTTCAATGTCAACGGTGATAACGTTTATTGGCGCTGTAAATATGAATTTATATCATTATATATTTTAAAGATTAGAAGTAAATATGATTACATTGGAAGTACATTTATTACCTGCTTTGAGAGTATGCTTCATCAGCTTAAGTTGGATTTCTTTTGGCCATCGTTCTCCCTCCGCCTGTCTCGCCAAAGCTATTTGCTTCCTCTCATTGAACCATTTAACAGTTTTGTACCAAGTGCCTTCCACAAGTCCAACAACTGGTAGTCTTCTTTCAGCCTTGTACCTGCTATTGAGACTTTCTGATCCATTACTCGTCATAATTCCCCAACGATAACCACCGTCATACGTTTGTGTCCACCTTTCAGGTTTCCACTGCTCGTTACCATCTGTTTCATTTTCTTTTCCACACTTTTGAAGGTAGTCGATCGCCTTTAGATTCGTTTTTTTCAGTTCGTTCCACATTTTGTAGAAGGGCCTTCTTTTTTTCTTGTTGGCCAACTTATTTCTGAATTTGTCTGGTAGAGCTGCGTCTTTTCCAGATGCCTTGAACACGTTTTCACATACATGTTGCATGCAATACCGGTGCACGGCATATGAAGGGTTCGCATCCTCTTGCCAACCGTATTGGGGTTGTTTGAACGCGTTCCTTATTCCCCAATGGCGATCCGAAACAACACAGAATTTTTTTCCTTCCCCGATAACTTGTCGCCTTAGAAAATTCATGAACCAACCCCAACATTGTTCGTTCTCAGTTCGCACTAATGCAAATGCTAGTGGAAGCAACCGCTGCTCTGGATCATAACCGCATGCCGCTAACAATCTTCCCTTGTAGCGACCCGATAAGAACGACGCGTCGATGCTGATAACAGGCCTTAGGTATGGTACCGCCGCGATACAAGGCCCATATGCCCATGCTGCTGCGGTGAACATAGCTCTGTTGGGATCCCCTACGCTCTCTGTCAACCATTTGATCTGTGTCCCTGGGGTCGTTCTCTGTATAGCCAATAATAAACTCGGAAGTTTGTTGTATGATCCCTCCCACGATCCAAAAAGTTGTTCGATCGCTTTCTCTCTTCCACGCCATAACTTGTTATAGGTTGGTTTTACATTTGGATATTCTTTCTCCAATATAGATTTTACGTCATCTATAGAAATACCAAGATCTCTCTTCACTGCATTCCTGATGCTGTTTGCGATTACCTCTGCCGTCAGATTTTCATGCGTGAAATCTCCAGCCCTTCTCACGCATGTATGTTCTTCTTCATTCTTTATTATTCTCCAAAATTCACCTTCCCTTTCTGTACGGGCATACAAATGCCACTTACAGGTAGGCACCTTACAATCCAATACATACAATGCTGGAGTACTTCTAGTGGCTTTATGCTGTACATTATTATCTACGGCGTATTTATTACAAGCTTGTTTTAATTGTGGTTTTGACATAAAAATGTTTCCTTGCGCTAAAGGCCCAGAAGATTCTGTTTGAGACGGTTGTGGAATCGAATTTCTATACTCAGAGATATCCAAAAATTGTCTAACGGGATGGTAATTATCGGTCCTTCCTGTAATGTAATACTCGTGATTCGCAAAACCCTGCGCATACAAACCATCTCCCTCCATATCCTGTGACTCCCAAAACTCTTCCTCTTCATCCGTGAAGTCCTCCCCCGTTGCATAGTTCGACTGATAACCCGGGCCACGGTCGTATGTCTCGTCAAGTTCGTCTATATTCCCTTCTTCTTCTTCCTCCGCTTCTTGTCTAGCTGGTGTACTACTCTCAGGTTGGTCCCATGGATCCCAATCCTGTGCATTGGTATTGTACTCATTATTTGTTGTCTGTTGTCTTTCTCGTCCACTACTACTCTCAGGTTGGTCCCAAGAATCCCAACCCTGTGCACTCGTATTGTATTGATTATTTCTTTCTTCGTCTTCTTCGGTATTATTGACTTGTTGATTGAAATTATAATTATAATCATAATTATAATTATAATTTGTGTGTCCTCCTAATTAAAAAATATATAATTAAAAAATATGTAATTTATGTGTCCTCCTAATCAAAGGTTAATTTAAGAATGACATTTTTCAAAATGGTAGAATTCATAGTGCACCACAACAGAAAAGGTTTTTAACGGCGCCATATTTACGGCAGTTTTTTAAAAGGCTGTTGTTAATATTGCAGCTGAGGGAAAAACTGTTGAAAGGAAAAATAATATTGCAGCTAGAGAATCTAAAATATTATACAAATTTGCTTATGTTTAGAATTTTAGCAATATAATGTGTGATTTGTCTAATGATTCTTGAAGGTTAAAAATTTGATAACTCTCTTTTTTTATTTAGGAAAAGATTTGAAAGAGCTTCATGGTGGATGCAATTTGTGAAAACCCCTTAATAACTGCCGTTAAAAACAAATTTTGCCGTAGTGGTGGCATAAAACTAATTAATTATAAATGCGTACAATTCGTGGTAATTATTTTTCTAAACAAAATCAATACTTTTTTGAATGATGGTAATAATCTTAAATGGATTAAGATTTATAATTCTATTATAATATTAAAATTTATCGAAAGTTACCTTGTGGGCCACCACCAGTTGCTGGAAGCAAATCAACGTGAAGTTGAAAGCCGTGTAGTCTTCTTGCTTGGAAGCACTCATGTCGTACATACCGCCATTCATTTTCAGAGTTCACCGGCAATTGCATCTGCTGGAACCTTCCTTCAATTATGGTATTAAAATGAGAAACAATTCTCAAATTATAATGACCTTGATAAAATCCCAATGCTGATAAAATTAGTTCTTTAATTGATTCATAATCAGTTTGTGAAGTTGCATCCAAACTGAAATAATTTGATGGATTATATGGAGATTGATTAACGAAAACCGGAATGGAAATCATATTTCTGATAGTATTGAGAGTAGAGTGTTTGAAAATAACGGGTGATTTTCGAATTTGGAACGCCATGATCTATTTATAACCATTGAGAGTGGAGATAATGATGGACAATCAAATTAAATCACACTTAATGACACTGTTAAATCGCACTAAAATTCACTTTAGACCTTCGATCGGCATTTGGGATGCCGATTCAAGCCTTTTAATCATTAAAAACACTAAAAAATTAATGATGAAAATGATGAAAATATTAAAAAAGGAACACTAAAAAATTAATGATGAAAATGATGAAAATATTAAAAAAGGGACTTTAGGCGGGAACGCACTTAGATCGGCAATTGGAATGCCGATCTAAGCTTAGATCGGCAATTGGAATGCCGATCTAAGCTTAGATCGGCATTCCAATTGCCGATACACTACAAAATTAATGATGAAAAGTATAAAAAATAGAAAAAGGGACTTTAGGCGGGAACGCACTTAGATCGGCAATTGGAATGCCGATCTAACCTTAGATCGGCAATTGGAATGCCGATCTAAGCTTAGATCGGCAATTGGAATGCCGATCAAAGGCATTTGTGTTCTCGGCATTTCGATTGCCGATCTAACAACGTTAGTTTTAAAATTTCGAATTTTTAAACGTTTTTTTCGATATTCGTGTGAACAGTAACGTTAGTTTTAATTTTTTCGGGTTGACACTCTCTTCAGTTGAACAGACGGGATCCATTTCCTCGCGTCCTTTTAGGTCTTCACTCTTCGAGGATTGCCAGCACTCCACATTTTCGTAAAAATTTCAATGTCTGATTTAATACAAGGATTATAAATGTTTATATTTTTCATACTTTTATTTTTATTACTAAATTTCAATGCAAAACTTAAATGAGGAAGGTTCCGGTGCCACAACTTTAGAGTGCCACAATTTTATTTTTCTTCAATAATTAAAATTTTTTAAATTTAAATGTTTAATCCAAACCGTTGATCTTGTACAACTTAACAAGCGATGCATTTCCATATAAGTTTTATAAAATTTGGAGTTAATTTGATATTTGATAAAGAGGTCAAACTATGAACGTATTACAATTAATTTGTCATAGTTAACAAGATTCGTTTATTTTTTAATCTCTTGATCAAATATCAAATTAACTCCAAATTTAATAAAATTTATATGGAAACGCGTCGCTCATTTAGTTGCATAAGATCAATGATTTGGATTCAACATTTAAATTTTAAAAATTTTAATTATTGATGAAAAGTAAAGTTGGGACATTTGGTGGCACTCTAAAGTTGTGGCACCGGAACCTTTCTCAACTTAAATATCAAATGAAACCGTCTTACATAATATATAATATTTTCTTTATTGACTTAAAAAAAATTTATGAAAAATTTTCTAAAATAGGTGGCTTAAGTTCACCAGTGAATTGTTTCATTAAAAATGAAATACAGTCTCTCACAAATGATTACACAATCACAATCTCAATTTTGAAAACTAAACTAGTACGGGTTAGCCTTTGTACCAGCACTTCATCCTATACGCTTATAAAAGTAAAACTACTCAAAAACATCACCGCACACTGCAATCTTCTGCTTGCGTTACTAGTACTTTATCTATAAATTATGGCTTTTTTTTAATTTTGTATGTGTTTATAGGAAGCAATATAATAATTTTAATCTGCTATTTGGATTATCACATTTGACGGTTTATTTTTTTATTTTACAATTTTGGCTATTAAGAATTTTAAAATGGAGACATGGTGAAGGCATGCCTGTATAAAATTATGAAATAGAGAATTTAAATCCTTCCCATTTGACAATGTATTGATGTATATTAGGTCTTAAAATCACAATCCGGTTCTCTATCTATGACCTGAAGACTTTTACTTCATCCGCCAGCAACAAACCAATTTCTTACAAGCGTGTGGTAGGCTCAAATACAACGTATATAAAATATAAATAAAAAAAACGAGAGTTCCAAAGTAAACTGTAATGTAGAAATAGGTCCCGACAGGCTGGTAAGACCAGAAATCAACCAAACAAATAAATTCCATGATTTCTAGCAAAGAAGAAAAATGAGGTTTATGACGGGACAATTTTTTTATTTATTAAAACATTTAAATCCAAATTTAATATTTAATATGATTAATACTTTATTTTTTTTTTAAAAGTCCCTATTCTGATCCTAATATTTTTTTTCTGACAAAAAGAATTTTTTTTTGTTTTATAAAAATAAAAAATTCGGTAAAGGAAGGGAACAATTTTTTTTTTTGTATTGATATTCCATGTTCGTTTGATATTTCTTTTTTTTTTCCTTTTTGAGTGATAATAAACTCCAAATTTTTGCAATAACAGATAATCAGATGTAACATATTGGTCTCATTTGGATGAGTTAGGAATAAGGAAGGAAGAAAGATTTTAGGAAGAAACATTGGGAAGAGTGTTATTCCGGAAAGAAGAAATATTGTTTGGATGGTGAGTTGAGAAGAAGAATGGAAGAAATGAATTAAAATAATCATTTGTCTTTTTTATCTATTTGTAGTTTATTTATTTGTCTTTTTTTTATTGTAGTTTATTCATTAATAATGTTAATATTTTTCATATCAATTTAAGTAAATGATTAGGATATTAATATTATAATATTATAAAATAATAGTAATTATTATTATTTAATAATCAGAATAATTAAAATAATTAATAATTAATATTATAATATTATTATTATATTATATAATAATAAACTTTTCTTATTTATTATACTAATATAATTAATAATTTTATTAAATTAATTGTTAATATTATTTAATACAAATAATTAGACTAATAAAAAGTAAGTAACAATAATAATATAAATATAGTTAATATTGTTATATTACAATAACATAATATTATTAATTTATTATTAAAATAAAATAATTAATAATTAAACTACTTAATAGTGATTATTAGTAGTAATTAATTAATTATTATTATTATTATTATTATTATTATTATTATTATAATAAAAATGAAAGATAAAAATAAAAATAAAATGAGTACGGCAAGGTTCGATGGAATGAGTATGCGTGAAAAAAATAATAATAAAGTATGCATTGAAGTATGTGCAGCTATTATTTTACTCTTTTCTTTATTCTCATTTTTTTCCTTCCGGCCTCTTCTGACTATTTGATGGAAGAAGCTCTTCCGAGAAGAGCTCCTCTTCTGAGACATATTCTTGGTTGTTTGGATGAAATTTTTCTTCCGGAAGAGGGCTCTTCCGGGAAGAAGCGTTCTTCCTCCCCATCCAAATGAGGCCATTCTCTATTAAGAACCATGTCTAATGATGTGAGATAAGCTAATACCCAAAAGTGTCCTAAATTAACCGCAAGCGTACGGTAAATCGTTGGTTCAATTGGGGTCGAATCCACAAGGACGGATACACAAGTACCGGACTCACAAGTTCACAAAGTCTAGATCTAGCAATTTGCAAGAGGTAAACAAACAAATTTAACTTAACAATTACTAAAAATAAAGGCTAACAACAAACAAGATGAAAACAAGATATTTTTGTTGGTAATTTGGTTGCAATTTGGTATAAAAATGTCCTAGGGGTTTCAGTTTCAACCTTGGTTAGGCCATAGGCTGTCGGCGCTCGTCACTCTCGTGCCGAATCACTGACCAGTGCGGGCCAGAGAGCCCTGTGCGACCGCACAGGACCTCTGTGCGACCGCACAGCCCATGGTTAGTGCCGGATTGATGCGATAAGTTGATTTCTAGCTTGTATGGGACAGGTCTAGCCGTACCTAAACTCTTGAACCTCAACTCTCGTAATGTTGGTCACAATATTTGGTGCGGAACCTAGCCTAAAATCCCCATTAGGTCAATTAACCCTCAACTCTCGTAATGTTGGCTTAATTATCCTAAGTCTATTTGTTGATTCACGAAGGCATCCACTAGACTCTCGCCTAAGCGGAAACTTGTCCCTTTTGAGGCTTAAGTTGGTCACCTCTCGGCTCCTAACCTACCTTGGTCACCTATTTGGTTCAATTAAACAATCTACACCTTTAGCCTAAGTTAGGTGTGGCCATTCACCTAAAAGGAGGTTCAATTGGACAATTAAACACAAACAAGCATATTCATTCAACAATCAAGCAAATAGTACACAATAGAAACCAAATATCACATCAATTCAACAAACCTAACCTTGGTTTCCACTAAGTCCCTAGAACATGTCTAAATCTAGCCTAACATAATGGTAAAACAAGCAAACAAGGTAAATAAATGCAAAGATACAATTCCCATGCTAAACCAAGTCAAAAGGGAAGGCAAAATGCCCCTTCTCAAGCCCGATCGACTTCTGGACCAGCAAAGGAGGTGCTTGGACGGAATGATGACGTGTAGGAGGTCGAGACGGCAAGATCCGAGGCGGCAGAGGGGCTGTGCGGTCGCACGGGCTGGCTGTGCGGCCGCACGGGAGGTCGAATAGTGGAAAATGGAAGGGAAAAAGGTTGGTTTCTGCTTCGGCGCCGCCTTGGATCGAGGTGGAAAGAGAGATGCCCTAGATGAGGTGATTGGGCGCCTTATATAGGGGGTTTGGTAGGGTTTGGAGGTTGGTGCGGTCGGATAGAAGTCCTGTGCGGTCGCACCAGAGTCGCTGGACCATGCATGAGTCGGATTCGGCCGAAATGAGCCCGAAATGAGTCTGTGCGGTCGCACCACTTCTCTGTGCGGTCGCACCAAGGTAACAGAACCAGGATGGAGCCAGAGTAGTGTCGTGTGAGCCAGGATGGTCTGTGCGGGCGCACTGGATGGCTGTGCGGCCGCACAGGGCCTTCTGGAACTCGGTTTGTGCGCCGTTTCGTGCCGACATGCATTGTTTTTGCTGCGACTTGGCTCCAAATTCCTACAAAACCAAAATGAAACCCAAGCAGTACCAAATTTCTACAAAACACACTAAAATCAAATAAAACTAACTAAAATCAAGGGTTTTGAGTTATGATTTGGGTAAAAGTCCGGCCTAAAACTATATATAAATATGTGACATCAAATCCCCCCAAGCTAAAATCTTGCTTGTCCTCAAGCGAAAAATATAAACCAAGGGGTTGGACAATACCTAAACCTTAACTTAAAATCCTTGATGGCCTACAAGTTGCAATGTCAATTCAATCAATTTGGTTCAAGTTTCACACATGTCTTAAAGGAAAATGGTTGTGAAATTTACCACAAAAATTTACACCCAAGTTCTCCAAACAATTGGCTTATGATGCACTTGGTCCTAAAAGATTCAATTTCAAAATTCAATGACCCTAGCTTCTCTATGTTAAACAACATGCAAGACCAAGGTTATTTGTCCGTTCTTTTCCATACACTCCAAAGATTTGTAAGAAATATCCCTAGCATGTCAAGACGTGTTGAGTCTTTCAAGAAAAAGAAAAGTAGAAAAAGAGAAGATAAGAATTTACATTGAGCTTGACAAGGTTTTGCCCTTTTTTTTTGTTTTTTTTTTTTTTTTTTTTTTGTTTTTTGTTTTTTGTTTTTTTTTTTTTTCGTTGTTTTTTTTTTTTTTTACATGGATACAATTTGCCATTGTGGCTTTGAGAAGAATTTACATAAAAAGAGAGAAGAAGAAGAGAAGAAAATGAAGGTAGGAAGACTAAAAAATACATGCTAAAGATACCCTTTTGAACAAATTCATGTAGGGCACAAATCCGTTCACTCGGCAAATTGTTATGGTTTTGTCTAATAGCGTTTACCATTATAAAAGCAACCAATTTTTGGGTTCTATCAATTCAATTTCAAATTTCTTTGGGCCGGTGGCTTCAAAAACCAATCAAAAGAATGCCTTAAGTTTAAATTTTTGCATTAAATCTCACAACCAATTTTCAATTCAAAACAGTGTCAAAACTTGAACCAAATCAGCCAAACAACATCACAACTCATTTATATGCAAATTATATGAGATTATATGCAACTAAATGATGCAAACCATGTACCAGAGTGGTCTGTGCGGTCGCACAGGGGTCGGTGCGGTCGCACAGGGCTGGTTCGGACCGAACAGGGACTGGTTCGGACCGAACAGAGAATGGTCTGGCACTGAGGTTGACCTGTGCGACCGCACAGGGGTCTGGTGCGACCGCACAGGGCCTCTGACAAGCACAAATTATGCAATGATGCAGTCCTAGATACAAGTTTCACAAATTTCTTCAATTCTCCCCCCCCAAGCTAAGTATTGCAGTGTCCCCAATGCAAAAACACAGCAAAGAAAAGAAAAGGAGAAGGAATTTGGAAACATACCGTTGCGGCCGGTAGCGGATAAACCGCAACCGGCCATCTAGAAATGACGACGGCGGGATGGAGGGCGAGACATCTCCTCCACGATGTACTCCACATTGTCAAAACGCGTGTCGGTGGTTTGGCGGTGGGCACGAATGTCCTCTTGGTTGGAGAGAGATAGGTCGGTGAGGTTGCGCAAGGAGCGGTCAACATTTGAGTACCATTCTTGAGGCGGGTGGTATGGCATGTTGCTTGGCCCGGCATGGTGCGGCGGTTGTGCGGGTTGATACGGCGGTGGAGCGGGGCCTAAGTAGGCGGCATACTCGACGGGGATCAACCATGATTCGGGGTCGTCCTTCTCAAGGGGCACAACATAAGGAAATGTGATTGTTGCCCGCCCCTCAAGATTCCAAATGATCGTGTTGTGGTCGGGTAGCCGAATGAACTTGGCACGCTTGAGATAGTCGAGGTCGATGCGCTTCGTGCCCTCACAAATGTCATCCATGCGCTCGAAAGAATAGCCAAGATGCTCGCAAAGGTGCGTGACATAGGATCCGATGGTGACTTCACCACGCGATTTTGGTTGGTCGCGCACGTCCTCCCAATGAAGTGCCATGAGAAGGGCAAGGTCGAGCTTGGGTGGGCGGTCTTGGAGCATCATGTCCATCAATTGTAGCTCGAGATCGGTGGCATGAGTCGCGGTTTCGCCCTTGGCAAAGATTGTGCTTGCGAGGATGCGGTGCAAAATTCGGAGTTGCGGCGTTTGAATAAACCGCACCTTGTTCCCTCGTGGTTCATTAAGACCTGTAATGGCATGCCAAAAATCTTGTTTTGACCACCCCTCACGATGGAAGGGCAACTCAAAATCGGGTGAAGTGTGAAACCCAAAAATTTCTCTCAATTCTTCAATTAGAACGGTGTGCAACCTTCTACCCATGCGAAATGAAATGTATGGCTTATGGGTAACCTTGCAAATTTTCAATTTATAAGACGACAAGAATTGAATTGTTGGGTTGTAGTATGAGGGCCGGTCAATTTTCCAAAATTTTTGTCTAAAACCAATTCCACGAGTGAGTTCACGAAAATCATAACCAATCTCAAGGTGGTCAAGAGTGTCCCAATCAACAAGTCTAGTGTGCTCAATTTTTCTATCCAACAACCTAGTGATTTTCATGAACATGCGGTGGGTTGGGATAGGAATACCAAGCTCTTCTTCGAGGGGTTTGGCATTTGGGTCGTATTGGTTGTCTTCATCCTCGGGATCGGTATCGGGGTCAACGGGGTAAGGGGGTGGTGGTTGGTTGCGGTGGCGTGGGCGGTCATCATGGGATGTGGATCTACGCCTTTGGGATGACTCGCCATGGTGGGTTGTGTAGCGTTGGGAGGTGGAATGGCGGGCGGGTTCACGATTTTGGGTTTGGAGGCGGCGGGATGATTCGGGTTGGTCATTTCGGTGTTGGCGAGTGAAACTACGGGTTATGCGTTGGAGGATGTTAGGCATTTTGGATGGTGGTAAATGAATTTGGCTAAGTTCTTGAGGAACGGGTAAGCGGTGTAGCCAAATGTTCAAGAAAAATCACAAACCAAGTCCAAACCAATACAAAAACCAATGCACAAAATGTAAATGAGAGAGATAGAGTGTTACAACCTTGTTTCGTGGGAGTTCGTGGCAGTTCGACTGTGATTCGTGGTCGAATTCGCTGCTGGATCGGTCGGAATCGTGGCTGGATCGGCCGGAGACTTGTCTGGATCGGCCGGAGACTTGGCTGGATCGGCCGGAATCGTGCTGAACTTGCGGTGGCCTTCGGCAGGGGCTACGGTTGTCCGATCGACCTCAAATTTGGACAGTAGGTGCACGGGTTGATGCTTGACAAACGTTGCGGAGCGGTTTTGGTTTCGGCCGGCAAGTTTTTGAAGTTGCGTGGGACAGCGGTGGTTTGAGCGTGGGAGATGGCTAAGTAGAGTAGTTCTTTGAGTTTTGAGGAGATGGTGTGGTGAAATGAGGCAGTGGGAGGGGGTATTTATAGGGGGAATGGCTGGGGGGGGGGAAGGGAATTTGAATTTGGAGTAGTGGGAAGCATGTGGGGGCCAAGAGGAGCCTCTGTCGGGAGCGTGCGGTCGCACAGTGATGGCGTGCGGTCGCACAGGGCATAGTGGGGAGCAGCCGGGCCCCTAAGGCATAGCCGAAACGTGGCCGACAGGTCCTGTGCGGTCGCACAGGTACTGGTGCGGTCGCACGCATGGCGGACAGAGCGGGGAGGGTGGCCGACAGGCGGTGCGCGTGGGAGACAGACCCAGGTGCGGTCGCAGAGGGGGCTGTGCGGTCGGACGCGTGGCCGACAGCGCGTGCCAGGGGGGTCCAGGCGGGGCCGACAGGGGTTGGTGCGGTCGCACACCCTTCTGTGCGGTCGCACAGTGGCCGACAGGCGTGCCAGGGCGGGTCCATGCGTGGCAGACAGCGCCAGGTGCGGTCGCACAGGACTTGGTGCGGTCGCACAGTGCCCTGGGACCCTCAAACAGTGATTTCCAGCAATGATTACCCCTTCCCAAGCATGATTCAACAGTGTTTTGGTTGGATTTGTCGCGGCAGACAGCATGTGGAGTGTGCAGCTCGCGGTGCGGATCGAACGGCTTGCATGAGGTCGTGCGGGGCCAAGTGTCCCATGTCCTTGACCCATGGTGCTCTTGCGCAAGTCGATCGGGGGAAATCCGCAACCTAAAAATCTGAAACACCACAACAAACAACAACCAATTGACATTAAATTTTCACCACATTTATTTTTGGATTTTCACTTTTTCCAATTTTTATTTGCTTTTCGAATTTCCAAAAATTAGAAAATAACTCCTAAAAATTCTAAATTAACCTACATATTTTATCATTTTCTCATTTTTTCAATTTTTATGTGTTTTTCGAATTTTCTAAAAATAACAAAATAAAAGGAGAAGGGTTAGAAATCCTTGGGTTGCCTCCCAAGAAGCGCTTGTTTAAGGTCACTAGCTTGACCGAATGCCGCTAATCTTCAATCGGCGGTGGATCGACAAGGGTATATGCCATGATTTGCCCCTCGTCGTGGTTGGCGACATAGTGCTTGAGCCGTTGACCATTGACTTTGAATGGCTCCTCATCCTTGCTACAAATGTCGACGGCACCAAAAGGATACACTTTGACTACGCGGAATGGGCCCGACCATCTAGAGCGCAACTTGCCCGGAAAAAGTCGAAACCGAGAGTTGAACAAAAGGACCAAGTCTCCCTCCTTGAACTCTCTCCTAGAGATGTGCTTGTCATGAAACAACTTGGTCTTCTCCTTGTAGAGCCTTGCATTCTCATAGGAGTTGAGTCTCAACTCTTCCAACTCATGTAAGTCCAAGATCCTTTTCTCACCCGCTTCTTTCATGTCCATGTTGAGAACCCTTGTTGCCCAATAAGCCTTATGCTCAATCTCCACGGGGAGATGGCAAGGCTTTCCATACACAAGCTTGAAAGGGCTCATTCCAATGGGCGTCTTGTATGCGGTGCGATAGGCCCAAAGTGCATCATCCAACTTTTGAGACCAATCCTTCCTTGAGCGGGCCACCGTTTTCTCCAAGATAGACTTTATTTCTCTATTGGAGACCTCAACTTGGCCACTTGTTTGAGGATGGTAAGCGGTGGCGACTTTGTGGGTCACACCATGCTTCCTCAAGAGACCATCAAATTGGCGGTTTATAAAGTGTTTTCCTCCATCACTAATCACCGCCCTTGGTACTCCAAACCTTGGGAAAATCACCTTAGAAAACAATCTAATCACCGCCTTAGCATCGGCGGCCTTGCATGCCACCGCTTCAACCCACTTTGAGACATAATCCACGGCCACTAAGATGTACTCAAATCCATTTGAATTGGGAAAAGGCCCCATGAAATCAACTCCCCACACATCAAAAATCTCAACTTCCAAAATTGGGTTCAATGGCATTTCATTTCTCCTTGAAATATTGCCGGTCCTTTGACATTGATCACAAGACAACACAAAGGATCTCGCATCCTTGAAAAGAGAAGGCCAAAAGAAACCGGATTGAAGTACCTTAGCCGCTGTTTTTGAGAATGAAGCATGGCCGCCATATGAGGAGGAGTGGCAATGAGCAAGTATGGACCGAACCTCTTCATAAGGCACACAACGGCGGAAGATATCATCAATCCCCAACTTGAACAAGAAAGGTTCCTCCCAATAGTAGTGCTTGGCATCGGTTTTGAGCTTCTTCCTCTGCTGGATTGACATGTCAGGTGGCAAGACACCACTGGCCAAGAAATTCGCCAAATCGGCATACCAAGGCAAGATGTACATAGGTACCTGGGGCCTCTGTGCGGTCGCACAGGGGTTCTGTGCGGTCGCACAGCATGGGTTCGGACCGAGTTGCGGTTGGGTCGGACCGAGCAGAGACTGGTCGGAGCTGGATTGCACTGGTTCGGACCGAGCAGGCACTGGTTCGGACCGAACAGAGGCTGGTTTGGAGCTGGGGCTGACCTGTGCGACCGCACAGGAGTGTGGTGCGACCGCACAGGGTCCTCTGGTGTCTCCTGGCGCTGTGTTGCTTGCTGTCTGGGACCCTGCCTTGGCCTGGGTCGATCCTGCCTGAGCTGGCCCTGCCTGGACTGGCCCTGGATGCTGCACTGGCACTGCCTGAGAGGACTCTGGGTGCTGTGCGACCGCACAGGATTGTGGTGCGACCGCACAGAGGGCTCTGACCAGTACCGACATGAGTTGTTCGTCGGGAAATGAGTCATCTATTGGCAGGTCTGACCCGGCTTGCTGCCGTAGCCTTGAGAGGTGGTCTGCAACTGAATTTTCCGTGCCTTTCTTGTCCCGAATTTCTAAGTCAAACTCTTGCAACAAAAGAACCCACCGAATCAACCTTGGCTTGGCATCCTTCTTGCTCATGAGATAGCGGACCGCGGCATGATCGGTGTAGACTATCACTTTAGACCCGACAAGATAGGACCTAAACTTGTCGAGTGCAAACACAACGGCCAAGAGTTCTTTTTCGGTGGTGGTGTAGTTGACTTGTGCCGGGTCAAGGACCTTACTTGCATAGTAGATAGCAACCGGTTTCTTGTCCTTTCGCTGCCCAAGAACGGCCCCAACCGCATAGTCACTTGCATCACACATGAGTTCAAAAGGTTGGCTCCAATTGGGCGGTTGCAAGATAGGAGCCGACACAAGAGCATTTTTTAGCCTTTGGAATGATTGAATGCACTCTTCATTTATGAGAAACTCATGGTCCTTTATCAAGAGGTTGGTGAGCGGCTTGGCGATTTTTGAGAAATCCTTGATGAAGCGGCGGTAGAACCCGGCGTGCCCCAAGAAACTACGCACATCTTTGACACTTGTGGGCACCCCAAGTTTCTCAATCACCTCCACTTTGGCTTTGTCAACCTCGATTCCATTAGCCGTGATAACATGACCAAGCACCACGCCTCGTTGCACCATGAAGTGGCATTTCTCCCAATTCAACACCAAATTGACCTCTTCACAACGCTTCAAAACTCGAGAAAGGTTAGTTAGACAAGAATCAAAGGAGGTACCATAAACCGAAAAATCATCCATAAAAACCTCCATTTCTTTCTCAAGAAAATCCGAAAAAATTGCCATCATGGCCCTTTGAAATGTGGCGGGTGCATTGCATAAACCAAACGGCATCCTACGGTACGCGTACGTACCATAGGGACAAGTAAATGTGGTCTTTTCTTGGTCAAGTGGGTGGATGGGTATTTGGAAAAAACCGGAAAAACCATCTAAATAACAAAAGAAAGAGTGATTTGCAAGCCTTTCAAGTAGTTGGTCGACAAATGGGAATGGAAAGTGGTCCTTGCGCGTGGCCGCATTGAGCTTGCGGTAGTCGATGCACATGCGCCAACCGGTTGCCATTCGGGTTTGGATCTCCTCTTCCTTGTCATTCTTCACCACGGTGGTTCCTCCCTTCTTGGGCACGACATGAACCGGGCTCACCCACTTGCTATCCGAAATCGGATAGATTATGCCCGCATCAAGCAACTTTAAAATCTCCTTCTTTACAACCTCTTTCAAGTTGGGGTTGAGCCTTCGTTGCCCCTCAACGGTTGGCTTGTGGTCATCTTCTAGGAGGATGCGGTGCGTGCAAATGGATGGGTGGATCCCTTTCAAGTCTCCAATTGAATACCCAATTGCCTTGCGGCGGGCCCTCAACTCGGCCAATAACCTATCGGTTTGTTCGGGTCCCAAATCGGCATTCACAATCACGGGGCATGTCTCATTTGGGCCAAGGAACTCATACCTCAAGCTGTCAGGTAAGGGTTTGAGCTCCACTGCTTGCTGTGCCGGATCGGCGGTGTTTCGTGCGATTTCGGCCATGAAAATCTCACCCTGGGAGTGCTGTGCGACCGCACAGGGGTCTGGTGCGACCGCACAGGGCTCCAGTTCCTCAGTCTGGCCCTCTGTTTCATCATCTGTCAGATCCAGAGAGTCTTGTGCGACCGCACAGGGGTCTGGTGCGACCGCACAGAGGTCTCTGTGCACGATTTGGCCCCGAATCGCATCAAGCATCAAGTCTTTTTCTTCTATACCCTCTTGCATCTCAGATAGAAAGGTTTTGAGGTACCTGAGAGTCTCATTATATTGATCTCCAAGCATTTCATCACCGGGTTGGTCTATTCCCTCAATCATGCAACATGTGTCGAGTTGGTTTGGATATTTCATGGCCTTGTCAATGGGAAACTCAATTGTCTCTCCACCAATCCTTAGAATTAGCTTTCCATCTCTAGCATCCATCAAGGCACCGGCCGTTCTAAGGAAAGGTCTCCCCAAAATGATGGGCACTTCTTTGTCCTCCTCCATCTCCATAACAACAAAATCACCGGGCACATAGAACTTGCCCACTTGGACCGGTACGTCCTCAATCACACCAAGTGGGAGCCGCACGGATGAGTCGGCAAGTTGCAAGGTCATGCGTGTGTTCTTCAACTCTCCAACCCCAATTTTCTCAAAGACCGTTCTTGGCATGAGGCTCACACTAGCACCCATGTCACAAAGAGCCTTCTTTATTGTAGCCTTCCCAATAGTGCAAGGAATGGTGTATTTACCCGGGTCATCCATCTTAGCCGGCATCTCGCTTCGAAGGACGGCACTACATTGCTCGGTCAATCTCACGGTTTTGAGGTCCTCCAAAGGTCTCTTGTTGGAAATGATATCCTTGAGGTACTTGGCATAAGTGGGGATTTGGGTAATGGCATCGGTGAAAGGTATGGTGATTTGTAGTTGCTTGAGCATTTGTAGGAAGCTCTTGAAGCCTCGGTCTGCTTTGTTTTGGGCTAGCCTCTGAGGAAATGGCACTGGAGGTATGAATCTCGGGTCAGGCTCAACCGGACCACGCTTTTCGGCCTTTTTCTGGCCCTGTGCGGTCGCACGGGAGTCTGTGCGGTCGCACGGGACTGGTTCGGACCGAACTGGGGTTGGCTCGGACCGAGCAGAGACTGGCTTCTCTGGACTGGTTTGGCTGGGACCCTTTGTGCGGTCGCACGGGGGCTCTGTGCGGTCGCACAGGGGTGTCTCCTGAGCCGAATCGGCCGCCGGTTGCGGTCCCTCATATCTTGTCCCGCTCCTCAATGATATAGCCTTGATTTCTCCTCTGGGATTGGCTTCGGGCTGACTTGGGAGTTGCCCGGGGGCCCTTTGGCTTGGCCCGGGTTGAGAGAAATGAGCCTCCATCATTTGCTCGAGCCTTGTCAAAGACTTGAGTCCATCTTCAAATTTGTCTAGCTTCTCGGCCACGGATTGATTCCACTTGCCGGTCTCATGCATGAAGTTCTCAACAACGGGGGGAACATAAGGCACAAATGGCTTCCTTTGGTAGTTCGGGTTCCGATTGTTGTCAAATGTGGCATTGCGGAAGGTGGTGGCATTGTTGTTGGGTTGCCGGTTTTGCACGGGTTGTTGGGGCCTTCTTGGAAAGTAGGGCCGCGGCATGGTTTGGTTTTGAGCATTTTCCTTGAAGTTGGGGTTGTTCATGTGTTGCCATTCTTGCTTCTCCTTCTCATCCATGGAATAACTCGCGGTGAAAGGCGGGTTGGGAAAATAGGATGGCTCATTGTTGATGGAGTTGACTTGCTCGAACTCATCATCCATTTGAGGTCCCGGGCAATTGAGAGAAGTGTGCCCTTCTTCACCGCACGCACCGCACGGGTTGGGTTGATGGTGGTGGACCGCCTTGTCGGTGCTCTTCTTGGCCGCTTCGGCCTCAAGTTGGGCGATTCTTGCATGAAGAGCGGTGATCTCACTCACTTCATACTTGCCTCCACCCTTGGCATTGTCCCGCACCGACCATTGTTGGTTGCGCGCCAAATCATCAATCAAATCAAAAGCGGCTTGCGCATCGCGGTCCATGAGACTTCCACCTGAAACGGCATCAACATTCATGCGAGTACTATCGGTTAATCCATCATAGAAAGATTGAATAACAACCCAAATAGGCAAACCATGGTGTGGACACGAAAATTCCAAGTCCCTAAACCTTTCCCAAGCTTCACTAAGTGTTTCATCGGACCTTTGCCTAAAACTAGAGATTTGGGTCCTAATTTTGGCCGTCCTCTTGTGAGGAAAGTACTTGGTCAAGAAGGTTTGGGCCATTTCCTCCCATGTCCTTATGGACCCCTTTTTCAAGGTACCATACCATTTTCTAGCCCTATCCTTGAGAGAGAAAGGAAAAAGCAACAATCTAATTGCGGATGGTGTAACCCCATTCAATTTAATAGTCAAGCAAACTTCCTCAAACATAAGCAAATGCTCATGTGGGTCCTCATTCTCGCCACCATGAAAGGTGTTTTGTTGCACAAGGCTTATGTGGTTGGGAGTAATGTTGAGGTTGTTCGCCGCAACACCCGGCACTCGAATGGCGGCTCCAATGTTGCTTGACTTGGGAGCGGCCAATTGCCTCAAGGTACGTTGTGGCGGTGTTGGGTCTTCCTCATCCGAGTCGCCATGTGTGCTTGCTCCTCCTTCGTCATTGCGTGGGCCTCCATTCCTCAATCTTTGCATCTCCAAGTCGAACTGGGCACGCTCAGCTTCCATCTGCAGCCGCTGGGCCTCCAACTGTCGCCTCAATTCCTCGAGTTCGGCCATGTTTTCACCACCAGAGGGCTCTGTGCGGTCGCACAGGGGGTCTGTGCGGTCGCACAGGGGGTCAGGCTGTGGCTCTGGGTGTGGTTTCGGCTGGTTTTTGGTTCCAGCAGCTCCTGTGCGGTCGCACAGGGGGTCTGTGCGGTCGCACAGGGGTTGCAGGGACTGAGTTGGTCCGCCGAATGAGGTTTTTGTGGGGATAATTGGTGTTGGCTCTGGACTTAGGTCTGAAAGTGTGTTGGTTTCACAGAGAATGCACTGATCGGATTGGACTTTCTTGATTGGGTTTGGTAGGTCGGTCGGTGGTCGATCAAGAGAGCTCAAGGCTTCGGTGGACCTACTCCTCAAGAGATACTCTCGGATTGGGCCCCGTTGAGTCTTGTGTCTCTTTCCGGCCAGCGCTTGTCACTACAAACACAAAAAATAAACAAACAAACAAAATGTGAGAACAAAAAGAAATAATCTAGGCCCTTGTTACTAAAGCAAGGATCCGATATTGTCACCGTCCCCGGCAACGGCGCCAAAAAGCTTGATGTGAGATAAGCTAATACCCAAAAGTGTCCTAAATTAACCGCAAGCGTACGGTAAATCGTTGGTTCAATTGGGGTCGAATCCACAAGGACGGATACACAAGTACCGGACTCACAAGTTCACAAAGTCTAGATCTAGCAATTTGCAAGAGGTAAACAAACAAATTTAACTTAACAATTACTAAAAATAAAGGCTAACAACAAACAAGATGAAAACAAGATATTTTTGTTGGTAATTTGGTTGCAATTTGGTATAAAAATGTCCTAGGGGTTTCAGTTTCAACCTTGGTTAGGCCATAGGCTGTCGGCGCTCGTCACTCTCGTGCCGAATCACTGACCAGTGCGGGCCAGAGAGCCCTGTGCGACCGCACAGGACCTCTGTGCGACCGCACAGCCCATGGTTAGTGCCGGATTGATGCGATAAGTTGATTTCTAGCTTGTATGGGACAGGTCTAGCCGTACCTAAACTCTTGAACCTCAACTCTCGTAATGTTGGTCACAATATTTGGTGCGGAACCTAGCCTAAAATCCCCATTAGGTCAATTAACCCTCAACTCTCGTAATGTTGGCTTAATTATCCTAAGTCTATTTGTTGATTCACGAAGGCATCCACTAGACTCTCGCCTAAGCGGAAACTTGTCCCTTTTGAGGCTTAAGTTGGTCACCTCTCGGCTCCTAACCTACCTTGGTCACCTATTTGGTTCAATTAAACAATCTACACCTTTAGCCTAAGTTAGGTGTGGCCATTCACCTAAAAGGAGGTTCAATTGGACAATTAAACACAAACAAGCATATTCATTCAACAATCAAGCAAATAGTACACAATAGAAACCAAATATCACATCAATTCAACAAACCTAACCTTGGTTTCCACTAAGTCCCTAGAACATGTCTAAATCTAGCCTAACATAATGGTAAAACAAGCAAACAAGGTAAATAAATGCAAAGATACAATTCCCATGCTAAACCAAGTCAAAAGGGAAGGCAAAATGCCCCTTCTCAAGCCCGATCGACTTCTGGACCAGCAAAGGAGGTGCTTGGACGGAATGATGACGTGTAGGAGGTCGAGACGGCAAGATCCGAGGCGGCAGAGGGGCTGTGCGGTCGCACGGGCTGGCTGTGCGGCCGCACGGGAGGTCGAATAGTGGAAAATGGAAGGGAAAAGGGTTGGTTTCTGCTTCGGCGCCGCCTTGGATCGAGGTGGAAAGAGAGATGCCCTAGATGAGGTGATTGGGCGCCTTATATAGGGGGTTTGGTAGGGTTTGGAGGTTGGTGCGGTCGGATAGAAGTCCTGTGCGGTCGCACCAGAGTCGCTGGACCATGCATGAGTCGGATTCGGCCGAAATGAGCCCGAAATGAGTCTGTGCGGTCGCACCACTTCTCTGTGCGGTCGCACCAAGGTAACAGAACCAGGATGGAGCCAGAGTAGTGTCGTGTGAGCCAGGATGGTCTGTGCGGGCGCACTGGATGGCTGTGCGGCCGCACAGGGCCTTCTGGAACTCGGTTTGTGCGCCGTTTCGTGCCGACATGCATTGTTTTTGCTGCGACTTGGCTCCAAATTCCTACAAAACCAAAATGAAACCCAAGCAGTACCAAATTTCTACAAAACACACTAAAATCAAATAAAACTAACTAAAATCAAGGGTTTTGAGTTATGATTTGGGTAAAAGTCCGGCCTAAAACTATATATAAATATGTGACATCATCTAACTTAGCTCATTAAAATAATATTTTTCTTGTCAGAGATTTTTACTCAAAATAATATCTTAATGCTAATGGAAGATACCTAGCTAGCTAATTATTGACTCAAAATTAGGTTTAGATATAATAATTCAGTTTCGAATTATAACCAGGTCCTACCGTGGAAGTATTTTGAAAACAACGAAATAGTAGACATAAATTAAGATTGATATTTAAAGAATAGTCTCTAGGGGGACAGATAGGCGTGCCAATGACGAAAGCACAAGGCATTAAATAAGCTGAATTATTGATCATTTAATATTCAAGAAAGGTTATCAATCAATAACAAATAGTGCAATAATAAGACCTTTTCTGATAAGTCATCATGTATTGACTTCATTCTTTTAGTGGACAGAGACTTGATGCACCAGTAAATACTGCAACTTCAATTATTTTTGTTTATTTATTTTTATAGCTTGTCTTCATCCCCACAAATTAGAGAGAAAAAGAACCGCCAATCAATCACAATAAATTAATTTCTGACTTAATCTCGTTCGTTCATCCTTTCTGAGATGCTCTTATGTTAATCGATATAACTTATAGGTCTTTATCTTGATCTAGTTTCGATTCAGTGACTTCTCGTCTTCTCGACTTGATTTGGAGTTCAACAGCGTTTGACTATTTTTGTAAGTGATTAATTGGCGATAGGCTAGCCACCAGGCTTCATTCCACATAATTGTCTTTCTGCTAATGGAAGATTGGAAGTATATATGATATTGTCTTTCTAGCATTCTACCTTATAGATATTGCAAACTTGCTTCAAAGTACAATATTCTGATATTAATTTTTGTTATATTTGGGTCGCTATTTCTTAGTTGTTTGGTGTCAAAACAAATGTGTTGGGCGGCCAATGGAGACAGATTAACAAATCTTTGTTGTGCGGAGGATGACATATTTTAGAGCAAACCTAGCTAGGCACATTGAAATTTACCCAGATAAATGTCTAGATTTATTACTGGTAAAAGATTGTAATTTGAGTAAAGAAAGCGATTTGACTAAAAATTTCTTGTGATATTTAAATTCATAAAAATTGAAGGTTTTTCCCTATTAATTTTTTTTTTTGTGGATATTTGTTTTATGTATATATATGCTTATGTGATAAATTAGATATACCACCTGACTATCTCCAAGGGAATGCAATTTAGAGCTACTCTTCAACTCCCAGCATAACACATATCCATTGTACACTTGGTAGCAGCTATAACAAATTTTCTAGATAGTGATTGCATAACATGTATTCATTGTACATTTGGCACATATATATATATATATATATAGGACATAATAAAGATTTGTGCATGGTTCTAATCTTATGCCCAAGCTCGCTACTGTTTTCTAGATAGTGATTGCATCAGTTTATGATGACTTTTCATTTTGATCGGACGGTTTTTTAAACATCTCTTTCTTGTTCTTAGAGATCCATCTGTTCTATATATTTGCGTTTTCTTTAACTAGCCTAAGATGCCCTCATATGTGGGCAAATAAAGAAACAAAATAATGTTATGCAATAAAAATATGTTGCTTAATCTACCGGCGATACAAATAGATATGCTACTCAATTTGTTTCTTTATTAGACGGAAAATCAAAATATATTGTTGCTTCGTCTGGCGATTGATATCCAACCACAGATCAAATCGATCGAACGACAGAAACATCTGTTTACATGCTAGACCTAGCGTGTAATATCTCTACGGTCCGTGCGTTTATAAGTAGTAAAGATAAAGATAGTAAAGATGATCTATGATCTATTAGATATTTTTATGCTCCTAAAAAATATTACAAAATATGGAAAAACATTTAATTATTTAACAAAACCGTCACTAAGCTAAAAACTTTCAATTGTAATAATAATTAATTGAGAGGCTATTTGTAAATCATTAAGCTAATAAGTCCTGCTAGAAGCCATATTAATATATAATATATAACTAACAAAAGGAAAGGAAAGACATGGAAGATTAATATAATTTTATGAGCTCAAAAAGATTTTGTGCCGTCATAGCCAATTATCAGGCCATAACTGTTTTAAATTAGAATAACTTTTGGATCTTCAAATTAATTTTCTTATTTTAGTCAATAATTAAAAAAATATTATATGAAAAATTCTCCCATGAGAACTAATATCAAAGCAGTTCGAAATTAATTACAAATATCATTCTGGAGAATTTTGGTACATATATACTTCATTATATTACGTTTGTACGCAATGCTAGCTATGAGATGATGATTTTTTTTTTTTTTTTGCACTTATTAATTTCTCTCTCTCTCTCTCTCTCTCTCTCTTCACGTTCTAACTCATCTTTTTTAAAATTATGACATCATATGTGAGTATACAACAATTTACAATAAATAAATCAGAATATTACTCAAGATATATTTTGAAAATCAAAGGAAGCTATATATAAGTCGTGTATAATAATTAATTCGCTTGCTTGCCTTTTCTTCTAGAATTTTCAAACCATGAAAGATTCCAACAATAATAACATTATCTAACAATTTTCTCCCTTGAAGCATACATCTATTATTGAATATTTTAAATTCAGTGTGACCCACAACGCAACCACTACACAATCCTCCTCTCTAAATTATATATACCAATTATAATATTTCTTTTTAGTCGTTTACCAAAATAAAATAACTTAAAAATACAAATCACTTATCGAGGGGATTAAGAAAAGACGCAGCTTAACCTCCCAAACCGCCCCTGCTTTCCCCGTATATTTAGGTAATCACTCAAAATAATGACTTCATTACTACACCAACCTCACCAGCTCAGAATAGCTTTGATTTCACTGCCAGTGGGGTCGAGACCGTAGGTTTCGTCCAATTCAGTCTAGCTGTGCCCCCGGCTCTACTCTCCTGGAATTTCAAAACTATTGATACAACAAAAGATTACGTAAATTTACATTTAGCATATGTAATGGCGTGATGAAAATTTTCGCCACGAGTTTCCTTTTTAAAGGCCACAATTGTGTAAAACCGTAAATATTGATTATGAAAATAGAAATTGATGCCATGGAATTAGCGGAAGTCTCCTTAAAAAGATGCACTGCCTGCCACCCACGTCTAACTATGGTAGTAGAATATTCCCTTATATTTAACCCTCTCTCTTTCCTATAAACTGAACAACATAACAACATTCTTCTGAGATTTGCAACTTTGCCAACACTTTGAAATCAACAAACACATCGCTGAGAGAGAGAGACTGAAGAGATTCAAGATTCTTTAGTTATAAAAGGAAAAGGGAATAATTAAAATTATTTTCGAAGAAAAAGAACCAAATAAATGGTTGAAGAATTGCGCCAGGAATACCGAGTTGGAGAAGAAATAGGCCGCGGCCGATTCGGGATTGTTCATCGTTGCTCCGCATTATCAACGGGTGACATATTCGCTGTTAAATCCATAGACAAATTGCAATTATCAGATGCCATTGACCGCGAAGGTGTCGAGTTGGAAGCCACACTAGCATGTCTGGCCTCAATTGACAACCATGGGGTGGTCCCAGTTCACGCCGTTTACGAAAACACCGATTCCATCCACCTTATCATGGAGCTATGTGATGGGCCCGATTTGCTTGAGTGGTTGCGGGTCCGACCCAAACCACAAGTGTCAGAGCCCGAGGCAGCAGTCATAATGGCACAGCTGATGCAAAGCCTAGCGATCTGTCACAAGCGTGACATAGCACATAGGGATATAAAACCAGACAATATTTTATTCGATCGGGATGGCAGGGTTAGGTTATCTGATTTTGGTTCGGCAGCCTGGTTTGGTACACAGAACGGTATGGAGCATAAGTTGAGTGGTCTTGTTGGTACGCCATGCTATGTGGCACCAGAGGTGTTGAGAGCTGGAGAGTATGATGAGAAGGTCGATGTGTGGAGTGCCGGTGTTGTCATGTATGTCATGTTATCTGGTGGGGCTGTACCGTTTGGTGGCGATACTCCTGCAGATGTTTTTGGAGCAGTTTTACGCGGCAATTTGAGGTTTCCATTTAGAATCTTTGAAGGGGTTTCTTCTGCAGCGAAGGATTTGATGAGAAAGATGATTTGCAGGGATACTTCGAGGAGGCTTACCGCCGAGCAAGTTTTAAGTATTGCTATTTAATGAGATCTTTTTAAGAGTTTAATTTTCAAAATGTGCTTGGAATTTTAAGCACAATCTTTCTCTTGCACAGTGCATATGCTAGTTCTTTTTAGTTCTTTTCAAGTTCATTCAATAAAAAAGAAAAACATTTGTCGTCTAAAACAGGCCAAACTGAAATAATTTCTTCCACTCAAAAAAGTTCTAATGTTCTACGAAATATTTTTGAGGCTTTGTTCGATTGTAGTTACGGTTTTCTGGCTTGAATAGATAGTTCTAATAGAGAAAACATTACAATATGAAATTGAATAGATATTTTACAACATAAAATTGAAATAATTGAACTTGCATTTTTTTTTTAATATTTTCTTTTAAATTTGTTTTTCTTTGATGTATCATCTCTGCTGCAATTAATTTTTATGAACTTATTTCCCTATTTCTGTTAATATCGTTGACTTATATATTACTGTTCAAATTTGAAACAGGGCATCCCTGGATTGTAACTGGCGGAACAGTTATGGATAGAAGCTGAGTTGAATTGCTTCTGACAAGTATATCAACAATACGCCTTAAATTACAACAACAAAGATATTACGAATGGGTTGTAAATTAAATAGCATATTTAGGTCATGGTTTTAGCTGGTACTGGTATACTTTTTGAGCGATATTTTAGAAGCTTCTATAAGGAATTGCCAGGTCAACACAGCAACGGAGACATCATAAGCTGGAAATGTTCCATTTATTTTGTTTTCTTGTCACTCAAATAAATTTTGTTACGAGGGTTTGAAGTTTAGGAGTTTGTAATTCCTCAATGTTTGTCTCAGCTTTTGGTTTGAGTTAGGTACTTTTGTAAATAGCAACAAGGATATAAACATTATATTTCAGCCTCTTAGGCCCTCATCAATTAATTTCATAGGATTTCGTTGGATTTAATTACGTAGGAATTCCAACTAAATGACACCAAATCCGTTCATTTTGAATTTTTGATCAAGAATTTTCCAAAGAAATGAAATGAAATGAAATTCCATGTTAAAAAAATGGAATTTTGATCGGGCCTTATTGTTTTACATAATGATCTCAATTCGTCACCTATATATATATATCTCTACCTTACCAAAAGATTTATTATTTCAACAACGCCCAACCTAGTACAATTTGCTACATTTAAAAGTCCAATTTGCAACAAATGATTTGGCAACCTGGACAGCGACTACTGCCAGTTTAGCATTGTACCAGTTTTCTATATTTTCTTTGGCCTACTTGGTGCTCGTTTTATGCTCTATCGGTACTTTTTTTCTGTCACATCTTATTTTACAAAAAATTCATATATATGGTTGCGTTTGCTGGATTCGTCTCGCTAGTCATAATCAACTCAGAAATAAGATTATATTTCTTCTAATCTGATTTGTTTAATTTAATTATTATTTATTAATGTTTTAAAGTCGAAGCTCGTAGGCAATTCATTTAAGATGAGAGTCAAATTACATACAGACACACCAAAAAGAAAATATATATATAGCAACTCTATCGCGCGCCACATCTAGGAGAAAATAAAAAGATAATAATTGCGAGATATATACGTTGTATTTTTAGCTTTAGGAGTCCCGAGTCCGGAATAACACTAGACACGTAAGTCTACTTTCTTTGAGTTGGGATATTCCAAAAGTTTGTTTTATATATATATATATATATATATATATATATATAGAGAGAGAGAGAGAGAGAAATGTTATGGTGCATAACGATGTATTAAGACTTTTGTACATCACGATCATATATGTCGATAGTTTTATAAATTGAAAATCTAAATAAACCAATCCAATCTATATATTGAAATCTCATTACAAACCAAATTTTATATTTTTTTAAATTTTTTTACTATTTTTTCGAATTTTTTTAAACCTGTCATTTTTTAAATTTCCTTATTATTAATTGGTATCAAAAAAAGAAAAGTTTTAGAAAATTCGAAAAAAATAGTAAAAAAATTTCAAAAAATATAAAATTTGATTTGTAATGAGATTTCAATATGTAGATTGGATTGGTTTAATTAGATTTGTTAATTTATAAAACGGTTGACGGATAATGATCGCGATGTACAAAAGCCTCAGTACATCGCGATGCACCAAAGCATATATATATATATATAATGACTAACGCGCCATCGCTGGCATTGTAGGTAATATTTAGTTATATATTATATATTCGTCCTTCTTTTAGAATTGGTTCATTTTCTTTTTTTCTTTTCGCGGGGGAGGGGGGGTTGGACCTACGACTAGTGTACTTGATTTTTTTTCGTGTCATAACAAAGAAGTTAACAAAATGTTCATGGAAGACAATTTTCATACACTAGCATAAGATGCCCTCATACGAGGAGCAAATAAAAAAAATAATGTTAGGTAATAAAAAATATGTTGCTCATCTACAAATAGATATCTTATTCAATTTGTTTATTTAGTAGACAAAAATCAAAATATATTGTTGTTTCGTTTGGCAATTGATATCCAACCACAGATTAAATCGATCGAATGGCAGAAACACGTGTTTACCTGCTAGACCTAGCGTGTTAACACCTCTTAGATTCGTGCGTTTATAAGTAGAGATAGAGATAAACGGCGAAGAAAACTAATTAACTAAATATGAAGAAGAAGAAGAAGAAGAAGAACGAACGAACGAACAAACGAACAAAAATAATTCTATTTGATTCACAGGAAGATGTAATTTTATAGTTGTCTGTTGTAGATGCTGTTTATCAGGTTTTTTTTTTTTTTTCCTCCCGGATGATTTATGTAATCATATTCTTTTTGTGTTGTGCTGAAAGCTCTGTCATGACTTGCGTCACATAACTATAATTATTTTAACGCAACCAAACATAACCTTAATCCTAACAAGTGGAGTATTAATTATTTCTAGCACTTAATTAATTAAGTGGTCCCTATAGAATTATTAGTTGCTAATTTGGTAATGCTCTATAGTACTTGTTCCAAGTTCAATATATTGTTCCGAAACTTTCCAGTCTATAACTAGTGAAGTATTGTTCAATTAGAAACCCAAAATTATCCTTCTCAAATTTATACAATCTATGTAGTAACTAGATCATTAATTTTAACCTTTATTCTTGAAATAAATCATGAATTTAACGTTTACGGAAGTCATACATCAAGGTTTTAGTCTTTGGAAACTGTTGGGTTTAAGTTTTCGT
Source organism: Rhynchospora breviuscula (assembly GCA_027562975.1). Lineage (NCBI taxonomy): Eukaryota > Viridiplantae > Streptophyta > Magnoliopsida > Poales > Cyperaceae > Rhynchospora > Rhynchospora breviuscula. The sequence continues at coordinate 36,355,408 of CM050400.1, forward strand.
ATGGGTGTATTTTTCAGGTTGTCTTATGTAATGCAGTACTGTTACTTTCGTCCTCTGTCTATTTGAGGGCTTACAAAAATGTTCTTTTGTATTTTATTTTGTTAATGAGAAAATAATTTACTTTTCATCTACAACTTAACAAAACCTAGTCTTATTATTTTTTTAATGGCTAGCTAGTGGCAGAGTGTAAGATAAGTGTGCCTAAGCTGAAAGAACGTACTTTTCTTTAGTTAGACAAACAATTTCACTCCAATTTATCAGGAAAATTCAACTGGAGCATTATTTAATTAGTTAGACTTACACTTGTATCATTTTTACCCTGCGTGTCATTTTTTACATAGAATACAACATTTTTTTTATTTATACTTAGGTTGTCTCACTACAGGAAACTGCAACAATAGCATCAACCTTCTAGCAATAGCATCGACTCTTTATTAGTTGCATCCGTAAAATTTGGATGCCTACAAAAAAAATATCTTTTTGTCACTCGCATCATTTATGTGGATGCTAACAAGTGCAATGGCATCAAAATAGTTGATGCCATCTAATTTTATTCGATCGCATCGATTTTGTGCATGCAATTACTTTTAGGTTGCATCTATACAGTTGATGCTAATAAATACTATATTTTTTCCTATAATTTTTATGTGGCCCTCTTTTTAGTTGGACAGATAAGCTCCTCTTTATATATAATATATTCTATCCATGTTCTTCTTATTACAACCAACATTTTATTTGCACAAATAATGACACACGAAATTATTTCCAATATTTTATACTTTTTATAAATAATAACACACGAAACTTCTCCCTCAATAAAAAAATAATAATAAGCACTGATCTCTTTCTTTCTTTCGCTCCAAAATTTTCACCAAGCACAAAATCTCCCTCTTTCCGTCAAAAATTTCGCTCCAAAAATTTCACTAAACACCAACCCTCTCTTTCCCCCAAAAAAACTTTTGCTATCTGAAGCACAGAATCTCCCTCTCTCGTCTCGTCTCTAACCCTATCTTTTTCTCTTCTTCCTTTGATTTCTCTCAATCCCTATGAAATCTCTCTCTTACTCCACGTTTTGTCTCCTACAGCCAAGCGTGAGCGCGTGTGATTTCTTGTGGCTACAGATCTCTCTCAAGGGCACGATCGTGGACGAAATCACAAAAGATGCTCTCATCGGGAAGATTTACCACGAGCGCGAGCTTCGAAGCTACCTTAGTTCATGGTGTGTTCAACCCGCCTGGTATGGTATCGGGCCAATACACCTACTTCCCGGTACCATTCCATCTCGGTTTCTCGGTACCATTCCATCTCGGTTGCTACGCCTCCACAACCTTATGCGGTACCTAATCCAGTACCGATGGCTCCCTTTGTCAGTACCACGTACCACTGTGCCTTCTGCTTCTGCTTCTTTCACCCCATTACCCCAATTTCATCAGGCTTTTCTTCCTTCCTTTCCCTTTTTCATTTCCCAATTGCTTTTGGTTTGATGTAAAATTAAGAATATGATAGAGGTTGTACTGAATTTGATGATTCAGTTTCTATTTTGGAAGTTAAGTTGAGAATTTTTCTCAATTGTTGTATTTATTATTCGGTGTAAAATCATAATCATAGTGCCAAGTTGTCAAGTACTAGAAACAATTTCCAGTTGAAACAATTAATGGAATACAAATTTTGTTGGAAGGGTTGAAACAATTTTACTGTCACGTCCACTTTCCAGTTAATACACACACCTCTTTCTCTCTAGCTCGATTTTTGTATTGATTGATTCTGATTTTATTTACCTTTTTCTTCAATTTGGAGTTGAAAGAATGTCTAGGTACATCTTTGTCAGGAATGAGAGGAGCTAATTGATATACACAATAGTTCTACGACAGTGAAATGAAAAAAGTTCTAGGACAACGAAATGACTACCTCAAATTAGTGGGTTCTACTCTACGATTCAAAGGGTGGCAATTGATACGAAGGAACTTATGAACCAAAACGAGTGGATCACATCATTGGTGTATTCCATCGAAATGCAGAATAATATCATAAATAAGGTACTGCCTTTTCTATTCTCTTCTTGGTTCATTGATTGATATATATTTCTTCTAATTCATGGTCTGATTTGAATGGTGGTGCTTCTTAGACAGTCTTTGTACATGACTCTGATATTTTTTATTTGCAAGGTAATTTTCCACCACCGGTTTTGATTTTTCTCTGATATATAACAGATCATATTTAGGCTTGTTGTTCCTGTTTAAATACTTAAACTTATTGGTTTACATTTTTCTGAAAGCACATTGTTAATGAGTAAAGCTTCTCGATACATATTGACTTCACTATTGATTTGAGAAAATTCAACTTTACCCCTGTTGCCTAATATTTTTAATCTTTCAACTGATTTAAGAATTTTATTTTGAAAGTGTATCAGTAATATGTACTGCCAATTTTATTGTGCCAGTAATTTTTCCCATGTACATGTTATAACAGTCCGATAAAGCAAGCCAGATGCACAATATATACATGCTGTTAGTCTTTTTCTTTGTTTTTTTTTTTCTAATCTTGCTTGCTCCGTTAAATTTCTTTTATCTGTAGGGACATTTGCACCAATGTTTATTGATTCTTTTGGAGAATTAGTTTGCGAAATGTTTTTGTTTGCTGAGGGATTGGGTCTTCCTAATTATATAAATTTGGGTACCAAGCACTAGATACTGGTTTATAGTGTGTTATACTGTAAGATTTCATTTTCAATGGTATGATGTACCTATTATTTTATTTCTTTCATTTTCAATATGATTTATTTGTTGTTACGTTTCTTTCTGTTATACATGCAAATAGGTTTTGGCTGCTTTTGTGATATAAAAACGGTACTTTAGCTTACAAAAATTGTACTGATAACTCCCTGTATTGGATTCAGAATTGTTTTCTTTGTATAAAGTCTGCACGTCCTGTATTAGATTCAGAATGCTTTTCTTTATGTAAGTCTGCATATGTCCTTTTAGAAAAAAATGACATAGGCTATCAATTGATTAAGTCTGCACGTATCAATAGTAGATATGAATTAATTACATATATATTATTATTTTAAACTTTTTTTATATATATCTTCTTTGTGTTAGAAAATAGTAATTTTATTCTATTACTTTCAGGATATAAGGAGCAGCAAAAATAGAAATGAAGACTCGCTCATTGCTGAAAAAAAAATCTTGAAATTGAAGACAATATGCATTGGCATTTATCTGTGATTTTATTATCAATAAAATGACATTCCAGACTTGGGAAAATCTTTCCTAAATTGAGCACAATTGTATATGATAATCAATAATTAAAATTTGAAAAAAAAATTGATTCCCAACTATCCTTTGTCAAAATTTGAAAAAAAAAAATACTAAATGGACACTATTGCGTTAAAAATATTGTGCCTACTGGATTTAATTGTAAATAAATACAGAATTGGATATAAATGAGGTATTATTTTTTCCCCTCTTTATTTGTCCGTATATCATTCAATATATATATACATACATACATATAGCGCGGCGCGCGAATTGTCCACCTAGTTAATATAATGGTTCATATGGATATGGAAACTAGAAGGGTATAACAAGCAAAAAGTGTTTTGCCTAATTAATATAATGGTTCATATGTGTCCTATATTGGACAAGTATGTGTCCTACATGTTTGACACTATATGTTTGACATATAGTTTGACATAATATATCCTATATGTTGGACGAGTATATGTGGCTAGTGTCAAACATATAGGACGCATACATTTGTCCAACATGATAAAATTTTAATTTTTAAGATTAGAATAGCTGATCCAAACTGTTCAAATTGTTCTACGTTATAAATTTTCTGTGGAGACCAAAATTTATATTTTTGTACTATGTTTTTTGAAATTTTTGAATATGCTCGATCTAAAAAATTATGAACCCTCTAATTTTGAAAATTTGAAAAAATATAAAATTTAATTTTTCAAGGATATTTTAATATAGATGTCATATTAAACGGTTTGGATCGGCTATTTGATATTTTAATTGTCGACGTTTGAATCGTGTTTGATGTCCTATATGTTTGATTCTAGCATTACTCAAATAGCTCATCAAAAGTTATAAAACATAACAAAATTTTTCTTACGGATATTATTCTATTATAATCTCACTCACATAAAATTGGCATTTTATGACAATTAATCAAAGAAACATTTTTCTTACAAATAATGGATTTCTTTAAAAAAAAATCTCTAACATGAGATGAGATAAATAATAAAAAAAAAGAAATGGACTAAAATCAGCAATAACTGAAGGATGTGCTCGTCATCCACGATTATATCTCAATTTTCGAGATTCTAATGGCCATTCTGAACAATCAAATATTTTATTTATATGGAAATCTTATTGGAGACCATGGTTTGTATTTTTCTGAATTTCTTTACGACTTTTTCAATGAAATTTTGATAAAAATATAAAATTTAGTAACTCGAGTTGGGGATAGCTCAAACTCCGCTCAGTTGTAACTCAAGTTGACTTGATTCAAGTTGATAATACTCATAAATTTTTATAGTTAATTTAGAAAGTTAAATATGCATGTTAAAATGACATAAATTTATAGTTAATTTTTTAAAACATGCTATTATTGGAAACAAACTACTATTTACAATATTAAAAAAATGACATGTTTTAAAAAATTCAAAATAAATAGTAATAAAATTTCAAAAATAGTAAATTTTGGTTTGCTATGAGATTTCAATATGTAGATTAGATTGGTTAAATTAGATTTGTCAATTTACAAAAATACTCCCGAAAATGTCCGCGGTGCATATTAAACTTTCTCTTTTTTTTCATCTAATTATTACATTTTATCATAAAATATCAATAAATTATTTATCAACTAAATAATCATATTCTAAATTTTAATACGAAATTTCTCAATTTTTTTTGCTTTTAAAATATATTTAATAATAAAAATAAGTTATGACACGATCAACACGACTGTGTCGTGTCGTGTCAACATAAAGTGTTCACCGACACAATCCTTGTATATTGTCAAAATATCAACAATGTTTTATATTGGGCAAAAATAATATTTTGAAATATATCACTTATTTAATTTTTTATGCGATGAGTTTTTGTAAGAGAAAACGTCATACTAGTACACATTTATGCCATAAGAAAAGTCTTGAACAATTCAGTCATAATAATTGAACAATTCCAATCAGAATACTTACAAATTACAATTCAATCATTTGTCTAATAAATTTCAACCTTAGTTTTAATTTATGAAAAAAAATTAAACCAATTTATATCAAATTGGACATACTCGCCATATAATTTTAATCATTGAGGCGGTACCAATTTCCCCCCAAAATATTCTAGGCAATACTCGCGATATGATTATAATAATTGTAATAGGGTACAATTACATGAATGTAACAATCGTATATCAATTGTACTCAATAGAATATTAATTTATTTCTTCCGTAGAATTTTGGGGGCGCTAATCTAATATGCCTCATCCCAAATGCAAAACCCTATTTTGTTTGCATTTATTTTCATTTTATCTTAGGGTTCTATCTCGCCGCTCTCTCTCTCCATCTGAACCCTCCCTCTCTTGTCTCTGGATCCGGCGACGCCGCCTCCTATTCGTCGGAATCCGCCTCTCCTTCCTCCGACCGCCGCACATCTCCCTTCCCTCGCCAATGACCGTCTTCTCCCTTGTTCTCCTCACCTAGCATCAGCAGCGTTCAGGTTGGGTTAACGTTCATGCTTGGCGGCCTCGGGCTCATCTTCATGGATCTCGCGTTGGATCGGAGCCGGCAACCTTTTCTCAGGTAGAAGATCTCTCTCTCTCTCTCTCTCTCTCTCTCTCTCTCATCTTTTATGGATCCGATCTGTGGCTTGGTATGATTGATTTGGTACGAATTAGTTGATTGATTCTAGAGCTTGCGATGGTTTATTGAGCACTCAATGAAGATGTTCTTAGCCTTCGCTCTCAACAGAAAGAGCTTACACTTGACATTATTTTTTTGTCCAATCATCTCATCCAATCTATCCCTCGAACATATTTCAATAACAGTACTTCAAGGACTTGCACCCAATCTACAATAAAAAGAGTTCATTGTAACTTTGTAACCAAAAAAATTGTTACTGTTTTTTTTGTTGTGTTGCAATTTGTCTTTGGAGGTAATTTGACACATTGCAATTAGTTCTAGTTAATTTACACATTCTTAACTTGTTTTGTTTGTCTGACATTACTTGAATGGAAAATTGTTGAATTTGAGTTTGCTAACTGTGCATTTAATTATATCAATATCTAGTTACGTTGTAGGTATTTCTTGGATGGTGTACTAAAGTACTGAGAGGGAATAGCAGAGAAATTGATTTTTTAGCTTTTATCCTATTAACTCATAGGGGTCGTTTGGATGTGTCCGGAATTTGGGGATTTTCCAATTCCGGGCATAAATTTTAATATAAACAATTCATCTCTCTCACAAAGTTACACACTTCCCAACGAAAATCCTTATTCCTTCCTAGGAATTGGCTATTCCTAACCCATCCAAACGACCCCTATAAATATCTTTGTGTTTATCCTAGTGTTATGTCATGCTAGGAGAATAGCAGAGAAATTGCATCCAATTGCAAGAATGGTCGAGATTATGCATTTAAAGGGTACTCAATGGTTATACATTTCATCTAAATCTGAATTTGTTTTGCTGCTTGATGCATTTATGTGGCTGTATTAGTTATTTCAATACCGTTGGCAATGCTTTTAAATACTATACCAATAACAAGACTATTTTTTACGTGGTCCAGAATATACTGGCTTATTCCTAGGCTATTGCAATATGGGTGTCCTTATGTTGTAGGGGTGTATGTACTTGTAAGCCTATAAATTTAATTTGGTTTTACTAATTCTGTCTACAGGTACACATTAAACTACAGGGAGGCATATGACACGTTTGCTTGCTATGGAATCCTGTTCAATCACGAGAGCCCCCGGCAGTGAGAACTTTGTTACATGAAAGATTACAAGGGCAGTTGGCCGCATCAAGTTGAGACCTTTGTGACCAGCTCGGCTTTAAACTCAGAGATGGAGAACAAGTCGTCATTAAAAAAATAGCAACCTCTTGTTAAATGCGAATTGTGGCCTTGCTCGTACGACCTCAATTCGTCAGAGTATACTGCCTCTATTGATTTGTCGTCTGTTTGATGCATTTTTTATAAGATGTGCTAGACCTAGACCACATAGAACTATAGAAGACATTTGATTTCATATCTATAAGATTTGTTTACTTATTGTGTAACTTAAAGTTGATGCTTGACTAGAGAGTACAAGTTAGATTTTGGGTTGTAAAAGTTGCAGTTTGCATGCACTTTGTATTTTAGTAAAAATTTGTAATTTTATCTTATATTTGTTGTTGTAGAATCAGTGAATGGTTTTGAGTTGATCATTAATCAAGTAAATAATTAATATTTGTGTTGTTATAGCTGCGATATCATGATTAATTTATAATCAAATAAAAATAATATTTATATTAATAATTAATTTTTTTGCGCAAACAAAAAATAAATTTTATATACGAAATTGTGTGGGCCACATTTGATGACCAGGTTGGATAGCACCGTTGGCATCAGCCAAGCCTAATGCTAACAGAAACAATAGCATCAACTGAGCAGATTCAAATAATAGGCTTAAGCACTCACTTGAGCTGATGCTAATGGAAAAGTTAGCATCTGTATATTTGATGCAAACAACGTACATTACCATCCTCCTAGCTAATGCTAACGAAATCAGTTGCATCCACTTTATAGATGCAAAATAACAAACACTTGCATTCGAAATGCGGATGCAATTGATCATTATAGTTGCATCAGCCTTATTTTGATGCTACTGAAAAACTGATGCTATTGCATCATTAGCATCAAAGGCAACTGCATCAGGTACCAGTTGATGCAATTGGTCTGTAGCATCAGTAAACGGATGCAAATGGCCTATAATGGCATCGGGGCAGGAAATGCAATTGTGCTAGTTTCCTGTAGTGTCTTGTTGTTGGTTGCGTAAAGTTCTTCATTGCAATTTTTGTTTAAGGTGAATCAGCCATTACCTAACAATGCATTGATTAATTAAAGAGAAGCTTTTTACAAAAAATGGATGGTTACATCAATATTGAAAAGATGCATGATAAGGAAAAGTTGGAAAAGGAGACAACATGACAAATTGACAGTATATTGTACAAACAAATATATATCACTTATCACATATGCCTAACTTTGTTATATTAACAACACTTGCTAGTACTGTACCTAGTGGCCAAAGATGAAAAATAGCCTGAGGAAGGAGACAATCACCTAAAATGTGCACATAATTCTTCACATCTACGAAATTTTATTACAAAGAATTGCCAGTTTGGCAACTGAAATTTAGTCTAACATATCACATATTAGATTGCAATGAACACATATGACTAAATAATAGGACAGAGAAATGGTTCCCTTAATTAATTATAGATTGCATAATTTGTGATCTTGACATTACAGTAGACCCCTTTATGTACAGTTGTTTTAACTCTTATGGGTTTCTTTTCAAAGCTTTCTCTATTCTAATTGGATCCCCCACCAATGATGGAGAGAAAAATGTTCAATGATTTGAATCGCACTTAATTTAGAAATGAAAGTTAGGTTAGCAACCATCCTTATCTTATCCACATTCGTCATTGTCAGATTAACGCTTTTCTATACGGCTAATTCCCAGTATACATCGCAGTTGGGAAATTTGAGAAATAATATACTTTTCCTTTCAGAATTTAGAATCGTTTGTATTGAATATAAAAACCTATTCCTAAACCCATTGAAAAGTATTAAAAAAAAAAAAAAACGATAGAATGAGGGTCAAATAATGAAGATGGTTTATCGTAATGAAATAAAAATTTTTCTAGTTCTGTTCAATATTTTATTTGTCAAATCAATTATTGTATATATTACTATTTCTTATATATCGTATATGCTGATATGCATGTACGTCATTCTATTGTATTCATTCATCACAACAAACAGGCCGCAACAAGGTGAGCCCGTATTCTGGCTCAATTAATCTAGGCCCAATAACTTAAGCATGCCAGCTTGATTACAAGTTTCTATCTTCAATTTGGCATGGGGCACAACTCGCACTTTTCTTCGATTCAATCAAACTATTGTATGTGTATCCTAAGAAAAATGATGAACTGAGGCCACAATGGGTCAATGGCTGACACAAAATATTGTATGCCTGCCAAACGCACAACTCCATGTTATCATAAATATAAAATTTCTACTAGTAGAGGCCATTCTTTAGCTGAGATGATCCATATTTTATTCCACATTCTTTCATGGAATGCAACAGCAACTCAATATCATGCATTCAATTTGTTTGAATGAAAACTCAAATCGCAGATATTTTACTTGCACTCACTCTAGGTCTAGGGTACTATATACTATGCTACGTATTTACTTTAGTTATAGATAAAGAAAAGAATTACTTTCTCCCTGTCAGCTCTCATTTGGAGGCACCCATGGAAAGTCTTATTTTAGCATACATATCTACAATCTACCGGATGTTCATTAGTAAATTTATGGTCAGAACATTTCTTTATCACAATCTCAACTTGAGGCAGAACGTGTAGTGAAAGCTATGGTTGCCTATGGCATGTTTATTCCTTGTAAATACAGCTTAAGTGGAATTGGCCCGGATTTTTAAATGGATGTATATATAGAGGTGCTTTGTATTTGCATTTACTTTTTTATGCCTAGGTGCAGCAAGTATATTCAATTTTGTCAAAGAAAAAAAACTGTAGCATATCAACCTGAATCATAAATTTTTTGGTCAAGTTCATCATACGCCCATAGACATTCAGAATAAATATAGCAAGTACTTAAAATGTAATATGAGACAGGCAATTAAACGCACACAGGGAAGGGGAAAAAAAAAATCTGTCCATCATTAAAACTATCTCTACCCATATTGCCCAGCAATCAGATATTTTGATAAGAAATGACTAAAACAGCCAATCTTGGATCAACATCCTATTCATTCATTTTTCATACCATGGCAAAACAGTAAAATATGAACTCAAGTATTAAGGTTAGTACAAGCTCCATAGCCAGGTTCATTTAAGCTCTGTAAACTGGTACAGTACCACCAAATAGCAACATTTGATACTGAGTTTTGAAATTATCAGTACTAACAAGATCGAAATATATCAGCATCTGCACTGGCATTGTACTGGACATCATGAGTGACACACATGAAGTGGATAAGTTGAATTTCTATATGAATGCTTTATATTTGTTTTCTCAATTCTGGATCAATACGGTTGACATACATTGATGGAAAAATACGCACTCACCAAAAGGGTTTACTGACCAAAACTTCCATAACAGGCAAACAAGGAAAGAAAAAAAAGAAAAAAAAAAAAAACAAACAAATCATGTGGTACATATCAGAGTCAGCTAGTTATACCTCTACCATATTTTGCAAATTCCTGAAACATCTCAAGTACAATATCAAATATCAAGATATTAAGGCCAGAACAAAACATAAGAATATTTACGGGGAACTTTCATCTAATTTAATAACGATCTCACAAGAAAAAATTCCAGTTAGAAGGCACATTGCCTACAAATGGGATACACAGAATTTCCCTTGTACCCCAAATTGATCACATATATATAATAGCAATTGCCCCTTTCGCCAGAGAACTGTACACCCAAACCCTCCTCCCCTTTAATTTTTCTCTGAATGCATCACACCACCTAGAATCCAAACTAAGATCCAAAGATCAATCACAAAAACCATACCTCATTACTCCAGGTCATCTAATACTGACATCATTCAAAGACTCCTCCAAATCTTGCAACCCGAAGCTCTTCCTTTCAATCTCTGCATCTGTACACCTTGCCAAGATGAAATAATTGAACCACACAACCATGAAGTACACCTCTGCAAGTGAGTAAACCAACCCACCAAAAAACCTACCGCCAATTCTTGCCATAAGAGACCTCCCAACACTTCCACATAGAAGTGTCTCGCACCATTTAATGAACACTGCCACAGATGGCATGAGAGACACCAAGTAACAGCCTTCTTTCACTGAATTTCGACCTGGCCGCCTCGCATTTCTCTCCATTACTACCACCCATGGCACAACAGTAAATATAACTGACACCAGAGAATCAATCATGGCCCACGCAACGAAGAAGTTTAACATAGAAGCTGAATTTTGGGAATCCACAGGGCTGACCAATGACAAAGGAGAAAAGGGCAAGAGCTTTGATGTCACAAAGAGTTTAAATAGCTGAACCTGGTCTTGGATGTCAGCAAAAAACCATAAAGAGAGGAACTGAGATATTGCATCCTTCACAGCCCACCTCAAAAACATTAACCCGACCAATCGGCGGGTTCCGAGGGAAGCACCAGAGAAAAACGACTCGAGTGGTGCTAATGGCTTTTGTAAATAATAGGAAGAGGTAATGGAGTAGAAAACAATACCTAAAGCGCAAGAATAGACAGTAATAAATGATAGAATGGTAATTGCATGAGCTGTGGAAAGGAGGCCAAGTATGTACACAATCAAGGCAAGATCTTTCCGGCTGAGGTCAAGGGACTGAGCAATTGAACGGAGATCGCCAGTACGAGATTCCCTTTTCTTTGATTGAGGATCGATCTCTGACGGAAGGGAGAAGAAAAAAGGGGCAGAGTGGGAGCGTGGAATGGTAATTTTGTAGAAATTGGAGGTTGAATGTGAGAAAGAAAAGGAAGCATTGGAAGGGAGGCTAGATCGACGACTAGAGAACAAGGAATTGTCGTCGTCGAGAGAAGAGATTCGGGAGAGGTGGATGAAAGGAGGCCGAGAGGCGCGAGGTCGAGGGGAGGTGGAAGCGGGAGGGGGCGGAGGCGAGAGACGGGAGAGAAGGTGGCGGAGGGAAGGGTCGGAGTCGGCCAGGGAAGAGAGGCGGAGAGTGGCGAAGAGGAGAGCGGAGCGGAAGGAGAGGAGGAGGAGGGAGGCGAGGAGGAGGGAAGGGAGGGAGGAAGGAGAGAGGAAGGATACGAGCGAGCGCCGGAGAAGACGCATCCCCGATCGGCGCTGCTCGAGGCGGGGGTTTTCTCCGGCGATGTCGGCCATTCGTCGGAGTCGGAGATCGAAACGGGTTTGGTTTGAGATGTCTTGTGGTTTTTTCTTTTTTCTTTTTTTTCTTTTTTGTGATTTTGGAGCTTGCAACAAAATTCGGTTGGGGAGTCGACAAAGTTGACTACACGGTTGATTTTTTTTGTTCATTGGAAAGTGGTTTGAAGGTTCCGTTGGTACTGCCACGTGTTATTGTTGTGTGCAATATGAATTGTTCGATTGGAATTTAACGGTTGGATTCTAGTATGTTCCTTGTGATTTCCGATACGGGTTGGAGAAGACAGCTTGTTGGCTGAAAGTCTTCTGGGCTTTACCACATATAAGCTGGAAGATTTTTTTTTTTTTTTTTTCAGTTTATCTTGTTTTGTCTTCTTTCTTATTATTTGTTTTGTTTCCGTGTCAATTTAATTGAGGTATGATCTGTTCATATTTTCACAAGTGCTGTATATTGTAGAGGTATGTTTAACTAGCTAATATTTTAGCATCTTGCTCAAAAAATATTTTATTAACGAATAGATGGAGGCTTGACCTCCATTTAATCTAACTATACAAATATATTCTAGTAGTTTACCGTTATATATGTATTTTTGTAAAAAGAAAAGTTATTTTCTTAAATCCTCATCATAAAAATGAGAAAATTATTCCGTTATTCACCATCATAGCTAATCATTTATTTATGAAATGCAACGAGTCAAATTAATCATTATTCCGGAAAATAAGATACGGATCAAGTTTTTCATCTTATGAAAAAAGTGCAAGAAAAGTCAAGAAAATATAAAATGAGTATTGAGCAAAATTAAAGATAAAAAAAGAAAAACATTACATCTCTTGGAATATTGACCCGACTCAATAAGTTGCCCTTAGGGCTTTACACGAGGAGAGCTTAAACTCAGCTGGGTTGTAATTCGAGTTGGTTTGAGTCGAGTTAGAAACACTTCAAAGTTTTTTAAACTAGTTCAAATTTGGCTTATCATCAATTCGAGCTAGCTTGAAATAGTATATATCCTTCAAAATTTTATTGATCTGAAGTAAAATGTCTTGAAATCCAATTTGGCTAATGTTATATTTATCTAAAGTTAAAATATATAACAAGAAAATTCTTATAATCAATATATATAATTTTAATACTTTTAAATCATATCGATAATATTATCTGAAATATAAATTTATTATTCCACGGTCGGCTCACGAGTTGTTAGCTGAATTGAGTTTAACTCAAACTCGACTTATCAACCAACCGAGTTAATTCAACTCGAGTTTCATTAGATCGAATTATAATTGAACTTTTTTTTTAGTCGAATTCCAGTAAGTTTATGAGTTACGAGTTGTTTGCTAGTCGCTGGTTGTCTGTAAACTAAATGTTTTTACCGTACCAAGGAGGCAAGGAGTCCAGTTGACTCCAGTGTAGGCCTGTCAAAACGAAAAAAAAAACGTGTTGTCATTTTGTTTTTTAAAACGAAACAAAATATGGCACTAATTTTTCCTGCCGTTTCAAAAACGGAACGGGAACAAAACATATAATTATATCGTTTTATCGAAATAGAATACGGAAATAAGGAATTACAATGAAAAATAAAAGATGGTGAAAATGGCACGGGAAAACTGTTTCATTTATCAAAACGAAAAGGAAACGAAACAGTGATTTTGTTTCGAAAACAGAATGGGGTTATTCCGTGTCCGTTTGGCACGTTTGCCAGGTCTACTCCGGATATTCTAACTGCCATCACTATTCCGTGCCATCCCTGCCATCCTCTCCTTTCTCGCTACGGATCCAGCCCAAGCCCAATAAACACGTACCCTCCCTCCTCTCCCTTCCGATCTATCCTCTATCTCTCACTTCCTCCGTGTGCGCCCCTCTCTCTTTTTCTGCACCATCTTCTCTCCTCCTCTCCCTTTCACCTATCCTCTCACCAATCTTCTCTCCTGTGTTCTCCTCCTCCCACTCTCCTTTTTTATCTTCTTTTATCTCTTTTTATAAGCACCGTCTCTTCTAATGAAAATCGAAAAGTACATATTATAAATAAAAGAGTATATAAGATTTATTAAGAGAGTATCAAATATGATCTCATTTATCTTTTATTATGGAAGTACGTAATTTATAATAAGGGAGCAACTAAATATCATTAGGGGAGTATGTAAGATTCATTAAGGAAGTGTCAAATATGTTCTCATTTTTTATTATGGAAGTACGTAATTTGTGATAAAGAAGCAACTAAATATCATTAAGAGAGTATATAAGATCTACTAAGCGAGTGTCAAATATGTTGCCATTTATCTTTTATTATGGAAGTACGTAATTTGTGCTAAGAGAGTAACTAATTATTTTTAAGGGAGTATGTAAGATTCATCAAGGAAGTGTCAAATATATTTTTATTTATTTTTTATTATGGAAGTACATAATTCGTGATATGGGAGTATCTAAATATTATTAAGGGAGTGTCAAATATATTTTACATTTATCTTTTGTTATTGAAGTTTGTAATTTGTGATAAAAGAGTATCTAAATATTATTAAGGGAGTATGTAAGATTCATTAAGAGAGTGTCAAATATATTTTCATTTATCTTTTATTATAAAAGTACGTAATTTGCGATAAGAGCTTAACTAATTCTTTTTAAGAGAGTATATAAAATTCATTAAGGGAGTGTCAAATATGTTTTCAGTTATCAATTTATTTTAAAAAAGTATTTAACTTGTCTCATGAGAGTAATTATATTTATGTAAGGGAGTACCTTATTATTTTATAACATAAAAGAGTATATTTTTTACTAAAGAGAGTATTTATTTGACTTAAAAGGATTATTTATTATGAATCAAAGGATATATTAAATTATTATGTCCGATTGTATACGAAAAAAAATGAAAAACAAGCAGAAGAGAAGGAAGAAGGAAGGGCGGTGAGGGAGAGAAAGAGAAAATAGAACGGAGATCAGATGGCGAGGGCGAAAGAAAGATTGAAAGGAAAGAGAATGGAAGGGAGATCGGATGGGAGGGAGAGTGACAGAAAGATAGGAGAGTGCGAGATCGGAAGAGAAAAGCGAATAGGGTGCGTGCAGCCCAAATTTCAGGCCCAGTGTCGCAAATCCAGTAGGATGTCGGGGATGGCAAAAAACGGGATGTCCCGTATCAGCTCCGGGTCTACTCCAGTGTCACTTGCGCAGAATGAAACTCATTCGTACTATTGGGCCCTGGCCCTTCATCATCAAAAAGCCCTCAACTCTCAAGTCTCAAGGAATCATTCACAACTCTTGTATAGCTGTATTGATTGTTCAATCATCTCATCATTTCTCCTATTTCCTGTCATCCTCTTCCATCATATTCTCTTCTTTTTTTAATCATGTCCAGGAGCTTATATCTCCAACTTCGTACTCTGTTTTAAACTGGGAAATTTTCCGAGACGCGGGGCTTGCTGATCAATACTGGCTTTAATTGACCCTTGGAATTTTGCTAAAAGTCGGATCAGATTCTGATAGACGATCCATATTCCGAAACGGCGAAACCTTTGCTTGCACCCTTGTCAAACACTTGCGCTGATGAACACAACGTCGTGTTGATCGGAGATGCAGATTTTAGACTTTGATCAAAATAATTTTCATGTGAAATTTTATTTGGTTTCATTTGATTAGATTAGATTTTTTTTTTTTTTTTTTGTAGAATTTCGTTGAGTTAAATAACGTAGAAAATTCTAATCCAATGAAATCAAGATTGAAAAGCTTATAGTCAAAAGAAATCCCGCGTGGGAAAAGAGATCCTAATGAGGACCTTACTGTTTTCTCCTATGCTATCACGTTAACATGTGTGTTGTCAAATTGAATTTTTTTTGCAGCTCGCAGCCGCATGATCTTTATCCGACGGTTTAAATTGTTTTTTTTTGTCAGATCTTGATCGAATTGTACATAATATTTTATAAGTAGACTAAAAACTTTTTCCTAATAAATAATACATACGGATTTCTGCTTTTATTGTATTCCCAATTCATATCCAAAAAACTTTGAGATAGGCTAAAATCAACCACGACTAACAGATGGACATGTCAGCTGCGATTATATCTCAACTTTTGCGGTTCTAATGGCTAATCTGAACCGTTCAATGTGTTCTCCATATTGAAATCTCATTGAGACCAAATTTTACATTTTTCTGATTTTATTTACTATTTTTTTGAGAATTCTAAAAATCATAGTTATTGAAGGGTCCAGAATTGTTTAGATTAAGAATTTTGTAAAATACCAAACAAATACTAAAAATTTTTGAAAAATATAAAATTTTTTCTCCAACGAGATTTCAATATGGAGAACACATTGAATGGTTCGGATCGACTGTTAGAATCTCGAAAATTGAGATTTGATCGTAGCTGACTGTCTCATCCGTCAGTCGCGACTGATTTTAGTCTACCTCAAAAACTTTTCTATAAAATTTCAGGGGAAAGTTAGTCCATTTTTTTTTTAAGATAAGATGAAGGTCAACTTCTTTAACCTATTTCGTAATTAAATGTCACAAAGAATCCTTCAGTCAGATTTCGAACACGCGACCTTCAGGGAGAGTTGGTCCAATTTTTCCAGACGCATCAATAAACTACTTGCTCATCATTGTTTCTTTATTTAGGGGATCCGAAGTAATCGGAAAATAATGTTTGTTATACATATTATTAATGTTTACCCTTTGTATAATTTCCGATTCTAATACATAATAAAAATTTATATTTACTAATCCTTTTTATTCTTAATTTTTTTTCTCTACACTATACCAACCAATTAAGAGATTAATGTTAACACACTTGATAATTGTTGTCAACTATTTCTCAAAAACGGACAACATATGTTAGTCGGAGAGTGGATAATCACGTCCTAGTTATGACTGGTGTAGCTAGCATTTGGGTCTGCTATTACCACAATGATTTGTTATTTTAACGAAAATTTTAGTTTATATATCATAATCTACTGTAATTGAGGCCCATCAATTCAGGCATAAAATACCGAAAGAGGATCCAATACCAGCATCATTCACACCTGACATAGCTAGGAGTGTAAGAAAATCTCACAGCCCGTAGTTCACTCGTGTTCAACTCGACAAAAGCTTGCATTAGCTCGTCTTGTTACGGCTCGAGTTATCAACAAAGCAGAATTTTTGTTTACTTTTCAATCATCGTATTAATTATTGGCAATTTTGAGCAGACTATGGGTATTTTGTTTGATTGCTTGTAATAAGAATATTTCCTGTGTAGGTTGAGCAGGGTTTAAAGGGGTTAGGATGTTAAGATGTTTTTTAGATTCAGAGGCTTTTGAGTTTTGATGGTACTGGTTGGTACGAAGTTCAGTGTTTTAGATAAAGGAAAGGGTTGATGTGATTTCAAACTGTTATGTTGTATGGTGTTTTTTCTTTTCATTAATGAAAGTGGTGGGACAAAATCCACTTTTTTCAAAAAAAAAAAAATTTATAATGGTAAAAATTAATGAATTGTGCAGAATTATATTCTTTAAATATAACTGCCAAAATTTCTTCGTGGATTCGACTATTGTTTCCTCAAGACCTAGGTTTTGGCTTCTCACTCGGTGCTGGTCTACTGGCTGGTTACCATTTCCACTTTCAGACATCCCTTTTCCCCTTTCGACCGTTACCTTCCCGGAAAATTTTGAGTCTGTAAATTATTATGTTAGAGAATAACTGACTATGATTGATAGATAGATAAAAATACGAAGTAATATATTTTATAATACGGACTGTTTCAGTATACGTATTACGTAAACATCTGTAGGTACTTTTAGTAATTTTTTTTAAATTATGACGTGCCATAAGGATATATTCTTATACCGCTGATAGTACATGAAGTTTGATATTTTCTAGCTGACGACCATGTACTTCCTTAATTGTTATTATTGTTTATTTATTTACTTATTTTGCTCTTGGGTCTGATGACGTCAGAGTTTTGATACGAGACCAAACCGCCAGTAGTTTGATTGCGTAGTTTGATTGCATAATTTACTGGAATCGTACTAAACCGAACGAAAGCTTAAAGTAGACTGAAAATGACCGTTAAGTTGACTAAAACACAAATTAAAACCGCAAACAAAGGGAAAGAGATATATATTGAAAAATTGAAATAACATAACATAATGAGAATTAGAAGCGGACATCGTTTTGCATAATACAAATTCATATATGTTGATAAACATACCCAAATAAAAAAACATTCTAAAAATATACATAAATGCTATGAGCTTAGTTAATTAACGCAATTTCACGACATTTGAACCAAAATACTTGCTGTCTAAAATTAAAGCCATCGTTTCGTATATGAAAGGTCGTTCCAAATTGTTGAATAACATATCAAAACTGCATGGATTAAATTGCACTGAACAAGTTAGACCGATTGTTTGGATTAAAAACGTATATGTAATTTTTTTTTTTTCTTGGACCAGAGGGATTTCGTGTAAAATACTTAAAAATTGCATTCTTTTGACATCAAAGGTATCTTTGGACCGTGGAACTTATATATTTGTTAAATTGTACAACATTAAATTTAATATAAATCACTGATAGTTTAGTTCTAGTAACTTTTTAAGAGTAAACACGCGATTTAAGTTCGAACCAAAAAATATACAGTCTTATCTTATCTAAATAATGGATTAAGCAACTGTACTTATTGTAAGTGAACATATTTTTACATGGTTGTCAAACTATTAGAGCATGTCTCTTCAAGTAATTGGTTTGCAATTATAGAAAATGACCTTTTCTATCATGGCAATAACTTAGCAATTATTCATATATAGAAAAATTGAACAATATCCCTGTAATTTGTACAAATTTCATTTTATCGAATACATTAATATTTAAATAAATATTTACAACAACGCAAAGAGAGCTTATTATTGGAGACTGTTTGGGGGTGTTTTGTTTTTAATTCTTTTAAGGCGAAAAATTATCCTTTTTCTATTTTTTTTAAAGTCAACAGCACTATTCCTCGGTCAACCCCAACATGCGCTTTGAAGACTACTTCTTTATTTTTTTTTCTATTAAAGTACCTAAGACTTGTCCAAGTAGCTTAAGGTATATAACATCAGCGTACCAATAATAGATGCCTAAATATGTATGCATATTACCTAAGAAAGTGTTTGAAATAGGCAACCTGAGGAAAAAAAGACGTGCATCTCTTACTTCGAAAACCAAAGAATCTAACTATGCAATGGGTTCGTCAATCTCTTGCGGTATGCTCTTTGATACTCCCTCCTTGTAGTTCAACACTGTCAACCAACTTACAAAGTAATTACCTAATAATATGAATTGTAATACATGCAGTTCGAATTGAGAACTACCCAACTGCTTTCAACTGGAGAATAGATGGCTTTTCTTCTTTATTAGAGCAAGGAAGTGGATGTTCCGTTAGTAAGAAATTTGAGATTCATGGTCACAAATGGTATATATGCTTAGTAGACTATCATTCTTTTTGTAGTGGAGTCTGTTTTAACTACATATGTATAGGAGAAGTTTTAAATTTTGTGCTCTGCTTGGTAACAGAGGGGAAACAGTGGTATATAGCAAGAGCAAGGCTACATCTTTACTATTTATATAGGCTGCCTACTTTGCAATCAGAACTTAAAAGTTGTTTTTAAGCCTAAATATTCAACTCGGTTTGATTTATGTTAAACCAGCCTCTTCAGGTTTTAATATGAATTAAATGGGCACGTGCAATTTCTAATACTCGACAATTAATAATTATAATAAAATTTTGGGTTCTTGGGCTGAGTCGTTTCTAGTAAATTACCATAAGTGCAGTACATGCATGCAGCCACATGATTTTATATTGTCCGATCTAATGTATGTGTAAATCTTTTAGGATTGATAATTTCAAAATTTGCAGATATAGCAGTTATGACAAAAATATCATTTATATATGGATAAACTACATAACTTTATGACAAAATAATTTAGTGACCAAGCAAATAGGGTCGCTCTTTCCCTTTGATGTGTGTAGCAATTACACCAACAAAAAAATCGTCCTTTCTCACTTAATAATTTTTTTTATATGATAATTAAGGCTAATTTTGATGTCATAAAGATATACAGAGAAACATCATAATCAACGGAACACTCATAAAAAAAAGTAAAATATAGATTTGCGTTGTTAATTCACTACCTAGCTACACCCGACGTGCATTACATTAATTTGGTGCTATTGGAATCTCGCCACCTATATGAACTGAAACTTGCAATATTTCTGTTTTATTGATATTTTATCAATGTAAAGTGAAGTTCGAATTGGAAAATATTGTGGCATAGAGCCGTCCTATTCAATTAAAATATCTATGATTTAATTTTTTCTTTCTTTTAGTTTAGTGAATTGTGATTTTGATTGTCATGATTGTCATAGAAGTACGCAATTAATATGGACTCCTAATGTGTCCTGTATCCTTAGAACAACTATATGGATTAAAATTTAATATGATATTATATTCCTCTTTGATGCATGATTTATATAATAAATTCCACGCAAATGGTTCTGATAGGTTGTTACATGTGAATCCGTTCGATGAGAAGAATGATGGTTCCGAGAGGTATGTCTCTCTTAGGCTTGAGCTAGCAAGTGCTTCAGAGCACTCTTATGCCGTACAAGCCCTCTTCAAATTTTGTATATATGATCGATTATATGGAAAACACATCGAGCAAAAAGGTAAAAGAATTAGCTATATTGTAGGAAATTTTCTGTCATGTTTTTGTTTAGCTTGTTAATCACATGGAGTCCGTAAAGTAATCTCAATTGGAATGGTAACTTGCCACGTCACATGGAGCTTTTTCTTTTTTGTTCTTTTTGGGCAGATTATATTAGTTTCTTTTCTAGAAAAAAAAATAGCATTCTTTCAGGCTGGCGTACCAGCATTTTTCCAGTCAAGTGGCAGGTACCAAATTAAATATTATATCAGTTAAGTTTTGCCTTTTCTAATATTTATTGGTGGATGTATTAACTGGAACGTGAAAGATGCAATATTCACTTTTGTATAACCGTTTGCTAGTGGCCACTGTAGAAGTATCAATAAAGGGTACCAAAACTATAACTAAGGAAAACGACGTACTGGATCAAAAATATCAGAAGTTCAGAACAATATCTTTAATATAAGCTACACTACTACCAAAAAGTACTTATTTGATGCAGTATTAGCACATATAACACAATTTTCTTATCCTTATTTAAAATATCATGTCTTTGTTGTGAACAGTTTATCATAATTTTGAGGCTACCAGTGCCGTATCGGGTGTTCCGTGCATGATCTCCCTCGAAAATCTCATAATTAAACCGGGATTTATTATCGACGATAGCATAATATTTGGTGTTGAGATAATTAAAGCAAACAAGATTCCACACCTAACGCTATCAGGAACTCTTTTTCTGCACAAGGACAAAGTAAGCTCGACCTATACCTGGAACATCGACAATTTCTATAAGTTACCAAAGCCGAAGGCTTTCTCTGGCTATTTCAATATTGGTAGATGCCAATGGTATGCATCTTGTAATAACTCAGACGAGTTCTATATTGATATTAATGTGATGATTTTTAACTATGTTATTTGCTTGTTATACAAGGATAATCTGTCTGTACCCGAAGGGAGTAGAAAACAATAATTTTATCTCGCTATACCTCTGTCTGTCTGAATTTGTTGAGTCGGTACCTAACACTGAAGTTTTTGTGGAATATGAGATATGCATCAAGGACCAAGAAAAGGGGAAACACAAGAAGAATGCAGGTTAGTTCCTGTACAAATTATTATACAAAATTTGGAAGAGGAAGGTCTAAATTATGAGGTTTTTGTTTCATTGCAGGGAGATGTACATTCATCCAAACAGCTAGGAGAAAAGCCTATGGTTGGGGAATGAGGAATTTCATTTCACTAGAAGAATTTGAAAGTCCGTCCAATGGATATCTTGTGAACACAAGATGTGTTGTGGAAGTATCTATTACAATTCTTGGATCATCTGGCCAAGTACCAGGTGATATGAAATCCACTTTCATGAAATAAGTTCATATGTTAGAACTTAGAAGTGATGTTGTATACTTTGTGGAAAGTACTTGTGCAATATTTGTTAATTCAATGAAGAAACCATAATTTGGGTTGTAATCTAGGTATAAATGATAATATATGTATTCGAAAGCTGCTGACTGATTACATAGAGGTGATCATTTAAATAGAACTTTTCATTATACAGATATATAAGTGACAATTTAAATTAAATTGAAGGTGTATGATCTAAGAGTGGCTATTTTTGACATGGTAACATGTGCTGTGACTGCTAGTGCTGATGATTCACTATTTGTTTGTTTTCTTAATCAATGCTCTGATGACTAATTATTTAGTTTTATTTAGTATTTGGAAAACCCTCACCCTACAATATAGTAGCACATTTGTTGTCTTGTTAGAAACAATGAGGAAAGATGAACAATTTGGGAAAATTTGGAGACAACAAGAAAGCAAGTGGCTCAAATCTGGTGCCACCCTTTTCACCGCTCTGCTAGTAGTTTATTATTTTTGCCACTATTATGACCTTTTGCATCGTCAGCTGTTAAGGCCATTGTAAGAATTTCCTGATTAGAACTTTGTTACTATGACTCAGCTCCCTTGTCTTTATTCTTGGTGCATGCTTTTTGTTGGGTCTTCTTTTTCACCTTTTACCATTCAGCGATTTGTTTTTTTTTGTTTTTTTTCTGCTCTTATATCCTTTCCATTTGTTCTGACCAAAATTTGGAATCCCTGCCACATAACTGCACTATGGCCTCTACAATACAATTACCAAAGTACAATCATAAGGAAGCAAGGGAAGAGAAATATTCAAATCCAGTATCCCTACATGTGATAAAATCCAACTTTTTGGAGTAATGCAATACCAGCAATTGGCAACAGTATCAGTAACTTGTTCAGAAACAAAAACTATCATCACATAAAAAGTTATTGCAAAATCACAGTTATAAATAGATATACAATACATAATTACATATCAATACATTTTTTTTTTTTACATTGTAGACCCTATTCTCCAATCATGTTTACAGGATTAACTGCTTCGACCGCAAAGAAAGCAACAGAGCGCCAAAATAATAATCAAAATAAGCAAAGGCAATGATATGACAAGCACAAACTCCATTTCTACTGTTCAATTAATTTTCCTGCAGTAGTAATATCTCGGTGTTATAAATTTATAAGCAACTTAATTATTCTGGTATTATATCAGGACAGAAAAATTTTGCTTATAGCAATATAGCACACAGATGAATACTAGTGGGATCTTTAAACAGAGCCTTTTTCTACATTAATTAAGGTGTCTAATCTAATTGGTGACCTGGATCTAGATTAGCATATCAAATTACAGAGGGTTGCTTTAATCTCAGCTAATCCACACCGTTCAATTTGATCTGATCCAAACAGTACCAATAAAACAGCCACCTAATTATGCCATCCAAAAAAAATACCAACCCCAATTCCTATATTTTGAATTCTCTTATGTGAATTTAAAGACAAATTAACTCAATTCTTACCAAATTACATAAAATTGGAGAGATTAATAAAGCTACGATAAGAACAGAAATTACAAGTTTACAGATTATAAACTTACCTCTGAGAGAAGAACAAACAGGTGGAAAGCAGATTCGGTTCCTCAATTTTTTTCCTTTCTTCTCCCTTTTGTCTCTCCCCTCTTTCTTCCTTTCTTCGCCAGCTCCTTTTCTCTTTAAATGGGAAATAAAGGCTACGCGGTACTGAGAGCATTATTACTTTATTACATTATAAATTATACAAGGAGAAGGTGACACGTGGCAGTTATTCAAGCCTAGGATCCTAGACCAGCTTACACATGATATGACATGAAGCAAAGCGCAATAATTCCAGAAGAAACTCAAGCCAGGTGTAACAAAACAAACACAGAATCAGGCTGGCCCACTGTTGGAAGCCCAAGTATAAATTGGGCGTAAATCTTGGCCCAATATATTCTATATCCATTCCTTTTCGGCATATTCTCCTTTTCGGACATCCGTTACGGCGGCGGGAAAACGATTGTGCTCGCTCCCTTTTCTCTTCTCTCCGCCATGAGATGCTTCTCCGACCGAGTTTCCGATGGCGACTCGCTTCTCCTCTCTGTAACCTCGCTCGGTGCGCCTTGGTATATCCGTTTACCTCCAGTTCGGCCGCCGCTTTAGAGGACGCGTGCTCCGTGCCTATTCGGTTTGGAGAGAGTGGGGAAGAAGAGGCTCGTCAGGACTGGAGGCGAGGTAGGGTTTGTGTGGAGGGTTTGAGGTATAGTGACGATGGGTGGATTGGTATGGAGTCGGCTTTGGTTTTGGGACTGGAGGCGTCCCATCTGTTGGCACAGGAGGGGAGGTTGAAGGAAATGCGACTTGCTTTGAATCAAATGGTTCGAGAGGAAGGTAATGTTTTAAGCTGTACCGACTCTTTGATTGGTTTTCTCGTTTTGCTTGAAAATTATATTGGAATTTGGGTTGGCATTGTACTAGCAGATCCTAGCTTTTTCTCGTTTTCTTTTGTCTGAGGCAATAATGAATTTGGGAAATTGGTGGGTATTTATTGTCCCACCTTAATTCAGAGATCCTTGTCATTGTAACTCTATGTCCAATTTTTTTAATAATTACTCTATTTTGGTATCTTCTATGCTGTATCTATTAATTCAACTGATATGACAACGCAAATTTAATTTACTTTTTGTTTTATTCTTCAGGATCCGGTTCATCACAAGTTTTGTGTGATATACTACTGCATAATTTTGCAGAATGGGACTCAACTACAATAGTGTGGGATGCACTTGCAAATATTTATGCAAAATTAGAACTTATTCACGATTCTCTCTACATTATGAGCAAAATGGACAGCCTAAACATGCAAGCCTCTATTTACACATATGACTCATTGCTCCACAGTTTAAAGCAAACTCCTCTAGCATCAGACCTTTTTCAGGAAATGAAATCTCGTGGCATTTCCCCAAGTGGGGACTCATATGATGTTCTAATTCAATCCCTTTGTAAGCAAAACAAACCCTTGGAAGCCATGTCTCTATTTCATGAGGCAAGAGATGCAGGAAAATTTAACCCTTGTATTATCACATTTACTACACTCACATCTGCTCTCTGCAATGCTGGTTTCCTCACAACAGCAAAATCTTTGTGGAGTTTGATTTTCAAATACGGTTTAGTACTGGACAAATATAGTTACTCCACATTAATCCATGGTTTGTGCAAAGCAAATTTAATGAAGGAGGCCATGGATTTGTTAAAGACTATGAAACAAGAAGGACTTCAGTTAGATATTATAACCTACAACAGTCTCATTAACAGGTACCGCTTGCTGGGATTATTAAGTGAAATACCAAAAGTGGTAGAAATGATGGAATCAGAAGGTGTACAACCTGATATCGTGACCTATACTATATTAATATTAATCCATTGTGAAAAGGGCAATTTGAAAGAGGGGTTAAAGATGAAGCAAGAGATCCTTTGTAGAGGCTTCCAGTTGAATGTGGTAACTTATAGTGTGCTGTTGAACGCCTTGTGTAAAAGAGGAGATTTTAAAGAAGTAGATACCTTGCTTACGGAAATAGAAACAATCGGGTTGAATTTGGATGTTATGGCCTACTCCATTCTTGTAAAGGGATATTGTGAACTGGGATATATTGAAAAGGCGCTTGAGGTGTGTGAAGATATGTACACAAAAAATTCTATGCCCAATTCTTTCACATATAGTTCAATTATTTCTGGTTTGTGTAAAAAGCGCATGATGGCTGAGGCAAGGTGGTACCTAGAAAACTTGGCCACCGAGTTAAAGGTGAGAGATATAATTTTGTATAATATTGTTATTGATGGTTATACAAAGGTTGGGGATGTAAATAGTGCGGTTCGTTTGTATGAGCAAATGGTTGATTCAGGTTTAAAACCAACAATTGTTACGATCAATTCTCTAATTTATGGATTTTGCAAAGTTGGCAACCTAGATTTGGCTGAGCGACTTTTTAATGAGATTGGCAGTATTGAACATCTCAGACCCACAGTAGTAACATATACCATATTAATGGATGCATTTTGTCTCCACAATGTGAATAAAATGTTGAGTTTGTTTGATGAGATGCTTGCTAATTTGATCAGACCAAATGAAATAACAGTTAGTGTGCTTATCAAGGGTTTTTGCGATGAAGGTAGGTTTCGAGAAGCAATTGATAGGCTTTTGGAATTGCAAAGAGATGGTTTGGATATCGATAGTATAAATTGTAATGTCCTCTTACAAGGTTATTGTAAGAAGCGCCAGTGGGATATGGCTTGTCACATGCATGATTTTATGTTAAAAAAACCTATTTGGACACCTGTGACATCTAATTTATTAATTAACGAGCTTTGCTTGTGTGGTATGGTTTCCCGTGCTGAAGCAGTTTTGAATAATTTAGTCCGAAGAGGGGTTTATTTGAGAAAATTTGCATATATGACCATAATTAGATGTTGGTGTGCAAAAAAGAAACCAATGAAAGCTCTACTTTTGTTCGAGAGGATGCTAAAATCTGGATACAATTGCTCAATTGTTGACTTCTGCTCAGGAATTAACCGCATGTGTAAAAGGGGTTCTGTAAATGAGGCTCTAGCATTGTTCAATATCATGTTACACGTGGGGGTCTCTCCCGATAAAGAGCTGTTTGCTACTTTGTATGGTGCATTATGGAGGGATTCTGATTTGCTGTCTTTGATCATGTTGGAAGCTTTGATTCTGAAAAGTGGGATTAATCTAACTTATGGTGATTTGAAGGGTTAAATATGAGGTAGAATGTGATTATATTCATGTGGGCATGCCTCAAGCATGGATGGATCATAAAGGAGAAAACAAAAGAGGTTGAGTTATCTAGGCATAATGGTAAGCCTCAATGCCTCATTGTGCCAGTTCTGGTTGGTCTTTAATATACCAGGCTTTGGGATCTTATTTGTTCTGTTAAAAGTCACACTGGCTTAAATGATGCTCTGAGTTTGATAACGATAAACCCATGCTAGTCAAATGTGATGCTAGTCAAATCTATACCTATAGAAACATGCATTGTAGTAACCTCATACTAATGCCAGCTATTTTGGTTGAGAAAAAATTCATTATTTTATTTATTTTTATAATTTTTATTATTTGTTTGTTTTGTTGTAGTAAGTTCTTGTGACTCATCAAATTTTGAAGCTTTGAGTTCTGAGGACCGGCTATTTCCTTTGTTTATCTCATGATATAAGGTATTTCTTCTTCTATTAGATATAATTATAAAGTACGTTAGTGCATATCTTTTCTAATTCTGCTGGCTATTGCTTAGTGTTTTTCTGGCATTTACTTGTGAGCAGGGACTGGAACTGCAAGGAAGCCAAACAAGTGAGACAACTCCACGACTTGTATAGATTTATTTTTTTAACTTTTTACACATCCCAATTTTTCTTAAAACTTATTGGTTTCCCTAACAATCTTGTAAAAAGTCAAATAAATATATGACATCATTAGGTGCTTAGTTTAAGCATCACATGATAAGCGTTAGATGATTTCTGTAGATACAAAACATTATTGCCAAGCTTGTCTCCCCATATTTAGATAGCACCCAGAATTCCCGGAAGTAACATTTTCTTTTGACAGAAAAAGAAGGGGGAAGGAAATAGGTTTACGACTTTTCTCTGATCTTCTAAGCCAACTATTCATTGTAACGGATATGATTTTGACTGCAATAAAAACTAGGCTGAAAGATTGGCAACAGCTCTTTGGTATGTCCTTTTAGCCTTTTTGGGTAAAACAAATTTCGCATGTTAAGTGTACTTGGATGTTTTTGAGTATTGTAGTTGTAATTAATTTTTCTGAAAGTACAAAGAGTGTGGAAGGCCCATGGGCCGATATGGTAGGTGGGTGAAAGATAAAATGATATAAATATTAATAATGTTATCCATTCAGGATCTGTAAATGTAATCAGTACATCGGGGTCGTTTGGATCGCTTGGGAATAAGAGGAATAGCCTATTCCTAGGCGGAAAGTATTGGGAAGTGTGTAACTTTGTGAAGAGTTTGGATTGTTTATAATAAAATTTCCGCCCGGAATTGCTTATTCCCCTTATTCCCAATGCATCCAAACGAGCCCCAATGTTAAATTTATTCCTTGGCATGGAATCCACGTTTTGGTCTCTTGAAACAAAACAAAATGTCAGTGCCTATACATCAGACACTCTCTCTGTATTTTGATATTGGTCAAAAACACTTTGTCCAGCTGTATCTCCTGAAAATCTAAATGCTCACGAGGTGCTTGCGCTAAAGCCAAAACCCTTTAGGTGCCTAGCTTCATACCCCAGCCTTTGTTTGTGTCCCCCATAAACCTTACTTTGTAAAGAGAGAGAGAGAGGGAGAGGTTACAACCTTAGTTGCAGTCACTGTACCCGAAACTATATCTGGCCTTTTTTCTGTGGAGATCTGACAAACAAATTCAGCGAAAATTTGTTTTGTACTTGCTACCTGGATGTGGACAAAATAAAGATTTGATTCTATCACACAATTTATATTCCTATTCCCCTCTGCATGGCCCCCATGCAGTTTTCAATTGAAAGCACACTTTTTTTCTTTGTACGTATGTGTTAACCAAGGCATGGCACTGCCATTTATTCAATCAAAAAAAAAAAAAGGCACTGCCATTTCAATTATAAAGAATGCATTATTTTCGGTAAAAGTTTTGGAAGTATGCATTTCTTAGTTGAAGATTCTATTGCAAGATTTTTTTTTTTTTTCAGAAATGCACACTAAATATAGATTTGCATTGAAAAGAGGAACATCTTTCTTTCCTTCTTTCTTTCCTTCTAGATTAGGAGCTAGCTTACAAACTTTTCCAGTGTACTTAAGTATAACTTGTGATAACTTTAAGGAACCTGATATAGGTGGATGTTACCACACATATTGCTTGGTCCCCTACATCTGCCCCATATGCGTACACTATTTTCCTTTTTATATTTGTAGAATCACTTTCGGAACCGAAAGCCGGCCGTGCCGCCACCAAGCTAGTGTCATCACATCAGGATAAAAATCTCTTTCACTGCATGTCTTGGTGCAAATTTTTGCATTTATCGTTAAAGAGTCAGAACGTCGAAAGGAACAGTAAAGTATGTTTTGTGACCCAAGGGTTGCACTGATCATGAAAATAGGGGAAACAGTCAAAATTATTGTGAGCTAACAGGTCATTCAGTACAACATAACGTGAAAAAAGTGACAACGGTACAAAAGTAAATTCTTATACAAATCTAAGATAAATGAATCAGTCTCGTTTTAAAATCACTTGGCAAAGTTTGACCTCACTATTTAGAGTTCCTTTTATGGCGCTACAACCCAGCATTCCACATGTTAGTGGCAAGCATCGCAAGAAGAGAGGTTGAAAACGGATTGCATATTATCCATCCGAATCGATATTTTTGTCATCTACATGATTGTTCGTATCTATGTGGATATCGATACGCGTATTCACCGGAACCACATCCTCAGCAGCCAGAGATTTGGCTGTTCCAAACAGCCAAACTTTTTTTTTTTTAATATTTCAACATTTTAAAATTTAAATGTTGAATCCAAACCGTTGATCTTGTTCAATTTTACGGGCGATGCGTTTTCATATAAGTTTTATAAAATTTAGAATCGATTTGATACTTTATTAAGTGACCAAATTATGAACGTATTAGAATTAATCAGTGATGGTTAACCAGATTCATTCATTTGTTAACCACTTGATCTAGTATCAAATCAACTCCGAATTTCATAAAACTTATATGAAAATGCATCGCTCGTAAAATTAAACAAGATCAACGGTTTGGATTCAACATTTAAATTTTAAAATGTTGAAATATCAAAAAAAAAAAAAAGTATGGCTGTTTGGAATAGCCAAACTTCGGCCGCTGAGGATGTGGATCCCGTATTCACCCTATTTGATATAAAATATACTGTTATAAATACGATTAATTGAAGTCCTTTAAAAAATATATAATACCGGATATCAATATTCCCATCTGCCCAATTGCCCATCTAAAATCTTTTTTTTTTCCGTTTTGCGAGACTATTATATCTAGTATCTACATAGTTGTATACTTGGTTTATGTTATGAGTGTTTGTCATTTATTTCGTTATTTGAAGGTAACATGTCATTTTTAAAAAAAAAAATTGCTTGTTTTGTTTTTCATTTTTTTTTTTTAATTGTTGTTAGCATCCAAGTTCATAACTTGTACACTACACTTCTTTTAAATTTTTTTTTTACCAACCTCTCTCCAGTTAATATCCGTATCTATATAGTGTGTATATGATTTTGTATTTTGGTATCCATTAATAATATCGTTTTTAGTTTATGTGTCAGTCCAATAAAATGAGAATACATACGTGAGTGTAGAATCATCTGTTCTGTATTGGCTCTGTTTTAGACTTTTAGTTGCAAACAGAACAAAAACAAACGCTCTTATGTTGAATTTAAAAATTGAAAATAATGAAACAGAGGCCTGACATTTTTAGAACACCTTGTTTAATTGAGGTTTAAACCCTTGCTGCAAATGGACTCCTTTCTGCCCTTATTGCATGTGTCAGTACTCATTAATCATTAGTATTTCAAATGTTTATGGAACTAATTAGCCATACAGTTTCCTACCAGTACCCAAATAAAAAAAAAGAAACAAAAAAAGGGAGAAAGTAGTAGTATAACTAACAAATTAACAGTAAATTCAGACAACTAACCAATAGTTAAATAACATATATAACTCGGGTACATCAATTTCACCTGTGAGTCAGAATGCCACATGATCATGACATGGTGGTGGAGATGGAGGCACAATGGTGGAAGGTGTCAAGGTATCCAGATCAAGTCAGAAATTAAAAAGGGGTACATGAATCAGAAACAGACCCTTCTTTTAAGGACACCTGGGTCAGGGAGACAACCCTCATTAGCTTGTGCCATTCTCAGTTTCTCTTCTCTGCCATACAACTTGAAAACACACTCTCATTCATTATTGAGTCTCTTGTCTCTCTACATCTGCTATCAATCCCCTTGTCCATTTATTTTTATGCTGCACTTGCATTTCTCAATCATGCATGCCTCCTTTCCATCCCACTATATTTTGACATCATTTCTTTTAGACAGGTTGCATACTGGTCTTTAGATCATATTGCGTGCTAATATCAGATAGTAGGTTTGTCTAAGAACTTAATGTTTAAACTAAGACTAAATTTTGTTTCATTTTTATGCGCAATTGGATTTTATTTTTGGACAGACTTATTATTCCCATTTTAATTTGGATGATGGATGTTGAAAAAATAAATTAAATAAAATTATGTATGTTTTACAACTGAAATTGTTAATTGCTGAAAACAGGGTTGGCTCTAAAGGCCCGTCAATTATCCTGCTTGAATCAGACGGTGTTAATTTCTTCTACCTTGTAATCTTTGCCATAGTAATAATTTCGTACCTATCTATCAGAGAGGTATGAGTAGGTTTGAGACTGAATCAGAGGAGAACAAATCTACCAAGCGATTTGGCCATCCTGAAAAGGTTTTCCAAGATTTTAGTTCCCATGCTTTCACCTTGTTTGCCATTACATAGTTGAACAAAATGTTTCCAAGTTGCATTCTAGTCTTCTCAGGGGGAACATAGTTTTGACAATCCAATTCCACTTCCATCTTCCGGATAGAACTGCAGTTTTAAAATTTGATGTTTATCTCCTCCAAAACAAATTTTAGGATAACTCAATCACTCTTCTGCGCAACTAATGTTGTCGGAATTGATAACAATGACAACAGATAAAATTTGTTTGAACTAAAGTATGAAACAAAATAGACTAAACACAAAGGGATAGGGTTTCTGTTTTCCAGTATGAACTTATGACACTGAAAGTTAATTCTACCTTTAACAGAATTTACCAAAGACCTTTATTGTTTTCTTGCTCTCACAGGACAATAACTGACATGACAAAATTGACCTTAGATTGATTTCACTGCTTCAAGCTGTAAATATCAGTAATCGATTAATCGTGGTCCTAAATTTAGTCTATTTGTGAGCAAGTATCCATGCATCAAGTTAAGTCTTGTACTTCTTTTCTAAAATTGTGATGGTACTTATCATTTCGGATTTTATTAGAGAATTGCTTACCACCATCACATTCTCAGAGTCATCACCATCATCACGTGCCTACTCAACGAACCATCCAAATCTAGCGAACCTCCGATCCAGCGCCTACCATCTAAATCTAGTGAACCTTCCATCCAGCGCCTACTCAGCACTTGCCCACTGCCTATAATTGTAAATTTTTTTAAAGCAACTAGATATATAAGAGCAACTTCTGCATTGCAATTCGTACAGTCCTATAATTGGAGTTTATTTATCCTTTGAGATTTGAAGACGAGTTTTTATTTTCCATAACTTTACTAATTAACCATTTAAATCTAGAATTCTTTTTCTTCCCATCCTTTCCTCCGACACTTCTCTCTTCCCTCTTTATTCCTACAACCTCATACCTCTGTTTCTGTATCGATCTCGCCGATCTCTCTCTCATACTTATTTTTTTTGGTTTCTCATTTCTCCACAAATTGAAATTAAAGCCACGTTCGATCAAGGACTAAGAGGATGATCACTAAACAAAGCCTAGGAAGATGACGATCACATGCTCTCAACAACTTGACAAGCCACTCAAGAAATATGTTGTTATAATTTATGACTTAAAACT
Organism: Rhynchospora breviuscula; assembly: GCA_027562975.1. NCBI lineage: Eukaryota > Viridiplantae > Streptophyta > Magnoliopsida > Poales > Cyperaceae > Rhynchospora > Rhynchospora breviuscula. The sequence continues at coordinate 36,388,259 of CM050400.1, forward strand.
ATTGATATATATATTATATAAAAGTATGATATTATGATTTATCAGATCTTTTGATAGATCAAACCTCCTAGCTCAGTCCAATTTAAACCTACTAGCTTATTCAAAATTTAAAAAACCTACTAGCTCAGTCCAATTTTAACCTACGATATTATAGATTCATGTGTATTGCTCTTAGCCACCAGATCAAAGATTGATTCTTCATTCTATTTAATAGTTAAATTATAAAATAAATAAATGTCATAAAAAATTATTATTATTTTTAAATGCAATTCGAAACAAAACAATTTGTCTCTTTTAACGTATTACTGGCAAAACGTGCCCCCCAATGTGCGGGCAAATAATGGAACAAAATTGTTGATATTTCAACCAAGTACGCTCAATATCTTATTACGTATTAATTAGATATTAAATTATCTTTTTCTTATGTTCTAATAAGGAAGCTAACTGCCTAACTGAAAATCTTTATTAACAAAAATCAACTGCTATTATTTTTTATTTTAAAAGAAACGTATAATCTTTCATTTGAGATTACATTCATATCATATGTCGAATCAAATTATAAAAAATAATAATCCAAATTTTGTATAATGAATTGGATACATTATGGTCTGAGATCAGATAGATGCTTGAATTTGTTTTTTATAGGACTAGGGATGACAAAATTCAAAATCTTTGTTCAACGAGAATATGGCCAATCATAAACTTTATTCACGGCTAATTTCTAATCCATAGACTACCATAAATAACAAATAACAAGACAACCCCTATTGGAAGTTGAGACACCTAATTTTATATAAGCCATTCCTCCAAGCAAACGGTACCATGGTGTGCCGTTCATGAGACAAACAGCCGTGGTCATAGCCTAGGTCAATACAGGCATGTTGTAGTACAATTACACCAAATTTATCCAAAAAGCAACGGATCTCGGATCTCAAAACACTTTTTGATCGAATCAATATTAATTTATCAGACAACTACTTGATTGAACTCCCTAATTTTTAAATTTGGAACATTGAAATGGCCCCACGCAAATTTCCAGGTGAAATCTCCATGAGTTTTCGGCGACAACCCTAATGTTTTTAATTCTTTAGCCCCACAATATTCTCAGTTTCCAAATTAATTTGTCTCATTCAAACTTGACTAGCAAGCTCGATTCTTACTGCATTAATATTATAATGATCACTCACATAGCATCCATAGATGGGAAATAAATTATTAATTTTACTTGTTTGTTTTAATTTTTAATAAAAAAAGTTATGTTAATGCTGTTTGTAACAAAAAAAAAAAAATAGGCAAACAAAAAAGACGGTACCATTTGTTTGGTTTTAACACCAGTAATTATTAATTTTATTCGCTGATACATGCATAAAAAGGATGCATTGACATTGGTATAAATTTTAGTGATAAACGTTAAAACCGAAACAAACGAATTCTAATACTATTTTGATACATTTTTTCTTCTGGATAGAAAATAACTAAAGTAATTTTTAAATAAAGGAAAAAGTTAATATTATATGGATTCGTTCAGCAATAGCACACCTCTTTTAACAATCTAGACATTATTTTTTCAAAAGTTATTAACATAGTAAGATTTTGCAATTTCTTGATATAGTAGGGAGTGCTTTGCAATTATTATTTTAGAAGTTCTTGGAAGAAATTTGTACATCATTTTTCAATAGCCAAACGTTATCGGGTCTTCAACCGTTTCAAGTAACAAAATCGAGATTTCCACCTTTCTTTGATTTTTTTTTTTTCTGTGAAATGTTCCAACATATGCTTTTATTGATAAAGTTTCTCCAATAACCCTGAACAAAAGATTGTTTTGTATTGATGTAAAATTAATTGTTATTGTGATGTGCCTAGACAAACCAACTTTTTGACGAGGAAATATGCGCCTAGCTAGTAATGTTAAAAACTTTACAAATTGTAAGGTTTGTTGGGAAGGGGAATGGATGAATAATAGCACTAGGTAAGTGGAAGAATGGCGTGGATGGGGTATTGCATGCTTGGTCTGCTGACTAAGCTAGCACATGAACTCCTAGGTAAACAATATATAGTATTCAATACAGAAACCCAAACCAACATGATGATTGTATTGAAGTTAGACCTCCTCAAACAAAGATTAATTTGCGCGAATTTTAAATAATACTAATTTGGTATGTATTGTGTTATTAACTTGTTTTGGCAGCTACATGTCAGACACATTTTTTTTTAAGATAAATTGGGGGTCAAGTCTCCCAATTTATTTTTAAATTAAATATTTATAAAAAAATCTTCCAGTCGGATTTCGAACCTGTAATCTCTCACTTGAGATGCATTGCTCTTTTCCATCAAATTTGTTTTGTCGTGCGGAAACATGCAAGTCGGATAAATTTTATCTTGTTTTGTCATATTCAAAATTCTTACTATAAGCACGGTAATATTATGGGCATGGGGAGTAGGTGACACAGTGTGGTTCTACATTGTCTCAAGAGTCGCTTGTGAGCGTCGGTTAGGATATAGACTGGATTTGATTGAGCTGGTATTGGTATTGATACGGTACGGATTTTGTATGTAGATTTTATAACAAGTTTATGCTTATTTTTTACTGTGATATTAGGCCGGTTTGTTTTTCAGCTTTTTATTATATTTTATTACTTAATTTTTATTAACGAAAAATTGTCACTCTCGGCAAAAAAAAAAATTGTGATTTAATTTCTAAACCAAGAGAGCGAAACTAGAGGGAAAAAAAAAAAAAAAAACAAAAGACTCTCCGTAGAATTGTGGAAGACCTGATTGTGTGATCACTTGCCGATTCCTGTTTCGCTTATTCGATTTATTTTTTTGTTAAACAGCAACGGCAATGGAATGGTCAGCAGTGTTTTAAACATACAAACATATTTGAATTTGAGGAAGATATATAATTGTCTTATTTTTAGTAACAAATGATTAAGTTTTCTGCACTTATGATACTAAGAAAATATCACAGAAACTTTAATCAAATTAAGGATTATATTAATTTTAAATTTTACCTCCAATCTCCCATTAATGAGAACAAAAATAATTTCTTTCTTCATGTCAACTATTTCTACGAAGTAGTTACAATGTCCAAAAATCATCAACTTTCAAAAGTTACAAAATTTCTATCCACTATCATAAATTATACTGCCGAAAGATTGTTAAGTCTACATATTTATAAAATATAGATTTCCAAAGCTTGTCGTCCACTTAACAAATAAAAAATATTTATATTTTTTTAATCTTATTTTTGTGAAGTACTTACTGCAAAGGCAATTGAAACAAATTCAATTTAACTATTATATATATGAGTTTAGCTACTGTGAAATGCATCACAAAAAGTCTTTCGTGAGTCGCGATCAAAACTCTTAGATTTGGTTCAAAATGACCGATTCAAACCGTCCAACATGATCTCCCTATTGAAATCTCCATGTAGACCAAATTTCATAATTTTTTAAAAATTTTAAGTATTTTTTTGGATTTTTAAAAACTACTATTTTTGAACGGTTCAGAACTAATTAGATTAATAATTTTCTAAAATTTTTAAAAAATACTTAAAAATTTTGGAAAAATATAAAATTTGGTGTGTGTGAAGATTTCAATAGGAAGATCATATTAGACGGTTTGGATCGGTCATTTTGAACCAGAGCTAGGAGTTTTGATCGTGACTCACAGAGGGCTTTTTGTGATGCATGTCACCGTAGCTAAACTCAATATATATAATTCATTATGGTCATTATTCTCGTCTTAATTATTCACATTCCCAGATCTACCCTCTTTGTGCATTAAATACTAATGCTAACATGAAACACATTAGATATATTGTTTAATTTCTTTTCCTATATTTGATTACTTTATGACATTAAATAACAGAAGATATATAATTTCTTTATTACTCATAAATTAAATTGTATTTTACTTATGTGCTTTCCATTTGCAACATATAAGTACATGAAGTGAAAAGTTCTAGGATTTACAGATAACGGGTTATGTCATAAAAAGCTTCTAAACTTTTCGTTTATCCCTTAAACATCAAATTTTAACAATCAACCCTCGGAACTACCGAATTTGCTATTAAATGCTCCATTAAAATTAAAGTACTTGTAACTTAAGCCTTTTTTAATTGTCAAAAGTTGTATTATCGTCTTTAAAAAAGATAGGTCTTTGTGTTATACATACTCGCAATACATGAAATATTTATTTTTTATTTCTATTTTTAGTCTTTTGTATACTTTAGTATATTTTTATAGAAAAAGAGATAGCTTAATTATATTTAAAATTGGGAAACTTTTTTTATTTATACATTACGTAAATGATATAAAATAAAATAAAAAGTGTTATAAATCTAGAAGCGATATTGAAAATTCCAAAAGTTATTAAATTTTATAAAAGTATTTGATAAAAGATAAATTTATCAGGATTATATGATCATTTCAGGTAAATAAATTATATTGTTAAGTTAAATTAACAATTGAAGAGATAATTATTACATAATAGAGAAAGTTTGGCGGCAAATTTGGAGTTTTAAGGACGAATTTGTCATAAACTAAATAGGAATATTCCAGAAGATGCCACCCCTACAAATAAATAGCAAATGCTAATGTTGCCTCATATCTCACCTGAATGAAAGTTTCTGGGCGAGTAATGGTCGATGGAAGAATTGGAATTAAAATAAAGCTGTCCCCTTACATTTAGACAGAGAGGAGGCATAGATATGATGAGGGAGATAGAATTGTGTAATGGGCAAATGTCTGTTGCTCATCTTGTTTTTTTTTTTTTTTTTTCTAAAAAAAATATGGATGTACTTAAGTGCTCCTTGATCATTGGGCATTCCTCTATGTCGTCTGCTAACTCTTATTCTTGTGTTTTCTAGACTGACAAGAGGCAAAAATATTTCACTCTCTAGGTCTTCATTATTAGCACAAACTTCGATAGAGTGCTTTGTTATTTTAATACCATAATTATGGTCTAGCCAGATGATGTAGACAAAATTTTGTTTTTCGCGCAAGAAAAGAACCTTTTGCAGGACTTTTTGCATCCCGAATGAGGTTGAAAGACTTTATCTGCAAGTTTTGATCCATCAGCATATTAATATATTGTGATTCTAAAGTAATGATTGACCAACAGAAATCAGGACTTGTGATCAATGAAAATTGCGATTAGATTTTATAAAAGATGAAGAACCTTCAGGTATCACAAGATTTTTGTGTTGGATGTTATCAGCACTATGATTATTGTTAGAAAAATTCTAGCGTTCATTTTCTAAATTTAATAATACACTCAACTAATATTTTTAGAAAACTACTGTTTAACCCAAAAAATTATTTGTAGATATATTTTTATTATTTAGGTATACCGTAACTCAAATTTGAGTTGATTAAGAAATTGATTAATCGTCCATATGAAATACCGCTAAAACTAAATTATTAATTATTTTAACTTATTTGTTGGAAGACTGACCCATTTTTTAATTAGCCCATATCATGTACAGACGATTATTTTTTAAGAAACGAAATCGCATATACAATTTTTATAATGTACTAATTTGAACAATATTTTCGAAGAGATCAGTATGATACATATACTATGAATGATGTACGCCAGAGCAACTCTTATCACTAGCTAGAGTTTGCTGCGGAAGGAGATAAGGACAGAGAGAAAAGTACAAAAATGAGACCGAATGTCATGTTGCTTGTTTCGGAAAATGGAATAACAACGAAAAAAGAGATGCAGTCACTAAAGCTCTCTCTCTTTCAATAGCCAAATTCTATACCATCTCAATTCGAGGTATAGAAGTGGTTAAAAAATGTTTAAGCAATTCTCCTCTTCTTTTTTTTTTGTGGAAAATGATTTTTTTTCATTTTGGACATCCCTCCCTTTCCTAACCTTTCCTCGTTTCCCTCCTTCAATTTTAAAATATAAATAGATAGAAAAAGAAAATGTTCCATATGACGCACTGAAACCTTGCCGTATAAATTCCTGCTTTATATCATTTAAATCTTATATTCATCAGCATATCTAAATTTAAAACGATATTTTTGGCTACATTAACAAAATATCATCACATAACATCTTGTTTGCCATTTCACGACAGATTATAGTATACCAAGTCAACACTAAAATTTTTTCTATTAATTTGCGTGACATACCAATTAATTGATGGTAATTAAGGTGAAAATTTATGTTCAAACTGGTGAAAAAATAAGTGTATTGTAACTTTTTAAAATACAAAAAGTACATAATTGAATATAGATTGAAACAGAATTTACTAGACAAAAAATCGAATTCGTAAGCGTGTTGTTCCGGTGAAAATTAATATATCATGAAATCAGAGGACAAACCCATAACGGATTTAAAACAAAGAAAAATGTTAATTTGTAATTGACTTTGAGATCTTAGAAAGGCTTTGAAGGTAGAAACAAAATTGGTAGGAAACATAGAAATCCTGTGATGACTTCCTTGAGCACAATGCGCATGGTCCCCCACACAGAATTTGTCTACTCTCTCTCTTTACCCCCTCTCTCCCTGTGTTTTAGTGTGTTTTGTCCAGTTATGTTGTCATGTCCACCATTTTTTTTTTTTTTGACAAAAATTTACCCAATTTATTTTTTTTTTAGAAATCTTAGGAGAAGCTGCTAGGTGAAATTTACCCAATTTTAATTAGAGAAATATTCCTTCTATTTTTCTGGAAGATAGGGAAAAAAAATTAATTGTCGAATTTCTACGACTGTACCTTTTGGCTTTTATCATTGTTCGGTTGGTTATAAGATTAATGTAACTTCCTTTGATATACATATGCTATATCTTTGGGTCCGGTATGCCTTTTTTATTACTTAATTTTACATGGTTTGACAATTTTTATGCTGTAATGTACTCATTTGTGAGATTTAAATTATAAGCTCATATATTGAGAATACAAGAAATATATAAGAGAATATGTCTAATACTGTCCCTTTTCTGAGACATCTCACATTTTTAACTTAAAAAACTATAATATTTGTAAGGAAAAAAATTTGAAATTTTGTAAGTGTACGCCAGCATCAATATATGGAAACTTCTGAGTGTACATAAAGACAGTTGGCTTGGGGTTCTTTGCTACCTACTACAGCTACAGGAATGACAGTGACAGCATATGCAACTATACAGATCACAGTAGCTGAATATGGACAACTTTTTTGTTGAAATATGTAAATATAAGAGTTAAATGTAATAAATAATTTGAGAGGCTAGTATTAGGTGGATGAGAACTGAGAAGTCATGAGTAGCCTTATGATCTGATTGGGAAGAGAAAATTTTTGCATCTAAAATGTAGAGTGTTTAAAAGGTTCTGAGAATATTTATTATTCATATGAATATATTTGTATGTAATAGAATAATAGAATGTACTTCAGAATTTGAGAAATTCATTAAGTTTAAGAGAGAATAATTGAATCTGTAGTCCACTAAATTTCTACAAAAAATATCTCACATATTCAAACCCCATTTTTCCTATTATCAAGGGAAAATTGGATATAACCCCCTACAATCTTCTCTATCTGGATATTACTCCCTACAATCTCTAAAATCGGATATAACCCCCTCAAATCATGTTTATTAGGGATATAACCCCTTTACAATGATATTAATTATTTTTTTATTATAAAAAATCTGAAGTATAATTTAATGACCAAATTGCCCTCCTTATCTTAAAACGTTTCATCTTCCTTTTTTATATTTACAATACTAAATTTCACCATTCCTGCCAAAAATGATTCTTCTTTCGTTGATTCTTTCGGATTTTCACGATATCAATCATCAAATTCCTTTTAAATCTCTAGTTTTGTCTCTCTCTCTGTCTAATTAAAATGGAGGCGGGAACAAAATGAAGACCCCTTTTCAACCTTGATGATGATTATATTCAAGAAGTAAAATTTTCAAATGATATTTCATTTGCTATAGAAGAATCTTACAAGAATTGGAACACGAGATTTCAATAACACTTCTTTTTCTTTTCAATAGTCGTCAATGCATATTAAGGATTGCTATGTTAAAATTTCAACGACACTTTTTTTTCACTGATCTCGGTTATTCATATGATAATGCTTTTGATAATTCTGTAATGAATTTAAAAGTCGTGCAATATTTGGTCTAATGGGTTCTTCAATAAAACAATTTGAAAGTTCCTAAATCCAACAAAACTAAAAACAGAGGCAAGACGGTAATCTCCAGGAAATTCATTGTACTAGTAAATGCATAGAGAATGATTTCAATATACTAGTAAATTTATTTGTATAAAATGAAAATAAAGAAAAAGATAAGAGCATCACGTTGGTGATCTGATCTACATAGCTTTAACTTGTTCTCTTGTACAGTATTAATGTTTGGTCTACTGATTTAGAAAGAATTAAGTATCGTCAATATCAGAAGGAAGATGAAATGCTTTTAGGTAAGGAGAGGGCGGTCTGGTCATAAAATTAAACTTCTGATTTCTTTTTGATAAAAAATATTAAAATCATTAAAAAAGGGGGTTTGTCCCTATTGAGCATGATTAGAAGGGGTTATCTACAATTTTAGAGATTAGAGGGGGTTATATCCAGATAGAGAAGATTGTAGGGGGTTATATCTAATTTTTCCTATTATCAATACATGCACTTCAGCACTAGAAGAGACTAGTTAAGAGAAATTGCCTATCACAAGAGGGGTCAAACAACACTAGTTGATCTCGTTATCAATGTTTTCCTCATCCGTTAAATATTAACCTTTCTTCATGTTATCAAATTAGTCATAAAGCACAATGACAGATCAGGTGCTTTTTGATAGGAAAACAGATAATGCACAGGAGGTCATTGACCAATTAATAATAAAAATGTGTGCAGACAATGGCAAGAAGAAACTTTTAAATCTCCACTTAGAACAAAGCACTCGTAACTAAATGGCATTGATTTTACTCCATTAATTCACCATCCAATTTCAATTTGTCATTGTGTATATGATCTGTATTGGATCATTTGAAGTAGTTGCTAACGACACGTAGCCCCGTTAAGTTGCTTTCTCATCATTTTTATCTTAGAGACATATTCTCCTTGTTCTGATTCTTATCTTAAGAGTTTTCATTTTGCAACTGAATGACGTGCCATTATTGCCTCATTGGATTAGATTGCAGACAATGTTTATAATGTCGAGTGTGTAACGCCTCTTTGACTACACAGAGTTTCATTCACCGTTATTGTTTGTTCTGTGGAGAGCGCATATATTTTTAACTCCATATGAGTATATGACCATATCGCAGCCACTTCTAATTGCAGTTGAAAATCCATCATTGGAGTACTGGAATTTCAGTAAGCATATAATTATATTTGGGCATCGTGAGAATATAATTTTTTTCCTTTAAATAGATTAGTGATTTTGAAAATCCATCATTAATTGGAGTACAAAGAATAAAAAATAACACAATGACTACGTTTTATAGGCCACTTTTTCCAAGGTTTTGTAATGTAGATAATAGTTTTTTTTTTAGAGAACTTAACAGTGGCTGTTAAGTGGAAAAGCAAAACAAAAACAAAAGGAAAATAAACCTAAGCAAACTAGGAGATAATAAACTTTCTGAACATCTAGTTAGGAAACCATTTTTTTGTTTCAAAAAGATAGTTAGATTAGATATATTTATAAAATCATTCAATTTTTTTAAAAAACTAAAAAGTTATAGAGAACAAAAATTAAAAAATAGGCCTTATAATATAAAAGAAATATCATTGATTTCAGAAAACTATAAAATTTTCAATGAATGTCCAAATGAAAGATATCTTTATGCCAAATTAAACTCGTAAAAATATTTCTTGGTTGTAAAATACTACTTTGCATTTACTATTTCAAGTGAAAATCTTCTATACATACGATTGCGTGGATTTGGAATTGGGTAACTTACAGAGGATAGGAGGCTGCGACTTGTTTCGCACACTACACACGTGCGACCTCTCGCCTCTCTGCTCTCTGGCCTTATAAAAAGGGTCATTTGTGGAGCACTCAACATCTGTCAAGGCTTCTTTACATGTGAGGTGGGGTTCTTTCGCTCTTCAATTATTTAAGTGCGCGTGTTTGTCTGTTTTGAAACTAGAGAGAGAGAGAGCCTGAAAGCGTAAGATAGAAATGAGAGAGTCAAGGTTCAAGCGCATATGTGTGTTCTGTGGAAGTAGCTCTGGAAGGAAGAGGAGTTACCAGGATGCTGCCATTGAACTTGGCAATGAGTTGGTATAGATTATGCATACTCTGTTTCCTTTTTTTTTCTCCACATTTAATTTGTCTTTTCATAAGGTTTTCTTAGTAGGTAGGAGGTACCATATATTTGACTGTGCAAAATATATAATACATGGATAAGTTTATTTCCATCAGTCATTGTGAGTGGTCTGATGTGACCCCACATCAGTATAGATTGTATGGTTACACACATGTAGAGTGCAACAAAATTATATGTGTCGCTTATAATTGCTGGAAGCTGAAATATTGGAATAAGGAATATTTCTATTTCTGGTTCTTTGATCACTTTTTCGTGGATCAATCAAATTTTGTTTGATAGACGATAGTATTTCAACATAGTGTTTTTTGATTCACTGAATATGTGGTATATTGAACCCATTTTGATTTGTAGAAAACACTATTACTCTGAAGCAACAGCCTAGTAATTTGCATCTACGTGCACCAAACAGAGATGTTATTGGACCACTTTATTTAGTTAATATCTATGTAACTCAAATCTAACTAAAAAAAATGTGAGACTGAAAATTTATAGTATGACAAGCGAACTAATTTTTACATGCTTTAAGGTTTTGAATATAACAAAAAAAACTGATATTTGCTTCTTGCTACAACATGAAATTAATTTTTTGCTTTCTGCTTGTTTCTTATAAAAGGTTTCAAGGAATATTGACTTGGTGTACGGAGGGGGAAGCATAGGATTAATGGGTCTTGTCTCTCAAGCTGTTTATGATGGGGGCAGGCATGTAACTGGGTATGTACAAAATATATACTTTTTCTTCATTTCTTCCCCTTAATTAAGTATACACTTTTCATTAAACTATAATCCCATTTGGATTTTATTAAGGATCCAAAAACATAGAACGCAATGATGAGCTCTCTATTTTATTTCTGAAACTTTGTCTTTATGTTGTTCATGTGCAGTGTTATTCCCAAGACGCTCATGCACAGAGAGGTATGTACATGTCTTATCTCTAACAAATTTATTTCCATCACATATGATTTTATTATAAAACTATGCAATGTGCATGAGACTTAATTTAGTAGTTCAAATATTTACAAGTACATGGTTTATAGAGTTGAATTTTAAAAATGTTTTCAATAGAATTATTTTAAAAACTGAAGGTGAAGAATTAAATTGCAATAAGTTAATAAATGACATATAAAAGCTCAAAACCTAATAATTAGGAAAAGTAGCCTAATAAAGATACTGCTCTTTCATAAGTATGTTTGTTGACATGTTTGGTTCATTGACTGTGAAGAAGTGCACTTTCTGTTGTATGTGCAATAAACCTAGACAAGATCAGATAAATTACATGCCCCACCAAATGTTAGCAAAAGTTGATGAGTGGATAGTTGTCTTTGTTAGTCCAATAGCTGAACTCATCTGTGACTCATAAATGTAAAAATATTGGCGCACCAAGTTTATCTTCTTCTTTCTTTTTGTTTTCAAAAAGTGCTACATAATTTGACTTTGTTTGGTCATCGCATATATTTCCTTTTACAGATAAGTGGAGTTACTGTGGGGGAGGTGATGCCAGTTGCAGATATGCACCAACGAAAAGCTGAGATGGCTAGGCAATCTGATGCGTTTATTGCATTACCAGGTTTGTAAATCCTCCTTTTTTGTATGGATTAGTTTCATTATGCCTCAGAAAACCATCGAAATATCACATGCTCTGGGGGAAAAAAATGTACAGTAATCTTGTAAATACTTGACTTTCCAGGGTTATATCTGAAAGTTCTCATTTTCCTGTACTTTGTACTGATATTGTCAACTGCTTGCATTCATAACAGTATTGATTTAGCACTATGGGAATTTAATCAAGTTAATATCAATGTGTATAATGTAGGAGGATATGGAACTCTAGAGGAATTGCTGGAAGTAATTACTTGGGCTCAACTTGGCATCCACAACAAACCGGTACTTGCATAAACCTTGCTTCCTGGTTTTAGAGACTGTTTTTCTAATACCAGTCTTGGCTGAAAATCAAACCACCATTGGAACAGATTCCAAAAGAGTCCACAATTGCAAAATTTGTTACCAAAACGTCTGAAACCAGTATATACCTGAACCAATACCATTACCTTCACTAACAGTTTCTAATTTATGAAAAAACACAGGTTGGATTGCTAAATGTAGATGGCTATTACAACTCATTATTGACATTCATTGACAAAGCTGTAGAAGAAGGTTTTATTAGCCTTAGTGCACGTCATATTATTGTTTTGGCACCGACAGCGAAGGAGCTTATGGAGAAACTGGAGGTATACATTTACAAATTTAGGAAATGTCCAATTAAATTCAGTGAAATCGTTTAATTGCTATTACAATCATCTAATCTTTCTTTATATTGTTCCTGTAGGAGTACATGCCTTATCATGACAGAGTTGCATCGAAGCTAAATTGGGATGTGGATCGGCCTAGAAGGAGCTTTTAGAATTCTAATTTGAGAAACAATTGGGAAAAAAAAAATGTTCCTAGTTCAAAAAGGGGAACCATATGGATGGATATGTACTAGTCAGTAGCTTAATTAATTTCAAGATGAAACAAATGTCAAATTTATCTTAGAGCATGGAGGTGGGACTGTTGTCTCAAGGGTGATTTATTCTCTGTTTTGTAAATTTTCACCAAGTATCTACAAAGTTTGTAAGTCTAGTTTCCTTCAATTACTATAGTTTATCTGACTACTCTCGAGCTATTGAAATTGAACAATTATATTTTATTATTATATTTTCATATTTAGGACATGTCGTACAATCAAAGAAACTTCTTTGGGTTAAATCAGAGCTTAGTTTTGGTGGTGAATTATATACTTTCTAGACTGTTAGCTTTCCTTCAGTTTGGTCGGCAAGACATATCAATTACTTTTCTTACGTTCTCTTTCACTTGAGAGAAGGGAAGATGGCAAAGTCATCGACTCATTGAGGCCATTTCCACTGTACTCAAAACATAAAATAAAATAAATTTTGGAAAAATCTCGAAGAAAAGACGACAACGGTCCAATCAGATTACACTAGGCCCAACTATTTAAGCTAGCTAAAGAATGGACACTTCACCAAAAAGTGCCGTTGCACTATTTATTTAAATTCTCTACAGACAAAATAAAAATATAAATATAAAATCTTAGGCGTTGCATTGATCTGTAAGAGGTTCCGTCCTTTCTCTTTTCTTATTCCAAAGGCCTGAAGTCAGGCCCAAATGATAATGGGCCTCCTTTCCTCCTTTTCATTTTCCGAATCATAAACTGTAGGCATACGGACGGAAATCATCAGCAGCCTTTTTTTTTACTGCTCCAAGCAGTCCTTTTCTTTTTTTTTAATATTTAAAAATTTTAAAATTCAAATTGAGAATCCAAACCGTTGATCTTGTTAAATTTTACCGGCGATGCATTTTCATATAAGTTTTATAAAATTTGAAATTGATTTGATACTAGATCAAGTGGTTAAAAAATGAACGAATCTGGTTAGATTAAATCTAATACGTTCATAATTTGGTCACTTAATCAAGTATCAAATCAACTTCAAATTTTATAAAACTTATATGAAAACGCATCGCCGGTAAAATTTAACAAGATCAACGGTTTGAATTTTCCATTTGAATTTTAAAATTTTTAAATATTAAAAAAAAAAAGGACTGCTTGGAGCAGTCAAAAAAAGACTGCTGAGGATTTCCGTCCGTAGGCATACTGCATACGTAGGCCGGTTTTTCTAATAAAAATAATTTATATCCAAATTTTAAAAATAATTACGTTAATACTGAAAATTTTGAACCCTCACATTGTGGCAAAAATAAAGTAATATTGCTTCAAACTTTTCGTAGAAGATGGGTGTGAATTAAGGGATTGTTTTCTAAAACATATGATTTCTGTCGGAAGAGAGGGAGATTAATGGCAAGATGATCTATTTTTAATTAATTACCAAAAAGGCGAGTTGCCTAATGTAATCTTTAGTCTATTTATCCCCTCTTCTCCCTTCACTGTAAAGATTAACCACGAAAATTAATAAAAAAAATGTGTGATTGTTTATGGAAGACGTAGACACTAAATTGTTGCTGAACCTCGTTAAATCTTTATTTTTGTCTCTAGTGATTAAATTATTATTACATGGATTCCCAAAAAATCATCAATAATTTACTTTTTTTTTTTTAATATTGACCTGCTGCATGAAGGCAAGGCACATACACTTCTTCAACAAAATCTGATTCATTCATTGATGGGTTCGGATTGAAGCACATGTTGACACAGTCTATTGAAAGGCCATATGTACAAACTTTTTTTTTGTCCATGATGTACAAACTCATTGAAAGTGATGTACAAGCCGCAGAAACAATGGGGACGCCATTGAAGGCCTCTTAGGCCAGGTGCATTTGATCTTAATTTGGTCCACATAACATAAGCCGATAAGCCTAAGTATATTTTAGCCCATTAATTGCTGCATTGAATTTCTAATACCTCTGCTTGTTAAAATTGTCAGCTTGGTTTTAACAATCTGTCAAGCTCATTTTACTGTTTGAAGTTTCCTCAAGCTTTATCTTTCAATGAAAAAGTGTATATAGTCAATTAGGTAACTGGATAAATTCCTTTTACTTGTTAGTATACTATAGCATTTACAGTAATTTTGAGGGGAGGGCTACTGTAATTGTACCTATTTGTTGGTCACAACAGTTAATGCGCAGCCTGCCTGTTTAATTCACCTTCTGCCCGTCATTTAACAATATTAATTATACAGATTTTTACTTAACCGTACATATCAACAAATTAGACAGTGTGCTTCCGCTGTAAAAAGACAAGGATACTTATTTAGATAGAAAGATAAAAAAAATTATTATATTATAATCATAAATTACAACAATAGAAATCAACAATAAAAATAACCCTTTAGGTACAGGTTAAATATTTTTAAAAGTATCCATAGCACATCAAAAATAATATGTAAATATTTATGATGAAAAAATTAAAACATGAGAAATATTGTACCTCATTTGAGTCATTTCTACGTAAATTCATCTATGTTCTTATGTGTGTATTGTAACTTGTAAGCTTATACTCTTGTGGAAAATCATATTTTCCTCGATGGGATGATTAAACAGATTTAATTTTCTGTAAGTGATCTACTTTTAGATCAAACTATGGAATCATATAGCATGCGCAAGGTAAAACACAATTTCTAATGCGAACGAAATCAATTTTGATAATTTTTTAATGTACAATTAAGTTGATTTTTCTTATTAACTACGATGTTCCTCCTCAATTCAAGGCGACTAGAGTAATGATCACTTCATTAATTGCATCGGTTGACCTCTACTTTTTGTATTACTTTATTAGCATACTCTGGTATTTGCTACTTTGGGGGAGAGGTGCTTGTTGGTTAATTTTATATCTATAATGAAAGATAGCCTGTTCTGCAAATATTTCGATCGAAATAAAGATAATTGCAATCATATTTTTTTCATTTCTAAACTTTCGGCCAAATTTGTGATGTACTGAAGTACATGCCAAATTTTGTAGGAAATAATATTTTGCTATTTTTTAGATTTCTTAAAAATAATCTTATTTGATGTGCAAATATGTATTTCTTATTATGTTTTTTAGAAATCCCAAAAAAAACAATAAATTTTGAAAAAGTAATTCTTGGTAAATTATAAAAACTTTCGTATGTATAATATCATATTGAATTTGTCATGGACTATTTTTAAATTTTGATAATACAGCATCGACTTCTAGTATTAAATATTGTTACTAACTGCTATGGAATCATAAATAGATCATATTGTTTGGAACATTTCATTTCGTGGGTCTTTAAAATTTAAGATCTGAGCTATGACTATGCTGTCTCAACCTCAAAATTTATAAAGATAATGGAAGCCGATCAAGTCAAAAAGAGTTGTTGGGAAATAAAATTATAGAGTTCTCCCTCTGTTATTTAAATAATGCAGATAGAACTATATAAATTTTGGTAACATTTTAATATAGCTGCAAAAAAATAGACAACAGATAATGACTTCATCACTTTTCTTTTAGTTAATAATGACCTTATTGTTAGAAAGTGCTCAATTTTCAATTTTAGTTACTAATTAACTTAATTATCCATCAAGCACAAAGGATCTTGCCAAGCAATCAACACACAACATGAGAGAAGGGAAGGAATCGTTTACCTCTCTCGAAATCGTATTCGCGAGGCTCGATCCATATCTATAGGAATCGATGACGTGCCTTCTCCACCACCACCATCGTCGAGCCATCGGCCTCGAGTCCACCAAGGAGATTAACCACGTTCTCAAGGCATGTGCTAGCACGTCCAAGGACAAGCCTAATCCCATTAGTTTTCTCTCTTCTATCTACTAATTACTTTAATTAAGTGGAGAGATGAGAGCTCAATACATGAGCAAAATAGAGAGAGAGGAAGAGAGCAAGAGAAAGAGAAAATTTCAGAAATATTCTCCTCTTGAAAATGGCGGCTAAGGAAGGAAGAAAGAGTGGAGAGAGAAAGTTAGGTGGAGGCTCTCATAAGTGGTCCTTATATAAAGCACAAAACGTAATTGATCTCTTGCATAATTACAACTATGCCACTCCTACCTACCACCATTATGGGCCGGCCATATAAATGGCCTTTATGGGCCACCTCACTTCTTTAATTTAGTCATTAATTCATTTAATTAAGGCCTTTCATATTTGCTCTTTAATTGGACTATTCATTTACTATTAAATGATGGCCCAGTTAATTAATATAACATTTTATATTAAAAAAGGTGTTGAACTAAAATTAATTATTAACTTATTAATAATTATTTTGGAATTAGTTAATGCATTAATTTATTTCTATATGATCTCCTTGACTTAATTAATTATAACAGTTCGCAACGGTATATAATTAATTAATCAACTTATCATATTTTCGCAATACACTGCTGCGAATAAATAAATAATGCACTGTGTGATTAAAGTCCTATTTGTGTAATCCTTTGAGAATTTATGCTACGTTGACCATGGAATTAAATCGTTATTTAATTTTAATAATCATAAGCGGTATCTAGCAACACGTTATAATTCCCAATTCGCATAAATAATGTACTGCTACAATATCTCAATCATGCATAAGAAATAAAAGTATCTCCTTGTCTGATTCTTATGTCACATGATATCACTGTATAATCCAAGATAGGAATGTGTCATTCTTGCAGATTATACATTTCTTGATCTAGAGTCGATTGTATAAATTGGTCAAATAATCCAACTCCATCAAGGGGCCCAAACAAATATCATCACTCACTAGGTATATTAATGAGGGACATACGATTTTCTTGATGAACAACTTTTTCCCGCACAATTCAAGAGAGCATATTTAAAGTCCGTATAGCAGTCCTTATCAGGAATCAACGGTAGACGATATTTATTGAACCTATCCTCATGTGAAAAAGTTGAACCATCTCAAACTTAGAATCAAACTCATATGAAATAAACAATGACACATAACACAATCCATATGTTTATTTCATTGGGTCAAATCATGTACTATGTTCTAATAACATACACATATGCAATTAAGTTGGTAACTCATTACCTACGATTTGTAGAACTTAATCATCACTTAACTTGCATACTAATCTTTTATGATAATTAATGTTCCTTGTTAATTATCAAGATTACGGACGATTTAGATTTATTACTGTCATTCTAATGAATGATCCACAGAGATCTACAATTTAGATACTCAACCTGAATGATCTGTCAGTAATAAACTCTAGGAACAAATGATCAAATATCATCAATAACATAAACTAAGATATTAAGTCATTAAATATTGACTTCTAGGACACAACTCTAACCTTATCTGGCGCGGTTTTAAAAAATTTGAATAAAATATTCAATATACATTTTAAAATATTATTTTATATAATACGTATGGTAATGAAGCACAGATTTCGACGATGTTTACAATTTTCCAGATGGCATGACAGATGTGCTGATTTATGCAGAGGTACCGATTTTATCCCGAGGAAGATGATTGACCAGGCCGAAATCATTAAATAATACATTTTATGATTTTATTATTATTTTTTTTATAAATTATGTTTAATGCCTCAAGGGGATCAAAAAATGCGGCAGATCTGCACTAATTTGAAAGTGAACAAAGATATACTCTACAGAGACGGCTTACCGATTTGATTCTAGTTTTGTTTTCTCAATTTAAAAAAAAATGATATTTTTTTAATTACTAACGGACGTTGAAGCATATCAAAATCTGGTTTATATATACCATTGAACTACCCATCCTCCTTTATTTATTTTTAATTATTAATTGTGTAATGTACGCCATTTACATATGTGTTTCTATCAAATATTTATATAAAGTTTCTTCTTTTGTGAAATGCTGAACATTAAAGCCTAAATGATTTCTTATAGAATCCTTCAATTTGTTTGAAAAATATGTTTGGTTTCAATTACCGCTAAAAATCATCAATAAAAATCATTTTAAGAAAATACAAATTAAATTTAAAAGATAAATAAGGTTTACAAGCCGTGTTTAAAATAACACTTCAACTGATATTTGCTAGAATGATCTCGTGTCCAGCAATGTCTGAAAGTGAAATATTTAGAGGCTACTTTTCTTTTTTCTGCCTTTGTTACTATAATTCATTTAACTGGTCAACAAATTTTAGTAATCAAAAGTTAGTAGAGTTTAAAGTTAATAAAATTAGTTCTAATTTTAAGTTAGTAAATGTTGTTTGACGTGATATGTTGGTTAGTTGTCAAAATTAGTGCATTCATTAAGAATATTGATTCCAATATATAAAGAAGTTTTTGAAATATTGTAAAAGTTTCTAAAATTTGAAATTAAAATTTGAAAAATTCGAAAGTTTAAATTTTAATTTGAAATTTTAGAAAGTTTGTGGTGAAAAGATTTGAAATTTGATAATGGAGAACCGGTGGCACTAACTCACATAATTATCGAGCTGGCAGATTAGACCAAATTAGCGCTAACATCGCTAAGCCAAAATTTATTTTGTAATTATAGATTAGCGAGTTAGTTCACTAATTAATGTAACGCTCTAATTGTTCACAGGAGATGTTATACCGTGATTTTATTTTTCTTTTCCAAGTTCCAACCGGGTTCAATGTAACAGTTCAAGGTCGACAAGTTAATTTATATTTTATTAGTTGTATCAGTAAATATGCAAGACCCAAAATTAAGCAGCTATGTAGTGTATGCGACAAAGATTTTTTATGTAGGCTTAGAGATAAAATAATTCTACTCGTCTACTGATAATTATGAGAAAAATAAAATTGAGTACATTATCTTAGAATAAGAAAATAAATGGAACTAAAATAATTTTAAAAAAAATAATACATTTATTTGGACCTAGCCAAGTCTATGACGGTTGTTAGCACTCTTCATGCTTATTTTAAGGATTTTATGTTTTATTATGAATAGCCAGCTGTTACTTATTGAAAGAAAACATTAATTACAGGTTTATCCTTGGACCTCATTAAATCACCACCGATTCAAAAACATATTATTGATGATTAGTGTCTATTTATATAACAGATACAACCACTACATGCAAACCATTTTGGTATACACAATAATAAATCATTTTTCTATTGCTACTTGAGTTTTAAACTACATAAATAATTATATTATCCTATTATGTTGTCATTTAGAGAAAAATATATTATGTTAATACCCCGGTCGCACTCAAACAGAATCAAATTGTTTCACCTAACTACGAGCTAAAAAAAGAACTGTTGGAAAAAGTGTGTGGAGCCGTTCTTAGCGGGCCGCTAGCTGGGCTAGTGGGCCGCTGTCACTGAACGACCCGGCGGGTCGCTGGCAGGGTCAGCGGGCCGCTGGTACTGGGATCTGAACAGATGCGAACTGTTTAGACAGACTCCTATATATAGCCATCTAAATAGAAACGTCTCTCTGGTTCTTGGATCTACTGTTCTGTACGTTCCACACAGAAAGAGAGGAAAGTTTCTGAGAGGGAGGAAGCCACCCGACTGCTTGGAGCAATCGAGTCACACACACGAGTCGAGACCGGCAAGTGGAAGCGTGGAAGGTAACGTCAAGCCCTAACTTGAGGCGGTGGTGTACCGGTCGCGTACGGAGAGAGACAAGACTGCAGATTCGAACTCCGACGAGAGGGTCTAGACGTTCGATCATTTCCACTGCGGTATATCTAATTCTCTAAGTCTTTTATAGGTTAGATATGCATATAGGTTTATACCCTAGTTAAACCTTCAAGAACAATCATCTTAGATGCATTTTGCAGTATACTTAACAAATGTTTAGTCATACCATTATAGAATTAATTTTCTCTATCAAAAGTTTTTATTTCGAACTAGTTTTCCCAACACACACACTACCGTTTGGCCTCACTTTTTAGTTTTTACTCTAAACCATTGACCGCTCTGGAATTGAGTGCAATGCTCATATATTTCATCACAACATCCTCGGGTTATGATCTTAATTTTTTTTTTTTAAATAATTTGTCACAGTTGAAGGTTTCCTGGGGGACAATTGTCTTTTCAGATCTAGAAGAAAAACAAATGAAACAAAAAATAATTTCGCGCAGGCAGGATTGCTAGTTGTTGCTAGTTTGCTACCGAACATATATCTACGGTATCGATCGTTAAAAAAGAATAGGAAAAAAAAAAAAAACAAACGTTTGACTAAGCTAGATTACGTCAGCAACTTAACGGCACGGACTACGGAGAGAGTTGGATAGTATTTGGATGTATGGGAACACAACTAATTTAGAAATAGTGTTGTTAGTTTTAAGTAAATTTAATTAAAATATGTGTTTCCACCAAATAATGTTAGATTAGTAATATATTCTGTAAATGTAGTATTTTATAGGGATAACGAAATAATCGCTGGTCATACAATTCAAATTACATTTGCGTTATTTCAAATAGTTTAAAATTAATAATTTTTCTACACCATTTAAATTATTACTTTTACATTATTTTTCACATACCTGTATAAGCATTATTGTTGTTTCATTTTCTTTAACAATTCAAATGCATATGTATATTAGATAATAAATTTTTTACACATCAACATAGTTTCTTTTTTCATCCTTGAAAAAGTGAATGATTATTCTTGGTCTTTAAAATTGCTTGCATAATTTGAGATTTTGAGTATATATCATGTGACCATGCACCAAGATTTTTTAATTTCAAACATTAAAAGAATTCAAATTACTCATTTAACAATAAACATACGCCAAAAATCATAAATTTTAATAAGCATAATGTTATAATGTTGAATTTCACATTTTATTATTAATTTATGATTTACAAAATTATTGGATAAATAATTGTGGTGTAATTTCCTCACACAAAAAAGAAATCACTTCGTTCTTAAAAAAAAGATTTAGACAATATGAACTATTAATTTTTCAAATCACAGATCATGCAATAAAAATCACATGGATAAAAAATTATCCAATTGTCAGATAAAATGACATTCACCGCTAGCGCCGTTAGCGGCCTCCAATATCAAAACATCCACCATCAAAATTCTCCGTGCTGGCAATATGGTTGTGTCACTCGTTCAAAGCTTTACTGCAAACGGGTCCCACTCTTTATTTACCCCGACAATCCCTTTACAATACGACTCGCCACACAATTTCTACAGATGTACAAGAAGAAAATGTCTGTAGGACACCAAAACCTACTGGTTCGTAGGATCCGTACCTATTTGACTAGAATATGAAGAGTCGATAAAATAAAACCCCAATTCTCTCCCTCTCTCAGTTCGTTATGACTTGTCTGTCTCCCTCCATCTCTCCCTTCTCTCTCTCTCTCTCTCTCAAGTTCAAATTTCGGGTACCAGGAGAACTGGAGAAGGATTGATTGTGATTTCCTCGCATAGAGCAAAAGAAGTATTATCCGAGAATTTGAGGTTCGTTCTATACTCTAATAATTCTTCACAAAGTTTCGTGAACTTGATTGATTGATCAACCTGGTACTAGTAGACACGCATGGAGAATCCTATTTCTCCCTTCAAATCTTTTCCACCTAATGATAATTTCTCCATTCGATTTTGCACGATGTTTCCTTTTCTATCTAAAATTCTTTGTGTTATATCTAGAATTAGTAATAACTAATATGCACTACTTAATTGGCTCATTAATTTTCTTGTCATTTTCGTATTTGGGAATTAAATTGAATTTGGAAAACGATGTTGCTTGCACGAGTTGCATGCGTTTCCAGCTGTAAAGACCTCAAATAATAGGAATAGATGCATGTCATTGTTTCAGGAATGACTGTAGTTATTGAGACCGGGTTTAGGAGCTGACGTGGCAGTTTGGATTGGATTCAATTGGAATGGAAAACTTAGGTTAATTCTAGAGTTTCACTACATGTTTGTGTCTCATTAGACTATTAGAGAATTCCACTTTTCAACCACTCCATTTCTATTTGAACCGGATGTTCCATTTCTTGTTGTGCACCAAATAATTAGCGGGATCATGTTACAGTTGATTTAATTCTTAGTTTCCGAAACCGTGGGAATGTGTCTAACAAAGTTTAGAT
The DNA here is from genome assembly GCA_027562975.1 of Rhynchospora breviuscula. Lineage (NCBI taxonomy): Eukaryota > Viridiplantae > Streptophyta > Magnoliopsida > Poales > Cyperaceae > Rhynchospora > Rhynchospora breviuscula. Next base: position 36,411,031 of record CM050400.1, read on the forward strand.
GCTAAATTGTACCAATTAAAATTTTAGAAAGTTTAGAATCGAAGAAACATAGTTGATAACCATAGCAATAGCAAAAAATAAATAATAATAATAATAATATCATTATTATTACTATTACTACTACTACTACTATTATTATTATGTTTATATAATATTATTATCGATTTGCTGTTGTAATGCTCGTACGAAGTGCAGAGCCAATTTAAAGCTCTTATATTTATTGCAAAGTAAAGTTTTAGGACCCTGCAAGATTTATTGTTGTTGATTAAATTTTTGGGCCAGATAACGGGCCCCGAAGGAGTCAAGAATAGAAAGCTGTAAATGTTGATATTTCATATTTGTAACTGTGTGGGTGTTTGAAGACATAATATTCTTTTTAGTTAAAATGTAACAGGAAATATACTTTCCTAAGGATGGTACATGTCACTGGCAGTTGCATATTATTCGTGTCTATGAAAATAAATGCAATCTGCAAAATGAATTTTAGTATTGGTATAAAAAGTAATTAAACATTATTATATACAATCTTCAACTGACGACTTTGTAAATTATGTTTTAATAAACCAAGTCTCTCCCCATTGTATATTCTTCTGATTCATTAGATGGCCTTGTGGTTGTTGTGGCGTTTTCTGGGAATTATGTCCGGGGTAGTCTTTATCAGAATTTTTTTAGAGCATAAATCACAATCTGACACAGTTTGCAACCGTACTAAAAAGTTTGTTAGGAAAAAAAAAAATAATCATGCATTACTGAATGATGGTGATACAGCACCAAACACTATTTTCTTAGAAGTACAGAAATTTTATTTATTAGAAAGATCAAGAGCTAATTCTTGGACTACATTAGGAAAAACAAGTATCCATTTTAAAAGGTAAAGTTTTAAAATAATTTTTGTATGAAAAATAACCTACATTCACTAAATTTTGTGCACAAATATTAATATTAAAATATTAAGGACTCAGACAATAGAAATAACTTGATAAATCATATGAAAAATCATACAGACAGGCAAAAAAAATTATATTATTTTAAGAGTTTTTTTACACCTTAGACACATCAGAACTTCTCACCAAAGTAAAAAGTAATGTACCGGAATACATCAGCAGTTTAATTAGGATCAATTATGAGAGAAAAATAAGATCAGATGCATAGGGCGTAGTTGATGTCTGGAATTTTGAGTTTTTATATAAATTTTATTATAGAGTAGAAAGAGTGCTCTAAGTTTTGCATTTTACAATATAAAAATAATTGTATTTTAGTACTAATAAAGAAGAATTATATTGAGCACGTTCATAAGAAGAGCTCTAATGTCTACATTTTTCTTCTATATACAAATCTTTATCTATTTTTTTAATAATTTTAAAAGTTTTCTTTATATATATATATATATATAGCGAGAGAGAGAGAGAGAGTTTTGCTATGGTGAGTTGCAACTCACCAAAGCCTCCATGAGTTGTGATCAAAACACATATATCTACTTCAAAATGACCGATCCAAACCGTCCAATGTAATCTCTCTATTGAAATCTCTATACAAATCAAATTTTATATTTTTTGAAATTTTTAAGTATTTTTTTCGGAATTTTAAAAACTGATGTTTTTGAACGATTCATAACTAATTAGATTAATGATTTTCTAAAATTTCAAAAAAATATTTAAAAATTTCGGAAATATTTAAAATTTGGTCTGCATGGAGATTTCAATAGGGAGATCATATTAGACGGTTTAAATCGGTCATTTTAAATTAGATTTATGAGTTTTGATCGTAACTCACAGAGCCTTTGATGAGTTGCAACTCACCGTAACAAAACTCTATATATCACGAGGTCTATTAATTGCGTTTTTGACTTTTAGTATTTCGATGTGGTTCTGGCATTGAGATTCGAGAAGCACTCTATATTAATATTATAATAATGCATGTGTTTGTTTCTCTTTATGAGAATTAAATTTCTTCATGATTCATGGAAAAATTCTCTTCTGAGGCCTTTTTCGAGGTGTTGCTCCAGATATATTTTTTCCTCGTTGACCTCGTCTTAATTTAAGTTAGGTGAGTGTTAATTATCAATGCTAAAAGACAAATCTCTGATCTATCATGTCAAACTCCTGTGTGGTCCTTCGTGTTTCTTGTTTGCCGTATGGCAATAACATTGGAGTTTGGGTCGCTATTAGTGTTCAACAAGCCACGTGCGTGTAGTTATATTGACTATTAGTAAATTTTGATACATTTTATATGAAAAAATTAGGTACTTCTGAAGTTTCTTCTAACAAGATCTATAGTCCTTTTGGGACCATAGAAGAACTGAACTAAGTTTACTAGTTTAGATGAGCAATCTTGGGATTTGTGTCCAGTAATTTAACATTTTTTTTATAACTCAATTCAACATTTTCTCCATTCAAACTTGGAATTCCCGGAGAAATGGTTCTGGCATCAGATCCTGTACTAACCTATTAATTGGATTAATTGGATATTGTACCATTGGTCAGGTAAAGCTGTAAATGTGTAATAGTAATATTATATTTAGCCTTATTTTCAACAATATTGTTGTATACAGCAATTTAATACGTTTATATTTATTATGTACTGTTAGTTTTATCTCTCCAATTAATTTGTTCAAATACCCAGTATACAAAGAAACAAAAATAAGATACAATAATTTTCAACATATCTACTTAATCAATTACATATTTCCTATTTCTTTTAAGGTTAGATCGCGGTTACTAACCGACGATTTTTTCGTAAAACAAATTGAACTTATACAATCCATATAATATGACTGATAACAAATCTCCTATCTCGCTTACTTTTTTATATGTTTTGCAATTCAATGTATTTGTTTGATGCATCTTAGTTCAATTTGTAAAAGGTCATGGCCCGGTACTATATATGGAGATATTTTCAAAACCTCTTTTCTCCTAAATAAGTAAAAAATTTGAGTTGGTCAAGCCGCTGAGATTTGATTCTAGAATCACATGAAGTAGCATCTTAATAAGCAATAATCTGATGAAATCTAACTGATCATGTGAAGTTCACATGACTGATCTAGGCACTTCGGTTTTCTCCAAAATTAACTCCATTCTTTCCTGCCTTCCTCCTAGTTGCCATATAACCGTTACATGCATGGTCATCTTGTGATGCTTAATATTTTGTAATTTTGTATGGATTTTTCGATCTTCAAAATATTTTGTGATGCAAAAAACCACTGGAAACTGCTTACGTATATAATTGTTATACATATACCAGGATACCATTTTTGTAATTATGTTTTCTTCATATATAAAGGCTGTCATCATTGTATAATTTTTATTTTATTTTTCAACTTGAGTAAATTAGCTTCCAGCTTAATGTAGTCAGTCCTAGTCTCTTATAGGTGGTAAGAAAATATAGTAGAATAATACAATAATAAAACTTCGATTTCCAAACTGATGGTTTCATATAGTCTTATTGCACAGCATTTCACATGTTATAATTATACAAAATATATATTTGTTCTATCATTCTATTTTTAATAAAAAAATACCATTACAAAAATCATCAAACCATATAATATATCTTAGGATTAATAAATTTAATACAGATTTCAACGCACCCTATGGTACTACTTTTATTGTTATCATATAGAAAGGCATTAGGAATCACACAATCTCCAAGGTAGGTATATTTAAAACTAAAAAGTCAAACTAAACATTGGTCCAGCTCATATAACTTTGAACCAAATCAAGGCATGTCTAGTAAATCATGGCACACACGATAACTCCACGACCACATCAAACTGGTATGGCTAGGTGAAACCAAACCTTTATCATTGCGATTATTCAGGAGAGAAACCAAGGCTCACATAACATGATACTATGTCTCTAATCAAAAGATATTTACCAGGTAAACACAAAGAAAGCAAATCTACTGGGGTGGAGAAGATGTCGTCAGATGGGTCATCGCAGTTTGGTGTCATCGGTTCACTCGCTCTCTCGGTCACGTCATCAGTGGCAATCGTTATTTGCAACAAGTACCTCATCAGCTCACTTGGATTCCTTTTCGGTTAGTACCTCATCGCTCTCTCTTATTTTCTTTCTTACTTCTTTTTTGTGTATTTCTTTTATTTATAAAATGGTTTGAATTTGCGGTTTGATAATTTCCATCATGATAAAGATTCAGAACCTTGAGGCTTATCTGAAGGTTACTGGTAACCGCAACATTGATAGAGAAACAGGAGTTTTAAATCTTTGCTGTTTTTTGTATTCATTTTTCTTCCAGCAGTATCCATAATACCTGATTTCATTATTTTTTTTCTTATTATATATTTCAACAAAGGCCAAAGGAAAAGCCAATAATCTGACTCGTTGGTCCTAAGTTTCCATGTTTTTCCATCTCAGTGGAAAGGATCAATATCAAGAGATTTGACCTTCCATAGGGGTTTCTGGTTCATTGTTCGCTTTGGGCCTGGCACATGGCATAGATATGGATTATGGAGGTCAAGCAAGAGACTGAAAAGAAAAGAAAATAATGATAGTACACAGTAAATTTTGATTTTATAAATCCATCACACTACTTAAATCGTATAACTACTGAAAATAACCATTGGAAATAAAATATCATGAAATTAACTTTCAAAATGTGTACAGCCACAACATTGACAAGCTGGCATCTACTTGTCACATTTCTCACGCTCCATGTGGCACAGCGGTTACATTTTTTTGAACCAAAGCCAATTGATGCTCAAACAAATATCCTCTTTGGGCTTCTAAACGGGACATGTATCGGCCTCCTTAATCTCTGCCTCGGTTTCAACTCTGTTGGCTTCTATCAGGTAACCTGGTCATGCTTTTATAGTTGTTAGTGTTAATCTTCCTAAGAGTTTTGGAAAAGGTTCAAAGTTATATTAAAATTAGCCTATGAACTGGTGGGAAAAGTATATTGAATGCCCGTTAACAATTTATCTATCAATCAGATCAGGCCACTGAAAGGTTATATAAAAAGTTCAGTTAAAGTTCAAAAATTTTCTAATGTGTGCTGATAATCCTAATTTTTCAATCTGTAACACCATATAAACTAAAATCAAGTTTATAAAGTTTGATAAAATTAAATTTGAAAGTCCAGGGGCAATTTGGTTACTTTTTATGGACTTATCTGTATGGGTTGTCTCATCCTTGCAAGACCATCCAGTTGGGTTTTAGTGGAATATAAGGAACATTGGTTCCATTGCAATTATTGTAAAACATTCCATGAATTCATGAAAGCAACCCCTTTTATACTGCACTCAGCAATGATTTCTTTTCTGTGAGTTTTCAGAAAAAATAACAAAATTTTCTTGGTTTTTTATAGATGACAAAGTTAGCTATCATACCATTCACAGTTTTGCTTGAGACTATCTTCCTTAACAAAAGATTCAGGTAATGCAAATTTATTTAAATTCCTTAGTAGCAATTTATTTTGCTTAAAAGTTCTAACGGAAGTATTTATGAATAATTTTCAGCCAGAGCATTAAGATGTCTCTCATGGTGCTGCTGCTTGGAGTTGGCATTGCATCTGTCACTGATCTCCAGCTCAATGTCCTTGGCTCAATTATAGCTGCCTTAGCTCTTGTCACCACTTGTGTCAGCCAAATCGTATCCTTTATCATGTTCTAATGTTTTGGATGTTCTTTTCGGGACCAATTTTAACTCTTTTTTGTAGTGGTAAATCCTTTACTGTTATTGTGGGCCTTAATGTGAACAAAGCTAACAAACACTATACAAAAGAAGCTGAAGGTCTCCTCAACTCAGCTCTTGTACCAGTCATCACCATACCAGTCGGCAATACTGTTCGTCACCGGGCCTTTTGTGGACAAGATGCTTACGCACCATAGCGTTTTTGCCTTCAACTACAACGTCCAAGTTTTGGTATCTTTTATGCATTTTTAACTAAGCGATTGTTCCTATTTCTTGCTACTAACTTGGTACTTTCCTATACCTCTTGTTATGTTCCAACTTCCAAGCATATATCAGCCAGGTACTAATTAGTAATTATTCAGTATGTGCAGTCCCAAATTTTGATCACATAACAAATTCGTATCAGTTTGTACCTTTGAGATCTCAGTAAGTACAATCTGGTATCTATTCTATTATACCAGTCCCATGGGCCAATCATTTTGTCCCACTGTCTCTATTATGTCCAAAACCAGTAATCTGCTGAACAAACAAAAATAGTAAGAAAATCTTTGGTTAATGCAGGTATTCATCACTCTATCATGCCTAATAGCCGTTTCAGTCAACTTCAGCACTTTCCTGGTCATCGGCACGACATCTCCAGTAACATACCAGGTGTTGGGACACTTAAAGACCTGCTTGATACTGTCGTTTGGGTTTGTACTCCTAAAGGACCCATTTACAGCCCGTAACATCCTTGGCATCCTCATTGCCATCTTTGGAATGGGACTCTACTCATATTTCTCTGTGCAAGAGAGCCGCAACAAGAAATTGGAGTCAAAGGATAGCCTTAATAGCAACGACTCCCTCCCTATTAGCCAGGTATGGAAACTTTTATAGGAATTGGTTTGTGATTTTAAGAACAGAGGAAGAATGGCCTAATAAATTGGGCACATACTTCAACAATAGCTTACAACGTTATAAAAAAAACCCAAGAATACTTTAAATAATATTATTTTTTGCCCCTATACTTAGTTATTGGAGGATGGCCTGGCCCAGGTCATGATACTTTCCCGACAAATATTCTTACATGTGAAAGGATTATGGAAATTTTTCGGGTGATTAATGGACCGTTAATTAAGAATATACTACAAATATGAAAATACATCTTCTGGAATTAGGATGGTCCCTATATATTGTTAGTCTTGATTTATTCGCAAACCCAATGTACCAAATTACCAGTCTTTGAGTCAAATCCAAAAGACTCTTCCTTAGCAGGATTCCTTAACCCAAAATCTGATATAAATATTTCGGAATCTTTAAAAACTTTGTCCAATCTTTTTGGAATTCATCCAAAATAAATGAATAAAGAAAAATCTGCAGAAAGTAACCCCAAGGATCCCAAAATTGAATTATATGGTGAATTAGTTTATTTTACTTAGCAATTGAAGTATCTTGAGGCCACAAAAATTTTCGGATAACTTTGCAATTTCTTGTTGGAAATTCTTTGGCAGATTTGGCAAAAGTTAGCATGACATGATTAACTTATTTTTGCATTCCTTAACCTAAATCTGCCCTAATTCAAAACCATATGAACCCAAAGCATAAAGTAATGGGCAACAGGTTTGATAAAAAATTTACTTCTGAACAATTTGCTGATTAGGGCTAACAGTATAGTTGAATTAAGCCATCAAGATGCATTTTCAACAAATTGTTTTTAAGTTGTTTTTAATTTTCTTATTAGCAAATTGAGCCTGTCTGTTGTGCAATTTTCTAGTAAAAGCATATTTATTTTATACTTGTAGGCTACTGACAAGGAGGGAGCCCCACTGCTCAGTTCCAAACTTGCAGGACTTGATGAAGAAAATGGAAACCTACCAGATGAAGAAAAAAATTCTAAAAATGCTTTCTAATCGTAACATGCCACATATTGGGGGAATGGGGTTGTTTTCTTCCTTTCAATTTATGGCCACATTTAATTGTGATATAAGTTTCAGATTATTGGTTTATGATAACGATGCCATCTTTTGTCCTCAAAAAAAAAAAAAAAAAAAAAAAAAAAACGATACTTATGCCATCTTTCCCTTTGCTAGCTTAGTTTGACAAAGGTGAATCCCAATTAAGAAGATGGGAGTTCTTTTTAGATTAGAAATGCTTGAATTAGTATTGAGATTATCCTTTTGTCCTCCTGTCTTGAATTAGCAGCTTCTTCTTCTTCTTCTTTTTTTTTTTTGGTTTATGATGTAATTTTTTCTGTTGAGATTTGTTCTATGTCAAAGTTGTTTCAAGCATGTGCGACAAATTCATCATAAACGAGGTCAGTGACAAATGACTTGGAAGTGGAAACATATATTTCAGTCAATAATAATCTACTTTAAACAAAAATTAACATTTACGATCTCCTATTTTTAAGCTAACTTTCCTACGCACGTCCAATTGGCATTATCTCAACTGTCGAACTAATTTTCGGTATTTTTCCTTTTTCATCTTTCTTTCCTATAAACAACTTGTTTGTTTTATTTTAAAAATTTCTTATAACAAAATCATTGGTGTGAAACTAACATTCAGTAAAAAATAAATAAATAAACCATGTTGTTGGCGATCTGGTGGAATAAGAAACAACCCATAATCAAATCCACGTAGTATATATATGGGCCTATGATAGAACGAAAAGAGCCGAAAAAATTAAACTAACGTTACTGTTCACTCGAATTTCGAGATTAACTGTAAAAAATTCACAATTTTAAAAATAACGTTGTAGGATCGGCATTCGGATTGCCGATCTCACAAATTGCTTGGATCAGCAATTGGAATGCCGATCCAACACACATTAAATTGTCATGGCTTTTACTTTACCCAAAAGTGCACTTTGTCAATTTTTTTATTTTCTAGGTGGGTCCCACAGCATATTTTTTTTTCCTCTTTCACTTTGGTATATTTTCATTAGGTCCTTCACCTCATTGAAATTATAATTCGCTCCAAGTATTATTTTGATAAATATTATACTATCATTCATAATTTATATTTATATAAAAATGGATTTAATGCATTCAAGTTTCTTTTCGTATTAACAAATACAACATTAACATATTCTTAGATTAATATTATACTATCATATTTTTTTTGCCCATAATTGTGTGAAAATTTGTATACGATATTGAACCGTAATAAAAAAAATGTATATGAAAATTAATATACTAATAAAAATTAATTGATAATTTTATGAATTTTCATACCTACCATTTTTTTTTCAATTTTAGTTTGTTAAGTAATAAACCCATTGTATACGACATCACATTGAATAGAGGAGCGCATCATAGAAAAATAAAAATAAAACAACATATATCTAATTCTATTTTTAAATTTAATTTGTGTCATTTATTATTTAATAATTTATAGTTTAATAATATCAGTAAATTTAAAATTGAATAAAATATTATCATTGAAAATGACAAAAATATATCGAGCGAGTGCGGTACGCTCTTACTTAAAAAAAATTACTTCATGTGACAATACTCAAAGTCAAACCATGCAATGTTATGGATAATTTAATTATATACTTATATTTTTATAATAGATGTTTAAATTATGTTTAATTTCTAATCACAAATTATATATTTTGTAATAACAAAAATTTTGGGGGCTAAAAAGCAAATTTTACATTAAAAAAATAAGCCAAAAAGTGACTCAAAAAGTTGCTGAATTTTTTTATTTGGATCGGCAAATGGGATGCCGATCTAAACAAAAAAATTCAGCAACTTTTTGAGTCACTTTTTGACTTATTTTTTTAATGTAAAATTTTCTTTTTAGCCCTCAAAATTTTTGTTATTACCAAATATATAATTTGTGATTAGAAATTAAACATAATTAAAACATCTATTATAAAAATATAAGTATATAATTAAATTATGCATGTTAAATACATAATATTGTATATGTTTATAATACTTATTTACACATATATTATGTATCATATATTTTATATATTAAATACATATTATTGTATATAATTAAAATATATGATACATAATATATATGTATAAACCTATTCAACATGCATAATTTAAGATATAAAAGATTTTTAATGTATAAATATATATATATAAATATATATATATATATATATATATATATGTGTGTGTGTGTGTGTGTGTGTGTGTGTGTGTGTGTATTAATTTATATATACAAGATTTTTTATATACATTAAATATACATACAAATATGTACATGTAAAATTAAATATGAATGATAGTATTACACATGTCACAATATAAATTATATTTAACTTTATACATATATATATATATATATATATTTATATTTACATTTAATTATATTTAATTTTATACAAATACTATTCAACGTGCATAATTTAATTATATACAATAATATGTATTTAATATATAAAATATATGATACATAATATATATGTATAAATAAGTATTATAAACATATACAATATTAAACAGTAACGTTAGTTTTAATTTTTTCGGCGAAAAGAGTGTATATAAGGCCATATGGGCCTCTTGTAGTACGAATGGCATTGTACATTTCATGTTAAGCAGAAATTAGATTTATACAGTGGACGCTGGACAGGAAGCAAATTGGTGAAATGGGCTTTAGTTATCCTTTTCTCTCACTCAAATAATAATTGTTACCATATTGCCCGAAAAAATCAAATGTACTGTTACTGTTCATTATAATTTCAAAAATCAATTAAAAAAATCTAAATTTAAAAATAATGTTGCTGGATCGGATTTCAGGAATCCGATCCTACAAATCGCTTGGATCGGATTCCAGGAATCCGATCCTACAAATCGCTTGGATCGGATTTCAGGAATCCGATCCTACAAATCGCTTGGATCGGATTCCAGGAATCCGATCCAAGCTTACACATAATTTTGCTTGGAAAATGCACATCATTTGCTTATTCTTTTTATGCCTGGGCAGTACACGTCAAAGTGAACTGAATATTATATTGCTTGGTTCAAGGACAAACTCGAAATGATTTTCTTGCCTTGATTCCGCTTTCAAAATAATAAAAATATTAATTAAAATAATAGAAAATATTAATATTTATTTAATATCTTTTAGAAAATATTAATATTTATTTAAAATTAAAAAAATAATAATAAATAATCATTATTAAAATTTAAAATATTTATGTTTGAAAAAAGAATCTAAAAATACATTTCTTAGTTTCCCAGACCACACAGTCGCAGCCTCCATCCCATTTCTAGCCCCACACCACACAGTACCCCACCTACCAGACTCCTTATCCTCCATACCAGACTCAGACTCGGTATGGAGGGGGGTACAGCCAGCCTCAGAGGCAGACTCAGTACGTAGGGGTATAGCCAGCCTCAGATTCAGACACAGTACGTAGGGGGTTATAGCCAGCCTCATCCACACATGGTGAGCCAGTCCTTTACGCCTACCCCACACCTTCTATACTTAGTCAGGCTGATGCTTATTACTAAAGCATGTGATTGGTACGAGTGTTTCGGTAATGGAGGTTTAGGTAAACAGAAAATCTAGGCACATGCAGACACGCAGAAGGTGTGATGTAGGGTAGGCTTACGTACTGTGTCTGAATCTGAGGCCGGCTATACCCCTACGTACTGAGTCTGCCTCTGAGGCTGGATGAACCCCCCTCCATACCGAGTCTGAGTCTAGTATGGAGGATAAGGAGTCTGGTAGGTGAGGTACTGTGTAGTGTGGGGCTGGAAATGGGATGGAGGCTGCGACTGTGTGGTCTGGAAAACTAAGAAATATATTTTTATATTCTTTTTTCAAACATAAATATTTTAATTTTTAATAATGATTATTTTTATTATTTTAATTAATTTTAAATAAATATCACTTTTAAATAAAATATTAATATTTTCTATTATTTTTATTATTTTAATTAATATTTTTATTATTTTGAAAGCGGAATCAAGGCAAGAAAATCATTTTGAGTTTGTCCTTGAACCAAGCAATATAATATTCAGTTCACTTTGATGTGTACTACTCAGACATAAAAAGAATAAGCAAATGATGTGCATTTTCCAAGCAAAATTTTGTGTAAGTTTGGATCGGATTCCTGATTCCAGGAATCCGATCCAAGCGATTTGTAGGATCGGATTTCTAGAATCCAATCCTGCAACATTATTTTTAAAATTTATATTTTTTTAATTGATTTTTGAAATTATAATGAACAGTAACAGTACATTTGATTTTTTTTCGGCCACATTGCAGCATTGCACGACTAAGAACAAACTTTTTTCACTTTCCAGTTTTCACATAATTTTTTATTCAGTGTAGTTTCTGGGTGCATCCGCTTTTATCTGATAAAATGTTAAAACTCAAAAAATGTATACACCAAGTTTTACCAAATTTAGCTTATTTGATCAATAAATAGAATAATAGAAGTGCTTAACAGTTTAGTTTTAATGGGCTCTTTTGGTAGATGACGTTACAAATTTTAAATCTGATCAAAATTATTGTACGTCATATGTGAATGATGGATGACATACTTATAAAATCAACTTTTTGTTACGAATAGCTTTCAATAACAGTTTCAAAAAAATATATAAATAAAGGCACGATAGATCATCACGTTGTGTGCTAACTGGAACTGATTTCTCGGCTTTTTTATTTTTTGTATTTTATTTATTATTTTTTCATTATAGACTAATTAATTTTTTATCGGGTGATAAGGATCATCACAAAAAAAATATCATCCCATCATCTCTTTTAATGAAGTGTTTTCTCTCTTCTATTTTCGAAATGTAATTAATTAAGCGCTAACTATCTTTCTATTTTTGTCGCTCATCTAATGGATTTTATCATCCAAAGCATACTCCCCCACCCTTCCATATGTTTCCTTCTCTCTCCCCACCTCATTTTTTCTAGAACAATTAGCATTTTTTTCCAACATGATTAATTTTTTACTAGAACAGTTAGTAACATTTTCAGGACAATTAATTTTTTTTCCAGGGCAAATATTTTTTCCAGAACATTTTTTCCATGACATTTTGTATTTGAAACTAAGACAATTAGTTTTTTTTCTCAGGTCAAACATTTTTTTCCACAATGATTAACATTTTTTCAGGATAATTAGTATCTAAAACTAGGACAATTAGTTTGTTTTTTAGGACAATTAGTTTTTTTTCTAGGACAATAACTTTTTTTTCCTGGTCAAACATTTTTTCAGGACAATTAATATATGAAACTATGACAATTAGCTTTTTTTTTAAGGACAATTATCTTTTTTCCCAGATCAAACATTTTTTCCAGAATAATTACTATTTTTTTCATGACAATTAGTATCTGAAACTAGGACAATTGGTATTATTTTATAGGAGAATTGGGATATTTACGAGGATAGTTAATATAATAATATAGGACAATTAGTATTATTTGCTGGAATAATTAAGAAATATATCGTGATAATTAATATCATAATATATGATGTCAGAAGGGAAAGGGGTGAGTAACACAGGACGAGATGCAGGGTGGGTAACACTTGATACTTACTCGATAGAGATTAGAGACATAAAAGGAAATGGATGATGAGAATGATGGACAAGTATTCCGAAAATGGAAAAAAAAACGCGTTAAGAAAGAAATTATGGGATGACGCTGAGGAGCGGATGATCTTAAGTAATTCCGGTTTAACATGCGACCTATATCTATGTATAACATATCTATATTATATATATTAGAAGCCAAGACTTTTTTTTCTCTACTTTTGACTGCTTTGTTTGCATTTTTTATTTTTTACCGTCTTTTTAGTTAAAACCGGGATATCTATATTATAGTTTTATATTTTTAAGTTAAAAATTGTTCTTTATTTTTGCATTTTTTATAATTAAAAATAGCCTTTCTTTTTTGGTTAAATATATTAAAAAATAGTCGTACAAATTATTATTTAATTTATTTAATAATTAAATATATTTGAAAATCATGTTGAATTATTGTCATCTAAAAACATAATGCAGCGAAGCTGCGAATGTCATATCTAGTAATATGTAGGGAATTGTGGATCACATATCCGCATAAATTTTATAATAATTTATTTAAAACATGAAAGTAGTGCGGCCCCTACAAAAAATAAACAAATCAACGTAGACAAACTTACATCATGATCATTATCAAAATAAATGAAATAACATCCACACACACGCCGCGTAGTTTGAAATTTTTATTTTTATAGGCCTCCACGAAGAACTCCTGTCTCCATTCGTGCCTACAGTTCGGCCGAAATAACAGAAATATCATGTTGCGTTGGTTTTATCTGTAAAAAATAGTCGAATTTTATGGTATCAAAAATAGTCGAATTATCTAATTTGAAAAGGAGAAGCACAACGAGCCAGCAGGGAATTCACATCCTCAGGACAGAACTCTGACCTGAATCGTCCGATCAATAATGGATGCTCCGTGATTAATATCAGGTCCGTCGAGATTCGTGCGGCTCGTAAAAATTTATCCGTCGAGATTAGATCGAACAGTTCAGATCGAAGGTCTGCCTTCTACAGTTCTACTAAGCAGAGGATATTGGTCCAACCAGCAAGAACTGAATATCTGATGTTTGTTTAAGGACTAGATGGCCCAAGTTTTGTTAGAGAGAGCGACCATGAGCCCAAAATCAGCAAATAGCTCGTCTTGGTCCGTATAAATATTCGGATACGGATATAAATAGACACGGACGCGGACGTGAGCACGGACGCGAACATGAGTGTTCACATGATACAATCAAAACATATATTATTTCGCAGAATTGGATCCGCCTCCGAAACAACTATTGGCGAACAGTTCTCCCGACAGTATTTGCATCTCGACCGTCCGTTCCGTCTGCTTCCATTCTGTCCTTCCGATTCAATCTTGCCTCTATCGTGTCGGCTGCCTCTTCTCCGCAGATTTTTTTTCTCTCCACCTCGATTTTTCCCCTCCCGCTTAGTCTGTTGCTTTGGTTTCTGAGGGGCTGCGAAGGACTGCCTAGATGCCGCTGTCCATGTGCTGCTTGTACGGAGATGTGTCGGAGCATGCTCCTGGTCTGTGCGCTGTTCTCTCAGCTTTTCTTCTCTTCTCTACTGTGCAATTCAGGGATGGTGTATTTGGTTCATTCAGCTTTTTCCATCTGTTTTATCGATGCGCTCGGTGTTGTGGGTTATCGAAGTTCTTCCTCTGCGCCTCCTCTGGCCTTTTATTGGTGTTTCCTCATCCTATCCTCTGTCTTTCCTGTGGTGATTTGTACCAGATTGAGCATTCCAATCTAACCTGGTTCTCATCTCTATTTGTTCCTTTTGCTGTTTTCTTTTTCTGTGTTCCAGTTCCTTCTATTTGGTGCCCTGCTGTGCTTAGGTTCTTTCTTATTCTGTTTCTTTTGCTTTTCTGTTATTAATTTCAGTTGGTTTTCATAATCTGCCTCCTTCTGTTTTTGTTTTCTGCTAGATTGCTACCGTGCTGTCTTCTTGCTTCCTCCTTTTGCTTTTCCTGTGGCAGCCTGCTAATTTCATTCAGGTTTGTTCTGATGCCTTTTTTTCAGCTAATTGGTCAGTTCTTTGCTTCGTTTGACATGTTCCTATCATAAATACCTTCTTGATTGCTTCTGAAGGTTGCGTTTCTTCTCTGTTGTTAGCTACACTGTACCTTT
Organism: Rhynchospora breviuscula; assembly: GCA_027562975.1. Taxonomy (NCBI): domain Eukaryota; kingdom Viridiplantae; phylum Streptophyta; class Magnoliopsida; order Poales; family Cyperaceae; genus Rhynchospora; species Rhynchospora breviuscula. The sequence continues at coordinate 36,426,292 of CM050400.1, forward strand.
TTTTTTTTTCCAAAAGTCTACGGATGTCATGTGGATTTTCTTCACTCTTCCCGTTGTTGCTTTTGTCTGCAGGGATTATTGGCTTCCAGATCAGCGAGGGTGCTTACTTCATTTTTTCCTTACAAGCCTTAACCTACCTTCGTAGATGGCACTGTTCTAGATATCATCACTACTGGCTTTCAGTTGGAAATTAAGGTCAGAAAATTTTGTTTAAATTATATATGCATATTTTTTTTAAGATTACAAACGCATCTTCTTTTAAAATTTTTTCTTTTCGTTGCCTAGGTACAGCATGCAATTTAGAGGGGTGGAAATTGTGTAGGTATGTTACAATGAAGACTTTTTTGTTCTAAATTTCGTTTTCTGGTATTAAGTTTTTCATTTTGTGTCTTTTCTTCATTACTGAAAGGCCATAGAAATCATACACTATTATCTATTCAATCGGATTGGATCAGAACTGTACTTGCTGTCTGCTCGTAGTTGGTGCGAAAAGAGAATGGAACAGCATAGATATGTAATGACCTAACCTAGACAGAAACTTTACTGGTGTAGTGTGAAGCTGTGAATTGTGATTGGGTTGTGTTGTTCCTGTTTTTCTGTTCTGTGCTACTGCTGATGTGCCTTTTGTTTTTTTCCCCAGGTCTGTTCACCTTATCGCAAGTTCATTTCCAGCCTGCAGAGTTCTCTTCTTTGTTTGCCTTCATCTGTTGAACTTTGTCTTTGCTGTTCCAAGGTAATATTCTTTGCTTTTTTGTCTTCTTATTTTTCCTTTTGCTTTTTGTATATGTTTTATGTAGTTGTGGTTCGCTATACCTTTAGGAATTGGTTTAGGTGCTGTTTTTGGCTCTCCCTGTGGTTGCGTTAGGTTTAGATGCTCCTTGCATTATAAATTAGTGTTGCTGTTGCGCGTTTGCGCAATAAATATTGCTGATACCTGTCGTGCGTTGCGCTTTACGTTTCCAGAAAATTTTGCCTTTTGTCTACTGCTGCTCCAGTTGCCTTTCGCTTATTTCTTCTCTCACGGTTTCTCCTAATGAGGCGTAGTACGAGGCTTTCAGTTGGTTCAAGTCGTCCATCTGCTAATGTATCGTCTCCACCAGTGCACTTAGGTCTGGATGCTTCCTCAGCGATCATTTTTCTGTCTTATATCTTAGCATTTACTTTCTTTTCCTTTTCGTTTCAGTTTCTACTTTTCTCCTGTACCAGTCTCACTGTATGCAGTGGTTCAGTTTTTCTGCTCATGTCAGCTATAATTATCCTGCATTTTTGCACTGCAAATTACACTGCATATTCATTCTGTGCAATTCATCCTGCCGTTCATTTCTTTCATCTGTTTATTCATCTGTCTGCTCCTTTGCTTCTGCCCGCCGCTTCAGCAGCTTCTGTTCTTTCGTTAATTCCTCTTATAGTCTTCCTTATTTTGCCTCTTCTTAATTTTCTTACAAGGTGATCGTGACAGAGAACGGCGTCGTCGTCTTATTAGTCGCCATGACTATGATCACCAGTCTGTTCAGGACTCTTCTTCTGATGATGCGTATACTGAAGGTTGTTCGTTGTTTCTGGCCTCATCTTCTCTTCATCTGTGTCCATCTTTTGTCTATTTGTTTTGTTCTATCATCTCTGCTTCTGCGTTCTTTGTCTTTACATTTGCTGTGGTTGCATTGTAGCAGATTTTTTTCTTCAATCTGATGATGCATTTCCACATCAACCCCATCAGCGTCGTAGGGTTTTCATGCCGCCCAGTGGATCTGATTCCTCTTCTGCTCAATCGTCAGGGTGGGATGTGACTCTGCATGAATACCTTCATCCCAGTTTGATTCTATCCTTCTTCCTTTCAATTGCATTATTCCATATTTTGTTTTATTTCTGTTCTCTATCCAGTCAATTCTGTTCTATTGTTGTTCGTTCATGAAGATGGTTCAGGTCCTTCAAGTCCAACATCTCAATACCATCCTCTGCCTTATCAGAGTTTCGCAGAGCCAAACATTGCTCCAGCCTCACCTCTCTCTGATTCATCTATGCCTGATACGCCACCAGCAATTCCTGTTTTAAATACAGGTTTATTGTTTTGTTCTTCTCATCTGTTCATTATTCTTCTGTATTGTACTGTCTCCTTTCTAGATCGAATCTATTTCTTTTTTTAGGTCCTTTCAATTACCGTTCATTTTCATTTTCCCTTTTTCTTTTCGCTTCCTGTAGCTGATAGGCCTGTCTATGATGACTTTGGTGATCTTACTGAGATTTGTCCAAAGTGCCATGCCCTTTACTGGTATGAAGAACGTTGCCGATCAGCATCCCGGGTTGGTGAACCTGTGTATAATCTCTGTTGTAGGGGCGGTCGTGTGTCATTACCACCTATTGATCCCACTCCTTCTCCTCTGTCAGAACTCCTGGATCCTCTCAATGGTCCAGATTCAAGGCATTTTTTACAATCTATCCGAATGTACAATTCGATGTTTGCATTCACTTCAATGGGAGTTGAGGTTGATGAGACTGTTAATTTTAGTCGTGGGCCGTATGTCTTCAGAGTTTCAGGCCAGCTCTGTCATCTTATCGGATCTTTGCTCCCTGATGATGATAGTCCGCCTCGATTTGCTCAGCTGTACATGTATGATACAGAAAATGAAATAGCAAATCGTTTGAACCATTTCTCTGCTGATCGATCATCAGTCCCTCGGCTGCATATTGTACAGGCTTTGAAGGACATGCTGGATCAATACAACCCCTATGTTCAGGGGTTCCGGTCTGTCCGCAATCGAATAGTTGCAGACTCTGGTGATGCACTTCGTCTCAGAATTGCATCACACAGGTCTGGTGATGGTCGGCAGTATTCAGCTCCAACATCGTCTGAGGTTGTTGGTCTTATAGTTGGTGATATTGATGCTCAGCATGTAGATCGTGATATCATAGTGCAACGCCATTCTGGCAGATTGCAACGGATCAGTTCATTACACCCATCTTATATGCCATTCCAGTATCCTCTTATCTATCTTCGCGGTGAAGATAGTTTCCGCCTTCATATACAGTGCAATGTATCTGATTCTGCCAGTTCATCCACCTCACGTGAACATGTTACTATGAACGAATACTACTGTTATAGGCTCCATGTTCGTGCAATCGGATCCAATATAATACTGAGGTCAGGCCACCTGTTGCAGCAACTTTCAGTGGATATGTTTGCATGTGTCGATCAGTCACGCCTGTGGTATGTGCATGAAAATCAGTCATCTCTCCGCTCTGACACATTCCAGAATGTCAGGGATGCTGTCATCAACTATGATTTGCTTGGCCACACAGTCGGAAGGCGTATCGTGTTACCACCATCCTATGTTGGTAGTCCGAGATACATGTTTCAGAATTATCAAGATGCCATTGCTGTCTGCAGGCATTTAGGCCCGCCACACCTTTTCATTACTTTTACCTGTAATCCTGCATGGCCAGAGATTACACGTAATTTGTTCCCAGGCCAACATGCATCTGATCGGCCAGATTTGGTGTGTCGTGTTTTCAAAATGAAGCTCAATCAATTGGTTCGTGACCTCCATGGTGGCCAATTCTTTGGAAAAATCTCTGGATGTGAGCATCTCTATCTTAATATTTATCTCTATTTCCTTTCATTCTTTCTCACATCAAATCTCCTTATCCTCATACTCAATTCAACTTTTCTGTCCATATTCAATCTTCTTTCCTTTATACTCATTCAGCTTGCTTTCCTTATTGTCCTTATTTGTCAGTAATCTACATGGTCGAGTTCCAGAAGAGAGGCTTACCACACGTGCATATTGTTCTGTGGTTAGCTGAACAGAATAGCCTATCTGATGCTCGAACCATCGATCGTGTTATTTCAGCTGAACTACCAGAACCCTCTCTTGATCCTGATGGCTACTCAGTTGTTTCCCAGTTCATGGTGCATGGACCGTGCGGTGCATCGCGACCGCATTCCCCATGCATGCAGGACGGCAATTGTACTAAGCGTTTTCCTAAGCGTTTCCATGATACGACCTTGATGACTGAGGACGGTACTGTTGTCTACAGAAGAAGAGACACAGGTGTCACTGTTCATAAAAATGGTGTCACTCTAGATAACAGATATGTCGTGCCCCATAATCTTAACCTTCTTTGCAAATACCAAGCACATATTAATGTTGAGAGGTGTCATACATCGATGATGATCAAATATCTCTTCAAATATATATGCAAAGGTCGAGACCGTGCTAGAGTCTCCATTCACAGAGATCCAAACAATGCATCACAGAACAATATTGACCAGCCACAACAAGAGCAGGTTATTGATGAGGTCCTCAATTACTTAGATTGTAGGTATCTCACTCCTCATGAATCTGTTTGGCGTCTTTTCCAGTACGATATCCACTACAGCCATCCTACAGTAGAGAGACTGCCTATACATCTCCCCTTCCAAAACAACATTGTTTTTCGTGACTCCCAGTCACTCCAGCAAGTTGCCAGTAACCCTGCAAACCAGCAGACAAAACTTACTGCGTGGTTTCAACTTAACCAAAATGACCCATTTGCTAGGACTTTAACATATCCCGAGGTGACAAAATACTATACATGGCATAAAGATGAGAAGAACTGGCAGTATAGACAACAAGGTCATAGATTGGCGCGTATGCATTTTATTCACCTTGGAGCGGGTGATGTCTATTATGTCAGAACTCTTCTTAATTGTATTCGTGGCGCATTATCTTTTGATGACCTCCGAACAGTCAATGATACTATCAGGCCAACATTCAAAGATGCTTGCAGTGCTCTTGGGATGTTAGATGATAATACTGAATGGCTTTCTACAATGCAAGAAGCTGCTGCAACCGCCTCAAGCTACCAGATCCGCCAAATTTTTATTGATATATTACTTTACTCTGAAGTAGCTGATGCATTGGACCTGTGGAATTCGTGCTGGAATTACATGGGAGACGACATAGTACAGAGAATACGGGATGACAATTATAATCCAGAGATGATACTTGATCCTGAAATTGTCAAAGACCGTATACTGTATGAATTAGAAGACATTCTCTTTATGAGAGGATACTCCTTACAATATGTTCGTCTCCCTGCACCATCCCGACCAAGGACAAATCATCTTCAGAACAGGCTACTAGCAGAACAGTATTCTTTCAACACTGTTGAGCTGCAGATGCAAGTTCCTAATTTAGTAGCAGGGCTCAATTTTGAGCAGAAGAATATTTTTGATGCTGTTGTGCAGTCTGTTATATCACGCATAGGCAAGCTTTACTTTGTCTATGGTCATGGCGGCACAGGGAAGACATTTTTATGGCGAGCTCTGACTGCATACTTAAGAGCAAAGGGAAAAATTGTCCTCACTGTAGCCTCATCAGGTTTATCATCACTCTTGCTGGAAGGAGGGGTAACAGCATACTATAGATTCAAGATACCACTCAAATTAAAAGAAGGTGCAACATGTGACATAAAAAAACACACACATCTTGCTTATCTTTTGCTACAGACGTCGCTTATAGTATGGGACGAAGCACCAATGAACAATAAGATTTGTTTTGAGGCGCTTGATCGTTCTATGAGGGACATCTTCTCTGATTGGTATCCTCTTACCCGGGATAAACCATTTGCAGGAGTTACAGTTGTATTGGGAGGGGACTTTAGACAGACATTGCCAGTGATCAGCCACGGCACTAGGTTTGATACTGTTTCTGCATCGATCACAAATTCTTATTTATGGCCTTCATGCAACCTTATGAAGCTTACCATAAATATGCGTTTGTTGGCATCAAATCAGTTATCCTCTGACAGCCAACATCTTTCAGCATTTGCAGCATGGCTACTTTCAATTGGTAATGGTGAAACAGATGCTGCTCAGCTATACAATAGTATTGAGCCTGACTGGATTCACATACCAGACCAATTTTTGGTGCCTCATAACCATAATCCACAACAAGCAATCATCGATGCTGTCTATCCAAATTTCAGCTGCAACTATCAAGATGAAAACTATTTACAACGACGAGCAGTCATAACACCTAAAAACAATGCTGCTAATGAATTGAATGAAGGCGTTCTTCGGTATGTGCCAGGTCAGCAGCATGATTACTACAGTTTCGACAGTGCACAAGGATATGATGACCTTCCAGAAGATCTCCAGGCAATGTTCACTCCAGATATGTTGAACACAATCACATCAGGATCCCTTCCATGTCACAAACTTAGCCTCAAAATAGGAGTTCCAGTGATGTTGCTGAGAAATATGGACCAAGCAAATGGTCTTTGTAATGGTACTAGAATGATTATAACAGCTTTAGGAACAAGGGTTATAGATGCTAGGATCATTACAGGACCAGGAAAAGGGAAAATTGTACAGATACCGCGAATAATATTTTCTTATGAAGATCAAAAACTTCCATTTATCATGAAAAGAAAGCAGTTTCCTCTTAGACTATCTTACGCAATGACCATAAATAAAAGTCAAGGACAATCTCTTCGTGTCGTGGGTGTCTATTTACCAGAACCAGTATTCAGCCATGGCCAACTGTACGTAGCAATCTCAAGAACAACTTCACCTGATGGACTAAAAATACTTATCGTTAATGAAGATGACCAACACAGGAACTACACAAAAAATATTGTATATAAAGAAATCTTTTCTGCACTCAGCAGAGCAACACAAAACAATGGTAACTACTTTCTTATTTTTTTACTTTTCTCTTTTCTAATCCCTGACTGTTTGCTGTTCGACTCAATATCTTTCATACAAACATATTCCATTTTTATACACAGAAAAACAGCCCAGCTCTTTCTTTATTGATCATCACTTTTTGTTTCTCATTTACAGATCATAATGGCTCGGCTAATTCCAGTTTCGACTCTCACTGAGACAACTAGAACACAGGATGCAAAGATTCATGGTAGGCCTGTCAGGATTTGGCCAGCATCTGATCCCCGCCGTGGGAGGGTCTGGAAATTCAATTTTCTCTTCTTAGATCATATGGTATATAACTGATTTCCTCTTAATCTGCAATCATCATCACCAACAAATAATATTCAAAATTATTTTTATGATCATTGTTCATACTATTTTTATCCTTATCATTTCCTCGCACTTTCAATACTTGGCAGGGAGGAAAGATACAAGGGATCGTCATGACACCAGATTATCAGAGAGTTGCAAATTCTTTTGCTGAACAAAATATAGTAGAAATCACAAGATTCACTGTGGCAGCAGGAACAAAAGATTATCAAGTTGTTGACTATGATTATGTCCTTAAGATCACACAACAAACGCAAATCAACACACTCCCATCTGATATGTATCCAATACCGATATATCACTTCGATTTCAAACCTCTTGAGGATGTTGGCACAAAAATAACCTATGAGAAAGCAGTCCTAGGTACAAAATCATACTATTAAAAAAAAAATACTTACCTTATTTCAATATCCACACATCATGCACATTAAATTTTATCTGGATAACACATTCATTTATTCTTTGCAGATGTCATCGCTAGATTGTCAGGATTCAGCACTATCAGGACAGTGCCAACATTGGGCAATGCAAGAGTACAGACAATGTATCTCACAAATGAAAGGTCCTCAAAATAACTGCTGATTGCTTTCCGATTTACCATATCCATGATTATGCTTACTTTTGTTGAACTTCATCGGAGTTATTTTATTGCAGAGGTTACACAATGGATGTTGCGCTCTGGGCAGACTTCATCGACAAATTCAATATGCCTGAGCTCTATGAACAATCAAAAACTGCTCCAATCATCATAGCATGCAATGGTCTACAGATAAAGAAAGGATTTGGAGGTAATATTTCACCCTTTCTCTAATTCAGGAGAAGGTCAACCTTCCATTTTATAACATATCCTCTCCACCATCATATCACCATTCTCATATGCTCTATGTCAACTCATAGACATCTACAGCCTCAAGACATACACTGGCACCCGTTTTCATTTTGACACCAACATAAAAGAAATATCAGATTATCTTCAACAGTAAGCCCACTATCCATTTTATTCTTCCCTTTTAATTCATTCTCTCTGTATTAATAATTGCACACAAATATAGCATTCCTTACCTTATAACAATATAAGAAAAACAATATTGCTTTTTCAGCTACATTTTTTATTGCCTCATAATAATTAAATGATCATCTCGAATTATATCTTACAGGACTCCTTATGATAATCAACCCATAGTGTTAGAAGCCACACCAGAAATGTTCAACCGTGATGCACCTGCACACTCATTGCTCACCAAATCGCCTCCCGTCAGAATAACACTAGCACAGCTGAATGGACTGTATCTCGACAATTTTACGGTCAGCTGGGATAGTACATGTTTATCCTTACAATCCTGTGGTGCTGGTAAAATGCATCTAGAATCATTCCATCTCATGAATACCAAATATAATTATACTGCTTCTCTACAAATTTCAGGATACACTGTACCAATGCCCAGCAAGAATAGTACACCTTACAAATCCATTTGACTGGTGCTATGCAGCATGCACAGATTGTCATAGGAAATTAGACTATGGGTCCCAAGGATATTATTGCTCAGAATGCCACATGAGAAAAAGAAATTTCATCCCCTGGTACGTGCAACTCATTATTATTCCCACATACACAGATTTTCCATGATTCCTCCACATAAAATCGCATCCAATCAAATCATTTCTATATGCTGTCCCCGGTCAAAAAAAAAAAATGACAGACCTATCCACTAATACAACCTACTGCAGCATTAGTACCGTTATCCTTCCTATAATCTTGCCAAAAAATATATATCTATCTCCAGGTACAGGATCAGAGTTCAAGTAAGAGATCAAACAGATGCTGCTCAATTTATGCTGCTTGGCAAAACTGGCGAAATGATCGTTGGTGTTGATGCGGTCACACTGAAAATGCGACAAGATGAAAACGATGGTAGGGTCCCGCAAGCACTACAAGATATTGTTAACAAGGCATATCTATTCACAGTCCAAGGAAAACAACCTGGACCACTCCTCACATATCGTACCTACACTGTCTCACGCCATGAGCAAATCCCAAATGAGATGCTTGACTTACTCCCAGAACCAATTCTTCTCATCGAAGACTCATCCTCAGCCCAGCCCTCCACAGCAGGACCAACTGCAAACACTCCACCACCTCCACAGGACAAAGGAAAGGGTATTGTTCCAGATCTGGCTCCGATCACTCCTCACCAAAAATCAGTATCACTCAAGAGGTACACATTATGCATGCCTACATACTCTCTTTGTTTAGCTACAACGAAACAAACAAATTGATTCTGACATATATCGCATCTCCAATAAATTGTTATGTAGATCTCCTCCTCAACAATCAGCAGATGCCACAGTACCAGCAAAGACACTGAAAAGAAGTCTCGAACAAGATTTGTCTGCCTCATCACATGAAGAAATGCCAGTCCCTCCAGATAATCCATCTGAGTATGCTGCTTTGCCTTCTCATCCTAAACCTACTGCAGATAAAAAATTAAAATCTATCTTCTACCACTATTTCATTTATCACAAAATCATTCATCTCACTAACTTCTTCCACTATTATTGTACTCTGACAGATCTCTTCCTAATGAAGCAGTTGGTGAATCCACCAATGAAGGCTGAACACTTGCCACAACCACTTGCACCATTGTTTATACCATCCCATCCCTTTTGAAAGATGAATGACTGTGACATCTTCATACTTTTGGCATATGACTAACTAAGAGTATCAGTTTCCTCCGCCACTTCCTCATGGTCAAAAATCATCCTACAACTACTATTTCATTTTCCTAATATTGTACACATAACATGCTAGCATATCTAACTCTGCTGGAAATCCATGCACCAGCGTTAGTTTTGTATGGTGCATCTCTTTCCAGCTGAATATTGTATCTATTTCCATAGCTAATTATGCTACTCGATGTTGTATGGATTATCCGATTCCTGCCACAAACATATCCAATACACACCTCTTAATATTCATATTGCTGTTTTTTTTCCTTCTCTTTTTCCATTCCGATTTTTTCATCTTCCTTGAACAATTGTGACTTTGCGTTTACTATAAACCGATTTATTGTCCAATGCGTACATGACCCCCCTGAGCAAAAGATGCTCAATGTGTACAACTAAGATTCCACTCTGGTACTTTTTTTTTTTTCCCCTTTTTGCAGCTATAGATTGAGACAGCATCAACATAATGTGTATTTAACGCAAATCATCCATTCAGCGACAACCTAACCTAAATATCATCATCCTCAATATGTAGATCATCCTTATGTCTGCAGTTTAAGCTGAAACATTTATTTATAGATTGCCACTATAATGCTAAATCCAATATAGATTGCTATGAAAAATAGATCGCGCAACGCGCGAGATGCCCACTAGTATGATATTATTGAATACTAGCAGCAGTGCCCACTCAATGTGTGGGCAGAATTTAATATGTAAAAATATTATTTGATATAAATATGTTGTTCATTTTCAATATTTAAAGTTGACGTTGTCTTGATCAGTGCTGAAGGTAGCAGCATTATTCACCAGATTAAACAAATAAAATCAATAACAGTAGACATGTGAACAACTCAAAAAAATAATTCAATGAAAATAAATATATTTTTCAATAAAAATACTAATTTGCGTGCTATGTGCAGTGTGCGCCAGTGCTTGCATAGTGCACAGAGCCTAATGAAATCAAAGATGTCCCTAGCTTTCTTAGCGATGAGGTGTAAAAGGCCAAGATTTAATTTTGTTCAATCCATGTATTTTCAATAGGAATCAGATGCTCTTTTTTTACTTTCAAAAAGCACAAGATGATACTGGATGTGCAAAAGAAAAACATATATATTAACATAATAATTCAACATCAAATTTATTTTACCTTAAATACAACATTCACATGCATTTGTTATGTAAAGGAAAAATCAAGTGATGCATAGATAGTTTCCTTTTTGTCAAGAGGGACTCGCTATCAAAAAAGAAACTAAACTTGCAGTATATCAAAGAACAAATATACTATTACAATAGGGCTCAAAACTTTTTATAATGTCTTAAACCATTTCAAAGATCTAAGATTTGTACCAATTCTAAAGTTAAGGATGGTAAGAAAGTTTTATGTTACCAATTTGCTCGATGAAAATTTTAGCTGACCAATTTCTGTTATTATGAAAATTAATTTATGTTATCAATTTCCTCTTCTAGCTTAGGATAGGGTGTGCCTCCCCAAATCTTTGGGAGGGTTTGGCATTCTGAATTTAAGGCTACTCAACGCTACATTACTTCTTAAATGGTTATGAAGATTAGTAGCTCATCCAACCTCTCAGTGGTCTGTCAATGCATCTCTTTTGATCTCAAACAAAGACCGTCTTCTCTTTCTTGGGTCTCCAATGGCTCCTTCTTTTGGAAGGATTTACTGCTTCTAAGGCACATGTTTTCTCTTTCCACAAACATAACCCTGGCCGATGGCAAGAGAACCTTGTTCTGGTTCCATAATTGAAGCCTTGGTCATCTGCATTTCTTCAATTGCCTTCCAAAACCACCAATACAGTTTGTCACTATGCACAAATGTGTTTCAGACCCTTGGTCTATTTTTCCGGCACCTTTCACTGATCAGATCCACTCGGCTTTGCAATTTTTGCAATCTCTCCCACTGCATCGCAATACCACTGATCAATACCATTGGAAATGGAACCCTTCTGGAGATTTCTCAGTACAATCTGCTTATAGCTGTAATGATATAAGAGAGGCAAAAATAAGTGTAGGTATCTTGGTAAACATTGCATTTAAAAAAAATTATAAAAGATCAATTATTTAGATAATTAATAATCAATATTCGCAAATCATAAATGAATACTTTAATCTTTCTCATGCTCGCTATTATAGATTCCTAAAATATGTATATGTACCAGACCAGTCATCATGTTCACAAATACATCTTAAGACAAACAACAATAGAGTTTAATATATGTATGTTCTTCAAAATAAACTCATGATGCATTATCAATCACCAAAAATATATAAATATTGCATTTCAACTTCCATTTTTTTTTTTTTTGAATAAAAAGTGTGGGTAGAGCCCTACACCTCTTTCATTGAATATTAAATAAACAGTATGTACAGAGGGATCCTTTTCAGAGAATTAAAAACATTAATAAATTGTAAACTGTAATTACTAAAATTTTGAGGAGAGCCACGTTATATTTTTATTATTATTTTAAACTCTTATATTTTAGTTACATTTGTTGATATAAGTATCAGATTTTTCTTGAGAGGCCCCTTTAACAAAAGTTTTGTCTTGCTATGAAGAAAGATAGTTCGAATTTCACACACAAATTAGTCTTGCTATATTAGAACTTCAAACTATAGAGAATATTTGTGAAAATAATGAGTTATTCAGCTTGACTTGGGGCTTTTATTTGAATTGGAAAGCTGCATCTAAAATATCAAGGTATAATGAGATTGATCTCAATAGCGAATTAAGGGTTAACTCGTGTCCAATACGAATTTATTTTATTTTTTGTTATTAAATATGTTTCCCATTTTGATCAGCCAAAATAATTACGTGAGAGAGAAAGCAATATATGAGCACATTAAACATGGAGGAATTCAAAATATAATACATTTAATGATTATGCTTTCCTATTTAGCCAATTTGAATTGAGAGAAAAATATATGATATTACGGTAAAAATGGAAGATAGTATTCTAGCCAAAATAAGTGTGATATGGAAACATGTGATAATCATTACCTCCATCTCATACAAATTGTATTCGTCCAATCAAAGATGACGAAGAAGATGCAAATTAATTAACAATAACAAATAATAAGCATATGTAAAAGCAAATGGTTTAATATACCGTCATCTAGAGAAGTTATGAATTATTATTTTAGTTGGAAATCAAGCACCATGACTTCATGAATTCACAACAATACAAATTAATTTAGGAAGGAAACATCTTTGCACCAATGAAGTAAAATAATCACAAGTGAGCAATCTATGTAGACTGAAATTCCATATATACAAAATATTCTTGATCAGAGATTAGAGAAACTAACATTGAAATCGTTGAAAAAGATACATTATATAATTAATTAATTTAATTGATTGATTAGGATAGGTTTCATTCCTCTAATTTTTGCCTGTCAAAACTATCATCCTAAATTCTCTGAAAAAAAAAAATATATCATGAGTACTGCTGCTGGATGTGCAAAAAAAAACTTATCTTTTCTTTATCTATGCAGATTTGTGCCAGTCACGTCTATGCCAACATACTATATATAATCTAATATCAAAAGGCATTTATTTTTTATTCTTTTCCTTTTTTCTAATACTTGTCAAATATAGGATAATTACGTGGTACTTTTGATAAGAATTGTCTCCATTTTGCACATAATAGGAACTTTTATAAATCAGAAACGAAATATTATCCGTCTCTCGTAAATAATATGCATGTTAATGTTATTTTACAAGTAGATAGAAAATTCTACCAGTTTTTTTTTTTACCATGATGCAATCTTTTCATACAGATGTACAATATAACTAATCACTGTCCTTGAACAAATAATTGTCTGATATTAACATAGAATTGTTTATTAACATAGAATTGTTTAAACCAGAAAAATAATAATGGCACTGGTAATAGATGTGCCAACATAAGAAAAAACCCAATTGCAATGGATCGGCAGTAAGAATTTTGTTGATAGCATCTCTGGCAGCAATATTCTTGCGATAAAAAGGCTCATTAGGTGGTGCCGCCACAATCCTACAGTACAAGCTGTTGTCATAAGCTATCACACCTCTAACCTGCTCAAGATCTATTACTCTTTTTGTTATACTGATAGTTGAGATAGGTTTGTCTGCATCTACAAGTCGAAGAACCCCATGTCTTTTTCCTGCAAAATCTTAGGTGCGTACCACTCTCTTCACATCATACCGGCCAAAATCTGACTTTTCTCTTCTAGGTTCTTGTACGGACACGACAAAAATAAAAAAATAAATAAGTTTCGAGCAATAAATCTGCAATTTTAATGGGAGCCAATGATTTTCGTCATTGACTTTGCGAGTTTTATGCTGTACCAGTACCAACTAATTTAGGTTTCAAAATATGATTAAATCCTTTAAAATAGTAAAATATTTATATGGTCATTCCAGTACCGATATGGTACCAATATCTAGTGTACGAGAGCCAATTTTATAATTACCTACCATCTCTTTATGTAGGAACCCTCTGGAAGCTAATCATATGAGAAGGGTACAGGTGAGTAAGGCATTCCAATAGATACTAAAGGAAAATGGGATTGATATGGTACTTGTTTGAAAACCAGTACCATGCTAAGCTGGTAAAATCAAAGGTCCTTTTCTAAAATGTACTCAATGTCTTATATTAGAGCAGCTAATCAGGTCATAAAATTACAAAATTTTGTTGATACACCTCTTTAACCAGTACGAAATGTGAAGATTCTTCTTAAATCGTATTGTGCAAATGCAATCCTAATCGCATCAGCTTACTTAATAATCAGATTCTAACAAAGAGGAATAGAAACTATGATGGAAAGAAGCAAGAGTAACTTACTGTCAGACTGATTCTACTGGCACAAATTACTCAACGAATCTGAATTGATTCTCGAGGAGCTTGCATGCTTCGACCATGCGACCACCTGATGACGCCAGCTATCCCCCTCTCGGCGCACTCGCTCACTCACTCACTCTCTGACACCTTCAACCTCTGCTGGATTGCCGCTAGTTTGAGATGTGAAATTTATAACTTTACCTTGTAAAAAGAAACATAAAATTTCTTGTTGTATTCACATTTTCTGCTCTCCAAATACTCGAAAAATATTTTAAAAAAACTATCCAAACAGAAGTCGATGTAACTGTAAGGATGCACCAATTAAATTAATAAAAAAAAGAGAAGAAAAAGATGTACTTTTATTGTCTCTGCCTCCTCTGCTTCACCATTAACACAAAAGGTAACCCTACACAATTGCACAATAGTTCTCATTAAAGCCATTGTGCAAATTAGAGAACAACGATTGATACACGAATTATCATGAATTAAAGAGTACTCAATAAAATATATTTCAAATGTTTAAAATAATTCAGTACTAAAAGAAAATTTTAACAATCAAAACTCCTAATTATTGTGAATAGAAACATTCATGACACTCGTATAAAATTTTAGTTAACATAATCACCTTGGAGAAGTTATGAATTTGACCATTAACCCAAGAACCGATGAGAGCAAGTAAACCAATTCCAAGAGTTATAAGAAATACAAACTCGTCGATTTGATTTTAATTAGTGTACCTTAATGATTTGTTGAAGCCTCGAAGGAAAAGAGGGAAGATTGGAGCCGGGAAAGAGGTGGAGTGCGCCTTTTGTTAACATGTTTTAAGCTTATCTATGGTTTAATGAAAGTTAATATCAGAATCAAGGCCTAATTGAGGCTTAAATTTCTAATGCAAGACAAATTTCGTTCTCAGGAGATGATGAATCATACTTTCCCTTACTTTTTTGTTTTGTTTCTTCAAAGAACTGATTAGTAGAACAATTCAAAGACCACTTATATAAGTATCAAAACACAGCTATTACATTCACCTCAATTTCAAATTTATTATGATTGATAGGAACTAAATAACACCTTGCCATGTAATGGACATGAGATACAACTTACAAGTGTTATGATAATCTCATGTCCATCAATTTCAGGTTTGATGCAAAAATCAATTAAAAGAAAAGAACTAACAATGAGATCTATTATAAGAGGGGTAAAATAAGATAGATCTGATCTCTTCGGAGGCAATACTAATCTATCACGAATTGATCATTCAAAAGTAAATTTTCAATAAATCGGATAAAAAAGTGATGGATCAAACCTGATAAGTATTTTCGAACTTGTCGTACATGAACATGGTGTTAATACTTGTCTTTCCGACCAATTGAACGCCTACCATCACCAGCTTGTACTTCGCTAAAGCAGATACAAGAGCGATTTCGATCTAAAAGCGAAGGAGAGAAGTGGAAACCATGGCATCATGCACGGAGGAAGCTCGATCTTTTGCCCTATGAAAGAGAAACCCAGCTCGATCGACAACACCGTCTTGTCGAAGGAGGAGAAGAGGCGCGCCAACATGGGACTCGATCTGGGAGAAATTAGAAAAAAAAAACAAATTAGTAACCCTAATGGAAATGAATGGCTGCTCAGAATGCAGGGCAACAAAATTAATATTTTACTCAATGCCAAACCTAATGATGATTTCTAATTGAGGCGCCGAAATTTTCATTTTTGGCTTCGTTTTGGAGGCGGCGACGCATTAGGAGAACAAACCCTAGGTTTAAATCTTACTTTTTCTGGCTGAGATGAGGGTACGGAGGAGCGAGCAGGGGAAGGAGGAATTAGGAAAGGGGAGTAGTTGAGCGATTTTGCATCTTTCCTTTTTTTTTGAGAATTGAGAATGGAAGAGGAGGCACCAACTAATAACAAAATGTCCCAAAAAAAAAAAAAAATCGGGTGCTGGAATTCGAACTCGCGATGCGTGGCTACAGAAATTTGTTAAATACCACCAGCGCCCTGACTTGGTTTCTATAGAAGGGTCGACTTCTTATTTGAAATAGCAATCCAAACCGTACATCATATAAATCAATGGCCTATAATGATGTTAACAAATATTTGAACCCCCTTTTGTGAAAATATTATGACCTTGTTTTGGGTGCGTTTATAAGTAGTAGAGATATGTTAATTTTTATACAATTCTGTGTTTGCATCTGACGCTTCTACATTTGACGCAACCACTATAAGGAAGATGACATTTACATAGATTTTTTTATTTATGTTGGATCTTGTTTTATTGCTAGATTTACTTGATGCCTAAATCTAGCAATATTTTAGCAAGACTCAATTTTCTATTAATAGGTCTTTAAAAATCTAGCAATTTATTTTTGATAGACTTTTTCAAATCTTGTGTCAAATGTAAAAGCGTCAGATGCAAACACGGAATGATTCTAGAAGTATATGTGCATGTATTTTCAATTATAAACTTCTATATTGGAGCTAAAAAACATACTGAGAGAAATTATTTTCTTATTATTAATTTTTTAAATTAATATCTTCAAGAAAATTTTATAAGTCCTAAAATTGGAGTTAAAAAACTGTAACAGAATATTTCTCCATCTTTCATCTTTAGGGATAAGTGGGAACCAGGCATTCCTTTCTGTAATAGTTAGGTATGTAAATTCGTAATTTAATTTTAAGCGTGACATATGTTAAAGAACCAAAAAAAAATGGAGAAAATTTGCCGATCATCTAATGGTTGTCCCTCCTACTCATATAATGGCTGTATATTAATTCATAATTATTATATGTCCCGACTTTTCGTGACACGTATACTAGATTTAACAAATTCGTCTGCCATCCTTTTTGACTTTCGGGCATCGTTAAAAGGGTTTATTTCTTTTAGATATGACCGCTTTAAAAATTTCTGACAGTGATCATCTTACGCATATAATTGAAGGAACTTGAGAATGTAGAATCCAACATGGAATTTTTCTGCGTTATTCTTTCCTGATTTACAAATAGAACGGATGTGTTACATTTCTAGTTGAGACTTTAGAATAATTCGGAAGACTACATTGGAATTTTATCCAATGTCACAATGATGATGTATGATCTCATGTCCAAATATGCCGAATACAACTATTGCACGCAATGATGAAATTAACTTAGATATAGTTTTCTTGACAAGGAGCATTTTTTAAATAACAATCTTAGGTACATTCTTTTTACCCGATATTCATGAGTTGTTGACCAGGGTTGTATAATCGGGTGATAAGGATCATCCTCAAATTTTATCATCCCATCATCCTCGATTGAAATTTTTTTTTCAGCACAATTAGTTTTTTTTTCGAGGACAATTAATATAACGAGGGCAATTAGCTTTTATCAAAATTGTCCTGGTTTTAAAATCTAATTGTCCTGGTTTCAAAATCTAATTGTTCTGGAGGGGGGAACACATGAAAGGGAGGAGGGAAGTATGCTGGATTAATTCCATTTCGAAAATGAAAGAGAGAAGTCATTAATGAGGACACTGGATCGATGGGATGAGGGATGAGAAAATTCTGGACAAGTTTTTTTGAAAATGGAAAAAATTAAATGCATTGAGGAGGGAATGACGGGGATGACGCTGAGGAGAGGATGATGGTAAGCAATTCTAGTTATATAATGATTTAGGGGAATGAAATAAGCGACATCAATTAATGTTGCTTTCTTAAGAAACAAATGTTCAAAACAAGCAAAAATACAAAATTATTGACACGTTATCCTTCATTTAGACAAAACATGCATCAGACTTAGTCTGATTCGAAAGTTGTTTGTCATAAAATGTTTCCAATCTTGAACATTATGTCTTAAAAACTTTTTTAGAGGCAAATAGTTTTTTAATTAGTTCAAAACAGATTATAGATCATATTTGTACTTGAATTTATATTTTAAATTTGCTTATTTTTAACAATTTTCAACAACTATATTGAATCTTTTCTTCTGACTCTAGTCCAATTTGATAAATGTTGATTGTTAAAACAAAATACAAAATTATTCAAAATTATTATTGTTGAAATTATGCAATGTATAATGAGATATACTTGGCAAAACATGCTCAACTAGTAACAAAATTGCATTATCCAAATTAATTCTTGTATATAAATTATGGGAATTTTTAATCTAATTATTGTATCGGAAGTAAATAAATAAGAAGAGAGATGGAGAGTACGAGAGACCTAAAAGCGACAATTAAGTTGGAAAAAAAAATGAGAGAAATTTTTTGCACAATCGAAGAGGGAGAAGGGAAGATGAGATTTAATCTAACAAATTAAATTAATCCCGACCAATGAGTAAGGAGCAAGAATTGTCTCAAAAAGTGGCAATTAAGGTCGCCTCATCATTGCGTGTTGCATTTTAGTCAAATAGAAGCAGATGAATATTAAAGAGCAGTTCAATTAGCCATGAATGATCTTTAATACAAAGCATGGGCTAATGCCAAGCCTTCCATGTGCTTCCCATCGTAGAGTTTATTAAATGCACAAAAGTGTAGGTATAAGTAGGTTGTAGATAGATTAAACTAATACAGCCAATAATTAGACTCTTTCAGTCAAACTAGTGATAGTATCTTTTTCAAAATAATTAAGTTTCCTTTACCTTTACTTGAAAATCATTTGATAAAAGCCAAAGGAAACAAACAAAAATAAGTGCTCCTCTGATGCATGTCTCTGTACTAAGGTTGCAAAAATGATGGCAATAGGGGTTGCATGTACTAATACTGTCGCAAATATTGTTCTGATATTGACATGCATTATCACTTTCATTAAGATATAGTTGTGCTCCTTTTTTCCTGGCTTTGAAGATTATAATTAATTATATTTTAAATGGATGGAGAATTTATGAAAAGTTAAATTCTTTGGATCTTTAAAGTAAACCAAGTTGCAAGTAAATAGCATTAATTGCTCTGTTATCTTAATTTTAAAACAAATCCGGATGTTGACTGCAGTTGACACTTGACATAATCTAAATGCAAATCTAAGATAGCGCAGAACATGTGCATAGGAATCTATCTCTTTCCAAATAAAAAAATTGCTCACATGATTACCTCAAAAGGTAAATATATAATTAGAGAGATCACTTCAAAATATATATAGTTTTATTTTGTTAATGTATTCTCAAATCAATTTACATAATTAAGGTTAAAAATTTTAAATAATAATTTTTATAAAGGATCAAATACTACCCGTTTAATTAGTGTCATGAATTGTCTTGTGCTAAATAATATTCAAATTCATATTTCACGGTATATTTCAATATAATTCTTTAATTATTTAGGCTGTGTTTGGTAGAGTAAAAGAGGATTAAAGTTAAGGAGGATTAAGTAGTTAAGCCTCTTTACTCCACACGTTATAAGCCATGTTTGGTATGAAAAGTAGAGGATTAAGTGAGGATATAAAAATATTATATGATTGTTGATTATAAAATGACCAAATTATCCTCCATTTTTTTTTTTCCAAAGAATGAGGGTATGTAGAGGAAAGAAATAAGTGTGGGATCCGCTATTGAGGACTTATTCCATGGATTAAATTTACTCCACCTATCCAGGAGGAGTAATTTACTCCTCTGATTTCGGTCCTTACTCCACTCTACTCCTCTCTTTTTACTCTGCGTTTGGAAGATTAAAAATGGATTAAGAGTCTTACTCCTCATTTAATCCTCAACCAAACACAACCTTAAGCTATAAACTACTAAATTACTAATTTTATGAAGAACTATCTAGCAACAACTTGGCATTATAATTCTGCTATAATAATCATGCATTGTCAGAGTAGGACTCTGAGCACTAGGTCTAACTATTTATTTTTTTCATCAAAATAAAAACTATTTATTTTGAATCGACTATGAAAGGTTGAGCTTGAGCCAAATGCCCAAATGCAACAACCCCAAATTTTGGAGCCTTTCCTAGTAAATCTTGGTCTTTTGAGGACCTAGACGTCAAAAAAACACTTTCAAAATGGTTTGAGTTGGTAAAAGAAAACTGCTACCTGCGAGGCTACGACCTTAATAACGTGAGGCCAATATAAAAAGCCTCGAGGCTAATAGAAAATGTCATCTAAGCCAACACAAACATCTGGCCTTCCTTTGTCTTACAGATATACACAGGTTTTCTGTGGTTATTCCTTGTACCTGACTCCACGTCACATTTGGGACCTGTTAGTGGTGTTAGTGGTGTTAGTGGAGTTAGGTTGTGCACATATTCCGCCACACTAACAGAACTTGGGATAGTTTTTGAAATAAAAAATAACTAGTTAATTAAACTTGGCATTAAGCTTCGGTGATGAATGCTTTATTATTAAAGCGAAGGTAGTATTTTTATCTTATACAATCTAGTCCATCGAGCAAATAAAGATTATTATTTGAACTTGAATTATTACTTTCTTAAAATATAAATTTACCATTCATTCTATTTAAGTGTATTTCATTTATTGTATTCTGTTATGACCAGCTAGTCAGATGCAAAACTTAAGTTATTAATATATTTGCATCAAATTGATATTTATTTCTTCTTGTTTGGAAAAATGAAAACTTTAGGAAAAATAAAATACTACTCAACTTCTTTCATATCTTACTTTTTTTAGAACAGTTTTATGCAGATATAATATCAAATTTATTTTCAGAACAATATTATTTAGACATCAACACTTCATTGTATCTTGTATCTCCTTCAACTGTTGAAATCCTTTCATATTTGTCGATTAAGTTAAAAAGAGAATTAACTGTGGTTAATATACATCAAATCAACTTTATTAATAAATGATTTAAAATGAATTGACAAAATCGTCATTTTCCTTAACTTACTCTCCTAATCATTTATTTGAACATGTCAATCCTCTTCTTTAAACATAAATATATTTCAATGAGATTAATACCGTTGAAACAGCAGGGTTGATTTGTTTATGAATTCTATAATCTTAATATAGCATTGAATCATGGCAACGAGACAGCATTAGATAGGTTAACAAAAGTTAAAGTAGTGTGAGGAGAATTAATTTGGATAGGGAGTAGAGACAGCATTAGATAGGTCAACTTTATTTTGGATATTAGTTTTGTAAAAGGAAATTAATTTATCAAAATTTTTACACCATGTATAAATTATAAATTTTGATATAGAGTTAACAACAATTAATTTGTCTACTTAGTTTTAATCGAAAATTATGATAATGTTGAAGGGCAAATATATAATATAAGAAAGAGTTCATGAATACATATGATGTTAACACAATTTTATAACATGTTTTTTTTTAATGATAATTTTATAACATGTTACTGCTGTTAAAACCACACACGTAATGCAAATCCAGTTTATCGAAATTGCCAAACTAAAACGCCACTGTCACGCACGCAGGACCACGCAGGTCAGCGTCGCAGAAAAATTTAAAACTTCCTACATTCCAGTCACCTCTCTGAGGAGAAAGAGTGGGTGTCCGTTTCGAAACTTGAATTATTTGTTAGCTCTTCCCTTCCTCTCCATTTTCTTTAAACTTCACAAACCAGTCCAGTCCTCATCGTAGGATCCAAATAGGAACTTCCAATTAACACCAATCGCAGACGCACACCGTTCAAGTATATTCGAATTCAACCCGTTCGATCCGAGCCGTTAGATTGCAACAAAAGTAACAGACTTATCCAGTTATTGTTAAACTGGAGAAGTTAACTTGTCTGGTTGGCAAGCAGCGAAGGTAGAGAGGAAATTCGACCAATGATGACCTGACGCCGCTGACCGTCTTCTCTCTCTCTAATTGGAGATGAGAGAGAAATAGAATCGAATTGATTGCATCATATCAACCTTTCTCTTTAAACAAAAGCTAATAATAAGATCACAAAACCAACCAACCGTCTCTCTCTCTCTCCGCGTTTCGTAAGTTTTATTCTTCTCTATCTTTGTCTCTCCTCATCTTCCTCTGAGCAGGGGGTCCCATTCCCCCGCTCAGAGAAAAAAAAAATAAGAAGAAAGGTTGGAGAGGTGAGGTTGAAGTCTTTTCGAAGCTCCATTGTCTCGTGCAACTGAGAACGAACGAAGGAGACGATCTAGAGAGAGAGGAGAGGAGAGGGTGGGATGGCCGGAGATGCGCCGGAGGTGGTGGCGGAGGAGGGACGGAGGATGGAGGGATGGTTGTACCTTATCAGATCGAATCGGTTCGGGTTGCAGTATTCTAGAAAGAGATACTTCGTGCTTGAAGAGAATTGTCTCCATTGCTTTAAAGCAGCTCCTAGTTCCAAAAAGGAGGTAATGTATTTTTCTCAATTGTGGAAGTTAATGTGTTTGTTTTGGCTCTCAATTTGGAAGTATATTTTTTGTGCACTTTGTCTTTGGGGTGATGGAAAATGGAGAGAAGCTGGAAGTTGGATATTAGTTTTGTTTATGAGTGCTTTTATAGTTTTATTGTGATGTCATTCAATTGAATGCAAGAGTTTGCAGTTAGGGATTTCTGAATGAATAACGAAGAAAAAGAAAAAAATAAAGCAATATGCGATGGATGGCCGATGGATGAATTCATATGTCTGTGTTCGGATTACTATCAATTGTTATATAGATGAACAATTTGAGCTTAAATCCTTCCAAATTTGAATGTCTACTAATCAATTTTCCAATTTTAACATTTATTATAGGAAACAAAAATTTATTACTTCCTCTGGTGTGCATGATATAATTAAGATTTTATTCATTTTTGCTGGGAAGTGTATATAATCTATCTTTATTAAATTATTATAAATTATTGATAAAACATGGTGCTTGAGGGGCTTTAAAATTTTGGTATGGTAAAAGTTCTCCTTTTTCTCACATTTCTTTTTTTTTCGAATTTACTTTTCAAAGGTGAATTTTGAAGATAGGTTGAATAATTGCTGTCGTAATGTAGCTGTAGCAATGCAATCATTTAATTTCTTTATATATTGAGTGATATTTGACAGAAATAACAGGTTGTTGGCTATTTTGTTAGTGGTAGTTCTTTTACCAAAAATATTATGTAAAGGAGGTAATAGCTGTTCCTTTCTGTTTCCAAATTATTGTTGTAACCTACATAACTGGAGAAGTAGCATCCAATTTTCCAGAATTTTACTAATGTGTCAAACCTTTAGAAAGTCATCCCCTTCATCTACTTGTCTAACATGAATTCTTTTTTGCGAAAGAACCTTGTAGATGGATACACACCTCCAAAAATTGATTTAAACGGGTTCTTTTTTTGCTGGACCCCCAAAAAAAACTTCATAATAACTCAGCTAAGCTATGAAATGATGCCGTGAATGACCCAAAAAAATTATATCTCATCTACCCCGCATATCCAGATTTCTTGAAAATATACTAAAATCACTCACCTTTATGTCTCATTTATCTACAGAGCAATGATAATTTCTGAAAGAGTTCCGGTATTTTTATGAAAATTTTGGAAAAACACTTTCCTACTTCTTTAGGGTAAAATAGCATTTTCATTTACATTATGTATAATAATTTAGTTTTTTTTGTAATGATTTTCATCTAATTGTCTGTCCAATTCAGCACATGGTTTGCCTCTAATAAAAACCTGATAGGAACTTTTTACTAGGGAATTTTTGTTTGCATGAATCTGTGATATGTTGAGAACTTGAGGTTCATATGGAATTGCCCATCATTAGAATAATGTACCCTATCTTTTTTTTAAAAAAAGGACAACTGTAATCTTTAATTTAGTTTGACTTGTTCTGAGTGTTTGGTGGTGCTCACTTTTTTTTTTTTTTGTTCATTTTTTGTTGTGTGCTTGCTTTATATTTTTTTAATGGGTGCTAATCAGTTTTAAAATATTGTCGTGCTAAGGGTGTTACATTGAACATATTTCTTCCTTATTATGTTGGCGTCATCATTTCTATGAGATTGTTCTTAGTACTGGAGCATTTAATTGATCCCAGGATAACTTTCCAATAAAATCTCTCTCTCTCTCTCTCTCTGCCTCCTATAAATATCAGTCTACAGTTTTCTACTAAAAAATGCGGAGAGGTCAGATACAAAGTGTAATACTAGGGGGGTTTCAATTTCCAGAAGCTGCAAGATTATATGGCAAATACTATTGAGTGATGGCTATCAAAAGTTTCTCGACAAAGTTGACAAAGAAACTAAATTTTCCCTGTTATTAATAAAAATCCTGCACTAGGTTGTAAGCATCTTAGGATTATTTATCAATAGGTTGATGTGAGCCTCTTATATGTACAAGTACCTGACCTGACTACTTGATACTACAGAAGTTGCAGATTGCCCAATTTTTATCAAGGATTTGACTTTCCTAAGATGTTTGACTTGGACCAAGTTAATACGTTTTCTTTTCTATTTTTGTCAGGATCCAGTGAGAAGTGCACTCTTAGATTCGTGCATTCGTGTCACTGATAATGGCAGAGATAGTGTGCATAGAAGTGTAAATAGCCTTCCCTTTTTCTATTAATTACTGAGAAATTATTTAATAGATATACATTTTGTTCTGTTTTTGCACATGACTATTTTTTCACTCTTTCAGGTATTTTACATTTTCACACTGTATAATGCTTCTAACCACAATGACCAATTAAAGGTACACAAGTTTAAATCCTTTGCAATGGTAGCTATCCCAAAAAAAAAAAAAAAACAAAAAAACAAATAAAATAAAAAAAATACATGGATTGTTTTACAGTTGGGAGCTAGAAGCTCGGAAGAGGCTGCAAGGTGGATTCGATCGTTGATGGATGCAGCCTTGAAGGTACTGTTCTTATAATTTCTGCCTCAAGTAACCAAAATTAAAAGGAAACGTATAATAAAACCAAAGCAAGTTATGGTCAGATATGACATGATTAAACCAAAAAAATGAAAATCTTATTCAAGCTAGTGACATTTCAAAGAATGGTGCTTTTGTAATTCTACACCTGGTACAAGTCGCCCATTGCAGAGTATTTTAAATTGGTAGTTCATCATCCTTAAAGAATGGTGCTTTTGTAATCGGTAGTGACATTTTAAAAACAGTGTTGCTTTTGTAATTCTACACCTGGTACAGTCGCCCATTGTAGGATATTTTTAATTAGTAGTTCCTTATCCTTAACTTTGTTGTGATGCTTTTTTTTTTTTTGGACTCACAATTCATTACTCGATGCAGGGATGTCGTAACAAGGATGAAAAAACAGTTCCATGCACTAAGAAAAGATGGCAATCTTTTAGGTCTCTGCATTTCTCTCTGATCCATCATTTCCAACATTTGACCAATTGTATACAATATTTCATCCCGCTTCAAAATGCAAGTTCAACCTGCAATAGATGTCCTTTTTCTGTGCTGGTAATTAATTAAACCTTACATTTCTTTAACAGGTTGAGCAGGGGCCGGAGCCGGAGCCGCATGCATTCTATTGGTATACTTTTTGATTTAGTTTTTAAAGATTTTCTTTAATGTTTTTTTTTCTGCTTGTATGATTGTTGGCTCATTAATTAATTAAAGTATTTGATCCTAGATTGGACAATGTTTTCTTCTGTGCATGCTGACCCCATACATTCTGATGTCATTGCTCCATCGACTTGGACAATATTTGGTTGTAAAAATGGTAAATCTGTTTGCCACTTCTTTTAGAGAAATAAATAATAAGATTGCTTTTTGATGTTCCATCTGACTGTATACTCTCTCTGCTTGTATATAGGTCTACGGCTATTTAAAGAGGCAAAAGATGGCGATTTTCATGAAACGGTATAAAAATTACTTGCTAATTAAAACATTCTTAACAAAATATTATTTAAAATTTTACTCTGTGTGTATATTTTGGATTATATTTAATAATTAGTTATGACTTTATGATTTTGTCAGTACTGGGATGACCACCCTGCTATAATGGCTGTCGGAGTGGTGGACGCAAATTCTGAGGCAGTATTTCAAGCTGTCATGTCTCTTGGCCAATCCCGATCTGAGTAACTCATCTATCTGTTGTTCTCTGAATTTTTCTTTTCATAATATATTTCTGAACTGCAAAAAACTAAATAAATATGTGTAGTTTACCTTTCTGTCCTTTTTGGCAGGTGGGATTTTTGCTTGCATGAAGGAAAGGTTGTGGAGCACCTAGATGGTCATACAGATATTATTCACAAAAAACTCCGAAGTGATTGGTTGCCCTGGTCAGATTGCTTTTGAACAGTCTTAAATCCAACGCTCTTCGGTTTACCATTTTTTACTTTTTTTTCGCTTGATTTGTTACTTAGGGTGTACACTTTTAGTGTTTCAGGGGAATGAAGAGAAGAGATCTATTACTGCGCCGTTATTGGAGAAGAGAAGATGATGGAACTTATGGTAACATAATTTCTTATAAGAGAGTGCCAAATTTTGAATTGCTATTAAACAAGCAATCTGATGAAGATACTAATATTTTTATTTTCTTTTGTTATTGTTGTTGAACAGTGATTCTTTACCATTCTGTCTTCCATAAAAAATGTGAACCAGAAAAGGGCTATATCCGCGCCTGCCTTAAAAGTAATGTATGCTTTCAAATTAACATTTATTAAGCGGTTCATGGTGTAGTTAAAGAAATCAGTTGTTGTGCATTTGATGTAAATAAGCAAAGAATTGATCTTATTTCTATGAAATAATTTCCGACTGAAATATATTTTAGGTGGTGGTTATGTAATATCTCCAGTTAACCAAGGGAAACAGTCAGTTGTGAAGCACATGTTAGCAATAGATTGGAAATTTTGGAAATCATACATCCTGACCTCTTCGGCAAAGTATATTACCATTCGCATGCTCGGTCGGGTTGCTGGTATATATTATATTTTTCAATCTTTTTTTCTTTTACCTAAAATGTAATACAAGCCCAGTATATCAGGCACCCTATGAAAATAAATCCATTTTTCATACAAAAAATAATCCCAGGAAAACCAACTCTGGATGAGAAATTTGTTAAAAGGTGGGTGTACTACAAGAGCATTTTGGGACAGAAGTCATTTTTTTTTCTTATACTTCATTTCATGACAAAGCACAGCCTTGCGGGAGTTCTTCAGAGCCAAACTGGGAGGATACACTGAGACTGAGTTCTCATCTGGGGAGCTGATGAGGGAGATTGGGATGACACGGAGCCAGATAAAACTTGAGGTGAACCCTGAGTTACTCTCTGTAGGAGCTGGAAATGATGACTTGGCGACGGTGACCGAAGAGAACTGCCTGACCAAGCACTCAAGCAGCACAGGGTCCATCTTGCAGCTAAATGATGCGGCTGACGAATTCTTTGATGTACCTGATGAAGCTGAATATGAACAGGATGAGGTCCCCTGGTCTTCTGCTGACAGTGTTGCATCTTCGGTCGGTATTTTGTTTCATTTCTCCTTTTGTCCCATCTTTTGCTTTCTATACATTGGGATACGGTTTTGTACCAGTACTGGTACGAACCTAGGACGCAGTTGTTGTTCCAATTCATATAAGTTTGTCTTTTTTTTACCTCCTCTACTTCTATTTGTTTTCTTCTTCTTGTCTCTTTAATGATTTCTTTTCCTTTTTTTTCCATCTTTTGTATATCTTTCTCATGTACTGTTTTAAATTGAGGCTGCATCTGAATTCAATTGATGCTTAAGCTGAAGGATGGAGAATTGTCTAACTGAATCCTAAAAAACAAGAAATTACAGTGCTGTACTACATTGTTTGATGAAATTTGGCATCGCAACTGATGACATCTACGGCACTAGCCAAATCCACAATTAGTTCTTGATAAATCAAGTGTAGTGTTAACACCCATATTCTTGGACCGTGCAGGAACGTCCTGCAAGATTATCTACTGCCGCTGTTCTTGTGAAACGGCTACATGACTTGACAGGTGCATGAACTTGGCTATAGAAACTATCTCATATTTATTTTTCTACCTGTATTCAATGAAGGCAGAGTGCAACTCTTGAGTTTGAAATTTGAATTCTGTTCTTTTTTCTACTTATAGTTCAAAAGAAAGGCTACATGGATTTACAAGGAACGGCAGCAGAGGAAGTGTTGCCATGTTTCTATGGTGCTACCTTACCAAAAGATGCAACTTGTGTAGCACCATCAACCTGGGCTATGGCTGAACCATCTACATTTCTAATTCGTGGAGAATCCTATTTACACGACAGTCAAAAGGTAATCAAACTTTAATCAAATTTTAAAGAACACTCTTTCAGAATAATTATGGTAATCATTTCCCGTATGCTTGTACAGATCAAAGCAAATAATACATTAATGCAAATGGTGGGTGCTGACTGGATTAAATCTGACAAGCGGGAAGATGACCTAGCCGGCCGTCCAGGCGGCATTGTTCATGTATGTTTGTATATATCTTCAACAAAAAATGATTACTAAAGACAACAAGAAATATCTTTGTTCTTGTGCTGATAATTTGCCTATAATTTGTAATGTGCAGAAACACGCAGCACAAGGTGGCAGTGAATTTTTCTTTGTTGTAAATATACAGGTACATTTAGTTTTGACCATCTCCAGATTTGTCCATATAAAATAAATGATAATGCTAATAGAAAAGATCGCATTTTTCATAATAGGTTCCAGGTTCAACAACCTACAGCCTTGCATTGTACTACATGATGACAACTCCTTTAGAGAAGGTTCCACTTTTAGAAAGATTTGTGAAAGGTGATGATGCCTTCAGAAATTCACGTTTCAAACTCATCCCTTATATCTCCAAGGTATGTATGGCTCTGCATTTTCTCCTTTTTTTTCCCTGTTTTCAAAGGCAGGCGCAATACCCAGTATCTTTTAATTCGTTCAAAAGCCATTACATTTGCCTTTGTTCTTGATGGGACTCTAAAACTGAAGTCTCACCTTTATTTCAGTCCATGCATTTGAGCTACCAATAATCAGTTGATAATATAGATTTATGAACATTGACTCTGAGATGATATTACTTGAAAGGGTAATTAAGCAAATGTTGTTTTGCATTTGTAGGGTTCATGGATAGTGAAGCAGAGTGTAGGGAAAAAGGCGTGTTTGGTGGGCCAAGCACTTGAAATAAATTATTTTCGCGGATCTAACTACTTGGAGGTCAGTACATGTTCAGGATTGTATCATAAACTATCATATGTTTAGGTTTACTAATGATTTGATATGAATATCCAGCTTGGTGTCGATGTTGGTTCATCAACAGTTGCCAGGGGTGTGGTTAGTCTTGTACTCGGCTACTTGAACAACCTTGTTATTGAAATGGCATTCTTAGTTCAGGTAGGGGCATTTTGGGAAGGAAAAAAACTATAAAACATAGAAAACTCTTCTAAAACCTGGCTAATTGTATAAATAATTGCAGGGTAATACGCAAGAGGAGCTCCCAGAGGTTCTGCTCGGCACTTGCCGTTTGAACCACCTAGATGCCTCCAAGTCAGTTTCAATTGACAGTCTTGAATCATCCAAAAACCATTAACCCGTCGATTCAAATATGTTTTCACCGACCCACAAGGGAAGGTGAAGCTATTGTACATTCCCCCCTTTTTGGGCAAGTATTTCACCCTATTGGAGAAAAAAATTGTACCACATTTTTTACCATTCTAAGGAAAAAAAAAAACTAAAATTCTTCTTGCTCTCTGTGTTATACTAACTGCAAGTTCCTTATTTGTATAGCTGATATTCCTGTAGAAAATCTGAAATAGCCAACAAACGAATTTGGATCCCCAAAGGGTTGCGCTGGTTGTGGTCTTCTTTGTTATGATTCAAATGAATCAGAGCAATGAGTGCATAAATACATAAACAGAACATGTGAAGCAGCTTGTTGAATGTGAATGCTGTTTCAATGTGTATCTTTCTTAATTTGCCCCTGAAGCATCTCCTAAAAGAAGAAAAAATTAAGCACAAAGTGTTCTTTTTCCTTGACCCATGACCATGCATTCTAACTCCAAACAGGAATGACCATGCAACCTCTGGTAGGGGTTGTTCCAATTGAAACATGAAAGAGGTAGCTATGGTTGTGCTGTTAGTTGGTCTGTTTCTCTCAGACTGTTTACTCCTTTTTTCTAACTTTGCTGCTCTTTGTAACTTGGCATTTTCCTTACCCTTTTCGAATCACTTCCTTTTCTTTTCTCCTTCCACTTCCAGCTTAAAAGCACTTGCAATTCCCATTGGAGGTCCCTCACCTATCTACTGTTCTTGTACTCTCACTTTCTCGGAAATGAAAGCATTCTATAGTAACAATTTTTGTAATTTGGTGCGATGCCTGACAACTCTGGGAGTTGAAAGTTAAGCGCTTCAGTCCTATTGCAAATTTAGCAGAACAGTCCTGAAATTTTTTCTTTCCGCTGTAACCATATTGAGTTCGCATTAATTTGGTCAGAGTAAGGCAAAAGCACCACTTGGGATCTTACAAGTTACAATCTAAAAATGGGACGGCTCCGATTCATGTCATGGTTTCTATCAACTAAAATCAGAATTCGTTGATTTACCCGAAACATACAAGAAAGGCTTAATTGGATAAGGTTTAATTATTAAATTGACCAAGGCCCATTAAACTCATCTCGACACCGCCTAGGCATTAAATTGGAGAATTAAATAAAAAAAAAAGGAATACAGAAAAACAGAACCATATAAACATTGAATCTTTGACGTCAGCTACCAAGTACATTCAAATTGCATAGGTTAACTCAAATTAGCTAAGTTTTTTTTGAATTGGCAAACTAGCTAAGTGTACCAGTTAGATTCGCATTCATAATATTCAGACAATTAAACAAGCATAGCGACAAAATTCACACTAGAAAAAATATCACTCAGCTCACAAGGAACAATAGCATAGATAAACCAGTGATGTGACGCCGACGGTGTCATTATTTCTCCATCATCTTAAAATAGATATGAGAGAATTCAACAAATTTGCAAGCATCACAATAAATGCAGAATTATGTACTATTGAAGCCAGTAAGTTAATAAGAAAATGATTTTGCACTTGATAGAGGTGCAGAAGAGTGATCAACTAAAAACAACAAAAAGAAAAGCAAAAAACCAACAAACTGATTTGACAGGAAACAGATCTCTCCATTTGTTAGGGAATGGAGAGGAGTCTTACTAAACCTTCTACGTGGTATGAAACATGGCGTGTCACTGATGTCAACATAATGCCAAATTAACAAGGTGTCGATTAAAGTGAGAGGGACAGTGATGTCCCAAAATCGGACAAATTTTAGTTGCACTGTGCCTGATCTTTCATGCTTCTTTTTCACGACAGGATGTAAAACACTTGCTGAATAATGTTAACGATTTAATCGGCCTTTTCTTCCCATTTTATTCGGTCAAATTATTACTGCCACGAAACCAAGAACTCATGTCGCTTTCTTCCAATACAACAATTTTGCACCCACATCGGTGAGTTCTGCTCCTCTCCTGCTCTTCTAACTCACTGGAGCTGGTTTCATTCAAATAAAAAAAAAATAATAATAATTACTCGAGCTGGTTTTATTCAATTTAAAATTTTGCAAAAGATGGATCATATGTGATCCAATCATCCAACCTTTCGAGAATCCGATAAATGGGCAACATACAATTTAGGAATAATTTTAATGCATCTCAATTTGTATATACATCGTATCAATATCATAACATGCATTTAGAATAATGATTGTTGATTCATAAAGGTCTTAAGTTAAAAGTTAATTTCAATTATTTATATCAAATTTGAGTATCTTCGTATAAGAAAAAATTGTATCACAATCTTTGAGCTTCAATTATTAGTCTAAAAGTTCTATTCGCCAACCTTTTTAAATTTTCTAATAGTGAACAGACAAGATATATCATTTTCTGAATAAACAAAAAAATCGTTAAACTCTCAAGTTAAAAATTTAGCTATGTTAAGAAAAAAAAAAGGATATAGATAAAAGTTTGGATATGCGCTATAAATACCTGAACATAATTTTTATATATATTCGTTTGATTTAAAATAAAGCAATAATTATTTAGGATCATCCAACGAAGTTTGTATTCATGAAAAGATGTCATGTCCAAAACATTGTGTCATGTCAAGGACACATTTGTTGAAAATTTTCTTATCAAACCATAAATTTGTGTTATTTCTAGTAAATTAACCGTACCACTTGATGTAAGGTGGCATCATGACAAGTATTGTATTAGCACATCCTAATACGATTTGAATGAATTTCTCACGGTGAGGCTCAAAATTTAGAACAAACTTACCATCTCTCATTCTCTTAAGATACGTCAATGACTAGGCAATTCTAACTTACCATTCAATCTCATTTATTACAATATAAAGTAAGTATTAATTTTACAAGCCTGATTAATTGATAATATCTGTAAAAGTACTACATAACTTTTGCAATCATTTATAGGGTCTCCCACAAAAACTTTTGCAATTATTTATGAGTATCAGTTTAAGTGATTTAAAATCAGGGCTAATAAGGATCATTCCCTGGATTCATCATCCCCTAGAATCCTTAATGAGAATAATACTTCATTAATGAGGATTATCCCATCATCCCCTGGAATCATTAATGAGAATCATCCCCTCCCTCTTCTCTATTTCGCTCCTTCCCCCCTCCCCTTCCCCCTCACTCTCCTCCCCTCTGATTCAAAATAGCATTAACTAGAACAATAATTTTTTTCGAGAACAGTTAGTAACATTAACTAAAACAGTTAGCATTTTTTTTCCAGCGCAATTATTATTTTCCAGCACAATTTTTTTCCAGAACAACTAGAACAGTTAGTAACATTAACTAGAACAATAATTTTTTTTTCGAGAACAGTTAGTAATATTAACTAGAACAGTTAGCATTATTTTTTTCCAGCACAATTTTTTTTCCAGAACAACTAGAACAGTTAGAAGGAGAACAATTAATAATATTAACTAGAACAGTTAGTTTCAGAGCTATAACAATTACTCATATTAACTGTTCTAGTTAATATAACAACTATTCTGTTAATATATATAACTATTCTAGTTAATATAACAATTGTTCTAGTTAATATATACAACTGTTATATTTAATATAGCAACTGTTCTAATTAATGTATATAACCGTTACAACTGTTCTAGTTAATATATATAATTGTTCTATTTAATATAGTAATTGTTCTATAAATTTTGTTTGGAAATAATGTTATGTCCAGTGAAGAAAATCTCTCTGTTTCACTCCCTCCCCCTCCCCCTCCCTCCCCTCTGATTCGCTCCCTCTCTCTCAGTTTCGCTCCGTCCTCATCCCTGTCGCTCATCCTCCCAGCGTTCATCCTCTAGACTTCCAAAAATAGAATTAACGTGTTTTTTAAAAATGGAATTAACGCGTCTGTTATTAACGCGTTCACATGGGGATGACGGGATGATAGAATCTTAAGAATGATCTTAAGCAATTCCGATTTAAAATTAACAAATATAAAAATTACCAACCCGCAGAAAAAATTCTTTTCTTATTTCTCCTTTCTTTCTTTCAAGCTCTAGCATGGAAGCTGTAAATTAGGATAATAATGCATATATAATTTTGTCATTTTCTCCCTAGGTCTTATTTATCACGAATCATCGTTTGAAAAAAAAAATTATCAATCATATGGCTTATTTCATATATTTAACTTGTTCATCATAACCAGAGAAAGAGGGAAGAGGTACATTAATTCCATATGCAATATAGTACTTTAGAGTCCAATCGCTTTACAGTTTACAGTGTCAATAAAAACTTTGGATTAACTTTAAGTAGCGTGTTGTAGATCCAAGTGGACATATTAAACTATTGAATATTCCTGCATTGTGTATACATTGTTGTTTATGCCACTCTCGTAATATGCGTGGGAACTGGGATGTGTGTTTCCTTGTATATTTTGGAGCACGAAAAAATGCATTAAGGCTTGTCGACTGTTTAATTATGTAAAAACAGGGATATGTTTTGAACTTAATTAATGTCACAATGGCTATCATGAACAATTAAGCCATCAAATTTTATACCACTGCAAAGATTAAAATTTGCTGAGTAGAGAACGAATTATAATAATTGTCAGGTCGTCAGGATATATGGTCAGGTTCAGCACAATTGGCGTGTGACTCAGGTTCAGCCAATTTGGCATGTCAGGATGATTCAGAGAAGGAGCCACCAGATTAGCAACTTTTGAGAATATTGGAAAGATTTCATTAGAAGATATTAAGCTGTATAATTTTAGAAATAAGATGTATTGATTTAGTCAACATGTATTTTTGTAAATTGATATTCTTTCCATGCTTAGGAGGCTGATAAGAATGGATGAAGGGCGTTCTGTAAAGACAGATTGTTTGGAATAAAGTTATATACAAAATCCCAAATTCGTATGTTTCTGAAATTCTGTCATGTCAATAATAAAGTTCTATACTACAAGCTAAGGAACTATCAAGTAATTCATCCAATATGTCCTGACCACTCTTTTTTCTTTAAAAAATATGTATTTGACATGCAATAGAAAAAATGTACAAAACCGGATGAGGATAATATAGATAATGTGGTATAATAAAAAGTTTTGAAAATGAACTCTCTTTAATTATCTATTATAAATTAGAAATGATAACGCGCAATTATCACATTAACCTTATTTATTTGTTGAGATTGACATATTCTAGTATTCAATGACCTCACTAACATAGCATTGTTCGTACATCAAGCACAAACCATTTGTTAGGAAACTCGTTCAACTTCTGTAATTATTTACAAAAGATCTCTGCATACAGTACTCAAGAGGTTTCCAGCTGAATCAGGGAAGTTCAATTACATATTCACTTTGTAGTGTCTTTGCTCTTTATGCATCTGGTCCACCAGGAAATAAACAAATCCAAAAAAGGCCAATACTTCAACTCCAAGTCAAGTGGCACGGGTGCACGAGAGAGAGAAAGATGAGAGACAGCATGCAATGCAATGAGCCATGCCAGTATAGATTATTGATCTAGCATGCAAATTCAAAGCATCCGAAGCTTGTCACACAATCAAAGTTAAGAGATAAAAAAAAATTGCCCCACTTCAGCAAGTGTGATCTGCAATCAAAGTCCAAAATTTGCACACTTTGTCTCCTCTGCTGCCTACTCATCAGAGAGACAAATTAGGTTCCATCTATAGTCTCCTTGTTTAATGTATTAAATAATTGCATCCAATATGAACAGTAAAAAATTTAAAATTTTTATCAAAATTACAAACAGAATTATAGTTGCTTTAGTATCTATCGTTTATTTTAGTTTGATGGTCAAAGTTACAACAGAATTGCAATCGATTGTCTTAATGCCTATCGATACAAATCGAATATAATTAATAAAGAATAAGATTTATTTTAGATTGAACTATAAATGTAGTATAGATAGTGTTAGACTTTGCCTTTCAGTATAGAAATGTGAACACATTTAATTAATTCGTTGGTCGCAGACCGCATAAAAGCATCGCGGACCATGACATGTCGTGACAAATTGCGATTGATCTCCGCGATAAAGGTTCTGAACCGCAGGGCAAGGAAAGCCTGTAGTGTCCTTTGATTACTGTAAAGATCTCATTCAATAATTCTCCGACGAGCAATGGATGAAAATAATTTAGAACTTAGTTTTATTTCGCATTCAAGGTTGATTAACACTTACAAGAAAGTGATGGATTCTACATATATAGAAACACAAATTCAATTTCAGTAAAAAGACATCTAAAAAGAAATGAATGTAGGATCTGATGACACCCTTATTTGAAAAAAGAAAAAGATCTAGTTTAGACAATTTTGATTTGTTTGGATTATTTCGGTGGTTTATCGTTGGGTATAAGTGTAGGCCCAAAAAATGTGGAATACGGTCAATCGTCTTATCTCTTCTAGGTCCTAACCAAAAAAAAAAAAAAAAAGTCAAATTGTTAATTGGTTATTTTTTAGAGAAAGTCAGTTGTAAATTGTTATTCTATCATTGATAAAGTGGCCGTTAATCTAATATACAAGTTCTCTGATTGCATTCACTTATTTCCCAATTATAAAGCAATGAAATTAATAATGACTACTCATAAATATAATCTCCAACAGAGCAATTATTACCGGATGTATCTGCAAGAATACGTTGATAATAAGAAAGGGCAAAAACCAAGCTGAGGGCAAACAGCGCCTCTTGATGGTCTAAGCTCGTGTTAAATTACTTTTTGCCCCCCTAAATTATGACCACTTTAATCCATGAAAAGGCCCTCTTTAATTATTACAAGTTTGTAGTGCCGCAAGGGATGTCAACAATTCATACCAATCGTTGGAGTTCCAGCAACTCAATAAATCTAATGTTAATTTGAAATTAATTACGTATACTCTCTACTGTTCAATCTTACTTTTCTCCTGATTAAACCGCTCATATAATCATTTTTTTTTTCCCCATTATCTTCGTTCAAAGGAAGATAAGTATGATGTGCTTGAGATGCAGCAGAATTCCTAACTTAATATAATTCATTTTCATGATATACGTCTTCAGCATTTTTTTTTAATTACATTTATTCACGTCATTTATTTTTTCTTTGGCAAATGTTTTTTTTAAGCGAGGTTCAAAAACAACAAATTTCATAAAAGTCTCAATCACTTTCAATTTAGTCAGAAAGTGAGAATCGTGTCTTCAAACTTTTATTAACTTTATTTCGTAATGAGATTATGTAACATTATTATGTCATAAAAAAAATTATTGACTTTTTAATGGATGCTTGGACAAAATGATCAGCTAAGAGCCACTACAGTGGTGCCAAGTCACTTGTGCAGAAACTTATAGAGAGGTAACAGTTACAAGCGTTTTTAAGTAATGGATAATAATCAACTGTTTGTTTGTTGTTTTCTTTTTGTTTCTTATAATCCACTGTTTGTCACTTTCTGAAATCAGGGAGATCGCTAACATGGAAACAGCAACATAACATGAATTAGGCGAAGTTAGATCAGAACACGAAACATTAGACAATTGACCAATCTCTACTACCATAGCTGCTTGGTAATTATCAATAGTAGAACTGGCACGGAGTTTATGACCGTTGGACTTTTATCTTGCAATTCATATGAGCCTTTCATTACTGACTAGATTATTTTTTTTTTTTTCTATAAGTGGTCGGATCTGGTTCGACTGTTTAAAATTATACAGATGAGATACGGATTCTGTCTCGGTCACTTTTGTGTACATATATACCTTGCATATATATTTGATTCCTTGTATCTCTTCTTTTTTAAGTACATGTGGCCATATTGAAACAATTGGAATCCAAAGAATGTAAGTAGGTGTTATGTATACCTTTTAATATGTACATATATATATATACCATTCTTTTTATTCCTTTATATTTTTAGTTATATGACGAACAATTTGAAAATCTATAATGCAAAAATATATACTATATAATATGGGAACTGCAATTTTGGTATAATAATAATAATAATAATAATAATAATATTATTATTATTATTATTATTATTATATTTAAGTTTGACAGGTAGATGACATCATCATGATTAGTGTTCTAAATACGTGCCGTGCCGTGCCGTGTCGTGTCGTGTCAAACACGCCGTGTCCGGATCATCTCTCGTGCCATGTCGTGTCGTGTCTCAATATTTCACGTGCCATGCCGTGTCTAAATCCTAAGAGATGGACACAACACGCCTAAGGACACGCCACGCCTCGTGTCCTCGTGCCGTGTCGTACCGTGTCTTCTTTAGACGTGTCGTGCCGTGACGTGTTCAATCACGTTTAACTTTTTGACATAAATATAATTTATTTATTAAATTTAAAATTATGTTTACTACAATACGTCAAAAATTAAGAAAGTAGACCTACTTTACCATTGAATTAAAATATAGATTATTTTTTTATTTTGATTTGAAAAAATATTTTTAATTTTATAGTAACTCTCCTCTTTTTTCGGTCTTGGGACCAGCTATGTTTGAGAAAACATAGACGGAGTTACTACCTTAAAATTATATTAGTATATTTTTCAAACTAATAAAATTAAAATATGAAAATATATTAAATTGAACTAAAATTAATTATACTTTTGGTCATCGAATATTGGAAATTTGAGAGTACAAGAGCCGTAAAAAATTATTTCAATTTTTTAAGACAATGAATAATTTATACTATCCTTATCAAAACAGTACAAGATATGACAAAAATTATTTCATTCTTTTTAAGACAAATCACAGATAAATTTGTATCTTTAATTTACGAATGGCTCTAGACCCTTCTACTTTTGTTTGTGATTTATTTATTGAATCAACCTAATTGTATTGTAATATTTTTATTTTCAATTTAAACTATTTACATGTGCTTTCTTTGGAAATAAGTCTATTAATAATCATTGATTTTAATAGTATGTACATAATTGAGAAATCCATTATATTTCTATGACGCTTAATGTGCGTCTCCTTTTCGTGTTTGGCATGTCTGTAATACATGTTGTGTCTTTCGTGTCGTGTCCGGAAAATTCACGTGTCGTGTCGTGTCTATTTTATCAAAGTTGGACATGACACGCTTTAGGACACGACACGCGAAGTTCTCGTGTCGTGTCCGTGTCCGTGTCTTGCCGTGTCGTACCACCTCCGTGCCGTGCCGTGTCGTGGCGTGTTCGAACACGCCGTGTTTTTTTAGAACACTAATCATGATCATGCCCTGGGGGCTGGGGCTTTTGTGGTATTAGAGAAGTTTGCGGTGTCATATGCAAACCACTACTAATTAACTAAATTTCAGCACCTTATCATTGGGATTGATTACGGAACGGGATAATTAATATCAAATTAGAGAATGTTTTGGTTCCCTAATTAGTTTTTTTAATGAAAATGCTTGGCTAACACATTATACACGCACAACACCCCATTCATTATTTTGACCTTTCACATAACTTGATGAACGGTTGAGATTTCCCAAAGCTTTTGATTTATTAAATGGTGCTAGTTTTAGGTTTGTAAACGGAAGGATTAATCAAATGGCATAGTGAGACATGCTTGCACTTTTGGTTAGTTCCTAGTGCTTACAATACTTCGCATTTTGCATGTACCTTTCGGCATGTAGCCCCTCTTATCTTTTCCTCTTGTATTTTCTTATGCATAGCCCCTCGTACAATAAAATATAGCCTTGTGTAGCTAGGTTTGCCGCCTAATTTTTTATAATTGCAACCATCTATTGAGTCCTTCGAAGCTTCTGTTATCAACAGTTTATAGAATTTTTTTATTCCTATATAATGTAAACAATCCAGGCATGCTTATATGTATCTATCATGCTCATACATATAAAAATTTAGAGCTCTTTGTTGCCGCTAAATTCTTAGTTAAAAAAAAAAAAAGAGTTATGTTTCACCATTCAATTCAATATACAAAGCAGATCCATGATAGATTGAGAGTTCCACTATCTAGCTCTAAATTTTTATACATGTACATGATAATAATAATCACGGAACACTGAATTAAGAAGATGAAACAAAATAAAAAATATACATGTGTATATATACAATGTGCCGAACTATTTTATAAACCAAACATACCTACTATTGATTTATATAATAATTATTGATATAATCAATACAACAAGACTGCAAGGGTATTATATGAATGTTAAATTCATTTAAGACTAACAAGTTCTTTAATACCTGAATGTGTGACTTTTCTTGTATTGTTTGTCGACCTCTATTAATTTGATAGATATTAATTTCGAACACTTGAGAAATTAGTGCATTTTATAAAATGATTTATCTCTAGAAGAAATTCAATAAGCGAATCGATCCTTATTCATCTCGAGAAGAAAATTAGATTTTCAAATTATGACATCACTGGTGCAAAGAAATAATATTTCAATTGAAACATTTGGGATCAATCTTAATGTTTTGATTCAAGAGAATCAATATTAGAAGTGTCATCAATGAGTGCTCTAATATCTGGTTTTTAGCGGAAGCTTGGTTAGAAATCTTGCGCCAGTTGAAATTTTTAAATAGGTTTTTTGAGGGTGTAAAATGTAAAATTTCTCACCTTGTTGGCAGATTATATTTTGGGTTAAAATAGACCCGGTCATGTTCGCCGAAGCAGGAAAGAACTCAAAACGATGCTTCTCCAAATTCCAAACACTAAAAAATGAACAGAATTAAATTAAAAAGTTTCTTGAAGCCGTACAACTACTTAAATAATTGGCCCACAATCATATTCTTTAACAGGATCCAGGTTTATAATTTATTCAATGAGAATTGGAATTCACGTGCACCTGCTCTTTCCTTTTCTCGCGTGCAACTAGAATATACGCTTGCAACAAATACATGGTAAATTAAGAGAGATATATAATTAAATTAATAAACAAAAACTAAAGACGTCAGAGCCTCACTTTAATTTTGATATTCAAGCAAACTCGCAATTTTTACCATATTCATACTTCGCTACTGCTACACCTTAATATACTATTTTTGTTCTAAGTACATAACTTTAATTACTGCAATTTTTTTTCTTTTTGTTCTTTAAGAATATTAACCGTTCGTTATAATATTTCTCTTTCGATCCACACCTTTCAATAGATTATATCACGAAAAGAGAGAAAGCACAAAGTAACAAGTGCAAGTAGTATTTTTTGCTCTTTATTAAATCTACATCGTTCACGCTTGATAAAATAAAGTAAAACATTTATAAACAATACGATGTTGAGCACAAAATTTTCCCGGTGATCTAAATAATCTTTTTTAGTTTTTTAGTTTTTTTTACTGCTGGCAATGGGCTCTAGAATTCTCAGAAATAAAACATTGGGTTTTTGAAAGAAAACTTTTTTGGGGGTGGGATTATCTGTCTATTTCCTATGATATAGCGGGTAACTAAGTCAATATCATTAGAAACAAAGAAGAGATGTTGTAATTGAGAGTGTTTTAACTTTATATTTTTTATAATTACTTCTTCAGTTTAGCAAAAAGAAAATTATTATTTTCTCCCATTTCAAATTGGTTTTGATATGCGAGGGTCAAATGATATTATGAGAGCGATAATATATCAATAGTAGTTTTTCATATAACCGTTAATGCATTTTAATTTTGACCCACCACCACTACCGCTCCTAATCTCGTCCCTGATTGTGTATCGAATTTTTTGTGATTACAATTTCTTTTGATTTTCTATTAAAGATAATTGAATATGGATCATTATAAATTTTAACTCATTTAAAAAATGATAAAACTTGTATCATATTTCATCATATTTAACGTGTAGGATATGCAAAAAGTAAAAATCGAATTTTATAAGTTGGAATTCAAAATTATATTTAATGTTTTTAATAATTATTAAATAAATTCAATATAATGTATCCCACCCAAAAACTATACGGTCGTGCTGTATTGTACTATTATTGAAGTACAAAGGTACAGAAATTTCTTTAAAACCGAATTAAATACTGCTGCTGGTCCGACATGGAATGGAACCACACGCACCTATTGGCTATTGCCTATTGGAGTCATTAAATTTGTAGAGCGCCGCATAAGATAAGAAGGACTATTTTGTAATTCTGTACCCACCTAAAATTCTAAAAAAAGAGGCACACTGAGGCCTTGCTTCTACTTTACTACTGAGGGAGGCAAGAAACCGCCAAGCTCTGAGCTACTTGCCCATGCATGTTTTCTATCCATCCATGCCAATATGTTCCTTGAATAAAAAGGCTTCTTTGTCTTGGGGGTACTAAACAAGTGCACCCATGTTGTGTGATTATTAGTCAATCAAGGGGCGTGCTATTATAGTATTCTTCCCAAATATATATTTGTTTGAATGGATAAATATGGAGTTTTCTTATTGTGCTCATGGACTAATTGAGTACGTACTTGTGTCTACTGGTATTGTTCCCAATAATATGCTATTCTAAAAAGAGATTTTATGTTATTTAAGTCCTCTGTTATATGAGAGTATACAGATAATGAATGAGAAAAGAAGAAAGAAGTCGAAAATACAAATTATTCAGTGTTATTTCATCTTGTGGTTGCCAAATGCATACATAGCACTATTTCACTATATTGTCAATACATTTCTACCATATTTTTCAACTATCAATTTTTTGGACAATTTTTTTTGTTGCAACAAATTAGCCCTCTATATTTATGCATTGAATATGTTGGACAATTATCTTCAAGCGACAATGAACCCATGAAACACGTTACTAATATATTGAACACATTTTGATTAACAAAAAAAGAATATTATATACGCATCCTTAAAATCCAAGCTTTTAAAAAACTCCGCTTTATTGCCGTTTTATCTAGATTTTTGTTCATACCACACAATCGTTTTATCCGTTTTATCACAGATAAACGTTAAATCACCACCTAACCGCTAAACCACACAAATCACGTTTTTAAACCTTGTTAAAATCTTATAATTGTAAATTTGGCTATTTATTTATTTTTTTTGAGAAAAATATGTTCTTGATAAAGTTGTAAATTGTAATGCAGATAAGCCCAGTGTTTCCTCGCCAAAATAATTATACCTTTTGGGATCGTTTGGATGTGTCCGGAATTTGGGGATTTTCCAATTCCGGGCATAAATTTTAATATAAACAATTCATCTCTCTCACAAAGTTACACACTTTTCAACGAAAATCCTTATTCCTTCCTAGGAATTGGCTATTCCTAGCCCATCCAAACGACTTTGGG
Organism: Rhynchospora breviuscula; assembly: GCA_027562975.1. Classification (NCBI taxonomy): domain Eukaryota; kingdom Viridiplantae; phylum Streptophyta; class Magnoliopsida; order Poales; family Cyperaceae; genus Rhynchospora; species Rhynchospora breviuscula. The sequence goes on from CM050400.1 coordinate 36,469,403, forward strand.
TTTTTCTAATACGAAGCTTTCCATGCATCTATCCTGATTTGATGTAACCCGTTAAATTCCAATCTGATGGCTCTTGTTGAAATGGTGAGCACCACAAAGGCAGCGTAGGCTAATTTTACACGCCTCTATTAAAACAACACGATATAAATCTCAATTTGATTCAATAAATTACAATAATCTATTTTCCACGAGGCGATGATGAATCAAGTGCATATATGTTTTTGTTTTTGTTTAAGAGTAGACCAGGATCTTGAATTTGATTGGATTACTAGTTTGAAATTTTCCAGCTAATGGACAAATATGTAAAGCGATTTATTAGCACTGGTCCAAATCTCTTGAGCTGGAGATACCTTGTACAAGAAATTGCTCCAATAATTAACAAATGATGATTAATAGCGGACTAATTGCAACTAAGAGCGACATATATAATTTATTGCAACTCTATTTGACCGGTCTAAAAGTAATAAATAATTTAACCGCCTGACTATAAAGCGCACTAATGACACTTGATTTATACCTCCTACCTAGTACCTACATACATATATTGAAATATAAAGACAAGCTTAGAAATGTGCTGGATATTGCACTTTTGGTTGGTTACAAAAACCTTTTATTTATTTTTATATATATATATAGAGAGAGAGAGTTTAGCTACGGTGAGATGCATCACAAAAAATCCTCCGTGAGTCGTGCTCAAAACTCCTAGATTTGATTTAAAATAACCGATCTAAACCGTTCAATACGATCTCCCTATTGAAATCTCCATGCATACCAAATTTTATATTTTTTCGAAAATTTTAAGTATTTTTTTCGGATTTTAGAAAATCGTTAATCTAATTAGTTCTGAACCGTTCAAAAACAGCAGTTTTAAAAAATCCGAAAAAAATACTTAAAAATTTCGAAAAAATATAAAATTTGGTCTACATAGAGATTTCAATAGGGAGATCATATTGAACTGTTTGGATCGGTCATTTTGAACTAAATTTAGGACTTTTGATCGCGACTCACGGAGGACTTTTTGTGATGCATCTCACCGTAGCTAAACTCATATATATATATTGCATGGCCGGTACATGGAGGTTATTATCATATTTCCTTTCGAGGAATTAAGTTTATTTTAATTACAATTGTAGAAAGAAAGGAAACAATTAAGAGGCCTCTTGTAGATAAACAAGGACAAATGTCCCCAAAAAAAGGATCTATGCATTTACCAAGTTGAGTTACTATGACTATTTAATGAACAGAGATCTCGGATGGCTATATGTGCCGGTCTAGCAACTTTCCTTTTGTTTCTCTTGTAGAACAGGTAGATGTTTATTTACTAGTGCCGAAGAACTATTCTCAAAAAAATTACCACAAAAATATCCTATACAAATTTTTAGAGCATTCCTTAATACATATGTTATAATGCGCACTTTTATGGGAAAAAAAAACAATCTAATTTAGTTTAAAATAATTATTAGCAGTCCTCTTGCATTTGGCAGATTGCGATAACTATTTTAAGGTTCTAAACTCGTTAGTTGAATCTCCTAAAAGGCACCTCACATCGAACCATGTATAAAAAATTTAAGAAAAAAAATGTATTTTTTTTAAAAGAAAAAAATAGTTTAAGCCTCTTACTTTTTTAAATTTAAATATTCATTCGCGAGAAATCCTCTAGTCGAATTTTGAAGTCGCTATCTTTGCTAAGGTACGTAATCATTTTGCAATAGACCAAAAACTAGTTCGAGTTCATAAAAAAAAAAAAAAAAAAAACTAGTTCGCGAATTAAATGAGGAATTGAATGAGGACTTGCCTATTTCCATTTTTATTTTGAAAATTAGCCCAAATCTCGTGAGGATATATGAAATGCGGGCTCTAAAGAAAGCAGAGGATATATTAATTATCAAGCTATGGATATAATCATAGAAAGCAGATGAAAACATCGGAACAAAAAATTTATTGCATTTGGCGGCAATTAATGATCGTTCAACTTAATAGTAGGCAATTTGTATCTGCATTGGATCTATGCATATTCTAATTCATGAATTATTTTATGGGTTATATAAAATTAAATATGTGCTTATCTAATATTTCTAAAGAAACCGTCCAAACTATTTATATATGAATGTCTGATAGTTTATTTTAGAATCGCACTCTGTGGTTAAAATATTTTGTTTTGTTTCCATCTAGAATAAATGGACTCATTTCGATTGATTTGAATGTCCAAAGTTTTATTGTGCTGCTAAAATTTATCCAGTCTATTTAGGAGAGATGCTTTCAGTTTCCATGCAATTGCACTCAAATTGCGTGAGAAAACTAATAGAGAAACAATAAATCCTGTCGCATTTTTTTTTAAAGAGCGTTAATTAAGTAAAATGGCATGGGTTAAAAGTAAAATATTCATTGTTCCGTTTGAATCAATCTTCAATCGGACCAACTCAGCGTGTCGACATGCGACTATATTGGTGCATGTCTGTACGAACACTGCGATGAAAGTTGAAATATTGCTAATATGGTACAAAAATGTTATAATAACAACGAGGAACTTGATCAAAGGATTATATTGCTCTATACATATTGCTATTGTTTTTTTAATGTTTGCCTCTTCTGATGCTAATGGAAAAAACAAAAACAAAAATTGTAAGCATTGATCCATTATACTTATATATATAGAAACTCAACAAGTAGTACATCACCAAAAAAATTTTGTAATAGGAAGAGAGCGTGAATAGACTCGCTCAAAATAAGTTGCTAAGGGAGATAAAATAGACGCACTAGCACCATTGTGGTTATCTAGGATTAATAATCCAGTTGTAAATCAAATTAAGTTAAATATAACACACCAAACAAATTCAAAATTCAATACCATGTACCAAAAACAGAATTCAAAATATACAGAGAGACATGTTCATGCACTGACATTTAATATAATCGAGAATTAAATTCGGCTGGTTGATCTAGCTGAATTTATGGTTGTGTTTATAAGCTCGTCAATAAGCTTATATTCCTAGTTATTTTTTTCTAAAACTTCAGACACCAAAATATTTAGTTTCCGAATATAAAAGAATCTCACAATTAAATTATACAAGTGTTTCATTCAGCAAACTAAATTTTTAACCTCGTTTGACCCAGTAGTATCTGGCAACACAACTACCCACAAAATATCCGCAACAAAGGAACCAGACAAAGAACCGTCAGCTGGTTCGGTTCACGTGAACCGGGTCAATCCATGCTTACGTCGGACCGGAGATACGCATTTATGTACCAGCACGGACCAACAACCGTTACAACCAGCCGTTCCTCCTTACGCCGTCTCCATCCAAACTTTGCTCTCCAAAAACGAGTCTCTCCACTGACACAAGCCTACTCACAACACAAAAAGACACAAAGAAGTAAGAACAGAGAATCCTCACCTTGTCACTAGGTCGCTCTAGCCACTCCTATGTAGTCACCTACCCGCCACTGCCCCTGAGCAAAGGTCACTTCCCAGTGGCATTCGCGTCATTTCACTCAGCCTCGGTATTCCCGTTCTCCCGACCCTACCACTCTCTCTCTCCACTCTCCATCACTTCTTAGTTCGCTCTTGCATTCGTATATTTTCTCTCTCTAGAGTCTAGACACACACAGAAAAATACATACAGTGCTCTCCTGTCAGTACGACTGCTCGCTTCTGTTCTCTCTTCTTTAAAGCTGTCAGCTTTTCCCTATCTCTCTCCACTGTTTCCTTTTAATTTCTTCTCCTTCTCTTCGCCTTTTTCACCTCTCTTCAAAAAACCCTAGCTCTCTCTCTCTCTTTCTCTAGTCTCTATCCAATCCCTGACTCTCTCTCTTTCTCAACCCAACCCCACTCTTTCCTTTCCTTACGCTCTTGTTCGTTTCCTCTGATGTGATGGGTTCTGGTTTTGTTCTATGTTTCTGCTTCTCCTTCACCGATTGAGAGCTCTTCAGTCTTATCTCATGCGCCTTCTCACGGGCTCTCCTTAGAGAGAGAGCCTCTCTATCTCTCTCAATTTTCTGTAAGCCCTCTGTTTATGGATTTATTTGCATTTCTCACCTTCCATTTTGACATCTTTTTTGAGAAATAACTGCTCTTTCACACGAATTTCCACGTCTCTCAAGCAATTCTCTTTTGCTTCTACTTTTCGGATTGAGATCCGAGCATACTAGTTTGGGATCAGTTCAAAATCTGTTAACAGGAAATAGGTCTTTTGCTTTTCCTCTGGTTAAAAAATGAATTGCGTGCATGTTTTGTGTGATTTACACATTTTGATTCTCTGCTTTTACTTTTCTTATCTCTGTGTCTGAGTAATTTTTTTCCTTTTATTTGCTTTCTGTTTGTTTTTGGGAAAGTTACCTCCTTTGGGCTTTTATTTAGTTGCTCAAGGAAGTCCTTAGCTGAGACCTTACTGCCTACAAAGAGAAAATAGCATATTAACCTCTTTTAAATGGTATCTCTTGTAGTCAAATTTACTATCCTTTAATTTTTTTATTCTTTGGTTCCAACAGGATCTTAAAAGTAAAGGGAAAGGGGAAGGAGGCAAAGGAAAGCAAAAGAGGCATAAGTTGGTGGTATAAGAAGGGGGATAAGAGGGAAATAGAAGTACATACACTGGTGTTTCTCGCTTTGAGTGTTATTTTGGGATCTGTTGCGGCCAGAGAAGAATGGCTGCTGCTGTGGCCACGAGAAGTGGTAGTAGCAGTGGTGGAATGGTAGATAAACATGGCATTGATTCCGGGAAATATGTCAGGTTAGTAATTTTGTGTAAATGTTTATATCATTGACATCAATTATATGAGATGTCTGAATATACTTGCTCTTTGCCACTATTATGTAAAGGTTTACTCATTTTCATCCTGGAAATTCTGACATTTACATGTTAAATTTAATAAACATGGGTTGTTTAACATCATGTTGAATTTGAAATCATGGAAGTACGAATTCTGCGAGAGTACCTTCTTGACCTTTTCAATTATGGCAATTGCTGTTCACTTAAGTCCATGTAAAATAGTAAAATTACCATGTTGAATTCTGCTTTCCTTTTCCTCCTGTAGGTACACACCAGAGCAAGTGGAGGCGCTAGAGCGTGTCTATGCTGAGTGCCCTAAACCGAGTTCAGCCAGGCGCCAGCAATTACTACGAGAATGTCACATTCTTTCCAATATCGAGCCCAAGCAGATCAAGGTCTGGTTTCAGAATAGAAGGTAAAGCAGGGATCAATTTAATGTACATACTAAATCGATTATCTACAGAGGACAATTTTGACAGTAATTTATATGCTGGGTGTAATTGTAGATGCCGTGACAAACAGAGAAAAGAGGCTTCGAGGCTTCAGGCAGTGAATCGAAAATTGACGGCCATGAATAAGCTTTTAATGGAGGAGAATGAGAGGCTCCAGAAGCAGGTCTCCCAACTTGTACATGAGAATGCATACATGCGTCAACAGTTACAAAGTGTATGTCTAATGTCTCAAGGCCAGTACATTAAATTATTTTTTTTAAATACAATATTTTGATTTCTGAAATGAATCTTATTTTATTTGAAGGCATCAATGGCGAACGATACAAGCTGTGAGTCGGCTGTGACAACACCTCAGAACCCGCTTAGGGATGCAAATAATCCTTCTGGGTAAAATATTAATAACAAGATAATATTCTTTTATCGATGCCTGGGAATAGCATGTTAATCCCTTTAAGTTTACTTTTCCAGACTACTGTCGTTAGCGGAGGAGACTTTGACAGAGTTCCTATCTAAGGCTACGGGAACTGCTGTCGATTGGGTCCAGATGCCTGGGATGAAGGTTTTTTTTGTTATTTTACTTTTTTATTTTTATTAATCACTCAATTCCCTTTTAGTGAATAGCACTCTTATAATGTGATTTGAAATATAATGTAGCCTGGTCCGGATTCGGTTGGTATTGTTGCTGTTTCACATGGTTGCCGCGGTGTGGCCGCACGTGCCTGTGGTCTAGTCAACTTGGAACCATCAAAGGTACTTTTGTCCTTAAGCAACATACTCAGAAAATTATCAGACATAAAACTCGGTGCTTACTTTCTTATGTTTGGTGTAGATTGTGGAGATACTTAAAGACAGACCTTCATGGTTTCGAGATTGTCGTAGCCTTGAAGTGTTTACAATGTTTCCTGCTGGGAATGGCGGCATGGTTGAACTTGTTTATATGCAAGTAAGAAAACTTTCAGTTACATATTTCCGTCATATGGGTAGTCTTTTCTGAAAATTTGTATGTCCCTTCTCCCTAATATATCATCAAAATCTCTCAAGCAAGTCATTAATTAGTTGCGATGATAAGGAGAGGAATTGGTCTCTACTATCTCCTATGTTCTTTAGCACTTTTAATACTGGCAAAGGGCAAAAGAACTTAAGCTCAGTACATGATGAATCCGGACAATCTTTTCTGCAATTTATTGCTAAATTTAGGGATTTATAGATATATCTTCTTTTTTTGGTTTATTGTATGGATGGCTTTTCATTAAAAATTTTCAATATTGTGAAAGTATATACATTGGATTTTGTAGATGCATGCGCCAACAACACTTGTACCAGCACGTGATTTCTGGACCCTGCGATACACTACAACTCTAGAGGATGGAAGCCTTGCAGTATGAATAATTAAATATGAATTGTTCAATGGTTTTGCACAAACTGTATAAGGTTGCACTCAAAAACTAATTATAATTTTTTCCCTCGGAAATTTTGAAGGTTTGTGAGAGATCTCTGAGTGGTACTGGTGGTGGTCCCAATGCAGCTGCAGCCCATCAGTTTGTCAGAGCAGAGATGCTACCAAGTGGCTATCTGGTGCGACCATGCGAAGGAGGCGGGTCAATAGTTCACATTGTAGATCATCTTGATCTTGAGGTCTGTTTACCAAATTGCAATTTTATTCAGCTCGTTTTTCTCAATTAATATGGCATTTCTCTTACTGTTATCCACTTTGTCTGTTCTTAAAAAATGTAGGCTTGGAGTGTGCCAGAAGTGCTCAGACCACTTTATGAGTCGTCTCGGGTGGTTGCACAAAAGATGACAACTGCTGTATGTGTACTCGATTCAATAGTACTTAAGTATCATAGCACTTATGACCGGTGTAGATTTCAGTATCTGTTCTGATACTCTTTTACCAGTTTGTCTTATTTTACCTGTTTTTACTGGTTCCAGTCAAAGTTATCACGCCCATGGTTTTGAGTTGTGTATTGCTTTTGCAGAACTGGCTAGTAAGGTAACTACATTTTGTGTTTCTTTTTTTGAAGGCTCTACGCCACGTCAGACAGATTGCCCAGGAGACTAGTGGTGAGGTAGTATATGCCTTAGGCCGGCAACCTGCTGTCTTGCGTACCTTCAGTCAAAGATTAAGCAGGTATGGTACACTGGCAGCTCCAAATATTGCTAAATTCTGTCAATGAAATGAGAAAACAATGATCTGGTTCCTGACAAGGGTAGTTACTATGTACAGAACAGAAAGCATTGATTAACAGTATAACTCTGGTATTTCAGGGGGTTCAATGATGCGATTAGTGGTTTTAGTGATGATGGATGGTCGCTGATGGCTGGTGATGGGGTTGAAGATGTTATAATAACTGCAAATTCAACAAAGAAGTTGAGAAGCTGTATAAATTCCCCAAACAATACTTTCTCTGTACCAGGGGGTATAATATGTGCCAAGGCATCCATGTTACTTCAGGTGGATCCCATATTTTCTCTTTATCTTCTTAGATCCTTTGGTGCTTAAAAATGTTATTGGTATCTTTACTGATGTGATTCTTCTTTCTTTTGGGTGATAGAGTGTACCACCAGCACTACTGGTGCGGTTTCTGAGGGAGCATCGTTCAGAATGGGCAGATTATAATGTTGATGCGTACTCGGCTGCATCGCTCAAGGCTGCAACTTGTTCGCTTCCTGGGCATAGGTCTGTCCGCTTTTCCGGTAATCAGACCATTATGCCTCTTGCACAAACTATAGAGAATGAAGAGGTACTTATTTTTTTACTTTTCGACTTGTCACTTCGACTCTAACCACAGAAAAATTGATATCAAACTTTTTGTCTAGATTCTTGAAGTGGTACGCCTTGAGAGCCAGCCGCTTACTCAAGAGGAAGTCATGCTAACCAAAGATGTCCATCTGTTACAGGTATGCATTTATCGTGCTACTTCAACTTTACAAATACTCTCTGTTGTGCTTTTGATCATTGACATACTTTCTCTTGCGTCAGCTTTGTAGTGGGATAGATGAGAATGCTCTTGGCTCATGCTTTCAGCTTGTATTTGCACCAATAGATGAACTCTTCCCTGATGATGCTCCGCTTGTATCTTCTGGATTCCGTGTCATCCCGCTTGATTTGAAATCAGTTGAGAAAAAATAAAGATTTTTTTAACCAAAAGAATATGAACTATCATCAACTGCTCAAAGTTGATATATTTATGTTACGTAGGATGGATTACCGTCAAGCCGCACTCTCGACCTGGCCTCAAGCCTAGAAGTGGGGTCCACCACAAACCCCAACTCTGATGCATCTTCAGAAGGCTGTGGCGCCAATTCCCGATCTGTTCTGACCATTGCATTCCAGTTCCCTTACGAGGCCCACGTGCAGGAGAGTGTTGCTGCAATGGCCCGACAATATGTGCGGGGTGTCGTCTCTGCAGTTCAGCGCGTCTCGATGGCGTTGACACCTTCTCATCCTGGCAGTGGCCGATTGGTTGGTGGTGGCCAAAGGGTTTTGCCAGGTTCACCAGAGGCTGGAACGCTAGCCCGTTGGATTTGCCAGAGCCACAAGTAAAGATTCTGGGCTTGTTAACAATGTACTAATTTTTTTTTCTTTTGTATTATTCAATTTTTGTTCTTATGTTGATTTGGTCTGTAGCTACCACCTTGGAGTGGACTTGTTGAGCTGCGGGAATGATTCAGGGGATGCACTGCTGAAGATGCTTTGGCATCACCAAGATGCTATTCTTTGCTGTTCTCTCAAGGTAAACACTTGGTCAGCTAAAACAATTATACTGAGCGTTCTTGATTATGGTTTCTGTCTCTTCGTTAATCTCTTTTGTTGTTTATATATATATAGGCTAAGCCGGTATTTACATTTGCAAACCAATCGGGGCTTGACATGTTAGAAACATCTCTTGTTGCACTACAAGACATCTCTTTGGATAAGATCTTTGATGAACCTGGCCAGAAAGCACTGCATGCAGAGTTCAACAAATTAGTGGAGCAGGTATATTCAGAAGTGTCAAACATTAAAAGCTATAGTTAATAGTTGTTTGTTATGCTCTTTTAAAATTTGTTTAACCTGCTGTGTCATAAATTTTCTAAGGGCTATGCATATCTACCTGCTGGTGGCGTTTGCTTTTCGGGAATGGGTCGCCAAGTTTCGTATGATCAGGCTGTTGCTTGGAAGGTACTAGCTGAAGATGGGACTGAACACTGCCTTGCCTTCTGTTTTTCCAACTGGTCCTTTATTTAGAGTTTGTGGAAAATGTTAACTTACTCCTTTTTGGTATAATTATTAGAAGTTTGTGTGGTCTATTTTAGTCACATTAGGTGGATTTATTAGGAAACTGGTGGTAATCTACATGGGAAAAGTTTGTACCGTGCTCTGCTCTTTGAAGTAGCACTGAACTTGTACCTTAGCAGAGCAGTTTGGGATCAGTGAATATACTCAAAGTTTTGGTTATGTTATCGTAAATTATATGCCTGAAAAGTTGCAGTGGCAGTAGTTTTGATTTTTCTTGGGGCTTTCTTGCTCAGTTACAGTTTATTTTTCCAGTAAATTAATTTGTCAAATAAGTGCAACCGGCAAAGCAAGCTTAGCAACTTTGAAGCCAAGCTCTATTTCAGATTATTTGGGGTCGTTTGGATGTGTCCGGAATTTGCGGATTTTCCAATTCCGGGCATAAATTTTAATATAAACAATTCATCTCTCTCACAAAGTTACACACTTCCCAACGAAAATCCTTATTCCTTCCTAGGAATTGGCTATTCCTAATCCATCCAAACGACCATTGTTGCTAAAAATCCGAACTTGTAACCAGGCGTAATTACAAACATTGACGCTATCGGCTGAAAGTTATACCCGTGACATACTAGAGCAACTGGTAAAAAAGAGCTAATGTTTTATTCAAAATTTGCTTTCTTACTGAAGGCTCTGTGCCTCTGTCACACAATTTTTCTTGCTAGAAATTTGAACGAGTTACCTTTACATTAGTTTTATCCACAATAATATGTGAAACTTAGGCATTGAACCTGGTTCAAACCATAATAATAATCTAATAACAGACTGGGGCGTTGAACCAGGCTCAAACCATTATAGTTGCAGACTAGCTTCAGGATTATCATAATAAGAAACGGGCCTTAAAAACGGCTCTATTTTAGAAGGGAAGAAAATGAAATAAAAATGCTAAGCTTGAAACTACGACGCGCTATTAGGCCTACTGTCTGATATCTGCTTATAAAAGGCTATTATCTTTAGACATACAAAGGTGTCATCCTGCCCAAAACCCTAAGCTTTTTGAAACAACCTACACTTTTTAGAACAAACTAGAAATGAGGGGCACACTGCCCCCTTCTCATGCAGTACAACAAAAACAGGCACCATATGTCCATATGCCACATGCCGCTCACAACTCTCGCTTATCTAAATCTCAAGTTGCTTCATGCTCTCCAATGCAGCCTCCTTGACAATCACCTCTCTCTTATCGACACTTTTCTCACTGACATCAGCAACACCCCACACATCTTTTACCTGAATTGGATGTGGTGGAACAACAGCTGATGTATTCACTTTCATCTGAACTAAAGGTGATGAAACCGCAGCTGCCGCATCCTCTTTTATCTGCACTGGAGGGGATGGTGCTGGACCTGTACCAACGAGACCTGTTGATGCCTCTAGCGAAACAAAGTTCGAAACTTCCTTTTCTGCAACCTCTTTTATTGCAGGAGTAGCCTCAACCTGCACTGATGGCCTAAATGACCTTTCCTTTACCTGAACAGGTATCACTGGATTTGAAGCATGCAACTGCACTGGAGCAGAAAATACTGGTACAGCCGGCCTGATCCGTACTGGCGAAGCCATGCGGATAGTTGGTGGCATCCCCATGATTGGCGGCAAGTTACGCCCAACTGCAGTTGCAGGAGGCGGGAGTGGAGGGGCAGAGAATACTGGCACAGCACTCCGTACAGTGACAGGTGGTGCCATGGCATGGCATGGGATATGGTAATGCCGGACTGGAACATATGGTGGAGCACCGGGGGCAGGGAACTTAGGCCTCGGTGATGTTGCTTGCGACATATCAGTGGTAGTGGACTCAGGTCGCGGTCGGGGGTTCGATTTGGGGCGAATGAGAGGGAGGATTTTGGAGTGATTGGCTTGTGCTGGTTGGAGGTGGATGGATTGTGGCCGACGGCTCAAGTCAGTAGGAGGTTGCATTGGAAATTTCTTTGGAAAGGGAGAGGCATAAGGGTTGGAAGGGTTGCTGGCGGCCATGGCAATTTTTTCCTGGAGACGGTAGTTGAGCAAAGCACGGGCAATTCGAATCTGCTCCAACTCGTCACTGTTTTCAGGTTCTGTTGAAGAATTTGCAGTTTGCTGGGCTACTGTATCGCATGATGAAGAAGGCATTAGTACTTCATCATGAACATAGGAAAGAAAGAAAAACAAACCTTGCTGTCTTTTGCAGACTGAATAGTTTAAAAATCTTGCAAAACACAAACTTTTCAATTTAGCAAATATTTAAACTCGAAAAGTGAATACATCTTTTTAGAGTAAAGTTCCAGTGCCACAAGTTTAGGTGCCATCAAATGCCACAACTTTACTTTTTCGTTAATATTTTAAATTTTAAAATGTAAATTTCGAATCTAAACCGTTGATTTCTTCGTTTTAACAAGCGATGCATTTTCATATAAGCTTTATAAATTTTTGAGTTGATTTGATATTTGATCCAGAGGTCAAACCATGAACATATTATAATTAATCTGTTATAGTTAACCAGATTCGTTCATTTTTTAATCTCTTGATCGAGTATCAAATCAACTTCAAATTTTATAAAACTTATATGAAAATGCATCACTCATTAAAACGAAGAAGACCAACGGTTTAGATTGGACATTTACATTTTAAAATTTAAAATATTAATGAAAAAGTAAAATTGTGGCATTTGGTGGCACCCTAAACTTGTGGCACCAGAACCCTCATCTTTTTAATCATACTACTTCAATATTCATTCAAACTCTTATTGAACATTGAAATCTTATAGAATTGATATTGCTCGAGTTCAACACTGAACGGGACATGAGGCTCATTAAAAGTATCGGTTGGTACAAAAAAAAAAAATTCAAAAGTTAAATTTTAACACAACATCTCTTTTACAACATGATTAGTTGTTTCTAAAATCTCAAGACATTGATTTTAGCTGCTGATATGTAAGATTAATTGGCGCTCTATCAGGCAGTGAAATTTTGAATGATAAACACTTACATTGTTTTAAAGAAGCCCAAGCGGCAGATGCTGCATTCTTCTCAGCTTGCTTTTTATTTTTAGCAGGATCACCAGTAAAAGTAATTCCTGCCAACTCGACAGTGCATGTAAAAACCGGCAAATGGCCAAGACCTGAACGTACTGTAGTGTAAGACGGCAATGGAGCTCCAACTCTCTGTGCCACCTCCTGTAACAAGTTCTTGTACACCCCAGTTTCATCCTGGATAAAAAAAGAAACCGAACAGCTCATTTTTAAAAGTTTATAAAAAGAACCAAAAGTCATATCAGTATAATAACAAAAAATAACAACATTGTGAAAAATACAACTTTAGTTTTCAAAGACAATTAGAGGTTGGGCTGTGACATGCACCCAATCATGTTTGGAAACATATAAAAGTCAATAGGTAGCATCAACCCAATTGTTCCGGTAATAATATCCCACATCCAAAATTTGAAACAAATTTGCTCGTTCAAAAGCATAATTAATTCACATGGTAAGAGCAACTAAATACTTGCAGTGAGAAAATGAAGCAAGAAGTAGTAATCATTAATTTATTATGAGCAATCAAGTTGGAAAAGTCTTCATCCCAGTCCGTTTTCCACCGATATTCTGGAAGGATGGTAATTGGTGAAGTCATGCACTACATAATCATTTAGCGTGTTTAAAATATATGTGCTCATTACTATTTATTACTTGCAGGCAGAAAGAAACCATTTTGCTAGTTCATGATAGTTACCCTTTTACAGATGATAAAGAAAAAGGGAACCAAATATGATAACCTAACAGAAGATTGGGAAGTCCTAGTGAAGAGATTAAAGTCTACTCAATATGGCTGTCTAGCACTAAGTGAGTGGGGTCCACAACACTTGACTAATAGGAGGGATTAGGTGACAGGTGGGCCCCAAATATCTTTCCTATTCAATTTCAAAACCACCCAACCAAATCTTCTATTTTTAAATTTTTCACCCTTGATTTATTCCCACCTCTTTCCCCAGTCCCCAACAATAAATATTGAAGTCAAATTTCTACACTCCACATTTCATTATTTGACTTGTATACATTTTACGGACTAGTATCGTTTAAGGCCGCTAATCTAATTTCTAACTCAATTGTCAGAGGCTTAAATACACCCCAAGCAATTAATGGAGATAGGGTAAGTAGTCCTCTGAAAAGAATTTACTAAAACACCCTTCTTTGATTTACAGAAACCACTAAACTGGGATTCCATCATAGCATCCATATAAACAACCCAATCAATACCAGAAATTGATAGTTACGGACCACACTCCATTACTCGAACATTCTTATCCTTATCATACAAGCATAGTAACGGACTGAACCAAATAAAAAGGATCCACAAAATGGTCCACAAAATGGTCGACTACCTAATTATCCATACACAAAACTCCTACAAGAATAAACAAAATTAATTTAACAAAAATCAAGTTTACAAGTCCGGAATACTGACGTTTTTTTACTTCCAAAAATAACGATAAACACCCATATTATAATAATTTTTAATTATGCCAGGGGTGTAAATAAAAAGTTCCAACCAAAATGAATTAACTAGACGGAGACTACGGAAGACTAACGAGTGGGGCACGGAACCCTAGCTGACCGCTACTGGAGACCGCCACTAAAGAAAAATAAAGAATTGCCTAAGGGCGTCTTTCAAAAAAAAAAAAAAAGAAAAATAAAGAAACTAATAATAAATACACAGAGAGCCAAGATGGGCACGAAAAATAAAGCACCGAACTATAAAGTGGAAGCATTAAAATACGACAAAGTAATAAATGCCGAATTAAAGGCCTCGTCTCTCCGTCCAACCCCCTTCTCCGTTCCGTCGCCGTCCCTCTTTGTTTAATTCTAGGGTTGTGTTGATTAACTGTTAATTGTTAATTAATTGTTTACTGCTTTAAAGGTGTACAAAGTACGAGTTACAAGTTTGCGAGTTAATTATCTGTCCCCTCTCGCCTCGGAAGTAGAATCGCTTTTCTTTTCTGCCTTTCTTTCTCCTGTACGACTAATTATTATTATTGTATTTAATTCGACTCCCAAAGAGAACCTATTAACGACGTCAATTAAATAGTCTATTAATTATTATTATTGAAGAAGAGTTCTAATAGCTTTTTAGTAAGGGTAACAAATGAGCTACACATCTTTTTATTAATTTTAATTAATTAGAATATGTACAAATTTCTAAAACTTGACCAAAATGGGGAAGGAAATTTTTCAAAATGCGCAATAATTTCCCCAAAAATGAGGAGTTGGAAATCCCTTTCCAAACTCAGTTGTCAACAAAAGTTTCACAACTCAATTTCATGATCATGATATCTTTTTCAGAACTAAATTATACCTAAACAAACTTGCATTACTTCTCAATCAACAAAAAGCTATGAAAACAAATAGCAATACCAGTTCTACAAAAATGGAAATAAAGAGAGAATAATTGATACTAACCAGGATGCGCGCGGCGAGTGAATAGGAGGGCCCGCGCTGGGAGAGAGCGGTGAGAGCCGCCTCGGCAGCCGAGTGCTCGGCCTGACGAAGCGTGGTGCAAAAACCGGGGCTCTCGAAGACTTCTCCGTTGAAATTCACAGCCGCCTTGAACCGCGGCGCATGATCGGGGCCTTCTCTTATGCTGGTGTATGATGGTAGATTGAAGCAGCTCCTCTGTGCAAGCTCTTGCAACTGGTTTTTATACATCTCTCCAATTATCTATCCCCTTTTCTCTTCCTTTTTCTCAACTAGAATTTGATGCTTTGAGGAATGGAGATAGAGGTATTTACTGAGTTTGAAGGAAAAAAAAAAAAAATTGGTCGAAACCGCGCGCTAACTAATTGCTAACCTTATCTTCAAGCTAAAAAAAGGAACTTAAACTCCTTTTTCTTTCCTACTTAGATTTAACGATGCTCAAAATTGTATAAACTATACAATGATTACACCTTTTCTTCGCCCTTTTGTCCAATTTCTTCTCAGATTCAGACAATGGTTCAGAACCCAACACGGCCGATCGAATCTGAGCTCCAATCTACGAAATCTTCCTCTCAATCCGCTTTCCTTGCTCCAATTTCTCCAACAGATAAGAAAAGCCGCTCGCATGAACAACAACGATGCTAATCTCTGCTAATGTGGGACCGATCAGTCAGGTCCGAGACCTTTCGAGCCGAAAGAAAGATCATTCCGGCGCCGCGCCGCGCCGCTAGATGCGGCGCTAGCTAGCTGCGATTGATTGATCCGAAGAGAATCGGAGATGAGAGAGAGCTTGAGAGGAGAGGAAGTGAGAGGCAAGGTTTTAACTAGGGTTTCGCACTGAGAGAGCTTGCGCTTCTTTGTTTCTTTCTTGTCTGAAAAAGAAAAAGAGGAAGGCAGAGATCTGGTCCTCTGGAGGCAAAAAGAGACGAGAAAGAGAGAGAGAGAAGGAGGGTTGAGACTTGAGACTGGGTATTTTTTTAGTTTTTTTATTTTTGAGTTTCTCTTTTTTTAATACAGCTGTTAATGGCAAAAAGATAGTGACGGAGTGAGTGATGTTTGAAGTTTGATTTATTGATTACTCTCACGCTTTGCGGCAGCAGCTGCAAGGACAAAGAAACAAAAAGTATGTGTTCTGGAATTTTTGTTTATTTCTAGAAAGTGATAGGAATAGGAATATCCCTCCTTTTAATTCGTAAAATCAAATTAGATTTCTTTTTTGTGAAATTAGTTGAAAAAATCTATTTAGTTCGATATGATAAGTCTTACTTGTTATGTTGTGTAATCTTAACTGTTTCCAAAACAAAATAGTGCCATAAATACATAAGTGACTGTTTACTTAATGGTTCTCTTAACATGCTACGCGCTGTTCGTCTTAAGTTTCGTGCTATGTAAATTTCGGAATCTCGTCCCTTGTTTAATGTTTTAAGGACAATTCCATGTGCGAGATGATTTTCCACAAAATTAAAAATGATAGCCACTTTTAAAATAATAAAAATTCACAAAAAAAAGTGTGCGATACATAGCTAAAACATTCATGTAAATTCTAAACCTAAGAGCATCAAAAGCAAGACTTGACCACTAATTTTTAAATAAAATAAACACAATTATTTAAAATATTCAAATTAGTAACGGTTCAAAATTTAGCTGTGCAATGTCAAATTGGAATTTGAACATCCATTTCGACGTCAAGCGCTTGTTAAAACGCATTACGTGCATAATAATAAAACGTGGTATTGTACTTGTATAATACTGGAACCATTAGATTTTAATGACTAGAAAACTGTAAAACATATAAATTAGCTAATCGCAATTTTTTTAATTATGCTTGAATTATTTTTATACGAATAATTTTTCATATTATATATGAAGTATTCAGGTTTTAGTGCATAAATCGTTTAATGTATTTTTCATTAATTAAAAATTATGCTTTAGATGTTAATACCTAAATAAAAATGCATGAGATATGTTGACGATTCTGTTAAGAAAATACCGCACATGTGATTGGACATCATCATATAATTCTGTTAAGAAACTCGACTAGGCTGTGTTAGGCACGCAGCGAATAAGGTTGATTTTCTCAAAGAGGAAAAATTTTGCTCGGGCAGGAATCCAGCGGATGTCTTAGAAATCAGCAAGTAAATTTAAGATAATTAAGCCAACAAACGAAAGCTGATATTAATTAATTTAATGGGAGATTTAGATTAGATTTTGGATCAAATACTGTAACCAACAAAAGACAGTTGAGATTCAAGAGTTTAGGTATATAGCTAGATCTATCCCACACAAGTCAGAAACCTAAGTATCGTGTCCTTGCACCATCAACTGAGCGTTGTGTGGTCTGTTTTGTACATGTGTGGTCGCACGGATCTAGACCGGTGCTCATAGATCAATTTTCGACGTGAGAGCGACTGACACTAACCGTCCGAAATCTAACTAAGGTGGAATTGAAACTTAGGACATCTTTATACCATATTTTTACCACCAAAGCATAAAAAAATACTATAGTTCACAATACCATTTTTTTTTTTTACCTTTAGTTGGATTGCTTTTGTTAATTGTTAGTAAAGCCAAAATTTTTCTTTTAATTGTGTAGATTTTCTGAATAAGTAAGATTTTGTTAATTGTTAGATTTTTAAAAATAGTTGTTATTGAAAGGTCCAGAGTTGTTTGGTTAAGAATTTTATAAAATACAAAAAAAAATTCAATAAAATGTAAAATTTGGTTTCCAATGAGATTTCAATATGAAGAACATGTTGAACGGTTCGGATCTGCTGTTGAAATATTAAAAATTGAGATATAATCGTAGCTCCGTCAGTCACGACTAATTTTAGTATGCCTCATAATTTATATTGTAAGCAGTTGTGAAAAAAACTTTTGGATAAGAACCCGAACGGATGCACTCATTTCTGGTGAATTGACAATTAATGAGCAACAAAGAAAAAGAAATGCTCTCAATCCTACACAGCCTACCTCTTATCTAGAGGCGTAATAAGTAATAACTATAACAAATTTAATGTTTTTATCGTCCGTTGGTGGTGACTCCGTAAATATTGAAAATCAGAATCAAGCAATTAGCGGAGCATTGATCTGGTAACTGAAAAGCCACGTCTGGTGTTGCTTCAGTAAGAACTAACGACAATATTAGCGCACAACAATCAAAATTTAATCCCCAAACGAGGTCTCTCATCTCCAATTCTTTTCCCGTCCCGCGCGGGACGGTGCAGCGCACCTGATCCCGCGCGGGACGGTGCAGCGCACCTGATCCCGCCGTCCGATCTGATCTGGACGGTTATTTTTTTCGGACCTTACAATCCTATATTTCCTAGGGGCCGTCAAGATTAGATCGGACGGTGGGATCAGATGCGCTGCACCGTCCCGCACGGCACATGATCTCGTTTATCTCATCTCTCCTCTGTTTTGCGTCGCTCATGTTAACGCAGAATATGCTCGCAAACCAACTCACCAAAGTGCAAGCTCCTAGGTGATACTCCATTCTTCCGATAAGTATATGTCCTGATGTCCGGATAATTTATTTATGATAATGTATCATGTAATTTGTGATCACATTTAAGCCCGGATCAAAATCTCTCTTTTTTTTTTTAGCATGGCATTTCATTTCGTTGAAAAATTCCTGATCAAAATGAATGGATTTGGTGTCATTTGATTGGAATTTCCATGTAATTAGATCCAACAAAATCATGTAAAATCAATTGAAATAAAATAAATTAAATCCTGCGTAAAAAACATTTTGATCAGGTCCTTAGTGATTCAAAAATATTAATATTCGAATTTTAATATTATTTGAATAGATTCGAGGTTGCATGACGATGGACTTGTGACTTGTTATAAATTTCTAGTAGTATTATATACGAACGGGATCAGAAAATTCTGTAACGGAGGTTAGTAAAAAATATAAATTTTGCCGAATACTGATATCATTGTATTAATTATAGATGTGTGATTTGTTGCCAGTGAAAATCAACACCAGAAAAATGATTATGTTTCATGAGTTTCAAACTTTCAGTATGTATTTTCTTAAAAAAACTCACCTGGCTACAAATAAATATATAAATATATTTAGTTTTAAAAGTAGGGGATAATGCATCTCATTTTATCTATGTAAGTCTGCATATGAGTACTGAGTAGTATCATGAATTTCATGATGCTTGCAAGATTGTGTGCATTTTGTTAGAGTATTGTCTCTCTTTTTTCCCCCCTAACACAAGCCTCCCAAGCAGGAAACCGGATTTTTATAATAACCCCAGAGTATTAATCAAGATCTTACAAAAAAGTGAAAAACAGAAAACCTAACAATCATTCTGTCAGAATATTAGCTGTCATGATCGTGCATGTTATCAATAATTATAAAAGATTGACATAATAATAAAAAAGTATTAAAATCAACAATTATTATCATCATAAATAACAATTATTAATTATAATTATAATTACAGATTAAAGCTATCAATAAATAATAACGTGTGCTAATTAAACTGCGAGGTAATATATATACTCTACTCTTTACTCCACTTTACTCTCGCTATTTTGGCATTTGTGTTTGGCTGATTAAACGAGCAGTAAATACAACTTTACTCCATAATTAAACATGGGATGATTCTCAGCATTAGATATGATGATCTTTTTTATTTTTTTGAAAAACAGATTTGATGATTTATATATTTCAACGTGATTTGTTACACATTATGGTATTAGTTTTCCAAACTACTTGTCGTTCGACTTGAGACAAAATATCTCTGTAAAATGTAAATTACGAAGACAAATAAAGAGTAATAAGCATGCACATGAAATGTACATTATTTTTTTTTTTCGAATAGTCACCGACTTAAACGCACGTCCACTAAAATTCAAATTGTCTTGAACTTTAATATAAATAAATTAATTTACTCGATTTTCCCTGCAAAATTTCGATCTATAAAATCCATTAATTATTCAGTTAATACACGTCACAATGTACGCGGATAGTTTTTCCTCTGGCGATGATACGAAGACAAATAAGCCGGAGACGTGTAACATATCCATAAAATACTGGATTTTTGTCTGGTTCAGTTGTCGTCAACTCACTCCAAGAGTCAAAGTTCACTTCCGAATTCCCCCGGGCGCCTGGCGCCTCTCACAAGTAATCTCGACCGTTATTTCTGATATCATAATTATTACTATGATAACGATGCTTGTTTGCGAAGAAAAGCATGAGTCCGGACTCCGGATCTTCTGGGGTGCAGATAAAAAAAAAAGAAAATTGTTTAGATTAAAAATTTTGTAGAATTAAAAAAATATTAAATTTTTTTAGAAAAAATGTAAAATTTGTTCTCTAATGAGATTTCAATATAAAGAACATGTGGAACGGTTCAGATCGACCGTTAGAACTTTAAAAATTGAAATATAATCGCGGTTGACGAACTCATCCTATCATCCATAAGTCGCAGTTGATTTTAGTCTACCTCAAATAATATTTAACTAGTTTTTTTCTCCTCTTCGATAAAGCACTCTAGAATGTGATAATAATAGTGTATTGCAGGGGTATAATCGTAGCGGATTAATTCCAAAGCAAAGGAAGTCTCTCTCGAAAAAAAAAAAACGAAAAAAAGCGGAGACTTTTCACCGCGAGTGCCAAGAGCCCAAGAGTGACAGACCGACATCTTTTCTAGATTTCATGTGGCTTGTAATAGAGAGTTTTATATGTGTCCTACAGGTTTGCAAGTTAGTTTCGGTGGATAATAAGTTATGTCAGGGAAGTACTACAACTTGGATACTTATATAGGTTATATAGAATAAAAAACAAAAACTATCCGTGTTTTGACGAGCTTTATTTGGGGAGGAAAAACAGATGGCATAAATTCTACTACTTTTCACTTTTCGCTGACGTGGCATATTTTGATTAATTTATTTATTCTTTGTGAGAAATTCTCTTTACTTGTTTACAACAAACTTACCACGTCAGCGTTAGTGTAGAAATTGGGAGCTTGAAATATGTTTATCCTTACAGTTTAGGTAATTAGGTATCTCTCTACTGGAATCTAGACAGCTTTTTCATAAGAACCTAGAAATTTTAGATAATTAATTGTTGTTCAGAGAAATTGAGGCGAAAAGCGGACAGCAGAAAAATTACAACCTATGATGGGGGAATCCAAGAGTTATGATAGGAAGTCCATCAATTAAGATTAATGCATTTAATTATGTTTGTTGGTTATATTTTTTTTATTCGGAATAAAATATATTTAGCACTTATCAACCGAGTAGAGGTTCTTGTTTTTTTTTTTTTTAAAAAAATATATTTTGTATCTAAGAATCAGTTTAGGTGCTTAAATTTAGATTTGCGATGTCACAAATTACCACGGCTCCTTGAGTCCTTGTGTACGTCAATATTCCCAAATTTAGTAGTCTGATAATAAATATTCGAACAATTAGTTTTGTTTCATCTCCCGAATGGGGATGCAATGATGATGTAACAAATAAGGCAAGTTAATAATAAATGACTTTTTCATAGATTGGGTTGGTTGGATTGGTCGGATTTTGTTTATTTTTTCAATTCAATCTTTAGTATTTGAATTATGATTTTAACAATCATAAAAAATATTAGAAAACAATCTAATCTATATATTTGAACTGAAGTTTTAATTATGAAAGACAGTGCATATTAAGGTCATATGCGGATTTATATACAGATCCATAAATGCAGTTTATTACATTATTTATTTATCATACATTTCATGCATGCAAGAATAATATAATGACAATTATTTGTAACAATTTAAACAAAATTACAGAAAAAATTTAAAATATTAATTTTACATCAATTAATTAATAGAAATAGATCAATCGGAAAAAAATTTTTTGGCGGAAGACTATTATTGAAGTGCAAATTCACGGTCTTAATTATTTAATGAATCCACACAAACTAAAATATTTTCGCGCCGCACCATGTACGTGGCCGAAAATATTTTATTATAAGATATTTAAAAATTCACAAGTTTTGTAGCTGGTAGCTGCTCACATAATTCATGACCTAAAATCATATCAACCATAAATAAGTAAGAAAATTATGATATTTATGACATGACCTATGAATATATATCTGATGCAGAAAACTCTATATTTTTTAACTACAAAATGCAAGAACTTTTTTATTTAGTCGTTGAACTATTTAATCAATAGAGGTACTTCACAGTTTGTAGAAGAAATGGAGATATTATGGCCCGAATCACTGGAGCGAAATTCCTACTTTTCTCCAGCTTCCTCATTTTTTGTTTAGAGGTTATTTTGCAAAGGGGATAGTGCTTGACTGCTGGGATTGGAATGATGGTAGGTATTTCAGGCCAATGAGCAATTAGAGCAGTGGGTCCCGCCAATTAATGAGTGGTACTATTATGTGGGGCCAATTCCATCCAGTCTAAGAAGAGGTGCTTTTAGTACAATTTAATTTGGGGTCGGCTGGTAATATATAATTGGGACACAAATATGGCTGTTTAGTACTTGAGTTTTCCTGATTTCGGATCCCATCTAATATGTACATAATTTTTTTAATTTGAGTGGGCCAATTTGGGCCAGGATCAGGCAGAGAAACTAGAAACAAGTTCTCTAGAAAGGCCTACTGAAAGTCAGGAGACTTACAGAGAAGCATCCAAATTGCTTAGCACGTGGCATTAAATTTGAAATGTTAAATTATGACAAAATCAACGTGATGAGATGTCAAACTGAAGGTATTATTCTAAACTTCTAGTGCGCTTTGGTAATGCCTCAGGGACTCAAAAATATATAGAACTTAATAATCTTGCGTAACAATAACGATTGATAATATATATATGAATTATGGTTATTATTGCATGATGGAACTTTGACTGTATTTTTTTTTTTCAATTTGAATCTGATTTGGTTTCTCTCAAAATTATATATTTTTTCTCGAAAGCGTCAACTGTATTAATGCACTGCAACGCATTGAAATACTAATAGTAAGAAGCTAAGATCACATTCCTACCAGACAGAAATGTATGAAGTGCGACATGTGAAAAGCATAGTTAGATATACAAATTAAAAGCTCATCTCCTAACTTGGGGACTTGGGGGGTCATTCATGGGCAATATAAAAATAGAAAGACATATAAATGTCAAAATATTGGGTTTGTGTCCTTTTCATTCCTAGTTGCGTGTACGTGCACGTGGGTTTACATCAGGCCATAAATGTGGTCAAAAAACATTAATTAGTAAGTTAGATCTTGATTAGTTTCTAACACTTCAATGCATAATTCAGTCTGTATAGTCTTGGGTGATTTAATTACAAAATATAGACTGATAGAGCGTTCATACTAGCTAGTTGCTAATATTCTTTAAATGCTAAGCCCACATTGGGTAAATACTACTTTCACATTTCTGACAAAGAAGTAATAAAAAAATATTGCAATACAATCATAATTCCACGTAAAAGATTTACTTTATGTTTGAATTTAATGTTGAGTCTTGAAGTATTTATGAGAAATTCTAGAAAGATTGAGCAAGACAGCAAGTGCCCCATCAAACACTGTACACTCAACTCAAGTTTGGTTGTTGGAGAAGGTCAAGAGTTCAAAATCCTCGCCGTTGGTAGGTAAATTTTGTTGGAAGTTCGCCATTAAGAAATCTTACAATCCAACTATGTTGTTCAATTTCCAACTGAACTATCAATATAGAAGTGAATATTGTGGTTTAGTTAAACTTAATCCGGTCAATTGAATAAAAAAGTAGAAAGAAGTTGGCAAAATATTTACGATCTGAAATTGACTTTTTGCAGTTCTATAAAATTCAGATGTGATTTCTTGTTTGGTACATAAAATTATTAAACTAGGTCTATAAAAAAGAAGGATAACTAATAGAAATTTGACAATATCATTTCGCAAACGGAATATATAATTAAAGAGAATATCTATTGTGCATACTAATGTACCGAAACTTTGGTGCATATTGATCAAAATTGTTGGATCTGCTTCAAAATGATCGATCCAAACCATCCAATATAATCTCCCTATTGTAATATCCTAGCTAACCAAAATTTACATTTTTTTTTTTACTTTTACTATTTTTTTGAAATTTTAGAAAATCGTTGATCTATTTTTTTCTAAACTGTTCAAAAAATATTGGACGGCAATAAGATTTCAATATGGAGATCATATTAGACAGTTTGGATTGGTCATTTAAAAGCAGATCTAAGTGTTTGAATCAGTATGCATCGATTAGTACGCACCATATATAGTCCATAGGTATTCTCATATATAAATTGAACAATAGCAATTGAACCGGAAGTCTGGTTCTGAGCTAGACATGGGCTTTGTCAAAATAATTACAAATTAAACTGTCTGAAGAGATGGGCCCGATATAAAGCACTCTTATAAGTTAAGGCCTTTGTCGTCTTTTAGTCTGCTTTTTGTAGCCCATGTAAAGGGCACCTAAAAGGTCAAAAGCAGCCCGTGTAAAAAGGACACCTAAAAGGTGTACTTGTTCAAAGTAAAATATTATTCTTTTTTCCCGTGAGGAATTGCGTTACTCAACAATTCCACCATCAGGGTTTTCAGAAAAAAAAACCTAATATCCTTTATTATTTCACCTTCCCTATTGAGGTAGAATCTCCTCTTCCGGAAGTGGACTGTTTTTAAACCTAAAATAAGGTTGACAGTTTTCACTTAAGCTCGTGAACAAAAAATAATTCTGAAAATAAAAAAAATAGGAGAAAAAATGGGTGATGGATTTTCAAAATCATGCAATATCAATAATAAACAGAGACGTTAAGTACAATTTCTATCTTAAATCGCACCTACAACCAATAAAGAAAAGAAATGGCGATACAAAAGAAGAAGAGGAGCGTTCCGCTGCCTCCATTTTAGAATGCCCCCAGTTGTCACACATTTCTAACCGTTAGATTAAGACTTGATGGGTGGTCAGGATTGAAATCCTATTAAAACATTCTTTCGCTCTTGAGGGAAAAAGAAAGAACATGAACGGAGAAAAAAAGAAAACCCTCGACAACCTCCCGCCTTCCCCTCTACCGCCGCTCTCTTCCTTCACCGCCGAGCTCGATCTCTGGCGATCTCCTTCCTGCGACGCAGATCTTTTCTCTCACCTCTACTGTCTCAACTCGACCCCAATCTCATTGCTCTCGCTTGATTGCACCGCCAAATTGTAGACGACCATTGACCAGAAAAATTGAGGTATCACAAGCTATTATCAGGCTGTACAGGTACGTGGTTGCAATCTTGTATGAATTTTCATTGATAATTTTAATTGTTTTTGTTATTTTCTAAGATACGATGTTTGGTTTTGAGTGTAGTTTGGGATATAGGTAGTTTCTACGTGACAATGAGAGAGAGATGGTATCATTTGGTCTATTGAGTACTTATATATAGCCACACTAGTTACACGAACACATATGGGTAAATATATTGAAAACCAAATAATCTATGGAAAGGAACAATATGAAAGCAACCCTTGTGCGCCACTGGTACCATTTTGATTGAGGGGCAGTGCACAATGTAAATTTTGGGTTTACCAGGAAAAATGGTGGGAAGTTAATTTATTATTGGATTTGGTACAACTACAAATCTTATAGCCCTTTGTTCGTCTTGTTAGGTTCTAAGATTGTGAGTGAATTGAAGTTGAATTGATCATTAATTAAACTTTTTGGGTCAATCAGCATATATGATCAAGTTAATTATTAATAACTAAGAAAATTGTGTAAGGGATTGCAACTTTTTGGAAATTAGATTGCATAGTGTATATAATAATTGTCTATCTCACTGATTAATGGTACAAGCATGTGTATTAAAAGCATGAAATTTATTTATTTTAATTTTTTTATTCGGCTGATAGCAAGTAATATATGATGATTCTTTCGTCTCAAACAGTGTGCTTTGTTTAATCAAGGGATATAGAGCAATACTTCATTTGCTGATTTCCAAACAACAGGAGATACAGGAGTCAGCAAGACGCAATTGTTAAATAGAGTAAGAAGGAAATGTATGGTTGTAAGCTGAATGCAGGTTGAATAGATGTTATGTTATTAGATCAAAACTGCAAGTGACGATGCTAAGTGCTTGCTCATTTTTTTTTCTGTTGATTGATTTTACTCTTGTTAAGATGTATTTACAACTTGAATGTAAGCTGAATGCTGAAGTTTTCTTTTGCTCAACTTGAATGTAACATGATTTGTGTGTGTTTTGGACTAAATTGATGTGATAACTGCTAAGATAGATAAACTAATTGTGAAACGAATGGAACTAACAAAAATAAATGGAGTTATCTTATAGAAAATGTCTGGAATTTGGCTTCTTTAAAATAAATATGCACTTCCTAACAACAACAACAACAACAACAACTAAGCCTTTTGTCCCAAACAAGTTGGGGTAGGCTAAAATATGCACTTCCTAACAATTTTTCTAATTTGACAGCACAATTGCAAAGAATGCTTTGAACTGACAAACAAAATAGATGCTCTGAAAATATACATGCCTAAAGAATAATGACAAACAATATAGAAGATACATTAATGCATGGTAAATCACAAAGTTATTTATACAACGATGGATAGAGTAAAAATAATACACGCTATTGTGTACCAGCGATGTAACATGAGTACCCATTAAGTACTTAACTATCTCTATATTCAATATTACAATCACAAAAGTTAAACACAACTTTATTCTACCAGTTCAAGTAATAAATACTAGAACACTTCTTAAGCAACTCTTTACAAGACCAACACGACAACACCAAGCTATACCAGTGAGCCAATTCTATTCTTTTTGTTCATGCAGATGCTAAAATAGGATTAAGGTCCCTAATTCCTATTACTATTGTTCTATATATTTCAATACACTTCAAAGATTCTAGCATTTGGATCAATACTTCATCCAAGTCAGAAGGCAACCAATTTTGAAACAAACCATATTTGCTTCCATGTAAAAGACCTGCCAAAAAAAAAAAGACCTCACCAAATAATATATTATTGCCATCATGTCTAATTGTTGGTCAACAATAATAATGTGATTTCAATGTACAGGCAACAAATGATGTGCTGCTAATTACCTCTGCTGAGGTTGGATTAACTTGAGTACATAAGGATGAAAACAATGCTAAAAAAAAAAATTCACAAGCATGTTAGAAAATTAATTTCTTCTACTACTTATTTCTCAACCCATAGTAGCTAAAAAAGATTTAAACGGAGAGGATACAAGAGTGAGAAGATCCAAGTATGAAATTTTCTCTGCTGAATCCAATATAAATACACTCGATTTACACACAGGAAACGGTATAAGCACAAGAGAGTACCGTATTGCGTCTAGGGTCACATCTAGGTACGATGGAGAACAATCAAGCGAGAGCAATGCGATTGGGATCGAGTTGAGACAGTAGAGGCGAGAAAAATGATCTGCATCGCAGGAAGGAGATCGCCAGAGATCGAGCTCGGCGGTGAAGGAAGAGAGCGGCGGTAGAGGGGAAGGCGGGAGGTTGTCGAGGGTTTTCTTTTTTTCTCCATTCCTGTTCTTTCTTTTTCCCTCAAGAGCGAAAGAGTGTTTTAATAAGATTTCAATCCTGACCGCCCATCAAGTCTTAATCTAACGGGTAGAGATGTGTGACAACTGGGGGCATTCTAAAATGGGGGCAGCGGAACGCTCCTCAAAGAAGAATGCTATTTGTCTGATTGCCTTGGCGCTATATTAGAGCATTTATATGGGGATAACTTTTGGCTCCCTCATTGACCACCAAAGCCTAGCAAATTTACCTTTTCAAAATTCGTACCGAAAAGTGTTTTTGCCAACATTAATTAAGTTATGGGTAATGACGTAATGGTGCTTCTTCATGTGGTCCACAATTTTTAACTGGTGAAAAGTTTACTTGAAACGAACAAAGTAACTTGTCAATTTGTAAAACAGAGGTTTAAGTCGGAAAGGTTTAGATTCCTGTAAGCACCAAAGTCTCGTCTTTCATAAAGCAAATCAAACCATTAGCGAGAATAATAAAGCGTCTTTTCAACTATGCTCTTCTCCTCTCCAGTTTCAGCTAAATGGATGCGTGTTTGCTCGGAGAAAATTTCAAAAGAATTTATCATTCTTTTTGGATACCTAAATCATCACGTCATTTCTTACTCGAAATATAAAATAGCTCCAATTAAAATGTCTGTCAACACAAACTTTCTTCTTTTTTTTCTTTTATTATGTAAAATGTTAATTTAAGCGGTCTTTTACGTGTACTTGCAATGACGTCTGTAATTAAACGAAATAACAAAAGAAAGATAGGAAAGGAAATTAAAATGCAAAATTATAGAGTAAGTTGGCTTTTTTTGAGAAATTAATTGCAATTAAAGAAGTAAATCAATCAACTATCGGATTGCTCCACTTCTTAATCTGTTTTGTCAAGCACAAAATTAAGTACGAATCATATCTTATATAACTTTCAAAAAATGTAAAACTATACAAATTTAATTTATAGAGTATAGTGAGAGACGATGTTGCGTGTTATGATACATGAGCGAGCGGGTATAACTGTTACCGCACTTTTTTTTTTCTACTTTAAACAACTATAATTCTAGAAACATTCTCTCAATTTTTTTTCTTTGAATTCTATATAGTCAATCTATTACTTATTCTTAATAGGTTAATATTCATTCTTAAAACAGGACTCAACTTGATAGTTGACAGTGTCGAACAAATGGAAATATACAGGGATTTGAATAGACTGGAAACAAAAGGACAACAAATTTATTAAAAACCTTTCGCTGTTGCTTGTGACTTTCAAACCAACCAATCAACGAAGATAACTTTGTGGCATGACCCTAGATTTATGTGCCTATACATAAAGCCTATTATTCCCTACAATTATTTGATGATTTACGGTACTAAAAGGGTGCCTAAAATGCCCTCAAGCTAGCGTTGTCATGTCTCAACATTTGGAATGGAAAATTCTTTGTTTCTTTTACAAGCATTTAGCACAATGGTAGTTGTTATGCCGGGTTGTTATCTTCTTTGGGGTCGTTTGGATGGGCTAGGAATAGCCAATTCCTAGGAAGGAATAAGGATTTTCGTTGGAAAGTGTGTAACTTTGTGAGAGAGATGAATTGTTTATATTAAAATTTATGCCCGGAATTGGAAAATCCCCAAATTCCGGACACATCCAAACGACCCCTTTAGCATCATAAAGGCCTCGTTTGGATGAGTTAGTAATAAGGAAGGAAGAAGGATTTTAGGAAGAAATATTAGGAAGAGTGTAACTTTGGGGTCGTTTGGATCGCTTGGGAATAAGAGGAATAGCCTATTCCTAGGCGGAAAATATTGGGAAGTGTGTAACTTTGTGAAGAGTTTGGATTGTTTATAATAAAATTTCCGCCCGGAATTGCTTATTCCCCTTATTCCCAATGCATCCAAACGAGCCCTTTGGAAAGAGTGGGAAGAGTGTTATTCCGGGAAGAAGAAATGTTGTTTGGATGGTGAGTTAAGAAGAAGAATGGAAGAAATGAATTAAAATAATCATTTGCCTTTTTTATCTATTTATAGTTTATTCATTTGTCTTTTTTTTATTGTTGTAGTTTATTTATTAATAATGATAATAATTAGAATAATAAAATAAGAAACAATAAAAATAATAATAGAAAATAATTAATAATATAATATTATAATAAAAATAAAATAATCATTCATTTTAATTTTTTCAAACCAATTTGTGTAATATTATACTTTCCTTATTTATTTTATTATTTAATATTTTAAAATAAAATAATTATTATTTTAATAATATAAACAAAATAATAAGAATATTATAATTATATTGAAAAAAATAATTATTTTTGTAATATTATAATATTTTAAAAGGTTGTTTGGATTGTGAGTTGAGAATAAAAATAGAAGAGAAGAATAAAATAATCATTTACATTATTTTTTCACAACTAATTTTAATTTATTATTCTTTTCTTATTTATTATGCTAAAATAATTAATAATTTTATTAAATTAATTGTTAATATTATTTAATACAAATAATTAGACTAATAAAGTAAGTAACAATAATAATATAAAAATAATTAATATTGTTATATTACAATAACATAATAATACTATTATTATTAAAATAAAATAATTAATAACAATATTATAATTTTGACCGTACATGATTTGTTTAAAAACGAATTTGACCTTTGGTTGGAAAAGTCAACATGCTATCAGGGGAAAATAACGGGCCATGTGCTGTGCATCGAATGGAATTGGAAAATAATAAAAACGAATTTTATATTCATTCAAGGGGTCATGTGGAGGGATTATTTTATTGTTTCCCTCTTCCCATTTTTGTTCTTCCCCCTCTTCCGACTTAGAGCTGGAAGATGATCTTCCGAGAATTTTCCTTCTTCCCAACTTTCTTCCCATCTGTTTGGATCCCAATTTCTTCCGGGAAGAAGCTTCTTCCGGGAATACCTCTTCTTCCCGTTCATCCAAACAAGCCCAAAAGTTGGATTTTTTTTTCAGTTTTTCTTTATCTCCTATTGTGCTGGTTTCACCGTGAGATCATTATAAATCTACACATAAAAACTAATTTTATAATTTATATTTCGTATTGAAAAAATGGATTGGACTCGTCTCCAATTGTTTTGATTCATTGGAAGATCTCCACAAATCTAGACCCTCTATTTGCTATCCAACGGCACAGATTGAACCTAATTCTATAATTTTCATTTATAAAATTTGTTGGGACAGATAAATAAGTTTTTTTTTTTTTTGATATTAGGCCATAGCCTCACACACACCCACGCTCAACTAGTTTAAAGCTGGGATCGTACCCATGCCCTCCTATTGGAGAGGCACATGCCACTACCAGCTGCTCTACACAGCGGTGGCGATAAATAACGGACAATTCTATGATAAGAACTAATCAAAATCAGTGCATGGAAGAGTTCAATTTATTTAGAACTCTCTACTGAAATCCTTAAAATGGTAGAAGTTTAATTTGAAAAAGTTAATGGTCGCGCTTTAAATGGTAAATTTTTTTAATACTACGTCTAACACAAATTTGAAAGAAATATTTACAGGTTTTGGTGCATTGAAATTGTTGCAACTATGCAGGTCGTAAGGATGCAGTATAATGAAAGGTGCATTAATTTCATGTGTTTAGATAGAAAATGAAAATAGCTTTGGATATCATTGAAAGACTATGGTCGTTTTTGAAATTTCATTTTTATTTTAAAAAGTTTATAACAGATAATTCATTCCACTCGTTGCGAATTTAGTGTCAAAATCTAGTTCAAAAATGCAATTTTAATTATTATTTGGAGATCTGTACTATATTCAAGGTAATGTGATTTTGATCCTTAATCTCATGCTAGCATACTAATGCTATATGAATGTATTATATATTCCATCTTACTAATTGATAATCTACATGGCCCGCTATGATACTATAAATTACGGGAATCTTAATTTAGACAGCTGGAATGACATACGAATTTGTTCCTCTTTATCTCTGTTCTTTTGCGAGTTTATATTATATATTTATATAAAAGTTTTTTTTATTTTTATTTTTTTTCACTATTCAAAAAAATATATATTTATATAAAAGTTTTAAGGATGGCGTATCAATTTCATCCCATTTCTGTCCGCTCTTTACAGTTTTTTTATTTTTATTTTTCCACGTGTACTCTGGCGAGGGCTTGAGTGATTGTGCATGGGTTGGGGCCTTATCCTTCGGTTCAATCTGATCTCGTAGAAGAAATTATTTTTATTTTTATTATTATTATCGTTGCCTTGATTGAACTATAATAATTTTTCTTTTGCTCGTCTTATTTTTTTGGTCAGTTAATTGTAAGCTTTAATTTAAAATATGTTTCTTAAGTTTTACACAAGTGTCAAATCAAAATTAATAAAATTTCGAATTCGTTTCTTCATTGGAATAGTGCTGATAAAAATTAACCAATTAATTTTGCAAACAACTCAAAGAGTAACCAATCAATTCTCAAACATCAGCAAATTTCATAGATAAACAATATATCATAGTAAAGATATCTACAATGTTTTTCATTTATTAAGTAATTTGATCGGTTTAATTTATTTTCCTAATTTACAATTGGAAAAAAATAATTTAGCAAATAGGCGTCAGCCTTGGATGAGACTGTCACTGAGCAGATTGGGCCTGAATTTCTGGGCTGATGGTTTATAGTGACGAGAGTTGATTCAATTATTGGAACGGCACGTCGGATCCGGACTTCATGCCAACTCAACGTAGCTCAACCTATTGGGATCACTTTGTATTAGACCTGTCGACGGTACTAGTTTACCGTTTTGCCACCATGTTTCGGATGAAACGAAAACGGTTTGTGGCATAGAAAATTATACCATTTTCTAAACGAAACGGTATGTGACACAGTTGGTTATACCGTTTCGACCGTTTCAACCTCATTTCAAATTGTTTTATGTATAATTTCTGAAGTGGAACGGTTGATGGCACATAAATTTGTTTCGTTTAATAAACGGAACGGTAAGTGACATGCTGATTTCATATCGTTTTTAAATGGCACGATAACGGTAGAGGGCAATACCGTGCCATTTCACCACGTTAGACAGCCTGGCTTTGTATACAGACGTAACATTTGTAAACATTTTTTTAATAATTAATTTCCATTATAGAACTTGGTCTCCATTGTCATCACAAGATATAATCGTGAAAACAAATTTACTATATTTTAAGTCATCCAATGGGTAATCAAACTGTTAAATTTTTTTTTTAAGAAAAATTATATGATATTGAGTTAAAAAGACACGTTTATATAATAAAACCGTTCTATAATTACATTGTAGCGAATAAAAGCAGCAGACAGGGACTTCTGTCATTACCAATCAAACAGTCAAACTAGGTTAAAAGGAAGAGAGATGAAATAAGTACAAGAGAAAAAAAAGTAATTTAAGTTCTTCCACTAGAGAGGATATTCTTGGTTTATACGCTTACACTTGTACCTCTTATATTATCCAAGCAAGAAAATAGCGTAGATAATTACAGAAATTTGCAGTAAAAAAATGAAAGCGAAATCAAACCATATTTGCACCTCTACATGCAGACAAAGGGTGACTATATCTTTTCATCTTAATTTTTTAATAAATATTTTGTACCAAACATCCCTTTCCGAATTCAAATTGCAATTAATATAAAATAAAACTTATCTTCTGCGTATTTTAAGCTCAAGTGTCATTGTATAAAATTGGGTCACATGACTAACATCGTTTACTTTCTTTTTGCAAAAAAAAAAAAAAAAATGAGAGGAATAAGTGTTATTATGCATTTTAAATAAAAAGTTGTGCTGCAATGAATGAAAAAATTTCATTCTAGGTTCGAGATAGGGATAAAAAAAATACAGCATTAAATTCAATTCTCTCTAGGTTAGAAAAATATTCATGATCCTCTTTAACCCAATCAAACCAAAAAGTCCTAAGCAATGTCCAAACAAGTTAAAAAAAAAAAAAGAAAAAGCAAAAAAGTAGAAACAAAGAAGAATCTAACAGAACTAACCCCCATATAATATTCCATACTTTAATTCCCTTTCCTCTATACCGCATCAAATCTCTCTCTCTTTCTCTTTCTCTGAGAATAATAAATACCCACTGATCATCATTAATTAATTAACTAATAACCAAAATTAGTCTTGAAACCCCGTCTTTTCCCAAATTGCATTACGAAGGCGGCTCAAATCCCTTCCCTTGAGAGTTCTACCGACGCCTTCATGCACCGAGAACGACATGGCCCGGTTTCGGTACACCATCTCATGCGGCGGGACCCACGTACCGGTCTCTAACTCCCCGGCCACGTCGTCATCATCCACCTCCCACTCTCTGGCCCCGACACTATTCTTATACTCGTTGCCGAGTATCTTCGACCAGTCAGGTATGTTGACCGGCAGAGACGCCGGGCCAGTACCCTTACCGGTACCGGTACTACGTCGGTCTGATTTTGTTTTCGCACGGGGGGTTGCCTGGATCGGACTAGAGAAGTCACCGGGGCCCGGATCGACGGACTGGCCCCAGATGTCAGACTCCTCAAACTCTTCAGAGTCGACCCGGGTCGAGCGTACCGGGTTCTGTACCGGCGAGAAGAACCGGGACGCTTGCTTCAACATGGATCGGTTCCTTCCTGCCATTTTCTTTCGGATTGTGTATAACCTTCGTTTCCGATTCGAGGCCTTTGATTGATATTTGAAAGTAGAGAAAGAAACTTAATTAATTAAAAATAAAAAAAAGGTAATTAAATCTGCGGCTTAGTTTCTTCTCGTTAGAGGGGTTTGGTGTGGTTTTTATAGAAGGAAAAGGAAGGGGCGTTGTGGATAAGGCTCTTTCTCTCTCTCTACTTTGCCCTTTGGAATATTCGAAATTTACGAAACCGCCACTGGTTTTGGAGTTTGGTGCATGGCTCCCGATTGGCTCTTTACGTATTGTAATTTAAGGTGCTCTGCGCAGTTTGGTTCAGGGAAAATTTTTTGTACACCGAATTGCACCCGGAAGGATTTCCATATCTTGCCAGAATGCTGTGATGAAGAATTAGGAATATCTTTATATGACTTCTATTGAGTATAAAGATATAAGTAAAACATAATTTATTTTATAAAAATATTTTTAGCAAATGATAGTGCCATGCCTTTATTTATTTATTTTCCTTCTTATTAGAACATTTTATGTGTAATTTGCAATGATGCAGTGTTGACATTACCCAACAAGTAGATAAATAAGGAATATTTTTATTAACGGTCAATAACCAATGATATACTAATTAACCAACTTTAAAAGATTATTGAGAATAATATTGCTAAATGGAGCAGATAATATTTTTAGGATTACATAAGATCGGGTTCTACTAACAATAAATTACTTTGACGTGCTTGTCAAAACATTTAAAATTCAGTCAGAAGAATTTTAAAAATAATAAATTTTGAATAGCCTTGTTGGCCTTATCAATCAATTGCATAAGAAGTTCCATTAAATCTAGTATTTCATTAGAGATTGTTAAATATAACCGTTACAAATTTTTAATTCATTTGATGAGATGAACAATGGTAAAATTTTGGTCAATTTTTAAATTATTTTGATATATATTATAAGTTATGTTTCAAATTAAAATTTATTTTTATAATCGACCAATTAAACCTCATGTTCATAATTTCTGTTAGAATTCGGATTTTTTTTTTTTTTTGGGGGCTATTCATGTGCGTCGTCTATCTTTTATTTGGGCTTTCAACAGCCATTATTGATATTATGATATAGGCTCAGCCTCTATCAGATAATCTTGTCCGTTCAAATTTTGCATACGCTTCCAATCGGACGGCTGACCAAAGGAAGACGTGTCGAAAAGATAACGACAAAACTTGAGGGGAGCACAGCCATATGAAGGGCATTATAGTAATAACATATATCAAGTCTTATCTTTTCCAGAGAAAAAATTAGCACTTCTCTCGGTTTTCTGTCGCGACGTCAAGGAGAGAAGGTTGGAGGGGCCCACAGGCGTGGTTTACGAGCTTGAGATGCTGACGCGTGTCTTTTCCGTATCGGGCTGACACGTGTCGTACAGACAGCGAGAGGATTTTGGGGGCCGCGAAACCACGTGAAGTGGGGCCCTTCTTATAGAGACTGTTGCTTCCGGACAGCTCTTATTGTGACACTGAGAGTGGGCCCCTCAGGATTGAATGGGTGAGATTGGATCGAGTCTCGTTTGTTTGGATTACGTGGCCTGTTTTGACTGGTGCGTATAATTTCGAAGTAAATTAGCCTGATGCTATGGAGTGGGGAAAACGCTATGCCCATACTGATAAATGGGTACGGATGTAAGTGTAAAAAAAAAGTTGAAAAAGTGCTTTTAATTTTTTAATAAATTAGTAGGTGAAATTAGAGTTGACACGAAACCTCCAATTCTTACCTACAAAGACTAGAAAATCATAATGTCTGACACTTTGACGTTAATAATTATAAAGATATAAAATAAAAAAACCAATTGGTGTAATCCAATGTAAGAATAACACATGTAAAAAAGTTATAAAAATAGGATTTACTTTATTATTGAAAGTAGTGAAATCAAATAATGACACAGTAAAAACAGTATAATTTGGAAGAAGCTAGTTTGATGCAAGATACACATGTTTCAAGGTGTGCCATGTGATTGTTACATGTTTCACATAATTTGGGCAATTTTAACAATAATTGATCTCAATATCTCATAGCTTCCCTTCTCTTATTGGCTCTGTGGTCATGCTTATAACACGAGCAATTATTTAATAAGTTAAAGTAGGCTACTAAGTTAATAGCATGAGATTTGGCTGATAATTATAAATTAAGTACCGAGATCTGAGCAGGAGACGGTGGTTGGCTGATGGAGATAACAATTTGGCAATTTCAAGATAATAGTGTGCTTTTGTAGTACTTTGAGGATGCTTCTCTTTAGGCTCTATCCATTAGTTACCTACATTATATGTAGGTTATCTCACTAATCCTAACTTCTCTAAAGAGACCGACAGCTGTCAATTGTCATGCTAACAACCATCATAAAATTATGAAAACTGATTTCAAATAATATGTTAAAATTTGTGCATTAGTCTTTTCTCCTTACAAAGCTAGTCCACTGTGTATGTTTCAGCCCATATATAAAAGTTAGTCCATTGTATAATTTTCCTGTTTTATATATTTATTTTGCCTTGTTTGGATGGAGTAAGAAGAAGCATCTTCCCGGAATAAGTGGTTATTCCCGGGACAAATCATAGGGGTGTGTTTGGATCGTCTAAGAATAAAATTAGAACTAGACATGATAGTTGCAGTTTTGCTACACTATATTTTTTTAGATTGAGAATAACCCAATTTATTTCGTCAAACTTGCCAACATTTCTAGATAAAAATTTATAAGTTCAAAATTAGTAATTTATGCCATAGAAAGTCGCCATGTAAACTTGGCATAAATTTCCTACCAAAAAAAACTTGCAATAGTAACTTCTAATCTAAGATATATATTATGAATCAAGAAGGTAACTTCAGGCATAAATTCAGATTAATCAATCAGCGAAAATTAGAGGGCTCATATCGCATGTCATGCGGACCACGATTTTTAATTAATACTATAGATTAGGCATGAATTACCATAGTTTATAAAACACTAATTAATAGTATTGATTAGGCATGGATTTTAATTAATAATATAGATTAAGCATAAAATACCTTAGATTTCCAAATATCTTTAATTCTTAAATTAAATAATGATTGGTACGACCATTTTTAATATATTTAATAAAAGGAGAAAATTATTTTTAATTATAGAAAAAAATTTATTTTTAACTAAGCGGTTACGGGATTTAATATATATCTTAGATTAGTTATTCGGAGTAAAAAATATTATTCCTAAATGATCAAGAATAAGTTTTTTGGGGATTTGAAGTGCTATTTTTTTAAGTGGTCCAATATCGGAATAAATTTTTATTTCTAGTGTATTTTGATCATTTTCTTAATGTGGATTATGAAGTTGTTGGGACCAATTTTTAATCCGGATAAAAAATATAATCCAAACACACTATGAATAAAAATTTAATCCAGATGTTAGACCACTTAAAATAACACTCTAAATTCCCCAAAAACTTATTCTTAGTCATTTAGGAGTAAATTTTTTTTCTACTCTGAATTGTTAAGAGTTATGTCCTAGAAGCCAATCATTATATGACTATTTCTGTGGTTTATGTTATTGATGATATTTGATCATTTGTTTCTTGATTTATTTATTGACAGATCATTCAGGTTGAGAATCTGAATTGTGGATCTCTGTATTTCATTTATAATTAAATGACAATAATAAATCTAAATTGTCCATAATCTTGATAATTAATAAGGAACATTAATTATCAGATAAAATTAGTATGCAAGTTAAGTGATGATTAAGTTCTACAAATCATAGGTAAGGAGTTGCCAACTTAATTGCATATGTATATGTTGTGGAACGTAGTACAAGACATGACCCAATGAAATAAATATATGGATTGTGTTATGTGTCATTATTTTTTTCATTTGAGTTTGATTCTAAGTCTGAGATGGTTAAGCTTTTCCACATAAGGTTCTATAAATATCGTCTAACGTTGATTCCTGATAAAGGCTGCTATACGGACTTTATTTATGCTCTCTTGAATTGTGCGGGGAAAAATTGTTCTTCAAGAAAACCGTATGTCCCTCATTAATTAACTTAGTGAGTGATGATATCTATTTGGGCCCCTTGATGGAGATAGATTGTTTTTGCTAGCAACTTGATACAATTATCTCTAAATCAAGAAATGTATAATTTGCAAGAATGATACATTCCTATCTTGTATTATACAATGATATCATGTGACATAAGAATCAAACAAGGAAATACTATTATTTCTTATGCAGGATTGAGATATTGTAGCAGTACATTATTTATGCGAATTGGTAATCATAACGTGTTGCTAGATACCGCTTATGATTATTGGAATTAAATGGCGATTTAATTCCATGGCCAACATAGCATAAATCCTCAAAGGGTCACACAAATAAAGTTATAACCACACGGTGCATTATTTATTTATTCACAACAGTGAGTATTGCGAAAATACGATAAGTTGATTAATTAATTATATACTGTTACGAACCGTTATAATTAATTAAATCAAAGGGATCATATAGAAATAAATTAATGCATTAGCTAATCCTTAAATAATTATTAATTAGTTAATAATTAATTTAGTTCAACACATTTTTAATATAAATGGTTATATTAATTAATTGGGCCGTTATTTAAATAGCAAATGTATAGTCCAATTAAAGAGCAAATAAGGGAGGCTTTAATTAATGGAATTAAAAACCCAATTGAAAGAGTTGAGTGGCCCATAAAGCCCATGCTAGGGCCGACCTAGGAGGTAAGTGGGATGACATTCTTGTAAATAGCCATGTGGTGTTAGGCAGGGATTGGATGCTCTATATAAAGGGGTCCCTTGAGAGAAACCCTAGCATTTTCTCTCCTAGCCGCCACCTTACCCCCTCTCTCCCTCTCAAGGCCAGCGCCACCTCCCCTCTCTCTCTCCCCTTTGGCTTATGTGTTGAGCAATATCCTTCCACCATTAATTTGATTAATTGAAAGCTAAGGAATGAAGGAATTAGCCTTGACCTCTAATTGCTAGCACAATCTTTGAGGTCGCGGTTAATCTCTTGGTGGACTCGAGGCCGACCAAGGAGAAGAAGGAAGAAAGGTGTAGCACGCCACCGATTTCAAGTGTCGTTGGAATCTCCTTCTTGTTACGACACAAGAAGAGGTGAAAAATCCTACACTTTTCTCATGGATGATTTGTGTTCTGATGCTTTGGACTAGATCCTTGTGCTTAGACTTGTTAATGATAGTAATTAGTAACTAAAATTAAAAATCGAGCACTTTCTAACATGAATAACTAATGCTAATTTTATTCTTAGAGAATCCAAACCCTATATAGGATTATTATCTTCTCCGCTGAAACTAAAAAAGGTGACATTTTTTTTCGAAATTGCTTCCCATCATCCCAGGTCTTCATTAAATTAATGCGTCTTCATTAATAGAGAAGTCCAGGGGATGATTCCATCATCATCATCATCCCCTCTTTTCTTTTTCGGAATGCAATTAATCCTCATCCCCTTTTTCCTTTCAGAGATGTTTTTTTTTGCAGGTGAAATTTTTTTCCATCATTCAGAGGCCAACTAAAACAGTTAGTCGTCCAACTAGAATAGTTAGCTTACTAACTAGAAATGAAGTTTTAAAAGTTTAAATATAGATTATTGTGATGAAATTACTTAGAATGATTCCAGAAACGATTGAAATACTCAAATGACACTCAGAATTGCATTATCTGCGCTTTATATGCATAATTACCGTGTATAATCTAATTTTTTTGAACAAACAAGATATGAATCGTAGTCTGCACAGTATAAAGAGTATAGATATAAATTATTGTAATGAAATGATTGAGAATGAATCTAGAAACGACTGAAATGCACAAATAATACCCATAATTGCATTATTTGCACTTTATATGCGTAATTGCAATGTATAATCCAATCTTTTTGAATAAATAAGACATGAATCTTACTCTGGACACTATAAAGAGTTTAAATATGGATTAGTGTCATGATATTACTTAGAATGAATCCAGAAACGATTGAAAAGCTCAAATGATACTCAAAATTGCATTATTTGAACTTTATATGTGTAATTACATTGTATAATTCAATATTTTTGAATAAATAAGATATGATTCATATTATAGATATTACAAAGAATTTAAATGTAGATTATTGTGATGAGATGACTTAGAATGAATCCAGAAACGATTGAAATGCTCAAATGATATTCAGAACTGCATTATTTACACTTTATATGCGAAATTATCATGTATAATCCAATCTTTTTGAATAAATAAGATACGAATCATATTCTAGGCAGTATAAAGAATTTAAATGTAGATTATTATGATGAATTGAATTATAATGAATCCAGAAACGATTGAAATGCTCAAATGATATTCATAATTGCATTATTTGCACTTTATATGCATCATTACCATGTATAATCCAATCTTTTTTAATAAACAAGATATGAATCATATTTTATACAGTATAATGAGTTTAAATGTAGATTATTGTGTTGAAATGACTTAGAAAGAATTTAGAAACGATTGAAATGCTCAAATGGTACTCCGAATTGCAATATTTGCACTTTATATGTGTAATTACGATTTATAATCCAATTTTTTTAAATAAATAAAATATGAATCATATTATAGAGGTATAAAGTGTAAGGAACTCATTCCATGTGCAATTTAAATTTTTATTACTTATTAACAAACAATTTACAATTGCTATTATACGGATCTAGATAATTATGCAAGTTGACACTTTAAGAGAACGGTAGAAGGATTTTCCTCTTCTAGTCTCGTAACTAGAAGGCTCGACCTTTGCTTAGGAGTCGATGGGTAGCACACCACCACCACCTCGTCGCCTCGAGTCCACCTAGAAAATTAACCAAGGTCTCAAGACAAGTGCTAGCTTGTCCGAGACGATTACTAATTTCCTTTGAATTCCTTCGCACGATTAACTGTTTAACTGGAAAGGAAATTGCTCAACGCATAAGCTAGAGATGGAATTAAGAGCTTGAAATTGGAGAAATCAATTTTCTTCGCTATGAACAGTACGTGAACGGTTCGTGAATAGTGCGGCCACAGAGAGAAGAGATAGAGAATTAGGTTTTTCTTCGACTTATTCCCAAAGAAACAATCAATATATATATGGAACGTTTTCCATAATTAGGTTTCTCTCTTCCTATTTTCTCTTGGACACAAATGCCCCTCTATGGCCGAAATTTTCAAAGATTAAGTGGGCCAAATCCATATGATATAGTGACCCATTAATTCACTCATTCAATTCATCTCATATCGGGCTTTCAATTAACCGATTAACTAAAAGGCCAATTAGCTCAGTATAATAAATATGCGTCGAACTAACTTAATTATTAACATATTAATAATTAATTTGGGATTAGCATATACATTATATTATTTCTATATGATTCATTTGAGTTAATTAATTATAATGGTTCGCAACGGTATATAATTAATTAATCAACTTATCATATATTCGCAGTACTCGCTACTGCAAACAAATAAATAATGCACGTTTGGTTAAAGTCCTATTTGTGTGACCCTTTGAGGATTTATGCTACGTTGGCTATGAAAATAAATCATCATTTATTTCCATTAATCATAAGCGGTATCTAGCAACACGTTATGATTCCCAATTCGCATAAATTAAATACTGTACCAATACAGTACTTCAATCCTGCATAAGAAATGGTATCTTATTGTTTTGATTCTTATGTCACATGAGATCCTTGTATAATCCAAGATAGGAATATGTCATTCATGCATATTATACGTTTTTTGATCTAGAGATGATTGCACAAGTTGCTAGCAAGCAATCCATCTCCATCAAAGGGCCCTGTAGATATCATCACTCGTTAGGTGAACTAACGAGGGACATACAGTTGTCTTGATGACCAGTTTCTCCCCGCACAATTCAAGAGAACATAAATAAAGTCCGTATAGCAGCCCTTATCAGGAATCAGCGTTAGACGATATTTATAGAACCTATCCTCATGTGGAGAAACTGAACCATCTCAAACTCAGAATCAAACACATATGAAATAAATAATGACACATAACATAATTCATATATTTATTTCATCGGGTCATGTCCTGTACTATGTTCCAGTAACATATACATATACAATTAAGCTAGAAACTCCTTACTTATGATTTGTAGAACTTAATCATCACTTAACTTGTATACTAGTCTTGTCTGATAATTAACGTTCCTTGTTAATTATCAAGACTATGGACAGTTTTGATTTATTATTGTCATTTAATCATAAATGAAACACAGTGATCCACAATTCAGATCCTCAACCTGAATGAACTGTCAATAATAAAATCCAGGAACAAATGATCAAATATCATCAATAACATAAACTATAGAAGTAGTCATAAAATGATTGGCTTCAAGGACATATCTCTAACATAAAGAGGTTAAATATAGATCATTGTGATGAAATGGCTTAGAATGAATCCAGAAACGATTGAAATGCTTAAATGATATTCATAATTGCAATATTTGCAATTTATATGCGTAATTACCATGTACAATACAACCTTTCTGTATAAAAAAGATATGAATCATATTTTACACAGTATAAAAGAGTTTAAATATAGATTATTATGATGAAATGACTTAGAATGAATCCACAAACGATTGAAATGCTCAAATGATACTTGGAATTGCATTATTTACAGTTTATATGAGTAATTACCATGTATAATCCAATCTTTTTGAAAAAAAATATATGAATAATATTCTAGACAGTATAAAGAGCTTAAATGTAGATTATTGTGACAAAATGACTTAAAATGATACCTGAAACGATTGAAATGATCAAATGATACTCAGCATTGCATTATTTGCAATTTATATGCATAATTACCATGTATAATCCAATCTTTTTACATAAAAAATATATGAATCATATTCTAGATATTATAAAGAGTTTAAATGTAGATTATTGCGATGAAATTACTTAGAATAAATCCAGAAACGATTGAAATGCTCAAATAATACTTAGAATTGCATTATTTGCAGTTTATATGCATAATTGTCATGTATATTCCAATCTTTTTAAATAAACAAGATAC
Organism: Rhynchospora breviuscula; assembly: GCA_027562975.1. Lineage (NCBI taxonomy): Eukaryota > Viridiplantae > Streptophyta > Magnoliopsida > Poales > Cyperaceae > Rhynchospora > Rhynchospora breviuscula. The sequence goes on from CM050400.1 coordinate 36,512,587, forward strand.
AAATCTTAGTCTGGACAGTATAATGAGTTCCAATGTAGATTATTGTGATGAAAGGACTTAAAATGAATCTAGAAACGATTGGAATGCTCAAATGATACTCATAATTGCATTATTTGCACTTTATATGCGTAATCATCATGTATGATCCTAATTTTTTGACTAAATAAGATATGAATCATATTCTAGGCAGTGCATAGAGTTTAAATGTAGATTATTGTGATGAAATGACTTAGAATCAATCCAAAAACGATTGAAATGCTCAAATGATACTCAGAATTGCATTATTTGCAATTTACATGCGTAATTACAATGCATAATCCAATCTTTTCGAATAAACAAGACATGAATCTTAGTCTGGACACTGTAAGGAGATTAAATGTAGATTAGTGTGATGAAATGATTTAGAATGAATTTAGAAACGATTGAAATGATCAAATGATACTTAGAATTGCATTATTTGTAGTTTATATACATAATTACCATGTATATTCCAATTTTCCGAATAAACAAGACACAATTCTTAGTCTGGACAGTATAAGGAGTTTAAATGTAGATTATTGCGATGAAATGACTTAGAATAAATCTAGAAACGATTGAAATGCACAAATGATACTCAGAATTGCATTATTTGCAATTTATATGCGTTATTACCCTGTATAATCCAATCTTTTTCAATAAATAATATATAAATTATATTCTAGACATTATAAAGAGTTTAAATAATGAAATGACTCAGAATGAATCCAGAAACGATTGAAATGGTCAAATGATACTCAGAATTGCATTATTTGAACTTTATATGCGTAATTACCATGTATAATCCAATCTATTTTGAATAAAGAAGATATGAATCATATTATAGACTGCATAAAGAGTTTAAATGTAGATTATTGTGATGAGATGACATAGAATGAATCCACAAACAATTGAAATGCTCAAATGATACTCAAAAGTGCATTATTTACACTTTATATGTGTAATTACCATGTATAATCCAATCTTTTTGAATAAATAAGATATTAATCATATTCTAGACAGTGTAAAGAGTTTAAATATAGATTATTGTGATGAAATGACCTAGAATTAATCCAGAAACGATTGAAATGCTCAAATGATACTTAGAATTGCATTATTTGCAGTTTATATGCATAATTACCATGTATATTCCAATCTCTTCGAATAAACAAGATATGAATCTTAGTCTGGACACTCTAAAGAGTTTAAATGTAGATTATTGTAATGAAATGACTTAGAATGAATCCAGAAGCGGTTGAAATGCTCAAATGATACTCAAAATTGCATTATTTGCACTTTATATACGTAATTGCAATCTATAATCCTATTTTTTTGAATTAATAAGATATGAATCTTAGTATGGACAATATAAATAGTTTAAAAGGACATTATTGTGATGAAATAACTTATAGTTAATCCAGAATCGATTGAAATGCTCAAATGATACTCAGAATTGCATTATTTGCAATTTATATTCGTTATTACCATGTATAATCCAATATTTTTTAATGAACAACATATAAATCTTAGTCTGGATAGTATAAAGAGTTTAAATGCAGATTATTATGAAGAAATGACTTAGAAAAAATCCAGAAACGGTTGAAATTCAAAAATGATACTTGGAATTGCATTGTTTACATGCGTAATTACCATATATAAGCCAATCTTTTTAGATAAAAAAAATATGAATCATATTCTAGACAGTATAAAGAGTTTAAATGTAGATTATGGTGATTAAATGACATAGAATGAATGCAGAAACGATTGAAATGCTCAAATGATACTCAGAATTACATTATTTACACTTTATATGCGTTATTACCATGTATAATCCAATCTTTTTGAATAAATAAGGTATGAATCATATTCTCAACAATATAAAGTATTTAAATGTAGGTTATTGTGATGAAATGACTTTGAATGAATCCAGAAACGAATGAAATGCTCAAATGATACTCAGAACTGCATTATTTGCACTTTAGATGCGTAATTACAACGTATAATCCAATCTTTTTAAATAAATAAGATATGAATCATATTCTAAATAGTGCAAAAATTTTAAATTTAGATTATTGCGAGGAAATGACTTAGAATGAATCCCGAAAAGATTGAAACACTCAAATAATACACAGAATTCTATTATTTGCATTTCATATGCGTAATTACCACCTATAATCCAATCTTTTTGATTAAATAATATATGAATCATATTCTAGGCATTGTAAAGAGTTTAAATGTAGATTAGTATGATGAAATGACAAAGAATGAATCAATAAACAATTGAAATGCTCAAAAGATACTCAGAATTGCATTATTTACATTTTATATGCATAATTACAATATATAATCCAATATTTTGAATAAACAAGATATGAATCTTAGTCTGGACACTATAAAGAGTTTAAATGTAGATTATTGTGATGAAATGACTTAGAAGTTATCCAGAAGCGATTGAAATGCTCAAATTATACTCAGAATTGCAATATTTACATTTTATATGCGTAATTACCATCTAAAATCCATTCTTTTCGGATAAATAAGATATGAATCTTAATCTAGACACTATAAAGAGTTTACAAGGAGATTATTGTGATGAAATAACTTGGAATGAATCCAGAATCGATTGAAATTCTCAAATGATACTCAGAATTGAAATATTTTGCACTTTATATGCGTAATTACCATGTATAATCCAGTATTTTTGAATAAATAAGATATGAATCATATTCTAGACAGTATAAATAGCTTAAATGTAGATTATTGTGATGAAATGACTTAGAATGAATCCAGAATCAATTGAAACGCTCTAATAATACTCAGAATTGCATTATTTGCACTTTATATGTGTAATTACCACGTACAATCCAATCTTTTTGGATAAAAAAAGCTATGAATCATCTTATAGACAGTATAAAGAGTTTAAATGTAATATATTGTGATGAAATAACATAGAATAAATCCAGAAATGATTGAAATACTCAAATGATATTCAGAATTGCATTACTTGCACTTTATATGCGTAATTACCATGTATAATCTAATTTTTTTGAATAATTAAGATACGAATCATATTCTAGACAGTATAAAGAGTTTCAATTTATATTACTGTGATGAAATGACTTAGAATAAATTCCGAAACGATTGAAATACTCAAATGATACTCAGAATTACATTATTTGCAATTTATATGCGTAATTACCATCTAAAATACATTCTTTTTGAATAAATAAGATATGAAGCATATTATAGACAATATAAAGAGTTTAAGTGTAAATTATTGTGATTAAATGACTTAGAATGAATCCAGAAACAATTGAAATGCTCAAATGATTCTCAGAATTGCATTATTTGCAATTTATATGCATAATTACCAAATGAAATGCTCAAATGATACTCAGAACTGCATTATTTGCACTTTATATGCATAATTACCATGTATATTCCAATTTTTTGAATAAATAAGATATGAATCATATTCTAAATTGTTGAAAGAATTTAAATGCAGATTATTGTAATGAAATGACTTAGAATTAATCCAGAAAGAATTGAAATGCTCAAATGATACTCAGAATTGCATTATTCGCACTTTATATGCGTAATTACAATGTATAATCCAATATTTTTTAATAAACAAGATATGAATCTTACTCTGGACACTATAAAGGGTTTAAATATAGATTATTGTGATGAAATGACTTAGAATGAATCCAGAAACCATTGAAATGCTCAAATGATACTCACAATTGCACTATTTGCACTTTATATGTGTAGTTACCTTCTATAATCCATTGTTTTTGAATAAATAAGATATTAATCATATTTTAGACAGTGTAAAGAGTTTAAATGTAGATTATTGTGATTAAATGACTTAGAATTAATCCAGAAACGATTGAAATGCTCAAATGATACTTAGAATTGCATTATTCGCACTTTATATGCGTAATTACAATGTATAATCTAATCTTTTTTAATGAACAATATATGAATCTTATTCTGGACACTATAAAGAGTTTAAATGTAGATTATTGTAATGAAATGACTTAGAATGAATCCAGAAGCGATTGAAATGCTCAAATGACACTCAGAATTGCATTATTTGCACTTTATATGCGTAATTACCATCTATAATCCAATCTTTTAGAATAAATAAGATATGAATCTTAGTGTGGACACTATGAAGAGTTTAAAAAGAGATTATTGTGATGAAATAACTTAGAATGAATCCAGAATCGATTGAAATTCCCAAATGATACTCAGAATTGCAATATTTTTCATTTTATATGCGTAATTACCATTTATAATCCCATATTTTTTAATAAAAAAAATATGAATCATATTATAGAAAGTATAAATAGCTTAAATGTAGATTATTGTGACAAAATGACTTAGACAGAATCCAGAAACGATTAAATTGCTCAAATGATACTCAGAATTGCATTATTTGCACTTTATAAGCGTAATTACCATGTACAATCCAATCTTTTTGAATAAATAAGCTGTGAATCATATTATAGACAGTATAAAGATTTAAATGTAAATTATTGTGATGAAATAACTTAGAATGAATCCAGAGACGATTAAAATGCTCAAATGATACTCAGAATTGCATTATTTGCAGTTTATATGCGTAATTGTCATCTATAATCCAATCTTTTTGAATAAATAAAATATGAATCTTAGCGTGGACACTATAAAGAGTTTAAAAGGTAATTATTGTGATGAAATAACTTAGAATTAATCCAGAATCGATTGAAATGGTCAAATGATACTCAGAATTGCATTATTTGCACTTTATATGCGTAATTACCATGTATAATCCAATCTTTTAGAATGAACAACATATAAATCTTAGTCTGGATAGTATAATGAGTTTAAATGTAGATTATTAGGAAGAAATGCCGTAGAATAAATCCAGAAACGGTTGAAATTCAAAAATGATACTCGGAATTGCATTGTTTACACTTTATATGCGTAATTACCATGTATAATCCAATCTTTTTGTATAAAAAAAAATATGAATCATATTCTAGACAGTATAAAGAGTTTAAATGTAGATTATTGTGATTAAATGACTTAGAATGAATGCAAAGACGATTGACTTGCTCAAATGATACTCAGAATTACATTATTTACAGTTTATATGCGTTATTACCATGTATAATCCATTCTTTTTGAATAAATAATATATGAATTATATTCTCAACAATATAAAGTATTTAAATGTAGGTTATTGTGATGAAATAACTCAGCATGAATCCAGAAACGAATGAAATGTTCAAATGATACTCAGAACTGCATTATCTGCACTTTATATGCGTAATTACCATGTATAATCCAATCTTTTCTATTAAATAAGATATGAATCGTATTCTAAATAGTCCAAAGAGTTTAAATGTAGATTATTGCGATGAAATGACTTAGAATGAATGACGAAAAGATTGAAATGCTCAAATAATACTCAGAATTGCATTATTTGCACTTTATATGCGCAATTACCACCTATAATCCAATCTTTTTGAATGAACAACATATAAATCTTAGTCTGGATAGTATAAAAAGTTTAAATGTAGATTATTATGAAGAAATGACTTAGAATAAATTCAGAAACGGATGAAATTCTAAAATGATACTCGGAATTGCATTGTTTACACTTTATATGCGTCATTACCACGTATAATCCAATCTTTTTGTAAAAAAAAAAATATGAATCATTTTATAGACAATATAAAGAGTTTAAATGTAGATTATTGCGACTAAATGACTTAGAATGAATGCAGAAATGATTGAAATGCTCAAATGATACTCAGAATTACATTATTTACACTTTATATGCGTTATTACCATGTATAATCCAATATTTTTGAATAAATAAGATATGAATCATATTCTCAACAATATAAAGTATTTAAATGTAGGTTATTGTGATGAAATCACTTAGAATAAATCCAGAAACGAATGAAAAGCTCAAATGAAACTCAGAACTGCATTATTTGCACTTTATATTCATAATTACCATTTATAATCCAATATTTTTGAATAAATAAGATATCAATCATATTCTAGACAGTATAAATAGCTTAAATGTAGATTATTGTGATGAAATGGCGTAGAATGAATCCAGAATCAATTGAAAGACTCTAATAATACTCAGAATTGAATTATTTACAATTTATATGCCTATCTGAATAGTATAAGGAGTTTAAATGTAGATTATTGTGATTAAATGACTTAGAATGAATTCAGAAAAGATTGAAATGCTCAAATGATACTCAGAATTGCATTATTTGCAATTTATATGCGTAATTACCATCTATAATCCAATCTTTTTGAATAAATAAGATATGAATCTTAGTGTGGACACTATAAATAGTTTAAAAGGTTATTATTTTGATGAAATAACTTAGAATGAATCCAGAAACGATTGAAATGGTCAAAAGATACTCAGAATTGCATTATTTGCAATTTATATGCGTAATTACAATGTATAATCCAATCTTTTTGAATAAACAAGATATTAATCTTAGTCTGGACACAATAAAAAGTTTAAATATAGATTATTATGATGAAATGACATAGAATGAATCCAGAAACGATTGAAATGCTCAAATGATACTCAGAATTGAATAATTTGTGTAATAACCATGTATATTCCAATATTTTTGAGTAAACAAGACATAAATCTTAGTCGGGACAGTACAAAGAATTTAGATGTAGATTATTATGATGAAATTACTTAGAATTAATCCAGAAACGATTGAAATGGTCAAATGATACTCATAATTGCAATATTTGCAGTTTATATGCGTAATTACCACGTATAATCCTAACTTTTTGACTAAATAAGACATGAATCATATTCTAGGCAGTGTGAAGAGTTTAAATGTAGATTGTATAATCTAATATTTTTGAATAAACATGACATGAATCTTAGTATGGACACTATAAGGAGATTAAATGTAGATTTGTCTGATGAAAGGATATAAAATTAATTCAGAAACGATTGAAATGCTCAAATGATACTTATAATTGCATTATTTGCAGTTTATATGCATAATTACCATGTATATTCCAATATGTTTGAATAAACAATACACAAATCTTAGTCTGGACAGTATATGGAGTATAAATGTAGATTATTGTGATGAAATGACTTAGAATGACTCTAGAAACGATTGAAATGCACAAAAGATACTCAGAAATGCTTTATTTGCAATTTATATGTGTAATTACTATGTATAATCCAATCTTTATCAATAAATAATATATGAATCATATTATAGATATTATAAAGAGTTTAAATATAGATTATTGTGACGAAATGACTTAGAATGAATCCAGAAACGATTGAAATGGTCAAATGATACTCAGAATTGCATTATTTGCACTTTATATGCGTAATTACCATGTATAATCCAATTTTTTTTTAATAAAGAAGATATGAATCATATTATAGAATGTATAAAGAATTTAAATGTAGATTATTGTGATCAAATGATTTAGAATGAATCCAGAAGCAATTGAAATGCTCAAATGATACTCAGAATTGCATTATTTGCACTTTATATGCGTAATTACCATACATAATCCAATATTTTTGAATAAATAAGATATGAATAATATTCTCGATAATATAAAGAATTTAAATGTAGATTATTGTGCTGAAATGACTTAGAATGAATCCAGAAACGATCCAAATGCTCAAATGATACTCATAATTTCATTATTTGAAATTTATATGTGTAACTACCTTGTATAATTCAATCTTTTTGAATAAATAAGATATGAATCATATTCTAGATGGTATAAAGAGTTTAGATGTAGATTATTGTGATGAAAAATGACTTAGAATGAATCCAGAAACGATTGAAAAGCTCAAATATATTCAGAATTGCATTATTTGCAATTTATATGCGTAATTACAATGTATAATCCAATCTTTTTGAATAAAAAAAATATTAATCTTAGTCTGGACACTATAAAGAGTTTAAATCTAGATTATTGTGATGAAATAAGTTAGAATAAATTCAGAAACGATTGAAATGCTGAAATGATACTCAGAATTGCATTATTTTAGTTTTGTATGCGTAATTACAATGTATAATCCAATCATTTTGAATAAACAAAATATGACTCTTAGTATGGACAGTATAGAGAGTTTAAATGTAGATTATTACGATGAAATGACTTAGAATAAATCAAGAAACGATTGAAATGCTCAAATGATATTCAGAATTGCATTATTTGAAATTTATATTCGTAATTACAATGCATAATCCAATCTTTTTGAATAAACAAGTTATGAATCTTAGTCTGGACACAATAAAAAGTTTAAATATAGATTATTATGATGTAATGACATAGAATGAATCCAGAAACTATTGAAATGCTCAAATTATACTCAGAATTGCATTATTGGCTATTTATATGCATAATTACCATGTATATTCCAATCTTTTTGAATAAAAAAGATACAAATCTTAGTCTGGACAGTATAATAAGTTTAAATGTAGATTATTGTGATGAAATGACTTAGAATGAATCTAGAAACGATCGGAGTGCTCAAATAATACTCAGAATTGCATTATTTACACTTTATATGCGTAATTACCACGTATAATCCTAACTTTTTGACTAAATAAAATATTAATCATATTCTAGGCAGTGTAAAGAGTTTAAATGTAGATTATTGTGATGAAATGACTTAGAATCAATCCAAAAACGATTGAAATGCTCAAATGATACTCAGAATTGCATTATTTGCAATTTACATGCGTAATTACAATGTATAATCCAATCTTTTTGAATAAACAAGACATGAATCTTAGTCTGGACACTTTATGGAGATTAAATGTAGATTAGTGTGATGAAAGGACTTAAAATTAATCCAGAAACGATTGAAATGTAAAATGATACTTAGAATTGCATTATTTGCTGTTTATATGCATAATTACCATGTATATTCCAATCTTTTTCAATAAACAATACAAAAATCTTAGTCTGGACAGTATAAGGAGTTTAAATGTAGATTATTGTCATGATATGACTTAGAATGAATTTAGAAACGATTGAAATGCATAAATGATACTCAGAATTGCATTTTTTGCAATTTATATGCATAATTACCATGTATAATCCAATCTTTTTTAATAAATAATATATGAATCATATTATAGACATTATAAAGAGTTTAAATATAGATTATTGTGACGAAATGACTTAGAATGAATCCAGAAACGTTTGAAATGGTCAAATGATACTCAGAATTGAATTATTTGCACTTTATATGCATAATTACCATGTATAATCCAATCTTTTTTGAATAAATAAGATATGAATCATATTATAGACTGTATAAAAAATTTAAATGTAGATTATTGTGATGAAATGACATAGAATGAATCCAGAAACAATTGAAATGCTAAAATGATACTCAGAATTGCATTATTCACACTTTATATGTGTAATTGCCATCTATAATCCAATCATTTTGAATAAATAAGATATTAATCATATTCTAGACAGTGTAAAGAGTTTAAATGTTGATTATTGTGATTAAATGACTTAGAATTAATCCAGAAACGATTGAAATGCTCAAATAATACTCAGAATTACATTATTTGCACTTTATATGCGTAATTACAATGTATAATCAAACCTTTTTGAATAAATAATATGTGAATCTTTGACTGGACACTATAAACAGTTTAAATGGACATTATTGTTATGAAATAACTTAGAATGAATCCATAATCGATTGAAATGCTTAAAATAATACTCAGAATTTCATTATTTGCACTTTGTATGCGTAATTACCATGTATAATCCAATCTTTTTGAATAAATAAGATATAAATCTTAGTATAGACAGTATAAAGAGGTTAAATGTTGATTATTGTGATGAAATTACTTAAGATGAATCCAGAAACGGTTGAAATGCTCAAATGATACTCGGAATTGCATTATTTACACATTATATGCGTAATTACCACGTATAATCCATTCTTTTTGTATAAAAAATATGAATCACATTCTAGACAGTATAAATAGTTTAAATTTATATTATTGTGATTAAATAATTTAGAATGAAAGCAGAAACGATTCAAATGCTCAAATGATACTCAGAATTACATTATTTACACTTTATATGCGTTATTACCATGAATAATCCAATCTTTTTTAATAAATAAGATATGAATCATATTCTCAACAATATAAAGTATTTAAATGTAGGTTATTGCGATGAAATGACTTGGAATGATTCCAGAAACGATTGAAATACTCAAATGATACTTAGAATTGCATTATTTGCCCTTTATATGAGTAATTACCATGTATAATCCAATCTTTTTAAATAAATAAGATATGAATCATATTCTAAATAGTTGAAAGAATTTAAATGCAGATTATTGTGATGAAATGACTAAGAATTAATCCAGAAAGAATTGAAATGCTCAAATGATACTCAGAATTGCATTATTCGCACTTTATAAGCGTAATTACAATGTATAATCCTATATTTTTTAATAAACAAGATATGAATCTTATTCTGAACACTATAAAGAGTTTAAATGTAGATTATTGTGATGAAATGACTTAGAATGAATCCAGAAGTGATTGAAATGCTCAAATGACACTCAGAATTGCATTATTTGCACTTTATATGCGTAATTACCATCTATAATCCAATCATTTAGAATAAATAAGATATGAATCTTAGTGTGGACACTATAAAGAGTTTAAAAAGAGATTATTGTGATGAAATAACTTAGAATTAATCCAGAATTGATTGATACTCAGAATTGCAATATTTTTCACTTCCTATGCGTAATTACCATTTATAATCCAATATTTTTAATAAAAAAGATATGAATCATATTCTAGACAGTATAAATAGTTTAAATGTATATTATTGTGACGAAATGACTTAGAAAGAATCCAGAAATGATTGAATTGCTCAAATGATACTTAGAATTGAATTATTTTCATTTTACAAGCGTAATTACCATGTACAATCCAATCTTTTTGAATAAACAAGTTATGAATCTTAGTTTGGACACTATAAAAAGTTTAAAGGTAGATTATTATGATGAAATGACTTAGAATGAATCCAAAAACTATTGAAATGCTCAAATGATACTCAGAAATGCATTATTGGCAATTTATATGCATAATTACCATGTATATTCTAATCTTTTTGAATAAATAAGATATGAATCATATTCTAAATAGTTGAAGGAATTTAAATGCAGATTATTATGATGAAATGACTTAGAATTAATCCAAAAAGAATTGAAATGCTCAAATGATTCTCATAATTGCATTATTCGCACTTTATATGTGTAATTACAATGTGTAATCCAATTTTTTTTAATAAACAAGATATGAATCTTATTCTGGTCACTATAAAGAGTTTAAATGTAGATTATTGTGACGAAATGAATTAGAATGAATCCAGAAGTGATTGAAATGCTCAAATGACTCTCAGCATTGCATTGTTTGCACTTTATATGCTTAATTAACATCTATAATCTAATCTTTTAGATTAAATAAGATATGAATCTTAGTTTGGACACTATAAAGAGTTTAAAAAGAGATTATTGTGAAGAAATAACTTAGAATGAATCCAAAATCGATTGAAATTCTCAAATGATACTCAGAAATACAATATTTTTCACTTTATATGCGTAATTACCATTTATAATCCAATATTTTTTAATAAAAAAGATATGAATCATATTCTAGACAGTATAAATAGCTTAAATGTAGATTATTGTGACAAAATGACTTAGAAAGAATCCTGAAACGATTGAATTGCTCAAATAATACTCAGAATTGCATTATTTGCACTTTATAAGGGTAATTACCATGTACAATCCAATCTTTTTTAATAAATAAGCAATGAATCATATTATAGACAGTATAAATAGTTTAAATGTAAATTATTGTGATGAAATAACTTAGAATGAATCCAGAAACGATTGAAACACTCAAATGATACTCAAAATTGAATTATTTGCAATTTATATGCGTAATTAGCATGTATAATCCATTTTTTTCAAATAAATAAGATGTGAATCATATTCTAAACAGTATAAGGAGTTTAAATGTAGATTACTGTAATGAAATGACTTAGATTGAATTCAGAAACGATTGAAATGCTCAAATGATAGTCAGAATTGTATTATCTTACAATTTATATGCGTAATTACCATCTATAATCCAATCTTTTTGAATAAATAAGATATGAATCTTAGTGTGGACACTATAAAGAGTTTAAAAGGTTATTATTTTGATGAAATAACTTAGAATAAATCCAGAAACGATTGAAATGGTCAAAAGATACTCATAATTGCATTATTTGCACTTTATATGTGTACTTACCATGTATAATCCAATCTTTTTTTAATAAAGAAGATATGAAACATATTATAGACTGTATAAAGAATTTAAATGAAGATTATTGTGATGAAATGACTTAAAATGAATCCAGAAACAATTAAAATGCTCAAATGATACTCAGAATTGCATTATTTGCACTTTATATGTGTAGTTACCATCTATAATCCATTTTTTTTGGATAAATAAGATATTAATCATATTTTAAACAGTGTAAAGAGTTTAAATGCAGATTATTGTGATTAAATGACTTAGAATTAATCCAAAAACGATTGAAATGCTCAAATGATACTTAGAATTGCATTATTCGCACTTTATATGCGTAATTACAATGTATAATCCAATCTTTTTTAATAAACAAGATATGAATCTTATTCTGGACACTATAAAGAGTTTAAATGTAGATTATTGTGATGAAATGACTTAGAATGAATCCAGAAACGATTGAAATGCCCAAATGACACTCAGAATTGCATTATTTACACTTTATATGCGTAATTACCATCTATAATCTAATCTTTTAGAATAAATAAGATATGAATCTTAGTTTGGACACTATAAAGAGTTTATAAAGTTATTATTGTGATGAAATAACTTAGAATGAATCCAGAAATGAATGAAATGCTCAAATGATACTCAGAATTGCATTATTCGCACTTTATATGCGTAATTACCATGTATAATCCAATATTTTTGAATAAATAAGATATGAATAATATTTTCGACAATATAAAGAATTTAAATGTAGATTATTGTGATGAAATGACTTAAAATGAATCCAGAAACGATCGAAATGCTCAAATGATACTCATAATTTCATTATTTGAACTTTATATGCGTAATTATCTTGTATAATTCAATCTTTTTGAATAAATAAGATATGAATCATATTCTAGACGGTATAAAGAGTTTAAATGTAGATTATTATGATTAAAAATGACTTAGACTGAATCCAGAAACGATTGAAATGCTCAAATGATAATCAGAATTGCATTATTTGCAATTTATATGCATAATTACAATATATAATCCAATATTTTTTGAATAAAAAAGATATTAATCTTAGTCTGGACACTATAAAGAGTTTAAATCTAGATTATTGTGATGAAATTACTTAGAATGAATCCATAAACAATTGAAATGCTCAAATGATACTCGGAATTGTATTATTTACACTTTTTATGAGTAATTACCGTGTATAATCCATTCTTTTTGTATAAAAACATATGAATCACATTCTAGACAGTATAAATAGTTTAAATTTATATTATTGAGATTAAATGATTTTGAATGATAGCAGAAACGATTGAAATGCTCAAATGATACTCAGAATTACATTATTTACACTTTATATGCATTATTACCATGAATAATCCAATCTTTTTTAATAAATAAGATATGAATCATATTCTCAACAATATAAAGTATTTAAATATAGGTTATTATGATGAAATGACTTAGAATGAATCCAGAAACGATTGAAATGCTCAAATGATACTTAGAATTGCATTATTTGCACTTTATGTGAGTAATTACCATGTGTAATCCAATCTTTTTGAATAAATAAGATATGAATCATATTCTAAATAGTTGAAAGAATTTAAATGCAGATTATTGTGATGAAATAACTTAGAATTAATCCAGAAAGAATTGAAATGCTCAAATGATACTCAGAATTGCATTATTCTCACTTTATGTGAGTAATTACAATGCATAATCCAAACTTGTTAAATAAACAAGATATGACTCTTAGTGTGGAGTGGACAGTATAAAAAGTTTAAATGTTGATTATTATGATGAAATGACTTAGAATAAATCAAAAAATGATTGAAATGCTCAAATTATATTCAGAATTGCATTATATGAAATTTATATGCGTAATTACAATGTATAATACAATCTTTTTGAATAAAAAAGATATGAATCTTAGTCTGGACTCTATAAAAAGTTTAAATGTAGATTATTGTTATGAAATTACCTAGAATGAATCCAGAAACGATCAAAATTCTTAAATGATACTCAGAATTGCATTATTGGCAGTTTATATGCTTAATTACAACGTATAATCCAATCTTTTTTGAATAAACAAGATATGAATCTTAGTCTGGACATTATAAAGAGTTTAAATGTAGATTATTGTGATGAAATAAGCTAGAATAAATTCAGAAACGATTGAAATACTCAAATGATACTCAGAATTGCATTATTTGCACTTTATATGCGTTATTACCATGTATAATCTAATCTTTTTGAATAAAAAAGATTTGAATCATATTCTAGACAGTGTAAAGAGTTTAAATATAGATTATTGTGATGAAATGACTTAAAATGATACCTGAAACGATTGAAATGCTGAAATAATACTCAGAATTGTATTATTTGCTGTTTATATGCGTAATTACCATGTATAATCCAATCTTTTTGAATAAACAAGATATGGATCTTAGACTGGACAGTATAAAGAGTCTAAACGTATATTATTGTGATGAAATGACCTAGAATAACTCTAAATACAATTGAAATGCTCAAATTATACTCAGAATTGCATTATTTGCAATTTATATGCGTAATTACATTCTATAACCCAATCTTATTTAATAAATAAGATATGAATTATATTCTCGACAGTATAAAGTATTTGAATATAGATTATTATGCTGAAATGACTTAGAATGAATCCAGAAACGATTGAAATGCTTAAATGATACTCAGAATTGCATTATTTACAATTTATATGCGTAATTACCATGTATAATTCAATCTTTTTGAATAAAAAAGATATGAATCATATTCAACAAAGTATAATGAGTTTAAATGTAGATTATTTTGATGAAATAACTTAAAATGAAACCAGAAACGATTCAAACGCACAAATGATACTCAAAATTGCATTATTTGCAATTTATATGCGTAATTGCCATCTATAATCCAATCTTTTTGAATTAATAAGTTATGAATCACATTCTCGACGATATAAAGAGTTTAAACGTAGGTTATTGTGATGAAATGACTTAGAATAAATTCGGAAACGATTGAAATGCTCAAATGATACTCAGAATTGCATTATTTGATCTTTATGTGCATAATTACCGTGTATAATACAATCTTTTTGAATAAATTAGATATTAAACATTTTATAGACTGTATAAAGATTATAAATGTAGATTATTGTTATGAAATGACTTAGAGTGAATCCAGAAACGATTGAAATGCTCAAATGATAATCTGAATTGCATTATCTGCTCTTTATATGCGTAATTAAATGTATAATCCAATCTTTTTGAATAAACAAGATATGAATCTTACTCTGGACACTATAAAGGGTTTAAATATAGATTATTGTGATGAAATGACTTAGAATGAATCCAGAAATGATCGAAATGCTCAAATGATACTCATAATTGCATTATTTAAAATTTATATACGTAATTACCTAGTAAAAATTCAATCTTTTTTAATAAATAAGATATGAATCATATTCTAGACAGTATAAAGAGTTTAAATGTGGATTATTGTGATGAAAAATGACTTAGAATGAATCTAGAAACGATTGAAATGTTCAAATGAAACTTAGAATTGCATTATTTACAATTTATATGCGTAATTACAATGTATAATCCAATTTTTTTTTAATAAACAAGATATTAATCTTAGTCTGGACACTATATAGAGTTTAAATGTAGATTATTGTGGTGAAATAAGTTAGAATAAATCCAGAAACGATTGAAATGCTCAAATGATACTCAAAATTGCATTATTTGCACTTTATATGGATAATTACCAGGTATAATCCAATATTTTTGAATAAAAAATATATGAATCATATTCTAGACAGTGTAAAGAGTTTAAATATAGATTATTGTGATGAAATGACTTAAAATGATACCTAAAACGATTGAAATGCTGAAATGATACTCAGAATTGCATTATTTGCTGTTTATATGCGTAATTACCAAGTATAATCCAATTTTTTTTAATAAACAAGATATAAATCTTAGACTGGACAATATAAAGAGTTTAAGCGTATATTATTGCGATGAAATGACTTAGAATAACTACAGAAACGATTGAAATGCTCAAATGATACTCAGAATTGCATTATTTGCACTTTATATACGTAATTACCATGTATAATCTAATCTTTTTGAATAAATAAGATATGAATCATATTCTCGACAATATAAAGAGTTTAAATGTAGATTATTATAATGAAATGACTTAGAATAAATTCAGAAATGATTGAAATGCTCAAATGATACTCACAATTGCTTTATTTGCGCATTATATGCGTAATTTCCAAGTATAATCCAATATTTTTTAATAAACAAAATATGAATCATAGTCTGGACAGTGTAAAGAGTGTAAATGCATATTATTGTGATGAAATGACTTAGATTGAATGCAGAAACGATTGAAATGCTCAAATGATACTCAGAATTGCATTATTTGCAGTTTATATGCGTAATTACAATTTATAATCCAATCTTTTTTAATAAACAATATATGAATCTTAGTCTAGAAATGATAAAGAGTTTAAATGTAGATTATTGTGATGAAATGATTTAGAATGAATGCAGAAACAATTGAAATGCTCAAATGATATTCAGAATTGCATTATTTGCAGTTTATATGCGTAATTACCATGTATAATCCAATCTTTTTGAATAAACAAGATATGAATCATTGTCTGGATGGTGTAAAGAGTTTAAATGCATGTTATTGTCATTAAATGACTTAGAATGAGTGCAGAAACAATCGAAATGCTCAAATGATACTCAGAATTGTATTATTTGCACTTAATATGCGTTATTACATTGTATAATCCAATCTTTTTTAATAAACAAGATATGAATCTTAGTCTAGACAGGATAAAGAGTTTAAATGTCGATTATTGTTATGAAATGACTTAGAATGAATCCAGAAGGAATTGAAATGCTCAAATGATACTCATAATTGTATTATTTGCATTTTATATGCGTAATTACCATGTATAATTCAATTTTTTAAATAAATAAGATATAAATCATATTCTAGACAGAGTAAAGAGTTTAAATGCAGATTATTGTGATGAAATGACTTAGAATGAACCCAGAAACGATTACAATGCTCGAATGATACTCAGAATTGCATTATTTGTATTTTATAAGTCATTTCAACACAATAATCCATATTTAAACTCTCTATGGGCTCGTTTGGATCGTATGGGCATAAGGAAGGAATAAGGATTTTAGGAAGAAAACGTTGGGAAGTGTGTAACTTTATGAAGAATTTTATGCCTAGAAAGAAGCTATTCCTAGCCCATCCAAACAGAGCCTATAGGGTTTAGAATATGAGTCAGATCTTACTTATTCAAAAAGATTGCATTATACATAGCAATTACTCATATAAAGTGCATAATGCTTACGTGAGTCATTTGAGCATTTCAATTGTTTTTGTATTTATTCTAAGTCATTTCAGCACAATAATCTGCATTTAAGCTTCGAATACGGTCTAGAATATGATTCAGATCTTACTTATTAAAAAAGATTGCATTATACATAGCAATTACGCATATAATAAAGTGCACAATAATTATTCTGAGTTTCATTTGAGCATTTCAATCGTTTATGCGTTCATTCTAAGTCATTTCCACACAATAATCTATATTTAAATTATTTATAGTGTCTATAATATGATTCAAATCTTACTTATTCAAAAAAAGATTGCATTATACATAGCAATTACGCATATAAAATGCATAATGTTTATCTAAGTATCATTTGAGCATTCCTGCATTCATTCTAAGTCATTTCAACACAATAATCTATATTTAAACTCTTTACAGGGTCTAGAATATGATTCAGATCTTACTTATTCAAAAAGATTGCATTATACATACCAATTGCTCATATAAAGTGCATCATGCTTATCTGAGTATCATTTGAGTATTTCAATCGTTTCTGAATTCATTCTAAGTAATTTGAGTACAATAATCTACATTTAATCTTCCAATACGGTCTAGAATATGATTCAGATCTTACGAATTAAAAAAGATTGCATTATACATAGCAATTACGCATATAAAGTGCACAATGCTTATTCTGAGTATCATTTGAGAATTTCAATTGTTTCTGCGTTCATTCTAAGTCATTTCAACACAATAATCTATATTTAAACTCTCTACAAGGTCTATAATACGATTCAGATTCTACTTATTAAAAAAGATTGCATTATACATGGCAATTACTCGTATAAAGTGCTTAATGCTTATCTGAGTATCCTTTGAGCATTTGAATTATTTTTGCATTCATTCTAAGTTATTTCAGCACAATAATCTACATGTAAGCTTTCAATACGGTCTAGAATATGATTCAGATCTTACTTATTCAAAAAGATTGCATTATACATAGCAATTACGCATATAAAGTGCACAATGCTTATTCTGAATATCATTTGAGAATTTCAATCGTTTTTGCATTCATTATAAGTCATTTCAACACAATAATTATGCACTATATGAAATTTGAGCAAACTTCCATGTGCATTATAGGGCCTAAACAAAGATTACAGAGTGCAAATACAATCAAACCGAATAGTTGCTCATCTAAACTCTAGAATCGGTACTAATAAAAACATTGTGGTACTTGCAAGATAAATGATAATCGACAGAAAGAGAAAAAAATAAGAAACGAGAAAAAGAACCTATAAAACAGTTATAAGAAATTAACAATTAATAATCTTTAAACCAAAAGTATTTTGATTAGTCTTTTCCAAATCTCATTCCATAGTTGATTCTGCGCACAAAAGTTTATTCTGACCTATTTTTGTTAGTCTATCCTTTCCTCTAATACTAGCGAGCGAATGCTATACAGAGCAAACTAGGCGACTAGGCGTCTCCCCTTTTTTACTCTCTCGTTCTCTCCTCTCTCCCCTTTTTTTTTCCCCTACCCCACACTTATTTCCTCCTAACTTTTTGCACAGAAAAATGGAAATATATAATAAAAAACATGAAACAGGACATGAACCAATTGATATAATACAAAAAGAAAGATCTAAGTTAGCAATAATATTTACTTAAGAATAAACTGGCAAAATAATTATTAAGATCATACAAATGAGTTTGCAGTTATGTTTTCGATAGTATAAATTATTTGCTTTCTACATTTGATGCAAATTTATAATAATTTGACAACTGACTAAGTGTCGATAAACATGAACCAATTTTAAAAATATTTGAAAAATAACCAACTAATTCTTAAATTGTACTAAATTTAATACACGCCTACACGGCATACTTAAACTGCAAAGAACATATATGTAAATTTATTTATTATTTGAAAAAATATTTATCCAATTGTCAAGCTCATGACATAAATTGTTCGAAATAAAACATATGCCTGTAAAAAGTAGCTACAAGTTAATCTAATTTGCTGTAACATTTATAAATAGCTCATGGAATTTAATGCAGTGACCAATTTTTTTTAAAGAGGTACTTGTAGCACAAAGGGTTATAACTGTACAGAAAATTTCATGAAAGCTCGTCTGTATTTTCATATAAGCGTCCCACCAAAAATTGAATGTGTGAAAACAGTACAAGAAAAGTAAATTAATAACAATCTGATGCACAATAAAATTGACAAATGAGTCCGGCCGGATAAAAAAATATTCAACTTCTGTTCTGCTGGTTCAACAATTTCAAAAAGAGCTCTTTAAATACATAGACGGGTCTTCCAAGGCACTGACAAAGGGGGTGCGTTTCATGTGATTAATTCAACCTTAATAGAGTGCACCCACCTGATAGCATACTCCCCTACCATGCACTTGCAGAGGCGTTACAGGAACAAATTTTTGTGAGTTCATCGCTGACTGGGCGCAGCTTACCCATGATTTCACCTCCTTCTGACCCTTCTATTCTATCCTATCCTATCCGCTCTGACTGAAAAAGCTTACAAGTTTTGGCAATGCGGAAAGATAAATCAGTTGGTACCGGGGTCCGGGCTTCATGTGTCAGTACAATACCAGTAGGTAAGAGAACCTTTAGGCCCACCAATTATCAAATTTGGGCCGGCTACTAAATTTACATACACTGGTTTTACCTTTCCCAGTTTCCCTCATAAGCTCAATGTAAACATTTATTACTGGTTTTATACTTTTATGACTTCTATCAAATAAAAGTAATTTATTTACATGTTTAAAATTAAATGAATGTACTTATCTACGGGCTTTATGGCGCAGTTCTTTGATAAGAACAACATTTACCTTTTTATTCAGACGGGGTCCAAAATTTGCTTGCTCATCTTGTTGGGGGTGCACCTTTGTGTGTTGTTAGTAAAAATGCATTTCATACCAATAATTCTAACTGTTATATATTCGACAGTGTAAGTCTAAGTAAGAAAACTTTTAGTGAATTGATTTAAGACTAATTTATACTATTGAATTTAATTTATTATTAAAAAAGTATTTATACTATTGAATTTAATATTAAAAAAACTGGTATTTATATCATTAAAGTATGTGTTTATACTAATAAGGTTTATAACAAGCATGCCATGCTAAAAGTTTTGGTGTTTAAAATATTGAATCTAGTATAAATGAATTTACTTTCGGTGTTTATAACAAATAAAAGTTCACAACTAAATAGATTATTTGTTAAAGGAACTTAGACAGGTATTTATTAAACTACTATCGACTCCCAACGTTTATACTATTATACAATATGATGTTTATAATAACGAAGTTGTTCTGTTAAGTGACTAAAAAGTTGATAAAAAAATAGCCATAAATTTTTAAAAAAAAAAACGATAAAAGTTATATATTGAAGTTGAGTCATATCATAATTCTAATTATAGTCTATAAAAATAGTTTATAAAAATAAATAATTCTCTTAAATTCGGACTTCAATCCTCTTTTTATTTCCATTTTCGTTTTCTGTCCCCGTTTTGGAATCCGGTTGCTTCTTCTCCAAACCATCTTCGTAAAAAAAAAAAACGATAAAAGTTATTTATATATTGAAGTTGAGTCATATCATAATTCTAATTATAGTCTATAAAAATAGTTTATAAAAATAAATAATTCTCTTAAATTCGGACTTCAATCCTCTTTTTATTTCCATTTTGGTTTTCTGTCCCCGTTTTGGAATCCGGTTGCCTCTTCTCCAAACCATCTTCGTACCTTAAACCCTATATACCTCCTTCCTACGAGCTTTCACATTCCACTCGGTAAAAGGAAAAAAAGCATCTTCGTCACCTTTTTTTTAATTTTATTTCCAGGTGACTGCCGTTGTGGGAGCTCTTTCTCTAAACCGAATACAATTTCACACTGCAATTTAACCTTATTCAACATGAATTGGCTTCCTCTCCATCGATTCATACGATCAAAATGCACATCAGTTCCAAACTCCTAAATCGAACGGAAATTGGACGATTTTCCAAACCCTTGTCACACCCTCTTTGTTTGCTCTGTTGGTTTTACCTTTCCAGTAGTTTACAAAATGCCCAACTTAACTAGAAATGGTTACTAGTACGGATCACGTGCAGTAAAGATTATCATGTATGTACAAATGGTTGCGTGTCTTACACTGTGATGCTTCAATTACTTGTGTTGTTCTTGGGTTTCTATTGTTTTTGTTTTTGTTTTTTTTTTTCTTTTTTTTTTGAAACTTTCTCCCATTTTAGAAGAATAGAAAAGAAAATGGCAATCCTGTCATTTTTTATTCAAAAGCAGATAAATTTGATACACTATTTAGATATATTATGTCTTAAATAACAGGTCTATAAATACATTTTCAAACTATGGCGGGTTCATTGGTACAATCAGCTGCTTTACCTGCTTTGCACGAGAGCCGAGCCCAATTGCGTCGTTCAACCAAGACCCATGCTATTGCTAGAGTCTCAATGAGCAAATTACAACTCCACTCCTGTCCTTCAAGACTTTATGGGTCTTGTGTTCCCCGTACCTTCTTCCTTGGCGCTGGGTCCATCGTACCAGGTCAGACAATGCGACCAGTCCGTAAGCAAGCTATAAGTGTTGCTGTCAAAGCCATGTTTGAGCCATTCGCTGATCAAGCAATCAAGGTAATAGCACTGCTGTTTTTATGGGAACCTCCATTATGTTGTAACTTGTAACAAACGTCATGTCACAAGCTGTTAAATGACGTGGAAGTAACCTTATCTTTCTGGAGTGAAAGTTTTGTCAGAAATAAATCTTTTCTTTCTGAGAATCTTATTAGTTGTGAACGAATAGAACTTTCCTTCAATGCATGGGATTGATTTTCTGATTGGAAATGATAGTACCTGGAAGTCTGAAATTGAAAATGCCTATGTAAGGATGCCTTTGATAATGATAGTACCTGGAAGTCTCTAATTATTTGATAATTAAAATTTATTTCTAATAGTAGCCCTTTATTTATGAAAGGTTGTCATGCTGGCCCAAGAGGAAGCAATACGGTTAGGATACAATTTTGTGGGGACAGAGCAGATTTTGCTGGGCCTGATAGGAGAGGGAACAGGCATAGCAGCAGAAGTGCTAAAGTCTATGGTATGAACATAAAAGATGCACGTGTCGAGGTAGAGAACATTATCGGCAGAGGAACTGGGTTTGTGTCTGTTGAGATCCCTTTCACTCCCCGTGCTAAGCGGGTTTTGGAGCTTTCCTTGAGAGAAGCCTTTCAACTTGGTATTAGTTTTGTACTCTTTTATTTTGATTGATTTATTTTCCAACTTCTTTTTATTAGCAAAATGTGTTGTTGTTGCCGTTGTGATATTTCTGTTTTGTTTTGTTATCACTACCTACATTAGTGTTGTACTGATGTTATTCTCATGAGACAGTTACTCTGCTTGTCCAGCCAATTAGTTCATAAGTAATTGTCTATTTAGTCTAGGCTGAGTTTGAACCTTGAAATGTTGGAGTTGTGGCATTTTGATGTGTGTGATGTCTTGAATGCTGTTATTCCGAATTTATAATACTGAATTAGGTATATAGGAAGTATTTATAGTAATGTTCTAATATGATTGTTGTGGATTTCCCTTTTCGTTCCTGAATCTTATAAAATTCTCATCTAGGTCATCTGACATATTCTATTGTTCATTTTGCTACTGCAAATTGTTGTAAATTTATACGAAAACAACTATTGGAGATTTCTTTTTGGTTTTCTTTCTCAAATTTCGTGGAATACTTTTTGATGAAACATTGTTTTACCATCTTAAGTAAAATAATGATATGGTGAAATTTGGCAGATATAAAACTATATAATGTTGTTGTTTGTACTTCAAATGAAGTATTTGTGCATGCTTCCTTTTCCTGAAGTATTTATCTGTACTTCATATGATGCTACTGTCATGCTTAAATTGGTGTTTAACATCTACTGAATGCGATGTTTTATAATTTCAGGCCACAACTACTTAAGATCAGAGCACTTGCTCCTTGGTTTGTTGCGGGAGGGAGAAGGTGTTGCTGCACGTGTGCTTGAGAACCTTGGGGTCGATCCCAGCAATATGCGTAATCAGGTTAAAGCTATGGAAATTTACTGTTATGTTCTTTGTCCTCTTGGTTAGAACTTTCGTGATGTCTAAAAAAAGGCACAGGAGCAACTTACATTGTTAAAACTTGGTCATCTCTATTGGATGTCTATAGATAACCCTGACTTGCTTTCCTAAATTCTCAACTAAAAGTTCAACATAGTTTTTGGGTACTATCAGTGATGTCTGGGGGCATTAAGAAATTTGCAATTATGCGTAACTTGTCATTTTTATTTATTCAAGTGGTCTATAATATTTTTGAGAAACTTTGTCTGAAATGGGATTAGCAGCGAATCCCTAACGCTAATGATCTGATATATTTAATTTCGATATGTAGGTTACAAGGATGGTTTGGGAAAGCACAGAGGCTGTGGGTGCAGGTGTTGGAGGTGGAAGTAGTGGGCAGAAAATGCCTACTCTTGAGGAATACAGAACTAACCTCACTAAGCTGGCTGAGGAGGTGTTATTTTTTTTTTCTCAAAATTATTTTATGAAATGTGGCACAAACTGAGTTTAACAACTTTAGGCCATGCCATGGTGATGTTGCATTTAGTGTGAGTTCTTTTTTTAAAAAAAATTTAAATCTTTTTTTCTTTTAATGTCCTAGCAGAACTTCTAAAAATACATTTTATACCGGTGTAAAATGGGAAATATATTATGAATGTATCTACAATATCGAGAAATTAGTACTTTGGCATTATATATAGTGATGTTTTCTTTTAAGATGCCCAGTTTGTTCTTACTTGCACTGGTTAATTATTGAGATGCACAGTTTGTTCTTACTTGCACTGGCTAATTATTGAGAAATTAGCACTTTGACATTATATATAGTAAGAGGTACATAGATCTGGGTGTGTTTGGTTTATACATGAACAGGCTTGTTTGGTGGTATCTTGTACAAGGTTTCTGCTTGTTCTGATTGGATGAACAAGCTAAAAAGGCCTATATAATGTTATTTGTTCTGGCTGAGCATTGTTGTTCTCCTTTTGAGGTATTTATATATAAAATGGCTTTCTTTGTATATTAATAGTTTCTGAGAATACAATATGATAATAAATATCAGTTGATTTGGCTATAGTTGTGATTTTTACAATTCTAATTACTGGTTTGTAATCTTATTTCCTTGTTGGTTGATGGATGTTTGATACTTATTTTTCATTTAGAAATAAAAGTTCCCATTCCCAAAAGTTTATTAATTTTATATTATATATTCTTTGAGTTGGCTATTTTTTTTTCCACGACAATATTATAGATATTTATTCAAGGGTAGCTTAGGTGTCATTTAGATAAATTAGGTTATACAGATTAGCTTACTTTTGAATTGTTTATTTGTCACGCTGTCTTCATTTTTTTTCAAAATAATTTTTTGTTGTATAAACAGGGTAAGCTAGACCCTGTTGTGGAGAGGCAAGAGCAGATAAAGCGTGTCATGCAAAATATTTGGAGGAGAACAGAGAAGAACTCATTTGAAAAATTCACTGAGAAAGCTCTTAAGGTAATATCACTGGTTGCTTTTATTAGAACCTCGATTTTGTTGTACAAACATACTGTCACAAGCTGGTAAGTAATGTGGAAGTAACCTTATCTTTCTGGAGTGAAAGTTTTCTCGCAAATTCTTCTTGACATGAAATCTTTTCTTTCTGAGAATCTTTTTTATTGTGAATGAACAAAACTTTCCTTTGATGCGTGGGATTGAAGTTCTGATTGGAAAAGATAGTACCGGGAAGTGTGAAATTGAAAATGCCTTTGTAAGGATGCTGTTTAGTTATGGCAGCTAAGTTATTATTTGATAATTAAAATTTATTTCTGAAAGGTTGTCATGCTGGCCCAAGAGGAAGCAAGGCGGTCAGGACACAACTTTGTGGGGACAGAGCAGATTTTGCTGGGGCTGATAGGAGAGGGAACAGGCATAGCAGCAGAAGTGCTAAAGTCTATGGGTATGAACATAAAAGATGCACGTGTCGAGGTAGAGAAGATTATCGGCAGAGGAACTGGGTTTGTGTCTGTTGAGATCCCTTTCACTCCCCGTGCTAAGCGGGTTTTGGAGCTTTCCTTGAGAGAAGCCTTTCAACTTGGTATTATTTTTGTACCCTTTTATTTTGATTGATTTATTTTCCAACTTCTTTTTATTATCAAAATGTGTTGTTGTTGCCGTTGTGATATTTCTGTTTTGTTTTGTTTTGTTATCACTACCTACATTAGTGTTGTACTGATGTTATTCTCATGAGACAGTTACTCTGCTTGTCAAGCCAATTAGGTCATAATTAATTGTCTCTTTAGTCTAGGCTGAGTGTGAACCTTTAAATGCTGAAGTTGTGGCATTTTGATGTGTGTAATACGATTGTTGTGGTTTTCCCCTTTTATGTTCCTGCATCTTATAAACTTCTCATTTTAGTCCTGTAACATATTTCTCTTATTGATTTTCTACTGCAAATTGTAGTAAAATTATAGAAAAACAACTTGTGGAGATTTATTTTTGGTTTTTCTTTCTTAAATTTCATGGAATATTTTTGGTGAAACCTTTTGTTCCCGTTTGAAGTGAAATAAAGATATGATAAAATTTGGGCAGATATAAAATTATAAAATGTTTTTTGTTTGTACTTCAAATGAAGTATTTGGGTATGCTTCTTTTTACTAAAGTATTTGTCTGTACATCACTACTGCCATGCTAAAATTTGTGTTTTAAATCTACTGAATGTATGTTATATAATTCAGGCCACAAATACATAGGATCAGAGCATTTGCTCCTTGGTTTGTTGCAAGAGGGAGGAGGTGTTGCTGCACGTGTTCTTGAGACCCTTGGGGCCAATCCCAGCAATATCCGTACTCGGGTAAAGCTGTGGAAATTTACTGTTTTGTTCTTTGTCTTCTTGGTCAGATTGTATTTTGATCTCCTTGTGTGATGTCTGAAAAAGGCACAGGAGCACCTTATATTGTTAAAACTTGGTCATCTTTGTTGGATGTCTATAGATAACCCTGACTTGCTTGCTTAAATTTTTAAATAAAAGTTTAACATAGTTTTTTGATACTTCGGTGATGTCAAGAGGCACCGAGAAATTTGTAATTATTCATAACTTGTCAATTTTATATATTCAAGCAGTCCATAATATTTTTGAGAGTGTTTACCTGAAATGGAACTAGCTGTGAATCCCTAGAGCTAATGATCCAATTTTTTTTTTTTTTTTTTAATTTGGACATGTAGGTTACAAGGATGGCCCTTGAAAGCACAGAAACTGGTTGAGTAGGTATTATTTTTTTTCTCAAAATTATTTTATGAATGCTGTCGCAAACGAGTTGAACAACTTTTAGACCATGCCATGGTGATGTTGCATTCAGTGCAAGTTTTTTTCTTTCCTTTTTACTTTTCTTATGCCTCGGTAGAACTTCTAAATATCTGTTATACTCCTGCAGAATGGGAAATATATTATTTATGTATCTACAATTTGTTTGATGCCAAAGTACTAACCTCTGAATACCTGTCGGGAAATTAGTACTTTGGCATTATATATAGTGATGTTTGCTTGAAACCTGCCCAGTTTTTTCTTACTTGCACCTGAAAATTATTGAGAACTTAGTACTTTGGCATTATACATATTAG